>CM057450.1:1169390526-1170665526 GCA_016271365.2 Neoceratodus forsteri | reverse complement strand
ACAGAGTGCCATCACTGTAATTAAGCAGTGACTCAATGATTGCTCTGTAGGGTAGCAGTTATTACTTTGGCTTATCAGCCGGTCACCCACCACTATAGCCACCTGGCTAAAGATGGTTGCAATGGGGAAGTTAATTAAACTTACTTTAGCTCCATCGCCAATGTTGCTACCATCAGCCTTAGTGATCTTGCACGAAAGGTATAACAAGGTGTTGTTTAGGTTGATGTAATCTTCACCATTACCTGCCACAGAAAATTCCAAGGGATCATTATCACTTATAGCTGACAAGGGTGGGATTTCCACATACAGGTTTCTCTCTATGCTGGTTTGGGTTGGTGGTAACATGAAAAGGTCTAATTCTGACTTTCCACATTCTTGAGACATGCAGTGTACCAGAGCCATGGTTTAAAATAAGTCTCTGACTGTTAGCTTGATGAGGTTTTCTCTCCTTGTGCCTTGGTTTCACAACTGTTCTTTTTTTGAACATGTCGCCTTTTAATAACACTTTCACAGATCCCCGGTAAGGCCATTCTCCTTTTCTTATTGGGTCTCCTTTAAACAATCATTTTAGCCCCGTCTTGGAGCTGTCCCGGGTCTGGAGTCATGAAGGAACTCGCAACATTTCCCACAACATCTTTTACAATATTTTTAGCAGTTGTTTTAAGGTGTGGTTTTACTGTCTGGAAGCCTTTTTGTAACAGCAGTACAGCTTTTCTAAATAAAGTTCTAAATATACCACCTATAGCGGCACCATACATAACTGGGGCACTGTGAAAACCAGATGAGCCATGACCGGCTTGTGCTTTATAATAGGCTACATAAAGGTTTGGATCACTGTACAACTTCTGTGACATGGTTGTCATTCAAAAGGTTCCTTTAACAGGCCAGAAATGAAGCTTCAGAATCACTTTGCCAAACAAGAATAACACATTTTTGTCTTGATCATTCTTTATCACAATAGTTATGGTGCCAAGCTGTTGTTTGCTGATTGGTATGTAATCCAGCTTATCATACTAGATGGTTATGATTGCATTATTGTTACCAGATATTTCCACACAATGCAGTAGGGGCACGTGACTATCACTGACTCTTTGGTGTTCAACAATATCTGTATACTCATACAGTGTGTAAAACCCCCCATTGATATCAGCATAATATGGACCTGTGCTTGCTTGTAGTTGTGGTATACCGTGTGGTACCCCCAAAATATGAGCCAGATTATGGCGAGCAATAAATGCTCCACTCCATTTTGTTTTCCATTTCTGTCTGTCATATTCTAAAAACATGCCTAGCTGTGCATGTTCCAGTGCCTCATTGATGGCCACCATGACATCATTAACATTGTGGTAATAACCTCTGGGAACTGATAATGGTAATAATGGCTTAGATGTTTCACCTGCTTGAAATCTCCCATCTTTCTGTGTAATATTGTCCTGAGTCCTTGGGTACTGTATTTCTAACAAACTGACTTCCCACACCCCTACTAAAGTGCTAGGCTTCGCCAGTTTCACAGTATATTCTGAAATAGTATTTTTGGGAAACATTTCAAAAGATGCATTGCTGGGCAATGTAACAAAACCCATTCTCATACATTGTTTTACCAATAATGTCTTCTCTCAACTGATGTCCTGCAAAACACAGGGATGCAGTTATAATTTTAAATTTGTCAACTGTTTGGATTCTACCCAGCTGTAAAATTTTGACAGCCAGCCTAACCATTTCACTAAAACCAGTTTTTTCTTCCCTTGTCTTTTTTGTGACACTATTTTTTCAATCCTGTATAACCTGTTTGCAGTGTCTTCGACTTTTACTATTTCTTGCTCATAAAAAGTACCTCTTATTTCTTCTCCATTATAATCTTTTAATTTGTAAACTGGTATAGGCTTATGTACACATTCAGAAATAATAAATATCTCACTTGTAAAGTTTTGCTCATAACCTTTTTCAAATGTTTTCTTAACTCTAGAAACATGCACATAATAACCCACATGAAATTTAAAAGACCTTTTCACTTTTGTGTACAAGACCACCATATGGAATTTTCCAGACATCTAAAGAATTGACTGCTGTCACATCGGTGGGCCTCATTTTGATGGACTAGTGATAGCTCTGATTGTAGGCCATTGTTAAAGCTTGTAATACATCTATGTACCTACATGTGTTAAATGCTGTAAAATATCTCCACATTTTTGTTTTCCATGTATGGTTAAATCTTTTCACAATACAAGCCTTAACATCATTTGATGTTGTAAAATGATGTATGTTTTGTTCTTTTAAAAAAACAATTGAAAATTGGCATTAAGAAATTCAGTCCCTTCATCTGTTTGTAATTTTTTGGGCTTGTGGCCCTCTCCAAGTATCATTTTGAAAGCCTCTGTCATATCTCTTCCAGATTTTGTTTTTAGCAATTTGGTCTATGCGTATTTTGAAAGGACATCAATAACTGTTAGAATAAACCAGAAGCCTTCATTGTCTTTGGAAAGACTATCCATATTGACCAAATCAGCCTGCCATTGTGCATCAATGTTGTTAACAATCACTCTGTTTCTAAGAAATCGTTTCCTTGCTGGCTTGTGCATAGTGTAAGCATCTTGTAAAGACAGCCATTGGATACCTGAGTGTGAGTAATTCTTTTCCCCTGTTTTGCAACAGCAACATGAAGTCTCTGAATACCTCCTAATCTACCAGGTGTATGGGGTTCATAATAAATTTTTTTCAGTGATTTCTTAACCATGACTGCTGTTTAGTAATATGGTAGGGACACGGGTGTTTTTTTCAAATGTCAACATTTTATTATGATAGACCACACAACATTTACATCTAATTATTGACAACGCAGAGCATGTGTTAGCCATTGTGATAAATTGATGATGTACTCCATTATAAATATTACAACGAGAAAAGACAGGCCTTGTTTTGCTGTGTAACAAGAAAATGGGATGTAAATTTAATCACATTGCTAAGATCTTCCTGCCTCTGACATTTTAAACTGTAACAACAAATGTCAACAATGGAGGCTACAGCTACCAATACTCGGCCATGAGAAACCACATCCAATTTTTCAAATATTAGTGATAGCACATTTTGAACAGTTTCTAACATGTCATTGTTTAGGCACCTGGTCATGTTCAGTATTTCACACCAGCGTACATCTTTTTTAATGTCACTCATTGAAATCTATATAAACTGAAGTTTTTTACAGTTTATCGGGTTACCTGGAGTTTGATCAGCAGGGTTTGAAATTTGCATGGTTCTCAAAGTCTGTAGGAGATTTTCGATTTTCTGCCTTTCAAACATTCTTTGGTGATTTCCCCACAGGTTACCCATCTTAGCAACTCTCACCATGCAGTGCCGTGTTCCTCGTCAGAACTACCAATATCATACAAGTACATATAATATGGCACAGGGCTTCCTTTTTGCAGTGGACTTTTAAAATATTTTTTATGACTTCCTGTTGAAACTGCTTCTTCAACAGCACTCCGTAGTGTTACACTCAATTGTTTATAAAGTGTGTCAAGTCCCTTAGCAATGCATGGCATCTCTTTAAATTCTGACAAAGTGTCATTTATTGCTTGTATTGTATCAAAATAGGATGCTGGGTACCTGAGTTTCCATGCTGTTGATTTGACTAGTAGCTTGATCTGTCATGGGTGCAACCTCTCACAGACTTCAGGAAAAGTACACTCCCAGTACCCCTCCTCTGGTTCATATAAACAGCTATGTCTTATCTGTGAGGTGTGGTCTGTGGTATATCCCTCACAGTTTATCTTCAAGTCCTGAGCCATCAAGTCTTGCAATAGCTGTATTAGAATACCCTTTATCAGGCCCAACATGATAATCTTTTCAGGTGGCACTTCAATTGCTGCCATGACCACATCAGCTGTTTCATCAGGGCATTTCTCTCTTGGTACATCTAGCACTTCCCACTTTTCATCCATATTAACACACTCCTGATTATCATGCCAAACATGTCTCATGAATGATTCTATCAATTCAGTCATAACAGAACCCACCAGTGTGACACTAGCAGATGTTAATAGGCTAGGTTCATCCATTTCACTGTTTTCCTCAGGCAATATACACACATAGGAGCAAAACATAAAGCAACTATGGAGGAACAGCACTAAATGCTTTTATCAGCATAACCTTTCTAACAAGGATGGCTAGCCCAGACAAGCCAACCTTCGCTCCACCCATAGCTACATCAAAGCATGGAAGGGGTAGAGGTGGGGGTGGTGGTGGGGTGCTTCATCATTTCTGGTGGACATGGACATGAAAAGGGATGGGGGTGCTACATCATATCAGGCACCCACATTGAGAGAGCGGGACAGTACGTAATTTCCAGTGTACATGGGATATGGAAGGGGTGGGGCCATTGAGTAATTTCCAGAAGCTGTGGAAGAGGCGGGGCTTTACATCATGTCCAGCCATCAATCGAAAAGGGGTGGGGCATTACATCATCAATTAAGGGGGGGTTGGGAAATTAACCATCAATCATCCATCAATCAAATTTTGTCAGTTAGTATGCATGCATACTACTGGTGCTGCTCTGAAAAGAGACAGAGAGTGCAGCAGACCAGTACCAATACCAGGCAGCCCCACGGTATTTCAGTCTGTGGGTAACTGGGTGTGTGGGGTCACATTGCTACTCCAACTCACTCAAGAAAACCCTTTTTCCCATTACACCCCAAGGTAACCCCAATTAAAACCTTCAAGTGCAATCTGATGAGGCAGGTGAATATTAGAACTAGCGCTGTCAACAGAGGTACCAAGATAAATTATTCAGGTGTAGCAGAGAGATGCAGTTCTGCCTTCCAAATTGTCCAAAAGGAAACTGGCTTGAAAGAATATCCAGTTAAAGGGACTACTGAGAAAATCTAGGAGGAGCAGCAGATGCAGTAGATTGCCAAGCAACTGGGAACCCTTTTGAGCATCAAGGAGGTACTAATTGCTGCCCTAGGACAGGAGCATCCTGAGCCTTTGTTCAAAGTTCTTTGAAGCTGCCAGTAGCAGACACCAGACAAGTGTATATATTCAGTGTTAATGACTATTGCTGCAGCTGAAGTTTCTGTACACCAATTTGCTGAATCATGGTCTTCTAAGAAATAGTTCAAAGCTGATTTCTAATTAATTTTACACCAAAAGCAGACACCTGATAATAAAAATTTCAAAGCAGTTCTGTACTGAAACATACATTTTTCATCTCTGGGGGATTGGGGGAGGAAGGCACTTGAGTGCTAGAGGGTAGGTAGGGTGGGTGAATAACTCATGATTTAGGAAGTCAGCTTAAAGATTGATGGGGAGGTGGTTGTTTTTTTGATTTGGCATGGGTGGGGAAGGGATGTACACTTTGCATAGTTCTTCATCCTCGAAGGCCTACTTCCCCCAGCATAAACTATGCATAGTGGTACTTGACCAGCACTTTTGCTGCTGAAGTGCCACTATGCATAGGCTTCACTTGGAGGAAGTAGGCACTTCACTGGGGAAAAGAATCTTGCAAAGTGACACTTTGCACTATGCAAAGTTGGGAAACTTTGTGAAGAATTTCAAAAAAACAGGTTTCTCGACATTACACACCACTAGCCTCAAAATATTTGTGGCTGCAAGTCTGGTTTGTGACTGCAAACACTGGACTTGTGACACCCACAGACATTTGAGCATGGCAGTTCATCAGTTGTGTGGTGTCCTGCCATGCCCAAATATCCATTGCAGTGGCACAACTGCCTCAGTCATTACCCTATCCCTGAATGCATACTTTATGGTCTGCTTGTTGGCAGAGGTTAATCCTGTTATTGCTGTCCCTTGTTGTTTATTCCTGGTCATCTAGTGGCCTCCCTACCACCAGGAGTTAATAACTCATTCTCCAGTGTCCAGTGGAACCCCCTCTCCTGCCTGGTGGTCATCTACATCTGGTTCCTCGCTAACCTTGATCTCACCTTGCTACTTCAGCAATGTGTAGCTCCCTGCTGCATGCCTATGGAAGCCCTGTAGAATGGCTGTCAGCAGTTCCATGGTGGAGTCACACTTTGTGGCATGCAGCAGCAGGCATGGGGCTGGTAAGTGACTATGCACAGCATAGTACTTCATTAGCCTACTGGCCCCACTACTTTCTCTGGGCTGGCACGATAGCCATTTTGCTACCACAGGAAATGGCTTTTGACCCTTTGTGTATGGCACAAAAGAGAGCTGGGTTGAACAGTGCTGCAAAGTGGTCCTTCTGACCACTATACAGCACCACAGTGTGACTGTGTATTGGGCCCCAGGGCCTTATGATTTAGTGCCATCTCCAGAGTTGATTTGCTTTGAGCTACATGGCCTTTTACAAATGTTACCAAAGTTTTGTTGGAATTGTCACACTATGTCTGTTATTAGTTAATACTTGTTAGGGGTAAAAATTGCCTATGTGTGAGCCTAAGCCACTAAACGTTGATCATTCACATGTTATGTCATCCTTTGAGAAAGAGTTCTTGTGAGAAATACATCAAGTGGTAATGGTTGAAGGGGGACTGCTGTGCCTGAGTGATATTTTGCCACTTCTGTACAGTGATGTTTCTGTATTGTGAATTGTATTATGTGATGCAATGAATATGGAACAATTTGTCTTGTGTTTCAGTCCTGCAATTAAGCTGTTGGGCTTCCGGTCTTGGACAGTTTTCTTAGGAAGACCAAACAAGTTGGCAAGTATTTATAGTGAAGCATGTGATTACTTTAACAAGAGGGACCTAACCTACTGTATTAACTGCTTCATAAACTAAAAAAAAAAAGAATCATGTTATCAGTTATTCACTTTGTAGGTAACCAGTGCAGCTCATCTATGAGTATTACTAACAATATTATGATTAATTTATTAATACGAAGGATAAAGAAATGGGTTACCTTTAAGTATTAGAAGCATCACATAAACATATCACTGACCACTACTGTGCAAAAATAACTGATACTAATTTGCAAATGATAGTACAGTAGTTATTGTCTTTGTAGTTGTGTTTCTTAAATCCCTATGAAGTATTTACAAGTGATGTACTATAAATGACATTTCATTCTTGCATAAAAAAAAAAACATTTATTTTAACACTTTTGTTTTGGCCTAATAGAATGCAGTGAAAGAGACTGGAAATGATAGTATCATTATGTCTCATTTTAATTGTGATGTAAAAAATGCCTACTTTAAGATATCAGCGTAAAATGAAGCAGCAGCCTGTTACAAAACTACCTATGAGAAAGAAGAACGGGGGGGGGGGGTGCTATTCTCTATGGCAAATGATGGCAGGGTAAAAGGGAGCCAAATGTTTGTCTGATTGTGCCACCTTTTTGTGCTATACACAAACAGAACAATGGCTAAGCTGGAATTTGAATGGATTTGCTAGATGTTAAAAGGTGCAAATGGGTTTGCTTCTGCTAACATGCTGAACTGTGACACACTGAGTTACACAGCACTGCATGGTGTTCTGCTACATAAGCAGTGTTGACCAGACTCTCCCCCACCTGCTCCACACTTACATTAGCCCCCCGTTTCAGAGTCAGCCATTTTTAATTTTTTTTACCCAGTGACCCCGTCCCTTGTAGGGCTAAGCAAAATTGCAGTTACTGCTACGAACAAATGTTCACACAGTTCTACTTTAGATACTCCTTTTAAAGTGGCAGTAAACTGGAAAACAAGTTTTAAAATATCATTTTAGTATAAATGTATTTCTGACATCCTTAAATTCACTATCAGTTTGTTCTTATCTCAGATTTTTTTTAAATAGCTTTTATTTCGGGACTTCCGGTGAAGTCAGCGGCAACATGGCAGCTTAACTTCGGAGGTCCGTCTTGCCTATTAAAAAATCTATTAGCATCCACCGAAACCAAGCATGCAATCCCCTGCTAAAGGGACTCGCTCAAAGGTACTCCTCAGTAGGAACTCGCAGACCCCAGTACAGAAGCTTTACAATATGCTACAACAAGAAAAATGAGGTTCAGCTCCTGACCTTTCAGGTGAGGAACCGGGGATGGAGATAGTCACCGCAGAGGAAGACGACTACACACAACTAGTCTCCTCAATTTTTCAAATGGCAAAGACCATTAAAAAAATAGATACTACCTTAACTGAGCTCAAGGAGGACATTAACAAAATCAAGCATAGGGAGGACCAGATTGAAATCGGCCTAACAAATGTCACAGAACAGGTTGACCACCATGACTGACTCATTCTATTCCTGCTTGCCAGAGAATGAGAACTCACCAATAAACTTGACGATTTAGAGGGTAGGAGTTGTCGTCAAAATGTTCAGGTCTATGGTATCCCTGAGGGCTTGGAGGATGGAGCAGCAGATCTGATAACTTTTTTACAACAAGTGGTAAGGGAAGCTCTGAATCTCCCCATGGATTTCAATCTCTCGATGGACAGAGCTCACCGCTCACTAGTTCACAGGCCAACCAACCCTGAGGCCAGACCACAGTCCTTCATTGCAGAACTAACCTCTTATGCAGCAAAGGAAGAAATACTAAAACTAGCCTGGAGAAGGAGTGCTATTAAGTATAGGGAACATCGAATACAGATTGAAAACGACTATACCAACCTGGTGCAGAAAAATATAAAGACCCTTTGGCCCATAATGAAACACCTTCACGCCAAAAACGTGAAGGTTCAAATCTTGTACCCAGCCAGACTGCGCATAGAGATGGACGGAGGCACCAAAGTTTCCAGGATTTGGTAGCTGCTTTGCAGTACTTGGAAAGCATTGGAATCGCTGTCCCACACTTAGTTAAGGAGATGTTTGAGAAGGAACTTATTCGCTCAGCGTGGGCAGTGGCTTGAAAGGGCTCCCCCTCTCTCAACAGCCAGTTGGTTCCTGCTCCTCGACTCTGCATGCAGACATCTGCTCTACCCTGAAACCATACAGCTCTGTGGTACAAATCAACTCCATCATGCTGAAAGAGAGGCATAACAGAGGAACTACAATGCCTGAACAGTCTACTTGAACAGACTTGCTCGCCTTGCGACAATGCTACACGAGGGACCCTCACCCCCCGCCAGAACGTTTTACACCCACAGAAGGTACTGTCATTGGGAAATACATAGAGGGGAGGATGGGGATGGTGATTTGGGAGCAGAGGACTTTGGATGGGCCTGATACCACCAAAAGGGCACAGCTTTGTTGGTGACCCGCACACCCCCCCAGATCCAGAAGCAACCATGAGGCGTCTTTCCTGGAAGGACACTAGCAAAACTAAATAATTTTGGACTTGGCAGTGAGCCCCCTGGGTCTCATGGGACATCGGGTGATTCAATATGGACATTATATAATTGGACTCAATTTAATTTAGACGTATAGAAATAATAGATATTGAAGGCTCGAATTTAAAAAAATTGGAAGCAAATGGGAGGGTGGGGATTATGAAGGGGCTTTAAGAAGCATAGAATTTTTGAATAATGAGTTCCCAGGAAATAATTTGCAAAACCAAATGTGACGCCATATTGGGAGCTGAAGAAGACTAATCAAGAGGTGGATGCATAAGTGTACAAGGCGAGAGCGGAAAAGCAATTTTGAACTGTAAAATTTAGTAATTTAATACTCCTTTCCCTCCATATTCATTTTTTATACAGGACAAAACAGAAGTAAATGGCAAGAGGGAAACCACATGAGATTGTGGGCTCTGCTCTTGTCACTGACGCTGGCCTTATACCATGGGGGAGGGCTGAGACTCAATAAATTCCCCACTATGTGGTTTGGACCCATATATCAACATGGGTTAATTGTTCCAGATGGGACACTGCCCAGCTGGGTAGACACTACCCATGCTGACCAAAGAAGTTGGAAATTGACAGCCGGGGATCTCCCTCAGACAACTGATCAAGCTTTGTGCCGGGGAGGAACCCCTTTAGAGGGCTGTCATTACTCATCTTGCCACCTCCTCAGGAGGGTTGGAATTTCACGAAGCCTCCACCAACACTGGTTGGGCATGATTCCCCAACCCCACATGTTGAGGGAGGGGAAAGGGGAAGATCTCCCTAATGAAGCACCAAACATCGGTATTCAGTTTAATTTTTCAACTAGAGTTTTAAAAGTTGAGAAACTGGTTACTAAGTTTCATGAGGTTATACTCCCCTCTAGTGGAGAAAGTTGGTGTTGTTATATATGTTTAAAAGGTTGTAAGTGCCAGGATGAAATCTGGCTTTGGTTTAAGTTGTTTCAGAGAAAAGAAAGGCACATTGACATTGGGCAAAGAAATGGTATACTACAAAATGGTTTGATTCATGTGCAACATACTGACGGACATAGGGACAGGTGCAGAGTTAGTTTGAGATGACTTGTGGAAACACAGAGCCTGATGGAGACTGGGAAGGTCCACAGAATATTTAGAACCCACCCCAAGAATAAAAATGGCTACAATCACAACAAAAGTATTATCCTATTATGTTAATGAGATTAACCATCCCATTAAAGGAAACAAATACAAAAATTCATTAGGGACCAAAGAAGTGAAATCAGTTTCCTGCAGTAGACTTACCTATCCCCCACCAAAGCTGTTAAGCTGAAAACAAAGGGCTTCCTGGTTCTCTATCAGGCTTCTCTAGAGAGAGGTAGGAAGAGAGGAGTTGTGATCCTGTTATCAGAGAGTCTCCCTTTTGAGGAAGAGGAGGTGGTGTCTGATCCGGAGGCCCGCTACCTAATAGTAGTGGGGAAGGTTCAGGAAACTTGGATTACGCTGGTTAACATATATGCACCACCGGGGTCCCCATCCTCATTTTTCTCGAGCCTAGTCCAATTACTAGCCCAGAAAGCCAAAGGACTGGTGGTGGCTGGGGCAGACCGGAACTTAATATTAAATAGAAGATTAGACTCCACTTCAAGGATCCCCACACAAGAAAGGAAGGTCGCAGCTCATTTTGTCAGACTTATGAGAGATAGTGGTTTAGTGGATATTTGGAAGGAAAAATATCCTGCAGCCCAAGAATACACATTTTACTCGAGTAGACAAAAAATATACTCCAGATTAGATAGATTCCTCACCTAAGGCAAGGATGTCTCCATTTTTAATCCAATGTGGGTGGGTACAGCTACTTTATCAGATCACCAACCAGTTTTCTTGGAGCTAGATCTGAACCTTCCCAAGAAACCCACACATTGGCGGCTGAATACAAGCCTCCTAAGGGAGGAAACAATAAAAGAAGAGATAAGACAGGTGATTAAACAAACTATAGAACTCAATGACAGACCGGAAACGACTCCCCAGATTTTATGGGACACAATAAAGACTATGGCAAGGGGAAAGTTGATCTCTCTGGCCTCATACAGAAAGAAAGAGAGAGAGAGAGAGGCTAAAATATCAGCACAGCCTCATAGAACAATTATAAACTTAAGAAACACAGCAGAAAAAACTATGGAATAAGGAAAGGGATACATAAATCAAAGCCCTCAATAGTAAAATACAAAAACTGAAAAATTTAGAAACAGAAAAAGCCCTGCACTACCTAAAGCAGACCTATTCTGAAGGGGGGGGGCAGGGGAACCAAACAACTAGCATATCGCTGTGGGCAGAGGGCTGCCAAGGCCACAATCATTGGGATTAAAGACCCAAAGACAGAGGTGCTTAGGCAGAAATGGGAACAAATTGCTAATTCCTTTGTTACCTAGTATAAGACCCTATACAAGGGGGGGAAGGGCACCCACAGCTCAGACATCTGAGTTTCTGAGAGACAAAAGACTGCCTGGGTTGACTGAAGCCCACATACGAAACTTGGAGACCCCAATCTCCATGACAGAAATCCAGGCTGCTATAAAGGCCTTAAAACCAAGTAAATGCCCCGGACTTGATGGATTTGGAGGGGAGTTCTATAAATCTTTTGCCCCAGAAATGGCCCCTCTACTTCAAACTGTTTATTATTTGATTTGGGAAGAGGGGGAGCCTGTCCCCCTTCCTGGAACTATACCACCATAACAGTAATACCCAAAGTAGGGAAGGACCCCAAAGAATGCAACTCCTACAGACCCATATCCCTACTGAATGTAGATTATAAGATTTTCACAGCCATTGTAGATGCAAGAGTTAATCCTATACTGTCTTAAATCATACATTTAGATCAGATGGGCTTTGTTGAGGGGAGACAGGCTCAGGAAGGGGTTAGGAGAACACTAAACATAATCAACCTCATACATAGACATTGTACCCCTGCATGCCTCCTCGGATTAGATGTTGAGAAGGCATTTGACAAGGTGGATTGGAACTTTCTGTTTGCAGTATTACAGAGGTTCGGTTTCCCTGACAGCTTCTTGGCAGCAGTTAAAGCCCTGTATGCAGGCCCACAAGCTTATGTGAGAGTAAATGGGGGGATTTCACAAAGGTTTACACTCAGAAGAGGAACGAGGCAAGGATGCCCCTTATCACCACTGTTATTCATGGTGTACATTGAGCCCGTAGCTTAGGCAATAAGGGAGGAACAGGGTATCTGTGGTCTAAGGACAGGGAGGGGGGAACAAAAAATCTCCCTGTACGCGGATGATGTCATGCTCTACTTAACAAAACCAGAAGAATCCTTGCCCAAGGCATGGGACATACTAAATAAATTTGGCCAATCTCAGGGTATGCATTAAATAAAAATAAAACAGAAATACTAAAGCTTTATTACACCCCTTCCCCTAAAATAAAAGAATTGCTCCCCATAAAGTGGAACTCCCCTAAAATAAAATACCTAGGGACATTTGTACCTAAAAATTTAAGTCATCTTCTCTCACATAATTTTGATCCCCTTATTGGACAGATTAAGCAAGACATCAAAAGATGGGAGCTCCTCAAACGTCCCCTTTATTATTGGATAGAAACAATCTCCATGAATATTTTACTGACGTTTTTGTACCTCTTCCAATGTCTGCCTATTAATATACTCCCAGTACAATTCAAGACCTGGCAAAGAATACTCATGAGATTTATTTGGGACAATAAATAGCCAAGAGTAAAAAGCTTGGCCATGCAAACTAATAAATCTTGGGGGGGCTGAGCAGTTCCAAATTTAGAGGACTATTATTTAGTCACACAATTAAAGAATGCCTTGCTGTGGGCGGTACCAGGTTACCAAGCACTCTGGAAAGCAATGGAAAAAGAAGGCACAGAAGGGGCCCCATTGCTGGCCAGAGTATTCACCCCCACAATAGGGATGAAAGGCAAGGGAATTACCATAAAATCAGTTAAAAACACTACAGAAGCAGTACATAGAATATGGGTCAAGCATAAAATCCAGGGGGACATATGGACTCACAGATGGTTTGCCTGGGATGGAAAGTTTCATCCAAACAAGCAGGCTCTCACCTTCTGGAGATGGGGTAGACTGGGCATGAATACTTATGGGCAGTTTCTGAATGGGGGCAATGATCAGGGATTTTATGGACCTTAAAACATCCTTACAGCTCAGGCAATCCGACCACTTCAGATATTTGCAAATTCGCACCCATATTCAAAAACTACAGAGGCAATATGGGCAGAAGCTGGAACCTATTGGTATCCAGGGAATTATGAGGGACATACTGAATTCTCAATGGAACAAAGGCCTTATCTCAGCCATTTATGGGCCATTAGAGAGTTACAAAAGGAACACACTACTTCCATCAAGACCAGATGGGAGGGGGAACTGGGGGAAGAACTCATTGAGAAAGAGTGGGATAGTATCTTCTCACAAGCCCATAAAACTACCTGCTCCCAGAGATGGAAAGAATTCAAATAGAAGATTCGAACAAGTTTTTTATCACTCCGGTAGTTAAAAATAAATGGGATAGTAGGCACTCAGCGAAATGTTGGAGAAAGTGCGGGGAGACACAGGCGGGTCGTTTGCATATACTAGGACAATGCCCACACCTGACCCGATTCTGGCAGGGAATAACAGAAGCTATGGGAATAGTTTTCTCCCTTAGTGATGCCCTAACAGTTAAACACCTGGTTTGGGGCCTGATTCCTGCTGGGGTGTGGGGTAGAAATCAGGTCTACTTGTGGAATATTCTGGTGGTAGCTGCCCACTAAACTGTCACCAGGCAGTGGCTCTCACCGGAAATACCCACACTAGGACAGTGGCTTTAGATTATAAGAGAGATACTAGAAATGGAGGAACTGACTCACAATATCAATGCCAGACTCCCCCTCTTAGTGAACAGATGGACCAGATGGATTAGGTTCAGAGAGGTGGAGCCAGAAAGTGAGGGGATTGGAGAGACGCTGCCTGAGGAGGGTGATGGAGAGAATATGGGGCAGGTCACTACACTGTAGAAACAAGTACCAACAAAGCATTCTCTCATTAAGGGGAGACAGGCCCTGGACTTCCCCCCTATGTTGACACCGTGGATCACATGGTGTTGATAGCACGTTTGAGGTATATTTGTGGAATATCGGGAACCGTCCTTCGATGGTTCACCTCATTCTTCACTGGGAGAGCACAAAGAGTTGTGTCCGGGGATTTTTCCTTGAGCCCAATGTCTTTGTTGTGTGGGGTGCCTCAGGGTTCAGTGCTGTCTCCCATGTTGTTTGCGGTGTATATGCTGCCCAATGGAGACATTATAAGATGGTATGAGCTGAGGTTTCACTGCTATGCAGATGATACCCAGCTATACCTGTCTTTTGCACCCGACCAAGATGGAGCTCTCTCGGTGTTTAACAACTGTCTGAAAGAAATCCAGGAATGGATGGATTCTAGTTGGCTGAAGTTGAAGTCAGAAAAGACAGAGGTATTGGTTGTGGATCCGGGTCGTCAGATAGAGGGGTCATCTGTTGGTACGCCCTCAGGAATTTGTCTAGGTGGCGTTTCACTCCCGACCTCTGAACAGGTGTGTGACCTGGGGGTTATCTTGGATGACAGGCTGACACTGCAGTCGCAGGTGTCAGCGATTGTCAAGACTTCCTTTTACCATCTTAGGAATATCGCCAGAGTTAGGCACCTTGTTCCATCTGAGTGATTGCCAACGTTGGTCCATGCCTTTGTGTCCTTGCGTCTTTACTACTGCAACTCCCTGTTCTTTGGGCTTTCAGGGGTTGAAATCCGCCAGCTGCAGCTAGTGCAGAATGCAGCGGCCCAGGTTTTGACTGGGTCAAGTAGGTCCTGTCATATTATCCTGGTGCTGCGCGAACTGCACTGGCTGCCTATACGGTGGCGGATCACCTTTTAAGTCAGTTTACTGACTTTCAAAGCCCTTCATGGCCAGGGTCCAGCCTATCTGAAAGAACTGGTTTCTTACTGCCCTGGCTGATCGCTCCGCTCGGCCGTCGAGGGGTTGATAGAGATTCCAAGAGTGAATCTTAAATCATCTGGGTGTAGAGCATTTTCTTATGCTGAGCCCACTCTTTGGCATTCTCTGCCCCACTGGTTATGGGAGTGCCCACTGTGGAGGAATTTAAGAGGGGTTTGAAAACCCACTTTTGGCAAATGGCCTACCTGGAAAACTGACTGTTTTTGAAGCTGTTGATTATATTGTGGTTTTTACCTGCGTCTAATATTGGATTTTAATGTAGGATCTGTATTCTTTTAACTTGTACAGCACTTTGAAAACTGAAAAGCGCTTTATAAATAAAACTATTATTATTATTATGTTTCTTAGATACTTAAAGCTGAGAACTAAAGTTAGGGACTACCCAGAACTCTGCACCTGAAAAGGGTTTCCAAAAAGTAAGAAATAAAATCAATTGTTGCTGTGATAGGGGCTGATGTATGCTCTTCCTGTTTTCCCTCAGGCTAAAATAACAGACTTACATAAATGGGACACCACATACAACAACATTTGCAGATTCGCTCTGGCTGCTCCCCGGCTCACCCATCACTGCCGTCTCTACTCTACACTGAACTGGTTGTCTCCTGAAGGCATGCGCTCCTATGCGCTGGGTAACCTTATTGATTCCTTATCACGTCCACCGCATCCTGACGCACTTGCAGCTATGCTTCAACCCATTACCCCAGCTTGTCTCCTTAGGTCATCGACGGCTCCCCTGCTCGCCATTCCTCCCTGCTCTACAAAAATGGGTGAGCAAGCTTTCTCACACCTTGCTCCTAAATACTGGAACTCTCTTCCTATTGACATTAAGCACTCCCCATCTCACCACTCTTTCAAAAAAGCATTTTTTTCTTACTTGAGCCCCCCTGGTGTCTGTAGTTGTCCCTAATCCCTTTCTGGTTCCTCTGCCCACCCTATGCCCAATATTGTTATGTATTTAATACTTACCTTAAGTAATCTTCAGCATGTTTTATTGTTACCCACCCATACCTGGGTGCTTGTTATTTTTGTACCCTTGTAAGGCTACCCTGCGTGGTGGTCCTGTGTTTTGGTGCTAATACCAGACTGTCCTCTGTAATTTTGACTTCTGCATTGTTGTACACTCCCGGGTCATGCTTGAAAATAGGCAGGGTTTTTGCCCAACGCACCTACCTGGTTACCAAAAGCTAATAAATAAATAAATATACAGAAATGTATCACTTGAATCAAATTTGTACCTTGTGAGAAATACTATATAATGTTGCCTGATTTTTTAATAAACATGCATTTAAAAAAATAGCTTTTATTTCTAATTTTGTAATTAATGTGTAACCCCCCTGTTACCTGGGGTTACTAGAATCCCAGTAAGACCTAGTGGAAGGCAGGGAAGGCAGCTTGTGAAACTCCAGTTAAATGGATTTCACACTGTCTCACTCTGTTTTCAGTCTCAGCTGAGACTGAGGGATGACATCACCATAGAACTCCTGCAGCTGAATGAGCCACACTGGAATGCTGCAGTTGGAAGTTAGGATAGAATGTTGGGGAATTTGAACAAAGTCTGTGTGCAGTCTTGGTGAGAGACAGTAGCACAGCAGTCTGAGTGCAGGCTCTCAGAGCTTTAAGCTCTGTTTTAGAATTATTGTTAAGAAGGTGTGTGTTTCCACCATAACAGGAACACAGAAACTGATTGTTGAAGTGGTGGAGACCGCTGTTACTGGTCCAAGTGCCCCATCCCTGAGGGGATGGGGGGGAAGGTTTGCCTGTTTTCCAGGGGCAACCCTCCTGGTTCCGGCTAAGGGAAGAAGCTGCCTATTTCAAGTTGTGCTGCGGCACCAGAAGCTCTGAGAGAGAAATTCCTGTGGAGGAATCGCCTGTGGGGCACCTGCAACCAAAGGGTGAGTTCGCTCTGACAGAGGGCCAATGTTTTCACCTGAACTGTTGGAACGTGGAGATTGGACTACTTAATCTGTAGGAGGTCTAGTGTAATAGACATTGCCGGTTAACTCAAGTAGGTTCAAGTCCAGCACAAAAGAGTGAAGTAAAGTGGGGACTGGACTGCTTAATCAGTGGGGGGCCTAGAGCAATGGGCTATGCCAATTAAAAGTATGTTCAAGTCCAGCACAAAGGGAAAGCAGGACAAGTAGAGGAAATGTGACATACATTTAGCCATAATCTACATTGCCAAGCTTTACAGTATGAGGTGTTTACTGTCCAGAGAAATGGCCGGGTATGAATTGTGGGAGCGAGAGGTGGGAGACCCCCCATCAGTAGTAACCAAATTCACCTCTACGGATTTGCTCTATGGCACCTTTACTTTCTCTCAGGTACTTGGCCAGTGCCTGAGGAAAGTACCCAGATGTGGGATTAAAAGGAAAGTTCCCTGATAGAGCTGAGGTGCTCTTAGGTGGTTTAGAGAGCCACCAGAAAATGTTTCCATGACATATGGAAGGTGTCTGAGTGGCCGGCAAGGGAGACGAGCCAGGGAAAACCCAGAACAGTGTACAAGTTCGGGCTGTGTACCCAAAGCAGCGTACAAGTCCAGGCTGTGTGCCCAGTGGGTTCAGAGCTTGAGGGCTGAAGTGTTGAAGAAGTGTTCTTGATTCTTTTAATCTGCATTACCAGAAGTGTAGCCCCATGGGGGTCATCTATGCTTTGTTTGTTCTGTGTGGATGTGATTAAAAACCACACTTTAGAATCCCATTTCTGGTATTGGACATTACAGTTATTGCTTCCTGTGTTCGGAGTTACTTGGGTGCCCCTGTGCAGAGTAGCCAAACCTAGTCTTTGTGCCAAGTGACCTATTCCTCCCCAAACCCAGTCCCCCCTGGTATTGCTGTCAGATTCAAACAGCATACCGCCTGTCATTTGCAAAACGAAGGGGTGGGGGTCGTATAAAATAACTAAGGTCAATAAAGTTTTCCATCATCAGCAATATAAAAAACATCTCTTCCATTGAGGTACATTTTGAATTCTCAAGCTAGTTTTATTTAGCAGTCATTCTGAGAAATAAGATGGAATTTCTGAAAATTCCACAGAATTCCATCGGAAAAGAATTTAAAAATTGCACACAACCCCCCCCCCCAATCACTGTCATCTGCTTGACTAAGTAGCCTGTAATCCACTCCTATTTCATATTCTTGTTTCTCGTTGTCCATCTCATGAAGCCATAGTGACTCCACACCCTCTCTCCTCGAGACAGATTTGTCCTCTAAGACTCATATGCCTCTTTAACATATACAGTGGATGCCACAAGCCACACATGGCTGTAGCAGATGATCGGTTGCCCAAACAGCATCAATTAAGTTTCAATTATGTTTTGTTCAGACATAGTGGACGTTGTCTGCCATCTAAGTTGGACAGCCAAGATGCACTAATCAGCCTCACTCAAAAGATCTCTGCCTATAACCCCTGTATGCCTATGGTTGATTGTACACCTACTGACTTCTTCAATTGTAAAATAATGCTGTTTTTTTTATTTATTTCAACCTTGTACTGTACAGTATGCACTGTATATACTTTTTCTCCCTTGTATATTATTGCTTTTTGTATACCTGCTTCTGTACTGTACTTTAATGTATTCATGACCGGGTCCACCTTGCAAATGAGCCTTGCTCAATGGTGCCTGCCTCGATAAATAAAGATTTTGATTGATTGATTGATTGAACTAGTGAGTTATTAGCGGCTTTGGCAGAAGATAATTATCTGCCTAAGTAAATGCACTGATCACACTTACTGAATTCTTTGTTATTCACTGCATCCTGCCCCCTTGCTAACTGTAATGATGGCATTTGGTAAGCACTCCTCTCTGCCATTGTCTAACAAAACTGAAATTATACAGCAGATCGATGCTCTTCCAAAAATGATAATTCGAGACCTGTCAGTTCATGTTTGTCTCATTATACACACAGTATCCAACCTGCTCAAAGCTCAGAATTCCCTTCTCATGGAGTGGCATACTAACTAGAATAGAACTGAGTGGAAAGGAAAACAAGAAGGCAAGGACTGCAAGGGGGAGGAAACACTACTGTGGTGGTTTAGTAGCATGCAGGAGAGTGACATGTTTGTCAGTGGCCAGCCACTCCTCTAGAGGGCCAAACAACTTGCTGAGGGACTTGGAAAAATGGATTTTAATCCCATGGAGGGCTGGCTCAGGCAATGGAAGAACTGAAACATCATCTGCAACAAGCGAACATGTGGTGAAAAACTGAATGCCGACATCGCTGGGGCCAGTTAATGGATAACTGACATTCTCCCCCATACCCAGTCAGAATATGACTCATAAAATGTGTTCAGTGCTAACAAAACTGGCCTATGTTTTTGGTGTGTTTAAGCACCACCTTACATGACCTGTCACACAAGCATGGCATCCCCAACCCAACACTGACATTCCAGCTTTTAAGAAGTCAAAATAAGATCATGGGCCAGATATTCAAACTGCGCTATTTTGTGGCGCAAGCCCTTGCGCTGCACGAAATAGTTGCACAGGGGTGTGGCCAGAGCGATATTCAAAGGAGTTGCACCCTTGAGCAACTCCTTTGAATATCACCCCTCCGGCCACAGCCACTGTGCATGGCGCAGTGGAACTTGCGCCACCGCAAGTGGTCAGAGTGGTGCATTCAACTTGCGGTGGCGCAAGTACCATTGTGCCATGCTCAAATCTACGATATTCAAAAGGTGACATGCAAATGGAGCCGTAATTCATGCAAGGTGCAGGGGGGGCCATATGCATCTGATTATGGCCCCATTTGCATGCCATTAGCATGCAGGTGTGCGATCCCCGAGGACTTGCGCTGGCGCCCTGCCAGGCAGCAGCCGTCAGGGGACCGACGCCCCTGCAGTCTGGATCAATGGCCGCCATAGCTTAAAAACAACCCCCTCCCGAATACATCCCTGGTGGTCCAGTGGACCGAAAGCCTCGATCATGGGCTGTATTAGTTTAAAACAACCCCCCTCCTCCTGAATACATCCCTGGTGGTCCAGTGGACTGAAAAGCCCGATCGCGGGCAGTATTAGTTTAAAACAAACCCCCCGCCCTCCCGAATACATCCCTGGTGGTCCAGTGGATAATCCCGATCGTGGGATGTAAAAATTGAACAAACCCCTCCCCGAACATAGCCCTGGTGGTCCAGTGGACCGAAAATCCCGATTGCGGGATGTCAGAAATAAACACCCCCCCAACATAGCCCTGGTGGTCCAGTGGATAAACACCCCCCCGAACATAGCCCTGGTGGCTAGTGTCCCCACCCCACCACCTACCACGGCTCTACCACCCGCTCCTCCGGCAGCCGCAGACAGCAGCTATCCACCACCAGCAGCCCCACTGCCCGTCGATGACTGCCCAGGGCTGCATGCTTCGGTGTAGAGCAAGAGCAATGGACGCAGTAGCTATTATCAGTAGAAGACAGTCCAGTTTTGTGAATGAATGTATCCATTTATTCATTCTCAAATCTGACTGTCTTTACGGTATGATGCACGCACTATTGGCTCTGCTCTGCACCAATCGGGCGTGCAGCCCTACCGGCAGTCAGTCGCTGGCGGTGGGGCGGCAGGCGGTGGATGCTGCCGCCGCCGCCGGGGAGCGGGTGGTGGGCTTTGGGTGGGTGGGGTGGGGGACACTAGCCACCAGGGCTATGTTGGGGGTGTCTTATTTATCCACTGGACCACCAGGGCTATGTTGGGGGTATTTATTTCGACATCCCGCGATCGGGATTTTCGGTCCACTGACCACCAGGGCTATGTTGGGGAGGTTTATTTCGACATCCCGCTGTCGGGATTTTTGGTCCACTGGACCACCAGGGCTATGTTTGGGGTGTTTATTTCGACATCCCGCGATCGGGATTTTCGTCCACTGGACCACCAGGGCTGTGTTGGGGAGACATTGCTGCCCGCGATCGGGCCAGTGGGTGGTGGTCGGGGATTTTACAGTCTTCTGCCAGCGATCGGGCTGTGGGGGCACAGGGAGTGGGTTGGGGCCAGCCACAGGTGGCAGCTGCTGTGTTGCGCCTGCAATGCAGCAGCTCACCTGTGGGTGGCCCTCAACTGAGCCTTTTTTTGGCTCAAAGTTGTGCAGGCGCAGGTTGGGGTTGCGCCTAGACACTCTGCACAGCCCGCTAAATAGCGGGCTGTGCAGTTTATGCATGGTTCCTCCCCCTCCAGTTCAGCATGCATTCATTTGCATTGCGCTGTTGCTCAGCATGTTTTCTGTGGCACAACTGCCTCCTGCTGAATATCGCAGAATGGAGCAAGTTCGGACTTGCGCAGGTGCAACCCTATTGCGCATGGCGCAACCCTTTTGAATATCTGGCCCTATGAGTTTTAACTGCACAAAACCTTGCACATAAAAACTTTACCACCACCTTCTTATGAACCAAGCACAGCCAAGCACAACAATATAAACAAGCCAATCACATTTCTGTAGCAGTATCGCATAGCCGCATGGCTGCATGGCTGAAAGAAATATTATTTTTTTTACCCCACTGGGTAGCACAGACGTTGGCTATAGAAGGCAAATTTGCTGACATCAACCAGTCTGCTATAATGTCTTCTGCTTTACTGCCACACCCTCTCATTTGGCCATTTTCCTGTCATTTTTAAATAGAGGACAGAATTTCAGTTATTGCTACTAATATCTACGGTATATGTTCTGCAGCCATTATTGTGTGCAGTTCATCCATCTTATTCCCTAAGCTCCTTTCAGTTAACACAGTATACATCAATTTCCACTTGTCTTCCTCTCCACTCTAGACTTCCTCGGCTCAATTTTCAAAGGGTGATGCAGGGCTTGCACAAGCCCTGCATCAGACTCTGAGCTGACCGAAATACATTGCTGCACCTTGTGCCCGATTCTCATAGGTCGTGTGCATTTGAGGCACTTTATCCCCTTTACAGAGGCACAAACCCCATAGAAAGGTCTGTGAAGTTAACTTACCCCATGTGGCACACAGGATCAAGAATCCTGATTGCTTCCTGGGAATACCACAAGCCCCATGTGCCGTGTGTTCCGTGCACCCGTGGCTTGAGGCCTTCCACCTCTTTTGAGTATCGAGCCCCCTGTCTTTTTAACAGTCCACTATTTCTAAAATCTCCTCTGCCTGCTTCCCCTTTTTACTTTTGAGCTGTTCGTACTAGGGGACAGTAAGCTTGACTTCCTTTGTGTGCTTGTATGCATTCCTCTGCTCTAAGACTGCTTTCCCCCTATTCTTGGTTAAAAGCTTGTTAACTAGTCTGCCAAATGGTGTAGCAATAGCTTACTGCTTGTGCCACTGGCAACTCAGGTTCAGGAATGAGCCTGGGTCAATGGAGGGCCATCCCAGGAGAGAGGGATTGAGCATCCCACAGGTCGCTCTCCTACTTTGTGGAGGGAGGGGGCTATGTTCTGCTGTGTGACCACCACCTGAAGGAGGAACATGCTTTGTTGGGGATGGTGAAATACCGATTGGCTGAGGCAGGTGATGATGCATGTCATCTGTCTGCCTTGTTGGCAGGATAATTGGCTGGACAACAGAACACAGAGACAATAGGACACAGATGATAATAGTAAATGGAATCCACTCCAAAGAAAGGGGGTTACTAGTGGGGGGACCACAGGGTTCAGTACTGGGACCAGTCCTTTTTAATGTCTCTATAAGTGACATTGCAGAGGGACTGGAAGAAAAAGTATGCCTCTTTGCAGATGACACAAAGATTTGCAACATGGTTGATACACAAAGGGGGGGGTGTGTGGAAAGGATGATAAGGGACTTGGCAAGGTTGGATGAATGATCAAAAGTATGGTAGCTTAGATTCAATGCAAAGAAGTGTGAAGTAATGTACCTGGGAAACAAAAACCCAAGGGATGAGTACACAATGGGGGGAGGTACTAACATCAATAAAAATGGAAAGGGACCTGGAGTAGTCATATCAGATGACCTAAAGGTAAGCAAGCAATGTGACAGGGCAGTAAGGAGGGCTGGGGGATACTGGGATGCATAGGGAGAGGCATCACCAGTAGAAAACAGGAAGAATTTATCCCTGTGTACAAACAGCTGGTGAGACCCCATCTGGAGTACTGTGTGAAGTTCTGGAGACCCCATCTCTGCAAGGACATAGACAGGATGGAGGCAGTCCAGAGTAGGGCAACTAAAATGGTGCAGGGTCTGCACCAGAAGCCATAAGATGAGAGACTAAAGGAGCTTAATATGTATACCCTCAAGGAAAGGAGGGAGAGGGGGGACTTGATAGAAACTTCTAGGTACCTCAAGGGAATCAACAAAGTACAAGAGGGCAGCATCTTTCAGAAAAAGAGGTGTGCAAGAGCAAGGGGGCACAATTTGAAGATAAAGTGGGCACGACTCAGGGGCAACATAAGGAAGTATTTGTTCATGGAGAGGGTGGTGGATAAATGGAATGGCCTTCCTGAGGAGGTCGTGGGGTCAAAAATAGTGGGGGAATTCAAGAATGCATGGGACGGATATAAGACAATTTTGGTGGGAGTTAGGAAGAAGTAGGCTGTTGGTTATCTAGAATCCACAGCTTATCCAATAGATAGGGAAATGAGCAGACTGAGTGGGCCAAGTGGTCCTTATCTGCCATCAAAGTCTATGTTTCTATGTTTCTGTCTTCAAGCTGGCATCTCAGTGGGGTTAGGAGCGACATGGTGAAATTCCCCAGCCACCTCATCATGGCAGTCCCTGCACCTGCTGATCTGGGCTCCCTCCCAGCACCAAGTGACCTGCCAGACCTCAGTTCACTACCTAGTTTCTTGAAGCTGCGTTTAACAAAGATGAATCAAATTGCCTGCCCTCCCACCCTTAGTTCTCGCCAGCCTCTACAATCAGGGAATTACCCTCCTTGCAGTCATCTCTGGCAGATGTAGAATGAATCTTCCCCAACTGGAGTGGCATACTAGCTTCTCTGTCCCATTCACTATGAAACACAGAAACGTAGACTTTGTTGAGAAAAGGACCGCTTTACCTGCCCAGTCTGTCCAGATGTTCCTTGCCTCATCTGTCTTCACAGACTGTAATTGATCTCTGGAGACCCTAACTTCTCCTTGCCTATTTACTAATATTCCCTTACGTGTATCCTGGGCATGCTTAAATCCCAACAATGTTTTTACCTCAATCATGTTCGTTGGCAGTTTTTTTCAGGCCTGTGCCACACTTTAAAGAAGTACTTTCTCAGATCCCTTTTAAAATTCCCCCACCAGTTTCATCACATGCTCCTTAGTTCTGGTGCTCTTTCTCATTTGAAAGAGACTCCCCTCCTGCACCCTGTTCATCCCTTTGAGGTACTTGTAGTCTCTACCATTTGCCCTCTTGCTCTTCTCTCTCTTTCAGGATGTACGTGTTGAGATCCTCAGTCTCTCCTTGTAGAGATTCTCATGCAAACCCTGCACCATTTTAGTTGCCCTCATCTGGACTGCCTGATGCCTCCACCCTGTCTATGTCCTTTTTGAGGTACATCCTCCAAAACTGGAAACGGTTTTTCAGGTGGGTCTCAACAGCAAGTGATACAGTTGCAATACCACCTACCTTCTCCTGCTGGAGGTACCCTCCCTATACACCTCGGCATCCCACTAGTCCTATCCATTGCTTTGTCAAACTGCCCTGTTACTTTGAGGTTATCAGTTATGATAACCTTACAGTCCCTTTCCAGTTTAGTGACTGTCAGTACCTCCTCCCATCCTATTCTCAACTCCTGGGTTCAAATGCCCTAGGTGCATGATTTTGCTTTTTTTTGGCATTGAGCACCCAATTGCCATGCTCATGACCACTCCTCAAGTTTCCTAAGATCCTTGCAAATCCTCTCCATCCCCTCCTGAGTGCCCATCCTACAGTATTATAGATTTTGATATCATCTGCAAAAAGGCACATCTTCTTCCAGTTCATCTGCAATATCACTTAAGAAGACACTGAAGAGGACCGGTCCCAGTGTTGAGTCCTGCAGCACCCCAGTGGACATTCTCCTGTCACAAAACAGAAAAAAGAAACACAACAAAACTATGTATAGTGAGTTGTCAGAGTGATGGTGGCTGCCAGTCTTTGGCCCTGCTCTCTGTAGCCAGTGGGGGAGTGGCAGATAGGCCAGGGAGCTTAATGGCAGGGAGACTTGACAGAGTGAGAAGGGAAGCTCAGGGGCAAAAAACATGTCACTTGCCATTCCAGAAAAGTCCCCAGAAAATCTGAGGATTAATATATTTTTCCTGACTACGGTGCCTCCTTATGTTCTCCAAAAGCATCCCCCTAATTTACAGCTTCCTTGTACAGGGATGATACAATAGTGAACTATGAGGATGCACTCATTTTTCAAGGAATGATACTCCCAAAGCCCCTCCTCTGTAGTGAACCCCAGGGTTTGATCCTCTCACCTATGTTGTTGACCTGCACATGCTGCCCCTTGGTGAAATCATCAAATGGCACAGCATGGGTTTATCCTGCTATGCAGATTACACCAAGCTATATCTATCATTTGCACCTGGGATGCCTGGTGTGCTCGATGTACTGAATTTATGTCTGGCTGAGATCCAGGACTGGATGTCTTCTAGCAGGCTGCAGCTCAACCCAGACAAGATGGAGGTACTGGTGATTGAGCCTGGTCAACGTTATGAGTGTGGGGTCCACAGCAGATGGGCCCATCCTGGTTCTTAGTTCCTCTTGTCTGGAGGATTCTACTAAGATGAAGAATCTGGGCATCATTCTGGATGAAAGACTGACATTTAATGCACAGGTGTTGTCTGTAGTCCAGAATGGCTTTTACTATCTTTGTAACATCTCCCGAATTAAAGCCTTGGTCCCACTGGAAGACTTGCCCTCACTGGCACATGCCTTTGTGACTTCCAGACTCGACTACTGTAACACTCTGTAGCTTGGGCTTAGTGTGTGTGTGTGTGTGTGGGGGGGGGGTCCTATGACACCTACAACTAGTGCAGAATGCATCAGCCCAGTTACTGACGGCCTCCCAAGGTCATGTCATGTGATCTCAGTTCTGTGTGACCAGCACCAGCTACCGGTGAAGTGGTGAATCTCATTCAAGGTCCATTAGCTGACCTAGGAAGTCCTATATGGAGTAGGCCTTGCTTATCTGAGTGAGCTGCTGCCCCCTTACTGCCCAGCTTGCCCTCTGCTCCTCCAAGGTAAGCCTCCAAGCTTTTCTCATGGCCAGGTTCAAGACATCAGGGGACTGCACTTTCGATGTGGTTGGTCCAGCCCTGTGGAACTCACTCACCAGGTCTCTTAGGAAGCTTCTTTAGTGGAGGCCTTTAAGAAAGGCCTAAAGACCTACCTATTCAGCCAAGCTTTTGGCCTGATTTAGTCCCACTGGTGTAGTTTTTAGTTCTTTATACTGCCAAAGTTGCATACTTTAAGTTTTGTATTTTATGATTATCTGTTATGTCGTTTCTTTATGTATTTTAGCTTATGCTGTACAGTGCCCAGAGCCTCTGGGACAGGGTGCTAAATAAATAAACTAATTCTAGCACTACTTTATTATCTAGCTACCTACTTTTAAAAACTGTATGCAAAATATGTCTGCTTTTGAAAACTATGGACTTCCCATGACTAAGATGTATTTCATTGCTTCACTTGACTCAGTCTGAGCCCTTCCTCTCTGTCACATCTTTGCTGGATGAAGCACATCCTCCAGGGTGACAACAACTGCTTTCTTGTTAGAGCAGAGTCATGAATAGATTCTGCCAGTGTGGCAAATCATTTCTTGGCTTTCTCCAATGGGGTTCCACCCATGCAAATTCTGCTCCTCCCCTTCTCACTACCTGTTCGCCGTAGTACAGTCCAGTCCACTTTCCTTTATGGACATGTGGTGTACACTGGTCTAGTGGGATTGCAGCTCCAATGGACCCTGTGTTGAACTGTTTCTCAGATTCAGCAGTTCAATCCTGATGGCAGCTAACTCTGTACTGAGGAGGACCCTGAACCCCTGCAAACTGGACATCCACCAACCTTCAAGAGCACTAACTGGTCGATGGCCAAGCCACAACCCTTACAGCTGACCACCTGAACCCCAGCTGCCTGCCTGTGTGAACATGCTATGTTGTGTGTGCAAATGATAAATACATTAAAACCTTAGTCCTACACAGTTTCTTACCCATGCCTCTCTTCTTCCTTAAGTCCTGTTTTGCTGCGTATCCTGACACTGTACTTAAACTCATTGCAGTTGAACAAAGTTCAGGACTCACCTCACATGACTCACCTTTAATATCAGATTGTTCTGTTCATACTCTCCTTCTAACCACCTGACAGGACACACTTTCTTCCTTCATGCCCACTGTAGGCTATTGGAGCACTCTCTCTCATCCAGCCTTCTTTTTGTGTCTAGAAGCTCACAGTACAAGGTAAGCACCTCCCCAACCCAAATCTGAGTCACCTTTACCAGTAAACTCTAAAGATCCTGCTCTCTGTCCCTAATCCACTGAATTAATGTCCCTTGATCATACCACTCTTCAACAATGTGGCTCTCACTACCATAATGGTGAAAATGACACCATGCAAAACATAGCAAACTATTAACACAACACTCAGTTGCTCTGTACAGTGACCCTTTGGGTCTTTACTTCCTCATTCTACAGCTGTCTCCCCCAAAGTGGGCCATGGTCCCTCTAACTCAGACAGTCTAAGATGGATAAAAATAAAATATACCAATTTTTTTGCTTGCAGTCAATACTGTAAGCCTTGTATTTAATTTCCATTTTCCCCTGCTGTCTTCATACTGTGGGCCACTCTCACACCAAACTCAAACCAAGCAAAAGGAGAAAATGATCTGTCTGGCACTGGTCATTTTTTTCTGTTATCATCTTGGCCTTACTGTTTCACCAGTCTGATCATGGATAGACTACAGCTAGTGGTTCTATGGGAGGGGGAAATAGCTCCTCCCCCATCCCCTATTTAAGCATTCAACAAACGCCCACTCTGCTTAGAGTGAGTAGTACTCACTTGTCGGTGTGTGGCTGGTTGGCTCCCTCCTTTCTGTGGTTGTTTTCATTGTGCTCTGCTCCTCTCTGCCTCTGCCGTTGTCTTGCTTTGCCCCCTTCCTTTCCTTGTTTTGCTTCCTCCCTCCCATGTTCCCATACCTCCCTCTGCCTTCATGCTTTCTCTTCTTTCTTTGTTTTGGGCCTTCCCACCAACCACACCTCAGTACTCCACCACTTGCTAGGCTCTGTGTTTTAGGACCTCTGGGCTGAAGACATCATACTGTGCTACCTCTCCTGGGCATCTCAGCTTTGTGCCTTCCTACGTTCCTGTGGGTTTCCCCAGTTTCACTGCTCCATGTGTTTCACAGCTCGTACTGGACTCCTTTCACACCACAGGTCAACCTGTGCTCTTTCCCCGTTTCATGTCGCTCACTGCCTATGGCATCCCAGCTCTTCAGTCCCTTCGGAGGTACTATTTCTTGGTTTCCAGGGTAGCGTCTGGGCAGTGCCGTACTCCCATAACTTATATTTACTAGAAGGACACTGCCTTCCTCACATTTACTGCCTGACCGGTACTATGCTTGCCTGCACAGGAAACCGCTCACCGCCTCAGCGTCTCCTACATGCTATCGGAACTTGTATTTCTGCAAGCTCAAGAACATTCCCTCTTCTGCAGCAGTCTCTTATCTGGCTTCCAGCAGCATGTTATCTCTGTAGTTCCTAGTTACCTACCCAGTTACCTGTTTGGTCTTTTTCTGCCTGGGGCATTGCTGGCCTGCTAATTCATTTATCACCTAACTGACCTGAGACTTTCTGGCTTGCTAAATCCCTTCAGGAATTGATGTAGGATCCTTCCTCCCACAGTATCAGAAAAGCAATGTGCTAATAGCTTTGCTGTACTCCGTATATCCTTCTATAGCCTTAGAGCGTATATTTCCCTGGTTTGTTGCAGCTCTGTTAGTTGCCCATCGGGCATTGCCTCACATTACTTATAGTTGATAACTGGGTCTCATCAAGGATCGGGCCACTTCTGACCTGCTACTCCATCCCATTCATCTACCAGGGATGTCTACTTCATATCTGCTTGTGCTAAATTCTATTGTGGACTGCATGAATTCCTTAGCACCTCGATGTCTACCTCCTTCTAAGCTACTTCTGGGCTTGCAGTGCCCCAGAACTAATTCTCAGGTGTGATATTCCTCAATCTACCTTCCAGACATTTAACCCTGCAGATCCAGTTTGTGGACATCCTCTGTCAGTACTGAACATAGCTAGTGACTGTTTGTCATCATTCCCTAACGGTCAGTTAGCCAACATACCAACAGGCTCGACTCCCTTAAATTACCCTTCAGGCTAACCCTGAGGTAGGGGCCACTCTTGGGCTTCTTCTTTCCATACCCTCCACAGCATATAGTGCTTCAGATCCTCTATATCATATCGCTCCCTGCTTCCCTCCTTCTTCAGCTTGCCTTCCATCATCCCTCAGGATCCATTCAGTCCTTCAGAATAATGCTACCTATCCAGTTTCACCAGTTTACCTGCTTGCTGTCCTTGGTTATTTCTTGGCCTGCAATGCCCAGGCCTTCGCTCTACAGTATAGCCCCCCTGGATTTGCTTCATGTAAATAACCCCCATCAGCCTGTTGTCTATACTGGGAATGTTTCTGCCTGTCCGACATGCCAGCAAAACAATACTTCTTTGTTTCCTGTCTCTCATACTTTTGCACCTGTTAAGCCCACTGGAGAATAGCAAGTCAGCAAGACTTCTACTCCTGCATCGGTATTCACCTCCTGCCTGTATTAGACCATTATCCTCACCTTATCATTTCACAGATAACAGTTTACCAAGCCTCAGATCCTCCTTCGCCTGTTTAGCCCAACTACCCATGGGCCCTCAGTCACTACCTGACCTGTAGTATTTCCATCGCTTATGTTCTGTGACTTTATTCCCATACCACCTATCAGTACTGTACTCTTCAGCCAATTCCTTTGGGCTGTTGACTCTATACATTCATGATTCCCTTGCTCTGCAATGTTCCTCTCGGCTCAGTGGAGCTCCACAGTGCCAGCTTATTTCCTGAGATACTCTACCTTACTCCTTGTTGCTAACTGCTCCCCTTTTCGACAGACAGGATATCTATTCATGTTTCAGACATTCAACCTGCAGCCCTAGGATTGGTCATCTCCCTTATGTATTAAGACCCATTGCTTCCTCAGATTCATTCTGTAGATTTCCTTCCTCCAGCCATCCATATTCAACAGTCGACCAGCTGATATGATGACTGGCCAGTTCCCCTCATTCCAGTCGGACCTATATGGAGGTCCTGCCTCTCTGTTAGTGCCTTCTCAGGCTGACCTACATGGAGGTCCAACTGGAATTTGCTAGCCTACATGGAGGCCTAGCTCGATATTTACTATCTCTACCATTCCTTAGGCTGACCTACGTAGAGGTCAGCCAGTCCTGCAAGCCTACGTGAAGGCCTAGCTCGACTCTCATTCACCACTCATACCTTTGACTGACCTACGTAGATGGTCCAGTCACTCCTGATAGCCCACGTGGGGGCCTAGCATTGTTATTATTTCTGCCTTCCTTTAATGGACTTGTTGTTTACTTGATCACCCTAGCATACAATTTTAGTTAGCTGCTGCTGCCTCAGATCCTCTTCAGCTGAGGATCCTCTTCCGCTTCCTCTTTCATGATTCAAAGGACATGCGTCTTCTGCCTCACAAAAGAGACCTAGCTGTTTGCTTATCATACCAGTCCCCTGAAATGACTTTTCTCTTTCAAACTCCAGGATTGTCCACTTTCAGTTTATTCCAGCCATTCCAGATGTGATTCTGCTCCCAACAATTGACCGAACGTGCCTTATGAAACATACTCAGCATATCCACCTATTGATGTTGGACTGGGATTTGTTAACCAAATGTGCTACCAACTTTTGTTATGGACACCTATCATCGGTACTTCAACTACAAGATATTACTCACAATCACCTCAAGATCAACTCTGCAATCAAGACTCGAGATTTGGATTATTCAATGACTTATTCCTTTTAGTTTAATTTAGGATTACTCTCCTTTAGTATGCCCAGAGGACAAGCAGGTCAGTAGCCATGGGTCCTCAGAGGTTTCCTCCTAAGGGTGTTTTTCTTCTCCTGTGCGCTACAAGTCACACTCTCTGGAGTTGGAGGAGGTAATCATTCTAGTGATTACTTTCTTTTTGAGCCTTCCATTCTATCCTCAACTAAGCATCTAGCCAAAGGTGGGATACAGAGAAAGGCCATAACATCAAGTTCTAATTGCTGCCATATCTCATACAGTTCAAGTATCTATGCATCAATCATATCTAATCCAGCTCCAGTGTACTATAACCTTACCCATGTTCATACCCCAGGCTAAAGTATCTAAGCACCAACCATTCATCCAGCTCATGCATCCTGCAAGCGCTGCCCTAAGTATTGTTCTAACTCTATTTATCTAAGCAACAACCATATCTGTAAGTTCTACATATCACAGCACTGAGCTATGTACCACACAAAGAAATTATAGTTATATGAAGACCACATTCACATCAGTTTTACAGATTGTTTTGTATACCGTGCCCACATGGAGGCTTTGATGCAGCGGCACTGCTTTTCAGTAATGCTCACTACACTGTACACCGTAGTTCAGTTCCACTGAACACCAGGCTATTAGTTTCATCCCCCCCAGCACCAAACTCACTTATAGTGCATAGCAGCAATTTTGTTTATTCACTGATGGTCCAGGTTGGACACCAGACCTTTCAGGGAGCTGGTGGAGAGGGACAGATTTTTTTTTAATTCTCTGACAACGCAAGTTGGGCACTGCACCTATCAGATAGTTTGGGAGAGGGAGACATATTTTTGTACTACCCGACAGGTTGGGGTGAGCTTAGAAATCATCTGATTGATGAGGGGAGGAGGACAGTTATTTTTGTTCATTGATGGCGCAGGTTATGGCCTGGACTCATCAGGTAGTTGGGCGGAGGAGGAGTGTTAGATTTTTTAATTCTCTAACAGATTGTGTTGGGCACTGGACCCATTAGGTAGTTGGGGAAGGGGGAGGCAAGTTTTTTTATTTCCTGATGAGCCAGGTTGGGCACTGGATGCATCAGGTAGTTTACAAGAAGGGGACAGAGTTTTTTTTCCTGACAGGCCAGGTTGGGCATCAGACCAGAATACAGAGAATGAGAGCGCAACCAAACCTCAGGCACTGCGAGATACACGTAGTTCGATGGAGACAAAAATACTACACAAGAGTGTATCCTTGTGTGCAAATGCTCTGCAATTTATTAAACAAAGTCTCCACAATAGTAAACAAATGAGCAGTGCAAACGAACTTCTTCAAGATACAAAACCCCTCAGACCAGTCTGCTCCACAGTAGGCAGGGTTGGAGAGTGCACGGCAATGTGATCCATATATGCATTTTGGGCAGAGTTCTGAGCTGAGATTGAGCACCAAAAGAAGGAAAGAGTGAGAGAGGGAGAGTTGGGTGGTGGAACCAAGATCACTGGCACTTGGGGTTACAGTCTCGGAAGTGTGCACCATCGGCCCCCCAGTTCAATTCTCCTATGCTAGTGTACTATGGGCCAGAGGGGGAAGAGATGCTGTAACAGGCTAGTAGCAGCAGCAGTGTGGCAGCAGCTTCTACCCTTCCATGCAGTGTTTGACCCCTTACTGTAACCTGAGTGGATAGGCTTTTGAAGAGCAATGTATTTCCTGATGGGTTGGGCACTGAACCCATTAGGTACTGTAGTTAGGTGAGAGGGGTCGATTTTCTAAAATTCCCTGGTGGGCCAGGCTGGTCACTGGACCCATCATGGACTTGGGAGAGAGGGACCATATTTTGTTTTTTCATTCTGTCAGGCCAGATTTGGTACCAGCAATGTTGTTCTATTCTACAGTCCCTGCCCTACCAGTTTGGAACTCCTGTGCCATGTAAAACACTTTGGGATACAGTGTGTAGGAAAATCATTATATAAAACTGAATTCTACTATATTCTACAGTCCTAGCACTACCAGAATCTTGCTCCTATGCTTTGTAAAGCACCAGACCTGTCACAGTTGTGGGGAGAGTGACTGATTTGTTTTTCTCTGACAGACTGGGTTGGTCACTGAAACTGTCGTATAGTTGAGGAGAAGGGAACAGATTTTTTTATTCCGTGGGGGTCATGGATGGTAAATTGGTGATGCTCACACCTGCTGTTTTCCCCAAAAGTCTTTGTTTCTGATGGATGCTGTTAGCCAACGGGGTCACCCAGGGGCAAGTGCTCCACCGCTCAGCATGCTGGGTTGGAGCGTGCATGGCAATAAGGACCCTGTGTGTGGGTTAGGGAGAGTGAGAGCTGAAATTATGTGCTGAGAGCAAGAATAACAGTGAGAGAGGAAGAGTCAGGCAGTGGAGCTAGGACTATGTAGTGAAAGAGGGGCCCAAACTCACTGATAGCAGCAACGTGGCACAAGAGATGGATGGTATCCCGTGATACAGGTGACCGCAATTGGGCACCTACAAAAACTGCGACTCAATCGTGGTGCATATCAAGGGGGCTACCCACCAGGCAGGGTGACTGGATGGGAAGGTTCACTGATATTTCTACAGAACATCGCTGCATACAGTATGTGCATGGGGGAGAGGAGCGAGCATGCTCTGGGAGGGGAAGGAGGGTTTTTGAGGGTGGTGCTGCGGTAAGCCACCAAGCTGGCTATGGCATGGTGGGTGGGCTCAGGGCTGGGGCTGTGAGGGTGCTGGGTTTGGGTCTGGGCGCAGGTACGATTTGCTGTGACTGGCTCGAAATATATATATTTTTTTGCAGTTTTGCACCCCCCCCAACATGAAGCCCCCTGAGTTGAGAATCTTTCAGTGGAAGGGTGCAGGGGGCACAGCCCCCCACATAAAATACTAAAATCCAAGTCAGGGGTGCCATTTTGCTTTGTGCTGGGGGGTATATCGCCAAAATTTATTTTGGTGATATACAGTCTCTGTTATCACATAAATCCAAGATGGACATATTTTTTTTATTCTCTGACAGTCTAGGTTGGGTACCGGACCCAGCAAGTAGTTTGTAGAAGAGGGAAGGAGTTTTTTTTTATTCCCTGATGGGACAGACATTAGATCCATCAGATTGTTTTGCAGAGGGGAACAGATTTTTTGTTATTCTCTAGCGAGAATGGTTGGGCCCTGGACTCATCAGGCAACATTTCACTGTTCTTTTTCTTTCTAATAAGAAAAAAATATCTCTAGCTGAGGTATCTCTAAATAGAAAACGTAGCTCTGAGATCATTGGAGTGCACAGTATGTTAAACTCAAGACATCAAGACATAAAGTAGGGCACTTACAAAGCCCAGTCTCACACCTCAGGATATCAATTTCCCAGTATACCTTTATTGAATTCCGTATGTTGAGAAGAGCAGACTGCAACAACGGACCACTGGACAGGCCAACATTTTGTATGCTTGTGTTACACTTTATAGTGTAATACAAGCATGAAAATCGTTGGCCTGTCTGGTGGTCCATTTGTTGCTGTCTGCTTTTAACTACATATGGAATTCAATAAAGGTATGCTGGGAAATCGACACCTGAGTTGTGAGGCTAGACTTTTCAAGTGCCGTACTCTATGTTTTGATCTCTAGTTGAGGCCAGCTCATAACTTTTTGCACTGGCACTCTTCGGTGTAAAAGTAGTGTGAGCACACATGATATCTAGTAGACTGAAAATATCTCCCTGCAAGTAAGCATGGTGAAAAGATGAACACTGTTTTTATGTTGGTTGTGTTTTTTTGCACATTGCATCTTCTTGGCCCCCTCTTGCTCCAGCAACTGATCTCTGCCCCCAATCTTATTGTCCTAGTCCCTGTACAGGCTACTTGGATTGACTGGAAACTCTGCTGTTTTTTCATTATACCATGAGGTTGGGAGAGATAATTACTATTTCTTACAAGCATCAAATGGTTGAGTAGATGACAGTTTATTAGAACTTCCTTTGTGAGCTCATTAATTGTCATTCTTTTCATCATGGGGGGGCTAGGCTACACAACCTGAGGGCCTCCTCATTGTATCACCTAAAGTAGGTCAGCAGCACATTCACAAGAGGTTTTCCAACAGGTTCAACAGCTTCTCATGTGCTTTCTTGTTTGTAGCCGATAGAGTTAGGAAAGCATTACAGATCACTGCAAGGAGCAATAGCAAGGCACACCCACTCATTGACAGCTATAAAAAAGTGCATCCCAGTCCCCTATGCATTTCAATGGAACAGCTGTGAAACACTTCCTAACTTCTATCCCAATAGGAAATGTTCTGCTATGCATACCAGCCCTAACAAAACAGGTTCTAGCCAGAGCCGATAGGGCTGTGAAGATCTACGAAGTGACGAAAGTTACACATGTACGTAGAAATTATTCAACGCCCAGGTGTAACTTGGCCATTTGGAGGTGTTGCACCAAATTTTCAACATGGCCTTTTTTGGACCCCTCCTTATGAACAGTGCCAGTGTCATTTTGTTCAATTGTCCTGAAAGGTGACTGCGCAGAGCAAAAGTACTATTCTGCACAACAGGTGTGAAAACATGTTTTGGGCAGGTTGTGGAAAATGACAGCTGTACTGTTTTGAAGGAGGTGTGTAAAAATGGCAACGTTAACAATGTGGAATGAAAATATTAAAAATTGGCAATGTTAGGAGAGTGCATAGAAACTGCACAATGCATGCTCATAACACAGTCATTTTCTGGAATTTTTTCGACAAATTTGCAACATCGACTTTTTGGGACCCCACCTCATGAACAGTGGCACTGTCATTTCGTGTATCAGTCCCGAAAGGTGATTCCTCACAGTGATCGCAAAATCACCTTTTGGTACCGCATTACAAAATGACAGTGACAGTTTTTATGAGGTGGGGTCCCAAGAACCCCATGTTGAAAATTTGGGGCAAAATTCAAAAAATGGCTGAGATTTCAGCATTAGTTGAAAACCCCATTGAATGGCTGTATTGCACTCTTACCTTTAATTCTTAAGTTTGCAGATAGGCTTTGAAGAGTACAGATGTGTCCCAGTCCAGAGAAGATGACAGCGCCGACCTCTGCAGGAAAGTTTGGGGTAAGGGGTGGGTGTGGGTAGGTGGGTGCTCTCAGTGGGAGGGTGTAGGGGGGCAGCAGCGATGATGAGGGACCGATTTCAGTTTCACAGGGGGAAAAAACCCAACAACAAGGGACTGTTTTCTAATTTACAGCAAAAACAAAAAAAAATATTTCAGCACACTGGGGTTGGCTCCCAGTGTGCCACATGAATGCCAACATGAGGATTCGGTACCCCGATGTCAGGCAGGACTTGGGCAGGGGGGCACCAGGAAAAAAAGAAACGCAATGAGGGACTGTTTTCTAATTTAGAAGAAAAATTCTGCACACTGGGGTGGGCTCCCAGTGTGCCACATGAATATCGGGCATGACTGCGGGGGGCACAGAACACTGAATGGCATTTGCCATTAGCAACATGTAACACCACCAGAACTGCGCATTGGAAGGGGTTCTCACGATAATCCATTTTAGGGGTACAGAGCTCTGGTAAAACTGCTGTAGGCTCCGCCCATAGCCCTAAAAAAAGCTCTGGTCAGAGCCAAAATGGCTGCTAATGCATTAACCTGATAAAAGATACAGAATTAAAGTATGGGCTGGGTTTTAATTTATTTGTTATAGCTACACTGTATTTACACAGGATAGGGCAAATGAGATGACACATCTCATTTTTAGTAGAGTGCAGTGGAGATGCTATATCTCATTTCAGTTAGGCCTGCATTTACCCATTTTTACAATGTATTTACCCAAAATTGCTTAGCTGAGATGCAATATCTTGTTTTTAGTGGGGTCCTGCGTTTACCCATTTTTACAATTTATTTATCGAGGATACCCACCTCAGATGCAGCATCTCATTTTCACTGAGGTCTTGCTCTTACACATTTTTACATTGTATTTAGACAGGATAGCATAGCAGAGATGCTGCATCTAATTTTCAGTGAGTTACTGTTTTTACCCATTTTTACAATGCATTTATCCAGAATAACCCACCTAAGATTCAATATCTCAGTTTCAGTGAGGTCTTGCTTTTACCCATATTGTACTGTACTTACTGTACCCATGACAGCACAGTACAGATGCACTATTTTATTTTCAGTGGGAGTCTTGCTTTTACACGTTTTTTATAATCTATTTACCTAGGATAGCACAGCAGAGAAGCTATATCTCATTTTCAGTAGGGTCTTGATTTTACCTATTTTCGCAATGTATTTATTCAGGATAGCCCAACTGATCTGCAATGTATTGTTTCTGCAAAGACACACATTGCGAATTGGTGACAGCACACTAAATGCAATAGCTCCTCTGCTATTTGGGGGAAGTTGGTGGCATTATTCTGGGGGAGTGGAGCCCCCTAGCCCGGCATGCATAATGAGAGGCCAGTGGGTGGGGGGGAGAGTGGTGAGCGACTGGAGGCAGAGGGCAAGGGTGAGAGAGAGCACAGGGCTGTCTGGCTGCTGGTAGGACACACATACAGTAAGAGTAAGAGTAGTCAGTACTCACTGTGCACACAGTGGGGGAGAGCAAGCTGTTTAGCAAGTAGGGGCTGCTCAGGTCTGGGATCATGATAAACGGATAACCCGGGCATGGTGGGCCCTTGAACAGACCTCTGTCTTGTCACTTTGCAGCTAACGTGGCAGGGAAGGAAAGGAGAGAGAGAAAAGAAAACTTTTGTAAGTGACCACAAAGTTCAGCTGCAATCTGTCTTGATTTCTTTTCTCGCATACTCTTTCTGCAAAAAATCATAAAACTCCAAAGCTGCATCGCTGGCTGCTACAAACATACCACATGCATTGTGAACAGATCACACTGGCATGTATACACCCAAGGAAGCAATAACATAAACAGAAAAAAGTCAGAATAGGAAGCTGTTGTTTTTGTTTGGGCTTGATTTACTCACCTTCTTCCAAACTATCTCTGGATATGTCTAGGAAAGTTTCTGTTCTAGGCAAAGTCTGCCTTCCAAACGCAAGGGGGAGACAGCATGGATTGTATCTGCACACAGAAAAAGAGAAAGAAAGAAACAGTTACGTTTTTGTGCAGTTTTGCTGTAAATAAGAAAAATGCCAATAAAAATTGGGGGAGGGGGCTGAGCTCTACTGTGCTTTCCTATCTCAGAATCGGACAAACTATTCTGATTCATTTTGGACTCATTGACAAGAGACCACTTGACATCAGCTAAATCGCTTTAACCGAAAGAGTTGTTTAACTTTTTTTCCCCTTCCTCCCCTTTGTCTTTGAAGGAGATCATCTCTTCAATCATTTCCAGATTGTCCGCTCTGCTGCCATTCAGTTGTGGCATTTTTCCCAAGCAATTTTGAAAGCACATACCTGTGTGACAGAACACACAGGTTGGAATCTCAGCAACATTACTTACTCCCTGTGTGATCCTAAGCAGGTCCCTAAACCTCTATGTACTTAACCTATCCACTGTATCTCTAAGATCTTATCTGTGCTGTTCAAATCTTCCTATGCACCCAATGGCAGGACCACTTTCAAACAACATGAAGTCTTGCTGTATTCTGACTATTGCAGTTAGCCCCAGCCTTTAAACTGCCCCTGAGAACAAAGGGTTAACTTTCTATGCAGAGCATAGAATGCTGAGCTCGAGCTCAGTTGTGGTCTCTGTCTGGAGCCCTTTGAAATCCAACCGTCAGATTCTTTACTCCGCCTCACTGAACAGTCGCTCCGGAGATTTCTCCTTCAGCTCGGTTCGAAAGTTGGTTAAAGTCTCGGTTAAGTTGTCAGTTTTTACCAAATGTTTTTCCGCATAGTCGGTTCAGTCTCTGTCTGTGGTACCGTGAGTACTAGATAGGTTTTGTTCTGTTTTTCTGTGTGGAAATTGTAAAGTGTTAGATCAGTTCGGCTGAACCGATCATTTGTATTGAATGCTTGTGTTTTACTTTAGAGTGTGGTTATCAGTTCTTATTGGTTCTAAAAAAAAAAGTGTTTTGAACATTTTTTTCCAACACCCGTGACATGGTTAGGAACCGATAAGGGAGTCTTGCCTGGCGGTTGCCATAAAAAGGGTAAGTTTGGTTAGGTTGGCCATGTCTGAGAAACCCCCCCCAAAAAACGGGCCCACTGGGTTTCAACACTGCAGTAAGTGTGGGGAGGTCTTTGCTAAGCACAACCCCCACACCACCTGTGTTTATTGTCTGGGGTTTGAGCACCTCGATTTAGACTGCCAAATTTGTAAAAATGTTCCTAAATCTACCCTTGAAAAGAGACTCGGTAGACTGAGGGAAAAGGAGGCCGAGAAGTCCGCTGACCCGGATGGCCAGCCCGGTTCGGTTCCGACCGAACCAGAAGGAGTGCCGTCTGACCAGGCGATAATTCTTCGGGCAAGAGGAGAGCTGATCCTGAGGGGTCAGTTCCTACAAAAAGGAAACGCAAAGAAAAATCGACCGGTTCGGATCCAGAGGTTCATGTTCCGACTGCCGAGGAAATAGCCAGAGTGATTCAAATTGTGAAATTGCTTCGCCCGGTTACGACCGATCCGACACCTTTTAGCAGGGGTTCGGTTTGGTCGGTTTCCCTGGTTCAAGATTATACCCCTGAAGATTTTTATGAACCAGAGTTTGTGGAGGAGGGGGAGTTTGAAGATGATGGTGATGATGATGAAAGTCTGGATGTACCTGTGGAACTGAACAGCTCCCCAGACAGACCTTCTGGTGTATCCCCTCCTAGGCTTTCTGAGTCCCCTTCCCATTTTTTGTTTTACAGAAAAGTGGCTGAAACCCTCCAGTTTCCTATGGAAGAGGCAATGGAGGATCAGGAGGAGCCTGATTATGTGGAAATGATGGACATCCCAGAGTCCAGGAGACTGTCTATTCCCCCCTTCACAAATCCTTTGGGAAACAGACACAAAAAATCCTGAAGTCTCTCAATTCTGTACCCCCTGTTGACAGAAGGATGGACAAGAGTACACACTATTAGGCTCAGATACAGAGTTTTTATACCAGCAATGCAGCCATGTTGGGGTAGTGCATTGGGGTAGTGCAGGCTGCTGCCTGTGACAAGGCAAACTTTCCCTTGGCTTCACACCCCCCAGATAAAGACTCCAGGAAGAGTGATGCCATGGCAAAAAAACAGTACATGGCATCTTCCTTGGGACTCAGGCAGGTGAATTATATGGCCTATACAGCCAGGTACCAGAAGTCCAGGTGGGACACTGTACTGGCACTGGCTAAACAGGCCTCCCCCCAGCTGTCCAAGGAGCTGGAGGAGGTGGCTGCAGATGGGATTGAGGCATCAAAAGTTCAGTTTTATGCTACTGTGGACTCCAATGATGTGTCATCAAGAGTCATGGCTACATCTGTGGCTCTTCAGAGAATGGCTTGGCTCAGATGTACTAGCCTTTTGCAGGATACCCAGGCTAAGGCCATGGATTTTCCTGTTGTGGGTAATTCTCTGTTTGGGGAGCAGACAGAGAATTACATGAAGAAAATGGATGAGTACAGGACCACTTACAGAAGTACTCAGGCCAAAGAGAGGCAGGCAACTCCTCAAAGGCGGCAGTCTAGAAGCAGGGGCAGGCCTTTTCATAGGCCTTCCTAGCAGCCACAGGCCTCTTCTTCCTTTTCACAGAGGGGGTTCTTCAGAGGGAGACGCAGAAGGGGGATGAGCAGGGCTGCATCCACTCCTCAGCCTAAGGCCCCTGCCAAGCAGACACCCTGATGGGCCTGCTCGAGTCGACTCTCCTATTCCAGTAGGGGGCAGGCTGACTTACTTCGTCCAGAACTGGATGTCTATTACGTCAGACAAGTGGGTCCTGGAAGTAGTAGGCCAGGGACTGGTTCTCAGCGTCAAAAAATTTCAGAAGATGAGAGCTAGATCTTTTACACCTGCAGGTCTCTCAGAAACACTTGCCCTAGAGGCAGAGGTTTCATCTCTGCTGGCTTTAAGAGCCATAGAGAGAGTACCTACCTTACACTGGGGCAAAGGTCTGTACTCCAGGTACTTCCTTACCCCAAAAAAGACAGGTGAGTGGCAACCCATCCTAGACCTAAGGTACACAAACAAACATATTTTAAAACCAAAGTTCAAGAAGGTAACTCTGGGAATAATCCTTCCCTCTCTAAGGCCAGGGGACTGGCTAGCCTCCCTGGACCTCAAAGATGCCTATTTTCATATTCCCATCAGGTTCTCCCACAGAAAGTACCTCAGGTTCGAGTTGCCCTCAGGCCACTATCAGTTCAGAGCAATGCCCTTTGGCCTAACTTCAGCCTCAAGGGTCTTCACAAAGTGCCTGGCAGTAGTAGTTGCCTTTCTAAGGAGGCAAAAGATTTCCATTTTTCCATATCTGGATGACTGGCTCATAGTGGGCCAGTCCCCAGACCAAGTCAAGTCAGACCTGCAAGTGACCCAGCAAGTGCTTACTTCTCTAGGATTTCTTCTCAACCTTCCCAAGTCAGTTCTCGAGCCAGTGCAGCTCCTTACCTTTATAGGGGCAGAGCTGGATACTGTCAAAGCAAGAGCCTTTCATCCCCTGGAAAGGGCAAGAGTTCTTATAGAACTGGCTTCTTCCTTCAGCCTTCAGGTGTCTCGACCAGCAAGGCATTTCCTCCAGCTCTTGGGCCACATGGCAGCCTATACAGCAGTAGTCCAAGGGGCAAGATTCCAGTTGAGGGACATTCAGTTCCATCTGAGGGCCTTTTGGTCCCAAAAGAAGGATTCCCGTACCAAACTGATCCCAGTGACCCAAACCCTGATCCAAGCCCTTCAGTGGTGGCAGGATCAGGACAATCTAAGGCAAGGGGTCCTATTTGCCATGCAGTCTCATTCAGTGGTCCTTACCACGGATGCTTCCCTCCTGGGCTGGGGAGCCCATCTGGGGGCCCTCACTGTCCAGGGCCTGTGGTCCCCTCAGGAATCTCTTCTCTATATCAATCTCCTGGAACTTAGGGCAGTTTTTCTGGCCCTGCAAGCTTTCTCTCAGTCAGTGCAGAACAAAGTGGTTCAAGTCAGAACAGAAAACACCACCACCATGTGGTACATCAACAAGTAGGGAGGCACGCAGTCTATGGCCTTGTGCACAGAAGCCATGAAGTTGTGGTCCCTGGCCTATTCCCTGCAGACCTCTCCGATAGCAGTCCACCTTCCGGGGAAGGACAATGTGCTAGCAGATGCACTGAGCAGGATTTCACAGGGCCATCACGAATGGTCCCCGGACCCTCTGGTCTTGAATGTGATTTTTTCAAGGTGGGGCACTCCAGAGATAGATCTCTTTGCAGCCCCAGACAATTATCAACTTCCTCTCTTTTGTTGCAGACTCCCAGTCTTGGGCATAGTCCCTCTGGATGCTCTGATTCTGAACTGGGAAGGAAAATGTCTGTATGCATTCCCTTCCTTTCCTCTACTGTTCAAGGTTTTAGTCAAGATAAAGTCACAACCTTGGAAATGATTCTAATTGCTCAAGATTGGGCCAGACAGCCTTGGTACCCCCTGTTACTATCCCTAGCAGTCCATCTTCTCCTATCTCTTCCCAGGAATTACAACCTGATAACCTCCTCTCAGGGGAGGATTTGGTACCCCAATCTTCAGTCTCTCAATCTCAAGGCATGGCTCTTGAAGAGTTAGTGTATGCAGATTTGCATCTGTCTCAGGTGGTTCTGGACATCCTCAAAGCCTCTCAAAAGCCCACCACTAGTAAGATCTATAACTCCAAATGGAAGAGATTCAGCATTTGGTGTTCTAAGCAGCATTTTTCCCCGGGCACTGCTGAATTGCCTACAGTTCTGGATTATGTGGTCCATCTTAATGGCCTAGGCCTCAGACCAGCTACTCTCAAAGTACACTTGTCAGCTGTCTCTGCTTTTCTGTCAGTGGGGAAGTCTTCCTCACTATCATCTCATCCTGTGTTCTGTTAATTTTTCAAAGGATTGCTTCATACCATTCCTCCATTCAGAGACCCTGCCCCTGCCTGGGATTTAAATGTTTGTATTGCTCAATTGATGCAACCTCCCTTTGAGCCAATGTCCTCAGTAGAGCTTAAGTACTTGACTTGGAAAACTGTGTTTTAGTAGCCATTACCTCTGCCAGACATATCAGTGAACTGCAAGCCCTGTCAGTGGAACCTGATTTTATCTCCTTTCATAGGGATAAAGTGGTCCTTAGAACCAATAGAAGGTTCTTGCCCAGAGTGGTTTCAGATTTTCACCTGAACCAGTCTATGTCTCTTCCTGTTTTCTTCACTGATCATTCCTCTTCAGGAGAGAGGAGGCTACACAGTTTAGATGTTAAAAGGGCCCTTAGCTACTATATAGAGTGTACCAAGAGTCACAGGTTTGATTCCTTCCAGCTGTTCCTCACTTATGGAGAAGTGGGGAAGGGCAAACCTGCCACCAAGAGAACTATTGCCAGGTGGATTGTATCTTGTATACAATTCTGCTATGAGAAACTAGGAAAAATTCCACCCTCAGGCCTGAGGGCTCACTCCACCAGAGGTACAGCTTCTTCCCTGGCTGCTGCCAGGGATATTCCTCTCTTAGAAATTTGTCAAGCAGCCACCTGGAAAATGATCCATACCTTTAACAAGCATTACTCTCTGGATATCCAGGCTAGGAGTGATGCTGGGTTCGGCACAGCAGCACTTCAGAGCCTATTCCCAAAGTAGGATCTGTCCCTCCTCCATGCAAGTACTGCTTGGTAGTCTGCAATAGTCAGAATACAGCAAGACTTCATGTTGTTTGAAGAAAAAATTACTCACATTACTAATTATGTTTCTTCTAATGGAGTCTTGCTGTATTCTGACCTCCCTTCCTGCCTCTCCTCTCAGAACCAGTTTTTGGGAAGTGGGTGGGCAGGTAAGTAAGTAAGTAAAGTCAGCAAATATTTATTTTGTATAAGGCGCCCTTCCCAAGCTCAGGGTGCCTTTACAATAACCTACATACAATATTAAAAACCACAATTATAAATAACATTATATTCAAGATAAAATTTAACATAATTTATGTCATTAAAAATGCTTGATTAAAAAGGAAGGTCTTTAGAGCTTTTTTAAAGCTCTCCACAGTCAGGCTATTGTGTAGCTGGCAAGATAGAGAATTCCACAGAGTAGGAGCCATAAAGGCAAATGTTCTTCCACCGGATGTTTTAAGGTTACCTGGAATCTAGCAATCCCTCACCAGAGGATCGGAGGGAGGGAAGGACAGTAAGAAGTCAGGAGTTCTTTCAGGTAGCCGGTCCCAAACTGTAGGGCTTTATAGGTCATCAACATGACCTTGAAAGTGATCTGCCACTTTACAGGCAGCCAGTGCAATTCAAGCACAGGTGTTATATGTTGACCTCGGGTTTGAGTAACAGCCTGGCTGCCATTTTGCACCAGCTGGAAGCGGGCGGATATCCACCTCGCAGCCCTAGATAAAGGGTGTTGCAGTAATCAAGATGACTGGCAACAAAGGCGTGGACCAGGGTAGGAAGATCCTCTGATGGAATCAAGTGTTTCACCTGTGCAATATTTCTTAGATGAAAGAAGGATGATTTGACTACGGCTGATACCTGCACCCTCAGGGTCAAGCCCTCGTCAAATATAACACCAAGGTTACGTACCTGACCAGATGCCATGAGCGGGGTTTCTCCCAGAAATAAACCTGAGGGTTTTCCCACCCATGGACTTGATATCCTCACCCCCGGTTCCACCACCAATACCTCTGTTTTTCCCGGGTTCAACTTCAGCCAATTGGTACTCATCCAGTTCTGTATCTCCAGGAGGCAGTTGTTAAACAGCGTACTTGACTCAAACTCCTGCTCGGGCACAAAAGACATATAGAGTTGAGAGTCATCGGCATAGCAATGAAAACTAAAACCATATTGTCTTATAATGTCCCCTAATGGAAGTATGTACACCGCAAATAACATGGGGGACAACACCAAACCCTGTGGCACCCCACAGTGTAGGCAGCAAGAGGTCGAGGAATAAATCCCAGACACTACTCTCTGAGTCCTACCCTGCAGAAAAGATTTAAACCAACTGTGGACCACCCCCCTTAATCCACAGAGAAACCACAGGCATTCGAGCAGCACGCTATGATCCACGGTGTCAAACGCTGCTGAGAGATCAAGGAGAACCAAGATAGAATGAGTTCTCCGATCTCTTGCCATCAGGAGATCATTTAGTACCCGTACAAGAGCTGTCTCAGTACTGTGCTGTTTCCTGAAGCCAGACTGGAGAGGGTCATAGATATTGTGGATGTTTAAATGATCTTCCAGCTGCAAGGTGACCACCTTCTCGATAATCTTCCCCAAAAAGGGAAGATTTGAGATTGGTCTGTAGTTTCCTGGGCAGTCAGGATCAAGGGAGGGCTTTTTCAGGAAGGGATGTATTATTGCCTCCTTCAAGGGATCAGGAAAGATCCCTCTCTCCAATGATGCCACTACTATCCCAGTAAGGATCGGGCCAATAACCTCTACACACCCCATGAGTAGGTGAGTAGGGCCCGGATCCAAACTACAGCAGGTTGGATGCAAAGTCTGAACGATTCTCACTATATCCATGACTACCGGTTGACTGAAAGTGAACCAAGTTAGTTGGGTATTTGTGTCCCTCGATTGATCACTGCAAGACCCAATGGGGAGGCCCTGGCTAATCTCATCTCTGATTGCAGACACCTTATCAGCAAAGAACGTCTCAAATTCCTCACACTGCAACTGTGATAACGCTCGACCGGCATGAAGACAGACTGGATTGCACAGTCTGTCCACAGTCCGTGTAGGTGCAGTGTTGCATCTCAGGGGTGCTCCTTTTACACCTTCCTCTTTTTATTTGGGTGTTTGTTTTATCTTTATTCTTATTTGGATTAGTTTTTGGTTTTGGGTTTCCTGACTTGAGTCTTCCTTTGGGGATCCAAAGCTTTTTGTTGCCAGTTGGCTAGTAAAAATTTTACAATTTCCACATAGAATAGTTAGTGAGTTTTTGCTCGTAAGAATCTGATGGTTGGATTTCAAAGGGCTCCAGACAGAGACCTCAATGGAGCTCGAGCTCAGCATTCTATGCTCTGCATAGAAAGTTAACCCTTTGTTCTCCGGGGCAGTTTAAAGGCTGGGGCTAACTGCAATAGTCAGAATACAGCAAGACTCCAATAGAAGAAACATAATTACTAAGGTGAGTAATTTTTTCTTCCCTCCATCTCCTGGCCTGGGGATTAGAGGAGGCAGAAGAGACAGGTGTTGTTTTGTAAAGGAGGATCACACACTTTATATAGTTTTTTATTGTCTTTATAAGGGAGATAATCAGCATGTACATTTGATCACATATTGACAGTAGTTTAGATTTTCTATCACTCCTCTGTCTAGTTACATTATCTGCGGGAATGCCATCTATTTCATGTGTTTTTTTTTATTATTGGATCGTCTCCTCCTCCTCCGCAGAACTGGCAGATGGCTCTGGTCCTTTCTCAGAGGGCTCATCTTCTGAGCCTTGTTGCCCCGGATCCAGCTCTGCCCCGGTATTTCCCCCATGGAGTATACCCCTCTGTGGCAGAGCTGGAGGGAGGAGTGCCGACTTCCCTCCCCACTCCCCTGAAGCACAATCCAGAAGCCAGGAAGGCTTTTACCAGGAGCACAGGGCACGCCCAGGCCATCATGGAGCCTACCAGTTCCATTTTTCCACTTTTTCTTCCTTTCCGTCGTTGCAGGCATGCATGCACATGTATGGAGGCAAGCGCATGCTGCTGCCCACAATGCCCTCCCTGTGTCCGGCACTAACCCTCAGGCATCCGCCTGGAGGCAGTCATTCAGTGGAGAGTGGCCACCCACCCACCTGGGAGAGGAAAGCAGTCCCTCAGGTGCTCAATCCTTCTCATCCCCCCCCCGGCCTACCCCCCAGCAACCCGTGCCTGCTCCCGAACACGGGTCACCAGCATGGAGAAGGTTGTGGCATCCAACGCCTCAACCCTCAGCACCACCAGGCCAGCCTATTTCAAGTGTTTCTCCATGAGTCCTCCCCCCATCTGGTAGAAGATTGTCTGGGGGACAAGGCTTTAGAGGTGGCCTAGAACTTCCTCTCACACTTATCCCAATCAAGTAGAGAAGGCAGGTGTTTTGGTATTTTCAAATTTGGCCTCATTGAGAGCTGGACTATTAGGCGGATGCACAGACCCTTTGGCCAGGTGAAGAGGTGAAGGGGGGCAGAAGCATGGCAGTTGTTTAGAGACTGAGATGTGTGGAGGAATAAAGTACTGTTTCCTCTTTGGATTAAACTGGAGTGAGCTTTAATGATCTGGAGCAGTGGTGAGAGAGCTTGTCTTAGAATAGGCCTCATTCCTGGGATTACATGACTGCGGGAGGAAGATTCATAGGCTAAGTGGGCCCAGTGCTGACTACAGGTGATGGAGTTGGAGACTGAAGAGTGCTGTGAGCGAGCACCCTGCCCCCCTCCCATGCCTCCAATTGCTGTGTCTCTCAACCTTGACTGTGGCTTCTAATCCTGGTGGGATAAGGCTGGGAAGCTACAGTGGTGGTTTACTGTACAATATTGAGGCTGTCCTGTGATCCAGAACAAGTGATAATCCAATATCTACATGTTCCCCCTCAGTGGCAATGAAGGGGTTTAATGTGGCTTTTGGACATATATATTCCAGTTCTTGTCCTTTGCTGGTGTGTCCTGTCTGGACACTACCAGATTGTGGTGATACAGTATTTTTTGGATGCACATCTCACCTGGTGGCAGCAGGTGGAATATGTGGCACTGGAAAAGAACTATTTCATAAACTGACTTTTATGCAATATGTACAGTCATGTAGCACTTTACCCTTTTGTTCCCCCTTTAAAAAATATTTTAATTTGGAGTAGCTGGTATAAGTTGGGTTGATTGTGGGAGTCAATTAATTGTTATGAAACTGATTTGTACAGGTGTGAGTTGGTGTGGATGTACGATTATTTTATTGCAGGCCTAAATATATGATCAGGGGGTATGAATAGTTAGGTTGTGAAATTTGTATTTATAGATTGAGTTGTGGTGTGTTTGTGGTATTTATGATTTTTTTTTTCTGCGGTGTTTATTATTTTAAGCGAAGGATGTTTGGGGGGTGTAGACTGGATATACTTGGATTTTAGTTTTAAGTTTAGTGCTGGGGTTGAATTCTATCCAAAGATGTGAGAGAGTTGAGGTGTTTCTACTCTGGAGACCACCTGAGACAGCACTTACCTTTTGGGGGTACCCTATTTGTCCTCCCTGCAGGGGTCCTTAGCTGCTGCAGGGAACAGGGGATCCTCTGAAGGGCTACTCCTGCAGTGGAGGTCCCTAGTATGATGATTGGCAGGGGAGACTGGGGTGATGAGATCTGAGAGATGCCGGGGAGAATATAAAATCAGGATAAGGGTCTGCCCTGTCTGATTCTCTTCCTCAAGGCTCTGCCAAATGTCAGCCAGCAGGACATAGTCTGTCCAGCCAGCCAGCTCTACTGCCCCCTTCGGGCCATTCTTTGTAATGCAAGGTTACTGAGGAATAAAACAGCAGTGATAGAAGGTTTTATCACTGATTCTTCAACTGACCTTATTAGCATCACAGAGATTTGGCTGGGCTATGACTCTGAACCTGTTCTGGAGGCATTTGTTCCACCAGGTTATTCTGTGATGCATTGCCTGAGGAGGGATCACAGGTGGGTGGGGTGGCCATTTGCTTTAAAACCACTTTAGGACTCATTGCATTCCACATGGGAACCTTCAGATCCTTTGAATGTGTGGCACTCCAGGTGTTAGTGACAAGATCATTCTCATGTACCATCCCAGGGGTATGGGAGTAATCTCTTGTAGGAGTTAGAGGACTTCATGATTGAAAAAGTGTTGGATGCCTCCAGACTTTTGATACTGGGGTATTTCAACAGCTAGATCAGTGATGAAACCTCACATTTTGAACAACGCCTGAAGCGGCACTACATTGCAGAAAGGCGGCATCCATAAGTGGAACCTATGGCCGCAGCCTGCCCGCCCAATCACCATCGTAAAGGCCGCCCCTGTGGTTCTCTACCCTGGATCCCATCCCCAGGGACCCGCACTTGAAGCGGCGCTACATTGCAGAAAGGCAGCATCCAGAAGTGGAACCTACGGCCTCCACCTACACGCCTGACCAGTCACCATCGCAAAGGCCGCCCCTGTGGTTCTCTACCCTGGATCCGATCCCCAGATACTACCGCCAGCTGGAGAAAAAGTAGCTGATGCTTCCAATTGGTGCGGCAGGTTCCAGGCGAATCCCAATTGGACGGCCACCTTGCAGAGCTGTCTCCAATTAGAGTGCCTTTAAAATTTGGATTTCTGCTTGGACTTTGGCACCCAGACTGCTAGGTTTATCAGTAAAGCTCTGGAGTTTGTTTTTTAACTGTATAGCTGCCTAAGTGTCTCTTAACTGTATTGCTTGTTGATTAATTTGCCCAGATTAGTGCCTTAACCAGTGCTGTAACTCCTTATTACTTTTTTATGGATTCTGCCTGCTCTTAGTGTTAACTCAGTACTGCACCCTCTCTAATGTTTTCCATTCTGGAACCTGCTTGCCTACTGGTGTAAATTTTCCTAGTGTTCCCTTTCTGTCCCCTAGCCTCACTTCTCACTACTTCCAGCCCAAAAGACTACTTTTTCTCTCACTCCTGCTAAGTCTCGTCCCTTGTTCTACTCCTCCCCACTACTAAACCTTTACCTGCTGATTTCCCTGCTCTGCAACCCCCCCCACTATCATACTAACATTTTTTTTTTTCTTTTCTCTGCTCCTGGTAATCCTGTATTCCCCCTCGTAACCCTATACGCCTGTGCTCCCCTCCCTATCTCTTATTCTCCCCTAACACCTTCTTCCCACCTGCAATTGGTGTCTTCTCCTACCTTTGTCTCCCCTGTAACCACCCCCACCCATCTGACAAACCATAGCCAGACACCCCTGCCCCGTGTCTCTGTCCCTATAATTACTTGTGTTTTCTCCCTCTCCCCCTCCAGGGACCTGCACCTGAAGTGGCGCTGCATTGCAGAAAGGTGGCATCCAGAAGTGGAACCTACGGCCACCGGCTGCCCGCCTGACCAGTCACCATCGCAAAGGCCGCCCCTGTGGTTCTGTACCCCGGATCCCATCCCCAGGTACTACTGCCAGCTGGAAAAAAAAGGGCCAACGCTTCTGATTGGTGCAGTAGGCTCAAGGCGAATCCCAATTGGACGGCCACCTTGCAGAGCCGTCTCCAATTAGAGTGCCTTTAAAATTTGGATTTCTGCTTGGACTTTGGCACCCCAGACTGCTTGGTTTACCGGTAAGCTCTGGGGTTCGTTTTCTCCGCCCCCCACCCCTCAAGACCTCCTTTAAATACGCTTTTCTCCTCCCACTCAGCTCTCTGCCACTCCTCCTCACAGAGTCCCTGCCCCTACCGAGTTATTTCACCAATAGCAGGCTCTGCCTTAAAGCCAAATGGCACCCTATTTCTTGCCGGCTGCACCATCCTCAGACTGCTTACACAAAAGGTGGACCTGCTACCAATTAGTCCCTGGAACCTACGTACTATCTCGGATAACGTTCATTTACCCAGGATCATACCCCAAATGAACCGGTATAGTATCTGCACCCCACACAGCCTAGTGTTCTGCTAAAGGGTGCACCAAGACAGAATACTCCTGCAGCCTGAACACCCCCACCAGCAATGCCCGACACTTTAAAACCAGCGAAGCTGCTGCGTGCTACCTGGCTTGTAACTTCTCACATGATCCTCCTACTACTCCATACTGCTTTGCCGCCTGCCTGCTGTAAAATAGCACTGGCATCACCTCCTATCTACAGAGAAGGGATCCCTAACTCCACAGCAGGTTATTGTATCCCAACGTTCAATGCCCCCCTGGTGTCAGGGTCACTGCGCCCACTAACCGCAGACCACCGCTACCTTATCCTGCCGCCCACAACTTTCTCATATCACTTTGCCTACGATGCTAGGCATCAACCCCAGTCCCGACCCCCTCCACCCCGCTCTGTTAAACAACTCAAACTCCTTGCATTCAGGGTAGCCTGACTACTCTTATTGCTCTCAGGTAATATTAATCCCAACCCTGGCCCTTGCCACAATGCCACAGGGCAAACCAGGAAAAGTCGACTGATCACCATCACATCCCTTAACATCTGCAGTCTGCTGCCAAAACTTAACCTGCTGCAAGCCTGGGTCGTGCAACACAACCCAGACATCCTGGCCATAACTGAAACATGGCTCGCCCCTAGGACCAAGACAGTCAAGTCCAGCTCCATGGGTACACCCCCTTCCGCCTCGATCGGCTTGGCAAGAGGGGAGGTGGCTGTGTAATCTACATAAAAGACCATCTGCAGGGAACAGCTCTCCCACATTTAAGCACAGGAAAAAACATTCAGATACTCTCTGTGCGCATAACCCTGGGCACCCAGGGCAAAGGCCTTACTCTCATCTCAGCCTACTTACCATGCAGGGAAACAGCTGAGAGTTTCAGAGTACTACATGAGCACCTTGCTGACATCCATTCTAGCAGTGAAGTCACTGTGCTGGGGGATTTCAACATTAATTGGTTGTCTCATGACTCAGCCACTTATAAGGATGCAGTCTCCTCAAGTAACTTCCTTCAGCTAGTCGACCAACCTACCTGCTCAAACTACAGATCAGGAAACAGCACCTTGCTAGACTGGGTACTTACTAACCACCCAGAACGTATCTCTGGTCTAAAAGTGCTCCCCGACTCCCTAAGTGACCACTCCCCCGTTATCTTCACCTGGTCCAACAAGGCCCTGAGACCATCACCCAAGGTGATTATGTCCCACAAACTAAAAAGGGGCTTGTTAGGGCTCTTTAAGCAACACCTCCTACAACTGAACTGGGCACCTATCCTAAATGCCAACGATGTTAACACAGCACTGAGTAAATTTATGGCGATCTTAAATGCAGCCTGTGACATATTTGCCCCCTTAGCCAAAAGGAAAATCAGTGGCTCGCATAAAACATGGATAACCCCTCACCTCCTTGCCATGCTAAACTCCAGGGACCACTTATGGTATAAGTACATAAATACTTGCTCTGTCCAGGATTTGCAGAACTACAAGGCTGCCCGGTACAAATGCACTGTCGCAGTCCAGCAGGCAAAAGCTAATTTCCACCGACTCGAGTTTAACTCCACCTGGGGTGACAGCCGCCATTTTGGGGATAATATCAACACTATCATAGGGAAACATGATACCACAGCACCCACAATGCTGAGCCACAATGGATCCCTAACACAGGACCCCAGATCCATCGCTGACATCTGCAATACAGCTCAGTGCTCCCCTCTAGCTTCCAATTCCAAGCCGGTACCATCCAGCCCACCCCCCAAAGCTTGCCCCTAACGTTCCAAGCCCCCCCCATTCTACCTCAAAGTTCTATCTAAAGGTGAGGTAAAAAAAATATCTCTCCCAAGTCCTCGGGAAGTCCAGGCACAGCTCTGAGGTCCTTGATCTTAAACTAATCTCTCTTACCCGCAACAAACTCCTAACCACACTAACCTGTACCATAAATCTGTCCTTCACCTCAGGTACCTTCTCAGAACTCTGGAAAGCAGCAGTCATCACCCCATCCACAAAACCGGTAGTAAGACAGACCATACTAACTATTGGCCAGTTTCAATCCTCCCACCTATCTCAAAAGCCCTCGAGCGGATAGTCTACGATCAGCTGGTAGAACACCTTGAAAAATGCCAGCTACAATGCCAGCAGCAGCACGACTTCTGGCAACGCCACAGCTCCACCACCGCAATTCTCGAGTTCACGGGCCCCATTCACAGTGCCTTTGACCAGGGCTGCTTGGTGGGGGCAACCTTCATAGACCTCACCAAGGCCTTTGATACAGTCAACCATGACCTTCTGCTGGCCCAATCAGAGGTACTTGGGCTCTCCTCAGACTCACTGTGCTGGTTCTGGAGCTACCTCTCTGGTTGCGTTCAGCAGGTAAAAATTTGCAATGTCCTCTCTGACCCCCCTCCAAGTGTCTATTGGAGTCCCCCAAGGATCCATCCTGGGCCCCCTCCTCTTTAGTCTCTTCTTAAACAACCTTCCGCGCGCCTGCCACCAAATAATTCTTCTCTAAGCAGATGATGCTGTGATCTACACCAGCCACTCTGACCCCATCGCACTGGAGCAGTGTCTCCAACAGGACTTCTACAATGTGGAAGACTGGTTTAACAAAGCCAGACTCCTAGTCAACCACAAAAAGAGGAAATCCATGTTCTTTGCCCCAGTGCACAGCCGCCACAGGGCTGCAACTCTGAACATCCAGAAATTACAACAGATCCCAATTGAAACAGTCCCCAAATTCAAATATCTGGGCCTCATCCTTGATAGTTCCCTCTCATATGCCTCACATATCGATCATGTGGCCTCTACAGCTAACAGGAAGCTCGGCCTGCTCTACAAGCATCGCAACTGCCTCACCGATAAAGCCCTCCAGCTTGCCATAACCAGTTCAGTATTCTCAACCATCGATTACAGCCTTGCTATCTACAGCACAGCCCCTAACAGCACCCTCAAGAGACTCATCACCATGCTCAACAAAGCCTGCTGACTTGTGCTTGGAGCCCCGCAACTGACTCCATACCTGCCACCTCTACCAGCAAACCAGATGGCTAAACCTGGATGACAGGGCCCATTGTCAAACATGTCTCCTTGCCAAAAAAGCCACCTTGGGCCTTTAGCCACTGGGGCCCAGCTCCCTTATACACCACATCGCTCCAACAAGGACCACGAGGACATCCAACAAGATCCCCATCAAAATATCCTATTGTCACACCACCCAAGGTCAGCGATCCTTCGAATACCGGGCCTCGCTATGGCTCACCTCATTCCCACCGGAACTTACCACCATTAGGAAATCGGCTTGTTCAAATCTGTGCTTAGATCCCTCCTGTCCTGCCATAGGCAATGCACCTGCCCTACCTGACCAACCATCCTGTTACAAATGGTTTGACTACCCCACCAAATGTGCACTTATGCTACTCACTCATTCCGCCGCTCCCCCCAGCAACTCCCATCCCTCACCTTCCCCAACTTACCTTTTCCCCTCTCCTGCCCTTGTCCTAGTCCTACCCTACCTCCCTCTTTTCCCTTGGGGCCAACGCCCCTTCCCGTTTTCTTCACCCTCTCCTTTCCTCCCCCCCCACGCCCTCCTGACAAGGCGAGCCAGAGGTTTCCGCTTGCAGTACACCTATTTCTACTCCACCTCCCTTTTTCACTCAATTACCTTCCCCCCCTCTTGTTCTTACCTCTGATTCAGCCATGACTTTGTCTGTGTGTCAAGTTACACATCCTATCCCCAGGTCCTCTGTTAAGTCCTAGTGCTTTTGACTTCTGTCATATGCTCATTGTTAAACTGTGCTTTACGCTTGTACGTTTGTATTTTCTTCCTGACGTGGAACCTTTGTAAATGAGCTGGTAGCTCAAAGGTTGTAATCCGAGAATTCAATAAATAAATAATTAAAAACTCCTCCTCCAGCAGATGTTCACACTGCGACTAATACAGGCAGTTGCCGCTGGAACGCATCAACATGGCCACACTCTGGACCTGATCTACTCATTAGGACTTGAAATTAGTGTGGTCAGCGTTGATCTGGTCTTTTGGCCAGATCATCATGCAGTGTTGCTCCTTTGTGGGGTCCCCTGTTTTAATACCCCTTCTGTGGAGACTGTCCAGTTTCATCTGTAACATTATTTGGAGTCTCACAAGCTCCAGAAAGTACTAGACATTTTGGGTATGATGCTTACTTTTCTGCATGGGGCTGAGAAGGTTGTGGAGCACTATAATATAGTTCTCGTGGCTGTCTTAGACTACCTGGCATCTTACCATGTTCATCCCTTAATGCCCCATTTGAGCTCTCCATGGTAATGTGATGAGCTGCATTGGTTGAAGACTAAGGGACAAAAGTTTTAGTGTTCTTGGAGACAGTCACAGTCTGAGGACAAGTTGGCATTGAAAACTCATTATGGTGAGTATCAACAGGTAAGTGACATGAACAAGATAGAATTCCTGTCAAGGCCAATTACTGCAGGGAAAAATTCTGTACCAAAGGCAGGTTGTTAAAGTCTCCCTGTCTGCAATCTGTTAGAGCTTTTTCAGCAAAAAGTGTGAGGAGTTTGGCAAGTTTTTCTTTGACAAGGTGTTCTTCATGAGATTTGGAATCTCTTCAAGCAGTCTGTCATGGAATGGCTGTGATCGATCTTCTAATAATGTAGAGCTGTCTACCTGGAGTGAGTTTTGGTCAGTTTTTGAGGATTAGGTGCACCATGTAACTTCTAGTTTGCATCCCACCTTCTATATACTGGACCTGGGACCCACCTGGTTGCCTTTGGGCTGCAGTGAATCCCTGGGTCCGGTGATTGCCAAGATCATCAGTGTTTCCTTGAGAGAGGGTGTTTTCCCATCTGCTCTGAAAAAGGTGGTGCTTAGACTCCTCCTCTAAAAACTAGGGGTGTGCAAGTAACGAATGTTAAATCCCGAATACCACGAATAGTATGGTATTTGATATTAGGAAGCCAAATACTGAATATCGCAACTGTTCAGCGATATTTGGTATTCGGCATTCCCGCAGCATTTCAAGATCTTGCAGGACTTGCTGGCCAATTGCTGAATGTTTGCCAAAGCTAGATCATGTGAGAGTTCAACATTGTTGCGTAGTGGAGAGAGATCGTAGTGGAGAGTGGAGAGAGAGCTCTGAGTCAGCAGAGATTAAGAGTTGCAAAAAACTAATATTTTCATCACAAAACCTTTATTTTTTGTTCTGTACCATGTGTCTTTAGTGCCTAGTAGTAGTCGGAGCACTGGGAGTTTTTTTCCTGGATAAATCATCTGATGTACTGATTTTTCTTTTTTGCTAGGAGCTGCAGAGAGAAACTAGTGTACCTTCATTTCAGGGGCTGTTAGTGGTGTGAGGCTTTTTGTATTCTCCCCAGATAAATTGTCTGATATATTTTGCCAGGAGGAGCTGCAGATTTACTTAAGTTGCAGTTTACCTCCTTAATTACAGTAGTTCTAACTTCTACCTTGACTGCTGTACAGTACTGCTTTAAAAAAAGTCTTTAATTTGGTGGTGTAAATAACAAGTATTTCTGGGGGGAGGGCTTAGGTTTCACAAAACCCAATAGTAGCCTAACCAGAAATTTCAGAAGTAGTCAGCTGACTGCACTCCCACCCCCCACCCCACAGTTTAGGGCTAGGTAGCAAGTCAATACTTGCAGTGTGCGCGCACCCGTACCTGCCTTGTGTGCGTGCTGCTTGCAGTCATTTTTCTGTGTAAAAATAAAGCAGTACTGCTGCTTGCATCCATTTTTTGTACTGAAACACAGCAGAACTTGTGTGCATTTCCAAATTAAAAAAAAGTGAATTGCAGTAGTTCTGCCATAGAAATCTATGTAAGAAATATTTGTGGTGTAATCTGAGGTTGGGCTGGGATTTCACAAAAGTCAGTAGTCGTCAGCAGTCTCAGAGAGCAGTTGGCTGACTGCACTTCCGCCCCAGTGTTGCTCAGATGTATAGGGCCAAATCCAGATAGACAGGTATCCACCCATTTGCGGCAGGATAGTGGATCTGCCAGATAGTTCCACTATCTGCCTGTGGATCTGGCCGTTGGATCCCTGGTTAAATCCTACATTATCTGGCTGGCAGATCCAGTGATCTGGTGCTGGATCCAGGGATCTGACACCAGATCCCTGGATCCAGAACCGGGATCCAATGCTGAATAACGTGTGATCTGACCCAGGATCCAGCCTCCGTATTCAATCTGATCCCTGGCCAGATCCAACTCAAATAGTGCTGCCATCGGACAGATCACTGGTGGATCCACGGTGGCACTATCTGAGCAACACTACTCCCACCCCCATGGTTTAGGGCTAGGTAGCGAGTTGACACTTGCAGTGTGCGCACACCTACGCCTGCCCTGTGTGCATGCTGCTTGCAGTAATTTTTCTGTGCTAAAATAAAGCAGCACTGCAGAAGGTGCTGCTTGCAATATTTTTTCTGTGCAAAAATAAAGCAGTACTGCAGCAGGTGCTGCTTGCAATAATTTTTCTGTGCAAAATAAAGCAGTACTGCAGCAGGTGCTGCTTGCAATAATTTTTCAGTGCTACACTAAAGCAGAACTTTTGTATATTTGTGAAGTATTAAATACCTGAGAGTGTTTAGAACTTGTTGGCATGGACAAAGACGATGACAGGTAGAAGTGGAAAAAACGTACTTGGTCGAGCCAAAAAAAATCTACAATGGAGGAACAGGTTGGTGATGCTGAACCTGAACGTGAACGATGGTCAGCCCATCTTCGATGCCTAAAATTATTCTTTATTCCTTCCACGCCTACTGTATGTCTTCCAGCAACAGTAGTACTGTGGCTGGCACAGGATAAAGTGATACAATAAGCACAAGCAGAAGGACACTGTTCTCGAATCCCACCACAAACACCAATGTCTCCCCATCTCTCACCAGTACCATCACATCTGTTGTTACCACCACCACTACCACTATAGAGATCCTGTCTTCCTCTTCCACAACAATGGGCAGCATGACTACTACAGCCAGTCCTGCAACTGTGACTGTCACTCCAGCCACTACTGACATTATGAACCCTGCCACTACTGTAACACTATCACCACAGTCTGGTATCCCTGCCACAGTGCCTATTACCAGTATGACCACTACAGTTGATACAGTTCTGCCTCCTGCTTTTCAGCTTCTCAGCACTCCTGAAAACGTCGCAGAGGATGACCGGTCATCTGGTTCTAAGTATTTCCCTCCACATGATGAATTGCCCAGTGACACATCATCTTCTTAATCAGAGGCACATGTGAGTGACTTTGAAGATGAGGCAGAGTATGCTATGTACCTTGAGGACAGAAAAAAGGTGGCTGGCAAAGCAGCCTCTAGGTGTAGCACTACTAGCAAGGGTAGTAGCAGTAGGGGTAAGGGTCCCCTTCCCTCTAAGAAGACCAAACAAGCAACACTAATGATTCTTTGGCAAGCTTTGTCACAGCCTGAAAGACAGCCAAGTGATGGCAGCACTGGCATGGCACCATCAGGGGCAGTGGTGACAGGGCAAGAAAATCAGGACAAGACAGCACATATGTTGAAAAAACAACTGGGGATGTGGAGTTAGCAGATTTACTAGTAACCGCAGTGTTAAAAGTGCTGTGTGGCTGCATTTTATGGTGTTAAAGAAGGACACAAGGAAGGCAGTCTTTTCTTTTTGCAACACTACTATAAGCTGAGGGAAATCACTCTCTGACTTAACCACAACATCATTACAGGACCACATGAAGCTTAAGCACCCTCAAGTGTATTGTAGCTTATCTGGGTCAGGATCTGGACCCTTGGTTTCACCAAGACTAAACCCCTGTGATGGACAGGTATGCACAGTTGGCAGTGGTGGTGGTACTGACGACATATCTAATTTAGAGCAACCCAGTGGTCATGGCACTCCTCCCCCCTCACCAACACAGAGTCTGGCCTCTACTCTGGTGGTCACTTCTGACTCCACTGATACTATAAGGTAGAGACAGTCTTCAGCACTTCTCACACCACTGTTGTGGCAGCGGTCCACATCGATGTCTCCCGTGGCACTTCCAATAATGGATGCTCTGCATGCACAAACAAAGTATCATGCCTCATATCCAACAGCACAGCAAATCACACAGCTGATTGCTGAGATGATGGTGTTGGAGCTCCAGCTGATGTCAGTTGTGGAAGATGCTGGCTTCTGACGGTTTCTCAACTATTTGCATCCACGTTATCAGATCCCATCTTGTACTACATTTTCTCAAACTATATTGCAATGACTGTATGATGGCATGTGATCTGCTGTTGCTGCTTTGCTTGCAGAGACTGTTGGTGGTGTTTTTCACTGCACATCAGATATCTGGACTAGCGATAACTCCCTGCATGCCTATCTCTCCTTAATTGCACACTATTGTGTGCAACACCCTGCTGCTGCTGTTTCCGATGCATCACCTTGTGGCTCACCCTTGGCCCCCCACAATTTGGTAGTCTCATTAGGTCAGCTTTGCCAAATGTCAGACTCATGGAGGAAGACCACAGAGCGTACAATATTCTCATGTTCCTGCAAGACATGTTGCGGTCTTGCAAGGTCTTAGGGGCAAGTTGTGGGCATCTATGTCCAACACTGTCACTCTGTTTTATTGATTTTTGCATTGAGCAGTAAAAAGTATAAAACTGAACTGTAGCCTTAGTGTTGTTCATTGAGTGCTGGACCACTTTGGAACTGGTTATATTGGCTGTGTGGGTCTGACCAACCCCTGTCCTAGCACCACGCTACTACTGAGTTCACGGTTACAACTTTCTGGACTTATGTTGTGGTCCTGGACTGGTGTTAACACCAATTTAAAAGTTGGCTTTTTTGTTACCGACAATGATACAAACATGGTGAAAGTCATCAATGATGGCCATTTTGTGAGTATTCGTTGCTTTGCACACTAAATTTAGTGGTGACTCATGTACTGCATAGCAGTAGTAGGACAAGCAACATGTTATCCACAGCCTGTTACATCTGCAGCCATTTCCATCACTCTGTAAAAGCCACTAACAAATTATGAGAAGTTCAGGAATGCCTTGGTCTGCCCCAACATCATGTAATACAAGATGTTAGCACTCAGTGGAATTCTTCATACCTGATGCTTCCACAACTCTTAGAGCAAAAGTGGGCACAACATGAAATGTCTATGGAGGCAGACATCAGAGGAGTCCTACTCCATCATGTATGGTTAGTTCTTGAGGGCATGGTGAAGGTTCTTGCTCCATTTGAGAGGAGTACATGTGATCTAAGTGCTTCCACTGCCTTACTTAGGTAATCCCAGCTGTGTGTATTCTCAAAAGATTATTACAACAGTTTTTGACTGTCAACACACTCAGCACACAAGAGGTCACTGACCTTGTTAATCATCTCGATGCACAACTTGATGCAAGGTTCACCACAGTCATGGATACCTACCATCATGTGTTTGCTACCATGTTGGACCCAATGTTCAAATACGAGATCCTTCAATTGGCCATGGACACCCACAGGGTGACTTATTTTAGGCAACAGCTCAGTGAAGAGTTACATAGTGCCATGCAAGCAATCCAACACTTGGAAGGGGAGGAACATGCTCCAGTTCAGATTCCTGAGAGAGAGAGAGACAGGCATGTGGTGGTTTGGAATCGGATGATATTGGTGAAGATGGGGAAAGAAGGCATAATGATAGTGTAGAGGAGAGTGACTAGGCACATCATTGTGTCAACAGCAACACAAACGCTCACAGTCTCAGCTTCTCTCTGCAGAAATTTACTTAATGGCTACTTTGCAGAATCAATTGAGCCACTTGATGTTGAGCCACTGGGCTACTGGATTCAGAAAATCAACTCCTCACCTCACCTGGCACAACTTGCTTTAAAATACCTAAACTGCCCTCCTACAAGTATGCCATCTGAGAGGATGTTTAGCACTGCTGGTGATGTTGAGCCACATAGTTCCAAGCTGGACCCTCAACATGGTGAACAACTAGTGTTCCTTAAGCTAACTTATCGGTAATTGGCTACAAATATGACCTGCCCACATAAAACTGGTGCTACAGTACAGCTCTCAATCTGAATAATGTTACGAAAGTGTAATGTTACCTTTTTCTGTCTTACTCTTTATTTTTTTCTAGCATGTAAAATATTTAATTAAAAGGGTAACTGAGTCTTCACTCCCTGGCATTTAGCTGCAGGACAACTATGAGACCCCTGTTAAACTAGAAACATTTAAATAATGTATCATGTTTTAGTGCCCTTACTGTTGTGTACTTCAGGTTACTAATTATCTGTTGGAAAAGGACCGCTTGGCCCACACATTCAGCACAGATTGTCCATCCCTGCCTTATTGGTCTCATCTGCAGATCTTAAAGCAGCCCTACTGCCTCCCTGCCTGTTTTCAAATGCACCCCAGCCCTATGCCTATCTCATGCATGCTTGAAGCCCCACGGTGTTTTTGGCACCATCACATATGCCTGCAGTCCCTGTCTGTCATCTATCTTGTCTTCCGTGAATATTTCTTCACATCTGTTTTGCTGAACACCCCCTTTAGCTTCATCATATGCACCTGTTGCTCCTGGTACTTGTGTTCTTTCTCATTTGAAAGAGACTCCCCTTATGTGCCCTGTCTTCACCCCATGAGGTACTTGTATAGGTCTCTATTATGGCACATCTCATTCTCCTCTCTTCCAGGGTGGACATACAATGCACTTATGCCAGTGCCATTTTAGTAGCCCTATGCAAGACACAAGACATCACCTGATCTGCAGCCTTTGCTCAGTCTATGATGATCATGTGACCATTGACCAGTGCAGTAGTTTGTTGCATTTTTGGGTGCCTGAAAGGCTGTCAGGGAGTGTTCATAGCAGAATTGCCTAGTGTACTTCAGAAGGAAAGGAAGTGGTGAAGTTTAACAGTGTTACAATGTCTTTTTTTTTTAAAAACACAATTATCTGGGGAGGGGTCGAATAACGAATATCTGGCACCCCGAATACAAATATTCATCGAATATTTGAACTAAGGTATTTGCACACCCCTACTAAAAAACAACCTTAGTCAGTCTGCTGGCACAGCGGTTGTATTTTTGCTTGCGACGTCGACAACCCAGTTTAGGGAACCATCCCAGATGTTGGAGGGACAGCCAGGAGGAAATGGCTTAAGCATCCAATGACGGCTCGACATCTCCTGGGGTAAGAGTAAGTGCACATCCCAGTGTCTGCTGACCTCTGGTGGAGGCCAGACATAAGGCAGAATAGTACAATGGGTCCCACTGAGCAGGGAGTGTGACGGACGTCGGCTCTGGCCTAGACGTCCTGGACATTACACTCCCAAGGGGAGAAAACCAGGAAATGGCTCCCTGGCTGACTGGATGACAGTTGCTGGTTCCCTGCCACCATGAAGACCCAGGCAAGCCCAGTCCACCCCAGCAGCACCCAGGCCAATGAGTTGCATTGGTCAATCCCCTCCGGTGCCTTCCTCCTCAAGCGGGGGACCCATCCGACGAAGGGTCAAGTCGGGTTACCCTGGGGGGCTGGCATGTGGCGTGGTGGTTGGTAGCGAGGGGTAGTAGTGCCAGAGGGGGTCCTAGGTGTCCAAAAGGAGTGATCAGCCAGGGAGCAAGGGAGGAGCAAAAAAAAGCAAACAAAAACCATCCCTGGACCCTGATGTTTCTGTGAATTACAGACATGTTTTGAACTTTCACTCTCTGTGGAAGGTTACTGAGAAGGCGGTGGTTGACCAACTTGTGGATTGCCTGGAAAATTATGATATCTATAAACATCTCCAGTCAGGATTTTTCCCCACCGCAGTACTGAGACTGCATTGTCCAGATGATGCATGACGCTTCTAGTGGGGGGACTATATAGTCAGGGAGATAGAGTTGGGTGAAGGAAAGTGGGTAGAGAGGGAGGTTAAGTGTCTACCTGGTACATTGGCTCAGAGAAATGGAAAGCATATCCTACGGATTGCGAGGGCTATAGGAAGGACGGGTAGCTGAATTTTATTGTCCACCTGGTGATGAATGACCTAGCTCTAGTAGGGACAGGAGCAGTACAGGAGCAGTTTAGGAAGTTGAAGATGGGTCTTAGGCAGGTAACATGCACTGTAGCCTTTACAGATGTGCTGCCTGTCTACAACAGGGGGAAGGAGAGGGAGTGGGACTTCCGTACTATGGCCTTCAATTCATGGTTGAAGGAATGGTGCAGAGAGGAGGGGTATGGCTACATTGGGGAATGGGGCTCCACCTGGAGGTATCAGAGCTTCTACTGTGGGAATGTCTTGCATCCATTCAGGAAGGCAGCGGCAATCATCAGTAGTCAGTTTGAGTGTTACTTCTACAGGCATTTAATTTAGCCAAGGGGGTGTGGAAGGCAAAGGGGTGGCAGAAACTGACTCCCCTCAGGCTTAGATGGAGGGTAGAGAATTTCTGGGGGAAAAGATTTCCACCAAACTGAAGAACAACCAAGGATGTAAGGGATCAGCATGGGAGGAAGGGGGGATGAGAAGCAGGCAATATAAAAAGGAGAAGAAGGGGGAACAACTAGACAACATGAGAAGGGACAAGAGCAGGACTAACAAAATCTGGACAGCCATGTGTGCCAATGCTAGAAGTCCGGGAAACAAGATACCAGACCTGAAGGCCACCATGGCTGAGGCAGGCCTGGATACTGTGGCCATCACCAAAACATGGTGCACAAACAACCATGACTGCACAATGTTTAGAAGGCACAGGGTAGGAAGGAAAGGAGGGGGAGTGTTGCTATATGTTAAGGAAAACATCAAAGCAATGGAAGTATAGGGAGGATGGGGGGGTCAAGGTGTTGTGGGTCAACCTTGAGTCTGAAAATGGAGCCACCAGTTCCATGGGAGTGTTATACAGGTCTCTGACAAAGGGAGAGTACATAGCCAAAGAGATGTTTGAAGACATAGGCAAAATGGCTAAGAAGTTGGGGAGGTCGTGCTAGTGGGGGACTTTAATCTGCCAGATGTAGAGTGGAGCCTACCTGCTGCAGCATCAGCTAGGAGCAGAGACTCTCTGTAGGGGGAATTCCTCAGGCAGCTGGTCAGTTAATCCACTTGTCGTGGGACAATACTAGACCTGGTACTTATGAATGGGGACAGTGTGGTGTACATCAGAGTGGGCAGTCATCTGGGGGCTACGGACCATCACGCAGTATGGTTTAATATAAGAATAACAACAGAGAGAGATCACGTGATGTATGGTTGAGTGTGGATGCACCTCTTGCCTTCTCTGTCCCTGTTTGCCACAATTTTCAGCTGTTTTTCAGTATTAAAGTTTTAAATTCAGCACCTACCATCCCTCTAGATATCCTTTGGGTCTAGTAGTGCCAGTTTAATCTTGCAACTTGCAATTGGTGCGAAGGATGGAGGCCAAAATGCATAATGTGCCTACTTGGCAAACTTCACCAGTGACGCCAGAGAAAGGATCAAAGAGGGCTAAGGCCCAAGCTTCTGTGATGACCAAATACAATACCTCTCCTGTGGCTTTGACAGAAGAGAGATTCTTGTTAGAGTTCTCCACGGTAAAGGCTACTCTGGAAAATATCACAGATGAGTTGAGGGACCTATGTACCATGACAGAATCTCTGGCTCAGTGAGTAGGGGATTCAGAGGCTCGAATAAGCTCCCTGGATAATTGAAGACAGAAGGTAGACCTGGAGATTGTATCGGTTCGGCAAAGGGTGACCAAACTAGAGGAAAGGATTGTAGATTTAGAGGAGAGAAGCCACTGAAATAATGTGGTGGTGTTGTGCCTTCCAGAAAAGGTGGAGGGGACCAATACCATTCTTTTTGTGCAAGTGCTATATGAAAACCTGGCAGGTCACTCTCCAAACAACCAGGCTTATGTTGTGAAGTGGGAGCATCGCTCGTTGAGGGCAATGCCACTGGAAAGGGCTCCCCCTCAATCTCTCCTGATTAAAATCCGTAATTATTTGGATCATCAGTATCTTCTGGGGAAACTTAAAGAATTGCAGTCCATCTCCTGGGAAGGGGCGAGGACTTGCCTTTCCAAGTAAGGAAGAAACGGGGGGCATATCACCCTACAGAGTCTAAACTCCTGGCGGCCAGCACAAGATTTGGAATGAGGTATTCAGCCCAACTACAGGTTCATAACAATGGTAGCTGGCATTGACTTGATATGGCACAGCAAGCTGGAAGAGACCTGGTGAATTTGTTGCCTGCTCTGTTCAAACACGACTGATTGGGCTCTGGGATCCTCAGACAGTGAGGTCTACTAAGTGAAGGGGAGTCTGTTTTTTTTGTGAGTACTTTCAGTATATGTCAGTATACGCCAATGGTAGTATGGAGTTTGGACATAGTAGAGGCAGATGGGAGTTTCAATTGTCAGTTATAAATCCTGATATATGTTTCCTCTTTACCTGTGTTTGGGCCATATGCATATTTTTTCTTGCTTTATACATGGAGTTCTTTTGATTCAGAAAATTCTTCAATTTGCTTGGGGTGGATATTGCCTTAATTGATGGAGGGACTGGGGCATTATTGGACAAAATCTGTGTCTGTTGGACAGGACCTCTCCAGCTGAATAGGTGGGTGGGTCCCGGTTAGTGGTGAGCAAAGTGCCTAAAATTTGCTAAGTGCAGTATTTTGCATAGAACCCGAATTGCAGTTACTACTCCACAAAGCGAAGTGAATAACTACGCATCTCAAAGTAACGCGAAGTTCCCAATGTTCTCTAGGGACTTCACATTACTTCACCTTGTTTTCTATTGACTTCATGTTACTTTGCCTTGTTTTTGTGCTCTTTAAGGTGAATTTTGCAGTGAATCATGGGATGTAAGGTCACATGGTCTCTATATTGTCTTGCACAGCCTCAGTTCATCGTAGTGTGTGTAGTGGAAAACCGGAGACAGTTTGCTCTCTGAGCTCTGAGATTCAAACCATTGAAAAACCTTTAAAAACACATTTTTTGCTACAGAATGTTGTGTCAAAATTTAGTAGATTGATTGTAGTAATCCATTATGTGTGTATATCATTCAGCACTTATTGATTTTGTGTGAATATTTAATCTGAATTTAGTTTTTTCAGTCTTTGTACTGAGAGGCACTGTAGCAGTGTGCTTTGGGGAGGGGCTGATCTGTGGTGTAAAAGGGAGAGTAGTGAGAAATACATTGTTTCCAACCATTGTCGGCTACTGTTTTATTATTTTTGCGTTCAGGGAGACAGTACAACTTCACTGAATTGTTTACAAATATTTTCTGTTAGCTGGCCAGTTTGTCAGTCTTTTTACTGGACTGTCTGTGTTCTACTGTACTGAACAGTTAAAGTTTCTGTGCCTGACCTTTAATCTGTGTGCTTGCTGTCAATTGACATGCATTTCATTGTGGCACCGCAATGGCAGTACTCTGAACTGCTAAGCCAGTCTGTAATTTAATTCCCTGCTTCTGTGTAGCTAGGTACTGCATCTCTCTCTCCCCACATCAAAACAAGGTATTGTTTTTTGACTGTCGGCTTTTTGAAGACTGGTTAAGGATTCAAGGAGAGGTATTGTGTTGTGCCTGTGCAGCTGCATTTAGTGTTTTGCTTCCCAGCCACCCAAAAGTGCCAAAATATCAACTTGTTGTAAACTGTCTGTGTCATCTAAAAAAATGCCCGGGAAGAGATGATCAGGCAAAGCAGTTTCTGCCTCTGGTGCTGCTCTTGCCAAGAAGACTATTAGCAGTGGACGTTGTTGTGAAGATGAGTCAGGTTCACCTGGGGCTACCAATGGTAGTAGTCATAAGAGCAGTCATGGCCATAATAGTATGCAGCAGAAGGGAAAGGTAGTAGTTGGTGCAAGTAAAGGGATTTGTCCGACTACGTCTTTCACAGCGAAATCAGTCGCTTCAGTGCTGGTTGGAGATGGTGTTATCCCTGATTTTAGTAAAATTATGAGGGCATGGTTGATAACAACATGACTATTGCTACAAGTTCAACCCTGTTAAACGTATCATGTGGGAAAAATGTTGTTGAATCCGCAGACTTGAGTGCAGCTGATGTCTCACTACCTGCAGTACTTGAACATGATTCTGATCATGATGATGCCTCGCAGTCTCATGTTTCCACTTATGTTGAGGATAGACCATCCAAACATTCAGACATTGATGAAAAAACATAAGCAATACTGCATGATACAGGAGGGCTCTACAAGGGAATTAATGCCCAGTTGGGGGAGGTTGGGGCATGAGGCTGTTAGCTGAGTGCCTCTAACCACCAACCGGGCATTAATTCCCTAGTACAGCCTGAGTCTGGAGTGAATTAATGCACTTGAAACATGGCAAGCGCTACAAAAATTGACTGCAGAAATTTGGATTTTGAAAGAAAGACTGAGACATCCATTTTGTCTTAATTTTTTTTACTGCAAATGATTCGTTTTCATGCATCCAGCATTCTTCAGTATTGTGACTGCTACACACTACTGTGGCATAAAACAGTACAAATTGTTGAACAGTAACACACAGTAATAAACCGTAGAGTACACAATTTTTATACAAATTTTTAAAATTCTTTGTATGCTGCTTGTTTTTTGCAGCATTGAGGTGCAAAGCATTATGGGATCCATGATTAACATAATGTGCCATTCACAGACTTAACTTAGCGTTGCAGTCTTGCAAGGTTTTAGGGGCAAGTTGTGGGCATCTATGTCCAACACTGTCACTTTGTTTTATTGCTTTTTGCATTGAGCAGTAAAAAGTTTAAAATTGAACTGGAGCCTTAGTGTTATTCATTGAGTGCTGGACCACTTTAGAACTGGTTATATTGGCTCTGTGGGTCTGACCAACCCCTGTCCTTGCACCATGCTACTACTGAGTTCACGGTTACAACTTTCTGGACTTACGTTGCGGTCCTGGAGTGGTGTTAACACCAATTTAAAAGTTGGCTTTTTTGTTACCGACAATGGTATAAACATGGTGAAAGTCATCAATGATGGCCACTTTGTGAGTATTCGTTGCTTTGCACACTAAATTTAGTGGTGACTCATGCACTGCGTAGCAGTAGTAGGACAAGCAACATGTTATCCGCAGCCTGTTAGATCTGCAGCCATTTTCATCACTCTGTAAAAGCCACTAACAAATTATGAGAAGTTCAGGAATGCCTTGGTCTGCCCCAACATCGTGTAATACAAGATGTTAGCACTCAGTGGAATTCTTCATACCTGATGCTTCCACAACCCTTAGAGCAAAAGTGGGCACAACATGAAATGTCTATGGAGGCAGACATCAAAGGATTCCTACTCCATCATGATTGGTTAGTTCTTGAGGGCATGGTGAAGGTTCTTGCATCATTTGAGAGGAGTACATGTGATCTAAGTGCTTCCACTGCCTTACTTGGACAATCCCAGCTGTGCATATTCTCAAAAGATCATTACAACAGCATTTGGCTGACAACACATACAGCACGCAAGAGGTCACTGACCTTGTTAATCATCTCGATGCACAACTTGATGCAAGGTTTGCCACAGTCATGGAGACCTACCATCATGTGTTTGCAACCATGTTGGACCCAGTGTTCAAATACGAGATCCTTCATTTGGCCATGGACACCCACAGGATGGCTTATTTTAGGCAACAGCTCAGTGAAGAGTTAAATAGTGCCATGCAAGCAATCAGACACTTGGAAGGGGAGGAACATGCTCTAGTTCTGATTCCTGAGGGAGAGAGACAGGCATGTGGTGGCTTGGAATCATATGATACTGGTGAAGATGGGGAAAGAAGGCATATTGATAGTGTAGAGGAGAGTGACTGGGCATTACTCAGCACATCATTGTGTCAGCAGCAACACAAATGCTCACAGTCTCAGCTTCTCTCTGCATAAATTTACTTAATGGCTACTTTGCAGAATCAATTGAGCCATTTGATGTTGAGCCACTGGGCTACTGGGTTCAGAAAATCAACTCCTCTCCTCACCTGGCACAGCTTGCTTTAAAATACCTAAACTGCCCTCCTACAAGTGTGCCATCTGAGAGGATGTTTAGCACTGCTGGTGATGTTGTTGAGCCACATAGTTCCAAACTGGACCCTCAACACGTTGAACAGCTAGTGTTCCTTAAGCTAACTTATCAGTAATTGGCTATAAATATGATCTGCCCAAATAAAACTGGTGCTACAGTACAGCTCTCAATCTGAATAATGTTACGAAAGTGTAATGTTACCTTTTTCTGTCTTACTCTTTCTTTTTTTCTAGCATGTAAAATATTTAATTAAAAGGGTAACTGAGTTTTCACTCCCTGGCATTTAGCTGCAGGACAACTATGAGACCCCTGTTAAACTAGAAACATTTAAATAATGTATCATGATTTAGTGACCTTACTATTGTGTACTTTAGGTTACTAATTATCTGTTGGAAAAGGAGCGCTTGGCCAACACAGTCAGCCCAGATTGTCCATCCCTGCCTTATCGGTCTCATCTGCAGATCTTAAAGCAGCCCTGCTGCCTCCCTGCCTGTTTTCAAATACACCCCAGCCCAATGCCTATCTCATGCATGCTTGAAGCCCCACAGTGTTTTTGGCACCATCACGTATGCCTGCAGTCCCTGTTTGTCATCTATGTTATCTTCCGTGAATATTTCTTCACATCTGTTTTGCTGAACACCCCCTTTAGCTTCATCACATGCACCTGTTGCTCCTGCTACTTGTGTTATTTTTCATTTGACAGAGACTCCCCTTATGTGCCCTGTCTTCACCCCATGTGGTACTTGTATAGGTCTCTATCATGGCACATCTCGCTCTCCTCTCTTCCAGGGTGGACATACAATGCACTTATTCCAGTGCCATTTTAGTAGCCCTATGCAAGACACAGGACATCACCTGATCTGCAGCTTTTGCTCAATCTACGATGATCATGTGACCATTGACCAGTGCAGTAGTTAGTTGCCTTTTTGGGTGCCTGAAAGGCTGTTGGGAGTGTTCAGCAGCGTTGTGGTACTTCAAAAGGAAAGCAGTGTTAAGGATGTCTTTTTTAAAAACACAATTACTGGGGGGTCGATAACTAATATCTGGTGCTCTGAAACAAATATTCATCGAATATTTGAACTGAGTGTATTTGGCACACCCTACTAAAAACCATTCTTAGTCAGCCTGCTGGCACAGTGGTTGTATTTTCGCATGTGACGCAGACAACCCAGTTTAGTTAACCATCCCAGATGTTGGAGGGACAGCCAGGGGGAAAAGGCTTGAGCATCCAATGATGGCTTGACATCTCCTGGAGGCAGAGTGGGTGCACATCCCAGTGTCTGCTGACCTCTGGTGGATGCCAGACATAGGGCAGCATAGTACATAAGGTCCCACTGAGCAGGGAGTGCGATGGACGTCGGCCCTGGCCTAGACATCCTGGACATTACACTCCTAAGGGTAGAAAACCAGGAAATGGCTGGCTGGATGACAGCTGCTGGTTCCCTGCCACCACGAAGCCCCGGACATGCCCAGTCCTCCCCAGCAGCACACGGGCCAATGAGTTGCATTGGCTGATCCCCTCCGGTGCCTTCCTCCTCGGGCAGGGGACCCATCCGATGAAGGGTCAAGTCGGGTTACCCTGGGGGGGCTGACATGTGGTGTGGTGGTTGGTAGCTGGGGGTGGTAGTGCCAGAGGGTGTCCTAGGTGACCAAAAGGAGTTGTCAGCCAGGGAGCAAGGGAGGAGCAAAAAAAAAGCAAAAAAAAAACATCCTTGGACCGTGATGTTTCTGTGAATTACAGACCTGTTTTTGAACTTTTACTCTCTGTGGAAGGTTACTGAGAAGGCGGTGGTTGACCAACTTGTGGATTGCCTGGAGAATTATGATATCTATAAACATCTCCAGTCAGTTTTTTTCCCCACCGCAGTACTGAGACTGCATTGTCCAGATGACGCATGACGCTTCTAGTAGGGGGACTATATAGTCAGGGAGATAGAGTTGGGTGAAGGAAAGTGGGTAGAGAGCGAGGTTAAGTGTCTACCTGATACATTGGCTCAGAGAAATGGAAAGCATATCCAGCAGATTGTGAGGGCTATAGGAAGGATGGGGAGCTGAATGTCTTTGTCTACCTGGTGATGAATGACCTAGTTCTAAAAGGAACAGGAGCAGTTTAGGGAGTTGAAGAAGGGTCTTAGGCAGGTAACATGCACTGTAGCCTTTACAGATGTGCTGCCTGTCCACAACAGGAGGAAGGAGAGGGAGTGGGACCTCCGTATTATGGCCTTTAATTCATGGTTGAAGGAATGGTGCAGAGAGGAGGGGTATGGCTACATTAGGGAATGGGGCTCCACCTGGAGGTATCAGAGCTTCTACTGTGGGAATGTCTTACATCCATTCAGGAAGGCAGCAGCAATCATCAGTAGTCAGTTTGAGTGTTACTTCAACAGGCATTAAATTTAGCCAAGGGGGGGTGGAAGGCAAAGGGGTGGCAGAAACTGCTTCCCCTCAGGCTTAGATGGAGGGTAGAGAATTTCTGGGGGAAAGGATTTCCACCAAACTGAAGGACAACCAAGGATGCAAGGGATCAGCATGGGAGGAAGGGGGGAAGAGAAGCAGTCAGTGTGCAAAGGAGAAGAACTGGGAATAACTAGACGACATGAGATGGGACAAGAGTAGGACTAACAAAATCTGGACAGTCATGTGTGCCAATGCTAGAATTCTGGGAAATAAGATACCAGACCTGAAGGCCACCATGGCCGAGGCAGGCCTGGATACTGTGGCCATCACCAAAAAATGGAGCACAAACAACCATGACTGCACAATGTTTAGAAGGGACAGGGTAGGAAGGAAAGGTGGGGGAGTGTTGCTATATGTTAAGGAAAACATCAAAGCAATGGAAGTATATGGAAGATGCGGGAGTCAAGGTGTTGTGGGTCAACCTTGAGTCTGAAAATGGAGCACCAGTTCCATGGGAGTGTTATACAGGCCTCTGACAAAGGGAAAGGACCTAGCCAAATATATGTTTGAAGACATAGGCAAAATGGCTAAGAAGTTGGGGAGGTGATGCTAGTGGGGGACTTTAATCTGCCAGATGTAGAGTGGAGCCTACCTGCTGCAGCATCAGCTAGGAGCCGAGACTCTCTGGGGGGAGGCATTCCTCAGGCAGCTGATCAGTGAATCCACTCGTGGTGGGATGTGGTAGGGTGTAGGTATATGTGGACAGTCAAAAGGAAAAAATGTCTCACCACTCCTTGCAATTTTCTCCAATTTTAATTAGTTCCTCTTTTCAGACATCAATCACAACAGGATAACACCAGAATGGCACAGTACTTTTCTCATCTTACACTTCCATTTGGACAGCAGACATTAAAGCAGATGACGTCATCTCATATTTATAAATCTTCTAGGTGAGGCAGTAAATAGACGTAAACATCAAACAGGATATTCTGGCAGTTCTAAATCTTCCATTAGAACATGAAGTAACACAGTTTATCAAAGAACCCATAGAGCACTTTTCAGCAGCATCTAGAGCACACCCAGGCCCACAGCACAACAGGATCTGGATCTCCATCTAGATCTTGATCTCTAACTGAATCTAATGTTCACCCTTTATACCCAAAAGGGTCAGGTGACCTTTAAACTCCACTTCTACTTACAATTATTAATTACATTGCTTTATATTCTAATTCTTTATTTTATTTTAAAGACATTATGTCTTTTAAATTCATATAATAACATATTCCTCACTCAGAAATAATTTATCTCTTTTCTAAACGTTTTTTAACTCCATTTCTAGAGACACAGGAACACCACCCTTCCTAACAATATTTAAGGAAAGAAGAGAATGCGGCTGCCCTAGAAAACAAAAGACGCAGGAAGCTAACTCGGGACCTCACAAACACAGCAAACACTCTCGTCCCCAAAGAAGTCCTAAAATAACTTCAAACCTTCCCACTTCATCTTCGAAGGTTAGTAAAACTCAATCCATTATATATTACCCAAAGTATTTCATTCTAGGAAAACCCGAAGGTAAAATGACATTCATAATAGTGCGAACGTTTGCACCATCGAGAAGGAACTCAGTGGCTTATTTAAAAATACAAAGCGAATACACCTTCTCAGGGAACACTAACACACTGCAATTATGTCACCAACGAAGCAAAGACAGCCGCTTCAAACGCTCACACCCACATATTTAATCGGGAGCTTGCAAAACCGGTCTATAACTGCTTTAGCCCAAACAAAATATCCTCAGAAATGCCACAGCCAATCTTATCTAATAATCCAAGGATATTAAGTACATATGCATTTTACCTAAAGCTTTCACGTAACTTCAAACTCCACAGTGAATCATTGAAACCACACCATTCATTGAGGAAAGGAGGGGTACCTTCTTGAAGTTAACATCAATACAGCCAGAGAAGGGGAATGCCCTCATAAGGTGAACACACCAGTACAACAATTTCAGTCAGCTATCCATGTTGCCATCCAAAACTCCAAATAGCGCTCCCACCTACAAAGATTGCAAGACTACTTACGCTTTCAGTGTTTCCAAAAGATGCTTTCCTCTGCATTTAGTATATTATATTACCTGGCTCCTACTCACAGCACCCACGCCTGGCCCCATACAAAATATTCCAGCCATTCAAGTCCACGATTTTAGGAAAGAATCCATCCCAAAACTCAAAGAAAAAGCTACTGCTAATAAACCTAAAAAACGGAATATTATTTTAAACTGCACCTATCGTAATACTTCGCATCTGTGGACATGCCGCTTTACCGATTGTTCAAACCGCTAACATAAGCATCTAAATCATGGGTCCAAACAATAAAGATCTTTTACCAACATTCACCCCAAGGTCCACGCTAAGGGGGTAATCTCCTGAAAATCTCAGAAACCCTATTACCAGTTCCAAATTTAACTATCTTTCTCTCTTAAAGGGAGAGCTTCCAAATATACCAGTAAAAAAGAGAAACAAACATCCAATCTCATACATTATTAGCTTATTATATTTTAAATCTCACAGAGCCACTCTGTGACATGGGACAATACTAGACCTGGTACTTATGAATGGGGACAGTGTGGTGTACATCAGAGTGGGCAGTCATCTGGGGGCCACTGACCATCGCACAGTATGGTTTAATATAAGAATAACAGCAGAGAGAGATCATGTGATGTGCGGTTGAGTGTGGATGCACCTCTTGCCTTCTCTTTCCCAGTTCGCCACCATTTTCAGCTGTTTTTCAGTATTAAAGTTTTAAATTCAGCACCTACCTCCCTCTAGATATCCTTTGGGTCTAGTAGTGCCAGTTTAATCTTGCAACTTGCAATTGGTGCGAAGGATGGAGGCCAAAATGCGTAATGTTCCTACTTGGCATAATCCACCATTGATGCTGGAGAAAGGATCAAAGAGGGCTAAGGCCCAAGCTTCTGTGATGGCCAAATCCAATACTTCTCCTGTGGCTTCAACAGAAGAGAGATTCTTGCTGGAGTTCTCCACGGTAAAGGCTACTCTGGAAAATATCACAGATGAGTTGAGGGACCTATGTACCATGACAGAATCTCTGGCCCAGTGAGTAGGGGATTCAGAGGCTTGAATAAGGTCCCTGGATAATTGACGACAGAAGGTAGACCAGGAGATTGTATCGGTTCGGCAAAGGGTGACCAAACTAGAGGAAAGGATTGTAGATTTAGAGAAGAGAAGCCACTGAAATAATGTGGTGGTGTTGTGCCTTCCAGAAAAGGTGGAGGGGACCAATACCATTCTTTTTGTGCAAGTGCTATATGAAAAGCTGGCAGGTCACTCTCCAAACAACCCGGCTTATGTTGTGAAGTGGGAGCATCGCTCGTTGAGGGCAATGCCGCTGGACAGGACTCCCCCTCAACCTCTCCTGATTAAAATCCTTAATTATTTGGATCATCAGTATCTTCTGGGGAAACTTAAAGAATTGCAGTCCATCTCCTGGGAAGGGGCGAGGACTTGCCTTTCCAAGTAGGGAAGAAACTGGCGGCATATCACCCTACAGTGTCTAAACTCCTGGCAGCCAGCTCAAGATTCAGAATGAGGTATTCAGCCCAACTACAGGTTCATAACAATGGTAGCTGGCATTGATTTGATATGGCACAGCAAGCTGGAAGAGACCTGGTGAATTTGTTGCCTGCTCTGTTCAAACACGACTGATTGGGCTCTGGGACCCTCAGACAGTGAGGTCTACTAAGTGAAGGGGAGTCTGTTTTTTTGCGAGTACTTTCAGTATTTGTCAGTATATGCCAATGGTGGTATGCAGTTTGGGCATAGTAGAGGCAGATGGGAGTTTCAGTTGTCAGTTATGAATCCTGATATATGTTTCCTCTTTACCTGTGTTTGGGCCACATGCATATTTTTTCTTGCTTTATACATGGAGTTCTTTTAATTCATAAAATTCTTCAGTTTGCTTGGGGTGGATATTGCCTTAATTGATGGAGGGACTGGGGCATTATTGGACAAAATCTGTGTCTGTTGGACAGGACCTCTCCAGTTGAATAGGTGGGTGGGTCCCGGTTAGTGGTGAGCAAAGTGCCTAAAATTTGCTATGTGCAGTATTTTGCATAGAACCAGAATTGCGGTTACTACTCCACAAAGTGAAGTGAATAACTACACATCTCAAAGTAACGTGAAGTTCCCATTGTTCTCCAGGGTCTTCACATTACTTCGCCTTGTTTTCTATTGACTTTATGTTACTTTGCCTTGTTTTTGTGCTCTTTAAGGTGAATTTTGCAGTGAATCATGGGATGTAAGGTCACATGGGCTCTATATTGTCTTACACAGCCTCAGTTCATTGTAGTGTGTGTAGTAGAAAACCGGAGACAGTTTTCTCTCAGAGCTCCAGATTCAAACCATTGAAAAACCTTTAAAAACACATTTTTGATACAGAATGTTGTGTCAAAATTTAGTAGATTGATTGTAGTAATCCCTTATGTGTGTATATCATTGAGCACTTATTGATTTTGTGTGAATATTTAATCTCGAATTTAGTTTTTCAGTCTTTGTACTGAGAGACACTGCAGAATTGTGCTTTGGGGAGGGGCTGATCTGTGGTGTAAAAGGGAGAGTAGTGAGAAATGCATTTTTTCCAACCATTGTTGGCTATTGTTTTATTATTTTTGTGTTCAGGGAGACAATACATCTTCACTGAATTGTTTATAAATATTTTCTGTTAGCTGGCCAGTTTTTCAGTCTTTTTACTGGACTGTCTGTGTTGTACTGTACTGAACTGTTAAAGTTTCTGTGCCTGACCTTTAATCTGTGTGCTTGCTGTCAATTGACATGCATTTCATCGTGGCACCGCAATGCCAGTACTCTGAACTGCTAAGCCAGTCTGTAATTTAATTCCCTGCTTCTGTGTAGCTAGGTACTGCATCTCTCTCTCCCCCCCACATCAAAACAAGGTATTGTTTTTTGACTGTCGACTTTTTGAAGACTGGTTAAGGATTCAAGGAGAGGTATTGTGTTGTGCCTGTGCAGCTGCATTTAGTGTTTTGCTTCCCAGCCACCCAAAAGTGCCAAAATATCAACTTGTTGTAAACTGTCTGTGTCATCTAAAAAAATGCCTGGGAAGAGATGATCAGGCAAAGCAGTTTCTGCCTCTGGTGCTGTTGCCAAGAAGACTATTAGCAGTGGACGTTGTTGTGAAGATGAGTCAGGTTCATCTGGGGCTACCAATGGTAGCAGTGTTAAGAGCAGTCATGGCCATAATAGTATGCAGCAGAAGGGAAAGGTAGTAGTTGGTGCAAGTAAAGGGATTTGTCCGACTACGTCTTTCACGTCGAAATCAGTCGCTTCAGTGCTGGTTGGAGATGGTGTTATCCCTGATTTTAGTAAAATTATGAGGGCATGGTTGATAACAACATGACTATTGCTACAAGTTCAACCCTGTTAAACGTATCATGTGGGAAAAATGTTGAATCCGCAGACTTGAGTGCAGCTGATGTCCCACTACCTGCAGTACTTGAACATGATTCTGATCATGATGATGCCTCGCGAGTCTCATGTTTCCACTGATGTTGAGGATAGGCCATCCAAACATTCAGACATTGATGAAAAACATAAGCTATACTGCATGACACAGGAGGGCTCTACAAGGGAATTAATGCCCAGTTGGGGGAGGTTGAGGCATGAGGCTGATAGCCGAGTGCCTCCAACCACCAACCGGGCATTAATTCCCTAGTACAGCCTGAGTCTGGAGTGCATTAATGCACTTGTAACATTACAAGCGCTACAAAAATTGACTGCAGAAATTTGGATTTTGAAAGAAAGACTGAGACATTCGTTTTGTCTTAATTTTTTTTACTGCAAATGATTCGTTTTCATGCATCCAGCATTCTTCAGTATTGTGACTGCTACATACTACTGTGGCATAAAACAGTACAAATTGATGAACAGGAACACACAGTAATAAACTGTAGAGTACACAATTTTTTTTACAAATGTTTAAAATTCTTTGTAAGCTGCTTGTTTTTTGCAGCATTGAGTGGCAAAGCATTATGGGATCCGTGACTAACATAATGTGCCATTCACAGACTTGACTTAGTGTTGCGTTCTTGCAAGGTTTTAGGGGCAAGTTGTGGGCATCTATGTCCGACACTGTCACTCTGTTTTATTGCTTTTTGCATTGAGCAGTAAAAAGTTTAAAATTGAACTGGAGCCTTACTGTTATTCATTGAGTGCTGGACCACTTTAGAACTGGTTATATTGGCTCTGTGGGTCTGACCAACCCCTGTCCTAGCACCACGCTACTACTGAGTTCACGGTTACAACTTTCTGGACTTATGTTGCGGTCCTGGACTGGTGTTAACACCAATTTAAAAGTTGGCTTTTTTGTTACTGACAATGATACAAACATGGTGAAAGTCATCAATGATGGCCATTTTGTGAGTATTCATTGCTTTGCACACTAAATTTAGTGGTGACTCATGCACTGCGTAGCAGTAGTAGGACAAGCAACATGTTATCTGCAGCCTATTCCATCTGCAGCCATTTCCATCACTCTGTAAAAGCCACTAACAAATTATGAGAAGTTCAGGAATGCCTTGGTCTGCCCCAAAATCGTGTAATACAAGATGTTAGCACTCAGTGGAATTCTTCATACCTGATGCTTTCACAACTCTTAGAGCAAAAGTGGGCGCAACACGAAATGTCTATGGAGGCAGACATCAGAGGAGTCCTACTCCATCATGATTGGTTAGTTCTTGAGGGCATGGTGAGGGTTCTTGCACCATTTGAGAGGAGTACATGTGATCTAAGTGCTTCCACTGCCTTACTTAGATAATCCCAGCTGTGCATATTCTCAAAAGATCATTATAACAGGTTTTGGCTGACAACACACTCAGCACACAAGAGGTCACTGACCTTGTTAATCATCTCGATGCAGAACTTGATGCAAGGTTCGCCACAGTCATGGAGACCTACCATCATGTGTTTGCTACCATGTTGGACCCAGTGTTCAAATACGAGATCCTTCTATGGCCATGGACACCCACAGGGTGACTTATTTTAGGCAACAGCTCAGTGAAGAGTTAAATAGTGCCATGCAAGCAATCAGACACTTGGAAGGGGAGGAACATGCTCTAGTTCAGATTCCTGAGGGAGAGGGACAGGCATGTGGTGGTTTGGAATCAGATGATACTGGTGAAGATGGGGAAAGAAGGCATATTGATAGTGTAGAGGAGAGTGACTGGGCATTACTCAGCACATCATTGTGTCAACAGTAAAACAAATGTCTCACAGTCTCAGCTTCTCTGCATAAATTTACTTAATGGCTACTTTGCAGAATCAATTGAGCCATTTGATGTTGAGCCACTGGGCTACTGGGTTCAGAAAATTCAACTCTCCTCACCTGTCACAACTTGTTTTAAAATACCCTAAACTGCCTCTCCACAATGTGCCATCTGAGAGGATGTTTAGCACTGCTGGTGTTGTTGTTGAGCCATAGTTCCAAGCTGGACCTCAACACGTTGAACAGCTAGTGTTCTTAAGCTAACTTATCAGTAATTGGATACAAATATGATCTGCCCACATAAAACTGGTGCTACAGTACAGCTCTCAATCTGAATAATGTTACGAAAGTGTAATGTTACCTTTTTCTGTCTTACTCTTTATTTTTTTCTAGCATGTAAAATATTTAATTAAAAAGGTAACTGAGTCTTCACTCCCTAGCATTTAGCTGCAGGACCACTATGAGACCCCTGTTAAACTAGAAACATTTAAATAATGTATCATGTTTTAGTGACCATACTATTGTGTACTTGAAGTTACTAATTATCTGTTGGAAGAGGACCTCTTGGCCCACACAGTCAGCCCAGATTGTCCATCCCTGCCTTATCGGTCTCATCTGCAGATCTTAAAGCAGCCCTGCTGCCTCCCTGCCTGTTTTCAAATACACCCCAGCCCCATGCCTATCTCATGTATGCTTGAAGCACCACAATGTTTTTGGCACCATCACGTATGCCTGCAGTCCCTGACTGTCATCTATCTTATCTTCCGTGAATATTTCTTCACATCTGTTTTGCTGAACACCCCTTTAGCTTCATTCCATGCACCTGTTGCTCCTGCTACTTGTGTTATTTCTCATTTGAAAGAGACTCCGCTTATGTGCCCTGTCTTCACCCCATGTGGTACTTGTATAGGTCTCTATCATGGCACATCTCGCTCTCCTCTCTTCCAGGGTGGACATGCAATGCACTTATGCCAGTGCCATTTTAGTAGCCCTATGCAAGACACAAGACATCTCCAGATCAGCAGCCTTTGCTCAATCTACGATGATCATGTGACCATTGACCAGTGCAGTAGTTAGTTGCCTTTTTGGGTGCCTGAAAGGCTGTTGGGGAGTGTTCGTAGCAGAATTGTCTAGTGTACTTCAAAAGGAAAGGAAGTGGTGGAGTTTAACAGTGTTACAATGTCTTTTTTTTTTTTAAACACAATTATCTGGGGGTGAATAGCTAAATATCTGGCACTTGAATACAAATATTCATCGAATATTTGAGCTAAAAGTATGCACACAACCCTACTAAAAACCATTCTTAGTCAGCCTGCTGGCACAGAAGTGGTTGTATTTTGCAACTTGCATGCAGACAACCCAGTTTAGTTAACCATCCCAGATGTTGGAGAGAACAGCCAGGAGGAAAGGCTTGAGCATCCAATGATGGCTAACATCTCCTGGAGGAAGAGTGGGTGCACATCCCAGTGTCTGCTGACTCTGGTGAATGCCAGACATAGGGCAGTATAGTATATCCGAGTCCCACTGGGCAGAGAGTGCACATGGAGCGTCGCCCTGGCTGAACATCCTGGACATTACACCCCAAGGGGAAAACCAGGAAATGGCTGGCTGGATGACAGATTGCTGGTTCCTCCACCACAATGCCCGGACAATCAGTCCACCCAGCAGCATGGGCCAATGAGTTGCATTGGCCGATCCCACCAGTGCCTTCCTTCGGCAGGGGACCCATCCGACCGAAGGGTAGTTGGATTACCAGGGGCTGACAGCTGGTGTGGTGGTTGGTGGAAGAGGTAGTAGTAGCCAGAGGGGGTCCTAGGTGACCAAAAGAGTGGTCAGCCGGGAGCAAGGGAGGAGCAAAAAGCAAAAAAAAAAACATCCTGGACCGTGGATGTTTAAATGGTATCTGTTTGAACTTTCTGCCTCTGTGGAAGGTTACTGAGAAGGTGGTGGTTGACCAACTTGTGGATTGCCTGGAGAATTATGATATCCATAAACATCTCCAGTCAGGTTTTTCCCACACGAGATACTGAGACTACATTGTCCAGATGACGAGCTCTGACTTCTAGTAGGGGACTATATAGTCAGAGAGATAGAGTTGCAGTGAAGGAAAGTGGGTAGAGGGAGGTTAAGTGTCTACCTGATACATTGGCTCAGAGAAATGGAAAGCATATCCAGTGGATTGTGAGGGCTATAGGAAGGACGGGGAGCTGAATGTCTTTGTCCACCTGGTGATGAATCACCTAACTCTAGAAGGAACAGGAGCAGTTTAGGGAGCTGAAGAAGGGTCTTAGGCAGGTAACATGCACTGTAGCCTTTACAGATGTGCTGCCTGTCCACAACAGGGGGAAGGAGAGGGAGTGGGACCTCCGTATTATGGCCTTTAATTCATGGTTGAAGGAATGGTGCAGAGGAGGGTAGCAAGCTACACTTCGAGAATGGGCCCCACCTGAGGTATCAGGCTTCTACTGTGGGAATGTTTACATCCATTCAGGAAGGCAGCAGCAACATCAGTATTCAGTTTAGAGTGTTACTTCAACAAGCATTTAATTTATCCAAGGGGTGGAAGGCAAGGGAGTGGCTGCCTCCCTCAGACAAATGGAGTGTAGAAAATTTCTGGAAAAGTTTCCATAAACTGAAGGACATGAGAGATGCAAAAGGATCAGCATGGGAGGAAGAGGAAGAAGACAGGCAGTGCACAAAGGAGAAGAAGGGGAATAACTAGGCGACATGAGATGGGACAAGAGGACTAACAAAATCTGGACAGTCATGTGCACCAATGCTAGAAGTCTAGAAATAAGATACACAGACCTGAAAGGCCACCATGGCCGAGGCAGGCCTGGATACTGTGGCTATCACCAAAAAAAAATAGAGCACAAACAACCATAACTGCAAAATGTTTAGAAAAGGACAGGGTAGGAAAAGAAAGGAGGGGGGAGGTTGCTATATATGTTAAGGAAAACATCAAAGCAATGAAGTATATGGAAGATGCGGGGTCAAGGTGTTGTGGGTCAACCCCGAGTCTGAAAATGGTCGATGGAGGTGGCCAACCTAGTGGCTCTGGTTGAGCCTCACTATGGGGCACTGTATGGGGAGGAGCCACTCACCATGGCTCGAACCCAGGTCTGGCTGCAAGTGGCCAATGACCTGGTGGGGGTCACTGGGCAGCACCGGTCTGCCGAGCAGTGCCGGCACAGGTTCAGTGACCTCCACAGGAGGGAGCCGGAGTTGCTGGAGAGGCTACAGTCACGTGCCAGGAGGGGCGTTGTGCCTAGGCCAGGTGGGTGTACCATCTTTGCACCTGTATTCTCCATAGAGGTGTGAGTGTGTTTTGGTGGCTGTGCATGGGTGATGGCTCTGACATGGTTGGCTGTGTCAGTGTGTGCAGGTGTGAGATGCATGGGTCTGGCTGTGTGGGCAGGCACTCTCACTGGGGCAGGGAGCAGTCTGCTTTGGTGTCACACTGATGTATTTTTCAACATTTGCCTCCCATAGGCCGGGTGGAGAGGATGCAGGCACGAGATGAGGAGGGCCGTGGCAGGGCCCTGGTGGCGGTCGGTGGTGCTGCGAGGGGTGGGCCACAGCAGCAGCAGCAGCAGCAGCAGCCACAGCTGCTTGTGGGGTGTGAGTATCATTACATCATGGATGCTATTGCATGCTGGAGAGGGTGGGGATGACCACCAGACATGCACAACACAACCATGCATGACACAGGCGACATTCATCACTGTCCAGTGTCACTGCACGCCTGTGTGTGCCTCACTGGTGGTCCATGCATGCACTGGGCACATGACTGTGGTACTGGCATCGCACCACATTGCCACGTCACTTGACAGCCTTGTTTGTGCTGTGCTGGACATGGGCAGTGTGTGTGTGCTGTGGTGCACATAGCTGGTGCCGCCTGGTTGGGCTGGCCATGTGCATGTTCACTGTGGGTGGGTGCATACCATCACAGGTGCGGGACATTGGGCTATGTGGCTTGCAGATTGGGTGGTGTTCAGGGTTGTGGTCAGTCACAGCCATTGACTGTGTTCCCTTTTCCTAGGCCTCAGCGTCCTACGCAGGATTGAGCGTTCCCTCCAGCAGCTGACCAGGGTGTCCATGGTGAACCAGAACATCCTAAGGGACATTCAGCGCGGGCTCCGCACCGCACAGCCAACAGAGACAGCACCAGGCAGCAGCAGACCAGCCTGCTAGGCATTAGACTTCCTTCCCACATCACCCATCCCTCCCACCCTGCCTTCCCTCTCCCAGTTGTTCACCCTTACCCTTGCCCACCCCTACCTTGTACCCCTACCCCCCCAGTCTTGTAAATATCTGTAAATAGTTTTGTAATTGTTCTTGTTGTTCTACTTTCTCTTTTTCCAATATATATATATATTTGGTTATGAATACTGTGGTGGTCTCTGATTTGCAGCTGGCTATGGTTGCTCAGTTGCAGTGGTGTGCATGCCATCTGGGGTGGTATGGTCTTGGGTATGTGTGTGTGTGTGTGTGTGTGCGTGCGTTTGTGTGCATGTGGAGGTGTCTCCAGTGTGGCAGTGACTGTCTGTTGGTCTTGCCATCTGCTGCCACCCACTGCTGGGTGCACAGGGTGGGTCTGGCTTGTATGGTTCTCTGCTACACGAGGTTGACGTGTGCCGGGGGGGATGCATGGTGTTTCCTGCAGTGCCAGTCACTGCACATGGGTGGTGTCTTGGGGTCATGGTGCAGGGTGTGTTGTGCATACGGGGGGCTGATGTGCACTGTGGTTGTCAACCCCCTGTGTGTGGCAGTCTCAGCCTGCCAGTGGTTGTGCTGGAGTGTCATGGCCCTGCTGTGCTTTGTTGGCTTGTCCCCATGGGCCAGTTGATCATCCGTCCCACCCCCAGTGATGCTGTGCTTGGGGTGTGCAGATGTCTTGTTGGTTCTGCAGTGTGTTCCTGTGCCCATGTGTGGCATGGCTGGCGGTGGGCCCCAGCCTGCCTCCCTGGTTGTGCAGTTCCATTGCTCTGCTGGGGGCTTGCTTGCGCTTATGGCACCTCTGGACTGCTCAGCTGGCTGCCCTTGTTGCACTATGGCGCAACCTTTCTGCTCAGCTTCCCCTTCCTGGTTGCGCTATGGCGCAGTTTGTGCGATATTCAGACGTTGGTTGCTTGCGCAATTTGTTCTGCTCCATGTTTGAATATCGCATCTGTTGCACATATGCTCAATTGAATTGTGCTTGCTCCTGCTGTTGCGCACATTTTGGGTGCAGTTTGAATATCTGGGCCTTCATGTTTTTGTTTATACGCCATTGTCTCAGGCTTTAGAGTCACAGGGCCCATAATCCCTTTTCTCTGCCATTCCCTTTTTTCCTTTCTTTTGGCTGTTTTCACCCTTTCAGTCTTTGCTTGGGGACTTGCACAGTTCCTTTGCAAATGGAAAAAGTTTCCCCAGCTCGGCCTGTTGCTTAGCTTGTGACCTGGTTGTTACTGCCACTAGAGGAGAATGATCCTGTTTCCCCAACAATGCAGCAAAGTCTGGATAATCTTGCCCAATAATGATGGGGACCAGTAAATGGAATACTATTCCCACGGATACTTCTTGTGTCTTCCAATCTACAGTTAGATCCATAGGGGTGGTAGAATAAAAGTGAGTGTCCTCGGGGATACATGCCCTTACTGGCATCTAGCTGCCACTGTTGATCTTGTGTACTTGCCCTGTAAATAGTTGCCTCTTCTATGAAAACCTGACATTCACAATGTAACCCTGTACCTTTTAGTCTTATACTGTATTGCTTGTATATTTTATTGTACTACCTGCCCTAAGTCTAACAGCTGCCACTGTTGTTGTGTTGTATGTTTTATTATTGTACAATGTCATCATCCTCCTGTATACAACGTCCTACTCTGTATTTCTTGATTGTACTTGCTCAGCTCTCTTTAACTAACTCTGGGTTGCCACTGAAAAAGGGACCTTCGGGGCCCAGTGGGCTTACCCGTTTAACAAAATTTAATAAATAAATAAATAACCAATGTCCTGGTTCCTGTTTTTTTCACACCCTCTACCAAGTCAGCTCGAACCAGAGTCTGGAGGCTTCCTGAGTCTAAGAGGCCTAGTACATGATGTGGTCCCACTTAAACGGTGGCTACATAAGGTGCCCAATTGCCTAATGCCAAATGTCCATAATCTCTTTTCACTGTGGGACAGTTTCTAATGGCATGTCCTTTTTTCTGGCACCCGTGGCAAATAATCTCAGACAAGGGTACTCTCTCCCGCCTTACCTTTTTTCTTCAGGATGTCTTTTAGAGTTATTAATAGGAAACATATTTCTTACCGGGTTGGTGGAGGGAGTAGATGTAAATTCTCCTTGGTTTCTCCCTCTTGCAGGTTGTGCAGTGAGAAAGTCGTCTGCCAGGGCAATGTTTTCTTCCACTCCTTATAGCTTATGATCCCTCACCCACAATTGCACATCCTGCGGTAATACTTTTATAAATTGTTCTATTGTAATAGCCTCCATGATTTGTTGAATGGTCTTGCTGCCAGGTTGTAACCACTTGTAGCTCAGATCCTTCAAACATGCATAGACATCGCTGGGGTCATCAGTAGCTTGCATCTTCAGATATCTAAAGCGCTGTCAGTAGGTCTCGGGGTTGATGTCGTACCACCTCAGGATCTCTCGCTTAACATGATCATAGTCATCGGCAAGTTGTATGTCCAGTCGACTGTAAACTACTTGTGCTCATCCGGTTAGTTGTGGGGCAAGACGCACCACACATTGGTCTCTTGGCCAGCCACTCGTTTGTGCCACCCTCTCAAACGTGGTGAGATATGCTTTGATGTCATCTGTATCTTGTAACCTTGCCAATTTAATGTCTCTGGGGCTCTGTGGCCTTTCAGCATGCTCTGTCTGGATGGCCTGGAGCACCCGCATGATGTCCGCCCACTTAGCGTCTTGTCTTCTTTGTTCAGCTTCTCTCTCCTGATCCAGTTGAACCTGTCTGACAGAGCCATTTTAATAGCTCACCAACATCCTCCATGGGAGCATGTTCCAGGTCAGGGCAGGAGGTATTGATATCTTCCCCTGCATCATCAGGCAGCTGGTCCACAGGCGTCTCTTCCCCATGCTCACTGAACTCCTCCTCTGACCTCTCAGTTGGCTGCTTCTTGACTTTAGGGTGCACAGTTGGCAAACCAGTTAGCAGCTGGGCCCCCGTCTGCACCGCCATGTGCCTTGTGAGAGTGCCTTGAGCTTGGCCACCCTCCGCCATGTCCACCTCGGGTACCAGGAAGTACCCTCCGCAACATCTCCCTTCCCTGGCAAGATGATGCAGGCAGTAGAATCCCACTTCTCACACCAAATTGTAATGGCGTGGATTGTACAGATGGACACATATTGTTTAGATAAGGTGCAACCCACCATTTCTATAGCGGGCTGTTTATTACTTCATAAACATATAGGCACCATAAACTAAAAATAAACAATATACAAAAGAAAATACTTTGGTATAAACAGAAAAAGTAAATAATTCTCTGAAACAGAGCTTTTCTCACTGCTAGTCAGAAAGCACTGACCCTATCTGATCTGTTACCTGCTCAGGTAGTGCTATTTATACCCACCCACCTGAGTCAGGTGACCTAACACATCATAACTTTAACATTTCTTATTTAATCTCCATGCAGGAAGAAAATGTTTATTAAAGGCTTTTCTAGGGCTATACTGCATTGCAGAGCTAAGAGACAATGAAACCCTGAGGACTTGTCAAACTGTCGGCTGAAATTGCAAGCTTATCAACAGGGAAACACTTGGAGCTCTGCTTAAGCCGCCCACCAAGTGGCAGAGCTGTAAAACACAGCGCTTTCATGAACCAGGAAAGGAGAGTTTCCAGGAAGGAAAATGAAAAAAAAGTTTTACTAGTGCTAGCGCTACACTGCACTGCGCACAATCACAAAGGCTTTGCGATCGTGTGAACTGTCATTCAGCACCACAGCAGTGCTGTAACAAGGATTCCATACTCAAAGTCCAAAGAAGCTGTTTTTACAGCCACAGGGACAGGACTCTCTCTCTCTCTCTCTCTCCTCTCTCTCTCTCCTTTTCAACTACGGGGATCTTTAATAAAGCTGCACTAAAGCAGACATTTGAAACTAATGCAATATTCTGTTTACAACAAAGCACCTCCACTTTTCATTATAAACAAACCCAGCATTATTTACTTATTAACCAAACAAGCAATGCAGCATAGGGTACAGAAATAGAAGGGGAAAGGGAATGCTGCTTGCAAACTCTGACAGGTATATGCTTATATGTAGATCATTCTGACTTCACATACTTATTAGGTCTACCATGTCTTTACACATATTAGACACATAATTACTCGTGCCTCACACTGGTATTATATCTTTGGACCCCTAGGAAGGAAGAGAAATATAAAATGAAGGAGGTACAAGCGGGGAAGGGGGGATTTAGTATAGAGGTGGCCTGCCTCCATACTGAAAAAAGAAAGGGATAGCCGTAGCAGAGTGGAAGATAATGGTTGCAACTATACGGAAAAGAAAAAGATGGGTCCACACATAAGTGGCAGGGACTGACCCTGTCACAAAGAAAAATAAATCATTTGCTGTTCCCTGTTGGAACTTAATTCAAATAAGTCAAAATGTTAAACAAGAATCTACCTCTTGCTGTGAAGGCCTGAGTGAAAGTGTGTGGAAGCTGGAGTGATTGTGGTGAATGTGTGTGGAGACAGTGGGTTACTAATATGTAAATACTTAAGTTAGAAAGCTTTGTTAAGAGCAGCCTGGCTTTACTGTTTTATAATTTTAAAATATGGTTATCTTTAACATCGTTTCTGGGCAGGAGCAGCTCCATGGGGTAGTTTGTTCAAGTGGGCCTTGGGTGGGGCTTATGGGCTCACTGGCATACCCTGGGGAAGGGCTTCCAAGCGGGGAGCGTGCATACCCGCTCGGTGGGTGCATTCGGGAGGGCTGGCTAAACACCCCATTTCCAGGAGGAAATGGTTTTAAGGAGGGGAGAGTGTAAGCCACCCCTCTTGGGACTGGCTTACTAGACCGTGCTCTCTCCTGTTTAGTTAGGGTCCTGGCTTTGGGGCTTCCTGTGTTCTGCCCCTGCAGGGGGCATTGCTCCAGTCTGAGGTATAAAAAGGGGGAATGTTTCTTTATATTGGGAGCTGACAGGCAAAATGTAGGGGAAGAGGGCTGGGGCTCAAAACCCCTTGGCCTGGGAGGTACCAGCCTTGGAAGCGTTGATGCTAGGTGGCGTATAATTAATTTCTGAAGGGAGGGATGGCAGTAGTGTGGTGACCGTGGTGGCTAGGGATCCAGGACCTCAGTGGTGGTAAGGACAGCAGCTGGAGGAAGGCCCGATCATGTCTAGGTTCAGGAGGACTGGTGCTCTTCAGGAATGGTATGGCAGTGGGGCTATTATGGTGGTGGCAGGGCCACTGCAGGGCCTTTTTGAAGGTGGCATCTTCAAGAGGTCAGTACCTGGTGTGGCACACTGCCATGGGTCAGCTGGCAGGTATATTCTGGGGATTCACTTTATTGGGCCTGCCATGCCCGTGTCTGGGGCCAGACTTGTGCTAGACCCACTAACAGAATGCACATGGTCATTGTAACTGGAAAGAAGGGAGCCATGTCAATCTATCTCTTCTGTTTAACTCTGGCATCTTTTCCCTGCAAGAAAAAGGGTGGCAAACTGGTTGGGTTACAGGCAAGGTTTGGGGCAGCTACAGAATGGATTAAAGGCAGCATTCCCGGTTTTTGGGTTAACTCAGTGGGGGGTGGAAGAGTCAGGCACTCCCCTGGGTAATGGTCGGATATGTATTCGCACCCTTTAAGGTCGTAAGCTTTGGTATCATTCTGGGTACCTGTGTGGAGTCTGCGCCTGGTCTAATTATAGTAGCCACTCACTATAGTGAACCTCGCTATAGTTAATTCTCAGATATAACAAATGTGATGTTTGGCTGCCGCACTGACACTGACAATCAACTGGCTCTTTATAATGCTGATTGTCATTGTCAATCACTCTGATCCCCTGCACTGTGCGCAAATACATACCAGTTCTGCAATTAAAAATACAAGTGTTCCATCACTGTTCAGTACTTAGAAATGTAATTAGTGACACTTTAAAAGCAGGCAGTGTACCTGTTCAAGCAATTTATTCTCCAAACACCAAACAACAGACAACCTCAACTATGAAGTGCTCTGGGTATTCTGTGTCCATGAACCTCTCAGTGCTTGATTGGCTAAAAGATTTTGAAAGTTTAGACAAGTTGTCACTAGAAACCAGGTATTCAAAATCAACTATCTGTACATGGCAAAAACAAGAGCAGTCCCTTCAGGATTTTGCCAGTGATTGTAGTGAGACTAACAGACTGCAAATGAAGAATATGCGGCAGCCATATGAACATGAAATCGACAAAGCAACCCAGCTGTGGTTCACACAGCAATGAATAAATGGTGTGCCTGTCTTTGGGCCAAATGTACAGCAAAAAAGCAGAACATTTTGCCTATCAAATCCATGTCCCTGAAACCAATTTTAAATTGTTCTCAGGCTGGTTGTGGCGGTTTCAAAGCAGACACAGCATTCAGCGTCTCTGAATAACTGGAGAACAGCGGTCATGCGATGACGCTGCTGCCAATTTATTTCACCCCAAACTAAAGGACATGATCTTTCTGTCGGGTACCAATCAGAATAGCTGTATAACACCGATGAGACTAACTTGTTTTGGAGGTGCTTACCTGGTGTGACCCTAGCAGGGCACAATAAAAAGAGTGCTAGCAAAGGTTTTAAAGTTAGCAAGGATAGGGTCACTCTACTTTTCTTCTGCAACAGTACTGGCACCCACAAAATCACCCTATTAGTCATTGACAGATTTGCAAAACCTAGATGTTTCCACCACACAAATATTGATTCAATTGCCTATCACCTATGGCAATAGCCGCAATACTTGGATGATTTGTGAAATTTTCAGGAACTGTTTTTTCTCTGAATTTGTACCATCAGTTAGACTACACCTATGGAAAAATAAACTGCCTATGAAAGACCTACTTCTGTTAGACCAGTGCCCTTCACCCCCGCACGAATGTAAGCTACATTCAAGGGACAGAAAGATTAAAACACTCTTCCTCCCTAAAAATACAACGTCCCATATTCAGCCCCTTAACGGAAGCATCATTGCCACATTTAAAAAAACTATCAGAAGCGCTTGCTGGCAGATTTAGTAGCCACAGATGGTGCATTTGTCACGGACTTCCTAAAAAAGCTGTCACTGAAAGATGTTGCGCTTTTGTGTGGTGAGGCATGGGCAAGTGTTTCTGAGGCAACAATTTGCCACTCTTGGATAGCCACACTGGGGCCAGCTTTTGGTGATGCCTTGCAGGCAGGCAGCAATCAATAAGAAATTGAAACAGATGACACTGCTGAAATTGCCAGCCCTGCACATCGATTGAACTTAATTCCAGTAGATGATCGAGCGGTTGACAATATTGATGGCTGGTTGTGCTCTGATGATGGTGCTATCACACATGACCAGCTGCCTGATAATTAAATTGTGTGTGCCATCACAAACAGCCAGCAAACTGACAAGGAGGAGCAAGAGGATCAAGACAAGGAAGATGATGACAATCAGTGTGTTCCAGTGCCTAACTATCAACAAACAATTTCAGGGTTAGAAGCAGGGTTTCTCTGAATGCAATCTCAGGACGCTGACCCCATAAAGGTACTGCAACTCCGCAATGCCATATCATATGCCCAAGACCTGGCCATTAAACGTAGCGCCACTCAAACTAAAATCACTGCCTTCTTTCAGGCGCCTGCCACCAGTAGTGTGCCATAATTAATGGTGAGCATTATAGTACTGGACTGAATTTTTTTCTAATTCTGAGGTGCAAATTTTATTAAGAGTTAAGAGATTTTATTAAGAGCACAGTCATGTGTGTATGAAATAACTTAATTTTTTTTGTGGTTTAAGTTTCTTATCATGACAGTGCATAAATAAAGAATATTTAGTAAATTTCATTAAAGTACTGCGTTATCACTTTCTTTTATGTGATGCTGGTACTCGTATAATGGCGTCCTCGCTGTAACAAATTTTCTACTGTAACGAATGTATTTCATGGCTCCCAGAATGTTTGTTATAGCAAGGGATTACTGTAGCTTTTAGACCTTATACAAGCACTTGCATTAGCTGGTACTGTCTCAATGTCTGCTCTATGCCTGCTTTTGTCTCCCGGCTCCATGGAGCTGAGCATTTATTTATTAATTTATTAATATGAGAATCGGAATTAAATTTCTTCTCATTTCTACTTCATGTGTGCTGAGATTATTGAATGAACTTACTGATTCCTTCCTCGGATGAAGCATGCTGGTCAGTACTTTTACTCCCCCCAGCAGGGCCTGAAGCTGCAGCGAGTGCTATGATGAGGTGGTGGAGGAGGCATAGCCTGCACTGAGCTGCTAGAACCAAGCTCGAGGTAAGGCCTTGTTTTTGTCACACCTGCTGACTTTACCTCTCTGTAGTGTTTTCAGTCTGTACCACCCCCCCCCTTTTTACCATCAAGACCCCTAGACACAGTGGGGTGGCAGAGGCATTACAGTGTGGCTAAGAGACATTCTGCTAGACCACAATTTTTTGGTCTACCGTGCATCAAATTTGGGGCCCCTTGCATGCATCTTCCTGGTTGCTTGCACCTACACTTTGATGCAAGCTGCCATAAAGCCCATCCATGAGTACAAAACTGGCTAATGTTTGAAAATATATGCCATGGAAATGGTCTAAATGTACTAGCTATGCCAAAGTTCGTGTCTGCACCTACCGCCACAGTCCTTGCTCATATTTCAGATGTTCTTCCCAAATACTCTAAACAGTACATTGAAGGTATAAAACTGAGTTCTCTCATGCCCAAATTCCCAATTATACTAAACATGTAATACAGAAAAAAAGGGTTCATGTTCTCATTAAAAGTATTTTTTATTTTTGATAAGATTCTTAACTTAAATAAATCAGGTGGAGTTTTTTTATACAGTACAGTTCTCTTCCAAAATGTATCGATAAAATAGTTTTTAATTTAATGATGTTCCCCTTCTGAATTTGACCATAAGAGGCCTTTTTATGTAATGAGGTCCCCCCCCACATATTCAGTCTTAAACGATGTACTGTATTTTTAGTTAATGATTTTCTTCCAGTACTTTAGCCCTTATTAATGAGACTTCTTCTTGATTGAACCTGAGGTTCTTCTTACTAATTTGCCCCTTAAGGAGACTTTTTATTTATTGGTTTCTCTCCCTAATTTAGAAACATATAAACATAGAAAATGATGGCAGAAAATTACCCATGGTCCATCCAGTCTGACAGATTTCCCTATTTAGCCCTGGGACCTACTGTCTCTCCAGGGTCCTAGCCCTACCCAATCTCCTCCCCCCATCCTTGTCCCAGCTTCTGCCACCCCAAGAAAGCAGTATACACTTCATTCTGTCCCAACAATGCTTGAAAACACCAATTGTTTTTGCACGTACCACTTTGGCTGGTAGACAGTTCAATGGCTCCACCACCATTTCAGTAAAATAATACTTCCTCGTGTTCCTCCTGAACCTCCCTCCTATTAGTTTCCACATCAGTCCACATGACTGTGAGCTAGTATTCAAATTAAATAGTTCCCCTCAGGTCACCCTGTTAATTCCTTTTAGGAACCTGAAGGTCTCTTTCATATCTCCTCTCTCCTTTCTGTTCTCCAGCAAGTACATGTTCAATGCCTTGAGGCGCTCCTCATAGAACCTGTCCTGTTGGCCCTGAATCATTTTGGTCACTGTGCTCTGCACTGTCTCCAGCCTAACCATATCTTTCCTGAGGTGAGGACTCCAGAACGGGGTGCAGTACTCCAGGTGTGGCCTCAGTTAGAATCTATATAGGGAAAGTACTACCTCTTCTCTTCTGCTATAAGTACCCATCCCAACACAAACCAGCATTCTATTCGCTTTTCTATATGCCTCGTTGCACTTACTCGATAGTTATAGGGAGTTACTGATGATAACTCCACGGTCCCATTCCTCAGCTGTAGTGTTAAGTCTCACCCCTCCCATCCATTACTCTGTCCTTGGAGTTTTGTTCCCTAGGTATATTAATTTGCATTTCTTGGCATTAAATTTCAACTGCCAATCCTTAGATCACCTCTCTAGCTTTTGTAAGTCCCTATGCATTTCTCGGATTCCCTCTTTGCTATCCACTCTTCCACAAAACTTAGTGTCATCCATCAAGAGACACAACCTGCCCTGGATTCCTTCACCAATGTCACTGATGAATATATTGGAGAGATCCAAACACAGCCCTGAACAGTCAAAAAAACCCAGTGGCCTTACCAAAGAAGGAGTGAGCTGCAGAAACCACCTTCAGTGACCCGAAGTCCCATCTGGTCACAGAGACTGCTAATTATTTCATCTACTGCTCCTGAACAACAAGTCTGTGGGTTGGTTGCATTTTGACTCACGCTGCACAGGTGTAACTTGGTTCCTGGCTGCATGAGGTGAGGGGACTCGGCGGCGAGTCAGCAGTTGTGTGGGACCCCCAGGAGGAGGGGCTAGCTAGTATAAAGCCCCACGCCACATGATCAGCAGGAAGAGCTCTGAACACCCAAGAAATACCAGCAGCTTTACTGGAGAAGAAGTGAGTTGCAGAAACCACCTTCAGTGACCCAAAGTGCCATCTGGTCACAGAGACTGCTAGTTATTTCATCTACAGCTTCTGAGCAATAACTTTGTAAGCCGGTTGCATTTTGGCTCATGCTGCACAGGTGTGACTATTGGTTCTCGGCCGCATGAGGTGAGGGGACTCAGCAGCGAGTCAGCAGCTGTGCAGAACTGCCCAGGAGGAGGGGCTAGCTAGTATAAAGCCCCTCACACTCAGCAGAAAGAGCCCTGAACAGCCAAGAAACACCAGTGGAGGTGGAGAAGGAATGAGTTGTGCACTCCACGTGAGCCTAGGCATGAGCATGAGTAGTGCAAGCGCCACTCCATAGAGAAAAATCTAGGAAGGAAGTAACAAGAGAAGCAGGACTTTTTAAGTAATTAAAGTGGGATAATCATCATAAAGTAATAAAGGGGGTACTTTGGGAGGCTATTGTTTTAAATTAATGTTGATTGATTTTAAGAATAGAGAAAAGACATTGTATAAACCCAGTATCAGTCATGTATTTATTGCACTTGATGTTTTTTGTGCTCTTGCCTTGCCTCACAGGTTATGCTGCTTCAACAGTGGAAAATGAAAGGAAATTAGGAGCCTATTGTCCATTGTTAGTCTTGAGGCGACATGAAGCAAATTTTAATTTTAAAAAGGAGAAACATGTTTTCTAATACTTGGAGGAATTTTTACCTGTGCAATAAGGCAACAGTCCTAGATCCCTATGTCCTGTATAAACACCTTCAGGGGCAACAGTTATTATGCTCTTGTTAATATTATGGGAGATATGGAGTTAAATCCTGAACCAGAAGTAAAAGGGATTAAGATAATGCACGACAATGCATGAAGTTTGGGAACCAAAATAGATATACTGAATCTAATGGTAGATGAACGTGCCCATGATGTCCTAGGATTGACCGAGACCTGGTTAACAAATAAAATGGAGGATAGTGAATTTAGTCTGACTGGTTACTCATTATTTCGATCGGATAGACCCAAAAGAGGTGGGGGGGGAGGAGTAATGCTGTATGTCAAGAACTGCTTGGGCAGTGTGGAAATCACTCTTAAAAGTAATTAAATAATATTGAATACCTAGCAGTTAGGATAAACAAAGTGAAGACCATCTTTGTGGTAATATATTCACCACCTAAAGCAAAATTAGAATCAGTTGAGAGTGTGGCTAATAAGATCTATAGCATTTACGAGACAAGTTATTGATACTAACAGGGGACTTAAATTGTAACTGTCTGGGCCCACGAGGTAATCAGTTAAAGGAAATTATTTCAATTCCATACATAAAGAACCCCACAAGATATACTGAGACCACTAAAAATGGTACTATTCTAGATCTGTTATTTGTCTCATTTTCAATGACAATAGTAGACTCTGGAGTTCTTTCCTCATATCTGGGTGATCATAACCCAATAGAGGGAATTACATTAACATCGCAAGCACAGGGAATGTTCGATTACACTAACTATATATGGGCAAGGGACTTAAGAAACGTCTCAGAGGATAGGTTCTTAGTAAACGTAGAAAAAGAAAAATGGGACAAATGCATACTTATACCAGACTTAGATCTATCGGTACAGTATTGTATTACATTTAACAGCATTTGTGATTCACATGCCCCAAAAGGAAAAAAGAAAATAAAAAAATAAAACAAGCCCGACTCCCCTGGATTAACGAAAGAAGTATGAAGATTATAAGGGTTAAAAACAGACTTTGGCAAAAAGCCAAAAGCTCCAGGGTAGACACTGATTGGGTTCTTTTCAAAAGTAAGAGAAATAAATGTAGTCAACAAATAAGGAAGGTTAAGCCCCTTTACTATAAAAAATAAAATGCACTGTGATAATGATCCCTGTAAGTTTTGGCAGAACATAAATAATTTATTAAATCCAGGGTGAAATGATTTATCAAAGAAACTCAACTTAAGAGTAAATGGCGCACTAGTTGAAGAACCCAAAGAAGTAACTAAAGTATAAGGTAGGTTTTTTGTGGATCTACCAGGGTATGATAGTGTAATTAGAAACACAGGACAAATGGAGGAACAATCATCGGGGAGAATATGGACAGTCATCCACCCTTTAGATTTAGAATCTTAATCACATCTAAGGTATATAAGGGGCTAAAGACCATTAACATACATAAGACTGCAGGATTAGATGGCTTAGAAGGAAGATTTTTGCGGATGGCCATAAATCAAATTGCCCCTGTTGTTACCCAAATTTTTAATTGGAGCTTACGGGAGGGTTACTTTCCTCAAATATGGAAGGAAAGTAAAACAATTCCAATTTTTAAAGGGAGAGCCACTTTGAACGTAAATAACTACAGACCAATAGCACTTTTATCTATTTTATCTAAATGCCTAGATAGACATGTCCATACCAAAATTACGGAGTACCTGGACAAATACAAATTAATAACATCATTTTAATCCGGATTTCGTAATGGGCATTCAGCTATTTCAGTTTTACTGGAGTTCAATAACTTGATTAGTATATCTTTGCACTCCAGTTTGGAAACTGAAGACGTTTTTATTGATTTATCAAAGGGGTTTGACCTGGTGAACCACTCCTTCCTTCTGAAGAAAGCAAAAATTATGGGAATAACAGATGGACCTTGGTGCTGGCTGCAGTCATACCTGGGTGGCCACACTCAAAGGGTTTCAGCCTCAGGATGTATGTCACCTAGTAGAGACATTAATAGAAGAGTGCTTCAGGGATCCATTTTGGGAACCCTGTTGTTCCTGTTATTTAATAACAACTTGCCATAGGCAGTGCGGCACTCCCAGGTGAGACTGTATGCAGACGATACCGCTCTTATTGTGACTGGCTGTAGTGTCCAAGAACTTCAGATAAAGATGTAAGCTGATTTTGAAAGCCTGAGGGAGTGGTTTACCAGGTTGGGGATTATTATGAATGCAAAGAAAACTAAACTGCTGCATCTCACTTCCAAACAAAAATAAAATTCTGCCCAAATTAAAATAAAAAAAGATAAAGATGAATGTTTGAAACAGGTTAATCAGTACTGTTATTTAGGTGTTATTTTTGATGCCCCCATGTCCTTTAGTGAACATATAAATTTTCTGATAGAAAGGGTAAACAAAAGAATAGGCACTTTGCGCCCAACAAGTAAATGCTTAAGCAGAAATGAACGTAAAAAAGTGGCTAATTAGTTATACCTGTCTTAACATATGGAGAAGTTATATATCAGACTGCAAATAAACAACTAACAAATAAATTTGATAGGGTACATTATATAGAGAATAAAGCATGGGGTGGTGTGTGTAACGAGATTTTACACACACACGAGGGGTTGGATGGCATATAAACCCTGAGAGTGAAGCTCAAGAGGTTTGTCCAGGCATCCAACCCTGAGGGTGTGTGTAAAATTGAAGTTTACACACACCACCCCATATGTTATTTTATATAATTGCTGGGTTAGGATTTTTCACCACTGCCAATTATATAAAATAAATGGTCTGGTGCTGCTGTGGTCTGGATGATGTTTAGTCGAGTCCTCATTCGCTTAGCAGCAGTTTACTTTTTCTTGTCTTGTTGTCCCCTTTACGGTGTGATTTTTGTTAGGAAGTTTTTTTTTTAAATAGTTACCACCTAGAGATAGTGGCAGCGGTGCGGTTTCAACTGATGAAGAAATCTGGTGGGAAGCGGTGAAAACCCGGAAGAGATGTAGATTGGGCATGCGCATAGCGAGGAAAACCGTGCGCATGTTTGCCGTTATAAATGCTCCTTTATAACGGCAAATTATGCCACGGTTTCCCTATGGGAAAAAGCCTAACCCAGTTATTATAAAATAGCTAGGTACGTATTACAATGCAATATAAGAACTCATCATTGCACTTTGCTGTCCTCATTGCAATGGCAGTCCCTAGACATTAATTACATAAGATCATGGCAAAAAATTATTTATAGATATCATGCTTTCTGTCCAAATCATTATATTAATGAAATATTGTGTGTTGGGGACAGAATGACTCTTGAGGACAACAAAAGAAAGGTTCATATAACTAACATTTATTTTCCTATTATTAGAAATAAACATGGTGAAAGAATACTGTGTTTGCAGGCAGCCAGACATTGGAATATCTTACCTTATACAGCTCGAATATCTCCATCATTTGAATTGTTTGTGCAGGAGATAAATGGTTTAAATCAATTTAGTTGTCAATGCAACTAGAACACTGAACTTTAATTTTTGCTATACTTGAACATTAATAGTAATATTGTTTTATTTCAGTATTTAACAACAGTTCTGGATAAACGTTTGTACTTTGAACTGCCATAGATAATGTCTTGTATGTATATTGTGTTTCTGTCTGTTTTAACATAAGTATATGTATAGATAACTTAGATACAAACAGGACTGTCTTGAAAACTGGGTTGCATAACCTAAATGACATGTCTTCCTGTATAAAAATAAAGTTTTTACTACTACTACTACAGGACAGATCCCTGTGGTACCCCACTCATGATCTCCTTAATTTAGCCCTTAAAGGGATTTTTATTTAATGAGGTTCCCATAACTTGACCCATAAAAGGATTTTTTATTCATTGAGGTGCTCTGCATAGATTACCCTCAAGAAATTTTATATTTAATGAGGTCCTTCCCCTAATTTAGTCAATAAAAGGGGGTTTATTGAATATGTTTTTTGCCCCAAGTCCTTAAGACTGTTTGCCATTTGATCAGATTCTTCCCCTAAATTAGCCTTAATGGGTTTTTTTTTAAATGGCGTTCTCCCCTTAATTTCTCTTATATGGACTTTTTAAATCATTGAGGTCTCCCACTCCCAAAGAAGTCCTTTAATGGTCATTTTATTGAATAACATTTTCTCCTTAATTAATCTCATGAAGAGGCTTGTTATTCAATCAGATTTTGCTCCTATGCTAGCTTTAAAATGTTTGATTGGCTGGCCCAGTGGTAAGGAGAGCAGAGGAACCTCACCTGCTGTCATGCCAGTGATCCAGGTTCAGGAATGACCCTGGGTCACTCGGAGGTTGGCCGGGGGGGGTATGCCCCCAGGACGGCAACACTATTACAGCGAAAATGTCGATGCCAACAACATTGACGTTTTCACTGTAATAGTCTGCCCGAGACCTCAGCACTCTCTATCCTGGTCCTGCACACCCTCCCTGTTCCAACTCTGACTCAGAGTTAGAATCCTTTAGATTGGGTGGTGCGGGGGGCAGAGCTCTCCACATGGAGGGTTTGGGAGGCAAAGCCCCCCCGATGAAAAAACAGCCAGGGTCTCCAGTCAGATTTATGTCAATTGCAAGTTGTGATCAACATAAATCCATTGCTGTGATGGCGGTCGACAACATAGTTATCAAACTGGCATCGTAGAGCAGTCCTGGGGAAGGAGGATTGAGCATCACAGCAGATGCTCTTCTAGACTGGTGAGGGAGAGCAGACTGCACCACTACAACACCGCCATCTAGTTGACCATGGGTGGTTGCGTGGCTTAGAGCAGCAGTTGCAGGTGGGAGGACACTCCTTGGTGGAAGATGAAAGCACATCTTCTGACATGCACATATCTGATCATCGCCTCCTTGGAGCATCCGCGAGTTGGGGACCAAGAAAAATGGGAAAATCACTACTGGTGGCAGGATGCCACCACATAGATCCTCACAGACTCCACACTGCCTATTGGGCACAGGGACTGCAGACCTGAACGTGACACTGGAAGAGGGCTTGAGGGACCCACTGATGGATCCACCACAGTAGGCAATCTGTGGAGCACTTGGTGGCCCTAAGTTAAGTCCCAGGGATGGTGGGTGATAGGGATGGGGGTGCTGTGAGGGCTGAAGGGGGCATGCCAGCAGAGGGGGAGCAAAAAAAAATAATTGTGATTGAATGAAGTTTGCCACTAGTTTCCATTAAAGGTGCTTAATATTTATGAGATTCACAGTCTAAATTACCTTTATATTTTTATTCCATGAGGTTCTCCCATTGATAGCCCATAAAAGAGAATGAGGTCCTCCCACTAATTTTGCCCTTAACAGGGCGTATTCTATCATTATTGTGTATATAGCCCATAGTGCCTAAACCATCCGTGCCTATTTCCATCTGTGTTTTGTGTATGTTTGTGCAGTGCAACTCACTTTATATTCCTTAAGCATAATGTAGACACAGCCAGCCTATCCCTGTCCAGAACCAACTTGCTTGATGCATCAATCAGTCTAGGGCACATGAAACTGGCTGTTGCTGACACTTATAGCAACTTCTGGGTTACTTAACAGCAATATCTGCTCCCCACCCAACACAGTGACCAGGTCAGCTGACCTTAGGAACCATACATTTTGGTACACAGTGACAGCCATTTGGGGAAAATGGATAGAACCATAGCATTTTGTGTCAGACCCAGAAGTGGGATGGTTCAGTTCTGGCCTGTCCAATTGGTTCAGGCCTCAAATATCAAAAGTATCCAACTGAGATGTAATATCTCTCTAGTAGGCTCCTGCTTCTACACAATGCCACTGCTTGGAGGATTTAAAAGCAGTGAGATCAAATACCTTGCTCAGGATCACAGTGAGCCAGTGTCAATGAGTGAATGTGGTACTGTACTTTAGGTCTTGGAACTGGGATCTCCTATCTTAAAGTTTAGCACTGCTTCAACCACAACACTGCATTGCATGTTCACTGCACAAGAAATTCTTAGTCTGTTTATTTTTAGTAGAATTAAAGGAGAACCCTGAATAGGGTTTACTCATAGTACTTCATTTGGGAACTTCACTGGGTAATGAGTGTAGTGAAGGAGGGCCACATTGTGGATTTACTTTAAGTTGATTTCAGCAAAGTGTTTGACTCAGTGCCTCGCAGATGGTTGCTGAAGAAGCTAGAGGATCTGAGAACAGTGAAAGACCCAATTAGATGGGAGAGAAACGGGAAGGGAGACAGCAGAGAGCTGTAGTTAATGGAGTCAAATCAGAAGACCTGGAGGTCACCAGTGGGGTGCCATAAGGATCGCTCATGGGTCCAGTCCTTTTCAATATGTTCATTAGTAACATGGGAGAAGCAATCCAGGGCATGATGTGTCTCTTTGCAGACCTCATTAAGCTTTGTGGTAGGGTAGACAGTGAGAAGGGGGTTAGGGAGATGCAGAGAGACTTGCAAAAGTTAAAGAGGTGGTTAAAGGTTTGGCAGTTGAAATCCAATGCCAGAAAGTGCAAGGTGATGCACACAGGGAACAAAAACCCAAGGACAGAGTACTGGATGGGGGGGGGTGTAAAACTGTGCAAGACCTCTGAGGAAAGAGACCTAGGGGTCATAATGAGTGACTCCCTAAAATAATCAAACCAGTGTAGCAAAGCCTACAGTAAGACAAACTGGATTCTGGGGTGTATAGGAAGGGGTATTGACAGCAGAAGGAAGTAGGTATTACTCACTCTATAGTTCACTGCTGAGACACCACCTGAAGAACTGTGCCCAGTTCTGGAGTCCTCTTGCAAGAAAATATGAGGACAGGCTGTAGACAGTGCAACATAGTGTGACCAAAATGATTCAGGGCCAGCAGGGCAGATCTTGTAAGGATCAACTCAAGAAACTAAACATGTGCTCGCTGGGGACCAGATCAGAGAGGAGATATATGATAGAGACCTTTAAGTTCCTAAAAGTAATGAGCAAGGTCATCTGCGAGGAATTATTTAGCAGAAGTAGTGGATCAAGAACGAGGGGGTATGAGTGGAAACTAATGGGAAGGAGATTCAAGAGGGGCATGAGATAGTTTTATTTAACAGAAAGAGTGGTGCAGCTATGAAACAACCTGCCAGCCGATGTAGAGGGCACCAAAACTATCAATGGCTTCAAACACAGCTAGGACAGAGTGAAAGGCTTAGTGGTTGTTCGGAGTGACAGTGGTAGGGTGGCTAGCATGGGGGTGGATAGTGTGGGTTAGAACCCTGTATGGACAATAAGTCCCAGGTTTGTTAGGGTTTATGATAGTAGTAGTAAATAGTTTATTGATTGACAATTTGGGCATTACAATATATAAAAGGAAAAGATAAAAATTGAATAAACATGTTCATCACAATAACATGCAGTCATTATTCCACACAAACAATTAGTTAAAATCATATTGCACATTTACCCTCAGGGTGCATATATAGACTATATACTTATATATGTTGTTTGTCATAACCTCTCATCACTTTTGTTTTACACATTTCATATTAATGTTCAAGTTATTTCTCAAGAGGCAATTTTTTATTTCTTGTATCTGGTTACATTTAATAAATAAATAACCAGATTTTCTAAGATACACATATCCTTTGAGTTAAATAGAAGATTTAAAATAAATCTTGTGGACAATATCAATAAACCAATGACTTTACCTAACCATTTATCCTGGTAATTTTTATAACATTGGGGATTTGAAAACTATATGATGTCGATTCTCAGGCTCGTTAAGATCACAATAGCAGGTAATAGAGTTTACAATATCTTTAAAATATCTTGCTGTCAAAATGTTACTAGGAAATGTGTCATATCTAGACATGGTGATAATGTCCCTATATTCAGGATTATGTATTTGTGTTTAGCCTTGTGATACCTGCTGTCTCTGTGCTAAACATTTGATACCTACTCCCCAATATGTATCAGCCAAAATTACTGTATATTGATACCTATGTATGTATTCACTGTAAATAATTTGGGGTCACCCCTGAAAAAGGGATCTCTGGTCTCAGTGGGCTTACCCGGTTACCAAAATCTAAATAAATAAATAAATAAAATAATACTTTAGAGTATGTTCTCTTGTATTATTTATTAACCATGCAGATATCTTTATCATTTTGATACTCAATAAATCTTCCTCCTTAGCTTTCTTAGACACAGTTTCTGTGACAATTCTAGAATATGCTGATTTTATTACAATATTCAAATCTAATCATTCTTTCATATATGTGAGATTATAATGGTCTAACAACTCATTAATCTTTACTAACCAGGTTTGTTTCTTTATTTTGAGCCAGTCCCTTTTTTCCATATGGGCTTTCCTCAATAGTGATTGTTCAGGGTAAGAATTAAGCTTCAACCAGTAGTTAAGCATCCTTATATGTATTAAATATTGAAAGCCTATTTGACCAAGTTGTGTTCTAATAAGTGTATTGGGAGTTACCTGAGGTGCCCTAATTCACTGTTTGTAAATGTTTAGTACAATATCAAGTTTATTGGAATCGGCAGCATCCCAGGTCTCTGCTGCAATAAGTCCCTGACTGCATTTAAGGCTCTGAGCGTGGGGTAATGGAGTATCCTCCATATTTTATGTTAAATCGCTTTCATGTCATGGCTGAGTTAGTCTTTCTTTCAGTGATTATCTGTACATGTCTACTCCATTACATATTAGCTGAATAGGTAACTCCTAAATAAGTGAATTTTAGAAACAAAATCTAATAACATACCTGCCAAGGCACATTTATTACATAATATTTTTGTGTCAATAACCATTACTTCTGTTTATTTGTGGGTTTGGCTTAAGATTTACATTTTCACACACTGTATCTAATATATTTAAGCTCCATTAAAGGCCCAGTCTAGACATTGATACTATGGCCAAATCATCAGCATAGGCCAGCAAGGGTATAGCTTATTGGCCTATTTTTTTTTTGTGAATGATATTCAGGATTTACAAGTTCAACAATCAGTTCATTAATATAAATGTTGTATAGCGCAGGTGCTAAGATGCACCCTTGTTGAATGCCAATCTTTGTTGGAATTTTATCTGTGAGTGCACCTGTATTGGAATATTTAATTTTTGTCCATGTATTTGTATATAGATGTTTTATTACAATTATTAAATTTGAATCTATGCCTATTTTATACATTTTTCCCATAGATGTTCCCTAATAACAGAATTAAAAGCAGTTTTGAAATCTACAAATGCCTTAAATAATTTCTGATTCTTAACCTTACAGTATTTTTCCACTGAATGATTAAGAAGATATATTTGAGTTGTAGATCCGTATCCTTTTTTAAAACCTGATTGTAAGGGTGATGTAATTTCTTGTTTGTCAGTCCACTGTAACAGCCTATTCAATAGTATTTTTGCATACATTTTATCCATAATATCAATTAAACTAATTGGGTGGTAATTTACGAGTTGAGATTGTTCACCTTTTTTTATATATGGGAATTATATGGCTGTCACTCATTGTGGTAGGAGTAAAGTCACACATTATGGTTATATTGCAAAAAATCTACAAGTACAGTATTTCTGACCATCATTCTTGATCTAATAGATACAAATCTAAGGCAATTTCTTCCAGATCAGGAGCTTTATTTTTTTTTTTAAACTGGCTAATGATGTTCCAACCTCTGACTTAGTAATCCATTTAAAGTGTTCATCCACCTCAGTTGATATTTATATAGTAAGGTCTTTAGATATTGTTTTATTAAAAATATTCATATAGTAGGCTATCCAATGTTTAGGTGAAATAAATGAGTCAGATTGTTTTCTATATTGATTTGTTCCCAGAGCTACTAACCTCCAGAAATTCTTATCATCCTTTTCATTAATAACAGTATTCATTTTAACCCATAGATCTTTTTGGTTTGTTGCTTTTTGTAATTTAACATACTATCTATACTGTCTTATGATTTTGTTTAAAATCTTTAAATTTGCTTTAGACAAGTTTTTCTTAGTATTTTGTGTTAATTTTGCTAATTCTTTTTTTTCTGTCTGCAAGTTTTGTAGAATCAATTGTCATATCTTTGTGAGCAGATGGGATAGCTTTTTGTATATTGTCATAATTGGATGATATGTCTCTATGATGGATTTATAGATTTTTATTGGGTCTAGTTCATTCTCTACTTTTACCATTAACTGATTCTGATACAAGGACATTATGTTAAGTGTGATATGCTCACTTAATTTATTCCGCTTAATTTTTTAAATTATTTTTATTGATATGTCAAAAAACTAATTTTTTTGTGTTTTTAGATTTTCTGGTTCTAATTATTGGAAAGTGATCACTTTCTAATCTTGTTATTATTTTTAAATCATGATACTTATGATAATTGTATGGTGATATTATAAAAAAATCTACGCGTGATATACCCTGATGATTTCTACAACTAATCTTCCCATCTTTATCTGAAAGAGTTCTCCCATTATATATAATCAAATCTAGGGTAAATAAAAGTGTTTTTAACTTTTGTTTGTTGACCATTTTTTTTTATTATCAGTACAGCAACTCTCCTTAATATTTAAAATTTCCATTTTTGTTTGTTGATCTGTGTGAGCCTGGGACTTAAGTTTACCATATCTTGTATTCAAATCACTCATCAAAAGTACTTCCGCATTTTTGTATATTATTTGTAAATATTCCATTTCCCTAGTTATGTTGGTAAAGAGATGTTGATCATAGTTATGGGATTTTGGTGGAGGTTATAAATATTTGTCAAAATTACTGTATCCTCCCACATTTTAATCATTATTATTATTATTATTTATAATAGATCACATTCATATAGTCAGTGATTTTTATATATGTAATCGGTCCCTCAGAGCTCCTCCCCATTTTTGCTGTTTTATAAACAGTATTTTGAATAGTTTGAGGACCACTAATATGAATCATTTCTATTTTATCTTTATTATGCCAAGTTTCTTGTAGGTTAACTACAGTATCTCAGCCTGTTTCAAAAATTCTACATACTCCAGATCAGAAAGTTTTGAGAAATGTCCAGCAACATTCCATGTTAATAATTTAAATTTACTAAGATTCTCATGTAGAAACATTTCCATACTATTTACCCCAAAATTTAAGTTATTCAAAACCACTAAATTGTGTATGTCCATAGCCTGCTTAATCGCATTATTTTTTAACTGTCATTTCTCCTGTTCAGACAAAAGTTGAAATCTATTGCTAACTTCAATGTTATATACTGTAAATCAGAATTGGGTATTTTCTCATTAACAAAGTGCGACTCTCCATGCCAAACCCCTTTCATGGTTTGATTAAAATCAATTATTAAAATTCCTAAAGTATCCAACTTATAACTGACCACTAAAATATTATCAACCAATTTCTTGTTAACTAGAATCACATTAATTTGACCACCTTCTGATCCAGATCTGTACACTCTTTCAATATTTTTCACATCATCTTCATAAAAATTTAGTCACAAGATGCTACAAAACAGATGAGACACCAACATTTTAAATTTAGCTTTACTCTTCCATCCTGTCTATGCCATCCCAAAGATAGAAAGTACTATTTCTGGGGGATTTGTCAAATTATCATTTTGGAATATTAAGTCCTGAATATTTACATAATCACTTCATTTGCCAATTGAGTTGTAGTTTTTCTTTTCCATTGTTCATATTGTAATAGACTTTTTGTCAGTACTGGATAGTCCATGGAAAGATAATAGTTATCTAATTTTTCTGCATTCCACCAGACATAGTGTGCATCTCTAGCAAATTTAAAGAAAACCAATAGAATATCATCAGTATTCATCTCATTTGTTCTTACAACATCATAAATGTCCTCTAGGACATTTTCCAGATTCAATATTTCATTGCATAGCATAGTGACCAAACTTCTCAATTCTCTCTGTTTTCCAGAGGGTCAGTTTTTATCCCTCTGAGTGTTATAACTGCTTGTGTTTCATTTAAGAAGAGGGATTGTTGTACATTTGTATCAAAGCAAATATTACTAGTCCCTTTGTGAAGTAATTCAGTCTGTATAGCTATTGGTATTGTGTTGGTTTTCCCATTTATTTCCAATCCGTTTACAGTATTAGTTTCATTGGACTTATCTCTAATTTTGCACGCATTCCTTGAGACTTTGTTTTTTTGTTTCTTTTTCTTTTTTGTATCAAAGTTTTCTGAAGATTTCTTTCCCTTTTTCAGATCTTTAGTATCTGTACTGTTTACTATTTTAACCTCCCCTAGCTGGGGGTCAGCATCCTTATTATTTTTCTCTTGTGTACAATTTATTTGCATTACTGAATCATGTATACTGATTGGTGTACTATTATCCAGACTGATTCTGTCTAAGTTTATAAAGGTGTCTTCAGGATTTAAGATTTGCTCTATAGGAGCACATAGCAAAACTGAGTCTGAAGCACTCATAGTAGGATTTTTCCTCTGAAATGCAAGAATATCCTCCAATCTGGCTGCATTTATGGCAACTTCACCCCTTAGATCAGTAATTTCATTTTTAAGTATGACTAGTTGTTCCATAATAGCGACACTAGCCACATGTTTTTGTAATACTTCTACAAAATTTTCGTCAATAAAGGTTGAATAAGTTAGATGGCACTTTTGATTATTAGAGTGCGAAGCACTTTGATTTGCCAGATCATTTAAGCCACTGATTGTTACTTGTAGTTCACCCATTATTTCACTAAGAGCCTTACTATGTGCTTAAAGTTCTTGGAAAGTCTAGGGTCAGTGGTGATTCACTGGATATGAAACTTCTTGCCCTCACTATTGATGAAGTCCTGCTCCCACTGACCAAAATCCTCAACCATTCCCTCATGCTCTCCCAGTTCCCCCAAAAGTGGAAACTGGCAGTGGTGACTCCAATCCATAAAAGTGGTGACAAGACTCTCACAAACAGCTACAGGCCTATATCCATCCTCCCCCCTCTATCCAAAGCATTGGAACAGATAGTGGCTGACCAGCTCATGGAGTACCTTGTAAAATACAGCCTGCAATGTTCCCAGCAGCATGGCTTCCTCAAAGGGCACAGCACTACCATGGCACTCCTCGAATTCACCACACATATCCATCATGCACTTGATCAGGGCCAATTGGTCAGCGCCTCTTTTATTGACCTGACTAAGGCATTTGACACTGTCAATCACTCCATTCTCCTCAAAAAATTATCCCTCCTTGGTCTTTCAAGTGAAACTACCCTCTCGCTTCAAAGCTACCTCAGTAACCCGACCCAACAGGTCAGGATTAGTGAATTCCTCTCGTCATCCCTACCATTCCACTCTGGAGTACCCCAAGGTTCTATCCTGGGTCCCTTGTTATTCAGCATATTCCTGAACTATCTCCCTGCCTCCTGCCATGACAGAATGTTACTGTATGCAGATGATGCAGTAATCTTCACCTGCCATACTGACCCCACCTCCCTTCAGTCTCAACTACAGAAAAGTTTCACAGAAGTGGAAGACTGGTTTTGCTCACATAAACTCATCCTTAACCACAAAAAAAAAAAAATGAAAACAATGTTGTTCCATGGAACCCACAACAAGTACAAGGACCATGAGCTCATAATTAACAACCACTAAGGCATCACCCTTGAGTAGGTGGATATGTTTAAATATCTGGGCCTGACCCTTGACTGCTCCCTCTCATATACCAAACACATTGACAATATCGCTAAAACTGTGAATTCCCGGATAGGGCTACTATACAAGCATAAACATTGCCTAATGGCTGAAACCTTGAACCTCTCTATCCAGAGCTCTGTTATCTCAACTATTGACTATGGGCTCATTACCTATGGATCCACTACTGCTACTGCTACTGCACTCCGTCGCATAGCTGTAGCCCTTAATAAGACATGTAGACTCCTTATTTCAGTTGCTTGTCTTTCTCACACGTGACATTTTCGAGCAGGTTAACTGGCTCCAGTTATCTGGCAGGCTAAAGTACCAGACCTGCATCCTAGCTAAGAAGACATCATTGGGCCTTATGCCCCCTGGAGTCCAATCAATATTTATTTATTTATTTATTTGCTTTTGTTTACCAGTTAAGCACACTAGACAACCAAGTGCCTATTTTCAGGTGTGACCTGGGAGATTACAAAGATACATTCAGGCACAACAGGCAACATTTTGACCCTGCAGCATGTCCGCTGCCTAACTAGAAGATCAGACAGTCTAACCTTTACATTACCTCACTGCTGGACCTCTCAAGCTCAGCGTTCTTACCTTGTCAGAGCCTCCACCTGTTTCAACTTGCTACCTACAGAAATCTCCAACATTGCCATGACTGGTGCTTTTAAGCGTAAACTATGTCAACTCCTCATGGCTAGTGCCTTCTGTGATTGCTTCTTATAATCCCCTCCAGGCATACTACCCTCAAGCATCCCTCCTCACTGACTCAGCTCCTCCTCCTCCTCTTCTACCCCCCATTATCGGGTATAGGATGAATCTGTCTCATCTTCCTTTTCATCCCCCCATTCCTCCTCCCTTGCTATTTCCCATCTACCACATACTCAATGCAATGCCCTCCCTATTTCTCTCCTCCTCGCTCTCTCTCTCTCTCCCATACCACACCCTCACCACCACTCTTCTTTCTCTTTTCCCATTAACCCACTCCTAACAAAGCTTCACTGAGCTGCCTGTGACTTGTACTGTATAATTAACTCATAACACAATTCCTTGACAATGCCTTTGGCTGCTATTACTGCAACCTTACTTGTCTTTTTTTTTTGGTAAGTTCCATTGTAATGATCATGTTATGTTTTGTACCTTACTATCCTTATTGCCTTGATGTGGAACCTTTGTAATAGAGCCCTCGGTGCAAAGGTGTCATCGGAAATATAAATAAATAAATAAAATAAATAAATGTGTATTATTTTTTCCTTGCATTTCAGAGATGTCCTGTATGTTATTATATGATAAAGAAATCACATGAAAGTCATAAAAGGAGGTGTGTGTGTCATCTAATTAAACAGAATTAGTGTTTTGTGACTCCCTAAATGCAACCTTCCTCATGCATTCATTTTGTATAGAGGAATTTAGTGAGATTACTTCACTTTGATCTTCTATTTGTAAGTTTGGAGTCATTTCTAGTGACACAGAAACAAAAATCTGTATCCGCTCAATGGACCCCTCCTTATTTCTTACTGTTTTCTGTAAACTATGTATCTCTGTTTTTTGATAGGGGTTTGACATCACCCTATGTGAATTTAAATCTGCATCCATTTTTTAAACAAGTAGTTATCAATGACTGAGCTGCATCAATCTTTAGATTTTTTATCATATTTTTATTTTTTGTAGTCTTGCTATTGTTATTTTTTTTATATTTAGTTACTTTAGTAACCTTTGAAGAGTTTTTCTTCTGCTTCTTTCCTCCCTGTGACTTCAGAGAGTCACGATCCTTGTCTATGTACTCATAACCCTCCCCACTGTCACTTTGTTTGCTTCTTTTTCTCATAATGCCCACATTATCAAACAGGGTCTCTGCTAACTATACCAAACCTTATATAGGTACAAGCAATGTCAGCATAAAGCTATACAGCAAAACAGCTTGTTTTACAATGTAGAAAAACTCAAAGTTTCAAATAGATACAAGGTAGAAAGTTCCAGAATTGGAAAAGTCTTTCTTAAAGAGTTCTAACTTATGACAGTCAATATCAGTGCTTTGTCAAATTTCTTATCATCAATAATCCAATAAGAGCACTTGAGAGAAAAATAATTCATTATACTGGATCTTAGACATTTAAGAGCCATACTGATCTGGGGCAGCCATAAGAACTGGGGTTGACTACAGGCCCCCAGACCAGGGGGAGGACATAGACACATTACTGTTAGAAGATATACAAAACATGGCAGCTAAAGGGGAGGTTCTGATAATGGGAGACTTCAACATGCCAGCTACAGATTGGTCAATACCAGCAGGAACATCTGCCAGAACTAGACACGTGGTGGATTCCCTGCAGGGGGAGGGCCTCAAACAACTGGTACAACAACCCACAAGAGACAGGGCTATCCTAGATCTAGTACTGACTAACAGGAAAAGATCACATATCTCCAGGTAGAAGGTCACCTGGGGGCCAGTGACCATCACATGGTATGGTTCAGTTTGGCCACTACAACTAAATCATCCCATTCCAAGGCAAACATATGGGACTTCAGAGGAGCTGACTTTGATAAGATGGCCAACAGAGTTAAGCTAGCCCTGGCAAAAAGAAATACAGGTGAGGGGGTACAGGCAAAATGGGGGAGCATTAAGGATACAATACTTGAAGCAACATCCCATTGTGTTAGAGAGAAAAGGAAGTTCAAAAGAAGAAGGAAACCACTTTGGTTCTCAAAAACAGTAGCAGAAAAAGTCAGAGCCGAAAGGCTGGCCTTCAGGAAATATAAGGGAACAGAGCGGGATGAAGATAAAGAGGCATACCAAACTTCTCTAAGGGAAGCAGGGAAGGCAGTAAGGCAGGCAAATGCCCAAATTGAGGAAACACTAGCACAGACAGTAAAAGAATGTGACAAGACTTTCTATAGATACATTAGTGAAAGGAGAAAGTCCAGATGGGGTATTGCTAAGAACAAAGGAGATAAGGGGGCATATGAGGAGGAGGAGGACTATGTAAAAACATCTATCCTAAATAGTATTTACTGAAGAGAAGGTAGGACAGGGCCTACAGCTCAGCACCATGGACACAGGGGGAAGGGAGATAAGCACTAGTCCCTTCACAAAAGAAAGGGTCCTACAAGAGTTTGATAAGCTCAGGGTGGACAAGGCAATGGGACCTGATGGCATACATCCCAGGGTACTAAAGGAGCTAAGGGTGGAACTAGCACAGCCATTATCAGAACTGTTTAGTGAGTCTCTGAGCACAGGAGAGGTCCCAGAAGACTGGAGAAGGGCTCATGTGATCCCACTCCACAAGAGTGGCAGCAGGTAGGAGGCAGAGAACTACACACCTGTCAGTCTTACCTCAGTAGTGGGCAAGATTATGGAGGGACTCCTTAAGAAAAGGATAGTGCAAAACTTGGAATCCATAGGAGCACAGGATCCAAGACAGCATGGGTTTACAAAAGGAAGGTCCTATCAAACTAATCTCATAGATTTCTTTGACTGGGTAACCAGAGTGGTGGACCAAGGGGGAGCAGTTGAAGCCTACCTTGACTTCAACAAAACTTTCGATACTGTTCCACATAGAAGATTGATTAATAAGCTGGGTAGGCTCGGAATGGGTCAGATGTTGGTCAACTGGGTGGCAAACTGGTTGACGGGCAGAAAACAGAGAGTGGTGCTAAACGGTATACAGTCAGAACAGATGCAAGTCACAAGTGGGGTACCTCAGGGATCAGTCCTGGGGCCGGTCCTCTTCAATATCTTCATCAGTGACATTGCAGATGGACTGGAGGGTAAGGTTTGTCTGTTTGCAGATGACACCAAGATCTGCAACAGAGTAGATGATCCAGATGGGTGGGCAAAATGAGAAGAGATCTGGATAAACTAGCAAAATGGTCGGAAGAGTGGCAACTGGGGTTTAATGCAAAGAAGTGTAAAATCATGCACGTAGGGAAGAGAAACCCTGAAGCCACCTATAGGCTGGGAGGGGTGTTGCTGGCAGTCACAAGGGAAGAAAGAGATTTGGGCATCATCATCACCGATGACCTGAAATCATCCAAGCAGACCATTAAAGCAGTAGGTAAGGCTAGGGGGGTGTTAGGGTGTATTAGTAGGGGTATCACAAGTCGGAAGATAGAGGTAATAATCCCTTTTTACAAGACACTGGTTAGGTCCCATCTGGAGTACTGCATGCAGTACTGGAGGCCACACCTTCACAAGGACATTAACCAAATTGAGGCAGTCCAGAGAAGGGCAACCAAAATGGTGCAGGGACTGCATCAGAAAACATTTGAGGACAGATTAACAGAGCTCAATATGTATACCCTAGAGCAAAGGAAGGAGAGAGGTGATATGATCAAAACATTCAAACACCTTAAGGACATTAACAAGATGAAAGAGTCTAACATGTTTCAATATAAGAAAAATAGCAGAACGAGAGGACACAGCATGAAATTAGAGGGAGGCCGATTAAGGGGTAATGTGAGGAAGTTCTTTTTCACAGAAAGGGTGGTGGATGCATGAAACGGCCTACCTCAGGACGTGATGGATATAAATACAGTGCAGGGCTTCAAACAGGCATGGGATAGGCATAAGGGAGCAATACAGATGAGTATGAATAGATAGGCCATTGACAAAGCAAAGACCAATGGCACATTTATAAGGTAGAAAAAGAAATGGGCAGACTGGATGGGCCTTGCGGTCCTTATCTGCCATCAACTTCTATGTTTCTATGTTTCTATGATCTTCCCATGACTTGCTGTTGCTTTAACTTTAAATTTCCAAAGTCTGGGAATTTAATAGAAAAATCTTCTTGTGTTGTTTAAACTAATAATGATTTTTACATCTCCCTTTGTTAGTTCTGTTCCACTTCAAGTTTAATTCGGGAGCAGCTGCCTTCAAACAGTGGAAATATATAGTATAGGTAATTATATATATATATATATATATATATATATATATATATTCGTGGCAAAAAAACTCAGTTTAATGCATCAGTTAGGGTTGCTCCACAGTGACAAAAGCAAGGATATTCAGTGTTAGGGTCGCCACCCCTTGCACGCCAAGCCCACCCCATCCCCACCAACAGGCAATGGGGCATGCATTGGGGTCATCAGTCCTAACTCTCACCCCATTCTCCTATACTGCACCACCTCAGCTTGTTTACACATGGGATGGGGTGAGAGTTGGGACTGATGACCAACGCACACCCGATGCCTTTGGTGAGGACGAAGATAAGCAGGTGCAGGGTGTCAACCCTAAACTGAATTTCCTCATTTTTGTCACTGTGGAGCAACCCTAACTGATGCATTAAACAGAGTTTTTTGCCATGACTATATATATATATATTTTTTTTTTCTATGCAAAAAACTGCGTTAATGCATCATTTAGGGTTAAACCACAAAAAGTCAGGAAATGAAAAATCTTTCGGGTTGCCCCTCCCGGACCTGCCAATCATCCCAACATTGACAGATGATGGGGTGTGTCATTGGGTTGTGAGGCCTAAATGACACCCCATTCCATGTGTAATGATATTGACAAGGGACAGCGAAAAAGATTGGGGTGACATTTAGGCCTCACAACCCCAATGACACACCCCATCATCTGTCACTCTTGGGATGATTGGCGGGTATGGGGGGAGGGGCAACCCTAAAGATTTTTCATTTTCTGACTTTTTGTGGTTTAACCCTAAATGTTGCATTAACACAGTTGTTTGCATAGAATTTCCTTACTTTTTGAGAAAGAATAGAAGAGTAGAGAGTTGCGCAAGTTGGTGGAAGGGCCCCACACTCCCACCAACTTGCAAGTTTCTAACTACGTTACACACCTAATGACTAAAAAGTACATTGACAGCAGCAAGGCGAGGTACCATCCAAATTTCAAGCCACTGCCACTATTGAAAACACTATTTGCAGAACGTGAACTGCGCCACACAATATCTCTGGAAAAAATATTTTCTCCAACATGTAAACACCGTAATTCACATCTACAGGACATGCCATCAACAACCTCCAAATTTCAAGTAAAAAGACCATTCTGTTTCCAAGATATTTAAACTTGAAGATTGTAAAAATTGGCCTATCTATTCCATTATAAAATCTGGCCATCTTGTCCCTCCCTCATGATCAAAGATGACGACCAAAGAATCTCACGATCAAAGAATTTGCAGGCTCATGATCAAAGAATTTGCAAGCTCACGATCAACGAATAAAAAATGGTCAAAGTCGAGTTTTTGGCAAAAGTACATGAAACCACTGCCATGCCTTGATAGAATGAATCTCCCTCAGCAAAACCCACCATCATTTGTGTTCCTAGGCCACCCCTGGGCTGAGAAATCAGAATTTTTCAAATGGCCATCTGGTCATCCCCTCGTGATGCAAGAGCACAGTCAAAGAATCTCGTGGTCAAAGAATTTGCAGGCTTGCTATCAAAGAAATTGCATGCTCGTGGTCAAAGAATAAAAAATGGTGAAAGTCAATTTTTTGACAGAACTCCATGAAACCACCACAATGCCTCGATAGAACAAGGCCTTCTGAGCAAAACCCACCCTCATTTGTGTCTGTAAGCCACTCCTGGGCTGAGAAATCTGAATTTTTCAAATGGCCATCTGGTCACCCCCTTGCGATGGAAGATCGCGGTCAAAGAATTTGCAGGTTCGTGATCAAAGAAATAGCACGCTCATGGTCAAAGAATAAAAAATGATGAAACTCAATTTTTTGACAGAACTGAATGAAACCACTGCCATGCCTCGATAGAATGAGACCTCCTGAGCAAAACCCACCCCCATTTGTATCCCTAGGCCACCCCTGGGCTGAGAAATATTAATTTTTCAAATGGCCATCTGGTCATCCCCTCGTAATGCAAGATTGCAGTCAAAGAATCTCGCGGTCAAAGAATTTGCAGGCTCACGTTCAAAGATCGTTGGCGAGCCACGATCAAAGAATTTAAAATGTTGAAACTCTGTTTTTTGACCATTGTGTAACATACCATGGCCATGGGTTGATAGAATGAAGTCCCCTGAGTAAAACCCATCCAAGTTTTACTTCAGGAGTGACCCATGAGCCGAGATATTTAAATTTTTACAATCAGAATTCAAAAAGAAGATGGCAGCAGTCGCGATCAAAGAATTCTCGGGGTCAAAGATTCTTTGACCTCGAGGCTGCAAATTCTTTGATTGCCAGGTGGGACGAGATGACCCAAACTCCATCCTTTGTTCACAAAACAACCATATAAATTTTCCCATTGACTTATAATGGGAGCTTAAAAGTGCTATAAATTTTGAATGTCTTAATATTTTTTCACAAAATGAAAAGCGGCGTGTTCGGCCAGCATAGCTCTTTCAGATGAGTCATCTTGCAGAGTGGCACACCACACGACGTCCGCGCATGGCCATGGGTAAAATCCCCAAAACTGCCTCCAAAACTGGTGAAAAGTGCATTTTTCAGCATTTTGGTGTGCAAAGACCGTAAGTCCCACCAAAACTAAATTTGGCAAATCAAAGAGATCTACCATGCCCCACTGCGCATACCTAATTTCAGGCAAATCTGTTGAACAGGTCCAAGGTTATTAACATGCAAAAGTTTGACTTTAACATAGATGTGCCTTCATAACCCTAAATATAGGGTTGTATAATATATAAAAACTATACTCTGCTCTGTAGCAATCTAGTTATAAGAAGGGGCCAGGAGTGTCAGCAGAAAGGGCCAATGGGGAGAGGCAGTAGGATAAAGTCCATATTAAAAAGAAAGATTGCAAAAATGTTTGAACAGTAAACTGAATTGTGTCTAGCTCTCATATTTGTCAAAATCATCCAACTGACGTAAGGGGCTCGGGAACAAACACAATCTGTAATTTAAACTATTGGTGGTATTTTCTGTTCATTATTGATATGCTGTTAACAAATTTGAAGGTATTATAGTAATGTTCTGCATTTCAAATAGGCACTTCCTGTCCATGTGTAGGAGGAAAACACCACACACACACACACACACACACACAAACACACACACACACACACACACACACATACTCACACACACACACACACACTGTGAGGCTTAATGCTTATCTTCAAACACTGAGGATGCCTGCTAGCTGGCTAATGCTTAGAAAACAAGTCTGGTTGTTGGAGCTTTCTCCCTTGAACTACAAGATGTTTACGTTCATCAGTTGGTTGAACGCTGTCATCTTCAGCCTTCTCAGTAATAGCATTTGAGAGACAAGTCTACTACATTTCTAAATCCACTGGCACATACAGTATACACCTACACAGCCTTAACACTGCAGTTATAACAATACTGTATGTTCATTTTGCACATGCACACAAGCAAACAGAAATTACACATACCTTTGGGATTCTAAAGACGTTTGCCACTGCATTCCAACCTGCCTGTCACATTCTTAAGTGCCTTGCATCTTTAAATTATGGAAAGGCATGCCCTGTACCCACCCAATGTCAGCTGTCATTTTCAAATGTTAACTATAACTGCAGTTTACTGTAACGTGAGAGAAACAAGTCCTGTAAGGTAGCCTGCAGGGAGGACTAGGCTGTGAGTTCTGGTTATGACATCATTAGTAGCTCTTCATTAAAACTGATTGTTTTGAACAAGCAGTGAAATTAGGGTTATAGAATAAGATGACCTGTAACTTTCAAACAAAATAACCTAGCAATCTTATTTTTGGCATGAGGCTGATTTGGGATATGCGGGTTCAAATTTTACATTTATTGATGCTAGAAATTGTGGCCAGACCCACCTCTTTAAAGATATTGAGAGGGTATATAGACAAATTTGCCTAATAAGTTATCTTCTAATCATTGATAACCTTATGAATAACTTGATACTAAGATGTTGGTTTCTCTATGGATGCTGCAGTCATAAGTAATATGAACAATTCAAGTACTCTTGCAGGCTAACTGTCTAATACGTATAAGAAAACAAAAGTGGTTACAAAACCCAAAGATAACAACGTGATGGCTTAGCTTCCAGTCTACAGAGATTAGGAGATACACCAAAATGTTATGTAAATTGGCCCTGGTGCTCTGCAACGTGCAGCTCCTACACACTTCACCTGATTCCCAAAGTGGTGGAGTAGACAGGTGCACTAGAAGGTTTGCAGAGGCATGGAGTCAGTAGGTGCTGTATCACTGGATTGAAGGATACTTCCATGTAATGCCTTTTAATCCCACCATATAAAGAGGTGCACTGCCCTGCATTGAGCAAGATAGAATTGTCTTCTTGGGATAGAGTAATAAAGATGGCACCAGCAGAGCCTCCTGATTGACCTCCCTCCCAACTGAGGGCTGGATAGCATGGCAGTGTATACAATTCTTGAACCTTGTGTACATTGGGGATGAATTGCTAGTGTGCCTCTGCCCTCTGACATACATAGTAGAGTGGGTAGGGAATCCAATTGAATTAGTACATGTTTGCACGGAATACTTTTTCCATCTGTGCTTTTAAAGTGGTGGTGGGGGAGGACATGATGAACATAGTGTCCCTTCTGACCATAAATTGCTATGTTACTACGTAACTGCTGCACAGTGTGGGCTGTGCACTGTGATTGGCATCCAATTTTCTTCTGTGGCTTTTCTGTGGAAATGCTTATGTACTGCCATGAAGTGACTGTAAAATCCTCCTGAGTCCCTTCTTGGCTCGACCCTAAACCTAAAGATTTAAGAACAAGATGGATAATGTCAATTTTTAGCAATACTGCATACTTATTTTAGAAATGGATTTATAAGATTGTAATAGTAATTGAAATGATTGCCAAACAGTACTTCTCATGTGCTGGCCAGTTTGCTGAATGACCCCAGTTCGATTATAGTTAAGATTGGGATCTTGCTGAACATAACATTTTGGGAACAAAAATGCAATCTCTAAATATCATTCTTGCACTGATTAGATGCACATGTTCCTTTTTTGAAAAGAAGGTTCTTCCCATGTGCCTGATTTGAATTGGTCTAATTAGATTAGGAATTTACCTGAAGTGGTATACGACAAGGAAGTGAACTGTGTCCACTAATGTTCCCAATAATAGTAATGCTTTGGAAGTAGAGAGTACAGATTTTGCATAAGCTTCTCCAGAACCACACAGTAAGACCTGGTTGTCAATGAATGAATGAATGCATTAATGATTGGTGGGATGCCAAAAATGAAATTAATTTATTTGCAACAAAGTCACAAGCTATGAGACGGAATAGTGGTACTAAAGAAACCACCCTTCCCTTTACACTGCAGAGGGTGTGATTGAAGTTGTACTGCATGCAAGTCTTCTGGCTATCATAACTCCAACGACTGCAGTGTGCTTTGGAAACAGAGCTGTGTGAACCTCTAAACATTTGCACTTTTGAACTTCAACTCAGCCATAAAACCCATTAAAGTCTGAAACTTTCATTTCCACTTAACTAAATTCAACCCAGGGAAAGGTCTACAACCTGTTAAATCACTGAGTTATAGGAGTGTGCAAGTACATTTTGAATGCTCTGCTAGTGTTTATATTCAGCATCATTGGATACTCAGTACTCAGTATTCAATAATTGGTGGCAAATCTAAAAATAAAAATGAATCTAACCCTCCTCAAGTGGCTAGACTACTCATTTTTACACCCCTTCCACCCCATTGATTTCCCACCCTCTTCTTCAGTGTCCCCAAAAGTTTTTGTTGAAAGAAAAAGCAGGCTCTGATCTGGTGCATTGCCAAGAACTGATGACCTCCTTATAAGTATACCCTTCCCAACCTCACGTCCCCAAAATCAACATATTTCAGTGGTGGCTTCCAAACCCTTATCCATGATTTGAGGGGCACTTGGTTTTCAAAAACCCAACAACTCAGTCAACCCAATATTGTAATTTGCCTACTACATGTAAATCTATTAGGCAGACTGGAGCCAGAGGGTATGCAGCATGGAAGAAGGGGGTCATGCAAACATTAAGTACAACAGTGGCAGTCACGATGCAATGCAGTAATGCTGCAGTATATCATAACATGCTGTGGTGTACTGCTGGGAACAATGTAATTCAATGGCAATTAAGCCTTTTTTGTTCCAATTCAATTTTAGACTCTAGAGCCAGCCAGGGATGTATCCTATATCTTCCCCCCCAGACACACAACCCCTAACTCTCCTACCAGCAAACTACCTTTAGCTGCCCAGACAAGTGGCCCAAGACTTACCCCACATGGTGGGGCTCCCTGAGGGGAGAGTCTGAGATTAAAGTCCCATTTGAGTCTTAGGCTTAGCATCTTTTCCATGTGGGGTCAGAGCTGGCACTGGAAACTACACACTGCACTGCTTCAAAGGAGTGCAATGATGTCCTGGCACATCGTACATGCTCCATCGCCCAATGTCCTGACATCTACCACTTTCACCAGTTTCAGCATCTGCTTCTATCCCTGGCTCACCCATCCCTGGATGCTGCCAGGGGTTGGTATATTGCTGAGCTATGAGACCCTCCCTCCCAGGAGGAGGGGAGAAGTTCATTGGACACCCATCCTCCTCCCCCCAGCAAGTCCTTTGACACCCCGAGTTCACTTCTTAACCTAGGTAGCCAGCGCTGCAAGCAGTAGTGCTATCACTGCAGGCTGGCTTCAATTAAGCCCCTTTGTCATGCACTATTTTGTGACATGTCACTTACTGCAGGTTACTGCATTAGGCGTAGGACATCCACACTACAGCTACTGAAAGTCCCCCACTGTCACACTTCACAGGGACAACGCTCTTTTGCTTATCGAGCGCCACTCGGGTTCAATGGCCTCAGCTCAACCATCTCCTCTGCCCCAACAATTAGTATGTTTAAAACTAGGCTCCTGGACTATCTCACTACCAACAGCTCCTGTGACTGCCCAGCTTAACCTTGTTTCTCCACTTCCTTTCCTGCTCTAGTGGTCCTCTTCCTCACTGGATTCTACCTCACATCTTGGTATACCCAATGCTGCACTTTTCACCTCTCCCCACCCTTCCTACATTCCTTCTCCCTCCCCTCTTCCTCTCCCTATGACTCTGGCACTTCTTATCTGTTGTCTATTTTCTCTGACAAATGCCGCTGGCTGCCTTGTTACAATGCTACCCTTGAATTGTATTAATCTATACTCTGTTTGCAATGTCCACATTGCTGTAATGTCTGTCTTGATGTTCCCCATAATTTGTATTTCTCTGACGTGGAACCTTTGTAAAACAGCCAAGGCTCAAAGGTATTTGTAATCCTAGACTTGATAAATAAATAAAATAAATAAAACTGCATTGCACTGTGGCTGGCTCCAGTGCTCCTGATGACTGCCACCGCATGGAATGCGACATGGATTAAAATGAAGCAGATAATCAATATGCTGAAGTTCATAAAATTAGCAATGAAGGCAAGTAGAGATTATCAGCATTTTTTGTTGTTATACTGTATTTGTAATTTTGACCAGGAAATGCACATTGAGCTGTGATTGCTCGTTTTTACATGCGTCCTGGGGGGTGGTGGTGGTGGGGAGGTCAACAGACAGTGACTGATTGCAGCCAAAGCTGTCGCTGGTTGGAACATCTATAAAAGTACAATGGGGGATACAAAGTGCATAGCAGCCTTTAATGACTACAGTGGACAGAAAACAACAAAATAGACGTGAAAAGAATAAGGAAAGGGGGAAAACATACCTACTGAAATTAAGTGCTGTTATTATTTTAACACAGTCAGTGGTCAGAGGAGAGCACATCAAGGGACAGATGAGCCACAGTGAGTGACAGAGTTGGGTGTCAGTGCCCAACCAGCTGCTGGCCTCTGAAGTGGACCATGCATATCTCCCTGCAGGAGCAGCAGTAAGACTAACATTTGGTAGTATGCAAGCCATGCTCATGATATTGCCTAATATAATGGGGGCAGGCACAGGATAAGCTTCTCCATACTATCATGGCTTACTGTTGGGGAACAGTGAGGAAGTGACATCACTGGAGGCTGAAATCATGTTAATCCTCAAGTCAGGTATAGCATAGTGAAAACAGTGCATTAGCTCAGGACAATAAAGCCCTTTGTTTCTTCACAAGGATAGCTAGAGTACAGGCAGGCATATTACAGGTGTCCCACACTTTCGTGAATTTTGTGCTTGTGAAAGGTAAGGGACTGCAACAGCAATGGAGAATGAAATTTCAGTCATTGTTTATCCACAGGCCAGGTAACTTGAAGAAGTCATCCCCAAATTTTGGGGGGATACTGATGAGCATTACAAAACATCTAATTATTTTTTTTTAAATTACATAAAAATAACACATTAGTACTACACCATGATGTTTTACTAGCATTGCTTTTTTTATCTTTTAAGAGATTTACCAATTTACATAGTTATGGTATAGCACCTGATATATGGGTGCCTTACCTCCAAGGGAATCTTTGTAGCTCCACATGTCGTTACATAGTGCAATACTTTTCTGGAGAAAGCACTCATAATTTTGGTAAACTGGGTTCTGGAGAACTTCCCGGTCTGAAGAGCCACCCAAGTTCTGCCCCTGCACTCAGCAATGTTAAGACATGATACCAGGGAGAGTCCGGGGGCTTGCTCCATTATAGTGAATGGGTGGCAGTGTTTTTTATGTTATAATGGTCAGTTTGTGGTGAAACGTGGGCACTGGTCGACTAACAAGGGCTGCTTGCTTCTCTCCACTCTTCCTGTTGAGAAGACTGTCTCTTTTGCACTTTTTCTTCACTCTCCATAGCTACTGTCTCTGCCTCCGGTTGGCTGTCCTTCACACTTCCTCTTTCCCAACAGGTGGCCACTGGTCCTGTAGCAGGCCGGAAGATTCCCTAACAATTTTAGGACAGGCCAGATGAATCTGGAAAGAGAGGCAGGAAACTTACTCAGTGACCAAGATGCAAGAAGTTTATTTACCAGGGACAATAAAAACTGTTTACTACAATGCTACAGGATAATAAAAATAAACGATGAAACAATATGATCAGGACCAACAATTGGTCGAACCAAAAGCAGTGAGTTAACCCCTTTTAGTCCAAGTCCTGCGTGAGCTTGGCCAAGATGATAAAACAACTGACGAACCAAGCTTGGACTTTCCTATGTGTTGGCTGATCAGCAGGTGGGCATTGACCCTACAAAGCAGTTTTGTACACAGGTTATAATGGGGCATCCCCTGGATGACCAAAACACAAAGAGAAACACTGCTAGCTGGATGATGAAGAACTCGGCAATCCTCTCTCTGTGACTCTGGGTAAGAAGCTGAAGACTCCTGGTCAGCAGATGGGTTTCTGGATGATCCACAGCAATGACCACTGGCAGGTCCCCAGCACCCAGATGACCTCTTACCAAGAAGACTGCAGGTGGTATGATCTTCTGGTGGCCTTTACAGAGTGACACGGGTGTGTGCACACTTACTGATGGCCGGCAAAATAAGAAAAGGGCATACACAACATAACTGTGGTCCCTCACGCTTGAGCTGGGGTGGCTCCTAAGCTGACTCACTACTGAAAACCTCACTAGCGGCTCTCTACCACTTACCATCACAGGACTGATGCTGGAACATTTGTGGTGGAACTTCAGATCAGGCTGACATCACTGGAGGTGGTTCTGCTGCAGATGGTGGATGGGCCGGGGACCTCCTTGGGTCAGCATCAGGCTTTGGCGAAGCTGGTCCAGGCAACAAAGGCAAAGCTGGACATCCAGTACACCAAGGCACAGTTCAATACACAGTTCAGTAGCAAGAAAACAGTTCAGATTTTTAAACAGACAGTTCAGGTTTTGCAGGAAATACAATCTCCAGAGGGTGCTAGGCAAACAACAGCACAGTTTGGTTAGGCTGGTACTCAGACAACCTTTACCATGTGCAACCCAGGGCCACTAAACCACTCCCCCTCCACAAAGGGTGCTGCACCTGTAAGGTTGGTTTTCTGGTTGGGCTATTCCTGTGGAACCAACCCCCTTCCCTAATGGTCATAACCACTCCTGTGGCAGGGCCTAAGGGGCTCCCTGTCCTGAACCTGCCTCCCTCATTAATGCCAACTGTGCCACTGCACTTGTGTAGGGCCTTGTTCAGCCCTGCCCACTAACTGACTTCTGTATAGGCTTGGGCCCTCATGTCTAGACCCTTCTTTCCCGGGGATGGCTATGGGCCTCTGTCTCTGGCCCTGCCCCAGGTGTGGAATGGCACCATGACAGAACAAAGGCTGGCCGCCCACCCCTCCACCTCTCACTCTTTTGGGGGCTGCTACCACGTGGTGCCCCTATAGCACCAGCGGTGCTCTGAATTTGTAAATTGGGCTTATGGCCCATGATTCCCCTGTTCCCCTGTCCATTGCTTCCCCCTCCCCACTTCTGGCTGCCACCTCACCTAGGGAGCCCACTGGGCCCCCCCCATTTCCTCACTATAGTGCTGGCCCTTTAAGAATTATTTTTGGGCACTCTGTCCCTTTCACTTTCTGTTCCTTCCCTTCCCCACTTCCCTAGTGCCTGTGGCACGAGTATAATTAAAAACTGGGCACTCGGCCCACTCACCACCATGGCCCAGGACTTCAGTGCTGCTGGGGGATGCAGGAAACCTGGCGGGGGAGCCGTGCTCCCACCTGGCTTCTCTTTGGACACTACAGAGGTTGCTGGGTGGAACTGAATGGTTTGGGGAGCATTTTCCAGCCAGATCAATTTTCTGCTGCACCACTTGGTCAGCTGGCACTTGTCTCCCCCCTTTCTCTTTGGGTCACTACCTGGGGAGGACAGGTCGTGTTGGGGAGCCGAACTCCACCTGATCGACCCTGCTGCTGCCACTGCCACACATGGACCAAAGCTGAGAGGAGCAATGCCAGTGGAGCCATGGACCCAATGCAGGTACTTTTACTTTTCTTCTGTCCATGCCCCCCATGTCCTCCACCTTCCCAACTGTGCCGTCGACCATTCCCGTTGACCATTCTCCAGCCCTTTTGTAGGACAAGGTAGGTCTTGGCTTCTGGCCAGAGGATTGGGCAGCACAAGCCCTGCAGGGAGAGTTTCCTGCCCCTGACCCCCCTTTACAGTGCCAAACGGCGCTAACTCAGACAAAGGGACTGGGAGGAATCAGTGGGACTACAGGTGAGGGGAGGAGAACCAGGAGAGGAGGAAGGGAAAGAGAAAAAAAAATAATTTTTATGTCCGGGAGAGAGTCCCCAGTCCCTTGCGGTGCCCCTAACTTTGGGGTACTACAGTCCCACCAGAGGACCCTTACCGGTTCCTGCTGATGCAACAACACACAGATTCAGTCTCACAGTTGAACCACGAAGTAAGCAACCCTCCAGGGCCTGGATTCTTACCCCACCTGTACCTGATCTCCAATACTCAACCACCTCTCCAGTCCTCCTGGCTCACACTGATGCCCACCCAGCCAATGCTCTCACTTTTTTTTGAAGCTTTTGCTATGTTCCTCTGCTGCTGTCCTCAGCTATAGCTTCATCTTTTCAACAAAACAGCGCAGGCCCCACACAACACAAAACCACCACTGGCACTGACTTTTAGAACAGATGCCGTTGTTGGATGGGAGGCATAGCAGTGGACTTATGCCATCATCGTTAATGTGCCTGTGCCTGCAGGTGATGCAGATTGTACAACAGTGATGTGTCCACTGACTTTCTGTCTTCTTGGTTCCAATTCTGACTCCATCCACCAGCCTGCCCAGGCCCTTATGCAACTGCACATGCCACCAATGAGTGATCTGACAAAGACAGTTCCTGACTAGCACCTTATGGCATTGTGGCCCCTGCCCCTTCTTCCTGAGTGTTGAGTCGCTGACTGCCATGCTGCCAGCCCAGTCACTGCCCCACAGAATGTGGCTTGGATTTTTTCTGATCTTAAAGTCATGGCCCCTAGTTCATGCATCCGTACACCAGAGCAGGTAGTGGGTTTGAGAACATAGAAGAGCCACCGATGGTGGACAAGAGCACCATTGTTTCCTGACCCCAAAGCAGGCAGCAGGGTCAGAAGTATAGAAGAGCCACTGATGGTGGATGAGGGTCTCATTGCTTCCTGACCTCAGAGTAGGCAGTGGGGATGGGAACATAGAAGAGCAAGGGATGGTGGATGAGGGCACACTTGCTTCCCCACCCCAGAACAGGCAACAGGGTTGGAAGTGGAGAGGAGTGGCTAAGGGCACCACTGCTCCTTGTTCTCAGAGCAGGCAGTGGGACTAAGAGTAGCTGAAGGTGCCATTGCTCCCTATCCCCAGAACAGGCAATGAGGCTGGGAGCAGAGGAGCTGATTGGTGAATTGCAGAACTGTAGCTCTGTTTTCAGACAGAGCAACACACTTGCAAGGAAAACAGTTCCCAGCCCAAGGGGAAGCAGCGGTTTGGGGGATGGAAAGGAGTGGCTGTTGGCACCATTGCTTCCTGACCACAGAGCAGGCAGAGGGGTTGGGAGTGGAAGGAAGTCACTTATGGTGGCATTATTCCTTATTCCCAGAGCAGGCAGTGTGGTAAGAAGCACAGAGGAGACATCAATGACAGACAAGGGCACCATTGCTTCATGACCCCAAAGCAGACACTGGGGTTGGGAGCATAAAGGAGCAGCTGATGGCGGACGAGGGCACCACTGCATCTTGATCCATAGCAGGCAGTGGGGCTGGGATCATAGAGGAACAGTTGATAAGGGATGAGGGTACCTTTGGTCCTGTCCCCAGAGCAGGCAGTGGTAATCAGGGTGAAGCTAAAGCTCCCAGTACCCCTATCAGAACATGTTGAAAGATTGCCCAAGAGATTCTTCCTATTCTAGATTATGGTAATACTATTTACCGTCATGCCTCCGTTTCTACTCTTCACCCTTCAAAATACTGTTTATTACTAGCTTCTATGGTTTATTTTAAAATCTAAATGGGATGAAGGATGAACACCATTGCACCCTTTTGCATCAATTAAATTGATTATCCCACTCCACCAGACACACCTTCCATTGGTTATTCCTTAGGAAGCACCAAGATATCTCGTCGGCAAAAATGCCGACCTCCCCCACAGCAACGGCACAATACCGATGCAGGTGTTGTGCCACCTCTTGCTTCGCTGTTTTCTGTGGGGGGCTGCACCCCCCCACATCCCCCATGTGGGAGGGCTCTCCTCCCACCCCCCCCAGACTCTAGGATTCCAACTCCAGGTTGGAGTTGGTCCGGGGAGGGGGCGGAACACTTGGGGAAGGCAAAACACAGAAAAAGGATCATTACCACGAATGTCGCCGTAATAGCCTTTTTCTGTGTTTCGCCGTCGGGGTGTCAACCACAAGGGGTGATGCGATTTCTTATTTACAAAACTGTGAACAAACAAACCCCCACTTACCTAACTGAAAGGCTTACAGTTCCCTCCCACAAATACTGTCTAAGAGATGTGTCCCATCATGGTCTTTTTTGCCTAAGTTTCAAACACACTTTGGGAAAGAATGTTTTACTTATGCTGCTCCACTCTCATGGAACATTCTCTCTTCCCAGCTCAGAACTTCTCCCACCCTTGGTATTTTCAAACATGGGCTAAAGAAATTGTTTTTGCAGGAACAATCTGTTTGTACTTGTTTTAACTGAATTTGTGTATGCTCAGTTTATGTATTTATTGATATTCACTTGTGACAGTTTGTAAATGAGACTTGTTTCTCATAGAACTCATCCAGTAATCTTTTCGACTTTTAAATAAAAAATTAATAAAATGATCCCCCCTGCCCACACCACCACAGCAAGGAACTTCATTACACCAAGAGCAACCATAGGATGGCAGCCTCACTTACAACAGCTCCGCTGTTTTGAAAGCCTGTGGTTGCCATGCCCAAATACTGCACATGTCTTTCTCCACCCCCCCATTTAACCATATTAAATCCTCACACTTGCATCAACATCTTACTAGCATTTGCAGTACCTCCCACAAATACTGTGGGATAAAACAGACAGAGTAATACTCCCCCCCTTCCAATTCCCGACCAGTTTGCGTAGGCCCTCGGTCAAGCACTACAAACCAGAATATCTTTGCAGTCTTACAAAGCCGTGAAAAGAAAAAAAAATAATGGGGCCATAGGTCAAGTGGTATGGGAGCCACATGGAAGTTTTCCCTGTCAGTGCAGGCAAAAGACCATCATATATTATGTAGTCATTGTCCCTTGCTGGCACCTGAGAAAGATGGGCAAGAAACACCAAGCCCTGCCATACAATGCTGTTAATATTATGACTTACATACAAAAACACAATGACTCATTGGAGAGTTATGGCATAGGCAGTGTCATCCCCCACCATGTCTCCCCACCGTGAGCCATAGCAGCCACCTCAGGTTTCTCCAAAAGCCCCCTCTACACACACATTTTCCGCCTCCCCCTCAGTTGACCAGTTCTGCCCCTATTGTTGAACCACACCCCCTCACATAGAATATATATATATATATATATAGTGGCTGTTTGATGCTGGGGAGGGAAAGGGAACATAATCCACATCCCCAGCCCTTATCCAAACAATTTAAACTGTCCATTATGCAAAATTCCATGATTACTCTCACAGTCTCACCATTCAGAAGTAAAAACTGGCCATGGTTCCAGTGATGTAAAAGCTTACACTCCAAAAGCTTGGACTTCTCTCACTCTTACCAGTATCACTTGGTAAGGGATCCCCCGAGCTTCTCCATGTAACCCCTAGGCAGTGCTATCTCTAAAGGTACAACCCCTGCCTGTATTCCTAACCCCAGGTTTGGGGGCCTGGATTCGATATTATGGTGCCTCCACCCAGAGTAATAATAGTGTGGGTATCTACCTAACCTGGTATAGCCCTCTGGGAAGCTATTTATTTTATTTAGTTTTTGTTAACCAGGTAGGTGCGCTAGCCAGGACTGAGTATTTTCAGGCACGACCCAGGAGAGTACATACATAAATTGGGAAACACATACATTGCATTAACACAGGTAAGTTAGATACAGATCAAGTCAAATGGTACTAGAGATAATACATATAGCTAGGCAGAGAAACAGAAGGTAAACTTACTACATGAAAATGATAGAGCAGAGCTAAGGGATGACTAAAGTAACATTTGTAAAGTATAGCTTTTCACAAGTGCTGTGATGTGGTAAGTCGAGGGAAGGAGTTAGAAGGGAAAAGTAGAGAAAAGAGTTAGGGGGAGAATAGGAGTACTGGAGGTGGACAGGGTGAGATTTAATCAGCAGCTATCTAGCCCAGATGTGTAGCATGGGAAGCAAGGAGATTGCCAGTAGGGATGGGAGAGAGGCAGCATGGGAGATGGGGGAAGTAGAGTGGTTAACTGTGTTATTTGAGGAAGTAGAGAGTAGCATTAAGTGGGACCAAAGCATGTGCATGGGTCCGAGGATAGATGGTAACATAATTCTTTTTTGAAGATTTGATGGGAGTTAGCCTGCCACAGAGCAAGAAAGAGGGAGTTGCAGGTGGCAGGGGCAGTGCAATAAAATGCTCCAGAGCCTTTTGAAGTGAGACACCTAGGTACAGTAAGTAGAGACTTGTTTGCCAAGTGTAGTCCTTAGGCAGCTGTATGTAGTACAAGTAGTGCCGCAAGGGAGGAGGGGATTTGATTTCGGATTACAGAGTCTGTGAGGGAGCATAGGGAGTATAGTCAGTATGCAGATGAGGTGAGCCAGCCTAGGTCACTATACAGTCTGCAGTGGTGCTTGAGGCGATGGGAAGAGAAGGCATACCAACATATTATTGTATGTGACATTCCATTTATGGAGAGCAGTTTTCTGGGCATTTGCAAAGGTGGAGACACCATATGTCAGTGCAGGAAGCAGGATACCCATGGCAATGGCCAATTTAGCAGATGATAACATGTGACTAGTCTTGTAGGCAATTCCAAGTTTGGCATTCACTGCTTTGCAGGTGGACTGGATGTGCATACTGAAATCAAGGGATTCATCAAAGAGGACTCCTAGGTATTTGAAGGATGCGACACAGTCAGTGTGAGACCCCCCAGAGTCAAGCACCAGGAGGGGTTCCTTGCAAGCCCTGAGTTTGGGGGCAGTGCCAAATAGCATGGCTTGGATCTTCTTTGTGTTGAGGATGAGCTTATTATCATTCACCCTGTCTGCACATTCTTGAAATCTGAGGAGAGGGTTGTGTTTATGATGTTGAATTTGTCAGCGCTGGAGTAGAGGATGAGATCATCAGCGTAGCAGGAGAGTCTGAGCAGGAGAGTATGGCATTATCTACAGTGGCGTGAAAAAGTATTTGCCCCCTTCCTGATTTTCTCTATTATTGCATATTTGTCACACTGGATGTTTTCAGGTCTTTAGACAAAATATAATATTAGATAAAGGGAACCTGAGTGAACAAATAACACTTTTTTTTTTCAATTATTTCATTTATTTAATGAAAAAAGTTAACCAACACCAACGGGCACTGTGTGAAAAAGTAATTGCCCCCTAGTTAAATCAACCCAATTAAAGGGATAATTAGAGTCAGCTGATTGAACACAGCCAGGCTTTATTACAGCCAGCCCTGCTCAATATAAATCTCACTTATTTTGACCCTTACCATCAGAGTCACGTTGCCAGCACAAAGATTCAACAAGTACATTATGCCATGATCAAAGGAAGTTCCTGAAAAGATCAGAAAAAATGTGTTGCCCTCTACCAGTCTGGAAAGGGTTACAAAGCTATTTCTAAGGCTTTGGGATGCCATCAAACCACAGTGAGAGCCATAATCTCCAAATGGAGAACACTTGGAACAGTAGTGAATCTTCCCAGGGTGGCCTGCCAAAATTACTCCAAGAGCAGCGTAAATCATTCAGGAAGTCTCAAAGGATCCTAAAACAACATCCAAAGAACTGCAGGCTTCTCTTGCCTCAGCTAAGGTCAGTGTTCACGACCCCACAATCAGAAAGAGACTGGGCAAAAATGGGCTTCATGTGAGAGTAGCAAGGCGGAAACCACTGCTAACCAAGAAGAACATAAATGCTCGTCTCTCATTTGCCAAGAAGCACCTGGATGATCCACAAGCCTTTTGAGAAAATGTTCTATGGACAGATGAGTCCAAAGTGGAACTTTTTGGATGACATGGATCCCATAATGTCTCGCGTAAAGCAAACACAGCATTCCACAGTAAGAACACCATACCAACAGCCAAACATGGTGGTGGTAGTGTGATGGTGTGGGGATGCTTTGCTGCCTAAGGACCTGGATGACTTGCCATAATTAAAGGAACCATGAATTCTGCTCTGTACCAGAAAAATTCTTAAGGAGAATGTCCGTCATCCTTCCGTCAGCTGAAGCTGAAGCGTAGTTGGGCCATGCAGCAAGACAATGATCCAAAACACAAAAGCAAGTCCACATCAGAATGGCTAAAAAGAAGTAAAATTAAAGTTTTGGGTGGCCTAGTCAAAGTCCAGACTTAAACCCAATAGAGATGCTGTGGCAGGACCTGAAACGAAGCAGGTCATGCTCGAAAACCTACCAAATGTTACTGAATTAAAGCAGTTCTGTGAGGAAGAGTGGGTTAAAATTCCTCCACAGCGATGTGAAAGACTGATATTGAATTATAGGAAGTGTTTGGTTGCAGTCATTGCAGCTAAATGTGGCATAACCAGTTATTAAGTGTAAGGGGGCAATTACTTTTTCACACAGTGCCAGTTGGTGTTGGTTAACTTTTTTTCATTAAATAAGTGAAATTAAAAAAAAAAACAAGTGTTATTTGTTCACTCAGGTTCCCTTTATCTAATATTACATTTTCTCTAAAGATCTGAAAACATCCAGTGTGACAAATATGCAATAATAGAGAAAATCAGGAAGGGGGCAAATACTTTTTCACGCCACTGTAGGTTATTGATGTGCAGTGAAAAGAGAAGGGGTTCCAGAATGGAGCCCTGGGGTACTCCGATGTTAATATTGGTCTCATCCGAGAGAGCGAAGTTCAATTTAACAACTTGTGATCTGTTAGCTAGCTGTTAAACCAGGCAACTACAGTGGGTGAGAAGTTAAGTCTATGCAGGGTTGAGAGAAGCAGGGGATGATCAACAAGATCGAAAGCCTTGGTAAGATCTATGAATACTGCTCCTGTGAGCAAATCTTTGTCCATATTGCAGAGCATATAAGTGGTGAATTTAAGAAGAGCAGTTGAGGTGCTGTGTCCTTTTCTGAAGCCATGCTGAGGTTCCAAGAGAAGGCTGTTCTTTGTGAGATAGTCGATGGCTTGGATTGCAACAAGCTTCTCCAGTAGTTTGCTTAACACAGAGAGGATGGCCATAGGCCTGTAGTTATTGCTGTCCTTTGGGTCTCCTTTTTTAAAGATAGGCATAACTTGAGCAACCTTCCATAGGTCTGGAACGGTGCCGAGAGAGAGATAGAGTGAAAATTTTAGCCAACGGCGAGGCAATCAAAGGTGCCGCTATCTTCAGGAGTCGTGGCTCTAGTGAATCTGGGCCAGGGCTAGTGTTGTTGGATATGGTTTGTAATAGCCATAGGACCTCAGACCTAGATATAGCTTTGAAGTAGAAAGGAGGGGTAGTAGTTTGTTGGCAGTAGGCAGCGCTGGATGCAGGTGTCTGGGGGTTTGTAGGAAGGCTGAGAGGCTGTGGGAGGTGAAGTGAAGGATGAAGTGTATTGAGACAGGTCCGTGAACATTCGGTTAAACGCATTGGCTGTGGTGTTTGAGTTGATGCAGTGCACACCATTTAGGATCATATCCCCTGAGGTCATTGACTGGGCAGCCCCAAGAAAAGTCTTGATGTATATATATATATATACATATATGTATATGTATATATATATACATATAGAACCAAAAAGTTCCCTGCACACACTAACCTCAGAAAGAGGGACACCGCAGAAAGAAGGTTTCAAGTGCAAAATTTATATTTATTTAAAACAAATTCACCCACTCCAAAAAAAGTCTTGATGTGTGTCCAGAATTTTCTAGGGTCGCCAACAGAGTTTGTGAGCAGTTCCCTACAGTGGATGCTCCTTGCTGTTCTGATTTGTTTTTTACAGGACCTCTGAAAGGCCCTGTAGGTATTGTGGTCCTCTGGTAGCCTTGACAGTTTGTATCTCTTCCAGTGTTTGTCCCATGTGTTCAGGTTAGACAGCAGGTCCTTGTGTAGCCATCTGGTTTGTTTACCCTGACCCTTCTGGTGACCTTGGGGGAACGTTTATTCTGGACTGCTGTGAATTCATCAATGAAGATATCTAAGGTTGTTCCAACATCCACGATTACACTCACAGTCTCACCATCCAGAAGTAAAAACTGGCCATGGTTCCAGTGATGTAAAAAATCACCTAGCAACCAAATACCTTGTAATAAGAGATAACCCTCTGCAGTAGTTGCCACACAGTTAACAATGAGCATTAATGTTATGCACACACCCTCTTGCACGTACCACCAGGGACTGGTATTCCGCAACTCCCCTGGAACCCCCTGCAAAGACAATGTTAGCAAGGCAAGCATGCACTTTCCATACTGTACACCAACTAAGAATATGCTCATAAGCCAGTTTAAACGTGAAACAGCAAATCAGATTTATTAAGGGGGCGTGAACAAGGATGGGGGCATGAATCTAGAAGAATAATTACTTTATTGATTTGAATCAGGTTACTATGCATGCATGCATGCTAGTCCCTCAATAAACAGCCTGACAACACTGGGTACCCAGATTGTTACGCTGGCTGGCCAGAATCAGTGCCTGGGGGTGGCCGGCATTGCAGCTGTTGTTGGGCTCTTGATTGAAAGAAAAGGCAGTTAAACATGCATAAACAAGGCTTTAGTTATTTGTATTCAGGTCCGGTCAGCCCAGTCCACTGTAACCCTGAAACACACTGGAGCAATCAGATGGTACCACAGAAAGATTCAAAGAAAACTTGCAAGGAGATACCCTGAGTTTACTCACGACACCAATTGGTTGAGGAAGGTCTGGTGATATGAAGAACCGACGCTGGAAACTGAAGAGCATGGGGAAGCTGGGCCTGCATGACTCACCTCCACGTCATGGATTTTCCCTCCAGGTGGCTGCAAAGTGCAATTTCTTGCTGCACAGGGGATGGATCGCCAAGCTGGTCTCTCACTAAGAAAATAATCACTGGTACAGAAATTGATAGCTTGGACCGAGTTTGGCATAGGCCCAAGGCTGAATAAACACTTTCAGCAAAGTTTAATTTGTTTGCTGGTGAACACCTCCATCTGGCAGACAGTTTGGTCACTGGTAAAGAAGTCTCCTTTCTAGCAAGCAGGAGTCCCTGAACAGTAAGCTGTGACCCACAGTAAACATTCAGCACATTTAACGAGAACAGCATTCACTTCTCTACCTCTTCAATTCGGTTTCAGGCTGGTTCACTGTTTCAGTTAATCCACCGAGCAAACCTTTCAATTCACAAAAGCAGTCTCTCACACAACTCTTGGTCTGAACATTTTACAGGAGCTCCTCTTGGTCCAATGTCTCAAGCTGCACTTCTCCAAAGTCTCGGGCAAACTAGCACAGTTCAAAGATCAGTTTTGGATTAGTCCGATTACTGCTATCAAGCAGTCCAATACTGCAAAACAATGGCAGGAAGGCAAGTCAGGCCTTTCCCTGCCAACTCTCCCCAGCTCCTTTTCTGGAGCTGCCTCTCGAAGGCTCAAGCTGCTCAGCCTCCTAACTCTAACAGCAACTGAAGTCTCTTTTTTTTTTAACAGTTCTTGAACTAGCCTGGTTTTATAGCAATCCAACTGACTAGTGGAGCTGTCAGTCGCAGTTCTGGTGCTCCCATTAGTCAGTTTAGGTGCCAACCTGTAAAACTACAAGAAATATAGTTTTTCCTTTCCACGTGGTACTTGAACTAAGGACCCCTCAAGGTCCCCTGTGTCCCAGTTGGTCCAAATTGCTGGAAGTCCCTGACCAAACATGGTGGTTTCCACTTGGAGAACAAGCTATAAGAGGGCAGGTTAAAGCAAACACTCTAATTTACTTATAACAAGTTAGAAATAAACATTTACAGTAATAGAGCTCCCTCTGCTTCACTATTGACCACAGTGTGGAGCAAATTAGAGTGGTGCCCGGCTGATTGTGAGCTTTGAAACACTCAGACCCAGCCCGGACCATTTACTGCATTCACACTGTCTATAGTCTTAAAGGGACAGGCGCAGAGACACATCATGTCACTTTTACGCAAATCAACAGGATCAAACAAATAACCTTGGATTTATTACCTCTGCAGGACATCTTCCTGGCAGAGGGCATTTATGGGGCCCTGGGAGACACTTAAGGTAAGCCCCCAAATTTGGAGTGGGGCCACATCCACATGAGTCCTGATTGTCGGACTGCAGTGATCTTAAAAGTTCCATCTCAGGCATGCACATGCAGAGGGAGATGAAAACAATGAACATGCAAAGGCCTTCAAAGATCTGGTGTTGTGAAAGTCACAGGCGGCAGGAATGAAACTCCCTCTCTGTCTTCATGCAAAGTCCCCAGTGTATTTCAGCACTGTGGGGGCCTGCAAGCAAAGCTGCAAAGACCCACCCCTCCACGCTACCTCACCATATCCACCTGGTAAGGTGGCCTCCATATTTTACCCACATACGAAATCTGGTTGTCTGAGTTTCTGTAGAGGTAGAACATCCTTCCGAACATGCACATACTGAGGAGGGGGGGATGAAAACAAGTGAGCATGCAATAACCCTCATAGTTTTGTTTGTATACCCAGCTGCATGCAACAGTTTACCCCCGATCTCTCCTCATGCGTCATCCCCAGAACAAGAAGGCAAGGAATTTTAAAACAATTCACACACATCATGCCACAAAATATTTCCCATCAAAGTTACTCAATGATGGATCTCTGATTTAAACATGCAGGGAAAAGCATTGCTTAGAAAAATAACCATTTACAGTTCCTTGAGGTGGCATAATTGCCATCGGGGCACTAGAAAAATAAGTCTTATTTCCCTCCTATTTTGTTCTTTTCTGTTTGTTCACCAGGGAAAGTCAAGTTATGTCTAGTCTCTTACCCTTATAGGCATAAGGTTGCATAAAATTAAAAAATCCCCTTACCTCCTGTGATCCTTGACTTCGCACAGATCATCTCTAATCTGTACCTAGATACCCCAGTCAGTGGTCATTGGTTCAAGTCTCAGAGGCCTCCTGTGTTCTGCTTGCCTCCACATGGCATTTCCCATTTGCCAGATAATTTTGCAGCACTTGCTAGTTGTTACTGATGTTTCCAGGTGCTTACTCTCGTCTCTGATGGCTCCACTGAGATTTTGTGAGCTCCTGCTATAATAGCTTTTGCTGCTGTCCCTCTGGTGCTGTCTTCACCCTGGTGGATCATGGAACTAGAGCTCTGCTGTCAGAAAGAGCAGGGTGCCTGCAAGGGAAGCAGCAGCTCCTGGCTCCAGGGCACACAGCAGAGTCAGAGTGGAAAGGACCCAATTAAGGTGGAATTGCTTCCTGACCCCAGAGCTGACAGTGGGATCAGGAGCAGAAAGAAATCACTTACAGTGGCATTGCTCTCCAAACCCAGAGCAAACAGTAGTGCCAGGAGTGGAAAGGAGCTGCTCCCAGAATTTCCATTTTGAGGCATGCACATGCAAAAGTGTCCTAACTGTATTGTACATTCTGTATATATTATATGTGACGTGGAACCTTTGTAAATGAGTCTTTGACTCAAAGGTATTTCTGATCTCTGTAGTAAACAATAAACAATAAAAGTGCAGCAAAACCAATGAACATGTAAAGCCCTCCAAAGATCTGGTGTTGTGTAAGATCACATGCAGGAATGAAGACCCTTCCCCCTGTTTCTTTACATGCAAGGTCCTCAGTGTGTTAAGCAATGCGAGGACTTGCAAGCAGAGCAACAGAAACCCAGCCTGCCACTGTATCTCACCATGTCTGCCTTTTATGGTGTCCTCCATAACTTCTCCACATATAAAAGCTGATGACAGGAAGTGGCATGGCAAGGGGAGAGAGTATTTGACAGGATTTATTTGTGCACAGCATGATCAAAATGACAAAACCCTGCACAATCATTGAAGCAGTGAAACTCCTTTAAAAAGCAGAATAGGTAAGGAGAGAAGGGAAAGGGGGGGGGGGATTGACAAGCAGGGTGGTAGCAGAATCTGAAAGGCCATTATGGCAGAGGCTGACCTGGACATTGTCACCATTACCAAGTCATGGTACAACGAGATATGTCCATACCAGCCTATACTCTGTTCAGGTTGGACAGGGTGGGGAAGAAAGGGGGAGGAGTAGCTGTTTATGTGAGGAATAGAATAAAAGCAACAGAGATACAAGGAGTACAGGGATGGGTGAAGGTACTGTGGGTCATCCTAGAAATGGGGAATGGAGCCACTGTTTACACTGGCATGATCTACAGACCTCTGGCATGGGGGTGGAGTTGGATAATGTTCTGGTGGAAGCCATCCAACAAATGGAAAATAAGGGTGTGGTGCTGCAGGAGGGGGATTTCAATTTGCCGGATGTAGACTGGACCATCCCTGCTGCAGCTTCAGCTAGGAACAGGGACATCCTGGACTCTCTAGAGGGGGCATTCCTCAGACAACTGGTAAAAGAGCCCACTCACGAGGGGGCAATACTGGACCTTGTACTCACCAATGGGGACAATGTTGCAGAAGTCACAGTGGGTAGCCACCTGGGGACCAGTGATCAATGTACAGTGTGGTTCAATATACTGTAAGTACTGTGGCAGAATCAAATCACACAATGGCAAGGGTTCTGGACTTTAGGGGGCTGATTTTAAAAAGAAGGAATGCCACAGGGATGAGCTGGTAGAGGCAGAGAGCTTGGGTGGAGTGTAGGAACATTGCAAAAACTAAAAGTGGGGATAGTGAAGGCAATAAACCTCTGCATCAGGCAAGTAAGCAAAAGCAAGAACAAAAATATACCTCTATGGTTCTCAAAAGAGGTAACTGTGGAGATAAGGGCAAAAAAGTTAGCATTCAGGAGGTATAAGGAGACAGAGATGAGGATAGGGAGGTGTAACAGGAGAAACAGAGGGAGGCAGGGAAAACAATAAGGAGTGCAAAGGTGCAGATGGAGGAGAAAATAGCCCAGGCAGTAAAGAAAGGGGATAAGACATTTTTTATGTAGGTAAGTGAAATGAGAAAGATAAGGGAAAGGATAGTAAAGCTTAGGAGGGAAGGGGGAGGGGGAGTGTGTGGAGGGGGAACAGGAAAAAATGGACATCCTGAAGAAATACTTTTGTGCAGTGTTCTCAGAGGAAGGGAAAGGTGAAGGACCACAGATAAGTGCCAGGAGCATTGAAGAAAGGGAGGTGGACACTAGTTCATTTACAGAGAAGAGAGTCCTAAGGCAACTCGCAAATCTGAAAGTGGACAAGGCAATGGGGCCAGACAGGATGCATCCAAGGATACTGAGGAAGCACAGAGAGGTGCTAGTTGTACTTCTGACAGCCCTATTCAACCACTCACTGGAGACAGGAGTGGTTACAGAAGACTGGACGGGGGCAGATGTAGTTCCACTTCACAAAAGTGGTAGAAGGGAGGAGGTGGACAATTACTGGCCAATCAGCATGACTTCAGTGGTGGGGAAATTAATGGAATCACTGCTGAAGGAAGGGATTGTGGAATATCTTGAATCCAGTGGCTTACAAGATCCGAGGCAGCATGGATTCACTGGAAGGAGGTCAGGTCAAACAAATCTAATAGATTTCTTTGACTGGGTGACCTGAGAATTAGACCAAGGCGGAGCAGTGGTGGAGTGGGGGATGTGGCCTACCTAGATTTCAATAAGGCCTTCAACACTGTTCCACATAGGAGAATTAAAAACAAGTTGGGCAGCCTAGGAGTGGGTACAAAGGTGGTAAACTGGATAACCAATTAGTTAGGGATCAGGAGACAGAGGGTGGTGGTAAAATGAGTTCAAACCAAGGAATGGAGGATGACCAGCGTGGTGCCACAAGGATCAGTACTGGGACCAGTCCTCTTTAATGTCTTTATTAGTGACCTTGCAGAGGGGCTAGAAGGGAAGGTATGCTTCTTTGCAAATGACACTAAAATCTGCAGTAGGGCAGACTCCCCAGGGCTGTGTGTGGAAAAAATGAATAGAAATCTAAGAAAGCTAGAGGAGTGGTCAAGGGTGTGACAGCTAAGTTTCAATGTAAAGAAGTGCAAAATCATGCACTTGGGGCACAGAAACCCAGGGGCGGAGTGCAAAATGGGGGGAGTGGTATTAACGGCCATCAAACAGGAAAGGTTCCTAGGGGTAATCACATCTGATGACCTAAAGGTGACCAGATGGTGTGAAAAGGGGGTGGGGAGAGCTAGTGGGATGCTAGGGTGCATAGGGAGGGGTATAACCAGCAGAAAGAGAGAGGTGGTGTTCCTGCTGTATAGATCATTGGTGAGACTTTACCTAGAGTACTGTGTCCAGTTCTGGAGACTACAGGCCTCATTTTCAAATGGGGATGCAAGGCATGTGACCAAGCCCTGCATCCCTGCAAAGTTTACTACACCTGCATACAAGGGATTGACGCAACTTGCACCCAATTTTAGAACCCGGGACGCAAGTTGTGACAGTCCCCTCAATTTATTGAAGCTTGTGCCAAAGCTGTGGTACATGCCCCATAAACCGGCTCCCCCATGGATGCAAAGTTACGCCAGGGGGAGCTGGCGCAACTGTGCTGCATCACCGCAAGTGACTTGCGGCAGAGGAGTTGCAGCAAGCTTCTGTTGAAAATTGCACTGCGGCACAGGTTTGACGCAAGTCACCACTTGCATCAAACTCTCTGCCACAAGTCCCTTGTGGTGACCACAAGTCTTTAGAAAATCGAGCCCCACATCTCTGGAAAGACATAGAAAGGGTAGTGGTGGTCCAGAGCCGAGCAATTAAAATGGTGTAGGATCTGCATCAAAAGCCTTAGCAGGAGAGTACAAGACCTTAATATGTACATCCTGGAGGAAAGGAGGAAAAGGGGGGATATCACAGAGACTTTCAAATACCTCATGGGTATAAATAAGGTTCAAGAGGGAAGCATTATTCAGAAAAAAAAAGATACTCAAGAACAAGGGCTATGAAGTTGTGGGGGGGGGTAGACTGAGGGGTGATGTGAGGAAGTACTTCTTCACAGAAAGAGTGGTGGATGCTTGGAATAGCCTCCCAGTGGAGGTGGTGGGGGCAAAATCAGTAACAGGATTCAAGAATGCATGGGATAGGAATAAGGGAACCTTAGTGGTAGGGAAAGGTGGGGTTTAGAGCCAGAGATCAAGTAGGGTCTGAGGTGTTACATAGGTAGGGAAAATGGGCAGACTAGGTGGGCCAAGTGGTCCTTGTCTGCTGTTAGATTCTATATTTTTATGTAAATGTGCTTTCCATAGGAAAAACCTATATCATTGGTCAGATCAACCACTATTGGTTACAGTCTAGTTTCTTGCCACCTCATTGGCTTACAGACTGATACAGCTCCTGAAACTTCTGTTCTGCACTGCAGCTAGATCATAATGTTTGACTTGCATTCTGCAATCAAGTATATAAAGTTCTAATGAGACAGACAAGCACCATTACTATAAGCTCAAGCAGTAGTAATAATAGATGATTCCAAAAACTTAATTACCGAGTCGGAAAAAGGGGAAACAAAAGATAGTTTGACTGACAGTTCTAACCTGCTAGAAGAAAAAATGTTACTAAAATGAGTAACTTTTTTTCTAACAACAGCCCCTATGCACTAATGGGTGGAGTGACTACATGCTGCGTATGTTGGGCATGTAGCCACCCCGCACCCATTGCGTCCCCTGCACAGGATGCTCTAATGGGGGAACACAGCACCTATGTGCATGATCACCTGACCACATGAAGGGCAATATACACCAGGGTGGGCCAGCACTATGCTCCATGCACTACAGCATGTAGTGCTGGCCACAGGAGTATGGAGAAGGGCGCAGGGTATGACAGGGAGAACTCTGCCGTAAGCCCCCTATGTACCCCATGTACACTACTGTTCACTGCCCGGATGGGGTGGTTAGTCTACACTGCCAATGGGACCACTGCTGCCAGACCATCCCATGGCCACCTGGTGCCACCCAGCACACATTGGTGCATGGCATCTAACTGGTGCCCTCCCACACTATACTTACACAGGCACCAGCCCGTGGATGCTGTCCCTTCCCGAACAACACCGCCAGTCAACCCCCTGCCCTGGGCCACCCAGGCATGTTGTGGGGTACAGTGCCCCCCTACACTGCCAAAAGACCCCCCAACCCAGTCCCAGTGACTCACTTTGGAGCTGCATCGTGGGAGGGCTGGTGGCATTGCCCTCCACTCACTGCCTCAGCCACTGACCATAGGTCTTTCATGGGGTGTGCTGCCAACGTGCTCCCCACCACATAGGGGATCTACTCTGTGTCCTTGTCCAGGCATCCAATTGCATGCCAGCTGGATCCACATCCCTGGCCACCCTGCGGTGTCCTGCATGCCAGGGGGGTGGGGCCGTGGGCAGGAAGTGGCTGGTAGTGCATACTAGCTGGCACACACCTGTTCTGGGGTGCACAGTTATACGGGGGGGGGGTACGCCCTGATTCCATGTACTTCTACCTCAGTAGTGTATAGGGGCCAATATGAACTGTCAGCCAAACCTGTGGAGACTTCAAACAATAATCTGCATTGGAGGGTTTTAGGATTACTTTGGAAATAGGTTCTGAAGTACAGAAATCCCAAATTTAGCATCCTCTCTTGCCTGTGTGTACAGGCAATGCTGAGATGTTAATGTGTGGACTATGGAACAGGTAGCAATTTTACAAACTTTCTGCCAGCGGTAAATTCCTTCTAGCTGTCACTGATGCTGCTGTACTCCTAGTGCAGTGCGTGTTTTAATGCCATCTGGGCATACATTCTCTGCCTTGTGGTAGCAAACATTTATTGTTGACAGTATCCATCTTGATATGATCTGCTTAGAGGCTAGGTGTCTCTTTAGCACTTTGCCATATATAACAAATTATTGTTTTTTTATTGTTCCTCATGTCCTCTGCACTATGCTTGTAAAAACTGAGGGCCCTTCTTATATCTCCTCAGGAACCATGCTTTCAGGTGATGGGACTGCAAGGTGGGATGGCTCACCACCTGACCTTTTGAGAGTGTCAGAAGAAGATCCTGACATGGGGCAGGGTGTGAGGAATCTGTGATGTCTGAATTAACAAAACGTTCCATGGCTGTCTGGTGCTATTATTATCATGGTTACATGTTCCACCATCACTTTCAGAAGTACCTGATTCCCTTAACCAGTAGTAAGTCCTTGTCCTGGGACTACAATCACCAGCACTTTTCTCCTCATCTCGCTTCTTATATCATCTCCACTTCCACAATAATATTATACCTACCATAAGACCTTACTTTTTCCCTCTCATTTCAGCCCCCCAGGACTTTCAGATCTGCCCCTACTCTAACTTTGTCCTCCCCACAGTAGTATCTACTGGTGGTGTGTTGAGTGCCCCCTGGTTCTCTTTCTGCTTCTACTCCTCCCCCTAGCCTACCTCATACCCTACCCTCTCCTGCTCCTCCATCTCTCTTCCTTCCTACAAACTTGTATCCTGTTCTGCTTGTTCCCAGCCCTCTTCTCCCCACTATTATCCCCAATTTTCCTGTTTTTTTTTCCTAGTTTTGGAATCATGTTTATATTTGCAGCCACTTTGTTAATGCAACCTTGTTAAATGCAGTTTTTTTTGTAATGTTCTTCTTGTACCATTGATTGTTATATTGTAAGTGTTATGTTATCCTGTACTTTGTTAATTTTACTGACCATGATGTGGAACCTTTGTAAACGAGCTTCTAGCTCAAAGGCTGTAATCCAAGACTGTAATAAATAAGTAAAATATTTCCTGTAACAGAGGAAAGGGTGGAAAAGCAAACAGGAACCTGTTGCTATAATGCATTTTGAGAGCATCTTCTTGGACTGTTCCTTGAAATGGGGCTCTGTAGCAGAATAGTGCTATTTTTTTTTGCCCTCCCCTGATGTAAACTTATCCTTCCTTGGAACTCTACCACTGTCTGTTTTAGGGACCACTCATGTGTCACATGACCCATCCTGCTGAGAAAGTCTACCAGTACATTTTCCTTCCCTGTAACATGGAATGCAGAGATCTATGCACTGAGGATATAGAACATATCTCATATTGTAGTGCTTTCTTGCACAGCTTTGAAGGTCTTGCATCACTCACTCTGTTTATGTAATACACTGTGATGGCATTGACCCTCCTTATCTGATGGACTTGGCTGCTGCTTCTCTCTACTTTCTCTCTCTCGCTCTCTCTCATTTTCTCTCTCTGACTCTCTCGCTCCCTCTTCCTCTTCCTCTTCCTCTTCTCTCTCTCTCTCTCTCTCTCTCCCCCTTCTATCGCCCTCCCTTCCTCTCCTCCTGGTTCAACCACCTCTTTGTGACATGATATATTGTCTCTATGTATGCCCTCTATTGCCTATGTTCTTACTTTTATTTATTTTGTGATACCTGTCCTACTGTTCTCTAATTTCATCATACTGTCTAAACCTACTCATGTTTGTTGCTAAATTTGTCTCCCCATACCTGAAGTTTTGACTTGACTCTGTACTGTACTGCTTTCATGTGCTGCGTCACATATAATGCCTATATTCTTACTTTTATTTATTTTGTGATACCTGTCCTACTGTTCTGTAATTTCATCATACTGTCTAAATCTGCTCGTGTTTGTTGCTAAATTTGTCTCCCATACCTGAAGTTTTGACTTGACTCTGTACTGTACTGCTTTCATGTGCTGCGTCACTTATGCAGTTTTGTATTTCTAAAATGTGTTCTCCCGGGTCGTGCCTGAAAATAGGCATCCTTGTGCCTAGTGCACTTACCCGGTTACCAAAAGCAAATAAATAAATAAATAAAATGTTAAAAGGACTTCAGGGACAAATACACCACTTGGAGCTCGAGAAGACTGATATGTTCTCTTCCATCTGCTGGGCTGCAGATCCCTTTCACTCTTTGGTCTGAGACATGCTCTCCAGTCTAAGAGGGTGCATCTGTGGTAAACAGTAATATATGCAGGGCTGGCTGAAAATGAATTCCTTTTCTTAAGTGTTGCCCCGATGCCACCCTTGGAGGTATCTTACAAGCCTTTTCTGCACTGAGATGAGGGCAGTCAGAGGGTCCTTGAGCCGAGACCAGTATTCTCTCAGATACCACTGTATATTTTGCATGTGCAGCCTTACCCCTGGTACCACAGAGGTTGTGATTGACATGAGGCCTAGTAGGCTTAGAAATTCCTGAGCAGTCCTTTTTGTTCATGTTTGTAAATAGGATGCACATTGTACCAGTGTCTGAATCCTCTCTTGAAGGAGATGGGCCCTTGTTGGCATTGTGTCCAGTTCTTTCCTATGAAGTGAGATTTTGCATGGGTTACAGGTTTTTGGTTTTTCTAAATTCTGGATGAACCCTAACTTTCTCATCAAGGTCGTAATCTGTTCCATTGATGATAGGGCCTGTTTCCTCATTCTGACACACACTATCAGTTCAATGTGCTTACGTAACTTGGTATAATGTTGTGCTTATGCAACTTTTTTGTTAAGTAAACCTTTATGGCTGTTCGCCTCTCGTTCCTCGGGGAATGCCACCCTATACGGAAGCCAAAGGCAAGGAACCCTGAAGAAGGGTTCCACCCCTAGAGGTGTCATGGGAAGGATTCTCTTAGGCTAAAGATACTTTAGGAAGAAGCACCAAGGAGAGTAGTGAGCTGCTGGAGGAGGAAGGGAGGATGGTGGGGCAAAGGAAAAATGCTTCTGTGAGAAGTATGGAGAATGACATTTAAATAGCTCAGGCAGGCAGCATGGCTGGTTGCTCAGCTCATTGAACCACAGTCAAAGCCTTTCATTTCAATGTGCTTATGCAACTTGGTGTAATGTTGTGCTTATGCAACTTTGTTAAGTCTTTGTGGCGGTTCGTCTCTCATTCCTTGGGGAATACCACCATGTAGTGAAATCAAAGGCAAGGAACCCTGAAGAAGGGTTCCACCCCTAGAGGTGCCATGGGAAGGATTTCCTTAGGCTAAAGGTACCTTATTAAGAAACCCCCAAAAGAATGTAGAGCAGAAGACATTGCATAAAATGAACAAGTAAATATCTTGTATTGAAGCCCTTAATGTAGGTCAAGTAGGTATTGATGTATTTAGGACCTTGATATAAGTCAGCAAGAGACAACAGTAATATATAGCGACCTTCATGTCGGTCAGAACGATTAGACAGCAAGAGGGCATTACCTCCTAAGAAGAGAGGGAATAGCAAAGGAGGGCCTTCATCCATCTCCATTCAACAGCGAAAACCTATTTAAGCAACTTAGGGACTATGCTATTAAAACCTAACCAGGTTTTATGACCTTTGGCATGGAGGAGAGGAAAAAACTCCTTTGAGGAGGAAACCTCTGGGGATCCAAGGCCGAGGTCGCCTTCCCTCCAGGCTTTGGGATATTTGATTAGTGATGATCCTGCAGCTGCAATTTACAATTCAAATTTAGCGGATGGAAAGTATTCCAGTTTGGAGGAAGGCTCTCACTCTAACCCTCTAAAGGGAACGCCATGAAGGATTGCAAGTGCAGCGTTCAACAACGGGGTACTCGGGGATTGCATGGGGGAAGCGAACATAAAAAAAAGGTTTAGCGGTTTAGGTTTTCGGTAGGTTCCGACTTGTCTTGTAAGTAGGCTCTACATTTTCTTTGGGTCAGTTTGTTTTGAAATGCAAATGGAGCAAAAATCAGAGGGCTGCTTCAATGATTTTTTTTGCCACTTTTGGTGTGGTCAACTGACGTGTTATGGATGAATGGGTGAAGTGATTTTTTTTTCCTCTCCTGAGGTCTTCTCATGCCTGGCCTTCATACAGTGATGTTATACTGAAATAACATCACTGGTGAAGTTGGGTACTGACCAATCAGAGCCCAGGATTCTTTCTTTGCTATTGTATTATAAGATAGTAACTCCTCAGCATGTATTTCTACATTTGATGTGCACGTGCATCAAATGTTTTGTTACACTGAAAGGGGGTCTTGGGGGGATGTCACTGCCAAGCCCATTGCAGTTTTAAGTACCATGGGCTTGGCAGTCTATACCAATGACCACACACAGTGGTTGCGATACCACTCACTGCTTGCTGGGTGGAAACTTGTTGTACTTCAAAGAACTGAGCCACTCTAATCAGAGAGGGCTTCGGTCCTTTGTTTGCATGAAGTCAGCTTGCAAGCAGCTGACTGGCTTTCAGCATCAGGAGCCCATCAGCCAGGCAGCCTTTAAAATTAAACCCTGTCAAAAGGAAAACCATCCTCCAAAGTCTGTTGCAGCTGCCACCATAATTGCCAACCCCCTCAAGCCCAATCCATGTTATTATGATGGCACAGGGTGCCCAATCACCCTTGTCAGCTGCTAACCCCCCTGCAAAACAGAAAAATGTCCATTGATGTCTGTTGCAGCTGCCACCATAACTGCCACCCCTCAAGCCCAACTCATGTTATTACTATGCCACGGGGTGCCCAATCCCCCCTGCCATCTGCTACCCCCCCCACCCTGCGCGTTTGAGTTATGCAGCACTGGGGAGACCACCCACGGTGCTGCCAAATACAACACTGACACTGGGGGTGCCCAATCTCCCAGTGCCACCACCTGTAATATAGAGGATAATGTATGGACATGCATTGGTAACTAGTTTGTTAACCAGCGAGAGGTTGCCATGGTGATCATGTAAACCTTGAGAGCGAAGCTCGAGAGGTTTATGTCACCATGGCAACCTTGAGATGGTTATTCAAATTGGTTGCCAATGTAGGACCATACATTATAGTTTATAGTGTATGGCCATACATTTCAATTTAGAAAATTAAACTGGCTCCTTACTGTTTACATTTAGGCACCACCGCAGCCATTCCAGGTTATGCTTTCACCGCCGTGGCCTTTTCTGGAAGGCTTGGTCCTGTAGTGGGCGGGCACATGCGCAAAGCGATCCCTGTTGTTAGCCTATTGATGTGAAGTAGCATCGATAGGTTAACAACATTGGAATGGACAGATGATGGTTAACAGCCTTAGAAAATGATAATTTCCTAAGGTTAACAGCATTCTACCATACACTATAAAGAAATCTGACCCTCATTATTTTTTTATTTTTTTAAACCAGTAAAAAAAAAAAAAACGTCAATCAATGTCTGTAGCACCATTATTCCCCCCAGCCAACCCTTCCACTCAGCACCCACTACCCAACACCCCCAAGCCCTTACTTACCCACTGGGGGGGATCCAACACCGTAGTCCTCTCTGAACCACAGGCACATCTTCACTCTTCAAAACAAGACAGCAAACTGAGGAAATCAGGTATGGGGTTCAATGTATTTCAATGGGTTTTTGAACTTAATGGCATAACTTGGCCATTTTTGAATATTTTTGCCCCAAAATTTTAACATGCCTTTTTGGGACCTCACCTCATGAACAATGACAGTGAAATTAGGCAAGTCTGTCCTGAAAGGCGATTTCACAGTCACTGCATGAAATTCCCTTTCCTACAGGAGTTGAACATTTTCTCTGCCCTTGTTCATTGAGGTAGGGTCATAAGAAGGCTATGTTGAAAATGTGGCATAAAAACATATATATATATAAAAAAAACAAAGTTATTAGTCTATGTTGAAATTTGTGAATGCAGGCTTGTAACTTTGGTAATTTTCAATATTTTGACCCCAAATTTTCAACATCGCCATTTTTTCACAGCACCTCATGAATTTTTTTTTTTATTGTTTAACCAGAAGTGGCACACTAAGCTGTGTTTGTGTGTGTGTGTGAGTGTGTTGGGGGGGATGAAGCAGTGCCATGGCAACCAGTAGCTATGGATGACACAGTGGGACAAAACTCTGCAACTCAAAAAGAGAAAATCAGTACATTGATGCAGGCAGAGGAACTATTTTATTTCAAATTAAAACAAACATTTTACTTTTTTTCTGCTTAGTCCATTGAATTTGAATTGTTTCACATGTGAACACCCAAGGTACCCATTTCATAAGCACAATAAGACACTCTGGGGGTGTGCGCTGGACACTTCTAGTGCATGGCCAGGAGCTGAAGGCTCTCGGCCTGTGGCCTTGTGCCAAACTACCCCCTGACCATGCGCTAGAAGTGTCTAGCTCACACACGAGTATGTCTTGTTGCTTACATAGCATAGTGGTTAAGAACAGTGAGCTGCAAACCTGGAAAACTGGGTCAGAGTCGCACAGCCACCACTTGCATACTGTGTGACCATGAGCAATGTTACTTAACTTGTGTGTACTTCCGGGGCACCTGGAAATGAGCCTTGGCTTTGTGTGTCTTGCCTGGTCAAAAATTGTAATAAATAAATAAATGACTAAATAGATAAATATATGGTGCAATCAAATCACTCTCAAAAAATATCTTGAGGTAACCTGGGTCCTGTGGGGCTTATGAGTATATAAGGCCCCTTCCTCTGGTTATTTGGATTAGGACATCAAAGAGAGGCAGGAGAATTCACTAGCTGGCTGCTCCAAAGAGTTAGTCGCAATTCTCATAGAGCATGAAAAGTGGAATTACAGGAGTACCAAAAATGAATTCACTGTAGTACAGAATAAACTAAAACAACATGGAAACATCAGTGAATTAAAAGAATCGGATACATACTGTACTTACAGTAAAAAGCAGTGACGTTTAAGTCTGAGGGGGAAGCTTACAAAAAGAATGAGTTGGAACGAGACAGGACAAATTACTCTGAGGGTGGAATTTTTGGCTGGGACTGGAAACAAAGATCTTGCAGTGGGAGCATTGAGAAACTGAAACCTCCAAATGATAAATCAGAACAGAGCTAGTAGCTGAACTGCAGGAAAAACTGACAGTAATAAACAGATTACTTTTTTAGAAAAGATGCAACAGACTCAGGAAGAAGCAATAACCGCCAAAACCAAAAAAAGGAGATGGAAGAGGAGGATGAGGAGAAGCAAAAAGTGGAGGTGGAGAGATTGTGGGTATGAGGAAATCAGTGAAGAATCAGTAGCGACATTACAGGTACTGAATATTTAATCTGTGAACCTTTTATCTGCACAAGTAAATGCCCTAGCCAAAGGACTTTCATCTGTACCTTCAGTTGATCCTATTTTTGTTTACAAGTTGAGCTATTGAAGCTCCTGCATAAATTGGACTTGAAAGTCTTTTTTCATGAAAACCCTGCACCTAATTTGAATAATTTGAACATGTATTTTATAATAAATGGTATAGCATCTGACATTTTGCCAGCAGACATCACTAAGCCTCAGCCTGCAATCTGTGAGTGATATGCAGGAATATGAGGACAATGAATTCCTTATTGATACTGCAAATAATCTAAATGTAAATGCAATTGATGTTATTGAGGAAATAAATGAAATTGAACCATTGAAAGCCAATACAAATTTGAAAGATAAAGAGTGTTTTGTTTGTTTGTTGTGTGTTTGAAAATTAAATTTTGAAGGACATCAACAGGTTTAAAAATGTTTCCTTCCCCCACGGCATCACAATATGAAATCACAAGACTGGCAAGTTTAGCGAGATTTAAAAGCTGTAAGGAAATAACCAGAAACCCAGCCGACAAAGGTGGTGCTGTGATGGTTCAGGACACTCAGCAATATTTTGCAGAATCCCTTGGACAAGGAATGTTACGTGAAGCTGACTTTCAACCCCACTCTCCCTTTCAGGAACATTCTGATTGAATTGTTAGATAGAGTAAGGGAGAGGAGGAGGAGGATTAGTCAATCAGAATATCAGTTTCTCAGAAAAGATTTTCCCTTTTGCCTCACTTTTTATACCCTCCTAGAAGCCCACAAGTCTATGAGAAACCCTCCTAGGTGACCTAAAGTATCTGGCCTTGGGTTGCTCAGTGAGGGTCCCTCCAGATTTGTGGACCATTTTCTAAAACAAATTGTGTGTAAAACACTCACTTATTTGCATCATACTGCACATACTCTTGAAAATCTTGAGGGTATATGCTGGTTGGCAGAATATTGTTGGATTGTTGTGGACATCACCTTGCTGTTCAGTACATGTGTATCCAGCATGAGAAGTGGATTTCTGCAGATGAACTTTGTCTGGACAGTTAATCTCAGTTTGCCTCTACACCAAAATATTTCATCACTTAAATGTTAGAATATGTTTTGAAACAATTATTTCTTGTTCAATGAAAACTACTATCTGCAACTCGGTGGAACTGTGATGGGGGTGGGGTCAGTGCCCTCATACACAAATGTATTCATAGCCCTATGGGAAGAGTGTGTTGTTCTGTCAGACTTGAACCCCACTTCAGGTACATTGTACATTGATATTGTTTTATAGACAATATCATCTTTGTCTGGGGTGTGGATACCCAGTCAACAGAACAGTTCATAAAGTGGTTACATTCAAATGAGTGGAATCTTCAGTGTATGTCTAGAATTCTCTATAAATCAATGGACTTCTTTGACAGTGAAATGTTATTGTAGAGAGCACCTCATGCAGGAAACCCACTACTGGTAATTACCTTTTAAGAGCAGACAGCACTCACCCAGGTCTCTTATCAAAAGTGCTATCTATGGAGAGTTCTTACATGTAACACACAACTGCTTATCAGACCAGATGTTTGAAAAAGAATCTAAAATGATGGCAGTACATTTCAGGGAAAGGGGCTGCTCATTAGATGTAGTACAACATGTACTTTTAAAAGTATAGAGGCAACAGAGGCAAGACCTTATCAGAACTAGAACTAGGAATACATTAAGTCCACAAGACGAGCCCATCATGTTTTTGATGGTTTATCACAGTAGGGTTGCTGAAATCAAACATATTGTCCACAACAGAGGATCAGTTTTAACAGCTGACAAATACCTCCACCCTCTGGTAGGACCTGCTCCCATAGTATCCTTCAGAAGAGGTAAAACAGTAGGTAACCATGTCACCAGCAGTCTTTATATGGCACAAAAGCTAACAATAACAAGCACAAGAACAGGATTCAACAAATCCAGAAGGTGTAATGTGTGTAACTCTGCTGTTACTGGTGACCAGTTTAAACATCCTGTCATAGGAGAAGTATTTAAGCTTCAGAAATATGTAGACTGTCAAACAACCTTCTATGTTTATGTCTGTTGGTGCTTATGTAATAAGATCTATGTAGGAGGCATCATTCTCTCTCTCTCTGAAGTGTTGCATTCAGGAGCATATTTGAGCTATTATTAATAAAAATGAAAATAATGCTCTGGGTGCTCTCTTCAGAGAGGCACATGGGTTCCTCCACTGTGGAATTCTGATTTATATCACAGGAACACATCCCCCCCACCAGCCCATGGAGGGGATAGATTGAGCTTGCTCCAAAAAGAGTCCAAGTGAATAATCATATTAGAGGCACTAAATCCAGTGGTGTACTGGCAACACATTGACATTTTGATAGCAAAGACCACCACAGCAAGAAATCTCACCAAGTCGCTGTGATGGTCTCACTGTACAATGGCGCTCTGTCTCCCAGTGTTGCACCCCTACTCTGAACCAACTACGACTCGGAGTTGGATATTTAGAGATGCCGACAGCCGACATTGTTCCCATCATGGTTGGGCATGTTGACAAAAATGTTGTCGACGTGTTGACATGGAACCAAATCTAGCAGGTCTCAGTGATGTCATTGATCTGAAGCTGTTCTTATAAATGGCTTTTCTGACTGTTTGCCTTTGAGTATGTTGTCAATGTTCTTGGTACCAGATATCCTCAGCTAACTGATCTGGCTAGTGCAACATAATAAGGGGAATTACAGTACCTTTACTGCAGCACTTTGTCACTACCGTGTCTCATCTGCTTTGCTGTAGTGTCACCAGTAAATGTCATTCTTGAATTATTAGGTTCTTAGTCCTGTGTTTTGTTTTTGTCTTTTTGTCCATAAATGAATTACAAAATAGACTCTTTTTGCACATCACAACCACAATCTCTTTGTACCCTAGTGTTTCTCATTTGTTATTACACTGAATGCGCTACTAATATGTGCTGCTCGTATTCACTATTATAATATATCCTTATCATTTCTCATTTTTCTCTGCCATTATTTCCATAATTAATTGTATTATTATTGGCCAGAGATTTGAAAGCAAGGGCCATTTTCAAATTTTGACATATTTTCCAGAGTGCTGGTATCTCCTGTCATTGATAAATTTGCTTTTCTTACATGATTTGCTGTTCAGGAATATGCTGGATTCTTGCCCCCCTCCCTTTTTTTTACATTGCAGGACTTTTTTGACATCTACTAGAACACTCAGTCTTTTTTATTTGTGGTATAAATTGATTGGTATGCAATTACTGTGAACTTTGCTGTGGTTGCTTTAACATTTTTAATCATACACTGTTTAATAAATGTTCACATTTTTATGAAGTTTTTGACACTCCTGACAGTGCTCTCCTTGCAGTTGAATCTTGTACAAATTATTTTAATAATGTTCATCTGTATTTAATCACTGAGTACACTATTTAGTTGTTCATGTTGCAAGCTAGCCGCCCCCCCGAGGAGGCCACTGGCAATGATGATGGTGGGGGGGGGGGGAGACATTCAAGGGCACATTTTCAAGGCAACAAAGCCATACATGAGAATTGTTACAAATGAAACACAAGACCAATATGGTTCCCAGAAAGGGTCAGAGAAACAGTGGGGGCCACAAAAAAGGCTTTCACAAAGTACAAGGAAAATCGGGGGGGGGGAGGAGGAAGGGGAGAGTACCGAACAGAAACTAGGGAAGCAAAGAGGACAATATGGGAGGCAAAGACAGACATGCAGCTGCATATTGCATGGTGAGAGAAGAGTGGGGAATAAAGGAAGCAGGGAGGGGTTATTGTTAGGCTACAAGAGGGGGAAGGGTACTAGAAGAAGATAAACAAAAAGCAGCCATTCTGAAAATTTACTTCTGCTCTGCCTTCACAAGGGAAGACAGTGAACCCCTCCTGAAAGTGGCATCAGTGGTGCTGACAGGATACTTTCTGAAATGAGGCAGCCAGTATTTACCAGATAAAGGGTCCAGAAGGAGTTTGAAGCTCTAAAGGTAGATAAAGCCCCAGGGCTTGATGCAGTGTGCCCAAGGGTGCTCAAGGAAATGTCTGTGGAAATGACTGAACCCCTTGTAGGACTATTCAGTAGCTCAATCCAGAAAAGGGTAGTTCTGAAAGACTGGAGGGTAGTGGGCATACTGTAGTCCCACTACACAAGCGTAGGGGACAGGAGCAACCAAGGAATTACTGACCTGTCAGACTTACCTCTGTAGTGGGTAAACATGAGTCACTGATCAAAGAGGATCTTGTGGGCTACCTAGAGAACAGTGGTCTACAGGATAGTAAGCAGCATGGGTTTGTGGTAGGGAGGTCTTGTCAGAGTAACCTGATGGTTTGCTTTGTTTAGGTAACAAAGGTAGCAGATAAGGCCCATGTTGTGGATTTACTGTAGTTCAATTTCAGTAAGACTTTTGACTCAGTGCCACACAGAAGTTTGCTGAAAAAGCTGGAGGACCTGGGTGCAGCTAGGGCCACAGTTAGATGGGTAGAAAACTGGTTGAAGTAGAGACAGTAGAGGGTGGTGCTAAATGGGGTCAAATCAGAAAAGAGGGAGGTCACAAATGGGGTGCCACAGGGATCTAGCCTGGGTCCTGTCCTCTTCAATATGTTCATCAGAAAAATTGGAGAGGACATCGGTGCAAATGATGTCTCTTTGCAGATGGCACAAAGCTCTGCAGTATGGTAAATAGTGATGAAGGGATCAAGAATATACACAGCACTCTAATGTACTGCTGTTGTTTTTATGTAGTTTTACTGCTGGAATTTCTGTGATTATATTGTATGGCAAACAATTATGACAGTTTTTGTCTGTTGTAACTTCGGCTGGAGCACTGGCTGAGCCCTTCTCTTAGTAGTCTCCTTAATTGTGTTTAAAGCTCACTGCTAAGTTTGCTCATGCTGAACAACTGTTTAGACTGGAAAGTAGAGTGCATTCAGACTACTCACCATTGTTTGAATTTTCCCTGCTTGCTCCAGGTCTGGTCTGCACAGCTCACCAATCCTTATTCTTTTCTTTCAGGTCCCCGCCTCTCATTCTCTCTCTGTCCCTCAACACAACTGCTGGCCCCTTTCAGTAATTCACTCCATTTTAGCTCCCACAAGCAGAGAACAGTCTGAAACTGGAGCCAGCATTCAAATGTACAGAGACTAGAAAAGGCAGCATCTGAAGCAACCTGTTTTACAGGGATGTTGGCCTGTCGATGTTTTGCATTGACTTCCCCACAGAAGGGTCCGGCCCCAGTTTTATTGGCATCACAAGGTCACATGACCCTGGAGCAGGTTTTTCTATGTACCCACATTTCCATCTGCAGCAGGAGTGTAGCCAGAAATTTCCGTTTTGTACACAGTCTCCAACCCTTACACCCCTCCATTAAAAAAAATTACACATCCTTTCCAAATGGCACCCCCTTCCAAACAAGTCAGATTGTTGTCAGATGATTTCTCTAATCTCTAAAGAGGTTATACATGTATCTGTCTCCTAAACAACAGAAGTTTAAACAGATACACTCCTCAGTGGCCTACACTAACCCAAATATTACAGATTAGAATGAAAATGTTAACAGAAAGGCTTATGGTTTGTGACAGGCACTCAACAAAACTGTACACAAATGTGTACAGTGAGTATGCCTGCCTACACCCTTGTCTGCAGGTTATATCCCCTGACCACTAGGGGTCAGTCCAGAGCTCACTATTGCCTGTTTCCTGCCCAGTCTCTTCCCCTACTAGCCCCTTCTTTACCATTCTCTTCTGTATACTTAATCTTTCTCCCTCTTGTACAGCCCTCTCCTAGTGTCTTCAGCCCTTTATCCCTGCCTGGGTTTTGAACCTTGGACCTTTCACACTGTAGTCAGTAGCCCTACCTCTTCACTATCTGGCCTGACCTACTTCTGACCTCTCAGTTATTGATCTTAGAATCCCTACTCACACACTCTCCTTATAGCTTGCGTTTTTTTACTCCCCCTCCTTCATCTGGCTTCTATCTACAATGGGCCTAGTAAAGCAAATTCTCATCATTGGTTGTCTTTTACTTCTCTTTGTTCCGTCCCCATCCCACATTCTCTATTAGCTCCTGCTTGTCCCCCAGCTACCGTCTTCCTCTCTGTTCTATCTGGTACTACTGGCAGTGCCTTACCTCAATGTGATTTACAGCCTAGTTTGCTAGCTGCCTGCTCCCACCCCTGCTACCACAACCTATCATTTCTTTTGTGTCTACATGTCTCCAGCTCCCAATCCCAGTGGTGGGGTCTAAGCCCTACTCCCACACCTGTCACTCCACTCTGAAAACTAAGCTGCTTAAATCTGCCCTCCTTAGGCATGCCCTCCTTTTGCTGCTCCTCACAGGAAATGTACACCCCAACCATGGACCTGTTTCCTCACCCATCCCAACCTGTGGCCATCTCGGTGGGCTATTGATAGCCTCTATCAATATCTACAGCCTGCTAACGAAATATGATATCCTCCGAGGTTGGACGGTCCTTCATCAGCCTGATATTCTGGCTGTGGTAGAAACCTGGTTATCCCCAATACCCCTGATACCGCAGTGGCTATCAGTGGCTACTCCATATGCAGGGTGGATAGGTTCTCAAAGAGAGGTGGTGGCTGCACCATCTATGTATGGGCTACCTTGCAAGGGCATGTAGTCCCTGTCCTGCCTCCCCCACATGGGGCACAGGCCCTGACATTTAACTAAGTCATTGCCCCACAGGGAAATCCCTCCATATCATGTCAGTTTACATCCCGCCCCTGAATCAGAAGATGACTTTCCATTAGATTGCTAATAGCATTCCCCAGCTGCCTAACTCATCGGAAGTCATAGCATTAGGTGACTTAAACATAAACTGGCTGTCCCCCAAGGCTACACCCTTCAAGGGCACCATCACAGCCATGAATCTCACCCAAGTAGTCTCTTTCCCCACTCATCTAATCCCAAAATCTGGACCATCCACTCTCCTGGATCTAATCCTCACAACCCACCCAGACAGACTCTCATGGGCTGCTGTCCTCCCAGACGCTCTAAGTGCCCCCCCCATAATCTGCAGTTGGTCCAACAAGGTCATCAAGCTCCCCCCAAGCTCATTTATCAGCATCGTCTAAAGATGGAATCCCTAGATCCCTTCAAGGATTTCCTCTTACACTGTGATTGGTCATCTATTGATACCGCTAGGTCAGTTGACAGTGCCATCTCCCACTTCATCACCTGCTTCAATGCTGCCTGTGACTGCTTTACCCCTTTTACTAAACTGCCAGTCAAACACCCCAATACCCTCTGGATAACACTGTCCCTTCTTGACCTCATGTGCCTCCATGATAACTTATGTCATAAGGCCCTTGAATCTGGCCATCCCACTGACAGGCAATGGTACAGAGCTGCCAGGAATAAATGTACCTGGGATATTCACAAAGTGAAGGCAACTCATTTTCAGGAAGCCCTCTCTTCCTCCTGGGGTTCTGGGTGTAAGTTTTGGGAAAACATTAACGTACTTAAGGGAAAAATGGTGTCCCCTCCACCATCTCAACTTGACATTAGTGGTACCGCCTTACAGGACCCTATGGCCATAGCTAACATTGTAAACTCCACCTTCTCAGACCTTAGCAGCATCCTCCTGTCTAATTTCTTTGACCCCTCACCAAGTTGCCTCCCTTCCCCACCCCCTACTGATACCCGGCTCTTCCAGTTCAGGACTATTTCCCCCCAAGAGGTCAAACTCTACTTATCTAGTGCCCTGGGTAAGCCTTAGCACAGTGGGGGCACGTTAGACCTAAAACTCCTTCACATGGCTCTGGATATAGTCTTTGTCCCTCTTATAAAAATTCTTAACCTCTCTCTGTCTGTCTTGGACAGTTCCCTTCCTAATGGAAAGTGGGTGTCATCATGCCTATCCTCAAAGAAGGGGACTGTACCTCTCCAAATAACTACCGCTCCATCTCTATTCTCCCCCCCCCCCAAGGTCCTGGAGAAAATTGTCTCAGACCAGCTCACTGAGTACCTGACTAAATATAACCTCCTTTGCAAAGAACAGCATGGATTCAGGAAAGGGCACAGCACCTCAACTGCACTGCTGGAATACACCACCTTCCTACACAAAGCCCTAGTCTGTGGACACCTAGTTGGGTCTGTGTACATAGACCTGACTAAGACATTTGACATGGTCAATCACCCTCTTCTACTAGAGTCTCTCCTTGCTCTGGGTCTTGCTTCCAAACCCATCTCCTGGTTCGAGAGCTACCTAAGCAGTAGATCATAGCATGTCAAAATAAACTCCACTCTATCTGACAGTCTGCCAGTTCACTCTGGCATCCCCAAGGGATCCATACTAAGGCCACTACTCTTTGGCCTCTTTCTAAATTATTTCCCAAAAGCATGTTCTGGCCAAATGCTTCTATATGCGGATAACGCAGTTATCTTCTGCAGTCACTGTGACCTCCCCCCCTTCAGCTTGCCCTCTAGAGTCTTTTCTCTGAAACTGAAACATGGTTCTCTGCCAATAAACTGGTGATAAATTACACAAAAAAAAAACAAATGCTATGGTCTTCACTCATCATCAAAACAAATATAGGGGCACCCCACTGTGCATACTTAACTGTCATAACTCACAGCTAGAACAAGTGACTTCCTTAAAATATCTGGGTGTTACACTTGACTCCTCACTAATAATAATAATAATAATAATAATGATGATACCATTTATTTATATAGTGCAATTCAATTGCTTATCAATGAGCTGTACAATAAAAGCATAACAGCAAAGTAAAATAGTAAAATACAATAAAAATACATTAATATGATATGTAATCAACAGTATTCATATAATGACTCCCCAAAGGCACAATAAAACAGATGAGTTTTAAAGCCATCTTAAAACTCTCCATGATCAGGCACTCTCTAATACGGCAAGGTAGAGAGTTCCACAGGATCAGGGCTGCATACATAAACGCTGTAGCACCAGAAGTTTGCAGTCTAACCCTGGGAACCTCTAGCAATCCCTCATCAGCTGAGTGGAGAGGTCGAAGGGGGCAGTAAGAGCTCTTGCAGATAGCCAAGACCCTGTCCATGTAGGGCTTTATAGGTCAATAAACTGACTTTGAAGGAGATCCACCTCTGAACAGGCAGCCAGTGCAGTTTGCACAGCACAAGGGTGATATGACTGGCCTGGGAAACCCTTGTCAGTAGCCTGGCCACAGCATTCTGCACCAGCTGCAAGCAGTGGATATCAACCCCTGGAAGCCCTAGGTAGAGGGAGTTACAACAGTCAAGGTGTGAGGTCACAAAGGCATAGGTCAACGTTGGAAGGTCGCAAGATGGAACAAGGTGCTTAATCCGAGTGATGTTCCTCAGATGGTAAAAAGAGGACTTGACTACTGCCGACAGCTGCATATGCAGTGTCCGCCCCTCGTCAAAAATCACCCCCAGATTCTGCACCTGAACAGAGAGCAGGAGCTGGTTACCTCCGAGCTGAAGCTCGGAGGCAGATTGTGCCCCCGCCCTCTCTATTCTGCTACCTGAATCCATCACCAACACCTCAGTCTTATCAGGATTCAACCTTAACCAGCTGGCCCGCATCCAATCCTGGAATTCAATGAGGCAGCTATTGAAGACAGAGACTGCACTATCCTGGTCTGGTGCAAAAGACAGGAAGAGCTGGGTGTCATCTGCATAACAGTGAAACCTCAGCCCATACCATCTCATAGTGTCTCCCAAAGGCAGCAAGTACACCACAAACAACATAGGGGACAGCACAGAGCCCTGAGGAACCACACATGGCAGAGAAAATGAAGCTGAGGAACAAATCCCAGACACCACTTTCTGAATTCTGCTAGTGAGGAAAGATCTAAACCAACTGAGGACAGTACCTGACAGGCCACAGATGCCCCTCAAGCACTCGAGCAGCTACCCATGGTCCACGGTGTCAAAGGCTGATGAGAGATCAAGAAGGACCAAGACTGAACAGCGTTTCTGCTCTCTAGCAATCAGGAGATCATTGAGTACCCAAACCAGAGCGGTCTCAGTACTATGCCTCTTCTGAAAACCAGACTGGAGGGGATCATAGATGTCATGGATGGTCAAATGGTTCTCCAACTGAAGGGCAACTACTTTCTCTATCACCATCCCCACAAAGGGAAGGTTAGAGATTGGCCTGTAGTTAGCAGGGCAGTCTGGGTCCAGAGAAGATTTTTTAAGGAGAGGTGTCACCACCGCCTCCTTCAGGGAGTTCGGAAACTCACCCAACTCTAAAGAACACCAAACTATCTCTGCCAGGACAGGGCTGGCTGATGACATCCACACATCCCAAAATGAGGCATGTAGGGCCCGGGTCCAAACTACACCATGTAGGTTGCATCCCCTGGACAATCCGCACAACATCGGAGATCGCCGGCTGGTCAAAGTGAACCCAAGAAAACCAAGGCAGAGTAACCATAACCCCACCCGTAAACCCCCATGGAGCATGCTGAATGGTTCTCCACCCTAATGTCAGCCACTTTATTAGCGAAGAATTGAGTGAACTCATCACACTTATCTTGTGAAAATGCTCTCTGAGCTTGTAGACAGGTTGGATTGCACAGCCTGTCTACAGTTCAAAAGAGCTGAGCCGATCAATTCTGAGCCACAGCAATCTCCCTGGACAGGAACTCTGCCTTCTTATGGGAGATTGTTGATTAATAGACTAGATAATGTTCCATCAATCTAAGGTGGCTGGCATCCAGGGAAGATCTCTTCCAGCACCACTGTAGCCTTCGTCCCACTCATCTCAACTCCCTCAAGGTCCCATCAAACCAAGGGGACCAAAAGTGAAGAGTGAGGGGGTGAACTTGGACAGGAGCGATGGAGTCCAGAGCTCCTGCTACAGCCTTGTTATAGGCTTGGACTAGGTTCTTTGGACCCTCATTAGCATCCAGAAATCCTGATAGATCTAGAACCACCAAAAGACCTATGGGATTAACATCCCTCAAAGGGCGGAATCTGATCATCTCCACAGGGGCAGGCCTATGGGGGGAGCCCGGAGATTGAGCCTTACAGTGTAATGGTCAGACCATCCAACCAGTTCCACCACCAGGTCAGCTGCTTCAATTCCCAGGAGAAAAAACAGGTTGAGTGAGTGACCCTGATCATGGGTTGCAGAGGCAACAACCTGTGTAAAGCCCAATATTTTCATAAGTTGGAGGAAGTCCTAAACTATCATGAACATATCCATCAGCTTAGCTCTGCCGCAAATGCCAGAATTGGTCTCCTTTACAGTAACAAATAGTGTATACCTCCTGCAGTCCTCTATCTAGTGGTTACCTCCTCTGTCCTTTCCCTATTGGATTACGGGATCATCTTCTATAGCATGACTGACAATACCGCACTTTGCAGAATTAAGGTCACCCTGAATAGGGCTTGTCATCTTGTCACAGGGTGTGATAGGATGACTCACACCTGTAACCTTCACGGGCTCTCCAACTGGCTCAGCTTTGAGGGCCGGCTGAAATACCACACCTGCCTCATTGCCAGAAAGATTGTCAATGGTCAATCCCTCACCGAGCTCCTTAACCTCATTCAACATGCACCATCCACAAGGAATACTAGAGGCTCAGACAAATCCACATTACTTGTGCAGTTCTGTAGAATTTCCTTGGGCAATGTGCCTTCCACTATAGGGCTCCACTCTGGCTAAATGATCTGCCCCCTGATACCTCATCTGTCCAGAACCTTGGTCATTTCAAACTAAAACTCAGAGAGCAACTACTCACTGCCCATACCTGTCACTGCCCCTGAGCTGTCCACTTGCATAGTTGCCCCTCTTTTACTGGTGTGCCAAGCCAAACCTCTGTGCCTTCTGCCCCCCTCCTCCTCCTCTAGTCTGATTGATTCTTCTGATGTACTGTGCCTTTATCTTAAGTATCTGTTTTATTGGTTTAGGAAACCTTGTATCATCCTTGAAATTTGAATGTAAGCAATAGCTTAATTTGCTTAAAACCTTTGTACCATGCTTGACTCTGGGTTGTTTTACCCTCCGCATTCAAATGAAATAGCTTTCAATGTATTGCTCATTATCTTTGTACCATACTTGACTCTGGGTTGTTCTACCCTACGCATTCCTTTGTAATACCTTTCATTGTATTGTCCGTTTCTCTTGTTTTGTACCTCCATGACATGGAGTGTTTGCAAAGGAGTCTCTGAGTCAAAGGTTTGTAATTCTGATCTCTCAATAAATAAATAAAAGGCTAGAGAGGTAGTCTAAAGTTTGCCCATTAAACTTCAACACCAAAAAATGTTGATAATGTACCTATGGAAAAAACATGGACAGAGTACTGTATGAGAGGCATTAAACTGAGCACTTTGGCAGAGGAATGGAACTTTGAAGTCATCATTTGTGACTTCCTCAAACACTCAAACCAGTGTAACAAGGCCTATAGTAAGGTTAATAGGATGTTGGTGTATATTGGAATGGGTACTGACAGCAGGAAAAAGAAGGCACTACTACTACCTCTATAAAGGTCACTGTTGAGGCTGCACCTGGAATATATACTCAGTTCTGGAGCCCTCGCCTCAGGAAGGACAAGGTCAGGCTGGAGATAGTGTGATGCAAAGTGACCAAGATGATTTCAGGGCCAACAGGGCAGCTCTTGTGGAGAGCATATCAAGGCACTTAATATGTACTCACTGGAGACCAGGCGAGAGAGGATGGATATGACAGAGACCTTCAAGTTCCTGAAGGGAATAAGCAAGGTGAAAGGCAAGGAACTATTTAGAAATACAGTGTCGGAAACCCAAAGTCACAAGCAGAAACCAGTGGTGGTGGGGGTGGGGGTTAAGAGGGATGTGAGGAAGTTCTACTTTATGGAAAGGGTGGTAGAGTAATGGATCAGTCTGCCAGTGGAGGTGGTAGGCACCAAGTGCATAAATGGCTTTAAGCATGGCTGGGACACAGTGAAGGGTTTGGTAGTTGCTTAGGTCAGCAGCAGTATGGAGGGAAGGGGGGTGGACCAGAAGGGATAAACCCCTGTATGGGCATTAGGTCCCAGGGCAGATAGGGAACTCTGGGCAGACTAGATGGACATTTGATCTTTTTCTGGCATCACTGCCTATGTTTCTATTTTATCAGCAACTTGTTTCCATTTTATGGCTGTGCACACTATACTAGTTGCTTTGTAGTATGCCCATTCCCAGAATTAATCAGCAGTCCAAATCCCAATCCCAACCCATTGCATCAGGCATAGAACTTCCATGGTAGGCTGCCAACTAATGGTTCCAATAATGATGCCCATGTTTTATTTATTTATTTATTTATTAATTATTTATTTATGTGTTTGAAAGACCTTTGAGCACAACTGCCTTTTTTCAAAGGTGTCCAAGTTGGGCTGGTTGCAGAACAAAATACACAACAGATAACAACAAGCATCACAGTTTACAAGTAACAAAGTCAAAGCTAACAGCAACATCTACCGAGAACAACTACATGAGTCAGGTTACAGAGGTGTAACTGGGTCGCCGTGTAAACAATGGTACTACCCTGTCTTGTGGGCTCAGCAAGGTTGAGGGACCTGGGCTCAGTTTCAGATGGAAAAAGGGGGGTTCTCTCCCAGAGACAGAATAAATAATGTCGCGTCTCCTCCCAGAGTAAATTTTAGTGGGCCAGTTGCTTGTAGGGTACAGCCCCCTGGGATGCTATACCTACCCAACTTCTCTCACAGTAACCCCACACATGGAAAACCACAAAAAGTTGCAGTACTTGACTGTGCATGCAATTAATGACTATCATTAATAATATGCTCACAGACTGTGTTGAACAATAACAGTAAAAGATTTCTTAACAGGGGAAAGGGGATTGAGAATGCAGGAATAAACAGTTGGCAATATTTGGTAAATTGATGAAACCATAAACCATAACCATAACAGTCACTGTGCCCACCTCCAAGTAGGCTCACCTCCCCCACTGGTACCAGTGCCCCCTAATGTCTATCTGGGTACCCAAGACTAGTCACAGACCTCTACGGTGCAGCTGGTTGGCTGGCGTTGGTGTACTTTGTATTTTATTTGCATGGGTCAAAGATCACGGCTGTTTCAACTTCGAAATTTGTACAGTTCACTTCTGCAACATCTTACTGATTTGTCACTGAGCATATCTATATTTAAAATGTATATTTAAATTGAAGTTGATGAAGTTTTTAATAACCTCTGATAACTGTAATTGCTTGTAAATATTGTTTTTATTTTTATTATGTGATTTCGAATTTTGTTGTCAGATATAGTTTTCTGTTTATATCTGGTCACCCATGAAAATGGGCTGAATTTGCTCATGGATCTACCAGATTTTAAATAAGCAAACCTAACCAAACCAAATCAATTGGAACTCTGAACAACTTGCTAGAACTCCCCAGGTCAGGGCAGGCCCTGTGGTTACCTACAGGTCTGAAGGACAGTCTCACAGGGTCGAGGTAGCAGCAAAAAATTAAGTTTGCCGAGTTGAGGCCTCAGGCAGGGCAAACAGGTGAGCAGCTGTGGTGGGATTCTGGCATCTTGTCACCTTCTGTGCAGCTTCTTACCCTCTGTACAGGCTGGATCAGATACTGGAATAGGCCACTTCTGAGGACCAGGGCCACGTGCCTATCCCACATGTCCAGGCATCTAATTACCTGGGGCAGGTGATGGGTAATGCCAGACAATAACACTACTTGGCTGATTCCCCAGACTGTCATTACTGGCAGTAGCTTCTGTCTGGGAGCTCAGGAATCACGCAGTCTCTTCTTCTCTGCAGCTAGCAGGTGTGAATACCTCTATGAACAATTAGCTCACTCCCTAGGGCTAAAAGTGGCAAACATTCTTTATTCAGGTTCCAACACCAGGTTTGCACCTCAACAGACTTCTCTTGTTTCAGCTGGAATTCCCAGGCAGTGGGAATTCATTAAGCAGTCATTGGATTCTGGATGTTCAATCCATTCAACACTGCAGGCATATAGCAGGCCACAGTCCAACCCTTCTCACAGGTGGAGGCTTTTCTCAGATGCTGTAAGAGTTTTGGCTCCAACACCACTCAAACATTCACTCTGGCTTTCCAGGTGGCAGACAGCTTGTGACAAGTCTCCTGCAAATTGCCTGTGGAAGCTTCAGGTCAACTTCAAAACCTTTCCTCCGAAACAGTCTATGCCCTTCTGTCCCACCCAGAGTTTCAGTCAGACTGCCCCAAGCTGAATCTGCCCTCCAGGATTGAGAGGATCAGCAGCAGTGTTCAGTTTGCCTATCAGATGTCAATCAGGCAAAATTAATATGTATGACTTCCAGACAACGTCTGATAGGTAGGCTGTTTAGGATGCCAAAAGGCATTGTTCATACCCCCTTCCCAGAAGCTATAGCTGCAGTCCCTTGGGCTCCTCAGACTCTGATTGATAGAAAAGGGATCAGGGATCACAAATATGGCTGCTGTAAACCTAGTTTAAATAATGTCCCAAATTTAACAGTCTTCTGCATGTAAATTAAACACTTTTAAGAAATGAATGCCCCAGTGTCCAAAATCTGCCCCTCTGCTCTATTGTCTGGTGGCAGAGTGGGGTTTATCAGAGGCTCCCCCTGCCTGTCATAAGCACCATAGTGCTGTCCCCCTAGGCAGCAGGCAGGGACTTTATTATAGTAGCTTTGGCTACTCCTTAAAGGCACTGTGCACTCCATTACTGTAATAGTGCTTGAGAGTGCTGCTCAGAGTTTTGATTTTACTCCTCTACAATGTACCTGCAGACCCCCTATTGTTGCTACTAGGGTCACTGGGGCCAGAGCACACTAAGCAGGCTGTCCAAGAGATGCCAGAGTGGCTTTTTCACTTCTGAGTGCTGAAGCACTATTAAACACTTGAGCTGGCTGTAAACAGCTTGAATGTATGCTCAAGTGCTGTACTGCTCTTTGTTGCACCGCCAAACTGGTGGATTAGATTTTTTGCACAGCTCCTCCGGTTCCCCCACCAGGACAACCTTACTGGGAGCCAGCAGGAGCACACTAGAGGATCAAAGATGGCAGGAACTGGCAGCTGGGAGGCAAGCATGATAAACCCCACCCATGGGGGGTTTACAGAGGCAATGAAGCAGCAAGATTCTAAGTGCAATGGTAAGTTGCAAGAAAAATTACATGACTGTCATGAGGTCATAGACACCACTTATGCACACTTATAGTGAAGTTTCTAAAGAATGTGGGCAGACGCTTGGGCTTTGAAGGCTAGGAAGGTGAGGAGGAGTTACTGTAGGAAGCAGTGAATTCCAGGCTTTGACTGCCCTGTAACACAAAAGAACACTGGCCAAGTGACATTTTCCTGAATGTCAGGAGCAATTTGTACTCCCCCATGGACCGCGTACCATACCTGTTGTTAATCAGTAAAAAATGGCTATGTACACTGGGGGCATTTGTCTTAGTAGGGCACTTTTGCACAGGAGGTCTGCACTGAGGCTAGAATGGTGATGAAAGGGTTGGTGGAGATATAGTGGTTGCAGTGGAGGGTGTCAGGTTTTCGGTTGAGAACAAATCTGCAGATGCGATTGAAGGCAACAGGAATTTTTTTGAAGATGGAGTTGTTAGCTGCACCATAGTCAGTAATGGAGATTATGAAGCTAGAGACTTGAAGTTTTTTGTACCTCAGTGGTAAAGTTATACCATCTCCTGTACAGCAGTCCAAGTCATTGGTGGATGTTCTTGATTAGGCAATCTACATGCGGGGAGAAGGACAGGGTAGGGTCAAATAGTTTCTCCAGATGGGGTGATGTGCAATCCTTTAGAGCGTGGGTTCTCCCAAGCAGAAACGTCTTGTTTGTTTTAGAGTGGATGATCAGCTTGTTTGTGGAGAAGCATTCACTAATCCTGTTGAAGTTGCATTGCAAGATTTATTTGAGGGTTTCCAAATCACTGTGGGAAGTGAGGATTACTGTGTCATCAGTGTATAAACATGTTTTGGAGTGGGCACAGGACTCCAAAACTTTATCGAAAAAGAGGCTGAACAGTAGATACCCAAGGATTGAGCTGTGGGAGACACCTGTGTTGAGAGGTTGGAGCCCAGAGAATACATCACCACACTTGGCTTTTTGGGTTCTGTTGGATAGGTAGTCCAAGAACCAGGCAGTCATTTCAGATGATAGGCCCAGCTCAGCAAGTATTATGATTAATAGGTCATGGTTTACCAAGCTGAAGCCCTTGGAGAAATTGAGGAAGACAGTGCAGACATAATCCCCTCTGTCTAATGCTATGTGGAGCTCCTCTGTTAGCTGTCTGTGTTGCTCAGCAGCTAGGAGGTCATGTGTGATTATATAATCCACAGGTTGGTTGCTGACTATTTTCTCTAGGGTCTCAGACAGTGGGGGGAACTATTGAGATGGGCCTGTAATTAGTGACATCCATGTTGTCCCCAGATTTGAGCAGTGGAATCCTGTTGACTTGCTTCCAGACATCATGTTGCAGCATAGTTTTACTGACTGGAGGAGGCTAAAACCACTGGTGCAGTAGCCCACTAGGTAGGCCCACCACCAGTGGTTCAAAACAGTGATACCCATCCAACATATTTCTGCTGGTTGGATACAGTAGACAGCAGATGCAGCAGCCCACGAGTTAGTCTGACCCAACACTTTCAAAAGTGACAATTTTTGACATGCAAAAGCATATTTGTGCTTAACAGAATTGTGTACATCAGCTTGCTAATGGGCAAAGCTCAGCTAACACTGGTCAGGAATATTCAAAGCTGTTACTGGCCCACAGTTCACTAAAGAAAAATGCCTAACAAAAGTTTTGCATTCAGTAGTTTAAGCAATGGGCTTACAAAGCACCACTCACACTGGGTATGTGTGTGTGTTCGATTGGGGAAAAAGGCAGTGTGGGGGCTGAGCTCTGTGATGGGTTACAGATTCTGGCACCCCCCCCAAAAAAAAAAACAGCACTGGGATGTACCTCACTAAAGAAACAAACTATTATAAAATTGTTTACGTTAGTATCTGGACACACCTACCTCTGGCCCTATATTATGAGGCACATTGCCTGGTCACTGGTTTAATATTGCAAAGGCCTGCACCAATTAGCTATCACAAGGCACACTAAACTTCAGAGTAAGTCAGCTCAATAGTAGACATCCAGGTTTCTAAGGCCAATTCCTGCATTGGACATCTTCTCGGCACATTGGCTAGGTGTACTCCCAAAAAGTTTTTAAGATGCTTGCCCACCTCAGCACTCTAGCTGTAACCACTTGTCTTCTCAGTATTACAGATCAGTCTTCTAGTCACAAATGGTGACTTATATTATTTTTTTCTCTAGACTAAATAAACAATTTTAAGAATACCACTGAATAATCCCTAGTCATACATTCTCCAAGATGTCTGACAAATGGCTACAGAGTCATCAAATGGAAGGAATCATGCCTTATAATACCCTCATGAGGATGTTGTTTAGGATGTTGAACTGCAGTTCGATTCTCCACCCATTTCTTGCTACCATCTGGTTTGATGTTTTGTGTGCTGTAAAGCAATGTGATCCAAAGTCCGTGATTTCAGTCCAAAATTCAGATTTTGGTCCACAGATTCAATCCAGTCAGGTTCAACTGCCTCAGTTCTCTGGCGGAACCAAACATCTAGCCCTACTTAGAACATACATGGGTTTTGACATAAAAAGGAAAGTAAAAGGGTTGATTATTTCAATGGTTTAAAAATGGTGGGTCTGAACAATAAGGTCCTATTTATGAATAGGTTTGCACAGATACTCTGTTGACATTAGATTAGCCTGGACTTCTCGACTTTGGACCATAGCAGTTAAAATTGCTATCAAGGGTCCCACAGTGGTGTAATCTAGATTATAAAATGGCCTTGGGCGAGAAAAATCCTGCTGACCAATCGGTTACTTTGGGTCTTTACCCATGGTTAAATCTCAATATACACATGAGTGCCATCCCAGCTGATCAAAGCATGTGGCACATCCATGAAATGTTACACTAATTAGTGTGTTTTGTTATTTTTTTTCTAAGCATCCTTTTTTATAATTTCAATATAATAACAGGGGAGCATTTTCTCCCACAGGGAAACCCAGTTATAATTCACTGTTATAATCTATGGATTATAACGGTGAACATACATGCCGGGTTTCCTTTAGAAAAAGCTGCACCCCAGCCTTTCACACTAACCACGCGCATATAATGCTTTTCACGGACCTGACATCCTCCAGACAAAATCACCAAATTTTAAGAAGCTTTCTCACCTAAAAGGAAGATGTTCAAGCTCCAGTTCAGTTGTTCAAGGCTATTACTCTCTCTGTGCCACTTTCTCATCTCCCATTTCATGATCATGTTAAAGAGAAAAAGTGAAAGCTATGTGGAGCTGAAACTGCATCTCTGCTCAACGATAGCACTACTGCTACCCTGCACTAACCGCAGCCACAACAACCATATACACTAACAAACAAGGAAAGGTAAAAGGAAAGAAAGGATAGAGAGACAGGAAAAAAAAACAAGAAAAACTCCAGCTCCAGCTCTGAACATGTAACAGCAACACCATCTCCTGTTCATGCTGTCTTCTATAATTACTGTGTAGTTTTTTCAATATGAGAAAAAAACACCCAGCAATTATAAACAAGCATTTGTCAATGCTTAATGTTGGCTTGCTGGCATTGGCACTGGTGGTGCAGGAATTAGAGAGATGTATAATAGGAATGGCAGTGAAGTATTGAACTAACGCCACCCCCCCACCGCAGAGTCTAAAAGGTGTTGGGAGTGTGGCTTTGGGTCATCAGCCATAACACTTACATCATTCCACCTCACCCCACCCTGAAGACACTGACAGGTGTCGTGGTGTGCTTTGGGGTCTTCGGCCCTTATGCTTGCCCCATTCCATAAGGTAATAAGTTGAGATGGGTGCAGTATAGGAAAATGGGGTAAATGATAGGGCTACAGACCCCAATGCACAGCTCAATGCCTGTCAGTGACTGTAGGATGGGGGTTGGGGGTTGAATGCTGTGAACATTACAGCTGACGAACTGAAGTTACACCCCCATTGCCTATCAGACTCTACAGGGTGGGTGTATGGTTGGAAACGTTAATGCCCTGGGCGTTTGCTGGTATTTTCACTCCAGATTTTCAACATGGGCTTTTTGGAACCCCACCTCATTAACAGTGGCACTATCATTTCATTACTCAATCTTGAAAGATGATTTCACACAGCAACTGCCCCATTCAGAGCCACAGGTGCGGAAACACATTTTAGGCAGGATGCGAAAAAAGACAGCTATAATGTTCATAAGGAGGTGTGAAAACATGGCAGTGTTGAAAATTTGGAGACATAATATGGAAAATGCACAAACTTACAAGTGTGCATAGAAACTGTGCAACACACAACCGTAATGTGGCATTTTTTGGACTTTTTTCAACATGGACATTTTGGGATCTCTCCTCATGAACAGTGGCACTGTGATTCGTTAATCTATCCCAAAAGTTGATTTCGCACAGCGACCATGCCCATTGTGTGCCACAGGTGCCAAAACACATTTTGGGCAGGATGTGAAAAATTACAGCTATACTGTTCATAAGGAGGTGTAAAAATGGCAATGTTGAAAATCTGGAGTGAAAATATTAAAAACTGGAGAAGTTACGAGTATGCGTAGAAACTGCACAATGTACTCTCATAATGCAGTAATTTTTTGGAATTTTTCCACAAAATTTGCAACATGGGCTTTTGGGGATACCACCTCATGAACAGTGGCAGTGCTATTTTGTTAATCGGTCCCAAAAGGTGATTCCATGCAGTGATCACAAAATCACCTTTTGGGACCTAGAAATGAAATGACAGTGACATGTTTATGAGGTGGGGTCCCAAGAACCCCATGTTGAAAATTTGGGGCCAAAATTCAAAAAAATGGCTTAGATATCAGCCTAAGTTGAAACCCCCCATTGCTTTCCATTATAAAGCTTACAATCATTTCTTCACATCGCAGTTCAGCTTTGAAGAGTGCAGACGTGTCCTGGTTCAGAGACGATCACACCTCCTGACCTCCAGAGGGTAAGTATGGGTGAGGAGGGGTGCAGGGTGGTGGGTACCCAGAGGGAAGGTTAGGATGGATGAGGGGGATGGGGAGACATCAGTGGACCATTTTCTTGTTTGCAGGGAAAAAATAATAAAAAAAAAAAAAAGCAAGGAAAGGTTTTCTTCATTAGCAGGTTAAGAAACAAAACAAAAAATAGGCACACTGGGGTGGGGTCCCAGTATGCTACAATTCGGGGGGGGACGGAGGGAGCGGGGAGGGCAGCAGCAGTGAAAGGTTGCGGGAGGGTTTTTTTGTCTGCCGGGGGATGGGGAATGGAGGGAGTGGGGAGGGCAGCAGCAGTGGGAGGTTGCGGGAGGGTTTTTTTTCTGTCAGAGGACTAGGAACAGAGGGAGCAGGAAGGGCAGCAACAGTGGGAGGGTTTTATTTTCTGTCGGGGGATGGGGAATGGAGGGAGCGGGAAGGGCAGCAGCAGTGGTGAGGTTGCGGTGTGGTGGGCGGAAGGAGCTGTGAACATGCCGACACGGGGATTTGGCACCCCGATGTTGGCTTTCTGCAGATTGTGTGGCAGATGGCAGGAGCTGCCATTTTTACTGAAATGTTTCAACAAGAAAGGCATGTAATGGAAGCGTGCCATCTGCCGCTGCAATGACAAGCTTGTCTCTGATTGTAGCAGCACATTTGTTTCATCTCCATGGCTCACTTTGAAACTGCTGTCATCTTCAGCATGCTCACTGATTGGGGGGCTGAGAGAAGCACCCACTAAAGCGTCCTCTGCATTGGCTAACACTGACACACCTCTACATTTGTGCTACCATCACAAGATATTGCTTACATGTGCACACAAGACAGCATAAAAAAAAAAAACATGAGGGGAGTGCAAAATACAAATTTAATGCACACCCTAAGTGTGGGATGCTTTAATAAACCCCTTGGGCTTTGCCCTTGGGGATTATGTAGCATCCCACACCTTGGGTGTGCATTAAATTCTTGTTATTCACTCCACCATGTATTATTTTATATAATACACTCCAGTGTGTGTGTGTGTGTGTTGTGGGATTTACCCCTCTCTTTTGTGTGTGTGTATGCCTGTGTGTATTGTAGGATTTGCCTCCTTTTTTTGTGTGGTTTCTGGCACTTGGCTGTGCCTCATGCCACACCACATGAAGCATAGGTAAATCCTACAAAAACACATGCCCTTTCATGCATTATTGATTGATTGCTACATGTGGCACAGTTACTCAGAGACTTAAAGGGCTTAAGTGTTTGCACACATTAAAGTGAGAGGTGGGATTGACCTTCCCTAAATTGTGTCACAGGTCAGATTTCATGGCTGGGTGCTCTGCAGCACTAAATTAACCAATTGTGACTGAGAGACAAGCAGTCTTTTTTCAAAGTTCAAGCAAAATTGTAAAGGAAAATATTTTGATTGAAAATCTTGTTAGGAAATTTATTTTTATATATTTTTTATTTAATTGGAGGTAGGCATTCAGGCAACAAGTTCCTATTTAACTGATTAGTGCAGGATAGCATAAGAAGTATTTAAAGGAGTAGTACACCCAGAATGTGCAAAAAACATATGTTATGTAGAGTGTTTTGATATGTATGTTAAATCCTAGTGTGTTCTTCTCTCTGTCTGCTATTTGGGGTTTTTCCTAAATTGCCTGCTAGCTGTATGGTAGTTTTACTACCCCTGGGGATCTCCATAACAAATAGTTTTATTGGCTTTCTTTCTCCCAGGATGCCCCCATCTCATGTAACAGTGATGTAGCCATGCCCGTGGATTGTAGTTTAGCAACAGCAGAGCCTTGTAACTTCTTATCCAGGGAGCACAAATGGCAACAGTTAGTTTAGCAGATACATGAGAGCAAGCTAACTGGGGTTTCTGTAAGACAACAGCTACTAAATAGCTCTAATTCATTATTTGTGTTTTTGATGTTGCAACACTCCTGCTAGCTAGACCTGATGAACAGAGAAAACAAAAATAGTGAATTAGAGTTATTTAGTAGCTGTTGTCTGAAAACCCGTTAGCTGGCTCATGTATCTGCTAAACTAACTGTTGCCATTTGTGCTCCCTGGATAAGAAGTTACAAGGCTCTGCTGTTGCTAAACTAATTTTAAAGCAATACACATGCTAAATCCAAGGGCATGGCTACATCACTGTCATATGAGACAGGGGGCATCCTGGGAGAAAGAAAGCCAATAAAACTATTTGTTATGGAGATCCCCAGGGATCATAAAACTACCATACAGCTAGCAGACAATTTAGGAAAAACTCCAAATAGCAGACAGAGGGAAGGACACACTAGGATTTAACATACATATCACAACACTCTACATTACATATGTTTTTTTAAATTCTGGGTGAACTACTCCTTTAAGTAGATATCTTATTGTCCTGCATTTATTCCAGGGTTTTGAGTTATTATTTATTTAGTGGCAGTGTGTCCCTTTGGGCAGTGTGGGAGGTGGGGAAAAGGAGCAACAATGTTTCATTCTGCTAAACTAAGTGCTGCTTTTTGGACTGCCACCAACTGATTATTTAATTAGTGACTCCTTTTGTGACTTTTGACTGTTTGGTAGGGAGACAGGTGTGAAAGGGGTGTCACTGGACAACATAGAGTGCATAGCTTTGTGTTGAAAGGAGGGGGATCCACTAGATCATGGATTGCTTAGCATAAGATGGGTTGAGGAACAGGGTACCACTGGTTGTGAGGAACTATGCCATGATGATAGGATTAGGAAAGGGTTGGCATTGGATGCCAGGAACTCCTTAAAACATGGTAGGGTGAATTAGGGGAGTACACAAAAGAAAAGCTGCAGGAAATGCTGCTAATATGTAACAAAATGTTGGTCGGAGCTGCTCCAAATGCTCTTCAAAAGTGCAGAAAAATGGGGAAAGAACTCTATTAATTCATTTATTTCAAAATAGGTGGCCCCAGTGTTTCACCATACTTGAGGGTTTCTTCAGGGAAATACCTTGTTAATTTATTCAAGGGTCTGCACAGCGTGTTATGGCACCAAGAGCTCCGAATAAGACTTCAAATGGAGTACTTTTTTGATTCACAAAAATGAGCTGAAGACAGGCAAATGTTAACAGATAAGAATTTAAGTAAGTAATAAATCATGACTGGGAGTGCATTATAGGATTATAATTAATGGCTTTTATTTTTTCCGATAGGGAAACCCATGGCACAATTTGCCGTTATAAAAGAGTGTTTATAATGGCAAACACACACTGGGTTTCCCTTCTGCTGAGCATGCCTCAGTGCCGGCTGCCGCTCTTCCGCATTGCCAGAAGCCAACCTAACACCCAGAGACCAGACCACCACTCTGACTCACTTGTATGTAGAATTTTAAAAAAAAGAAACAAACAGCTGGACTAAAACTATTTAAACTGCCTCCTGCTAAAAAGCAACTGAAAAGGAAAAAGAAAACAAGCCTTTCTTCCAGCATCTGCATCTGACCGCTGACCCTGATGAAACCTGGTTGGACAGCGGCTGCATGGAGACGTCTTCTCTTTATTTTACATAATTGCTGTGGTGAAAAAACAAAATCAAGCAATTATATAAAATAAAATATGGGATGGTGCAAAAACTAAAATTTTACACACATCTTCGGTGATAGATGCCTAGACAAACCTCTTAAGCTTTGCTCTTGGGGTTTATGTGGCATCCAACACCTTGGGTATGTGTAAAGGCACTTCGGTTAAATCTCAGTACTGACACTGTAGTGCAGCATGAGGGGGTTGATGCACTCCTGAGGTGCTGTCTTTTGGATGAGACGTTAAACTGAGGTCCCATCTGCTTGTTCTGGTGGTAGTTCAGGTGGATGTTAAAGATCCTTTGGCACTTCTCGAAAAAGAGTAGGGGAATTTTTATTTGCATAAGTAACATTACATCAGTTTCAACATCAGTACAGACTCTTTACAACATAGAATGAGACAATATAAATCCTAACAAAAAATATACAAAACAAAAATAAAAAAAGTTTACACAAACCCAAGAAACTCAGTCTCCTTTCCCCAATTACTACGTCACTTTACTCTAATGAAAATACATGTCTCCATAAATCATCAAACTTTCCTCTATTAAATTGTGCATTCTCCCTTTGCTTAATCTGATTCAAAGTGGCCTCAATGTCCATCAAGAGTATAGTCGTTGGTGTATTTATATGCTGCAAAGAAAACTTACACCTAGCCAGCCACATGTGATACTTTATAAATGAGAAAATAACATGCAACGTACTAGGATGTTATCTCCTATAGTAACTTGTGCATTCCCCCAGAACAAGACACTCATATTGGATATGCTTTGCTGGACCCCATTTCCATTTATTTGACAAATCTGACCAAAACTGCCTTGCAAAGAAACAAAGAATGTAAAAATGTCCAAATGATTCTTCCTGTCCCCTACATTCTAGTCGCAGACGCATTCTATCTGTAAGAGGCTTAGGATTCCAATTTCCTTTTACTCCCAGTCTGCCGTGGTAGCTCACCCACTGTATATCCCACATATACTCTGTATTCTTTTATCTCTTAAAAATTGCAAAGCATACTCCAGCTTAGTGGGAATGCATCTAGAGAAATCTACTCGAGGAGCATGGGCCTTTTCCATAACCTTAATATATAAAGCTTTCCTTTGTGTGCTTATTAAATCAGTTTTACTGAGGCCCAACATTTTCAATTTTTTAATGGTTGAGACTGCAAAATCTGGAACTCAATTTTTCCCTCTTATTTTAGGGACTTCTGTTATCCAATTTTCCATAAAATCCTTAAATAGGCCTATAGTAAATTGATCCCATATCTTTTGTGACCCTATTCTATGGCTCAAGGAGGAGAATATAAAAAAGAATGAAAGAAAACTAAAGGATTCACCATCCCTAAACCCCGCTGCTTAACTGGAAGGTAGGTAACATCTCTTTTAGCAGGATTCAACCTGCTTCCCCAAATCATTTGAAATAAAACACTAATAAGCCTTGTTTCCATGGCAGCTGGAATAGGGAAAATATGAGCTGTATATAAAAATAAAGGAAGTAAAATTTCTTCATTATCTGGACTCTTTTTAATTACCCAAATGCCCAGGTTTTCCATCTTGACACTTTTTGTTCCCCTATCCTAAGTTTTTCTTCCCAATTTTTTGATGCCACATCCCCTTCTCCAAAGAAACCCCCCAAGATTTTAAGTTGTTGATTCATTACCTGTGTTCCTGCTATATTCCCTATGTTTTCTCCCCCTCCTATTTGTAATGCTTTGCTTTTGTCATAATTCAAACCTGCCCCTGATATTTTAGTAAAATCCTCAAAAATCCTCAAAGCCATTGTGCCAGACTGGATATCTTTGACTATGAGGCATATGTCATCTGCATAAACAGAGATTTTCTGTGCAGATATAGCCATATTAGGTGTTAACCCTATAATCTCAGTGTCATCTAGAATAAGTAAGGATTAAGCCACGAGAAAGGATGGGTCTACTGTGGAATTAATCCATGGTTGGGGGGGTTGGACACGGGCAAGGCCAAGGGTCCAACAACCAACCATGGATTAATTCCACTGTAGACCCATCCATTCTCGTGGCTTAATCCGCTTGTAACATGGCTAACACTGTAGTAGGTAACTGTTTCTGATTACTATGAGACAACAATATTATGAATAAGACACCATGGGCAAAATATCACTTTTCTATGTCTCACTACTCTGTCTCTGACCTTGTATGCAGTTCAATGCGTGCACGTGCATGTTGCCGAACTGTGATCTATTAACATGCTGATGTGCTTTTCAGTATCTATAGAGTGAGTGACTATCATCTGCAGCACGCACAAACACACTGCTCTGTGTACACAACTTCCTTTCTCTCTATATATTTTCCTCTGGTTCGGTTCCGTTGTCCAGTACTTCTGCAGTTCTGTCCTGCTGCACTGTGGGTATGTCAGCCCGATTTGCATAGTGCCATGCACTCCGTGTTACTGCTACAACTACAGCCACTTCTGTTCAGCGTGACAGCATTTCTACACTTGCAGCTCCCTCACACTACAGGACTGTACAGTGCTGCGCTGCTTCCCTGCTATTGCTACCGGTCTTCTACTGACAGCGATTCCTGTCACTGGTCACATTGCTATCTTGCACCCACAGTGATCTCTTACTGTGTCAACAGTTCTGCTCCTCTTACCCTTTCCTAGACTACCTGTGCCAGTCCCTGAGCTGTCTCACCTTGCTTCCTGTGTTCCGACAAGGACGCGGGGCGCGTAGCCACTTCTCATGGTCCGCTCTGTAGACAGTGCTCCCTCCTCGGCGACGCTGTGCAGAAACCTTTGTGTAATACTTTTCTCGCACGCCCGCTCCTTACCGTGATCTACCATGGTATTAGACCATGGTTTGTGCTATACCACATGGTGTGTTTGGACCTATGTAAGTGCTTCCTTTCCTTGTTCTTTTCTATGCCATGTTACAACTCTTATTATTGGATTTAGGCAAGAAATATACAGCAAGGAGCTAAGGGCCACCACTGTCTAACCCCCCTTTGTATCACTATAGGATCCCCTAATAGATTATTAACTGAAGGAATATTAACTGCGTTTTCATATAAAAGCTTAATACAGGTTTGCAGCGTAATTGATAACTCATTTTTAAGTAAAGCTTCCATTAGAAAACCATGCAATACATTGTCAAAAGCTTTGGCTTGATCAAGTGCCATCACAAATCCTTGCAACTTACCCTGTTTCCCATATTCACAAATGTCCCGTAATAATCTTACATTCTGCTGGATGTTTCTCTCCGGAACAGAACATGTCTGTATCGGGTGTATAAACTCCTTAGCGGCTTTCTGCATTCTTTTGCATAATATATGTGATAACATTTTATAATCAGCATTCAGGAGGCTGATAGGCCACCAATTTTTAAGATATTTCCTATCTCCCCCTTCATGCAAATAGATTATGATGGCTTTTGTAAAATCAGGTGGGACTCTCCCGGTTGCTAAAACCTCATTAAATGTTTCCACCAATATCTCACTGAGCTCGTCTTTGAATGTTTTGAAAAATGTGTTTGTCAGACCATCCTCCCCCAGTGATATACCAGCTCTTAGATTTGCAATGGCATCCTGGACCTCTCTAAGTGTAATTGGGCCATCAATTTATTTAAATGTTTGTTCTGACAACACTGGAGTGTGACATGTTACTAACCGTTCCCATGTATACCCAGGAACACAATCTGTCCCTAAAGTTTTTTCCAAAGAGTCCTTCAAAATTTGTAAGAGTTCAACATCCATGTGTTTGGAAACCCCCTCATCATCCAATAAACCCTCCATTACTTTGTGCTCTGTTTTGTATTTACAGGCCTCAAAGGGGTCTGAAAAAGATTGGTTAAGAGTCCCATATCTAAATTCTGCATATAGTGATGTAGCTCTATCATATTGGTATTTCATCATTTTTTACTTTTAATAATGTCTGTTTGAGTCTTTATTCTACTGTCACAAGCACTGGGCAGATACATTAATTTGTATAATTGATCCCTATGTTCTTAATATGTTATATATTCCTTATTACATTTCTTTTTCCCAATTGCAGGAAAAGAGCTTTTATTTCTAACTTTGTATCAGTCCACCAATTTTCCCAGTCTTCGTATATATCTGCAACTGATTTTCTATAACAAAAAAGTCTGTCCACTTGTTGCTTAAGTTCCAGTTGTTCTAATAATGATGAATTTAATTTCCATCTCCTCATAACTGAGGGAAATTTAGGTGGGACATTACCCATTTGAATGTTACACTGTAAAATGCCATGATCCGTGAATTCACTGTGTAAAACTGTCATACTTTTAACCTACAAGAGTTTTGACATAAAAAAACAATCTATCCTAGTAGAGAAAGTGCTTCTTCTATATGTCGCTCCCCCTTCTTTATATAATGTCCTGTACGCATCTTGCAACATTGCTATTTCTAATACCTCTTTTAAAACATGAGAATCACAATAGATCTTTTTTTGTATGTAGTCCTTTATCTTAATGTCCAAACTGCAATTCATATCACCCCCCATATCACCAGCCTGTTTGTGAAAAGAAATGGTTTGAGCTGGTTAAACAAGTCTATCCTTGAACTTTTACTTTGTGTCGCATATGTATTTATAAGTCTCAACGTGGAACCTTTAAATGTACAATCGATTATCATAGCTCTTCCAGGTACAAGGTCCACTAAACGTAACACCTGCACCTCAGGATATCTAAAAAGTATACCCAACCCATCAGCCACATCCTCCCCAAATGACCAAAAAGAGGGTTCCCAAGGCCATAATCTTTTTGTTGTACAATATCTTGCACTGAATTAAACCTGGTTTCTTGTAAAAAAACAATATCCGATCTAAAAGTTTTAAAATACCCCAAACATGCCAATCTCTTCTTAATATTTTTGATACTGCATGTATTACAAGAGACCAAATTTAAGGAAGCCAGTTATGATATATTTAACACAAACTAAGCAATTTCTTCATCTTTTTTCCTTTTCTTTCCTTTCTTTTTCTTTGTTTCCTTTATCCCTGCTAAGTCTTCCTCACACTCCACTTCTGATACAGCTCCTGAAAAAGAGGATGCATCAGATTCTAATCCTCCATCAACTTCTTGTATTACTTGAAAGGAATTTTTTGAACTACTGGGGGTGCAGAAACTGAAACCTTGCTGGAAGATCTTGTGACCCTTTTTGAAAGTGCTCCTGTACCAGCAAGGGGGGGCATATCTGGTTCTCTACTCCCTTCCCTCACTGCTAGAGGCCAATGCCTGCCTAATCTCTTGGTGTTCAGAATCAGAATCCCCCTTGTTTTTCCCCTGCCTATCTGTACCTTCATCTGGGGGAGAGAGGGAGGCTACGGAGGACCTTTCTGGCTTGGCGTTTCCGGCCTAGCAGGCCTGTGCCTTTCCTGTGCCTCATTAACTATGTCATCTTTATTTAGGCCTCCCTGTCTGTTTTGTCCTGCCCAAGGCCACTGGTGGTATGCGTGGCCCTGCTCCTCACAAAGGTTATATTTATACACATTTCTGCATACTGAACTGTCATGGTCATAGTCCCCACAAAGAGCACATTTTACCCTGTCACAAGTGCTACTCAAATGTCTGCTACTACCACATTTGTAGCATGCTTTGGGTTGCCTGAGATAAAAAACTACCCCTCTATCCTTCCCCAGAGAAAAGCTATTTGGTATATGCAGAACTTCATCTCCAATCATCTGTAATTTTACTTTAAACCTCCAACTCCCTGTCCATATTTCCTCAGCATCAATTATTGCATCGGGGGGTCCCAAAACTTGGCATTTTTTCTCTAAACAAAAATAAATGTCCCCAACGTTTACCCCTTCATTTCTGAACATAACATTAACAGTTTTGTAAAGGGGCTTTGTGAGTGGAATAGCCCAGAAAGGAACCCATATTGGTGAATTTCTCAAAGTTTCATACTTTCTCCAGAATGCTTCTAACCCAGTAAAGGCTTTAAAACTGATATCAGAAGTATCTTCGCCTTGAATATTAATTAAAGCATAGATTTCTGATGCAGCAAAGCCCATAGAGTCTTTTAGAAGTCTTTTTGCTACATATTGTCTGTCTGGATGGTCCTATGACCCACCCTGTATCTCAAACGTACTGTGTTTCTCCTTGGTGCCTGATCCACTTTATTATGTTTGAGTAAATCTGAAAACGTTGGGCCAGTTCGTCTCCTCTCTTGCCTAGGAGAGGGAGGATTACTACCAGAATGTGCATTATTAGCCAATGGTACTTCTGTTTCCCTTAAAATGTCACCATTAGCAATATCAGGAGAAAGTTGTGCAGGTTCAATATTTACATGCTGCCTAGTTCCCGCTATTTGTTGTGCAGTAATGTGTGACCCCAGTTGCTCACCTTGTGAGAAAGAAGTCCAGCCCGGATCAGGCACCCATTTCCCATCCTCCATTTGAATCCACCCTGAATTTTGCAAAGATTCTTCCCATGTCCAGTTCTCCGCATCAAAGGAAGCATCCATGTCTGGCAGCTGAAATGATTTCCGCATTCTTTCCGCTGTGGTAGCGCCTACATCAGCTTGACTCAGCTGAGGCGCTAGCCATGGGTTGTCATTAATTGGAGCTCCTCTAGACAGTAAAACCTCTGCATCAAGTCCTGGATCAGCTGAACCAGCTGTTTGATCCAATTTGGCACGTCGTGCCTGTAGCTCACCAGAATACTCCATGTCAGGCTCCATTTCTCCACGCTGTTGCTCACTTTCATGAATGCTAGGTGCAGAGATTGCACCTTCAGGTAAATCATCATCCTTATTTCCATTTTCTCCCATTATAGTCTCAGTCCATTCACAAGTCTCCTCCATACTCACTGTAAGATCCACAGGCCGTGACTCCAACTGCAATGCACAACCATTCTCTTCAGTCGCCAGTCTGCAATTGACAGTAGCCTGCTCACACAGCAGCGATTCCCCCTACAGGAGAGATGGGGAATTTTCCTGGTGCCCTGGCCAAATTTTCCCCCATTCACTAAAAATACCACCACCAGCTTACTCGCGTTCAAGATCAGTTGGCATTCATCTGTATTCCCCTCCCCCGTTTCATGCCTGAAAATAGGCAGAATTTGTCTAGCATACTTACCCGGTCAACAAAAACTAAATAAATAAAATAAATGAAAAATTTTTGTTGCACACACCATCCAATACTTTATTCTATATTTAATGCATTTTTCCTGTCAGTAACATCGTGGAACAAAATAAAGAGAACAAAAATAAAACTGCAAAAACAGTGTCATCATCAATATTGGCAGCACAAAATGCAGTGTGCCAGAACAATGCAGGCCACATGACATGCAAGTAGCAAACAACATCCACCGCATAGAGACACTGCACTAGAACCACAGGGCCCAGGAGCACAAGGAGGCATACCATCGCCCCATCCTGCGTGTTGTGTGTGTTGCTGGGGACATGCTGGCTTGTGCTCCTGGCCCCTTGCATTATACACGGCCATCCACATGGTGGCCATGGTCCACCTGTCCTCCAGCGGTTACCCTGGTGCACGTTCTCCATCACTCAGCATTCTGGTTGGGGGTACCCCATCATGTGGGTGCCTGTGCCATTAGATTAGCATGGTAATTGTAGAGTGGCCTGCTTCCCCCAGTGGTGATTGCACACTGTCCTGTTCCATCTCCCTGCACCCCTGTTCTGTTCCTGTACATGGGTGCTTTCAGCTGTGTGTTCCAGTGCAGTGTCTCCATGCAGCAGATGTTGTTTGCTACTTGCGTGTTGTGTGGCCTGCATTGCTCTGGCATGCTACATTTGGTACTGTCAACATTAATGGTGACACTGTTTTTGCAGCTTTATTTTTGTTCACTTTATTTTGTTCTGCGATGTTATTGACTGGAACCTAATGCACACCCCAGGGGCATAGTGAGGCACTAGGCTCATGGCTGAGTGTCCTTATGCCCTGGTAAGTTTAGTGAAATCCTATAATAAACAACCTGAAGTAGCTTATCACACTTATAAAATGGCTTGTTAGTGTCTGTAAGGACTTATGAAAAGTTACATAGTTTTTTTAAGTAGAAAAGATATGTTCTGAATAAGTTTGCAATGTGAAAAACTATATTTTTAAATAAAAAGTCCCTGTTTTGTATTTCTTTACAGCAGCAAGTGGCTCTGTGAGGTCACTTTCTGTTCCCTCTGTCCCTGATTTTCTTTAATTTTTTTTATTTTTAAATTTTGGCTAGTTTGGAATAGTTAGGTGATAGCCCAGTTTTAGCAGAATCTCTGTGGGGTTACAGAAGGAATCAACATTTGAGGCATCAGGCTCTCTCTAGGGTTTCTGTGGTAGTAGCTAATATGAAAAATCAGCCATCTGTGATATTCATGTGGCAGCACACTGGTAGCCAAAATGTGATAGCGTTTTGACGCTCAGTCATTCTCATTTGCTGCACCCTCTCCAATAGCAGGACCAGACTACTGGAGACTAATCACTCTCCCAGCCCACTCAAAAGCCATGTTTACATGGTGGCAGAGCACTGGCATCTGCGCCTCTCCATTCCCACTGTGCTGGCTGCTTTCACTGCAATTCACTGTTTACACAGCCCCCTCCACCTTGCAGTGCTGTCTGTCACTCCGAGGAGGGGCTGTAAATTCATTAGCCAGCTGAAGAAAAATGCCTTTGGAGCAGAGCGAGCATAGCAAAGCATCCACACCACCCTTTAATGTGCTCACTCCGATACTGATACCCACAACCAAGGTGGATCCAAAAAATTATTCAAAGGGCACTTCAGGCACTCTGGTAAGTGTTTACACTGCTGACTTTGCAGCGCATCAACCCATGCACATAACTGACAAAGAAATATGAGGATGGAACCTCAGATAGTTGCAGCTGTTTAGCCAGAATGTAAACAAGACCTTTGGGGTTCAGGCCTGATTAACTATATCCCCCCACATTGCTAATGTAACCCTTAATCACTAAGCTCTAATTATGAGACAGAGGTTCAAAATGTTATTGAACGTCAAAGACCTCTTCTTCATTTTTCTTGTTACTCTGTTGCTTTGGGGCTTGATTTCAACTGAACCTGATCCAATTATGCAAACATTTGATACTCTTTAAATATTTCTAAATAAGAATAAGAACAACAATAAGTATTTATTTTTATAATATAATGATTATAAAATATCCTTTCCTACAAAATTTAATTAAAAACATGCTGTGCTTCAGAAAAATGTCCAGTTCCTCATTATTTTATCTTCTTTCTTGCATCATTTACTACTTGCCAAAATCTTGTGACCATTTGAAGGATTATTTGGTCCTCTGAATTTAACCCTTAGGCTGCCAACAAAATTAACACATATAGGAATTTTGGACTGCTATATCTGTCCTCAGCACAGCAAGGATTAAGAGGTACAATAGAGTTTCTTCTGAAAGTAGTGTACTAGTGGTAAAAATGTTTTCTGAGTAGTGGTCAAGTGTGTGGAAACAAACTTTCAATGCGAAGAAGTGCAAAGTCATGCACTTAAGGCATAGAAACCCAGGGGCGGAGTACAAGATGGAGGGAGTGGTACTGGCAACCATCAAACAGGAAAGATACCTGGAGTTAATCATATCTGATGACCTAAAGGCAGCCAAACAGTGTGACAAGGCTGTGGGGAGAGCCAGTGGGATGCTAGGGTGCATAGGGAAGGGTATCACTAGCAGAAAGAGGGAGGTGGTGCTACAGCTGTATAAATCATTGGTGAGACCGCACTTAGAGTACTGTGTCCAGTTCTGGAGACCACATCTCTGGAAGGACATAGAGTGGAAGTGGTCCAGAGGAGGGCAACTAAAATGGTGCAGGGTCTAAAGGACCTCAATATGTACACCCTGCAGGAAAGAAGGGAAGTGGGGAGGGATATGACAGAGACTTTCAAATACCTCATAAGTATAAATAAGGTACAAGAGGGAAACATTTTTTAGAAAAAAAGATGCTCAAGAACAAGGGGTCATGCTATGAAGCTGGAGGGGGGTAGGCTTTGAGGAAATGTAAGGAAGTGCTTCTTCACAGAAAGAGTGGTGGATGCCTGGAACAGCCTTCCAGCAGAGGTGGTGGGGGCAAAAACTCTAACAGGATTCAAGAACGCATGGGATAGGCATAAGGGAACCTTAGTCATTAGGGAAGGGAGGGCTTAGCAGGAGATCAAGTAGGGACTATGGTATTACAGTAGATAGGGAAAATGAGCAGACTAGGTGGGCCAAGCAGTCCTTATCTGCTGTCATATTCTATGTTTTCCAGAACATTTCTTGTTGAAGTTATTATAAAAAGAACAAATCAGTATCATATAGGGATTGTTTTCTTCACGCCTTATGTAACAAGAACAATTCCATTATCTCTTCCAAGTGTATCTAGAATCAGTAAGTTTAATTTATAACACTGAAAGGGAAATCTGGTAAAAACTTTGAGGAGGGCAGGGTCTTGAATACATACCAGATATGGTTATAGTCTGAGTAGATTTATTTCTTGTATACCAGGAACTAATCTTAATCAACCTCACCCTCTCCATACCTTTTATTATTTTTGAGTTGACTGATTTCCCTTTTACATAATGCATATACAGTATGATTCAGATATTTTAACTTCTTCTTTATTAGGTTGCCTTAACTAGGTCTGTCCAGTACTTTCTAAAAATGTGTTAAGATTATTTAACCATGGGATGAAGCAGCCCCCATTTTCCTGTACTAGCATCTCAAGATATGCCATCTTAGTGAGTCTAGAATCTGGTGTATCTAAAAGTTTTAACTAATAATTGAAAGACCTTGCCAGCACAAGGGATTTTAGAGTGCATTCTCCAAGTTCAATTCTTCAAAAAATTGTGCAAGTATTGAATGTAGGGGGCCTACTAACGTTTTGTGAAATTATGCTACAGTATTATATAATATGTAAGTTTGGCCTGACATAACATCAGACAGGCTTCATGCAGAGCTAGTGTTTGTACTTTAACATGCAAAGCCCTTAGAGGTGCTCTGATATTATGTCCATCATATAGTTTTTTGACTGTTTATTCCCAGCATATTTTCTATTCATTTTCCATTTTGTGTTCTTAAAGCACTCTTTCCATGTGAAACTACTATCAAAGATTAGCCCTAAATAGATATAGCTATTTTCTATGATAAGTTGCTTCCCACCATGGTTACATTTATAATTTCCTATTTTTTGTTTTCTTTTCATATTGAACTATCATTGAGTTTTTCTGATTAATTATTATTTCAAGCTGTTTAGATTTTAACAGCAAAGTATCCAATTGTTTCTATAATCCTGACCCAGTCAAAGTCATCATCATCAAATCATCAGCATAAGCTAGTGCTAGTATAGATCGCCACAAGATTTTTTGTATAAAAAAACTCACCATTTTCTAGTGCTTTCAAGACTTTATTAATGTAGATGTTGAAAAGGATGGGTGCAAGAATGGACCCCTATCTAACACCTCTATTTGAGGGAAATGGGAAGAGGGCAAGGATGAGATTCCCATTTCTTGTATTCCAAACCCTGGTCCAAGTGTTGGTGTACAAGTTCCAAATAATAGCTAATTTCTCTATATCTAAGTTTAGATTCTGTAACAGATTTCATAATACAGGATGAGAGAGAGAAAATGAAACATGCTAGAGAAAGCAACGAAAGCAATATGCAGTAATTGTTCCTGATTTTTACATATTTGTTTATAACATGAGTAAAATGAAACACTGAGTAGTTTTTTTTTTCTAGAGCCCCCTTGTAATTCTGATATTAATTTCCTTTCATCAATTCATCCTTTCAATTTTATAAAGACTATTTTCCCCAAAATTATAGCCATATGATCTAACAGAGATTGGATGGTACATTTTAGGATCTAGCAGATTCCTTTTTTTATCAACTGGAATAATAATATTACCTCTCCAGTTATCTGTAAATTCTGCTCTTTGACACATTTTATTAAAAAAGATTCACTTGAACAGTGGATGGCCAAGATTGTAGGATTCTTGTGCAACATAGTAGTGCTTGTGCTTCAATGAAAGAGGTTATGGTTGGATATGTGCCTTTTGCTCTCTCTGTCCAGAGAAACTACCACCCTTTTGGGGTATGATGGCATAGAACACTCTAGAGGAACATTATACCCCTAGACATGCAGCAGAAGTGAGATCCCTTGGCTGAATATACCTTAGGGAAGATGTCCAGTGGGAGGGAGGCAAGCAACCTGAGTGGAAGAGGGTGGATGGTGGGAGCAAGAAAACATGCATCTGGAGGATACTCAAACATGCATGCTTCTTATAGTAGTTGTTGGGGGGCATGGCAAGGTAACCCCCCACTAAATCCCAGGCAAAGCTGCCAGTTCACTGGTCCAGTGGATGAGTAAGTGTGCAAGATGCTTGTGCAACATGACAGTGCTTGTGCTGCAATGGAAGATGTTACTGTTGGACATTTGTGGCCTTTGGTCCTCTGTGTTCCAGAGGAACTACCACCCTTTGGGGTTAAATGACATGGAACCCTCCTGAGGAGGGTTTCACCCCTAGAGGTGCCGCAGGAGCGAGGTCCCTTGCCTGAAGGTACTTAGGAAAGGTGCCCAAAAACTCTGAACCAAAGGTGTAGAAAACATTGGGACATCATTCAGCTAAGGAGTGATGGAATGTCACTGACATACCAACTGAAGCAGCTGCCATCCAAATTCTAACTTGACTGACAGAGTAAACTAAAAATGTGAACTACCTATCTAATGTTTATGACCCTCAGCATGGAGGAGAGAAAAAAAAATACCTATGAAGGAAACTTCTTGGAATCCAAGGCTTTAGTCTGCCATCCCTCCAGGCCATGTGATTGTATTTCAATGCTAGGTGTAATGAGAAACACTGAAAACTGACTGTGGAAAAGATGAGGAAAACTGGGCAACTTGAATAGCTTGAGCATTTGTGTAATTGAGGAAGGAACAGGGGATTGGGATCCTGTGGAGGAAGTAGGAGCTCCCTACATTCATCTAATGGGATGATCATCCTTACAGGTGTCACAGAGCTGATATTGTATAACTAAAGGGATCTAGAAGGAACCCAGGGAGAAGGCTTCACCCTTGGTGGAAGGACACTCATCTCCCATAATAAGGAATATTAGCCTCCTTTGAGAAGCTGAACTTTGTTATGGAGGAGAAGAAATATATTATTCTGCTTTTCTTGAAATAATGTGATATTATTAAATCTGGGGCCCAATATTTGAAAAGAGGCAAAAGTGGAGCACAAAGGTTTGTGCTGTACCTGCCTTTGCTCATGACCCTGAGGATGCTATAGTCAGTCAGATATCTCACCAGTGCTACCCTACTGAATAAAGGGGCATGTTGGCACAGCACTAATTCAAGTAGTGCTGCTCTGACATGGATCTTGGAACTGGAGGAAACAGACTCTGCACCATGCAAATGAGCCTATTGGGCATGCAAGGCACTAAGGGGCCATGTGCATGCCCATTATGGGTTCATTTGCATGGAAAATGGTGGCAGGTATGGCCAGCCGCACTCACTTTGATTGCCCATGCCTGTGAAAAGTAAAGCGGGGCCTGGTGCCACTGATCCCACGTCTTCCGATCCCCATCCCCATTAAAATTAAATTATTCCCTATGCTGGCCCTGTGGCACAGAGGGCTGAAGCATTCTGCCTTACCTCACGTCATGCTGGTGACCCAGGTTTGGGAATGACCTCGTGTCATTGAGGAGCTGTCATGGGGGGGAGAGAGAGGGAGCAGGATTGAGCAACCTAATGGCAGTTCTCCTCTCCCTGGGAGGTTGCCACCCCCCCATAGTTCCGCAGCCACCAGTTGCAGGTCTGGTGGTGGTGGTACTGGTGGGAGGGGGTGACACATAGGGAGGGCATCTCAAGGCATGGCATGCACATGCCTCCACATGCATGCATGCATACATGCCCAAGATGGGTGGGGGTGGGTGAAAACATGCATAAAAAAAAAAATATTAATGAAAAAAATTAAATTATTCCCAGGTGTCCAGTGGTCCCCTGTCCTCTGATCTCTGCCCCTGCTAAAATTAAATTATTCCCTGGTGTCCAGTGGTCCCTGTCCTATGATCCCTGGCCCCATTCAAAATAAAATATTCCCTGGTACCCATTGCTCCCCAGTCTTCCAGTCCCTGGGCCCATTAAAAATAAAGTATTCTCTGGTGTCCAGTGGTATCCCTGCCTTATGATTCATAGCCCTGTTAAAATTAAATAATTTCCTGGTGTCCAGTGGTCCCCCCATCTTCTGATCCCTGTCCCCATTCAAATTAAAGTTTTTCCTGTTGTTCAGTGGTCCCCCGTCCTCTGATCCAAGGACCCATTAAAAATAAGGTATTTCCTGGTATCCGGTGGTTTCCCTCACCCTCCGCTCTCCGAGTCTGTTAAGAAGAAAACTGTCCCTGGTGTCTGGTGGTCCCCCTGCCCTCTGATACCCAGCTCCAGTGGAAAGCTAACTTTCTCTGGTGTTCAGTGGCACCCTCAGCCTCTGAGCATTCATTGCACTTTCGTACAAGAAATCCATGGTGTTTGGTAGCCCTCCTGCACTGCCTGCACTGGGTACACAACCCTGTCACCCCTTACCATAATAATCAGTGCCACAGGAACCCATACAGTGACTGCGCTCCATTAACAGTACTCAGGACATGCCCACCCTGTCACTTCATACAGCAGCTGGCTGAGGTGGTGAGAGGAGGGCTGTGCTGGTCACTATATGGGCTCCCCCCCAGCACCAGTGATTATGGTAAGAGGGGGTGGCAGGGTGGTGTACCTTGTGCAAGCAGTGTAGAGGGGCCACTAGATGCCAGGGACTTCTTGTATGAAACTGTGTTGAGTGCTCAGAGAGTGGGGGGGTGCCATTGGGCACCAGGGAAGATTTTCTTTCTACTGGGGCTGGATATCAGAGGGCAGAGGGACCTCTAGCCACCAGGGACTACTTTCTTCTTAATGGGGCCAGAGATCAGAGAGTGGGTGAGTCACTAGAAAGCAGGGAAGGTTTTCTTTCTACAAGAGCCAGGGATTGGATGGCAGGGAGCAACACTAGACACCAGGGACTGCTTTTTCTGTAATGGGGACAGGTATCGGAGGGTGGGGGGGACCACTAGACATCAGGGAATACTTTATTTTGATTGGGGCAGGGGTTAGGAATTTGAGGGGTGGAACTGCTAGACACCAGGGAATGCTTAATTTTTAATGTAGTCAGGGATCAAAGTATGAGGGGCACTGGACCCCAGGGAATAATTCATTTTGAATGGAAATGGGGATCAGAGGGTAGGGGGTGCCACTAGACACCAGGGAGCAGGTGTGCTCCTGCAACTGCCAAAGTGATTGTTGGCTGCAGTGGCTCTGACAGATACTAGAGTTGTCTGTAGTAAGTCATGCTTCTTCTTAGCATTAATTGTGCAGCACAAGGTGGCATACATTATTTCTTTTGGACAGTGCTAATGGGCTGAATATTACCCTGCACCGATATTCACATCCCTGCCCCTCCATCTGCACACCGATCCTTGCACACACGCTAACCTGTTCAGTACATGCTCCTGACCCCTTTGAATATTGCTCACAGGCACAAACCCTTGTCAAACAGCAGGCAATCACTTTGCCCACTGGGCAAACTTTTGAATTTTGGGTCCCTGATGTTTTTTGTACATTGTTTCAGATTCAGATTTGGGCTAATGTATCTGCCTGTTCAGAATAGGATTTCTGTGTTGACAGCAGATATCAGCTGGATCCCATTTTCCAGACCATGGTTATTTTTATTGATTTTTGTTCTGCCAGTAACTGCCTTTTCATCTGATACAGATTTGTCTGCTGTGATAACTTACGTATTTTCTCAACTAGCTACTTTTTGTTTTGAGCTTTAGTTTAGTAATTTATGTGCATTGTTGCATACTGTGACTTTTTTCTTTCTGTCTTTCTAGACCCCATTTATATTTTTGCCAAAGTCTACTCTCTTGTGACTACTTTTTCCTTTTTTCTCTTCTTACTGTTTTTGTTTATGTTTTTCATGCTGTTCTGAATTTTCTTTTCTTTTCTGCCACGTAGTCCAATTTTAATTTTTTCTCATTTGCACTCTATCGGTACCTCTCCTTGTAGCCTTTTAATTTACAAAAATGTTTTCAAAGATTGTACTTAAATTTTAAGCTTGCATTGAGAAACTCAAATTCTGTTTTGGTTCCTCTGATTCATACATTCATACATTAACTGCAGGTACTGTGGAACAATTTTCAGAAGGACAGTCTTACAGGATTTAGGACACTGTCCTACATGCTGGGCCTTTGGAGATCTTAGGGCTCAGCTCCGGGCAGCATGGGCAGAGATTGCACGCCTCAAATTTCATATTCAAGAGGAAATACATTATAAGAACCACCCGCCATTTCCCCAGCATCCAACAGAAAAACCTCGACCGCAGAGGGTAGTTGGTCTAGGACGTTGGCAGGTGGTTAGGAGGCAAATCGGTGCCCTATCACTCTGCTCTCCAACATGTTACCACCAAAACCATATAAACACTACAAACAGGTATCTGCCTCTATCTCTGAAATCAAACAAAGAGGCAGAAGACACTGCAGAGCAGGACACTGCAGCACAGGAGCTAGCACAACAAAACTCACCCAAATCAGGAACCAAAACAAAAAAGCAAAAGGAAATCCAAAAACTTCTGATCATAGGAGACTCCATGATGCGGGAGTTGATACCCATCTCAAGCCAGGGGTAATGGTCAGATGTCTCCCAGGTACATCAGCATGGAGAGACACTGACCGCATTACTAAAATTGTTCACAAAGCAGGAGAAAACATTGATGTCCTAGTACACATAGGGACTAATGATCTCGCCAGCTGGTCAGTTGTTGAGACCAAGGAACACCTGACCAGGCTGGGTGACAAACTATCATCCATTTCATCCGGCATCTCCTTCTCTGAGATCCTGCCAGTCTGGGAGAGGGGAGCAGATGGACGGAAGGTCAGAGAAGGGGAGATAGGGGAGCTAAACACGTGGCTCAAGGGCTGGTGCCAGGAAAAAGGACACAGATGTGTAGGGAACTGGCAACAGTTCTGGGAGCAAAAGTTCTTTAAATTTGATGGACTGCATCTGACTAAGGAGGGAGTCAGTGCATTGGCACAGAAGTTTGACGTCTTTGCAGAATATTTAAACTAGTAAATGGGGAGAGGGGTGCAGCACCCCATACGTCGAATGGGAAGAACACCCCTCTCCCCTCAGCTAGTGGTCAAACAGGGATTCAGCATGTTTGCAGTTCATTTGCATCACCAGGTAAGAAAAAGGTTTGTCTCCCCATACGACGCTGCAGGGTAATGCCAAACCTCACCCAACAACTAACAATCAAATCTGGCCAATGGAAAATCATGTACACAAATGCTCACAGCCTGGGAAATAAGATCCCAGACCTGCAGGCAATAGTCAGAGGCTAAACTGGACATAGTAGCAATTAGTGAGACGTGGTTTACCAGTAACCACACTTGAGGGACTTCAGTACCTGGCTATGTATTGTTCAGAAGAGACCGAGGTGCAAAAAGGGGGGGAGGACTGGCCCTGTATGTCAATGAAAATATCAGATCTACAGAAATTCAGAATACACATAAGAAGCCAGAAGAACTGTGGGTCACCCTGGAAACAGGAGATGGGACAGCCATAAGAACTGGGGTTGTCTACAGGCCCCCAGACCAGGTGGAGGACATAGACACATTACTGTTAGAAGATATACAAACATGACAGCTAAAGGGGAGGTTCTGATAATGGGAGACTTCAACATGCCAGCTACAGATTGGTCAATACCAGCAAGAACATCTGCCAGAACTAGACACATAGTGGATTCCCTGCAGGGGGAGGGCCTCAAACAACTGGTACAGCAACCCACAAGAGGCAGGGCTATCCTAGATCTAGTACTGACTAACAGGGAAGGGATCACAGATCTCCAGGTAGAAGGTCACCTGAGGGGCCAGTGACCATCACATGGTATGGTTCAATTTGGCTACTACATCTAAATCATCCCATTCCAAGGTGAAAATATGGGACTTCAGAGGAGCTGACTTTGATAAGATGGCCAACAGAGTTAAGCTAGCCCTGGCAAAAGAAACACAGGTGAGGGGTACAGGCAAAGTGGGCAAGCATTAGGATGCAATACTTGAAGCAACATCCCATTGTGTTAGAGAGAAAAGGAAGTGCAAAAGAAGAAGGAAACCACTTTGGTTCTCAAATACAGTAGCAGAAAAGGTCAGAGCCAAAAGGCTGGCCTTCAGGAAATATAAGGGAACACAGCGGAATGAAGATAGGGAGGCATACCAAACTTCCCTAAGGGAAGCAGGGAAGGCAGTAAGGCAGGCAAAGTCCCAAACTGAGGAAACACTAGCACAAACAGTAAAAGAAGGTGACAAGACTTTCTATAGATACATTAGTGAAAGGAGAAAGTCCAGAGGGGGTATTGCTAAGCTTAATAAGGAAAAGGGAGCATGTGAGGAGGAGGACCCTGTAAAGGCATCTATCCTAAATAGATACTTTTGCTCAGTATTTACTGAAGAGAAGGCAGGGCAGGGCCCACAGCTCAGCATCATGGACACCGGGGGGAAGGAGGTGAGCACTACTCCCTTCACAAAAGAAAGGGTCCTACAAGAGTTTGCTAAGCTCAGGGTGGATAAGGCAATGGGACCTGATGGCATACATCCCAGGGTACTTAAGGAGCTAAAGGTGGAACTAGCAGAGCCATTAGCAGAACTGTTTAGTGAGTCTCTGAGCACAGAGAGATCCCAGAAGACTGGAGAAGGGCTTCATGGATCCCGCTCCACAAGAGTGGTAGCAGGAGGAGGCAGGGAACTACAGACCAGTCAGTCTTCACCTCAGTAGTGGGCAAGATTATGGAGGCACCTTAAGGAAAGGATAGTGCAACACCTGGAATCCATAGGGGCACAGGATCCAAGACAGCATGGGTTTACAAAAGGAAGGTCCGTCAAACTAATCTCATAGATTTCTTTGACTGGGTAACCAGAGTGGTGGACCAAGGGGAGCAGTTGATGTCGCCTACCTTGACTTCAGCAAAGCTTTTGACACTGTTCCACATAGAAGATTGATAAATAAGCTGGGTAGGCTCGGGTGGGTCAGAAGTTGGTCAACTGGGTGGCAAACTGGTTGACGGGCAGAAAACAGAGAGTGGTGGTAAATGGTATACAGTCAGAAGAGATGCAAGTCACAAGTGGGGTACCTCAGGGATCAGTCCTGGGGCCAGTCCTCTTCAACATCTTCATTAGTGACCTTGCAGATGGACTAGAGGGTAAGGCTTGTCTGTTTGCAGATGACACCAAGATCTGCAACAGAGTAGATTATCCAGATGTGGTGGGGTGGGCAGAATGAGAAGAGATCTGGATAAACTAGTAAAATGGTCAGAAGAGTGGCAACTGGGATTTAATGCAAAGAAGTGCAAGATCATGCACATAGGGAAGAGAAACCCTGAAGCCACCTATAGGCTGGGAGGGGAGTTGCTAGCAGTCACAAAGGAAGAAAGAGACTTGGGCATCATCATCACTGATGACCTGAAATCATCCAAGCAGACCTCTAAAGCAGTAGGTAAGGCTAGGGGGGTGTTAGGGTATATTAGTAGGGGTATCACAAGTCGTAAGAGGGAGGTAATAATCCCTCTTTACAAGACACTGGTTAGGCCCCATCTGGAGTACTGCAGCAGTATTGGAGGCCACACCTTCACAAGGACATTAACCAAATTGAGGCTGTCCAGAGAAGGGCAACCAAAATGGTGCAGGGACTGCATCAGAAGACATATGAGGACAGATTAACAGAGCTCAATATGTATACCCTTGAGCAAAGGAGGGAGAGAGGTGATATGATCGAGGCATTCAAACACCTTAAGAGCATTAACAAGGTGAAAGAGTCTAACATGTTTAAATATAAGAAAAATAGCAGGACAAGAGGACACAGCATGAGATTACAGGGGGGCCGATTAAGGGGGAATGTGAGGAAATTCTTTTTCATAGAAAGGGTGGTGGATGCATGAAATGGCTTACTTCAAGAAGTGGTGGCTATGAATACAGTGCAAGGCTTCAAACAGGCATGGGATAGGCATAAGGGAGCAATACAAATGAGTATGAATAGATAGACCACTGACAGAGCAAAGGCCGATGGCACATTTATAAGGTAGAAAAAGAAATGGGCAGACTGGATGGGCCTTGCGGTCCTTATCTGCCGTCAACTTCTATGTTTCTATGTTACATTCTAGTTTGTTAACTGTGTGAGAGACAGTACCTTGAATATGTGTTTTCATAATCCTTTAAACTGTCTCTTGCTGTGCCATCTTACAGTTTAAATATAAATGATTTCTGGAGCAGCTAGCTATTATGACTTGGCATGATAAGTACCACACCCATTTTTCTTTCTGATTTGCACTGTAGCACTAATTTGCACATTTGTATTTGTGTAAGTTTTTGGCATAACATTATGTAATTTAATAGTAAAGTGTGCACCTTTCCTGTTGTTGTGTCATTGTACACAGCTTTCCAAATGCTGGTTTATTCAACCGGTATGATGTGTGATTACCGTTTCTCAGCAGAACACACTATTCTATTAATCATTTTTAACTTATTTGAAAAGCACCACCAACAGTACCAGGTAAACTGTACCAGGCAAAACAGAAGAAGGTGGGAAAAGCACTCAGGTGTGAAAAGGCACAAACTGAAGAAAGGATAGCAAAATCAGTAAAAGAAGGTGACAAAATCTTCGGGTATATCAGGGAAGGAAGAAGACCAATGGAGGGATTGTGAGGTTGAATGGGGAGCGGGGGAGTGTGCAGAAGGGGATCTAGATAAAGCAGAAATTTTGAACAAATACTTCTGCTCAGTATTTACAAAGGAAGGGGAAGGGGAGGGACCAAAATTAGGGATTAGAAGCACACACAAGGAGGGGGAGATGGACACAAGTCCATTCACGGAGGAGAGAGTTCTAAAGGAACTCTTGAAACTAAAAGTGGACAAGGCAATGGGACCAGATGGGATTCATCCGAGAATAGTGAAAGAACTCAGGGAGGTACTGGGGCACCACTGATAGCCCTATTTAACAAGTCACTGGAGGAGGGAGTGGTGCCAGAGGACTGGAGGAGGGCAAATGTGGTACCACTACACATAAGTGGGAGCAAGGTAGAGGCTGGAAGTTACAGGCTGGTCAGCTTGACCTCAGTGGTGGGGAAAATCATAGAATCCATGTGAAAGGAAAGGATTGTGGCATATCTGGAGGCTAGTGGGGCACAAAACCTGAGGCAACATGGATTCATAGCAGGGAGATCTTGTCAAACAGATCTGATAGACTTCTTTGACTGGGTAACCAAAGTGGTGGATCAGGGAGGGGCAGTGGACATGGCCTACCAAGATTTTAGCAAGGCATTTGACACCATCCCCCCCCCCCACAGGAGGCTAGTAAACAAGTTGTGCAGTCTGGGAGTAGGTTCCAAGGTGGTACAATGAGTCATAAATTGGCTGAGCAACAGGACACAGAGGGTGGTGGTGAATGGAGTACAATCCCAGGAGAGGGAGGTGACCAGTGGGGTGCTACAGGGTTCAGTTCTGGGGCCCGTCCTCTTCAATGTCTTCATTAGTGACATTGCAGAGGGGATGGAAGGGAAGGTGTGCCTCTTAGCAGATGACACCAAGATCTGCAATAGAGTAGACACTCTAGGCAGGGTGGAAAAAATGAGAAACGCTGTAGACAAATTGAAGGAGTGGTCAAGAATGGGGCAGCTTCAATTCAATGCAAAAAAGTGCAAAGTCATGTACTTTGGCTGCAGGAATCCTGGAGAGGAATACAAAATGGGGGGGGGGGATACTAACAACAACACTGGAAAGGGACCTGGAGGTAACTATAACAGATGGCCTGAAGGTGGCCAAGCAATGTGAAAAGGCAGTGGGGAGGACCAGAGGGATGCTGGAGTGCATAGGGAGAGGCAGCACCAGTAGAAAACAGGAGGTGGTGATGCCACTGTAGAGACAATTGGTTGGGCCACATCTGGAATACTGCATTCAGTTTTGTATACTGCATCTCTGGAAGGACATTGACAGAATAGAGGTGGTCCAGAGAAGGGCAACAAAAATGGTGAAAGGATTGCACCAGAAAACATATGAGGAAAGACTGAAAGACCTCAATGTGTATACCCTGGAGGAAAGGAGGGAAAGGGGGGATAGGATAGAGACAGTGAAGTACCTCAGGGGAATCAGCAAGGTACAGGAGGGCAGCATCTTTCAAAAAAAGAGATGTGCAAGAACAAGGGGCCACAATATGAGGCTGGGGGGAGACTCAGGGGAAATGTGAGGAAGTATTTTTTCACATAAAGGGTGGTGGATGCATGGAACAGCCTCCCAGGGGATGTCATACAGGCTTTAATGATTGGTGAGTTCAAGAATGTATGGGACAGACAGAAGGCAACCCTAGTGGTAGGAAAGAGACAGTAAGCTGCTGATCATTTAGGATCCAGAGTTTAAGTAGATAGGGAAATAGGCAGATTAGGTGGGCCAGGCATTCCTTATCTGCCATCAAAATCTACGTTTCTATGTTTTAGTAGTATGTTTCACTTGCACACTTTAGGTTGAATGATATTCTATTTATGTATAAATTGTTTGAAGGGTTATGCAGTTTAAATTAAATCATGTGACTGTTTTCTTGTAATTAAATGGGTGTCTGTACGTCCTAAGCCACACCTTCCCTGACGAAATGGCAGAACGCCATGACGCACTCAGCTGTGGGCTTCCTTTTGAGAATGCTGGAAGTTGTCAATAAAATAAACTGACTTTTGCACAAGTATCAGGTGCACCATTTTCTTGTTTTTTCCAACCGAGGAAAGAACACGTCTTTGGCATACTTCAGAAGGAGTAAGAACTCACCCCATCCTTCTAATGGGCTGACAATCCATATAGGCGTCACAGGGCTGATACTGTATCACTAAAGGGACCCAGAGAGAAGGCTTTACCCTTGGTGGAAGCAGGCTCCTCTCCCATAATAAGAAAGATTATCCTCCTGTGAGCAGCTGAAAATTGTTATGGAGGAATGCCCTAACTTGCACACCCGTAGGAATCCTAAACCTAGGGGGATGTCACAGAGTTGTGGTCATATGACTAAAGGAACCCTAAGTGGTTGGGCTCCACTCCATGGTTAGGGAGCAAGGTCTCACTTAAGGAAGGGGTATGCTTACAGAACCAGCATGTACATAGCAGGTGCAATGGATGAATCAGTGGCAAGCAAATGAGCTTCCTAGACACCTCTTGGGATCAACAGGTTGAGGATGTCACAGTCTTGCAATTGTATGATCAAAGGCACCCTTGTGGAGAGTTCCACCCTAAACTGTGCTCAAACTGCAGGACACCTAAACTGCCACTTGGCTACAGAACAGCTCAGCTAGATCTACGAACTACAGCAAAGAAAATCTGACTACCACTTGTCCCTATCAAGGTAGACCTTCAAACTACCCTAGTCAAATTAGGCCCCTGTAGTATAATGATGTAACAGTAGATGGCATCAATAAAATGCCGAAAGCAATATAGTAAAGCACATGTGAGTGCATGTGAGAGTTGCACATGTTTCAGCTTGAGCAGCAAATGCTCTTACAGTTTTAATAAAGAGGCTGAACACAGTAAACAACCTCCTGTGGTTTCTCATACTTAACATAGTGTCAGAAGTACAGAAACAAGCATTTGTCAATGCCGAATGTTGCTTGCTTGTATGTGCTGTTTAGGTATTTGGAAGTGACAGTTTCATGCCTTCCTCCCAAGACATCCACTGTGTCTTTCCGTTCAGTATTCACAGAAGAGTGGAAGGGGCAAGGGCCACAGCAGTACAGCAGTTGCCAAGGGGGTGAAGAGGTGGACAATAGTCCATTCAAAGGCAAAAGAGTCCTGCAGGAGCTCACTAAATTGAAGGTAGACAAAGTGATGGAACCAGATGGCATACGCCCAAGGATATTAACAGAACTGTGAAGGGAGATAGCAGTACCTCTGGCAGCCATGTTCACTGAGTCATTCAACATGAGTGAATTGGAGGAGGGCACATGTGGTCCCTCTACACTAGTCCAGCAGCAGGGAGGAGGCAGGGAACAATAGGCCATTCAGCTTCACCTCAGTAGTGGGGAAGATCATGGAGACATTGCTTAAAGAAAGGATAGTGGGGCATCTAGATGCCATCGGAACCCAGGACCATAGACAACATGGATTCACAGTGGGGACATCATGTCAGATAAATCTGGTTGATTTATTTGACTGGGTGACAAAGGAAGTGAATCAGGGTGGCTCAGTGGACAACGCTTACCTTGATTTCAGCAAAGCCTTTGACACCATCCCATATAGGAGGCTGATAAACTAGCTGGGTAGGCTGGGCATGGGGAAAGGGTGGTAAACTGGGTTAGAAACTGGCTAACAGACAGGAGGCAGAGAGTGGTGGTAAATGGTATGCAGTCTGGGGCGACCAGTGGGTGCTGCAGGGATCGGTCCTGGGGCCAGTTCTGTTCAATGTCTTCATTAGTAATATTGCAGAACATCTGAAGGAATTTTTAACCAAATTTTCAACATAGCCATTTTAAGACTCTGCTCATGAACAGTGTCACTGCGATTTGTAATTTGTCCCAGACATTGATTTCAAGACTATCGACTGCGCCATTGTGCGCTACATAGGCGGAAACACATTTTGGGTGAGATGTGAAAATGACAGCTGTACTGCTCATAAGAAGGTGTGGCAAAATGGCAATGTTGGAAATCTGGGTGAAAATATTGAAAATTCGTGACCTTCTGACGTCGTGGGAACTGCAAATGCGCGCTAAGATAAAACAGTCATTTTAGAATTTTTTCACCAAATTTTCAACATAGCCATTTTAAGACCTCTGCTCATGAACAGTGTCACTGTGATTTTCTTAATTTGTCCCGTACATTGATTTCACACACCGACTGCGCCATTGTGTGCTGCATGGGCGGAAACACATTTTGGGTGAGATGTGAAAAATGACAGCTGTACTACTCATAAGAAGGTGTGGTAAAATGGCAATGTTGAAAATCTGGAGTGAAAATATTGAAATTTCGTGAACTTACAAACCTGCGTAGGAACGCGCAGAACGAGTTCTTAAAACGCAACATTTTTGGGATTTTGGGCACCAATTCTTTTAGAAAGTATCTTTCTCATGATGATACTGTCATGAGAAATTGTTCATGGGTGACGGCGAGGACTGCAAAATCACCCTTCGGCCCGAATAACGCCATGACAGTGACATCATTCATGAGAAGGGGTCCCAAAAACCCCATGTTGAAAATTTGGTGGAAAAATTCCCAAATATGCCTGAGATATGCAACAAAGTTGAAACCCCCCCTATCTAGCCCATTATACAGCTTACCGGCATTTCCTCAGTTCGCAGTTGGCTTTGAAGAGCGCAGACGTGTTCCCGGTCCACCGAAGATCGTCGCGCTGAGGTCCGGAGGTAAGTATGGGGTGAGGGTGGAGTGTGGGGAGGTAGGGTGCCAGTGGGTGGGTGCGGGTTGTGGGAGGGGGCCAGGAGACTACGATGGGACCGTTTTTCTTTGCAGGAAAAAAGCAGACTGACCCAGAAGCGTTGCCACGCTGGGGTGGGCTCCCAGCGTGGCACAAGAATGGGGGCATTCAGCAGATAGGGATTGGGCACCCCATCGGGCTAGGATCGCTTGCCACGCTGGGGTGGGCTCCCAGCGTGGCATTTACTACTGGGGGGGGAACGCAGCTAAGCCGACAGGGATTGGGCACCCCGTCGGCTATACAGTGCGTGCGGGGAGCGGGGGCGCACACGCCTGCGTGGGTGTCTGTGGGGGGGGGAGCTGTGCATGAGTAGCTGATATCTTATCGCTGCTCACTCAGGCATAGGTCCCCCTTTCAACTGTATGCCACTGCATTTTGGAGCTTGTCATAGACAGCTCCAGAATGCATTGGCTTACAGGGGCCGCGTCTGCCAGCACACTGACTGAATTGGAGGAGGAGGTGACACACCTCCGAAATCTCCGATGATGGCACTATGTTTCTTGCACATGCGTGCAAGCAACATAAAAAACTGCAGAAAGAAAAAGGAAGAAATGGAGCAGTTGAGATCTCCAAACAATTTGTGTCTAGAAGGCAATTTGGCAGAAAACTGGTGAACATGGGTGCAAAAATCTGAGCTGTTCATGATGGCAAGTAGAATATCAGAGAAGTCTGAGAAGGTACAGTGTGCCATGTTTTTGCATGTAGCAGGATAAGAAGCAATAAAGGTATTTAATACTTTTGAATTTACTAATGCAGAGGACAGAGACAGGATAGCAGAGTTAAAAGCAAAGTTTGAACAGTACTGCAAGCCTAGAAAGAATTTGTCATATATTAGACACATAGGCCCTCATTCTAGAAATGTTAGGCCTGGCATAACAGCACTTGTACCTAGTAGAATGGCGCAAGTAGCAACTTACTCCAGCAGTTACGACATGCGAGATTCTGCAAAGTGGCCTGCTACATGTCGCAGGCCACTTGCGCTGAAGAACTGTTCCTCTGGCAGTTGCACTATAAACCCCCAGCGACAAGGTGCTAGGGGGGTTATGGCAGCAGTTGTGCCCCATTCCAGAAGGGCAGCAACAATGTCCCCAATGTTAGGATTCTATAAGAACCCCAGGAGAAGAACTGGCAATGTACGTTACACTTGCATTTAGCTGGTGTAACTTACATACATCCTCCAAGGGTCTTGGAGAACCTGGTCCAAGTGCCCTCCCCCATGCCCAGACCACCGCTGTTGGTGCCCCAATGGGCATCTCACACCCCCGCCCCATCCCCCGAACTGTACATACCCCATACCCCCACACAGTAACAGCCCCCACAGGACTGCCCACACCTGCCCTGAATCCTGTGCTGATGGATGCCCCACAGGGGTGCCTTTACCCCAGCCCCAGTCTCCCCGGCTGCGAATAGCCCCACAGGAATTGGTTCTGTCACCCTTTCACCTCTTCGATCCCGTCGCTACTGCAAATCGGCATATCCCGGCTCTGTAGTCTAGTGGTTCTCACCTCACCCAGTTGCATTACTCATTCATCCAGCCGCGGACTGGCACAGCCTGCCTTCCTCACCCTCCACAGAGTTACCACTGAGTGCTGTAGGGAGCACTCAATGTAAAGATGCGCCAGAAATTAATTTCTGAACATGTCTTTACAGTAGCACTCCTACAGAACCCAGTCGAGGCTGGGCTGCGGTGGAGGTGGAGTGGCCAGTCACCATCTGGGGATGAGTGGGGTGCTGGTGGATCTGGCTGGCTGGTGGGCTGACTAGACTGGGTGGGTATGCCTGCATTTGTGGTGGTAGCGAATCGGGCCAGGCACAGGTGAGGGGGGTGACTGCGCTGTCTCTGTGGGGCCATTCACAATGGGATATTCAGGGGCTGGGGTGTAGCACCCTGTGACCCATATTGACACTCAGGGGCTGGGGGTGTGGCAATCCTGCTGGGCTCATATTAGACACTTCAGGGGCTGGGGTGTAGACACTGGCGTGGGCTCTTATCAGACACTTCCAGGGGCTGGGGTTGTGGGTAGCTCTGTGGGGCAAATAATGTCACTTGCTGGGCAGGGGGGTGCACTTGTGATCTGCGGTTGTGGCATGTGACATACTCACCAGGTACGCTCTCTGTTAGGTGTACCTGGCCACATGTCGCAAGTCATAGGACTTAGCTGTGGAGACCCTGCCCCTTTTAGAATAGGGTGCAGGGTCAATGTCGCAGTTGCAGTTGGTGCAAGTCGTGTTTGGTGGCAACTTGTGCCAACCTTCTAGAATCGGGCCCATGTTCTTTACCAGAGTGCAAGGCCCATCAGAAACGATGGATGCTAATGTGACTAATCTGAAAAATAAGGCCAAGAGTTGTGGGTCTGGGCAGTTAACTGAATCACTTATAAGGGACAGAATTGTGTATGGCATTAGAGATGATCAGGTCAGAGGCAGACTTCTTAGAGAAGCAGACGTTACATTACAAAAAGCAATTGATATGGTATACAGTGATGTGTGCAACCATGATTGAGCGACCCCGGAAAGTGTGACTCATTTGCAATGCATGGCACAGCACCGGGCAGCTGCAGTGACCAGATGGGTTGGGTTGCCGACTGTAGCAACAGGAAGTCACTACAGGTATGCGTGCGGGGGGGTAGGAGTGAGCACATACAGGTACGTGCACGGGGGGAACAAGCACACTCGGCGAGGGGTGGGAGGGGATTTGAGGGGTGATGCTGCAGTAGGCTGCTGAGCCAGCCCTGTGGTGTAGCAGGTCAGCTCACAGCTTTGGTGGCTAGGGTGCTGGGTTCAGGTCCGGGCGCAGACTCGTTTTAGTTGCGCCCAGCCTGAATTTTATTTGTTTTATGTTCTGTCCCCCCAACATGCACCCCATGGAGTTGAGAATCCTTAAGTGGGAGAGTGCGGAAGGCAAAGCCCCCACTGGAGGGGTTGAGGGGGGTGCAGCCCCCTGCATAAACATAAAAAATGCAAATCCCCAGCGCCATTTTGTTGTGCATCAGGGAGTCAGAGCACCAACATTGATTTTCGGCGCCCTGACTTCGCCATAATGGCGATCGTTCTTTGGTGGTCACCATTATCACATAGAACCATTGATATATGCCGTGCAAGTTAGGTTAGTCACAGCCAAATGAAAGTGCTTAATGATGAAGCAGAAATGCATGTCCATAAACTAAAGAAAGTGACACGAGATTACAGTAAATTTAAAAAGAGCAGCTCAAGAAAAACAAAAGAAAACACAAAGATGGAATCAAATGTGGCAGTTGTAGGGGGGGGCGTGGCCAACCACTGAACAAGATGGCACCATAAATATTTTTCTCCACAACTCCAGAGCTTAGTACCTGACATTTACAGTGATCAATCAACTCTCAAGGGAAAAGAATACAAAATTAGACAATCAGAAGTGTTTCTCTATTTCTTGTTTAAATTTCAGGACTGACCGACTCAGTATCGCTGAGATTTCATCACTTACTGCTATACCAAACTACCTGGCCTCATGGTGTCCGCTGCAAAGGAGACGGAAGAACCCTCCATTAGAGAGATGTTTGCCTGTATCATTCATAGCATTGATGCACTTACCTTAGCCTCCAACACATCTGCGGTTTCCATCTAACAATTGGACGCCAGAGTTGGCAAAATGGAGCAGAAAGTTCTCACACAGGATGAAATCCTTCAAGGGCACTGCGCCACAATGCGAGAACAGGCAGCACAAATCCGACATCTACAAGACAAGCTTGATGACCTAGAGAATAGGAGCCACCGTAACAATCTACGGCTCCTAGGATTTCCCGAAGGCTGTGAGGGGGGTAACACTCAGACCTTTTTACAACAAGTGCTACCAGAAATACTTCAACTCCCCCCCCAACCAAAATTATGATTGAAAGGGCACATTGATACCTCCAGCCAAAACCTACCCAGGGTGACAGATCCAGGCCAATAATTGCTTGTATCTTGAATTTTGTGGAGAAAGAGGCCATCCAAGCCATGGCCAGAGAACTGGGCAATTTAAGATGGAAAGATCACAAAATCATGATCTTTTAAGATTACTCCAGAGATCTAGTGGCTAAGCGAAAAGCCTTTGCAGAAGTGCGGCTGGTGACTACATCTTCTAAAGATTCCATTTATGTTACGATATCCGGCCATCCTGCAACTCTCTCTTAATGGCATAACACACCAGCTGGCAACTCCAGACGTATCCATGGATTTTATTAGGGCAACTTGGCCATCCGAAAATGACACTACTAATATATCGGTTTGCAGGACTGGATCAGATCAGGCTTCACACCAGCAGGGAGCTCCAAAGAAGATATTGGAGGCGTCGAGTTCTTTGCCTAGTCACCCTTTGGATGCTCGCTCACTGAAGGTCAGGAAGAGGCCCCCAAAGTCCCCACACTCTAAACGGGAACATCTACAGGACTGGAGACAGTCTCCTAATGCTGAAGCCCATACCTTGTAGGATGCCGACAATGGAGGGATTCAGTATGTTAGTCCCTACTTCTCTCACAACTGATACTCTGTCCTGGGGAACCAGCCAGACAGTTTTGACTGAGAAGACATGGACACTCACCAGACCAGGTCTCCAGGGAATTCGGAGAAGGAACCAGGGGATTGGCTGGATTCTTGGTCTACAATTGTGGATGCCGTACACCCGTTTGCTAATACAGACATTAGTGCTGATGATTCCGTCACTTTGGCAGATCCTAAAGCAACTGCACAGCCGTCTACTTGAGTGGAATTGCCCAGGCTGAATGGGCCTCTCCAATAGATAAGTACTAATGGTTTTGTGTCTCTGGGAGTAAACGGCAGGGAGGAGGGAAGAGTGATGGTCTAACAACCGACCGGTGTAAAGTACTCCAAGCCCTGGTTGTCATAGGGGAAGTACTGACTGGGCCTCTTACTGTTAGGCCTCAGAATAGCATACAAGACGGGTTGTGCCATAAAGTCCCTCCCCCCCAAAGAGACACCTTACCTTGGTACACGGTTTAAGACAGTATTGTTGAAATGTTTAAATGTTGAGTTTAATTGCCGCTTTAGGTTCATTTTCAGAGGTTATATTGAGGTTATATTGTTAACATGTTAATGAGGTCTTTTTTCTAAACTGTGATGGCATTTTCCTCTGCTAGGAATATTCTTAACTGAATCCTTTCACCGCCCCCCCAAATACCTGGGATGGAATGGAATCATGAGAAGAAGTAGATAACTCTGAGCATTTTAAACAACCTTCTGTCCCCTTCATTTTTATTCTCCATAAGTCTTATACATTACCTCTCTCAGATTTGTAGCCTACCACTTCCTATGAACTCTCCCATCCCTCACTCCGGGGCCTTCTGGACAACTTTATGCTAACGGCTCTGGTTTGGGACACTATGCAAATCGTGCTTTTCTCCAGATTACCAACAGTTTGTCCTATAAAACGTTGGTTGGTGGTGGAGTAGATAATCTCCTTCCAGTCAACCTTTTTGCATTTTATTTCTCCTTTGCTTTTCCCTGCCTCGCAGGAGCAGCAGGGCATACCATTGGCTGGGGACCCAGCTGGTTAAGTCCTCCTGCACTCTAAACTTGTGTGTGATCTGAAGTTGTAGTTTAGACTGTACAGTTCTGGTAGCTAATTCTAGCTTCACAGCACAGTGTAACATATAGGTACTGTCTTATACTGCAAGAAATTAGAAGTAATCTACAACATTCTACTGACACAGAATTCATTAGCCTACCGTCAAAACCCCTTGGACTCTCTTTTGGAGGTGTAATTTCATTGCAGGCATGTTTCCCTTTTAGATAGTTAGATCAGACTCCTGTCCATCTTGTTTAGTGCATATACCTAAGGACGTTAAATTACTCCTATCCATATCTCTGTATTACAGGTTATCATTTCCGACCTGATATTTCATACCTGGAATGTTAGGGGGTTAAATTCTCCTATAAAACGTAAAATGGTTCTGATCCATTTGAAGCGGTTGCACTCGAAGGTAGCCTTTCTTCAAGAAACTAAATTATCGGGAGAGGACCATAAATACATGTCCAAAGACTGGGTGGGCCAACAGGTACACTAGAATGCAGCCTCTAGGAAGTGGGGGTCCTTATTCTCCTTCATAAATCCTTGCCATGGTCTCTTACTCGAACCCTTTCTAGTCCAGATGGTAGATGGGTAATTGCAACCTCCTCCACTCCCTCAGGGCTGATCACCCTTTGTAATCTTTATGCCCACAATGAAGACAACCCCCAATTTTTTCACAACCTTGCTGAGGTGCTTCTCGAGTCTACTCCCCAAGACTGCCCTCTCCTTATAGTTGGGGATTTTAACTTGACACTATTCAGCCTCTATGGATAGGAATGATAGGGGTACAGAGTCTCAGCTTAGGAGTAGGAAAGCGGTGCATCAATTAATCAACGATCAAGGTCTGACTGACATTTGGAGGGTTTTCCACCCCAGGACCAGGGACTACTCTTTCCATTCGGAGCCAAATGCTTCACATAGTAGATTAGACTGCTGGCTTGGCTCATCCCATATTATGACAAAAGTTCTAGACGTGGATATCCTTCCAAGGGTCATTTCGGACCATGCACCACTCTTCCTCCTTCTGCATTGGGATCCTGTATCCCCACCACCTCGTCAATGGCGACTAGACCCTCTCTTAACTAGAGATCCAGAGTTCATCTCCTGGGCACAAAAAGAAGCATCCTTGTTTCTAGCCAAAAATTCCACCTCTGATACAATGGCGAGTAACACTTGGGAGGCGTTTAAGGTTACTATGAGAGGTAGCATTATGGGGTATGCCGCTAATAAATGGAGGGAGAGAGAACAACATTTAGCTGTTCTTGAACAGAAATTGAAAGATGCAGAAGTGGTCTTCAAGGATATGCCCACCCCCCTCTCCTAAGTCTGTTATGGGTCGAATCATTCTGGGCTTAAGATTTGAAATAAACCAGCTTCTTAACAGGAAAGCAGAAATAGCCATGCTGCACCTCAGACATACCTTTTGGGAGGGGGGAGATAAGGGCAGCAAGGTAATGGCATATCAATTGTGTAAACAGCAAGCCAGCAAACATATTGCAGCTCTAAGGGATGACCAAGGGGGATTGGATACCACCACGGAGAAGATCAATGCAACTATGGCCTCCTTTTACAAAGCCCTATACACCTCTACACATTTAGAGACCAATAAGGAAACTCAGGCTTTTCTTGAGACTCTCCCACTGCCTAAACTGACCCCACAACAAGCTAAAATACTGGACCTCCCTATCTCTAGCACAGAGGTGAGTTTAGCCATCTGAGAGCTGAAGTTGGGGAAATCACCAGGTAATGATGGATACACAGCCGATTTTTATCAGGTACCCACCCCCACACTTACTCCATTTCTTACAGAGGTGTTCCGAGAAGTCGAAATCACAAGTACCCTTCCTCCCTCTATGAGGGAAGCTACTATTGTAGTTATCCCCAAAATGGGAAAAGACCCCACACATCTGGGCAATTATTGTCCAATTTCCCTTATTAACTTGGACAGTACACTGTATGCCAAAATTTTGGCCTCCAGGCTGAGCCCCTTGCTCCCTAATCTTATACACCCATCTCAAGCGGGATTTATTCCTGGTCGTCCCAGTGCAGATCACTTGAGAACCCTTATCAACTTGATCCACTTGGCCAGACCCCTTCCTACACCAGCTGCAGCCATTGCAGTGAACTTTGAGAAGGCATTTGATTCCATCGAATGGGCCTATTTGTATCCTTACTCACCTGGGAATGAATGGTGGTTTCCTTGCAAGGATACAAGCTATATATACCTCCGCCTCAGCTAGAATTAGCACAAACTCTAACCTCTCTCCCCCATTTTTGTTGGAAAGAGGGACACGACAAGGATGTCCTTTGTCTCTCCTTTTGTTTGTACTGGCGGTCGAGCCATTAGCCATAGCCTTAAGAAACCATCCAGATATTATAGGCATATCGGTGGGGACCTCCACTTACACTAGCCTTATGTATGCTGATGATCTCCTCCTCCTCCCCATGGCTACCGTCCAAAGTTTCATATCTCCTTTGCTTCTCCTTTTAAATATCTTTTCTAAATATTAGGGTCTCAAATTGAACCAGAGTAAGACTGAACTGCTCCTGCTGAATAACCACTGTGTCCAACAGATGACGGAGGCAGCCATTCTTCTTTGGACCCCTAGAGGAATGATTTTTCTGGGAATATTTCTCACCCTGACACTTGACAACCTTTGGCAGGCAAACATACAACCCCTCCTTTCCACTATTAAGACACAATTTGAAAGATGGAAACTCCTCAGGCTCACTTTGGCCAGGAAAATAGCTGCAATAAAAATGGTTACAGCTCCCAAACTTTTCTATTTATTGATGCACATTACCATCCCCCTACCCAAACAGTGGTCCCAGCCTATAGACAAACTATTCGGGGATTTTCCTTGGGAAGGAGCCAAGCCCAGATTCAGTCATAACAAGCTCAGGGCCCATTGGAAAAAGGGGGGCTGGAACCTCCCCTGGATTGAAGGCTATCTTCGAGCTTTTCTTCTAGCCCAAACAGTTAAGTGGATATCCCCTCCTAGGCTGCTTGCTCCACAATGGATCCAAATTGAATTAGATATCACGGGGACAATACACCCATCCTCACTCCTTTACTTTACCAATTCCTCCAAGATAACGTCCCCTTCTAAGCTTCCCCATGTGCCTTCCTTACCTACAGTGGAAGTGTCCACAACTAATTGGCTCACCACACGTGCAAAGATGAAGATAAACCCCATTCCACTTGCTTTTATCCCACTTTGGCAAAACCCTCTGATTGCTATAGGAGGATGATGGGTCTGCTGGGGCTGCTAGGCAGCTTTGGATATTTACAGACTTGGGGATATTATTGATGAGAACTCTAGGGCTCTCCATACATTCCACTCTCTTCAGCAGACATGGGGCATTCCCCAATCAGGATTCTGGAGATACCTCCAACTCCGTATGCACTAAGACATGTTCTGGAGTCTTTACAAAAGCAAAGCAAATCATCACCCCTACATCTTTGGATACAACAACCAAAAGATCTTGCAGGGTGCATTTATGACTTACTTAGAAATGCACTTCCTTCCCAGTTGGAGGAAGCAAAACACAAATGGGAAAAAATGCTCAGCCACCCTATTTCTACTGAAGCCTGGGAACAGGCCTGGAGAGACTCTCATACCTAGTTCAGAGATTAATCCGGAATAAGATTTCTCATTCCTGGTATAATACTCCAGTGGTTTTAGCCAAAGCAAATATACTGGACTTGGATGTCTGTTGGAGATGTCAGGGTCCAGGAGGGGACCTAACACGTATTCTGTGGCTATGGCCTTGAATTCAGCAACTCTGGGTAGAGATACAGAATGTTGCGTCCACAGTGCTGAAGCAGCAGCTCTCGCTCAGTCCTCTTTTTTTTCTTCTTAGAGTTAGAGTAGACCTTCCAAGACTTTCCCCCCATGAACTCAGATGGCTAGCCCTCCTGACCCTCCAAGTAAAGAGAGCACTGCTTTCTAAATGGAGAACCACTATTATCCCCACCGTAGCAGAAATTTTAGCCTCTCTTACAACCCTTGCCAAACTGGATAGACTCTCGCATCTTAAAAATTACCAGCTCTCCAAAGACAGACAGTGCTGGGCCCTGTACCTGAACTATGTAAGTCCCCAGGTCGGCATAGGATGAGGGCTTATACTGACCTGCTCAGTAGCAGAGGATAAGCCTTAAGAAGCTGACAACAGCCCCTGACAGGGAACCGTGATTATGCTGTCTAACCAGAGCAACTAATCTCTGGACCTTGTTTACTGCTTGGGCAGATAGGGCTATAAGGTTACAAAATTTTGCTACAACAAAGGGTATACTTTTCCTAGAGATTTCTAAGAATATAGAGATTTTGGTCACACTGTATAGGTATCTCTAAGCAGCCTAACCTGATATAAGATATCTCAGCTATCCAATAGATACTTTTGGATTATTTGCTTTTGTTCCAGGTACTTTGGATATTGCAGAACATATACACACACAGAACTCGGCTCCTTTCCCGAAGCCATGAAGAGGGATTGGTCTGAATTTAGGAAGAGGCCTACTCAGTGTGCTTATGTCCTGCAACGACTGATTGGGTGAATTCCCCCTTTTGGCAAGTACATCTGTAAAGATATTATTCCTCTGTAATACTGTATAGTAGCAGAAGGGCTCCAATACCCCTTCATTTAAATGTTATATGGAACTTCTGTATAATACCTTTTGATTGCTTTTGTGTACTGACTGCTTATTCTTTGGAAGTGAACCTTGTGCCTGATCCTGACATGATTTCTTGAGCAATTAGCTCACCAGATGTATGTTTAGATATCTTTTCTTTTTTTCCCTTTCTGAAAAATAGCATAAAACAATAAAATATTTAAAAAAAAATGCGGTAGTTGTGGTTACAAACATGAAAAACAAAAATGTCCTGCCTTTGGTCAAACTTGAAAATTCAGTTCCAAAAAAGTTTATGTCTGTGCTCTGGAATGAGGGTTAGTGCACATACAAGGGTGGCTAGCCCGCAAAATATCAAACAATTTACAACAATGTCACTCACAAAACAAATAAGGCAACCAATATTTCAACCAAAATTTTGGTTATTTATAACACCGCTGTGTTTGTGTCCCTAGTGCCTCGGCTCAGTGCCTTCTAGGGGGCATTAAGTGACATAGAGGATATCAAGCATTTAAATGCAGTTACAAATCTGTGACATCATAAGAAAACATGCTTCAAAAAAATGTGCCTATTACCTTACATACATATAAACTTTTAGATACAAAATATGTAACAATTTCTGTCACTAAATACTTAATTACAATTTTCATAGCAATTTATTTGCAAGACTGTATAAAGCAAACCCAAAAGTTGACAAACTGGATTGGTGCAAGCACTAAAGACCTTAGTAATACCTTGAAGGGTTAATGTTTCAGCTTATAGGGCTCTCCAAAAGGGATACACCTAACATTGCTGCTTAATTTATGCATACCTTCATACACTTAAATACATTTACTACCGATTACAGATACAAAATGGATGCACCAACGTTGACTGCTTGAACCTATATATCATTTCATCAATTATTGATTATAGGTACAAATAATAATATAGGAAAATAAAGAAAGAAAGAAAATAAGAAGGGAAATAGGGGGGAGGGGAGTAGAGAGTACATTCCGAGACCTCCTTGATGGAATTAAGGGATCAGGCCATCCATACCGGAAAGAATAGGAGAATTAAATGCAGACACCTGAAAGTACAAACAATGACATATTAATATTATAAGTTTAAATAACATTTGCTTGCCTTGAAAGCATTTATACTTCGATCTCACTATAAAGTCTACTAAATCTAGTACCAAAATAAACTGGATCTAGTCTGTAAGTAAACATGGGAAGGAAGGGTATGGGGGGGGGATTGTGAAAAAACTGAGAGATGTTAAAACTACATGCACGAAGTTGGATAAAAATCCAACAATACAAATTCAAAAGGCCATGTTCATAAGTCAGATAAGCTATCACCTTCTATATTTCAAAAAGGGTATAAGATCCCATCTATCATTTAGCACATGTGGTTTCACAGTATTGACTTTAAATATCCAACAGCTTTCTCTCTGCAGCAGCAAATTAGGCCTATCTCCACCATGAGGTGGACACTGTACAATTTCTACACCCATAAACTTGTGCATGTGCATGGATATCTGATCAATGCACATTAAAAAAATGCCTTGATCCTGGTTTATCAGTTTTTTGATTAATAATGGAGTGCAAATGTTCCTGTATTCTTTCCTTTAATGGCTTTACAGTCTTCCCAATGTAGTACAACCCACAACTGCTCCATACAATATGAACCAGAAAGGCAGTGGTGCATGTCACAAAGTCCTTAATACAAATCTTGTTGCCATCCTGCAATACTAATTCATCTCCTGTACTCATATACTGACAAACATTACATTTTTTACATTGAAAACTGCCCTTAGGTTTAGCAGGTAACTGCATGGTAGGTCTTTCAGGTTTCTTATAAAACTGGCTGCTGACAAGCCTATCCTATAAGATAGGTGACATCTAAGTGTTATTCTTGGATTGTCTGATATAGCTTCTCTGAGTACAGGATCCACTTTCAAAATATCCTAACTACTCCAAATCACATTACCCACCTGCCCAGCCATAGCATTGAATTCTAAAGAAAAAGTTATTAGTTTTTCGTTGTCTGAATCCATTTTAGCTTTCTCTTTTTGTGTTAACAACTCATTCAGTGTCATGCCCTGGACTTTCACAATTGCTTCCTCTAGCACACATTTTTTGTAACCTCTTTCAAGGAATCTAACATACAAATCTATTGCTTCACACTGAAACTCTATTTCATCCATACAGTTCCTTTGTATCCTCACTAATTTACCAAATGGGATAGAGTTATTTGTTTATTTATTTGTTATTTATTTGCTTTTGTTAACCAGGTAAGCACACTAGACAACTAAGTGCCTATTTTCAGGTGCGACCCGAAATGTGTACTGTCTTTTTTTAGCAAAGAATTGGTTGAAGTATTTTATACACGTTTGTGCTGATCTTATAGAAACATAGACTTTGATGGCAGATAAGGACCGCTTGGCCCACCTAATCTGCCCATTTTCCTACCTGCTGGATAAGCTGCAGATCCTAGTTAACCAACAGCCTATTTCTTCCTGTCTCCCACAAGAATTGCCTTATGTCTGTCCCATGCATTCTTGAATTCCCCAACTGTTTTTGGCCCCACAACCTCCTCCAGAAGGCCGTTCCATATGTCCACCACCACCCTCTCTGTGAAAAAATACTTCCTCACATTGCCCCTGAGTCACCTCCCCATCTTCAACTTGTGTCCCCTTGTTCTTGCACATCTCTTTTTCTGAAAGATGCTACCCTCTTGGACTTTGTTGAGTCCCTTGAGGTACTTAAAAGTTTCTATCATGTCCCCCCCCCTTTCTGCAAGGGTATACATATTAAGCTTGTTTAGCAAAACAAAATGGATATATTAAATGCATGCTGAAAATAGAAAATAGAGTTAAAAATCTATTTTCCAACCTTAGGTCTTCTTCAGGAAAGATCTAAAACATAAAAAAACAAAGTTAGTCTGTTAAGCTCCTTTAGTCTCTTCTTGTATGGCTTCTGTTGCAGACCCTGCACCATTTTAATGCCCTCCTCTGGACTTCCTCCATCCTGTCTATGTCCTTACAGAGATGGGGTCTCCAGAACTGGATGCAGCACTCCAGATGGTGTCTCACCAACTGTCTGTACATGTTGTGTGCTAAACTATCTGCTATCAAATTGATATCTAAAAAACAATTTCTTTAGCATGCATTACAGATGTAAATCTCAAATTTAAGTTATTTACATTTAGACATTTCATGAATTCTTTTGCACATTCTTCATTTCCCTTCCAGATACACAGATAGTAATCTATAAAGTGCCCTCATTTAATGATATTACAGTAATATGGGTTAATCTAGATTTAGTAGTTGCTGTATTGGTCCTTGCAAGAATAGATCCAGAAGCAAATGATTTGATACCTTTTAATGGACCAACATAGATGTAACAACAAGAACAAAGTGCTGTAGCTTTTGGACCAACCAATCCTTCTTCAGAAGCTCGTGGCAGTTGTTTAGAAAATACAATACTTATAACAGCTAAATAATGCAGAGAAAAACAGAAAAAATCCCCATTGGTTTAAAATACACATTTAAACAAAAAAAAAAAAAGATGATGTCAGAGAAGTTTAACAGTACCATACTGCCTTCAGCCAGAAAGAACCTTGGGTCAGATGTGCTTGGTGGAACACACATACAAAGAATCCTACTGCATATAAATTTAATTGACATAAGATAACACTGCTGAAGCAGATAACTCCTAAACCAAGCTATGAGTGTCACAGTTAGTATAAAGATGTGATTACTGAAAGGCAACCCCCACTCAGATTAAAGACATACTAAAATTGTTATAGGGCTCATGAAGTTTCAATGTCTGCATTATAGACAAGAATTTACCAGTAAAGTTGTCTTAGAAACATCAGTGCACACTGTGTGATGTGTAAAACCTAGCTGGACCTGTCACCCAGCTGTACTCTCCAGCTAGATATAAGGCCCAAGAAATTTCAAAAACCTCAGGACTATATAAATGATAATTTAAATATAAATTGATAATATTAGTGTCAAACAAAAAAAACTCTAGTCGAGGAACCTCAAAATTAAGACCATGTAGCCTGATATGTACTGATGTCAATATATACTGAGAATGTAACAACTTGATGTACCACAAGTGTCTAAGGAATCTGAAAAGAGATAAAATGTAATTTCTCTCCTCCTCCTCTTCATACAAACAATACAACCTAACCCACCCCACATCACCATAATGTGGGTAGGGGAGATACATAGCTTAAAGGAGATGTTGTCTCTCTCTCTCTCTTTCCTCCCCCCCTTTTTTCCCCTCTCTCTCTCTCTCTCTCCCACAGGCACACACACACACACACACACTGTCTCTCCTAGTGAGCCTATATTAACTTCAGTCACTGCAATTGTTCCTCAAAGGAATTCAACTTGTCATAAAATCCTGAGTAAAAGGGCTTATGTCTCATAATACCTACAGAGCAAAAATGTAACACTATTTAACTGTACTACTATCTGCATAGTAACATTTCCAAGGATACTAGATAGAACTACCATGAAATAAACCTGCCACCCTCCCCAGGATAAGGTAACTAGAAGTAAATATAAAGTATATGTGTAAGACCAGAGGTCTAACATACCTACATATCCACAAATTACTACAATATTAGCCTAATGTAAAAAGATCTGTGCAGGACCCCCATGCAAATGAGATCACGCACCCCAATATGTACAGAGTTACAAAAATGATATGTAACAGTATATGATAACACTCCTGTATGTACACTAGCAGGCTAGGTAATCTGAATATGGTGCAATGGAATCAATCACCCCCAGGCAAAGATAAAAAGTAAGGAGGAATTAATATTCATTATGTGTGTGAAGTAAGAATAGTAACACATTATAACTCCATGTATCTAAATAGAGACTTACCTCAATGTGACAGCAAGCCCCACATCTGTTATATCACATACCTCACAACACATACCCACACACATACATACACACACGCACCCACATCCCACACATGCTGAAGTCCTATAATATGTCAGTTTGAAGAAGAAAAGGTCTGTGGATGTTAGTTTCTGTAGTGTCCCATAAAGCCAAGATCAACGTTCATCCCATCTGCTACCATATTGAGATGTAAAATAAGTTTAATCTCAAAAGCTCATCTCTGTTGTGTGTTTTTGAGATTTCCTTTTAAGACCATTACTGACATATCTGAGATTGAGTGGTCAGGCTGGAAGAAGTGGTGCCCCACTGGTTTTTCAGTCTTTCTTGCTGTAATAGTATGTCTGTGTGAGTTCATCCTAGTGCAGAGCTGTTGGCGTGTCTCTCCAACATAACCTGTTTGTGGACATCTCTTGCACTGAATGAAATAAACAACATGTCGTGACATGCATGTATAACTCCCATGCATCTGGAATTGTCTATTTTGTGATGTAACCACACAGTCCCAGGTAGAAATGGGCCTACAAGTCTTACAGGGGCGTTGATTGCAGGGTCGTGTGCCATTGTGTGACATGGTATTCTGCTCCGGTGAAAGTTTGCTCCTAATAATTAGGCTGGATAAATTTGATGGTTGTTTAAAAGATAGTAGTGGGAGTTCCTTAAAAATACAATTAAGGGTTTCATCCTCACTAAATATTGGGTGGAGATCTTTAATAATCTTACGCAGACGTTCAAGGTCTGGATGATATGTGACTACCAAGGGTATTCTGTCTGTAGCTGTCTTTTCTTTATATTGAAGTAATTGTTGTCTTGGTACTTGAGTTGCCCGTTCTGTTATCCTGCCAATTTCCCTGGAAGAGTGTCCCTGCTCAACAAAGGTGTTTTTCAACATAGCCAAATGTGTATCTCTCTCATCCTCATTTGAACAAATACGGTGACAACGGAGTGCTTGACTGTATATGACAGATTTTTTTGTATGGCTTGGGTGGTTACTTTTCTTGTGTGGGTATCTCTGTCTGTCTGTTGGCTTCCTGTAAATACATGTATGTAAGATTCCATCCTTAATGATGACTGTGGTGTCCAGAAAGTTAACCTTGGTGGTAGAGTACTCCAGGGTAAGCTTTATGGTAGGGTGGAGATTATTAAGTTTGTGATGAAAATCTTTGAGTGCATCTGTGCCTTCTGTCCAGATGATATACAAATCATCAATGTAACGGAAATAAGCTAGTGGTTTGTGGGGATACTGCCTTAAAAAATTCTCCTCCAAGTCAGCCATAAAGAGGTTAGCATACTGTGGAGCCATTTTGGTGCCCATTGCTGTTCCCATAGTTTGAACATAATGTTTACCATTGAAGTTGAAGTTGTTATGTGTCAAAATGAATTCCATAAGTTCCTCCACCACTCCAGGGTTGATGTTTTGTTCTGGTCCTTTCTAATGTATGTATTTAAGGCATGCTGCAATGCCATCTGTGTGTGGAATGTTAGTGTAGAGGGATGTTACATCCATTGTCACTAAAATGGTATCAGGTGGTAAATCCTTATAACCAGAAAATACACGCAAAAAGTGCATAGTGTCCTGGATATAACTGTCTCTTTCCATAACCAGCGGTTTCAAAATGGTCTCTACAAACCCTGAGATCCCCTCAGTCAAGGTACCATTACCAGAGACTATGGGTCTCCCTGGATTGCTAGGTTTATGTATTTTAGGCAGCATGTAAAATGTCCCTGGCCTGGGTTCATCAGGGATGAGGCGAGTTAGTTTCTCTCGGACATGGTCAGGAAAAGTTTTAATTAAGTCACGTAGTTAATCTTTATATCTTGTAGTGGGGTCACTCTCCAGTTCTCTGTAGTATGTAAGATCTGTTAGCTGTCTATTAGCTTCAGTAATATAATCCTCTCTGTTTAAAATCACCACTGCAAAGCCTTTATCAGCTTTTTTGATAACAATGTTGTGGTTTGATTTCAGTGTCCCTATAGCTCTCCATTCCAATGGAGAAAGGTTATAATGGGTTTGTTTTTGCCTAGTAAGGATCTGACCACTGACTTGTTGGTGGAAACAATTAATGTAATTGTCTAATTTTTTGTTACGCCCACTTGAGGGGGTAAAATCAGATTCCTTTTTCTTATCCATTACATTATTGCTGTTTGCACTGTCTTCACTACCAGTGATTTCTTCCCTGCCATGAAAGAATTCTTTAAGTCTCAATCTATGGAAGTACTCCTCCAGTTCACCACAAAACAGTATGTTATCCAGTGGTTTTGTTGGGCAGAAAGTGAGGCCCTTTGAAAGTACATTTAGTTCTCCAGCAGTCAGTGTGTGGTTGGACATATTAACAACTTAAAGGTGCCCATCAGTATTGTGTTGTTGTTCAGTGACTCCATTATGTTCTTCATGGTTGTTAGGAAGTATGATATGTTGAAGGGCATCCAATTTCCTGTTTTTCATAAGCATGGCTTTTCTTAAGGTCCTTTGGTAGTTAATGTGTATCTCTCTCAAGATGTCCTGAATAGGTTCCCCAGACACCCTTTCCAGAGTGGTAACAATTTCAGAAAACTCTTTGTTAAGAACAACTTTTTGGGCATATGACATGCGAATCCTGTGATTTCTCAGTTTCTCAGAGGTCCTATGACAAAGTTGTTCTGCATATGTAGAATTGTTTGTATTTCTTAATGGATTCCAAATAGTAAGCCCTTTAGGGATAATGTTTCTCCTCTTGCACTGGGTTAGAAAATAGATGTCACTGTCTAGCTGTGCCAATTTCTTCTTGATGTTATGTAACTGCCATATTCTCCGGCGAATTCCGGTATCTTCCATGTTGAAATCTAGATTTAGTAGTTGCCATATTGGTCCTTGCAAGAATAGCTCCAGAAGCAAATGATTTGATACCTTTTAATGGACCAACATAGATGTAACAAAAAGAACAAAGTGCTCTAGCTTCTGGACCAACCAGTCCTTCTTCAGAAGCTCATGGCAGTCTTTGACATCATCTTCTGTTTTTTTTTTTAAATGAGTATTTTAAACCAATGGGAATTTTTTTCTGTTTTTCTCTGCATTATCTAGCTGTTATAAGTATTGTATTTTCTAAACAACTGCCATGAGCTTCTGAAGAAGGACTGTTTGGTCCGAAAGCTAGAGCACTTTGTTCTTGTTGTTACATCTATGTTGGTCCATTAAACGGTATCAAATCATTTGCTTCTAGTAATATGGGTTGGCATTTGGATTCTGTAAGCACTCAAGGTCAAACGTGTGAAGCCTGTCACAAGAGAAACCACTTTGCAAAAATATATAAAACACAGCCTCAGACTCAGCCTAAGAAAATACATGTGCTAGATGAGGAAGATGCTGAAGCAGAAATGTTCACTGGAATAATTCAGACAGAAGAAATTACAGATTAGAGCAAAATATAGATTGGAGCTATTAATGTTAAAGATGTTACTGAGGACAAAAAAGACTGGACAGAAACACTTAAAATAAATAACAAGGCAGTTCAATTCAAGCTTGATACTGAAGCAGAATGTAATGTCATATCAACATGAATGTTTAAGATGTTGAATTTGAAAGATCAGTTGAGCAAGTCTAGGTACAAGCTAGTTACTTACTCAGGGCATCAGATGATAACTAAAGGGCACAAAGAACTCACCTGTAAGAGTGTGAGTACTGTATAAAGGTCAGCAATATGACATCCAGTTCCAAGTAATTGATCAAGATGCACCATCAATACTGGGCCGTGCAACATGCTTGCAGCTAGGTATGCTGAAAAGGATTTTTAATGTAGATCCCAGAGAAAAAGACATACTGGATAACTATGAAGACTTGTTTACAGGTCTTGGATGCATACCAGGACACCACTGTATCCTGATAGACCCCACTGTTAAACCCGTTGTGCACCCACCCAGGAAAGTGCCAGTAACACTGAAGGATAGAATCAAAGCAGAACTTGAAAGAATGGAAAAATTAGATGTCATTGCAAAACAAACTGAGCCTACAAACTGGGTTAACAGAATGGTAACAATAGTAAAGCTTAATATGCTCCGGATCTGTATTGATCCAAAAGATTTAAACTTTGCAATAAAAAGAGAGCACTACCCCCTGTGAACAGTGGAAGAAGTAGTACCTGGGATGCCAAGTGTTAAGGTATTCTCAGTAATGAATGTAAACCAAGGATTTTGGCAAATACAGCTTGATGAAGAGAGTTCCAGATTGTGTACATTTAATATGCCATTTGGAAGGTACAGATTTTAGAGACTCCTGTTTGGTATCTCGTATGTGCCTGAGGTGTTTCAGAAAATCATAACACAGATGCTGGAAGGCCTAGAAGAAGTGTAGTGAACATTATTGATGATATACTCATCTGGGGAGAAATTGTGAAGCAACATGATGAGAGATTGATTCAAGTACTGGAGAGAGACAGAAGTATAAATCTGAAGCTGAACAAAAAAAGTGCAATATCAGAATGACTGAAATAAGCTACATAGGTCATGTTCTGAGCAATGAAGGGTTAAAGCCGGACCCTGAGAAAGTAACAGCTATTCAGCAGATTCCAGAGGATAAACCAGCTCTGATGAGGTTCATGGGTATACTCTAATATTTAATGAAATTTATTCCAAATCTGTCTGAAGTAAGTGCACCACTAAGAAAACTGCTGGAGAACAAGGTCCAGTGGCACTGGGAACAACAGCACAAAAACAGCTTTCGAGAGCTCAAGAATTTGGTAACTAATGCACTTGTTCTTGGGTTCTATGATGAAAAAAAACAGTTACTGTTTGTGAATGCCAGCTTGGAAGACTTGGGAGCAGTGATAATGCAAGAGGAAAGCATGTAGCCTATAGTTCCAGATCTCTTACTGACTGCCAGAAAAAGTATGCTCAAATTGAAAAATAACTCCTAGTGATTGTCTACATATGTGAGAAATTCCACCAATATTTGTATGGGAAGCAAGTGCAGGTGGAGTCAAATCATCATCCATTAGAGGCAATATTCAGGAAACTTTTAATTCAAGCACCGCCAATACTACAAAGGATGCTTTTGCTGTTGCAAAGGTGCAGTCTACAAGTTCATTACAAGCCTGGGAAAGACATGCACATTGCAGATGCCTTGAGCAGAGCCTATCACAGAAAGGAGACTGAAGAGTTACTAGATAAAGAGCTACTTATCTCAGCAGAGAAACTACAAGAGTTCCAGTCAGCCACAGATAAATACATGACACTACAGCAGCACAAAGCAGTTGTGCTAAATGGATGGCCCACCGAAAGGGACAAAGTACCACTAGAAATCAGAAACTATTGGACTTTTCATGAGGAAATCACATACTTCGACAAGCTACTGTTCAAAGGAGCAAAACCGACAGTTTCACAACAAATGAGGAAAAAGATGCTCCAGAAAATACATGAAGCCCACCTTGGCATTATAAAGTGTAAACAGCATGCACAAGACATACTGTACTGGCCTGCTATGTCCAAACAGATTGAAGAAACAGTTTTACAATGTGCCGTTTGCAATGCAAATAGAAACAGTAATCCTAAAGAAAATTTGCTAATATTTGGGAATTTAAACACTCCACATCTAGTCTGGGATTCCCACAGTCCAATGGACAAGAAGAAAGGACTGTGCAAACAGTAAAGAACTTACTGAAAAAGGTACAAGAGAGTGGTAGAGACCCCTGTCTTGCACTGTTAGAATACAGGAACATACCTATGGAAGAAATTGGATTTTCTCCTGCACATTTACTTATGGGACGCAGGTTAAAATCTAAGTTGCCAGCATCAACAACGCTTTTAAAACCTGAGCATAAGATTGAGGTGAGAGACAAGCTGAAATTGAGATACGTTACCCAGAAGTACTACCATGATCTTCATGCACAGGAGTTGCCAGTTATTCAAAAGGGAGACCAAATAAGAATTAGACGTGCAGAGAAGTGGCAACCTGCAGTTGTGGTCCCCAAGCACGATTCACCTAGATCATATATAGTTCATACACCTGATGGAAAAATGTACTACAGAAACAGAAAACATCTAATGAAGACACAAGAGGAAAACTTTCCTGCTGTGATCCCTGATTACCTTGAGGAGTCAAGTCCTACAATATCAGAGAAACATTCAGAGAGTGTGGATCAACCTGATGTGGCAGCACCTGCTAAGCTACCTGATAGTTGCAAGGAAAACACACAGCTGGAGCAGACACCAGAAATTATACCCAGAACAAGATCTGGCAGAGAGATCAAAGTTCTGAGAAAATACCAAGATTATGTGTATGGCAAGAACAAGAGGATGCAGTGTGGACTGGTGGTAAAGACCAGGTCCCAACAGGGCTATGTGCTAGTAACCTCTGGCCCAAATTGTGGTTATAAACAACACACAGTTGTTTTTCTTTTGCTATTTGTTGATTTTGATAAAAGAAATGAACTAAAAAAAATAATAATAAAAAAAAGGGAGATGCAGTATAATGATGTAACAGTAGATGGCACCAATAGAATACAGAAAGCAATATAGTAAAGCACATGTGAGTTCATGTGAGAGTTGCACATGTTTTAGCTTGAGCATCAAATGCTTGGGCAGTTTTAATAAAGAAGCTGAACAGTAAACAGCCCCCTGAGGTTTCTCATACTTTACAGCCCCAACAGATCCAAGGATGTGTGGCAGGAGCACTAGGAGGAAAGAGTACAGACAGAGACAAGTCAGGTGTGTTTTACTGGTGGGATCCAAAGTGGTGAAATGGGTTAGAAACTGATTAAAGGATAGGCAACAGAGGGTAGTGATTAACGGCACTCATTCTAATTATAGAAAAGTGGCCAGCAGGGGGCTGTAGGGCTTAATACTGGGGCCATCCCTCTTCAATGTCTTCATAAGTGACATTGCAGAAGAACTGGAAGGAAAGGCATGCCTTTTTGCAAATGATACCAAAATCTGTAGTAGGGTGGACAATCAGGAGGCGGAGGGAAGAATATGTAGAGATGTTGATAAACTTGAGGCGTGGTCAAGAACATGGCAGTTGGGCTTCAATGCCAAAAAGTGCAACATTATGCACCTAGGGCACAGAAACCCAGGAACTAAGTACAGAATGAGGGGAGGTACTGCCAGTCAATAATTAAGAAAAGGACCTTAGGATTATCATAACTGCTTACCTCAAAGTGGCAGCGCAGTGTGACAAAGCAATGGGTAGAACCAGAGCAATGTTGGGATGCACTGGGAGAGGAATCTCCAGCAGGAGGAGAGAGGTGGTATTGCTACGGTATTGCTCACTGGTGAGACCCCACCTGGAATATTGTATCCAGTTCTGGAGGCTGCACCCAGAATGGACATAGACAGGGTGGAGGCAGTCCAGAGCAGGGCAGCTCAAATGGTGCAGGGGTTGTACCAAAAGCCCCACAAGGACAGACTAGGGGATCTCAACATGTACACCCTGAAGGAGAGAAGAGGGGACATGATAGATGGCTTGCATCATAGAGACCTGGCTGGATGAGAATGCTGGCCCCACTTTGGAAGCAGCAATTCTGGTTGGGTACTCTGTGATACACAGCCTGAGGAAGGATCGCAGAGGTGGGGGAGTGGCCACTTTTTTAAAACTAGCTTGAACTTCTCTATGCTCCTAATATGTTCTACTATGTCCTTTGAGTGTATGGCCATGTGAAGGGATCCTGGTGCAGGTTGCAGGATCCTTCTCATTTACCATCCACCTGATGGGGAGAGGGAATTCTTACAGGAGGACAGGGACTTTGTTGCTGGCCTGGTGTTGGAATCCCCCAGATGGGTGATCCTGGGGGATTTCAATGCATGGGTCAATGATGAATTCTTGGCATTTGGATGTGACTTCCTCCAAAGTATGGAGGCTTTGGGCCTGTCACAGGTTATTGCCTCAGCAAACAATCCACTCCTCGAGCTGTGTGCTTTCTAGAATGTTAGCCAGGTGCAGAGAAGGGGGGGGGTGCTAGCCTCAGTGAGTCACAATGTTCAAAATTGCTCTGCACTCTCTAACATGATAAAAGAAGACTTTCAAGATTACAGTAAGTTCCAATCCAGTTGTTTTATTGTTGCAAAGTATAGTACAAGTCATCAATGTGGTGTAGGTTTCAATACAACTGTCTCAAACTGACTCCCCAGCACTTTGATCAAGGCATGGTCTTTGTCAGGTGGTGGAGTTCATCTGAGTAAATAAGGGGTCTACTGAGAAATATAGGATATTCTTGTCTCAGAACAGGACAATCAGGAGCTTAAAGGATACACAGACAGAAAGTAAGTAGAGAGAGAGAAGAGAAAAAAAAAACAGAGGAAAGAGTAAGGATTCCAAACAGTTAAGGGGCCAGAAATAAGACATGATGGGAGTGGTGCAGTGCAGTGGCTGTGGAACAGAAGTCTTCCGGGACATATTCTGGAGGATGCGGTGTTGTCCAATCTGCAGGCACCTCTCTGGGCTGAGGGAGGAGGTTGCTCACTTCCAGGCTGAGTTGGTCAGGATTTATGGGACCCCCTCTTCCATCCAGGGACCACCAGTGCCACTGCCGTTGCCTCAGAGGTTGCCAAGAAAGAGGAGCGGTTGGACCACAGTGGGCTCAGGCAGGGTGAGGGTGGTGGAACAGAGGTGCATCCCTCCAGTTGTACCTCTCCACAATTCCTATGCCATTCTGGCAAAGTGTGGTTCCTCTATGGAGGCACCCGCCGTGGAGACCAAGGAGGATGCTGGGAACCTCCACAAAGGAGACCCACAGGAGGGTGGCAGGGGACCCCACAGGGGAAGGAAACAACTCCTGGTGGGGGACTCCATTGTTAGGAAGGTAGAACTGGTGGTGGAAGGGGAGAGGGAGGTAAGGTGCCTGGCGCCATGGCTTGGAGGGACAGGAGGCGAATCCTCAGGATTGCCGGAGCAGCTGCACAAGGGAGGGATCTGGATGTCATTGTCCAAGTAGGGACAAATGACCTGGCTAAGAAAGGGATTAGAGAAGTGCAGGAAGAGCCTGTGGAATTGGGGAAAGGCCTTAGACAAGTAGCACGCACAGTAACCTTCTTGGAGGTGTAGGAGAGGCTAGGGTGTTCCGCACCATGGGATTCAAGCAGTGGTTGAAAAACTGGTGCGGAGCTCAGGGATTTGGCTTCATTGGAGACTGGGGGTCCTTATGGAGTGATATAAGCCTATACTAGCATGATGGGCTGCATCTGTCCAGGAGGGGAACCAGGATCCTACGTGATAGGTTTAAATGCTTCATTGGCAAACACTTAAACTAGCCAAGAGGGGAGGCACTGGAAAGGAGCAGGGAAATCCTAGCCCCCCCAAAAAAATCACGGTAGTAGGTGCGGTAAACACCAACATAGAGGTGTCGATAGGGAGAAGGGCAGGGGTAAATAGGGAAAGTGACAAAGGCAAGAAGGACAGGGATGGGGCAAAAGCGAGTAAGGCCATCAGGAAATGGAGGGTAATGAGTACCAATGCCAGTAGTCTGGGCAACAAGCTTCCTGAGCTGGTGGCCTTGATGGAAGAGGGATGCCTGGATATTGTAGCAGTCACAGAAACATGGTACACAGAGAACCATGACTGGGATGTTAACATACCATGGTACATAACCTATAGGAGAGACAGGCAGGGGAGAAGAGGTGGAGGAGTAGCTCTCTATGTAAAGGAAGGGATAAAAGCAATTGAACAAAAGAGTGAACAGGGAGGAGAGGAGGCACTGTGGGTCACCTTGGAGACTGGAAAGGGTACCACAATCCACACAGGGGTTGTGTACAGACCCCCATGTCACGGGGAGGGAATGGACAAGGATATGATAGAAGGCATTCTTAGGATGGCAGGGAAAGGGGAGATACTGTTGATGGAAGATCTGAATATGCCAGATGTTAACTGGAGCACATTTGCTTTAGCCACATCCAAGAGCAGGGCCATTCTCGATGCCCTACAGGAGGCAGGCCTCAGACAGCTAGTTTCAGAACCCACTCGTGAGGGAGCAGTCTTAGACCTCGTACTCTCAAATGGGGGCAATGAGAGGATCTCAGATCTAGAAGTGGGTTGCCATCTGGGAACAAGTGACCATCAAACAGTGTGGTTCACGTAAACTCAGCTACAGAGTCAAGCCATACAAAAGTGAGGGTACTGGACTTCCAGGAGGGCTGACTTTGGCAAGATAGGAGAGTGCCTCAGAAAAGCACTAGCAAACAGGCTAGAAGGAAGGGTGGAGCAACAGTGGGGAATCATCAAAACTGCCATCACAGAGGCAACAAGCCTTTGTGTGAAGCAAATAAACAAATCAAAATGAAAGAAAAAGTCACTATGGTTCTCAAAAGAAGTGGCACTGAAGGTTAGGGAGAAAAAGATAGCATTTAGGTAATATAAGGAAACACAGAAGGAGCAGGACAGAGAATTGTACCAGTTAAGCAGAAGGAAGCAAGGAGGGAAGTCAGACTAGCAAAGGCCCAAACTGAGGAAAAGATAGCCAACTCAGTTAAGAAGGGGGATAAAACCTTTTATAGGTACATCAGCGAGCGTAGAAAGACAAAGGGAGGGATAGTGAGGCTTAATAGAAGGAGTGTGGTGGGTAGAGGGACAGTGAAAAAGCAGGAATACTGAACGAATATTTCTGCTCAGTATTCAAAAGAGGAGGGCAAGTGCCTAATCCAATTAACAGAAGCACTCTTGATAGCGGACGATCCCAGTCCTTTCACAGAAGAAAGGGTCTGCAAAACTCCTAAAACTGAAGGTGGACAAAGCAATGGGGCCTGATGGAATTCATCCCAGAATTCTAAAAGAATTAAGGGGAACTAGTGAAACCACTAGCTATTCTTTTTAATAAATCATGGGAGGATGGTGTGGTACCCGAGGACTGGAGGAAGGCGGATATGATTCCTCTTCACAAAAGTGGGACCAAGACAGAGGCAGGAAACTACAGACCTGTCAGTTTGACCTCTGTGGTAGGGAAAGTGATGGAGTCACTTCTGAAGGAAAGAACTGTTGAGTACCTAGAGGCCAGTGGGGCACAGGACCAAAGGCAGCATAGGTTCACAGCAGGAAGGTCATGTCAGACGAATCTAATAGATTTCTTTGACTGGGTGACCAAAGTAGTAGACCAGGGAGGGGATGTGGACATGGTCTACCTAGACTTTAGCAAGGCATTTGACACAGTCCCACACAAAAGATTAATAGTCCATTAACCAGCAGGAGTGGGTCCCAGGGTGGTAGCCTGGGTGAACATTGGCTGGACAACAAGACACAGAAGGTAACTGTAAATGGAGTCCACTCTGAAGAAAGAGGGTTACTAGTGGGCTACCGTGAGGTTCAGTGTTGGTCCAGTCCTTTGTAATGTCTTTATAAGTGACATTGCAGAGGGACTGAAGGAAAAGTATGCCTCTTGCAGATGACACAAAAGATCTGCAACAGGGTTGATACACAAGGAGGTGTGGAAAGGATGAGAAAGGACTTGGCAAGGTTGGAGGAATGGCTCTGAAGTATGGCAGTTAGATTCAATGCAAAGAAGTGCAAAATAATGCACCTAGTAAACAAGATCCCAGGGGAAGAATACACAATGGGGGGGGGGTAGTAACAACAACAAAAAAGGAAAGGGATCTGGGGGTAATCATATCAGATGACCTTAAGGTTAGCAAGCAATGTGAGAAGGCAATAGGGAGGGCTGGGGGTATACTGGGATGCACAGGGAGAGGCATCACCAGCATATAACAGGAAGTTGTTATCCCGCTGTACAGACAGTTGGTGAGACTCTCTCTGGAGTACTGCATCCAGTTCTGGAGACTCCATCTCTGCAACGACATAGACAGGATAGAAACAGTCCAGAGGAGGGCAACTAAAATGGTGCAGGGTCTGCAAGAGAAGCTGTACGATGACAGACTTAAGGAGCTTAATATGTATACCCTTGAGGAAAGAAGGGAGAGGGGGGACATGATAGAAACTTTTAAGTACCTCAATGGAATCAACAAAGTCCAAGAGGGTAGCATCTTTCAGAAAAAGAGACGTGCAAGAACAAGGGGACACAATTTAAAGATAGAGTGGGGGTTCAGGGGCAATGTGAGGAAGTATTTTTTCACTCTCCCACCTTTCTAGGTTGCACTACCTGACCAGTCTGTCAGAAACTGCTACTTTTCTCTGTCTCATATATGGAAGTAGTACTTGCTGATTGTCACTACTACAGTATGTGACATAAGCTGAGAAGTTCTGTTAGGAAGAGAGGTAAGGAAGGGGGTTTTAGGGAGAGTGAGACAAATTGGGGTAATACTAGATAACATATGGAGCAGATGGGGAGCAGGGTAGGAGAGTGTACTAGAAGGACAGGAGAGAACAGGGAGGCAATTTTGATATTTATTATTTACTCAAAATAACAGAAAACCCAAAACTGACAGTGGATGCCAGCCATCCGATATCATGCATTTCTTAATGGCCCATAGCCATAGCCATAGCCATTGGGAGCTACCTGCACCTTGGTCCAACAAAGGGGGGAGAATTTAATTACATTTTTGTAACAGGGAGTAGCTCAGGGGTTAACCCTTTGGACTGTAACCAGATTTAGAAAGAGCTAGATGTCTGAGATGATATACAGAGGGTAGTGGATGCATGGAACAGCCTTCCTGAGGAGGTTGTGGGGTCTAAAACTGTGGGAGAATTCAAGAATGCATGAGACAGACATAAGGCAATTCTTGTGGGGGGTAGGAAGAAAAAGGCTGTTGGTTAACTAGGATCTGCGGCCTATCCTGTAGATAGGGAAATGGGCAGACTAGATGGGCCAAGCGGTCCTTATCTGCCATCAAAGTCTATGTTTCTATGTTTCTATGAGTGAATCCTCCCTTAAATACCTGTGTTCACAGGTATCCATGCTGCCCCCCATCAATTTAACAAGCACTGCTTCAAATTCATTAATTTCATTTTTTTAGTGGCTCTGGGAGGATTCAAACCTGATATTACTAAAAAGCAGAAAATCTTTCAAAAACAACATTTCTCAAACTTAACATCATAAATGCATTACTGTATATGAGGGAGCAAACAGTAAGCCCTAGAAACTATTGGCTGTATACTAAAAGTTATATTTCTTGCAGTTTACTTTTTACTATTTTACTCTTTACTATATTCAGCCACTCTTTCTTTTAAGGATAAAATGAATCCAATAACACACAGCTTTTCCATCTTATTTCTAATATTCATACATAAAGAAATCAGTTACATAATGATTTTCAGACCATACTATAGAGTTCTTGAATGGTCCTCAATGTAGAGATAGTGATCACTCCTATTTATTTCTAGTCCACACCGTAGTAAGGGGGATTCACCAGGTGACAGTTTTGAATCCATTATTAAACTAAGAGGAAACATGAAAATATTAATATGCTAGTATACCACATTTTTAACATATTTAACCTATACAGGCAACAACCAGTTTATATTTATTTTATCTTTTCTCAGAAAGGATTTTAAATCCCACTTTGTGTTCAAGCCTTTGGTTTGTAGGCTGTTCAGGGCAACTATACAAAATCTCTCCTTCTGTAGTAGTTTGTTTAGTCTGTCACCACCCCTTGGGTTTCTGACTACTTGTTCAAGTGCCATGTACTTAGTCCCATTAGGTTTTCTCTTGTGTTTTTCCCCATAATGTCTTCCTAGTGGTATGTTAACTCACTGAGGCCCCAAGACACCTGTAGGTGGCAGCAGAAAAGATATTCCTGAGGTCTTTTAATGCCTCCAGTCATCCTACACTTTGTGCCATTGAGGACTTAAGATGTTTTAGGACATCACTGCTTAAAACTTAAATATTTCACAAACCGAAGTGAGTAGAATTGATTGCATAGCACTGTTGGAAAGGTAAGTTTGTGCTGAACAACTTTGTCACTGATACTTTGTGTCTGTCACTTATACTTTAGAAGATACATGCGTTTTTTGTATGGTATGGTGTGTATGGCTGATATTTGTCTCTCAAGCTTTACCTAGCCACCTTGAATAAAACAGAAAAAAATACATGTATCATATTAGAAAAATTGCCTTTTTAGCACAAAATTAGTTTTGTACCTCCATGTAATGTATGGATGCTTAATGTGGTGTTGATATGTTAAATATTTTCCCACATAAAATGGTTTAAGTTGCCTTTTTTATTGATTTTTTTTTTTTTGCTATTTCAACCTATATAGAAAAAAATAGGAACTATGTATAATTAATTGCATAGCACCATTGGAAAGGTAATTTTATGCTGAACAACTTTTCCACTCATACTTTGTGTGTAGCACTCACAGTTCATGAGGTATTCACATTTGTTTGTGGCATGCTGATTATGGCTTGATTTTGCTCAGAAAGCTCCGGGTTGCACTGTTAAAAATATGCAGGCCACAAGTGGTGGAACTCTCAAAGAGCTCCTGGGGACTCAGTGAGTTAATTAACACTGTTTTTATATTCCTGATGTGCTCTTGTATCCTTTGTCGAACTGGTCTGTGTGACCAATATATAAGTTGCATAGACACCATATTCCATACACTATATAGGCACTGCTACAATTCAAGAAGCAATATTTACATTATATTCATAACCCTTCAATTCAAAATTCTTTCCCCAATGGCAAAATTCACATATGTTACACCAACAATACATGTGCTTTCCTGTCAGTGGTGTTGGTGGTGGTAGCCACAACCTTGTTGACTGTTCCTTCTTTGGGGGTGTATACCTGCTGTGGACTAACTTATCTGTTTGGTTCTCTGCTTTAGAGAAAGTGATTCTGGGGTTAGTTTCCAACTCATTAGCCAAAATGGAATAATTGAGCAGAATAGGCCAGAATTTCCTTACTACAGTTATCTGCCCTGCCTTGCTGCTATATTGTGTTACTAATGTGACTGGTTGTTTGATTTCCTGTAACTCAGTTCTCTGTTTTGTGGGCTTCAAAAGTATTGTTCTGTTTTGTCCCTTAGCATTTTCTAGTACCAAGTTAAGATTCTCCCTGTCATAACTCTTATCTTGGAATCTCTGGAGTAATTCCTGTGCTTGGGTCTCAAAATCTTCCCCTTGGGAGCAGTTCCTGTGGATACGCAGGAACTGTCCATAGGGGATCAATCTAATGAGTGCATTTGGATGTGCACTGCCTGCTTTTAACAAATTATTTGTCGCTGTTGCTTTCCCAAATTTCTTGCTTTCTTTCTTCAATGCTGTTACAATGAATCCCACACAGTGACTCAACCCATTTGACACCCACAGTATTGAACAGGTTGTGGGAGCAATGAATGGATTCATTGACTCCTGGGTTTGGCCTCTCTCCCCAACATCTGCCCCCCTCGAGTGTTAGAAATCTAAAAGTCCAGGGGGTGCTGGGTGCAATGCCCCCCACAAGCAATACATGGCTCCGGCTGCTGTTGGATCCATCAGAACTTTGCTATGATGATGTCATCACTGTCAGCAAAGTGCTGTCACTGTAAAGTCCTCTGACACATTTCTTGTTGAAGCAACTTGGTGGAACCTTCTCCCCCCATAGTGGATAATTTCTTTTGAGCATGAAATTCACGCAGTCTTTTTTTTCTAAAAAACTTGAATAAGTTCACTTGGGTTTTGAAATGGTCAGTGTCATGTATTGGAACAAAATTCAGGCCTTTTTGGAGCAGTCTTATCTGAGTGTCATTTAGTGTTATCTCGGATGAGTTTATAATCCTCAGTGTTTCTTGATGTTGCTTCTGAGCTCCCTGTCTTGGCTGCCCTTTCCTGCCCCTCCATTTTTTCTTTGTTTCTTTTTGCTGTCCTTTCCATGTTGTTGACTCTGCCCTGTGTTTGATTCTTTCTTCAAAAAAAGGATCCCTGCTTGTTTGGTCATTCCTTTTCTCTTTCACCTCTATATACTGGATGGATAGTCACCCTCTTCTTAGAGTGCAATCAGTCTCTACTGTATGACCTTGATCTTCTGGGCCAAGACAATATATTTCCCAGCTGGTAGTCATCATCCCTTTGAAGATTTGTCTGCTTCCTTTTGATCAGTTCCTCTTCATCTTTTTATCATGTTAGAGAGTGCAGAGTAATCTTGGACATTACTACCTCAGCAACCCACTCGCATGGGCACACATTGGACCTGGTGTTCACATTGGGTCTTGAGGTTGTTGATCTCATGATTGATCTGTTGGCTTGGTTGGATCATAGTTCATTTAAAAGAACTAAGGGTAGAACTAGTAACACCACTGACTACTCTCTTTAAAAAATCATGGCAGGATGGAGTGGCACCTGAGGACTGGAGGAGGGCAGATGTGATTCCACTTCACAAAAGTGGGAGCAGGGCAGAGGCAGGAAACCACAGAACAGTTAGTTTGACCTCAGTGGTAGGGAAAATGATGGAATCACTTCTGAAGGAAATAACTGTTGAGTACCTAGAGGCCAGTGGGGCACAGGACCCAAGGCAACATGGTTTCACAGCAGGAAGGTCATGTCAGATGAACCTAATAGATTTCTTTGACTGGGTGACCAAAGCAGTAGACCAGGGAGAGGCTGTGGATATGGTCTACCTAGACTTTAGCAAAGTATTTGACACAGTCTCACATAAAATATTAATATACAAGTTAGCCAGCCTTGGAGTGGGTCCCAAGGTGCTAGCCTGGATAAAAAAATGGCTAGACAACAGGATGCAAAGGATAATAGTAAACAGAGTCCACAGTGAAGAAAGAAGGGTAACTAGTGGAGTACTGCAGGGTTCGGTACTGGTACCGGTCCTCTTTAATGTCTTTAAAAGTGACATTGGAGAGCACCTGGAAGGAAAAGTATGTCTCTTTGCAGATGACACAAAGATCTGCAACAGGGTGGATACACAAGGTGGGGTGGAAAGGATGAAAAGGGACTTGGCAAGGTTGGAGGAATGGACAAATATATGGCAGCTCAGATTCAATGCAAAGAAATGCAAGATAATGTATCTGGGAAACAAAAACCCAGGGGAAGAGTACACAGTGGGGGGGGGGTGAGATAATAATAACAACAAAAATCGAAAGAGACCTAGGAGTAATTATATCAGATGACCTAAAGGTGGGCAAGCAATGTGAGAAGGCGGCAATAAGGAGGGCTGGGGGGATACTGGGATGCATAGGTAGAGGTATCAACAGCAGAAAACAGGAAGTTGTTATCCCTCTGTGCAGACAGTTGGTGAGACCCCATCTGGAGTACTGCATGCAATTTTGGAGACTACATCTCCGCAAAGACATAGACAGAGTGGAGGCTGTTCAGAGGAGGGCAAAGAAAATGGTGCAGGGTCTGCAACAGAAGACATACGAGGAGAGACTAAAGCAGCTTAGTATGTATACCCTTGAGGAAAGAAGGGAGAGGTGGGACATGATAGAAAGTTTCAAGTATCTCAAGAGAATTAACAAAGTTCAAGAGGGTAGCATCTTTCAGAAAAAGAGATGTGCAAGAATAAGGGGGCACAATTTGAAGATAGAGGGGGGACGGCTCAGAGGTAACATTAGAAAATATTTTTTCACAGAGAGGGTTGTGGATGCATGGAACAGCCTTCCTGAGGAGGTTGTGGAGTCAGTAACAGTGGAAGAATTCAAGAATGCATGGGACAGACATAAGGCAATTCTAGTGGGGGTAGGAGGAAGTAAGCTGTTGATTAACTAGAATCTGCAGCTTATCCATCAGGTAGGGAAATGGGAAGACTAGGTGGACCAATCGGTCCTTATCTGCCATTAAATTCTATGTTTCTATAGCACCATGAGGTTCTCATTTGGGGCCCCCCCAAATGTCCTTCCTCTGTGGAGATGGTCCAGTACTGTCCTTTACAGGGTTGTCCACAATAGGACTACAGGTGGTTCTGGATCTATCAAGTGTTGAAACTGCTTGTGGGTTGAGTGTGGAGGAGGTGGTGGCATCCTATAATAGGGCTGTTACCACCACCTTTGACTCTATTATGCCCATCTGTGTATGGCCCTTATTCACTCACTGGAGATCCTTGTGGTTTGATGGGGAGTTGAGAGAGTTGAAGGGAGTTGAAGATTAAGGACCAGAGGTTGGAGCATTGATGAAGGAGGTCTGGGTTGATGGAGGACAAATTGGCTTTGAAGTCACATTATAGTGCCTATCAAAGGACAATCTCCTGAAATAAAGACAAATTTTCAGTCTACGGAGATTGCTGCAGCAGGGAACAGACTGGCTCAGCTCTTCTGCAGGGTAGACAGGTTGTTGCACCCAGCCTGTCTCCATCTGGGGGAGCTAGTTCAAGCACTAGGTGTGAAGAGTTTGCTCTGTTCTTTGCTGACAAGGTGTCCTCTATACATACTGTAGATACATAGATACATAGACAGTGTCAGCAGATAAGGGCCTATGGCCCACCCAGTCTGCCCATTTGAGCTTGTAAGTTCAGTTTATGTTTTCCTAGAAGTCTGTTGCCCCTTACCCCTGACCTCCAGAATTCCTTTATGTCTATCCCATGCATTCTTAAATCCCATGATTGTTTCAGCCCCTACCACTTCCTCTGGCATGGTGTTCCACTTGTCTACCACTTGTTCTGTGAAGAAATTCTTCCTCACGTTTCCTCTGAATCATCCTCCCTCCAACTTCATCCCATGCCCTCTAGTCCTAGAACATCTTTTTCACTTAAAAATAGTGTATTCCTGCACCCTGTTCCTCCCTGTAAGATACTTGTATGTCTCTATCATATCCCCTCTCTCCCTCCTCTCCTTCAGGGAGTACATGTTCAGTTCCTTCTACCTGTCCTCATAGGACTTGTGATGCAATCCATGCACCATCTTTGTTGCCCTCCTCTGAACCTTCTCTACCCTGTCTATGTCCTTACGTAGGTAAGGTCTCCAGAACTGTACACTGTACTCGAGGTGGGGCCTCACTAGTGTCTTGTATAGTGGAATTATGACCTCCCTTTTCCTGCTGGTGATGCCCCTGCCTATGCATCCCAGCATCCTATTTGCTTTACCTGTTGCCTTGTCACACTGTTTCCCTACGTTGAGGTCATCAGAGATGGTAACCCCAAGATCCCTTTCCTGCTTGGTGCATGCTATATCCTCACCCCCGAACTGATATATTGTGCCAGGGTTTTTGTGCCCCATATGCATTATCTTGTACTTCTTTGCATTGAATTTCAACTGCCAAACCCCCTGACCATTCTTCAAGTTTCTGCAGGTCCCTTCTCATTCTGTCTACACCCTCTGGTGTGTCTACTCTGTTACAGAGCTTTGTGTCATCAGCGAACGGTGAATTTCTGCCTTCTAGGTCCTGTGCAATGTCACTGATGAAGATGTTGAATAGGACCGGTCCCAGCACTGATCCCTGTGGTACCCCACTGGTCACTCTTCCCTCTGTGGAATGACAGCCATTTACCACCACCCTCTGTGTCCCGCCGTCCAGCCAGTTACCTACCCACCATACTACTGTCCTGCCCACACCCATATTCCCTAGTTTGTGCAATAGTCTTCTATGTGGCACAGTGTCAAAGGCCTTGCTGAAGTCCAGATAGGCCATGTCCACTGCCCTCCTCTGATCCACCTCCCTAGTCACCCAGTCAAAAAATTCAACAAGGTTGGTCTGACATGACCTCCCCCTGGTGAAACCATGCTGCCTTGGGTCCTGTAGTCCATTGACAACCAGATGTTCCACCAATCTCTCCTGCAGTAGTGCTTCCATGATCTTCCCCACTACCGAGGTGAGGCTGACTGGTCTGTAGTTTCCCACTTCCTCTTTGTTCCCACTTTTGTATAAGGGGACTACATCTGCTATCCTCCAGTCTTTGGGTACCTCCTTGTTTCCAGTGATCGGCTAAACAGGATAGCCAGAGGTTCAGCCACCACCTCTCTTACTTCTTTAAGGACCCTGGGGTGCACCCCATCTGGTCCCATTGCTTTATCAACTCTTATTACTTCCAGTTCCTTCAGGACCCTTTCGTGTAAAGGGAATTGTGTCCATTTCTGCACCATTCTCACTCCTTGTACTCTTCAGACCCATTACCTTCCTCTTCCTCAGTAGAGAGCTGAGCAGAAATACCTGTTCAATATGTCAGCTTTACTGTTGTTATCCTCCACGCTGCCCCCATCCTCCCCTTCAGTCTCACTATCCCTTCTTTGCCTTTTCTTTTTTATGTACCTGTAAAAGGTTTTGTCCCCTACCCACTGATTTTGCAGTGTGTTCTTCTGTCTGAGCTTTGGTTTCTGCTACGACCTCCCTGCCTCCTTTTGCTTCTCCTGGTACTTCTCCCTATCCCCTTCTGCCTGTGTCTTTTTGTATTGCCTGAATGAAATCTTTTTGGCTTTCACTTTCTTTGCTACCTCTTTGGAAAACCATAATGATCTCCTCTTCCTTTTCTTCTTGCTAATCTGCTTAATGCATAATTCTGTTGCTCTTGTAATCCCCATTTTAAATACTGCCCACTGTTCCTCAACCCCTGATTCCTGCCCCATTCCCCTTAATACCTCTTTCAAGTATCTCCCCATTTTCCCAAAGTCTGCCCACCTAAAATCCAGGATAAGTGTTTTTGTGTGGTTTGGTTCTGCTCTTTCTGTGATTTCAAACCACAATGACTGGTGGTAACTGTTCCCAGGTGCTCCCCACTATTACCCCATCACACTGTCCCTGTTTGTGAGCACAAGGTCCAGTATTGCTTTCTGCTGAGTTGGTTCCATGACCAGTTGCTTGAGGAAGGCACCCTGAAGGAGTCCAGGATAAATCTGCTCCTAGTTGATGCTGCTGCTGGAATGCTCCAGTCCACGCCTGGAATATTGAAGTCTCCAACCAGTACTACCTCATCCTTGTCTGCCATCCTTTGATGGCTAGCATCAGCTCCCTATCTGTTTCTTCCTCCTGGGCTGGTGGTCTATAGACCACACCTGCGCCGGATGGCTGGCCCCATTTTCCTTTCCAGCTTAACCCACAGTATCTCTCCCCCATTTTGTTCCTCCTGGATCTCTGTGGCCCTTATGTCATTTTTCACATACAGTGCCACTCCTCCTCCCTTCCTGCCTGCCCTGTCTCTTCTGAATATGTTGTAGCCAGGTATGGCCATCTCCCAGTCGTGGTTATCATTACACCAGGTTTCAGTGATGGCCACAATGTCCAGGTCTGACTGCACCATGACAGCCTCCAGATCTTCCATCTTGTTGCTAAGGCTCCTGGCATTTTCACACATGGCTTTCCATGATTTGACCTCCCTAGACTGTTTCACTGTTCTACTCCAGGCCCTTCCTTGGTTGTCCTTTATCCCTGGTTCTCCTTTTTGTCTGCCCTTCTGCTGAATTTTGCCCCTTTTCTGCCTATCCACCTCTTGGGCGCTAATCTCCATCTTTTGCACACTGCTTAGTAGAGATAGCCACTCCTCTGGTTCACTAGTTCCACTGCTAGCTGTGGGGAGTGAGCAAGTAGGTACCCTCCTTGCTGGCCTGAAACCCCCCCTTTGCTAGTTTAAATGCTTGTCAATGTAGCATTTAAACTTATCATTGAGTGCTTGGATTCCCCTCCAGGATGGATGCAGGCCGTCAGGCTTGAACAAACCTCTATCCCTCCAGGTGGGTCCCCAGTCACCAATGAAGCCAAACCCTTCCTCACAGCACCAGTTCTTCAACCAAGAGTTAAAATTCCTGGTGCATGCACCCCTATGCTCTCCTTTGCCTCTCGCAGGTAGTACTTCTGAGAAAGTGACAGAAGTAGCTACTTGCTCGAGACCCCTCCCCAATTTCCTAAACTCTTCCTGAACTTTCTTTGGCTCCCCATTTGCCAGGTCATTAGTAACTAGGTGGATAATGACATCCAGCTCACCCTCCCGTCTTGTCTTCCCAGTGATCCCCAGGATCTTCCTTCCATCCCTCCATGCCGTGGCACCTGGTAGGCACCTCAGCTCTCTGTCCTCCCCCTCCTGTGTTCCTAGGTGGATCCCTCTTATGATGGAGTTCCCCACCAGGATTCACTTCCTCCTCCTCTGGGGTCCACTGCTTTCCCCGCTGAGGTCACCTCCTTGGCTAACCTCCACATCCTTTCCTTCCACTTCTCTGGGTACCTCTATTTGGTTGCCCCCATTTGCCAATGTGGCATATGAGTTCTTGAGTGGAATAGGATCTGGGATGTGCCTCTGCCTGACCACTCTAACCCTCCCTGAGCCCACTGTAATCCAAGTGCTCCTCGTTCTCGGCATCCTTTGAGGCAGTTGCATTGTACTGGATGGTCTCTGGATAGGGGTGATGATACTCCTGACCCAGTTTACTTCCACTCTGAGTCTGGCTACCTCATCCCGCAGTCCAGAGAAATGCATGCAGATAGGGCAGCACCTCAGTGTCCAGAAGGTCTGTCTGAATATGGCTGCCCCGCAGCCACTGCATTGCACCATTCCCCACATTATACTGCAATTATACTGCTATTCCACTACTTGTCTGCTACTGAAGCTCTCCTAGTTCCCTTTTTATTAATTTACTGTCCTAAAAATCCTGCCACTGATCTTCAGATACTTTTCTTTTTTAAAAAAAGAAAATAAACCAAGAAATAAATAAAGGAATCAAAACACTTGTCATGCTGAGGGTGGGCTTCTTCACCCTTATGCCCCTCTTACTCCACACCCCTTAATATACCCTGTGTTTAGCTCCTATCAATCAGATTTAACAGGGCATATAATTAAGAGTTGGGGGAAGGGGGTGTGAAAATTTGCAGCAATTAAAGACAGCAAAGAAACACACTACCACTACGTTTTAAATTTTCTACAGCCCAAAAACAATTCTAAGTAAAGACAACAAAGAAAGTACAGTGTCACTAAAAGCCCACAATCTAAGTTTAAAAGAAAAATAGCAATTACCAGTTACTGTAAAGGACTGAATTGAATATGTTTCCTTCCCCTTCTGGCTTCTTCTATCTGATCTGATATCTTCTCCAGGGTCATGCAATTGGCTTGTGGGGTTGAACCGGTGGCATGGAGGGGTACTCCTCTTCTGTGAAGTAACTTCAACCCAATTGAAGTGGATGAGGTGAGTGAGATAGTCTCAAAGTTATGGCCAACCTACTGTGAACTAGACTCAGGTCCAACTCGACTTTTGGTTGGTTGTATTAGCCTGATTGGACCTGTGGTTGCTGAGATCATCCTGTGTTCCCAGAGGAGTGGGGACTTTCCAGCTGCCTTGAAAGAGGCCCTGGTGAGACCCCTCTTGAAGAAACCCTCATTGGACCCAGACTGTCTCATCTACTACAGGCCAGTCTCAAACCTTCCATTTTAAGGGGAGGTTTTGGAGAAAGAGGTGGCTGGTCATCTTGAGACTCATCTCACTTCCTCTGCCATTTTTAATCTCCTTAGAGCAAGGGATAGGGGAGAGCAATCTATTCTTGTTCTCATTGATTTCACTATGGCGTTTGACACCATAGACCATAAGGTGTTGTTGGGCCACCTGTGGAACTGGTGTGGACTAACTGGCAATGTCATCAGCTGGTTTAGGTCCTACTTCATGAAAAGAATGCAAAGGGTGGTGATGGGGTTATCCTCATCCAGCCTGATGCCCCTGTGCTGTGGAGCTCTGCAAGGCTTGGTCCTGTCGCCTCTTTTGTTTACGGTGTACACACTGCCCATGGGAGACATTATCAGGTGGTATGGTCCGGGTTTTTATTGCTATGCCAATGATACCCAGCTATACCTGTTCTGTGCGCCTAGAAGCCAGATGGTGGTCTCTATGTTTAACACCTGTCTGGCCAAGAACCGGGACTAGATGACTCAGAACTGCAATCCGGACAAGATGAAGGTATTGGTGGTGGAGCCGGATTGTCAGCGGGGTGCAGGGATGCTGGGGAGTAACCTGGGTCTTGGACTGGGTGGCTCGTCCCTGACCCCTTCCACATGGGTTAGGGATCTGGGTGCATTACTTGAGGACAGTCTGACACTTGATGCTCAGGTGTCAGCTATCATTCAAAGTAGTTTTTACCACCTAAGGAACATTGCCTGGATCTGTTCTCTGGTACCGCCTGGTGACCTTGCCACCCTGATACATGCCTTTGTCACATTGAGGTTGGACTACTATAATGCCTTGTACCTGGGGCTTTTGGGAGGCAATCTTTGCCATCTGTAGCTGGTGCAGAACGCAGCAGCCAGGGTACTGATGGGTGTATCTAGAGCTGAATATATTATGCCGGCTCTCTGTGGGCTGCACTGGCTGCCAATAAGATGGAGGATTGCCTTCAAGGTTGGATTACTGACCTATAAAGCCCTACATGGTCAGGGACCAGACTATCTGCAAGACATCCTGGTTCCACACTGCCCAGCTCACCCACTTCATTCCTCTGAGAGTGGCCTCTTGGTTACCTGGGCAAGGATGCAGCTTTTGGGAGATTGTGCTTTCTCTGTGGTCAGGCCTGCCCCGTGGAACTCATTCCTGGGGAATCTTAGAGAGGACACCTCAGTGGAAGCCTTTAAGAAGGGGCTCAAGATGTTTTTATTTGAACAAGTGGTTGATTTGTTATAACAAGAAATATGTATGTGTTATATTGACTGTCCTTTTATTTAGTTATGCTCTGTAATGTGATGCTTTTATGTACGTTTAAGATAAATGTTTTTACTGTTGTATCAGATTTTACAGCACTCCGAGACCCTGGGAAGAGGCACTTTATAAATAAAGTTTATCTGTCTGTCTGTATATCTATCTATCTATCTATCTATCTAGACCTACAAGTACCTTACCGGGTGAACACATTGCAAGAGGGGTACCTCTTTCAAATGAGGAAGTGCACCAGGACCCGAGTGCATGCACTGCAGCTGGAGGGGTGGAACATTTAAGAGGGACGTGAGGAAGTACTATTTCACTGAAAGAGTGGTAGTCACCTAGAACAGACTGCAAGCAGAAGTGAAAGAGGTGAAAACAGAAGGGAAATTCAAGCATGTGTGGGATAGACATAGGGGAGTATAGTGGAGCCCTGTTATAACTAGCACATCCTAACTGGCAAGCAAAAATATTCTTACAACTGGGATGTTCTTATAAGAGGACTTCATTGAAAACAGTGAAAATCCATACAAAATCTGTGGGTAACATGATGAAACAGGACTCAAACTAGATTGTAGAGAACTCATTATTAAATGTAGCATAATATAACTTTTTAAAACAGCTCTTGCTCAATTAGAGTATGCTTGTAAAATTCATTCAGTGTCTCGCCTACTTATGAAGGAATATGTGCTGCCTTCTTCATAGAACATCTTTCATACATCCATTTATTACTTAAGTGACTGTTAATAAGGAAACTACATGATGATTCAGCCTAGGCATAGCATAACTCAGAGTGATAATGATCATCTACCACTACTTTTGGAAAAAAACTGTTCTTATAAACAGGCAGACTGTTCTTATAAATGGGCTTTACTGCCATTGAAAATAATGGCCAAAAATCAGGACATCCAAAAAATATTCTTATGAATGGGATACTCTTATATCCAAAATTGTTATAAATGAGCTGAACTCCAGATAGGCAGGGAAGAGGAAGGGTCACCAGAAAGCAGTTAGGATCTTTGGAGACAGAGTAGGGAGGAACCACCTGGGCAGACTGGGTGGGTCAGGTGATCCTTTTCTGCTGACAGCTCTATGTTTGTATATTTCTGTGTAGGTCAGTTGGTCAGTATGAACCCATGTGGGTATGCATAGTACACCCTAGAGAAGCTCAGTTTGCTACAGTATGACACCAGGAGGGTCAATGCATATCGAATCCTTATGTTATTGTTAGGGTGAAGCCCAGGTGTCATGGGGCGTGAGCCTGGTAGTGTGGAGAAGGAGCCCAGTGCACATTAAGATGTAAGCCTGAGTGACACTCATTTGTAAAAAGGGAGTGAGGCTGGCAGGAAAAGGGTGTGAGCCTGGTAGTAGTGGGGCATAAGCCCAGATGTATTGGGGTGTGAGCACAGTCATTGGGCCTTGATTCCAATTGTTGGTGGCATGATCCTGGCAGTCATGGGGCAACAGTCCAATCAGAGCTTGGGCATGAACCATACCCAGAAGGCAGCAGAGCAAGAGGGGGGCAAATAATATAGAACAGTCCTTCCAGAATGCAGCCAGAGAAGTAGCAGCACAGGGGCAGGATGGCAGACCACCCAGAACTCAAGAAGGAGGAGAAGCCACCCAGACAAACCAAAACCACTGCAGCACCGGGAAGCAGAGATGCATTAGAGTTGGGAATCCTGGGACACAGAGTGGTGGAAGCAGGAACCACAGACCCAGGAGGTACCAGGACAAAGAGCACTGACAATGGGAGCCACAGACCCATGAGGACAAGCCAGAGGTGGAAGAAGCAGGGCCAGCAAAAAAAAAAACATGGCATAGCAAATCAGGGAGAAGAAGGGTGGGAGGGCAAGCAAAAAAACAGAGCAAGCAGTCACATAGCTACAGCAATGAAGTAAGCATCCAGAAGATACTTGGACATGCATGCTTCTTATAGCACTCAAAGAGGGGGCATGATGAGGTCATACGCTGCACTGCTGAATCCCAGGCAAGTGTACCAGTTGTCAGTAGTCTGGCCTACCAATAAAGTACAATATCATATATGTCTATGGGGATCATATCATTGCTAGGAGCTTTATTGAGGTTCATGAATTCAGTTCCTTCACAGACCTTCTTTTCCAATATGATCCATGAATCTCTAAAATTAAAGACTCTAGCCGAGTAATTCTCCCTCTCATCTTCACAATAAAATATTTTATAAAAATACAACCATTTACCAGGATTAATATGTGCCTTAGTCTTCACTTTGCAATTATATGTCCCTTTTGCCACTGGAGTCTGAAACACTTTCCCATCTTGTCCTGAATTACACAATACACACGCTGCCATTTTTTCAATGTATTTCATTTTTCTCTTCTTCCATCAATAGAAGATTAAATTGTTTTCTACACTAATTTCAGATAAATAAATATAAGCTGTTACTCTGTAACAAGCCCCTCCTTGTGTCTTCACTTCTCAAATGCTGAAAAGTCCATCATCAGGTTAGGACTCAGGTGTTGTTTTGTACAGCGCCTGAAGGACCCTGGGCAAAGCATGTCAGGAGTCTGGTCCTGTTTCAAAGAGGACCCTTTGGGTTCAGCACAACTTGCTTCACAAAACAAGTTACAATGCTGCTTTTTCAAGTTGGGAAATTAACAGCAAAAAAAAAAAAACTATTTAATGCAATGTTAGAGTTCTGTAACCACAAAAGTAAAGTAAATACCTGCACAAAACTTAACTTTGCAGTTTAATAGTTTTTCCACTGTTGAATATATTTGCTCAAAATTTTGCATGCACAGTCTTGAGGCCAAGGTCTCTTGAGTTGTTGAGTTTTGTTTTGGTCAGATCCGTAGATTCCAAGATCTGGATAGTGAAAAAGTTAAAAAATTGGGAGGGTGGTTGTGCTGTTTTTCTGTCATTGCCTAGTGCCAGGTGGTTTGGAATTTTGATCTGAAATTTTCAGGATATGATGGGCTTGGGCTGCAGTGGTGCCTTTCCTTAGTTTGGTGAAAAAACATTAATCCATTCCTGAGTCATAAGGATTTGAAAGTTCAGTTCTGAGCATGCTCAGTATGGTGTTTCGGATAGCTGTTTCATTTTGAAAAAGAATCTGGCCCATATGAAAAAATATTCTGTTTCATATGGGGATTAATCTTTTTTGTGAGAAAAAAATTCTTTTTTTTGTATGGCAGCCATCTTGTTTCCATTTTTTCAAAATATTTTTTTGAGAAGCTGTAAAAATAATATCCTGCAGAGACACCAACTCATGTATCTTGCTAACTGCCCCTCCTCCAAGTGGATTCTGCAGTTAGGTTTTGGAAAAAATCACCCAGAAATGTGTTTTTAACACATTTTAATCTTTTTTCGTGAGTCAAATTTCTTTTTTTGCATGGCCATATGAAGAAAGATTCCATTCACACAAAAAAAATTTGGACTTAGTTTTTTTTAGATTCTTTCTTTTACATGAAGCAATATTTTTTTTGTGTGAATGACACAGCCTCACAAAATAAGATCCCTTCATATGAGAAAAGAACATGGACTTCATTTTTTTCCTCATTCTTTTTTCGTATGAAGCAATCTTTTTCATATGAATGATACAACCTCATGAAAAAAGGTTCCTTCATACGAAAAAAGAATTTGGACTTAGTTTTTTTGTGCCGGAATCCCCAAGAAGCTCAGCCCCTGCTCAATCAGTCCAGCAATATGCCTCCAGGACTTTCCTCAGATGGAACTCAGATAGGTTGAACCCTGGCTTGCCCCCCAGGGTGGGGCCACTGGGGTGATCTCCCAATGGAACACAAGGCTCAGGTCACCAGCTGAGAGCCACAGGCAGGTGGTTCAGTATCGGTGAAGCACAGCATCATACGTTGAGGCCAGCATTTTGGTATGCTTAACTCTCAATGGGAGGTGTGGTGTGTAATGACATAATGGTGCCAAAGTACCAACATCTGGCATGCCTCCCCACTATTTAGGCATTGGCAACTTCTTGCCCCCAGTCTCTGTCAGAGGTCAGGAGTGCACTGGATGCTCCCCCACCCTTCCCCCACAGGAGGAGAGCGGTCTGCCATATTTCAATCCTAATCCCTCCAACTGGCCCTCCAATTTTCTGGATCCATTCCCAAACCTGAGGTATCAGTGTCACAGGTGGAAATCCAGCTGCTGTGCTGATGGGCCAGCCGTGGACTTTTTTTTTTTTACACATTTCAACTCTAACAAGCCATAACTCCATCAATGTATGCAGTTATAGGACAATCTATATATTAAAATAAACATTTTAGTGAGTACTATAACAATAATGCATAACTCCCCTCAAAAGATTTAGGGACCATATAAAAAACATGAAAATAAAAAAAAAATGACAGTTTCCCATAGGATAACAGTGTAACTTTAACAAGCTGTAACTCTGTCAATCTCTAGAGTTAACAGACATTGTATATATCAATGGAAAGGTCTTAATAACTAGTACAATACTAAGCCCCTAATAAAAAACTGAAAATTGTCCATCCCTACCAAAAGAAAGATAAATAAAATTACAAGGAAGCACATAGATTGCTTTTCTGGAGGAGCAGAAGCATGGGGCCCTCTGAGCCCTGCACTTTCATACCCACATACATATGTGGATAAAGGGTGGCACAGAAGTGCTGGACCCAGAGGGCCATGCACATCTGTAATCACTTGGATGTATTCACATAGGTCCTGAAAGAACCTGTGTGAAATGACAATATGATTGCAGCATCTCAAAAATTAAGGACATTCTTTGCAAAGAACTTCATTAATGCATCACTTAGGATTAAACTATCAAAAGTAGGGACATATGATGTTAGTTTGTTATCTTTAATCTACACTCTTCTATTTGTACAGTAAAGAGAAATGTTGCAGATTTGTTGGGAGTCTTGGTAAATCAGGCCTGGGGTGTTCCTTGGGGTTATCAACCCTAACACTCACCCCATTCTCATATAATCTGCACATCTGAGCTTTTTTGCTGATATGATGGGGGATTATTTGGGGGTGATAACCACAAGGAAGACCATAGGCCTGATTTGCCAAGACCCAGGATAGCCAAATCTGCAACATTTTTTCCTTTTTGCTGCTTGCAGAGTAGGAGAGGTGTGTTAAAGCTGGCAAAGTTGACCTCTTGCAGGGTGGGGGTGGGATGTTAGGGTTGGAAACCATAGCACCTCATTTCCCTACTTTTGTCAGTTTAACCTTAACTGGTGCCTTAACAAAGTTTTTTTGCAATGAATATATATATATCCCTACACCCCACCCCTTCTTTGGCTTCCAACCCTAATATCCCCCACTCTGCAAGCAGGAGCAGGTGTGATGGGTGTGCCTCGGCATTTCAAACCCTAATGCACAACCCATTCCAAGAGTAAGTAAGCTAAGATGGGTACAGAATAAGAGAACGAGGTGAGCATTAGGGTTTGAAATGCCAAGGCACACCCATCACACTTGTTCCTGTTTGCAGGGTGGGGGTTGGGTTATTAGGTTTGAAAGCCAAGGGAGGGAGTGGGGTGTAGGGTTTGGGAATGTTAAGTTCCCCTCATGTCTGTTCCTGCATGCACAGTGGAAGTGGGGTGTTAGGCTTGGGAACCTTAAGGTTGTATTTCCCTTCTTTTGACACTTCAACCTTAATGGTGCATTAACTAAATTGTTTGCAATCTATATATATATATATATATATATATATATATATATATATATATATATATATATATATAGATATAGATATATATATATATATATATATATATATATATATATATATTTCCATTGAAAAACTTCATTAAGGCACCAGTTCAGGTTAAAGTGAGATGTGGGGGTGTTGTCAGTCTTAACACTCTCCCCATTCCATCAGTAAATACTGTAAGCTAAGATGTCTACAGTATATGAGAATGAGGCGAGTGTTAGGAATGAAAACCCCAAGGTACACCCCACGCCTCATTTGCAAAGATGCTGGAGAGGTCAATCTGTAATGGTTTTTCCTGTTGCTGCCTGTAGGGTGGGGTGGGGTATTAGGGTTGGGAACCCTTACACCGTATTTCTCTACTTTTTTCGCTTTAACCCTAACTGGTGCATAAACAAAGTTTTTTTTTTTGCATTGAATTTCCTTACTTTTTGAGATAGTATAATAGTATCCTCATTTGACTGTGGAAGCACAGGGCTTCTGTGAAAACAGCAATGTATATGCTTTATTGTATGGCTTGTTAAAGGTCCAATGTTATCCAATGGGAATTTAGATTTTTTAATTTTTAAGGTTTTTTTAAATGGCCCCTACATTTTTTGTGTGTGAGGGGTTATGTGTTATTCTTGTAATACTCATTAAGACATTTGTTTTAATACATAGTCCAGATATTGAGGGAGTTATGGCTTGTTGAAGTTTAAATGTGGTAAATAAATTCATAGGTATCATAGGTGATTTCAGAGCAAAGAAGACTTACGTCCATTGTGCTCGCTTGTTAATTCTAATTTTGAAACCCCCCTATTTTATTTGCTTTGCAATACTTATCCAGTTTCTGCTTGAACTCAACTGTCATCTTACTTGTGACTACCTCCTCAGGTAGATTATTCCATACTGGAATAACTCTAACACTAAACCAGTGCCTTCTTTTCGTGGTCTTAAAATTGTGCCCCTTAAGTTGCCATGAATGTGACCTAGTGTCATATCACTGTTCCCTCAGGGTAAGTCCCAATTTGACCCTTAGCTTTGCATCTTTAAGTGCATTAAACACCATGCACATATCCCCTCTCAGGCGCCTGTACTGCAACATGAACATCCCCAAGTCCTCCAATCGATCCCCATAGTCCTGGTCCCTAACATCCGCTACTAACCTGGTAGCCCTCCTCTGAACCCTCTCCAATCTTCCTATGTCCAACCTATAACCAGGTGACCAGAACTGTGCACAATACTCCAGCTGTGGCCTCACCAGTGCACCGAAGAGAGGCACAATCACTTCCCCTCTTCCTACTCTTAATATGTTTCTTGATATTTATAAGAATACTACTAGCAGATTTTATAACCTGACTGCAATGCTGGTGGAACTTGAAATCACTTGTCACTTTAACCCCCAAATCTCTTTCCTCCACTACTTTGCCCAGTTTCTGTCCATTTAAGAAGTAGTCAGCTTGATTATTTTTTATTCCCAAAGTGCATCACCACACATTTGTCGGTGTCAAAGGATAACTTCTTATCCCTTGCCCAGCTTTCCATTTTGAGTAAGGCATTTTGCAACTTTGTCACATCCTCACAATTTCTAATAGTACTGCCAATTCTAGTGTCGTCTGCAAATTTGGTTTCCCAGACATCCTCTCCTCCAGATAATGAGTGTATATAGATATTAAACAAGCAGGGCCCCAGAACAGACCCCTGGGGAACTCCACTCTCCACTCCCAACCAATCAGAGTAAACTCCCTTTAAACAGACCCTCTGCTTTCTCTCACTCAGCCATGCCTTAACCCAAGTTGTAATATACCCCAGTATTTTATGTTCAGTCAGAGCATCAATCAATTCACCATGTGGGACCTTGTCAAACGCCTTTGAGAAATCCAAGAACACCACATCCACAGAGATACCCTCGTCCAATGCTCTGCTCACATGCTCATAAAACTCCAAGAGATTAGTTTGGCATGATAACCCCTTTTTAAAACCATGCTGAGCATCGTCACAATCCACTACTGAATCCTGAAACTCCACCATTTGATCCTTTACAATAGATTCCAACATTTTCCCCAGTACAGTAGTCAAACTGACAGGCCTATAGTTGCCCACCTCCTGTCTAGATCCCTTTTTATAAATAGGGATCACATTTGCCTTTCACAAAACCTCAATCACCTCCCCATTATCCAAAGATTTCTGAAACAGTGATGTTATAGGTCCTGCCAATTCTGTTGCCAATTCCCTTAGGACCCTAGGATGGATTCCATCTGGTCCTTGAGATTTATTCGGGTCCAGGTGCTTTAGTCTATCCTCAATATCATTTTTGTTTAAAATAATTTTATAATCTATTTTAGTCAGATGATCTCTAATATTTTTAGACTTATTATTAAATACTAATGAAAAATAAGTATTGAAAAGCCCTGCCATAGTTTGGCAATCCTCAACTAATATACCATCCTGATCCTTAATGGGCCCCACTGAAGTTTGACATCCCTTTTTGTTATTGATATATGTGTAAAAGGATTTATGGTTATCTTTCACTTTTGTAACCAGGTTTAGTTCATGTTTTCGAGTTGCCTGTTTTATGGCACTTTTAGTTTATTTTAATAATTTTTTATACAAGGCCCAATTTTTTGCACACTCACTTTTCCTGGCTTTTTATAAGCTCTTTTTTCTTTTGATCAATTTGCTAATTTTGGGAGATAACCACAGGGAATTTTTCCTAAAGCATTGTACTTCTTTCTTAATGAGACATACTTATCAATTAAATCCATAATTTTATTCTCCAAACTATCCCAGTTTTCCACTAATGATCTATTTTCAAAACCTTTTCCATCCCCATTCGAGAGTTCTGTTCTCATATCATTAAATTTAGCCTTATTAAAATTACTAACCATGGTTAAGCCAAAGTGTTTGAAAAGACCCCGCTTAAATCAAAATTTATCACACAGTGATCACTTGAGCGAGTGGTGATGAAGTACTACAATTCTTTATTTGGTCTCCATATTGCTTAACACAAGGTCTAATATTTTATCCCTTCTAGTGTTATTTCCTATATACTGATCAAATACAGCTAATAAAAGGAATCCAGATACTTTAGCTCGGAGGATGTCTCCCTGTTTGCCTAGTCCAATTAATACCGGAAGTTAAAATCTCCTAAAAGTATAATATTTTCTGTAATCTCTAAGGAGACCAAAATTTTAGCACTGCCTCATCATCTTGGGTAGAAATTGAAGGAGGTCGATAAATTACCCCAATTTTAATATTAGGTCCCTTAGCTGGCAATACCCTAATCCACATGCTCTATGCCTGGTATTTTTGGGACTTCAATAGCTACTGATTTTATTTTGTTGGATACATACAGTGCAACACCACCACCCTTTTTATCCTCCCTATCCATATGATATAGATCATATCCCTGTATGTGATGGCCCCAGGTGTCAATGGATGTCCACCAAGTCTCTGTTATGGCACATATCTGGATGTTGTCAGTATTTAGTAAACAGGTTAATTCCTCAAATTTGTTTGTAAGACTCCTTGCATTTAGGGAGAGGCATTTCCAGTCCCGAGAGCCCTTAGTGTTCTCATGTGAAGTTGAATTCTTCACAGATGTCCTTAAAGTTTGATGGCTGCCCCCTACCCCCTTCGTACTTAGTTTAAAAAGTTAACCACTTGATTTTGGATTTCCTTAGCTAATATTCTAGACCCATGTTTGTTTAAATGTAGTCCATCTTTCCCAAATAACCCTAGGTCCCTGAAGGTGTTCCAGTGTTTGATAAAGATAAAACCTTCCCTATGACACCACCTTTTCAACCACCTGTTTAAAGTCCAAAATCTTTTTTCATATGAAGGGATCCATTTTTGTATCAATGAAAGATCCATATGAAAAAGGCCTCTTTTATACCAAAAAGAATTGGGGGAACAAATAAGTCCAAAATCTTTTTTCATATGAAGGCATCCTTTTTTTGTACGAAGGAAATACAAAAAGGATCCCCTCATAAGAAAAAAGAACCAGACGTCCAAAATCTGTTTTCATATGAGGGAATACTTTTTTGTATGAATGCAAAAAGCATACAAAAAAGGATCCCTTCATATTAAAAAAGAATCAGAAAAAAAACTAAGTTCAAATTCTTTTTTCATATGAAGGCATTCTTTTTCGTCTGAGTAAAAAAAAACATACGAAAAAGGATTCTTTCATATGAAAAAAGAATTTGGACTTAGGTTTTTTTCCAGTTCTTTTTTCTTAAGAAGGGATCCTTTTTCATATGCTTGTTTCATTCTTATGAAAAAGCACTCCTTCATACAACAAAAGAATTGAAAAAATACTAAGGCAAAATTATTTTTTCAGATGAAGGGATCATTTTTCATATGGTCCAATTCTTTTTTCGTATGCTTATACAAAAAAAGAAAATTGACTCTCAGAAAAAGGATTTTAAATGTAAAAAACAGACATTTCTGGGGGTATCCCATCAATAGGGCACTGGAAATAGGGCGTTGTAATGTGGGAAATGTGATAAATGCAAAGCCAATCTTAGTGACTGGGAGTTTATAGCATCTTGCACTGTGACCGTCTTCCCTCCAACCTTCTGCACTCCCCGACAGGATGCAGTGGGTGGAGGATATTATATATCTAGATATATATATATATATATATATATATATATATATATATATATATATATATATGGATGCAGGGGCTTTGCCCTGCAAATAGGTGTGCGGAGGTGCCCACCATGGAAAATCAATGGGGACTGCTTGGGTGGGTTACATGCGCAGAGTCTAGTGTGACACAGTTTGGTGCTACTCATGTTGCTTTTGGCATTTTCCTGGCACTCTAATTTCCTGTGCCCTATGCAATTCACCCAAACCTGGGTGAACCTTTCTGGGTTATTTTTCCACAAACCGAGTGCAGAATGCACCTAATGGGGTCCTGATTAGGAAGATAAATGTGTTGGCTTTTGTGCAGGATGTCATTTTTGTGGGTTTTGGTGGTCATATGAAAAAATATTGTTTTCCTCCTGAAAAAGGATTACCCCAATACAGAGAAGGATAATTTTTCATATGGACTACATTATTTTTTTGTTGCAAGCAAGCAGCTATCCAAAAGAACATACTGGGCCCAGTGGTGTATAGGGCTGAGGTGTCTAGCACCTTACCTCTTACCGCACCAGCAACCGGGGGTCAGGAGCTAGCTCAGGTTGCTGGGTGTTGGCTGGGGGGGAGAGGCTTCAGCATCCAGAGGACAGTTCTTCTCTCCCAGGGTAGAGAGGTTTTTCAGCTCAGCCCTTGGCTGCCCCCAGGTGGAGGCTTGGAGGTAGCACTCACAGCTAGAATGGCAACAATGTCTGGGGCCGCAGTTATGCAGCATGTGCATGCCTCCATATGCATGCACTCACATGATGCCATGTCAGGGATACCAGGCAAGAAAACAGAAAATGGTGGTCACAGGGTCTACAAAGTCCTGCCTATCTGCCCTCACTCTACACAGCCACTGGCTTGCTGACCCCAGAAATCTGGATGCTGGGTCTATGGGTAGGGTGAGGACAGACCTCCCCTTCCCGGCCCAACCACGGGGAGCAATCCATGGGGGATATGTGGGTTTGGTGAGTCAGACAGGTGGTTTCCAGGTGAGGGAGTCAGGGACAGGATGGAGCAGATACCTACAGCGTGCCCTGCAAGAAAAACATATATGGAAAAAAAGACTGTACTAAGCATGCTCAGAACCAATATTTTAAAATGTAAAAACTTTGGAAAAGATTATTGTTTTTTCACCAGATCAGTAAAAGGCACCACTGTGGGACAAGCCATTTCTACCCTGAAAATTGCAGACCAAAATTCCAAACCTTGTGGGCACTAGGCGATGACAAAAAACAGTAAAAAACATCATTTTTTTCATTTTTTTGCTACCTGTATCTTAGAATCCACTAATCCAACCAGAACAAAACTTGGAAAGTCAAGGGATCTACCCCTCAAGACCAGACATGCAAAATTCTGTGGAAATCAGTTGAATGATTGTGAAGTAATTAAAGTGCAAAGTTTGGGGTTTAACATAGACACCCCTGCTCAACCCTACATTTAAGGAGGCTACTGTTCCATTATAATCTATATCTACATCTATATCTCTATTTATATCTCTGTCTATATCTATATCTCTATTTATATCTCTGTCTGTATCTATATCTCTATTTATATCTATAGCTATAGCTGTATCTACATCTACATATCTACTGTTTATATATATTCATTGCACAAAACTATGTTAATGCAGACATTAGAGTTGAAGAACGCAAAACACAGAAAGTTAAGAAAAGGAAAAACATTAGGGTTTGAGGTCTTTGGAATATTGGCAAATCAGTGGTGGGATCTTTCTTGGGATTGTCAGCCCTAATGCCCACCCCTTCCCTTCAGCTTGTAGCCTTCTGTCTGAAGCACAATGTAGAGCTCCAGGGCAGTGCCTTATAATGATATACTCTTTAAAGGTAGGGAGGTATGGCTTACCACATGTTGGCAACAGAATCTGTCGCATCTTTCTTCATGTAGGGCCCTGCTGAGAACAAAAAAAACTCACACATGAATGAATTTACTGGTGGTATGGTGCCATATTTGGCTGGGAATGTGCAGAAGAAATACACCACTTCTATTACAGCTGGCAAAAATAACAAAAGCCCTTTTTTTTTAAATAAAATACTATTGGACATTTCATGTAACTCCGATGCCAAACATGCCATCACTGTGCATATAGATGGCAAATGGCACTATGTTGCAGTTCTTACACAATTAGTCATCAATAGCTGACAGTACCCCTGCAGCTAATGGCAGTGCTCACTAATTGAGGACAAAGTCAGAAGCACAGCATGTTCAGCTGGTACGGGGCTACACCCTGGTACATAGCCCCATCCCCGCTGAACAAAAATAGCGGGGATGGCATACACAGACAGGGAACTAGTCCTGCCACCTGTTAAATGAGAGCATGTTCATAATATGACCACATGACTTCATGTGGTCATAAAAATTCAGTTACTTTTAGAACACTGTTTCTTTTTTTAACAGCGCATGCTCAAAAATAGAACATTTCTTTCTTAAATATGTTAACAACAGCTACAGTTTGGGAGATAACACAAAAGCACACACCTTTGGCCAAACTCTATCAAACCTGCACGTTTCAGTTTTCAGATCCTCCGGTCCTAATAATGATATTTTTTTTCTTTGAGGTGGGGGCACCATATTTTGTTTTCAAATAAGAAACATTAAAAATAAAAATGTTGTATTTTCAAGAAATAAACACCTGAACCTGAGTAAACTGGACTTGTTTAGCAAGATTTTGGTGTTAGTTGTTTGGTAATCATGTGGCAAATATGATTTCTGGACACCCAAAAATCAAAGGTGCTCAGCTTAGCAAGAGGAGCCAATCACCCACATTCTCTTTACAACAGCAGGACTTTCTTGGTTTGTGAAGTCACAGCTGGAGTCCTGCTGCCTGTTTAAGAGAGACCAGTGAGCCAGTGATCACTTGATTGATCTCTCTCTCTCTCTATCCTATCTATCTATCTAACTATTTTAATATTTTTAATCATTCAACCTCCCAGCTAAGCAACCCTTCCCTTGTTCTTCCCCAATATACACCCTCCAGCCAGGCCAGCCTTCCCTCATTGTTCCCCAAAATACCTTGTATTATAAAAGTGGACCCATTATATGTTAATTTTATAATAAGCGGATGAGGGTACCCACCCCCGTGCCACTACTCTTGACCCCCATCCAGGTCACCTGTCCACCTTCCCCAATATATTGATGGTAGCACTGGGGTCCCAATCCAGGTGCCACCAAACAGTATTCTGACTCTGGGTGTGCAATCCTCAGTGTTGGGTATATATCCTTATTGTTTTTTTTTTGCACTCTAACCTATAAACAAAAATGGTCCATCTGATCCCCACACCTGGCACCCACTGCTCTCTGACTCCCCACTCAGCATGCACCACCCTATAATCCACATCCCCTCACTCAACTAAAACTGGTCATAGTGTGGGGTTATAAGAAGGCTATGTTGAAGATTAGGTGTCAAAATATGGTAAAATAATCACGTTATGAGTGAACATTGAAATATTTCAGTACTCACTCAGAACTTCAATAATTTCCAATATTTTGCCACCAAACTTTCAACATGACCTTTTTGAGACCCCACCTCATGAAAGAGGTAGTTGCAATTTTTCAGTAAGGTGATTTTGCAATTGCTGTGCAAAATCACATTTCTGGCAGGATTTGAAAATGTTCACCTAGATGTTCCGGCGTAATGGCTGCCCTGTGAAGAGCTCTTTTACATCGCTCTCCTAACCGCCTCCTAAACCGAGTGATTTTCTGCATTTTAGAGCCTGAGTTTGGTATTAACGAGTGGGCAGACTACCAGACTAGTGAGGCACTTGAACCAGTGCTTATCGGAGCGTGATTTTAGAATGGAAGTTGAGATGAAAGGGTCGGCTCTCTGACACACTCCCCCACCGACTCCTGGTAAGGACAAAAACCCGAAGCGATCCAAAGCAAGCGGGTCAGAAATGATTACTTCTCCTAAGCAACAAACCATGCTAACAGAAGAGAGGTTCATAGAGGAAATGGGCCCTATGAAGGAAATGTTGCTTGCCCTAGCTTCTGATTTAAAGGGTATGAAGTTATCACTGGAGCAATTAAATACACGTACGAAGGACAACGAGACCAGGATCTCATCGTTAGATGATTGGAGGGCAAGAATGGATCCAGAAATGGTTGCCTTGCGGTACAGGATTAAGAAAGCGGAGGATCAGCTAGAAGGTCTCGAGGGCTGCTTAAGGAGGAATAATTTGGTGGTGTTGGGGCTCCTGGAGGGTGAAGAGGGGCGTCAAGAGGTCTTATTCGCTCAAAAATTATGCGAAAAGTTGGCAGAGCCTTCTTCTAATGGGCTGGCATTTGTAATTGAAAGATCCCATAGATCGCTGCAGCCAATGCCCCCACTAGGATCTCCCCCTCGACCTTTTCTCTTTAGACTTTTAAATTTTTTGGATAAACAGTTTATTTTGTCCAAGATAAAAGAAGTTGCTGAGCTACAGTGGGAAGGGAAGTGTATTCAAGTGGTCCAAGATCTCCCCTATTCTGTATGTCAGAAACACTCAGCCTATCATCCTTTGGTTTCTAAATTAATACCGGCTGGCATCCGATTCAGGGTGCGCTATCCAGCTACTTTTCAGATTAACAAAGATGGGCAATGGCACTCTTTTGAGTCTGTGGAGCCAGCTTTTAAATCATGCAAAGGATGGTATCCAGATTTGGTCAACTGACTGGTCCCTAAGATTGATGGGTGAAGTTTGCCATCTTGTGGTCACTTAGCTGAAATGCGATCGTCCAGTTTCCTCCCTCATGCATCTTATGCTTGATTTGATTTATAGAGGGAGCTTTTAAATTTGGTGAAAGAACGTTGGACTTTATGTTAGTTATTTACCAGTGGAATGATTTTAGGTCTCTAGAATATGCGGGGAAAGGCAGCAGATGGACAAGTTACAGAATAAATTGGAAATGGAGAAGTGTTCCAAAGACTCCAATAGTAGGGTTAATCTTTTGGGGTTAATTCTATAACTAGTAGGTAGTTTTCTGTGCTTAGGAAGTAACAAGGGTTGTTGAGTATTATATATGGCAGTGACCAGTGACTGATATTTAAGTGTCAAGAATTCTTGGATTATCATGCTGCCGGGGTTGTTGAGATTATAGAGGTAATCATACTGCTTGATTTATCTTCCGCCCTTTTGTAATTGTTCGTGTTTCTAAGCTGTTAATACTAATAATCAGAGATTTTTGATTGAGTTGGAGAGGGAATTCTTGAATTCTACTTACTGAAAAAGATGTTGCAAGATATAGTTGGAGAATGTGATCTTTTAAAGTTAGATTGGGAGGAGGATGGGAGGGATGGGTCGGGTAATCCAGGGTTGCATGAGAAGCATTGCGCCGAACGCTCATTTGGTGATGCGGTCTTCGGGACTGGGGGTAGTTCAATTCAGATTTACCTAGAAGGGCATGTTGTATAACACTTTGAGTGTGCCAAGGGGGGTAATTTTTGGGTTTAAAGATCAGATCTGGGTACTGGGTTACGTAGTTGGGATTTTGGGGTGTGTATGGGGGGAGGGCCCATAGTCAGTCTCATTAAATATTATTTTTACTTAAGGACAATCCTGCAGGTCACTTCTCAAGTGAGTGATTTTGGAAGGTTCCCCTCTTTTATATGGACAAGTGGGTATGATAATTGCATCATGGAATGTTAAAGGGGGAAGGGCTAGATTAAAATGACATCAAATCTTTAAACATTTAGCTTTAATGCACTTAGATTTGACCTTCCTACAAGAGACACACCTGTTAGCTGGGGAAAGTAATTTGTTATGTAGAGAACACATTGGGCAAGCTTTTGTGGCTGGGAACTCCACCACCCAAAGAGGAGTCACAATATTGGTTACTAAAGAGGTACAGTTTCAACCTTCACAAGAAATAGGTGACCCACAGGGGCGATTTTTGATAATTAGAGGGTTGCTGAACCATGGAGAGCTTATTATATGGACAATTTATGGGCCTAATTGTGCCTCTCCCAAATTCTTTTCTCAAATAGCCCTGAAACTAGCTCCCTTCAAACATCTCGCAATAATACTAGCAGGGGATTGGAATCTTACCTATGAGGATAAGATAGATTGAACTACTAGGAGTAGTCAGTCATTATCCTTGGTACAGAAATCTTTGCATGAAATGATGGAGGGTTTGGGCCTGGTGGATCCATGGCGCCTCTTTTATCCACATAAGAGGGAGTATACATTTTACTCGGCTAGCCACAAATCATATTCTCATCTGGACTTTTTCCTGGTTAGTTGAGCTATTCTGATGGGCTCAGTAGCCTCCAGAATTTCCCCTAGGGTGTTATCAGATCACTCTTTGGTGTGGTTTGAAGGGATCTTACCCCAAGGTATTCCTAAACAAACTCAATGGAAGCTTAATATTCAATTATTATCACAAGAGAAAATAGTGGATAGGATGCGTACACTAATTAACCAATATTTAGAGCATAACAAGGGCTCAGTGAATGCATATGATCAGTTATGGTGTTCCCTGAAGTGTTACTTGAGAGGTGAGTTTATAAGACTCATGGCTACCCGTAAAAGGGTGAGGAAGAAGGCTGCTAATCTTTGTTAGACTCCATTCAGAACCTGGAGAGTAGGACTAATTTTTTTTCCAATTGAGGATGATATGTGTCATCTTACGATCCTTAAAGACCAATATGCGAATCTGTTAAGGGAAAATGCAGAACACACGTTGTTTAAAACGCACATTAGATACTTGGATCAAGGTGATAAGGTGGGACACCTCTTAGCTCTGAAACTGAGACAGCAAGAGGAGTCCAGGCTGATCACACACCTAACCACGGGGGCTGGGGGGAATATGGTAGTCACGTCTAAAGCTATAGTGGACGAATTTGAAAACTTTTATAAAAAGTTATATGGCCAGTCAGATAATGGTATTACTTCTATTGAGATTCAACAATATCTGTATAAATTTTCCCTTCCCACCCTTAGTCAAGATCAAAAGGCCCAGTTGATTTCCCCTGTATCGGCGGCTGAGATAATAAGGGCTATTCAATCCTTATCGCCTAATAAGGCTCCAGGACCAGATGGATTCCCTTCAAATTTTTATCATAAATTTCATAAAGAGCTTACCCCTATTCTTCAGGAATTATATAGTTATATTTGTGCCCATGGTATTGTCGACTCGACGTTACTAGAAGCAACTATTATTGTTTTGCCTAAACCGGGGAAACCTAAAGATAAAGTTTCTAATTACAGGCCGATTTCCTTGATGAATTACAATGTTAAGATCTTAGCTAAGATCTTGGCATCTAGAATTACTAAGGTTTGGGATGGTTTAATTAGTCCTGAACAAATAGGATTTATCGGTGGCAGAAATCCATTGGATAATTTTCGGAAATTGGCCCATATCTTCTCCGTATCCAGGGAAGCACATTGTCCGATGGCCCTTGTTTCCCTGGATGTGGAGAAGGCTTTTGATATGGGTAAGTTGGAATTTTTTGTTTAACACTATGGACCAATTTGGTTTCCCCTTAGAATTTATTGGGTGGATTAAGCATTTATATTCTAACCCTAGAGCCAGAATTTATTGTAATGGGATGTTTTCTAACAGTTTCCCACTACATTCTGGAACGCGGCAAGGGTGTCCACTCTCACCTTTGTTGTTTAACTTGTATCTAGAACCCTTGATTCGCAGTTTGAAATTATCCCCAGACATAGTTGGAATCCCAGTTGGTCCATTTGAATTGAAATTATCAGCTTATGCGGACGATCTCCTACTTCATATATCAGATCCAGTCAAGGGTATACCTAAAATGTTGGATATAATAGGAGAATTTAGTAGGCTCTCTAATTATAAGTTGAATATTAGTAAAACTGAAATTATGCCACTTAATGTATATGTACAAAAAGGTGTTATAAGTGGGTTCTGGATGACCTGGACTAATAGACTTAAATATTTAGGTATTACTTTAGTGACGTCAGGCTCTCTTCTGAAGAAATACAACTTGGATAATCTCCTACTAAATATTCAGCAGGACTTAATCAGATGGTCCCCTCTATATATGTCACTTCAAGGGAAAGTTAATGTCATTAAAATGAACGTATTACCCAGAGTGTTTTATCCTTTGAATATGCTGAATATATACCTTCCTTATACATGGTTTCGGAGGCTTCATAGCATGATTACGAGATTTTTGTGGCAAACTAAACCTCCACGAAAATCCTGTAGTCATCTGAGTGCCCCGAAAGATTTGGGTGGCCTGAAGCTTCTGAATTTTTATTATTATTTGGTAAGCCATATGACAAAATACATGAGGTGGACAAATACGTCTGTGGATTCTAACTCTGAGTACATTCCCATATGGTTACAAATAGAGAGAAATATGATTAAAAATTCTAAAGTGACACCTGATAGTTTATGGTATGTACTTCCCAAGACAGTTTCTAAATTGATAGGGTCCATGGTGATTCTTACGTTGATTAAGGTTCACAACCAAATGTGCAGGTCCTTGGGGATTAAACATACTAGAGATGTCTCACAACCACTGTTTGGTAACCCTAACTTTAGAGTTGGAGCAGAGATCCTTTCACCACATAAATGGGGATTGCCTCCAAATACGAAGGTCAGTGATCTAATTGAGATGGGGAAGTTGAAATTATTACATCAAATATTAGAGAAGTTTCACCTTTCATCTAAATGTGCTTTTCATATTTACCAAATTAGACATCTACTTATTGCATGGTTTGGGACCAACCGGTGGGATAACGATGAAGGGGAGGCCTTTCGAGTATTTCAGTTCCTTGCTTGGCGACCACATATGGTTTCCGGTTTAGTGGCTGTCTTGCAGGAGAGAGTATATCAAAATAAAGCTGCATATTCTCAATACTGGATGGATATATTCCCTAGTAATCATTTTAGCTGGGAGCACATATGGAAAGGCATATACCTATATAGTAAAAATGATAGACTTAGGTTGATACAATTTTATATTCTCCATACTATGCATCTGACTCCTTTGAAGTTATGTAAGATGGGGAAACTCCCACAAGATGACTGCTTTAGATGTGGTCAGGCACAAGGCTCCCCACTTCATATCTTCTGGGAATGCCCCTCGGTGGCCCCCCTATGGTCCGAGATTAGGACTAGAGCGGACCCCCTGTTGGGATTACAAAACTTATTCACTCCACAAATCTGTTTATTGGGAGATTACACAACAGTCACAGTGAAGGAAAGGAGATATTATATTAATTTAATATCACTCACGGTTAAGGCCTTAGTTCTTAAGCATTGGAAAGATCAGACTGTTATCTCATATCAGGAATGGCTTGCAGGACTGTTGTATAATCTAAGGATAGAGAAAACTAGAGCTAGTTACAGAAATGCCTTGCCTAAATTTAATGCCAAATGGGAGAAGTTTCATGATTTATGGACAATGACCTTGTCGCATTAACCTAATGCATATAGTTCTTCCTTTAGTAGGTACTGGTGCAATCTACTGTGGACGGAAACCAAATAATATTCCCTAGGTATACTTTCCCTTTTCCCCTGTTCTCCTTTCTTTCTAATTGGGAGGGGGTAACTTGTTCCCTTTAATCCATTTTTCTGTATAGGGATAGGGAGGTGGCTTGCAGGATCTTATTCAGTAGACTGGCTTGGGGATGAGGGGATGGGGGGATAAAGGGGAGTGAGGGAGAATATCTATTGCAATTTGTATGTATTAGGTCTAATGTTCATCTGCTGTTGGATTTAATGAAGTGTTTGTACGTTGGAACTCTCTATGAAAATTGAATAAAACATATTAAATAAAAAAAAAAATGTTCACCTACTGTACCAGCTTAATGAAGTAGGTTCATAAGAAAGCTGTCTTGAGCATTTAATGTAAAAATATGGTTAAATGACCAGCTTATCAGTGAACATTGAAATATTTCAGCGTTCACCCATAACTTCACTAATTTTCAATATTTTGACTCCAAACTTTCAACATAGTAATTTTTTCACACCACCTCTTAAACACGACAGGTGTCATTTTTTAAATCCTGGATGAGATGTCTTTTTGCACTTGTGGTAAGAAATGATGTTTTGGCCAGTATACTGTAAATGGCACATGTCATGTTGATAAGGGGGAGTCATAAAATTACTATCTTGAAAATTGTGGGTCAAAATAAGAAAAAAATAATCATTATTAAGAAACATTGGACTCTATTTACAAAACTCCAATTTTGACTCAGGGGCCCAGATACTCAACAGGGTTGCGCATGGCACAACAGTGTTGCACCATGAGCAACCCACTGATGTGCCCTGGTGTGATATTCAAAAGGGAAAAGTGTGCTGCACAAATCCCAATGCGCCAGAGTGCATCAGTAATGTATGCAGGCACAGGTGGGGGGGGGCGTGCCCATGCATAACCTGCACAGCCAGATATTCAGCCCGGGATGTGCAGAGCCATGCATGCACAACCCCTACTTGTGCCTGCACAAAGTTAAGAACCCCAAAAAAGTAACAATGATGGCCACCCACAGGTGAGCTGCTGCATTGCAGGGTGCAACATGGCAGCTGCCACCTGTGGGTGGCCACCCGAGTTCCTGCCACACCTGGCGGCGTCCCCCATGCCCCATCGCAGGCATCTGTTTAAATAAACCCCCCTCCAATACCCTGGTGGTCCAGTGGACTGAGTGCTGCCCGATCATGGGCATCTGTTTAAATAAACCCCCCCATCCTATATCCCTGGTGGTCCAGTGGACCGCTATGTGCCCAATCGCGGGCATGTGTTATAATAAAAGAGACTTCCTCATCCAATAGCCCTGGTGGTCCAGTGGACTGCACTCTGCCCAATTGCGGGCATCTGTAAAACATACAATGTACTATTACCCTGGTGGTCTAGGGTACCCCCTCCCACCGCCCACTGAGCCCCACCGCTCCACTCCCCTGGTCAATCATGTATCTAGAATGTATAGGAGTATGTTGCATCATTGGCTCACGCTAGAACCATCAAGGCAGTCTGTCAAGTGTCAGTCAGCAGGCGGGCGGGGTGGCAGGCAGGTGGGGTGCTGCTGCCCACCGGCTGACCGGGAAGAGGGGTGGTGGGGCTCAGTGGGCGGATGGGGAGGGGGTACCCTAGACCACCAGGGTAATAGACATTGTATGTTTTACAGATGCCCATGATTGGGCAGAGTGCGGTCCACTGGACCACCAGGGATATTGGCGGGGGGGTTATTTTAACAGATGCCCGCGATTAGGCAGCAATTGGTGCACTGGACCACCAGGGCTATTGGACGAGGATTTCTCTTTTATTATAACACATTGCCGCGATCGGGCACATAGCAGTCCACTGGACCACCAAGGATATTGGACATGGAAGTCTTTTGTTAGACAAATGCCCGTGATCGGGCTGCAGGGGGCGTTGGTCGCAAGCCGTTGGGGATAGGCACACCTGCATGCTAATGGGATGCAAATGGAGCCATAATGACATGCAAATGGCCTCATGTGCACCTTGCATAAATTATGGCCCCATTTGCATGTCCCCTTTTGAATATCGCAGGCGCTGTGAATGGCGCAATGGCACTTGCACTAGCGCATCTCCATGCTCCACTCTGGCCACTTGTGCTGGTGCAGTGCCACTGCGCCATGCACAGTGGGGGTGGCCAGGGTGTGATATTCAAAGCTGCTGAGCCATAGCGCAGCTCCATTGAATATCGACCAGGCCATACCCCTGCGCAACCGTTGAGCTGCGCCCAGGCTTGTGCCACAGCCTGGCGCAGTTTGAATATCCGGGCCAAGGTGTCTGTTTCAAACACAATTGATGCAAGGGGCACCTTGCATCAAAACTTGCAGAGTTTTCAATTCAGGAAGGCCAGTTTTGGCAAACTGGGGACCCCCTGTGCAGGACTTGCTGTTTGCCAGGCATGTGCCAAGATCAGGGTGCTGGGGGGCTTGCACCGGGTACTGGTTGCCACATCCCCTTAAGTGGGATTCCAACAGCCAATGGGACCCACTGGGTTTTACATCACCCAACAGGTGGTCTAATGGCACTTGCATCACCTCTGAAGACAGTGCAGGATGGGAGCAGGGGCTGGCTTGGTGCCTGAAGTGGGCAGCTGAGGGATCAGCACAGCAGAGGACTACAGCCATGTGTCTAGGTGCAGACTACACCAAAAATGGTGATACCCACATCCCTGACATGTACTCCATCTGCCTACTGGACCTGCAGCAGGCACGGCTATTGGCAGTACTATACAGGTCCTGGGCATGGCCACATTCCCTCCTTCTCTGCCACCTGTCCCTCCTCCAGGATTGTGGCAAGCCTAGGCTCCCTGGGACTATGCCGTGGGGTTGCTGATCCATGTCACTCTGCTGCACCCTCCTTCAAACTCCTCCCATATGCTAAATGTGTGGTGCATGAGAATAGCTGCCACAACCAGAAGGTGTTTGGCACTGGGAGCCCTCCATACCTGAAGTGGGCACAGGGTCCCAGGGGCAGTGAGGGTCAGCACAAGCTGCCATTGCGCAGCTTGTGCCAATCTTTGAGAATCGAGCCCATTATGTGTAGTGCCAGCCTTTACTCCAGTGGGTAGTGCTTTTTGATCATGTGCCGGTGAGCTGAGTTTAAGGTTGAACTCAGTGAGCCAGCTGGATGGACTGAAGCTGGAGGGATGGTGCTGACATGTGACACCACCCCCCAGCCAGAGAAGGGAACATCCATTGTCCACATGCACTCAGGTACCATATAGTGAAGAGAACTCTTCTCTTGACATAGGGCCCTGTAACTCTGCACTTGTTGATGCCAGAAGGCGCTATGCATTGGTTGAGAGATGTACTCTTTTTGCCCTATGCATCTGTATCTGTGGCCACATGGAAGCACTGGGCCCCCACAGGCAACCACAGCACCATGAATTATTGATATCTGTTGCTGCACTTCCGTAGGTGGATGGAGTCTTCAGTTATCATAGAGTCCAGAGGGCCCTGCATGTCTACATCTGTTCATGAAGGTCCCCAAGGGACCTGTGTGAATAAGGATACAAATCTACTATCTATAAAAAAGGAACTTCTTTGCAAAAAAATGCATTAATGTACCAGTGCCCCAAAGGTAGGGAAATGTGGGTTAAGGTTTCCATCTCTAACTCCCCACTACCCCAAGTAGCAAAAGGACAAGACCACAGAAGCAATCACAGACAGCCATCATCAGGAAAGACAAACAACATACAACTGTTTCTAGATGACACAAATGCAGTAGCATTGATATGCTACCTTTGTGGATTTGTATCTGCAGCTGCATAAGCACAGGCCCCACATGTGTGTATATCATACTAAGTGCATGGGTACATGTGGCTGCATGGGGCATGCACCTCAGCAACCAGAGGTACTCATGCTCATTGTATGAGGTACTTCATTAGATAGCATGATCCAATAGTGGATAGTTTTATATGTTTATTTATTTATTTGAATCTAGGCTTACAAGTACCTTTGAGCCAAGGCTCTTTCACAAAGGTTCCATTTCAGCTGAGGTACAATTCAAACAAGTTATTGAATAATAATATAACAGTGGGTTATAGGTAGTTACATACAGTTTTATATGTTCAATACAGTGGCAAAAATGCCAGAAGGAGGTCTGGTAACAGGGTTGACACAGTATGGAGGAGAGCAAACTAGTGGGGTGCAGCCATAGGCACTTGTCAAATATCAATTAAAATGCTACAGGGGGGTAGGGAAGGAGGGTGGGAGGATGAATGGGTGTATGGGAGAGGGAGCTGAGGGGGAGAGGGTTAAGTGCTAGGTGGAAAGAGCAAAGAGGAGAGGGGAGAACAATTAGGAAGGACAGTCACAGGAGCTAGATGCAGACAGGATGTGATGGAGACTGGATTTAAAGGGACCAAGCTTTGGCATTGAGGCGATGTCAATGTTGAGACCATTGAACCAGCTGGGAGCTCTGTGTGCAAATGGCCTTTGCCCTTGTGTGGTGCAGAAATGTGGGATATGCAGAAGCTGGGATTCAGAGCCCCGGTGATGCAAGTAGTCTGTGCTGGGCAGAGGAGAGCTTGGACACCTGGGGCAGAAAGACCTAGTGTTATTTTCTTTGTCATAAGGCAAGTTTGGTACTTGATCCGGTTTGAAAATTAAAGCTACCCAGTCTGTGTGTAGAGATCACACATGTGGGTGAGGTGATGGGCACCAGTTATGAGATGGCAAGCTTTGTTTAGAACAATGGATATGCACCTGAGGGTGGTGACAGAGGCAGAGCCGTAGATGATCAGGCCGTAGTTGATTATTGAGAATACTGAGCTGTGTGCTGCAATCCTTAAGGCATCTGAGGTAAGGCATTGCCTGTGCCTGAAGAGTAGGCCAATGCGAGTGTTGGCAGCTTTGGCAATGTTGTCAATGTGTGTAGCATATGATAGGTTACAATCGATGGTAATACCTAGATATTTAAAGGATTGAACCTTTTTGAGGGTTGCACCAAGGCAGTTTTTGATCATGATGGGATTGAGTCTGTGTTTGTTGTGCGGACTGCAGAAGAGCATGGACTTGGTATTTTTGTAGTTGAGAACCAATTTATGTGTACTAAACCAAGTTTCAATCATTGTGAAGGCAAGCTGTATATTCTTTTGAAGGTGGCCCGGATACTAGTGAGCGGAGAGGATGACGGCGTCGTCAGCGTAGAGGAGGATTTGTGCTGGACACGATTGTGGAAGATCATTCAGAAAGAGGCTAAAAAGAAGTGGCCCAAGAATGGAGCCTTGAGGAACTCCTGAGTGAACAGGATGTGCATCTGAGAGAACATCATCTATTTTCACTCTTTGGGAGCAGTTCTCCAAGTAGCTCTTGAACCAAGTAGTGGACTCAGGTGAGAGCCCAACAGAACATAGCTGTGTGATTAATAGATTATGATGTACAGTGTCAAAAGCCTTGGTCAGGTCAATGAAGTTTGACCCGGTTAGGAGTCTCTTGTCCAACGAGCTGTGGCTAGCACCAGTGAATTCAAGAAGGGCTGATGTAGTACTGTGACCTGTACAGAAACCATGTTGTTGGGGGCAGAGGATGTTGTGTTTGTCCAGGTATTCCGTTAGCTGGTCAGATACCATACGTTCAATGGCCTTATGGGGGGGATGGAAGTATGGAGATAGGCCGGTAGTTCGCATGCAGCTCCTTGTCCCCACTTTTGTGGACCGGGTTCCTGTGGCTGATTTCCATATGTTGGGGAACTGGCTGAGGGCAAGGGAGAGGCTGAAAATTTTTGTTGGTGGAAGTAGCACTTCATCAAGGGTGAGGGACACCAGCTTGAGGTCGAGTGAGTCCCCACTAGTTCTGGATTTGGCGATTGCATTAGAGATGTATTTATAGACCTCATGCATCCTGACTTCCTTAATGTAGAACAGTGGTCAGTTGGAGGGAGGGGGTTGTGGGCTGGCGGTAGGAGAAGGAGGGTGGTCATCATTGAAGAAGTCCAAAGGGAGAACCCTAGTGAGGTCAGAGAATGCAGTGTTGAAAGTATATGCAATTGTGGTAGGGTCGAGAGTTATGCCACCATCAATGACCAGCATATTAGGTGAGGTTTTTGGCTGCTTCCCAGTTACTTCTTTAAGATTGTCCGAGAAGGATTTTTCCTTACCCCAGGTGTTCGTGAGGGTATCTTTGTAGTATGCATTTTTCTTCTGGTGGATTGATTTAGTGCAGTCATTTCACACCCGTTTGTAGTTCTGAATATTGGCTTGATTGCCAGTGGCCCGTGCCCAAAGCCAGAGGAGGTCCCTTGCTTTCAGATCCTTGAGTAGGTAATTGGAGAGCCAAGGATCACAAAAGACTTTGATTTTATGCCTTTTGAAAGGGGCATAGGTGTCACAGGCAGCATTGAAGGAGTTGATGAAAAATCCAAGGCTGAGTTGACATCAGAAGCATTGAATATAGGAGACCAGTCAAGCTGTTGGAAGTGGGATTTGAGGTGTTTCAACTGACCATGTGGGAGGACTGTACAATTGATTAATTTGGGGGGGGGGCTTGCAGAATTTATTCGACCATTCGCAGATGACTGGGGAATGGTCACTTAGTGTATCTGGAAGGACAGAAACATCTAAGATGCGGGAGGAATGGATGGTCAGTATTCAGTCTTGGAGAATGCTTGTGCCAGTTTTATAATTATGTCTGGTGGGGGAGACTACCAGATGGCATCCTTGAGGCCTCCTATGTCAGCAGCTAGCCAATTGATGTTAAAATCACCCATTAGGATCGACTCCGAGTCAGGGGGTTGGACATGGATGAGGTCCAAGACTGAGTTGAGGCCTTTACCTTGTTCTTTTTGAGGAATGTAAATTGAAGCAACAGTCAGTGCTTTGTTGTGAGCCCCCAGCAGAATTTTAATAGGTAGAATCTGCGTAGATACATCTGAGAGGGGGGAGGTAAGCGGTGACCCTGGAGGGTGTCTTTGAGATATGAAGCACAGCCTCCCCCTCTTTTGTACTCCTGTCAAGTCTGAAGACATTGTACCCTGGCAGGGCAATAGCCGTGTCTGGAATTTTGGGTGATAGCCAGGTTTCAATGATTACAAGAGATATCAAGCTGCATAACTGAAAAACTGCTACCCCCTTGAACAATTTCTAGGTCTACTGCTGAAACCATGATATCCAGATTGCAACAGTACTTCCATCTATGTAATGTGATGCTCCACAGGGGCCTGCCCTTCTGAAGCCAAAAATCAGTGCGTACAGTATGTCTTACACATGTGGCTGAAGAGGTGCAGGCCCCTTAGGTGCCTATGCTTCTGCAGCTAGAAGTACAGTACAAGTCACATTAAACTGTCCCTACAATGAGTTGGTTTAGCATTGATTTTTACAGTTGGCAGTGCATTGGCAATTCATATTACATTGTTTTCAGTGCTTAACCAGCTCAAGAGCAAAGTTTGTAAAATGTTTTTGCAACTCAGTTAGAATGCATCTTCAGTGCAGTCACAATGAAATGTCAAACTGAGTTTTAACCCTTAAGAAACAGTTTGTGCAGGGCCTTTTGCTGGACCCAGAAACACCTATTCAACTCAGTCAGAAATACTAAAGCAACTCATTGGAGGAACAGTTTAATGTGAATTGTACTATACTTTTGCAATTTTTGGTATCATGGATTTCATGAAGCCATGCTTCTGCAGCCAAAGGTCTGTGTATACTTGTATACTTGTATGTCTTATGCCTGCAGCTGCAGAAGTGCAGACCTATCAAGTGTGTGTATGTCTTACAGTGTGCATGAGTACCTGAGGCTACAGAAGCACTGGACCCTTATGGACCTGCAGCTCTGCAGAGAAAATATCTCTTGTCATTTGGATATCATGGTTTTACATCTGTGACCTCAGGGGCTTGTGCTTCTGCACACAGCAACAGTGCTGTGATTTGAATAGCATGGCTTTCTATCTGCAGCCACAAGTGAGTGTGTATGTCTTGCAGAGTGCATGTCACAGATACAACACCACAGAGGGAGCACATCAGTACTACTCCATTTGTGTCATGTTACGGGAAACAGTTGTATGTTGTTAGTCTTACCTGATGATGGCTGTTTGTGGTTGCTTGTGTGGTCCTGTCTTGTTGCTGCTTGGGGGGGTAGGATTGGAAGCCCTAATGCCACATTTCATCTACTATTGTGGCATAAGTTGAACCCTAACTGGTGCATTAATGCAGTTTTTTGAAGATGGATAGATAGATAGATAGATAGATAGACAGACAGACAGACAGACAGACAGACAGACAGACAAACAGACAGACAGACAGAGATACAAATAGAGATAGAGATATTCTCTGCAAAAAAAAAACTGTTTAAATGTATCAGTTAGAGTTTAAGTTAACACCACAAAAGTAGGAAAATGTGGCATTAGGGCTTCCAACCCTACCCCCCCCAAGCAGCAAAAAAAAAACAAAAAAAAAAAAACATTATGGTTTTGGATGTCTAGAGTCTTGGCAAATCAGTGGTAGGATCTTCTTTGGAGTTGTCAACCCTCATGCCCACCCTTCCCCTGGGCAAACAAGATCAGACATGATCTCTTTTCTTCATGCAGGACTCTGCAGCAAGAAAGCTACAACAGATTCTGCTGCCAACATGTGGTGAGACATACTTCTCTATCTTTGAAAAGTGCATCACTATGAAGCACTAGCTTGGAGCTGTACCTTGTACTTTGGATAGGATGCTGTGGGCTGGGGGCATTAGGGCTGACAACCTCAAAGAGTACACCACCACTGCATGCTAAGACTCTGTAGACCTCAAACCCTAATGTTTCTTCCTTTTGCTACTTGGGCATGGGAGTGGGTAGTGAGAGTTGGAAACCCTAACACCACATTTCCCTACTTTCGTGGTATTAACTTGAACCCTAACTGGTGCATTAACATGTTTTTTTGCAAAAAAATTACCTTTCTCTTTATGACTGCAGGGCAGAGCTCTGCAGATGCCTTGCTATCACAGTAGAAAAATGGAGCTCTCCAGATTCCTAACAGACTTCACAAAATTGAAGTTGCTGTGTAATGACTATGTTAGTTGAAACAGACATATATTTCCCTACGCACTATTTTTACTCTGTCTGACAAGGTACACTGATTTGAAAAGTATACATGTTGCAGAACAAAGCTTTTTTCTTTAGCTGCTGAATGGAAGTTTCCTTATTTGCTGTATGGGAACATAAGGAGCATTTCCCTCCAGCCTGAGAGATAGAAACATAGATTTGTTTATCTTCCTCTCCTGTAGGAAAGTGTTTGGTTTAAGAGCCTGTTGGCTCTGTACACTGGAATGTGTGGAATGCACTCCTGAGAGACATCCATAAATGGTGTTTGCTTTAGAACTGGTTGGAATTTTTGTTTCAAGGATAAAAATTATTTAGCATTATGCAGGCATTGAAAGTGTATGGTGAGGGGAGCACTGGAGATTGAAACCTTCTGTTTATCCACAGGAGCAGGTATAGTGCAGACTTCCCACAATGGAATGCATTTTGTGGTTGTGAAAGTTGAGGGACTGAGAGTGCTGGAGATGGAACCCAATATTTATCCACAGAAACAGGAAAGTGGGAGGCAGGTACAATACAGGCATGCCTACACTGTGATGGACTTAGTGCTAGGGAAAGCTAAGGGGCTGACAGCACTGAAGACTGAACCTTCTGTTTATCCACAGGGACAAGTACAGTGTGGGGATGGGACAATGAAGACTTCTCCACATGGTGATGTATTTCCTGATGGTGAATGGTGAGGGACTAACAACAATGGAGACTGAAGCCATTCAACAAAAAATAAGAGAACTTAGAAAAGAAATAAAAAACATAATGGACTCCAAAATCCTACAGACCCTGGCATATCTAAAACAGACAAACTATGAGGGTGGTTCCAGGGCCACACATTTACTAGCTAGGAGATTACAAAACAGAAAGCACACTGCCACAATTTTAAAAACTAGATACCCCATAACAAAACAAATTTCACACACTGACGATCATATCAGTGCGTCCTTCAAGGCTTTTTATCAGGGACTATATATGTCTACCCAAACCACAACCCCAAGGGAGAGAACAGAATTTCTCTCTAAATTATCTTTTCCAAAATTAACAGAAACACAACAATCCCACTTAACGTCCCCAATACGTCCAGATGAAATTCTCCTCCATATAAAAGCTTTAAAACCACACAAATGCCCAGGCACAGACAGCTTCATAGCAGAATGGTACAAAAAATGTATGGGATTCCTGCTTCCCTCCCTTCTTTCAGTATTTACGGCGGTGGCAGAGGGTGAATTCCCCCCTCCCTCATGGCAATACACAATGATCACCCTCTCCTTAAACCAAACAAAGATGCAATAGAACCAGCCTCCTACCAGCCCATCTCAATTCTTAATGTCGATTATAAAATCTACATGGGAATATGGGCCACATGGCTCAAGACCATGTTCCCCACAATAATTCACCCTGATAAGGCAGGATTTATAAAAAATCATAAAACGACTGAGAAACTCTGCCGCACCATGCTACTAATGGAATTTATACGTACTAGACAGGTCCCAACAGCCTTTCTCAGTTTTGATGCTGAGAAGACTTTTAACAGGGTATCATGGGAATTTCTCTGGGAAACCCTGCTAAATTTTTTCCTTTCCAGATTAATTTATTTTTTGGCTTAAAAACATCTATTCCCAACCCAAGGCATACATTCACTTAAATGGAGCAACAATACCCCCAATACCTATACAGCAAGGTACGAGACAAGGCTGCCCACTTCCTCCTTACTTGCTCACATTATACATGGAACCCCTGACTTTGGCTGTGAGATTAGTCCCTCAAATAGAGGGCATTCCCCTGTGCCACCAGACTTACACAGTTTCCCTCTTCGCAGATGATATATTGTTAACTGCCCTTTCTCCTGAAGTATCCATACCCAAAATCTGGGAAGTTTTAAGTAAATATGAACAAATAGCCAACTTCAAATTAAACATAACAAAAACGGAGGCAATGATGTTATATTTTACCCCGTCACAAGTTCTTAAAAATTATCTGCCCTTAAAATGGAGAACTATTAGCTTTAAATATGTAGGTATCCAAATACCATCCAAACTAGAGCTTTTAGAACTACTAAACTACAAACCAGTTTCACTCCAAATCCAAGATGCTCTATCTCGATGGGGCAAACTAAAATTAACTTTCTTTCAAAGAATAGAAACGATCTAAATGAATATTCTACCTCGCTTATTATATCTATTCCAGAATGTCCTGATTTTCCCAGCAAACTTTTATTTCAAATCTTGGAACAAAACAATTTAAAACTTTATTTGGGAAAACCAGAGACCATGAATTTGCCTGTCCCTTTTGTATTTACCCATGAATCAAGTCGGAGCCAACCTCCTGTTCCTAAGAAAATACGCAACAGCGGCTTTTTTAAAAATATTCTTCCTATGGCTTTCCCCTGACTATGCTTCTAGATGGAAAGAAATAGAATTCCTAATTAATGATTTACATGGTATAAAAAAAATAGCTTTTTCCTCACCAGGCTTATCATCACCACTGGTAGCTTTCACAAACTTTACAGCACAGGTTCTCTGAATCTGGAGAGACTTCAAAAATAAAGATTTCTTTAAACAAAATATTTTCTTTTTTTCACTATTATCCAGAGATTAAACATTCTACCCATCCCAGTTAGACACCACATTTAAGCCATGGTGCAGGTTAGGTCTAAGCTATTATCATCAATTAATCAACTCCGTGGGTGTTATCTCCTTCATAGAGCTGCAGCAAAAATATTCCCTTCCAGAGGGAGACTGATGTTGCTATGCCCAGGTGAGAAACCATATTTTGAGACAAAGAGACTTCCCCTCTTGTTCCCCTAACCCTTTACCAACTCTGTGGACTCTACTCAGAGATAATTTACTGGGTAGTGCCTGGCATCATCTTATAGGCCACCTATATAGAATATTGAGAGATAATTTAGGGGACTCATCTTTTTCGATACTAGAAGCTTGGAATAAAGTTTTGCAATTAGAAATCCTCTTCCGGCTTTGGCAAGAATCAACACTAAAAGCAATTAAAATTACATTGTCAAATATGTGGAGGGAATTTGCTTGGAAATCCTGATCTAGATAGTTCTGATCACCGGCGGTATTAGCAAAATATTTACCAGCATCATATGGCATATGCTGGAGACAATGCAACTACCAACTAGCTGATCTGGACCATATTTTCTGGTATTGTCCTAGACTTACACCATTCTGGATAACACTCCAGTCAGAACTGCAGGGATGTCTCAGTGAAACAATAGAACTAACGGCAGAAATGGTACTGCTAGCTATATACCCCACTCATCGACCCAGATGGACTCAAACCCTACTCCTCCTTTTTCTTCTGGCAGCTAAAAAGGCAATTACTCATAAAAGGATGTCCCCACTAATACCAACAATCTCAGACTGGTATAAATTAGTTACTGAAATCTATAGGCTTGAAATTTTGACGGCTAAACTCCATGACAAACAGGACATTCATCTTAGAACTTGGCAGAGATGAATACTATATTACTCCCAGAAAGACCCCTCGTTTATTCCCTAATATGGTAGATGAAGGTGAACCCTGAAAAATTAAAAGAATCAAAAGTACCATCCCTTCCCAATTGAAATGTTCCCCCTCTCCTCTCTTCTTCTCTCCTCCATTGGATGAGAGATTTGGAGCGAGATGGTTCTTCATGCCCCAGGCACCCAAATAAAAATAGAGATGGTGAGAACTCCGCCACCTGCTTACCTTTTAGAATAAAAGCCAGAATCTTAAAGAGGTAATGGAAATGAAGATAGTGTGTGTAAAAAATGTAACCTTTAATTACCATATGATATAATTGTTACTTAAACCAAAAAAATATATAACAACGAAGATTCAAGATATGATATATGAACAATGTAGGGATAATTATAGTATTCTGATGTAACAAAGATGTCTCAATTAATAAAAATGAAATAAAAAAAAAAACAATGGAGACTGAAGCCCTCTGTATGTTCCCAGGGTTAGGTACAGTGTGGGGCAGGGACAATGTTTGTTTTCTCCACACTGGGATGTATTTAGTACTGAAGAATGGTGGGGGACTTACAGCACTGGAGAGTGAAGCCTTCTTTTTATCTGCAGGGATGGGTGCAGTGTGGGGAAAGGGCAGTGTAAGCTTCCCCTGTACTGTGATGTTTAAATGTTGGCTATAGGTGCGGGATTGACAGCACTGAAGACTGAAGTCCTCTGTTTCTTCACAGGGACAAGTACAGTGTGGGGCATGGACAGTGGGTGTTTCTTACACACTGTGATGTATTTAGTACTAGTGAAAGGTGAGAGACTGACAGCACAAAAGAGTGAACCCTCTGTTTATCCGCTGAGACAGGGACAGTGTGAGGAAGGTAAGATGCAGGCATGATCACACTGTGATGGTGTTTCTGCTACAGAAAGTTATTGGTCTGACAGCACTGAAGACTGAACCTTCTGTTTATCAAGAGGGACAGGTACAATGTGGTGAAGGAGCAGTGCAGGATTCCTCACACAGTGATGTGTTTCCTGCTGGTGAAAGGTGAGGGACTGACAATTCTGGAGACTAAAGTCCTCTGTTTATCCACAGGGACAGGTAGGGTATTGGTAAGCACATGTATATTTTCCCCAGACTAGGATGTATTTAGTATGTGTGAAAGGTAAGGGACTGACAGCACTGAAGACCGAAGCCCTCTTTTTATCCATAGAGACATGTACAGGGTGGAGCAGGAACAGTGTACATTTCCCACACACTGTGATGTTTTCAGTACAAGTGAAAGGTTAGAAACTGACTAGCACTGGAGATTGAAGCCCTCTGTTTAGCCACAGAAACTGAACAGGTACAGAGCAGGCTTCCCACACTGTATTGTATTTACTACTTGTGAAACGTGAGAGACTACCAGCACTGGAGACTGAAGTAATCTGTTTATTCACAGGGACATGTACGGTGTGGAGCCAGGACAGTGTGTCTCCCCCACAGTGTGATGTATTTAGTGCCATTGAAAGGTGAGGGACTGACAGCACTGGAGACTGAAGCCCTCTGTTTATGCACAATGATAGGTCCAATGTGGAGCAGAGATAGCACACACTTCCCCACATTGTGATTCATTCAGTGCTTGTTTAAACGAGAGACACTTTGAGGCCTAAAGGGGTTGACAGTGTCTCTTTAAGTCTATATGTTCTATAAACAACTCCAGTAACACTGGTTTGTAGACACATGTAACTTGATATACTTAAGCAATGACGGAGGTATATTCCCTAGCTCACAATTACTTTCATACCTGTGCTTTATTTTTGAGCCCTGTTTAGCCTTGCTAATTGAATGTCTGCACACTGTGTTTTAAATTTCTTAATTTCTTACTGCATTTCTCACCGATATATAGGTTTAATCTGTATAGCAATAAGCTGAGCATAACTGAGTGGAAGGGAGGTACTCCCCCACCAAAAAAAACAGCAATAGTGCAAAAACCACTTTCAGTTATTTAACTACACCAAGGCTTATATTTATTGTGGTATGCTTCTTATTTGATGCTCTTGTTTTTCAATTCTGGTTTCCAACATATTTACCTACACCATCTCATTTCCAGTGGGGCCCTACATTTATTCATTTTTTCAATGCATTTACTACAACATCTCATTTCCAGTGGGGTCCTGCTTTTACCCATTTTTTCCAGTGTATTTACCTACAACATCTAATTTCCATTTATGTCCTACATTTACCCATTTTTCCAGTGTATCTACCTACAACATCTCATTTCCAGTGGGGTCCTGCTTTTACCCATATTTCCCATGTATTTACCTACAGCATCTCATTTCCAGTAGGTCCTGCTTTTACATGTTTTTCCAGTGTATTTACCCACAGCATTTCATGTCCAGTGGGATCTTACTTTAACCCATTTTCCAGTGTATTTACCTACAACATCTCATTGCCAGTGAGGTCTGCTTTTACCATTTTTATGTTGGTGCGCTTGTGCAGCCAACATCGTGGGACAGTGCAGCTTTGGAGGTGGGGTCGCTGTTGAGCGAATGCAGGGCATGCACTAATAGGTGTGTCCCACATTCCTCAATCAGCCTGCATGCCGGCACCACACCATGCATACATAATGTGGCGAGCACATCTAAGAAAAGGTCTGCTGCAATCCAAGCAAAGCTCGTCACACGCAGCGGTCCTTTTCTTGCTGTGCTCACCGCCATTATGTGCATGGTTGTCAAGCGGGCAGCTGCCTAATTATTGCCGACTTCAGGGTGCCCAATCCACCGTCGGTTAACCCCCGCTTTCTTTGTGTGCCAGCGAGGCAGCCTCCCGTCGGCATAAACCCCCAATTGTTGAATGCCAGGGTGCCCACCTCGTCGCACCCCCCCCTTTCTTTATTGTGCTGACGGGGTGCCCAATCCTGTCAGCATTACTTCCTCCTCCCCGGTATGTGGCCGACGAGGGTGCCCAATCCCCATTGGCTCGGACACCCCCCAAATATTAGGTGGCACACTGGGAGCCTACCCCAGCATGCCAAATCCCCTGCAACAAAAAACACTGTCCCACAATGTGTTTTTATCATTTATTTTCCTGTAAAATGAAAACGGTCCCTCCTAGTCTGAATGCCCCCACACCCACCCACTGCACACCCTGCCTCCCCTCACCCCATACTTACCTGTGGAGTCCAGCGCGACGATCTTCTTTGGACCGGGAACACGTCTGCACTCTTCAAAGCCGACCGCAAACTGAAGAAATGCCGGTAAGCTGTATAATGGAATGAATGGGGGTTTTCAATTTTAATGCATATCTCAGGTATTTTTGCGAATTTTGGCCCCAAATTTTCAACATGGGGTTTTTGGGACCCCTTCTCAAGAATTCTTGCACTGTCTTGGCGTTATTCGGTCCCAAAAGGTGATTTTGCAGTCACTGCGTGGAATCACCTTTTGGGAGACAGTAATGAAATGACAGTGCCACTGTTCATGAGAGGGGCTCTCCAAAAGCCTTTGTTGCAAGTTTGGTGGGAAAAATCCAAAAAATGATTTTTACAAGCGTGTGTAGCAACTGCGCAACGTACTCATGTAAGTTAGCGCATTTGCAATATTTTCAAGCCACATTCTCAACATTGGCATTTTACCACACCTTCTTGTGAACCGTACAGCTGTCATTTTTCATATCCTTGCCGAAATGTGTTTTCGCGCTTCTGGCGCAGAATAGCGCGGTCGCTGTGCAAAATCACTGTTCGGGACACATTACGAAAATGACAGTGACACTGTTCATGAGCAGAGGTCCTAAAATGCCTGTGTTGAAAATTAGTGACAATACTCCATAAAATGACTGTGTTACGCGTGTGCATTGCGCAGTTTACATGCACGCTCGTAAGTTCGCAAACTTATATTTTCACTCTACATTTTCAACAGTGCCATTGTTCTACACCTCCTAATGAACAGTACAGCTGTAATTTTTCACATCCTGACCAAAATCTGTTTTCACATGTCCAGCACACAATAGCATGGTCGCTGTGGAAAGTCAGTGTTCAAGACAGATGATGAAAATGGCAGTGACACTGTTCATTAGCAAATGTCCTAAAATGCCTATGTTGAAAATTTAGGGACAAAAGTCAATAAAATGAGTGTTTTACAAGTGCACATTGTGCAGTTTGCATGCTCGCTCGTGACTTTGTGAATTTGTAATACTTTCACTCCAGCTGTTCATCACTGCTATTTTTCCATACCTCCTTATGAACAGTACAGCTGGCTGAAATGTGTTTTCGTACGTCCGGTGCAGAATTGCACGGTCACTGTGCAAAATCACTTTTCAGGACACCTTCAGAAAATGACGGTGATACTATTCATCAGCAGAGGTCCTAAAATGCCTATGTTGAAAATTTGGTGGCGAAAGTCCAGACAATGACTGTGTTGCAAGCATGCATAGCACAGTTTCCACATACCCTTGTAACTTTGTCAATCTGCAATATTTTCATGCCACATTTTCACCACTGGCATTTGTGCACACCTCATTATCAACAGTCCAGTTGCCATTTTCCACAGCCTGCTCAAAATGCGTTTCCGCAGCTCTGCCACACAGTGGTGTACTCGCTGTGCAAAATCACCTTTTGGGACACATTTACAAACTCACAGCACTATGCCTCTCCACCTCCGCCACTGCCAATGCCAGCACGACAACATTCGGCATTGACAAATGCTTGTTTTAATGTATTTACCAACAACATCTCATTTCCAGTGGAGTCTTGCGTTTATCCATTTTTTTCAATGTATTTACCTACAACATCTCATGTCCAGTGTGGTCCTGTGTTTACCCAGTTTTTCAATTTATATACCTACAACATCTTATGTCCAGTGGGGTCCTGTGTTTACCCATTTTTTTCCAATGTATTTACCTATAACATCTAATTTCCAGTAAGATCTTGCTTTTACCCATTTTTCCCGATGTATTTACTTAGAGCATTTCATGTCCAGTGGGGCTCTGTGTTTACCCATTTTTTCAGTGTGTTTATCTACAACATCCCATTTCAAGTGGGATCCTACATTTATTCATTCTTTTCAATGTATTTACCTCAGGGTTTGACGTTCGACAAATCCAATAACTCAACGTTCCAGGCTATCACTGCAGTTAGGGATGAGCAGTTTCTATACTGCCAGTTTTTATTTGTTAAGTTGATAACTTTTTAATTGTTCTTTGGTCTGTTCTACAACTTACTGCTTGGTAACTTACTTTTGTCAGTTTATTCTTAGGAATGACTGTCCTGTTTCTTTTTGTTATACTTATTGCATTTATATGTATTATGTTCAGTATTTTTGCATCTGTTATCTTTTCCTCTTTCCCCTTCCCCCAGGATGCATCTGAAAATGAGTTGCAGATCTACTGTATAACAAATAAAGGTACACAGATGTATCCACGGGCCACTAGTTGCCCCGGTGCTTTGGGTAAAAAACACTTCATCATGGCACATAGTCAGCAGGAGAGAAGTGATGTAAATTTATACAAGCATCTCATGAATAAACATAACATTGGTTAGAAAATAGATTTACATATGTACACCAATACAAAAAAGTAAAAAATATTAGAAAATACAAAAATCCTATGCCAGTCAAAATATCATCCAGACCACACAATCATAACATTTCCAAGATAATTTTTGAAAGTAAAATCCATGATCAAGAAAAAAAAATGTTTGCTTATTTCGACCTGAAACTAGAGACACAGTGGCTGTGGATAGACGGAAAAGGGGGGAGAAAAGGCTGTTGTGATGTGGGAAGGCAAGTGTGATCAACAAACACCGATCTCCATGATAGACAAGATCAGATAGAAAGTAATCATCTAAATGAGAAGAGATACAAATTACTTAAGATAACACTTCCACATTATTCATTTGCTGAATATATATATATATATATATATATTTTTTATATGTATTCCAGGTTGCAATAAGCAAACAAAAATGCTTTCCTTGATCATGGATTTTATTTAAAAAAATGATCTTGGAAATATTATGATTTTATGGTCTGGATGATATTTTGACTGGCATAGGATTTCTCTAGTTTCTCATGTTTTTCAATTTTTTTGGTATTTCTGTACATATGTAAATTTATTTTCTAATTAATGACATCGATTGATGAGACGCTTATATAAATTGACATCACTTCTCTCCTGCTAGCCATGTCGCCTGATGAAGGGTTTCATACCAGAAGCACCAGGGAAACTAGTGGCCCAGTGGATACGTCTGTGCACCTTCATTTGTTATATTTCTGCAATAAAGCATTTGAAACTAATAAAAAGTTAGTGCATTGTTTGTCTTTGAGTACAGATTTTCTTTGACTTTTTGTGTTCTGGGCTGGCTGCCCCTTACCTGCACATCCCTGTCCTGAGGATTTACAGTCCACCTTTGGAAGTGAAAATGAGCTGCTACCAGCTCAGTATGTCTTTCCTGGTAAAACCTTTAAAATATATTCATACGTATAGCTATAAATAAATAAATAAACCTCTTATCACATTTAATGCTTTAATGGCCATTGTGGCTCTGATCAGAACTTGTTTAGACGGTGGCATCATTTTCTCATACAAGCAGGTCCCTTTGGGAACTGCTTGAACAGATGCATATATGCAGGGCCAGAGCCAGCATTAGGCACCCATTGTCCCTGCAACTGCAGGGGGCCCCATGCTAGGGAGGGGCCCCATCAGCTGTACAATGTATAAGAGCAGACATTGGAGCACTGAAAAGAAACCACACTCCATTTGTGGTGCTACTCTTTAGCCCCTTAGCTAGTAATGCCCCTCCTCCACTTCTCACTTACTCAATTGCAATAATTAATAAGCTTGTTAAGGTTTCTTCCCCTGCTGTTCACTTACAAAAGTTGTTCTGGAGTCTTCCCACTGTGCGATTGGCTGGCAAGCAGTTTATCACTCCTTTCAACTTTCCCCTCAGCAGGCTTGCATTCTCTTTATCCTAAGTATGAGTTGGAGGTCCCAGCTTTGTTCTTTAAATGCATGTCTTTTGCCCTCAGTTAGTATTTTGCTTATTACAGTAATTAACAGATGACATAACTTCTAGGCCTAGATATTCAAAACATTGCACCTGGTGCAAAGTGTTTGCACCTGTGCTGTGCATGTAATAGCACTGGAATCTCATATTCAGAGGGTATCACTGTGCATGCTATTAGCACCAGTGCATTAGTGCACAGGTAATGTATGCAGCACCCAAATGGGGTGGGTGGTACCTTGCATAATGTACACAGTGTAATATTCAGCGTGATAGCACTGAGCAAACAGGATTGTGTGGGCCACATACTATTGCACAAATACCACCTATAAAAAGGTAGTTTTAAGCCAGGGCAAACCCCAGAGGTGGAGGGAGACACCGCAGCCGCATACCAAAATGGCTCAGAGTTGACAGCACACATTATTTACCTGATGCAGCAGGTAATGGAAGATGAGGAGAGGGCCAAAGCCCAGGCCATGGAGATGCTGTGCTGCAAACAGACAGTACCATCCATGAGTCATATCTGAAGCCCTCAGTGATGACCAGATTGTGGGCCAGTACAGGCTCAACAGGCCCATGCTAAGACAGCTGTGTGAACTGCTGCATGATCAGCTCCAGAGAGATACCCACTGCTGCCATGTGATGTTTCACAACTCAAAATGACACCTGCACTATGCTTCATGGCCACTGGAACACTCCAGAAGTCAGTGGGGGACACCACCAGTATGTTGCAGTCAGCCACCTCGTGACTGTTGTGTCAGTGCCTAGATGTCCTACTGGCACAGGCTGGGGAGTTCATCATATTCCCCAGTACACCTGGGGAGCAGAAAGCAGCCATGCAGCAGTTCTATCGATTTGTGCACCTACCAGCTGTACCCACTACCATTGATTGCACCCATGTTGCCATCTGGGCACCAACCTGTGATGGAGTGGAGGCATATGTGAAGAGGAAAGGATACTACTCCATCAATTGCCAGGTGGTGCATCATAAATGTTCTGGCACAGTACCCTGGCAGTGCCCATGATGCCTTCATCTGGCACTGCTCCATCCTGTGCTAGAGGATTGAAAGTGGAAACATCCCTAGTGGCCACCTCATTGGTGAGTATACCCCAAAGGCCTCTCCCCACTCTCCATGTTGCAGATGGTATCACTAACCATTGCCCTTTACCTACACAGGGGACAGTGCATTTCCCTGCATCCCTGGCTCTTCACACCTGTCCTATGACTCACATTCATTGCAGAGGGCAGGTACAATGACACACAGAGCAGCACACACATCATTCAGGGTGTCTTTGGAATGCTCAAGATGTGGTTTAAGTGCTTTGATCATTCCGGTGGTGCCCTACAGTACAGGTCCCACAAGGCCTGTGTCATATTCCTTGCATGTCGTATACTCCACAACATGGCACTCAGCCATGGGATATGGATGCCAGCCCCAGAGGAACAACCTGCAGCAGATTCGGAGACACAGTATCAGGGGATACAGGTGCAGCTCGACAGGCATGACCCCAGTATGGCCTGGAGGCCCCATGAGTACAGAGCCACATCTTCAGACATAGAGGGTGAGTACTGGCCACTCAGAAGACTATAATGTGTTTGGTGAATGTATTATTACTTGTCAATATCAGTACATACAATAAGTCAATCCAAGCAGTGGGGTATCAAAGTGGGGGTGTAATAGAAAGAGAGTCCATCCAGGCAGAGGGATATCAAATAGGGCACACACACACACACACACACACACACACACACACACACACACCGTAGTCCAGTCTGATGGGGGGGGGTTACAAAGGGATGGGAACTTAAATACATGCCAGCCAGGTAGGGGGTCCACAAGAGGTGGTTGACAGACATACAGGTCATCTGGGCTTGGGGATGACTGGGTTAGGTCCCGGGGCATGCAGTGGTGACACATGGGTACTGGGGATCATCATAAGATGCACATATTGGAGAGGGTTGGCATTTTTGCAACCCATGAGCATCCCCTACTACCACTCTGGGTGCAGATGGTATATGTGCACTGTACTCAGTATGGGTGGTGGGGTCATCACCTACGATATGGTGATGAGTTTGGGGATTGTGTTATTCACCCCAGCCATGGTGCCACAGGGTACTGACCCCAGTGAGGAGTAGGTCATGACCTGGCATGCACTATATCCTTGGTGTCCTGGAAGTCCCAGGTGTGCTGGGCATTATCATTCTGGCACTGCGTGGCATGGGCATGCACTGTGTTGTCTGCCTTGGGGTGGCACTACTCCCACTGAACAGGTCAGGGCTATGGTCAGCACTCACAGTGCCTGCCACCATGGCTGCAGCCTCCAGCATGGTGGCACACAGGCGATCCATGCAGGAGCTCCATACTGGTGCCCAAATACTGGTGCAGGTCATGTAGGACTGTCATGTGCTTCACATGCCATGCCTCCACCTGTTCCTCAATACACTGCATGTCACTGTGCAACATGTATCAGTTACATGTCAGTTTCTGCTGTACAGCACCCTGTGCCTCAACAGTCAACTGCAGCAGCTGCTGGTTGTCAGTCACATCCTGCTGTCCACTGGAACAGCGTCAAGCTGCACCCTCAGCCATTTTAATAATAATTATAATAATAATAATAATAATAAAGCTTTATTTTTAAGGTGCCTTTCAAATACCAAGGTGCCACACAACATTTAAAATAAATCATACAACTCTGAGTCATTACAATATAAAGCATCAGAAAAACAAACCATGAAATTAAATAAAAACCTAACTGCCCAAAGCTTGCATCCATAAATAAGTTTTCAAATCCTTTTTAAATCCCTCCACGGTTGTGCACTCCCGTAACCGACAGGGTAGAGAATTCCAGAAGGTGGGGCTGCAAACATAAATGCCCGGGCCCCTGAAGATTTCAAACATACCATCGGGATCTCTAGCAACCCTCGTTGACTGAGCAGAGCAATCACCCAGGGAGGTAGGGAACCAGAAGCTCTTTCAAGTAGTCTGGGCCTAGACCATGTAGGGCTTGAAAAGTCAGAACACCGACTTTAAAGGTGATCCGCCACTGCACAGGCAGCCAGTGCAGTCAGCTGCCTGCGCAGTAGTCCAGGACTGCATTGCAGTCAGTGCTGAGGTCTGTTGTGGATGCTGCTGGCTGGCTGTGACCAGCCCAGTGGGAATGGGCATGGGATGGCAGGGCTGTGGCAGAGGATGGATCTGGGTAGATGCAGCAGTGGCTGGCCCTGTGGTATCAGACATAGGTGGCAGGGTGATGGTAGTACAGGAGGTGGGGTCATGGAGTGGCACAATCGTGGCTGTGCTAGGGGCTGAAGGGGGCTGCACTGCTGTGACTGCAGAGCCACATGGGGACAATGGCTGGGGGACAACCCCTCCTGGTCATGGGCATGGGCATACCCGGAGTCCCCAGCTCTTGATGAAAGTCTCGTCATCCTCTTCTTCCACATCCTCCTCACTGCTGTCTGACAGCAAGTGCAGACAGGTGGGTGGCAGGGGCAACTTCCGGAAAGGTGGACCTGGGGCAATCTTAATCATGTCCAGTATTAATGTGCATGCGTGGTGTGCTGTTGGGAGAGGAGAGTTATATAGCAATGTTCTGTACAGAGTCATTTACCAGTCAAGGCAGCATGCATGACCGGCATACAGTGACACAACACCCATGCTGAGTGTGTGGTGCACCGCCTATGCCCCTCCTATCCATACACACCACGCACCCCTACACTAGTGAGCATACACCCTATCACCAGGGAGTACTTCCTCCGCCATGAGTGAGCACACATCCCTGCACCAAGGTGCATGTAACACAGCACCAGTGGGCACACATCACAACACCAGTGAGCACACAACCCAGAACCAGTCAGCACATGCCCCACTACCGGTGAGCATGCATTGAAACACCTGTGAGCACACATCCAGCACCAATAAGCACACACCCTGTCCCCAAGGAGCACTCATCCAAGCACCACTGAGCACACATCAAAGCACCAGTGTGTACACACCCCATATCCAAGGAGCACATATCAGAGAACCAGTGAGGACACAGGTGACACCATATGGGGCACGGTCGTGGAGTACCATGCCGGTGACTACCCACAGGAAGACATGAAAATGGTAGTGCGGTCTACACCAGATGTGCCACACAGCACTGATGTATGTGTGCAGCCATATATCTATACACACATATACACAGATGGCCGACAGGATGTTGGATAGTTGGTCACTCACATGGCTGGGCCAGTCCTACTTGGCTCTCACAGCCACCATCCAGCACTCCCATCACCTCCATGGGCTACAGGGTGCAGGCTATTGCCTCCTCTGTTGGATCCAGGGTTCATGCAGACACTGATGCCTGTGGGTCCCCACCTGTCACATGCATCTCCCTGTGTTGCATTGACAGGACTTCTTTGTCCACCTCATCATATTCTAAAGCAGTTCCTTACAGCTTTCACAGGCCTGTTTCAGTCATCATGGCATTGACCATGTCTGTGATCTCTACCCAGGCCTGCCGTACCTGAGCATTTATGGCCTGCATCCCAGGACAAGACCTCCTTCCTGGCATGTCAGCCAGTGCCAGTGCCAGTGCCTGCAACTCCTCCCCTGAGAAAAGATGGGTCCATAGTCTATCCATGTCCTCCATGGTAACTGTTGGACAGGGGAGTGGAATACAGGTGATCAGGGATTGTACACAATAGAACATAGCTGAATAGTACATTGGGGAAGGCCTCCCCCCCCCCCCCCCATCAAGGCAATGTAGGTGTCCAAGTGATGCATGTCCCAACAAAGCCAGTGGCTTGCCCAATGCAGGCCAGCCCTGTGCAGACAAGGACATTATCAAGGTCACAGCCAGACAGCGGTGGACATAGGCAGGGGCCCAGAGGAACCCAGGCCCCCACCACCAATGCACATATGTGTGGGTGTTGCATCCACTAGCATTGTGCCCCATTGGCTACTATAGGAAGGATCCTCCACCTACACATGGCAACACCACCACCATTGTAAATGTCAGTGCTATCAGGTTAATTTATCATGTGTCCCTGTAACTCCAGGGCAATATTCCTTAAGTCCATACATACAAACATATGAACTTGCCAGCAGATTAAGGCCTTATGGTCTATCGAGTCTGCTTGATTATGCAGTTAACAGCCCTTATACTGCAGCTGCCCCTCCCTCCCCTCATTATTTCCTATGGAAGCCAAATTATTCTGTAGACTGGTATAACCAATGCAAGTAAATGGGAACAATTTCTGTGTAGATGGCTCTATTTCCCTGTAAAACACAGGACTCGCTGTATATACAGGAGCCCTGAGATGTGAGAGGTCTACCACCTCAACATATCCAGTGTACCACACATACAGCATGCATACAGTTGAATGCTCACATGTGTCCCTTTCTAGGCTATTCCACAGGACACCTACCTCTATCAACCTGCAGTTCAGCTCTAGAATCAAGGTGGTATGCTGTACACATTTTATATGCTCCGGGCACAATTACACATGCTAACATATGCATACCTGCCACTAATGACATGCAAATGTGGGTGTTAGCCAAGGGATTGCGAAAGTGGCCCATTTGCATACATTGGCTAAATATTGCATTTTTACCCCTTGTGCTAATATGGTTGTGGTAGTTTGTGCCATTGCACAATGCCAGTGCTTGCCCAATGGTGCTCCACAGTGCAGAAATGACATCACATGCTGCAGATGACATCATCACACCATGCAGCCCTGCATGCCATTGCACAAGTGCAGTGTGCAGCCCTGTGATGCGTTGTGCAGGTGCACACCATGCATGCATGCCCTGTGCATGTGCCACAGCATGCCTCCCATATGCAACCGGTACAACCCCTTCCCCCCACCAGAAGTCCATATTGCACTGCACAACATGATATTAATGCAGTGCTACCATGGCAATATCCTGTATAAAATGACAGGACACATTCAGACAGACCAGAATCTGAAGAGCATGGTGGGAGTGCAAGGCCTAGACTGAAGGACAAACCACGGTAGGCAGATGGAGCAGAACCATGCTTTGAAGGGATCAGAGGTGGTCCAATAATGAACTGGCCAATTTGGTAAACCTTGTGGGGCCAGGGAGAACCAGCTGCTGGGTGACAGGGCAGGATCAGACAGCCCATACTCTGAGGTGTGGGCATCTGTAGGGTGGCATCTCATGCGAAGCACCAGGGTCACCCACACTTATGATCAATGTAGGCACCATTACAATGATCTCCAGGGGAGGGAGGTATACTGCCTGCAGCAACTGAGGGCAATGATGACCAGTGGTACTGTGCCAAGGCCATGTCAGTACATATGACTCTATGTGTGGTGTGTATGATGACCTGTGTGCAGTACTGTGTCATGATACAGTACATCAGGGTTACTATTCCTGAGGAACTGTGCACTGTATCTATGTGCCCATGTTGTTCCCCTTTGTCTTATGAGCCTGCCCCACTGCAATCCCCTACTTCAACTTATGCAGGTGTCTGGGGCCCCCTGTCTCTTGACTGCCTCATGCCCTGTACATTACAGGACCCTCAGTAGTTTCCTGAGGCATGCATCTGCCAGGACAGTATGGTTGTGGGCTACCACAGTGACATGGTAGCAGTGTAAGGGTGCATGACAGGACCATGTATAGTGTTATAATGCTAGTCAGGGTTTGGTTAGGGGGTACAGTGATCTGGACATGTACATGCCTTTTGCCAAGATGTGATCCAGGAGACTGTCACATATGTTCTATATGGACCTGTACTGGTAGATGTATCCATCAGGACATGGATTTGGCCACTGTCTGTGTTGTGTGCACTGTCCGTGTTATGCCACATGGATGCTGGTATACATATGCCAGGCACAGAATGGGGTATTGTGTCATGGCACAGGGAGTGCTGGGCATGTACTGGATGCCGTGCAGGGCAACAGCTACAGAATCCCACACCCCCAGTGGTTGAACAGGTATGCCTTTTCTACCCATATCATGTGTGACCTGGTACACCATGCATACAAATGTATACTATGCCATGTACAGGAGCTATAGCCAATATATAAGGGTATGTTGCACAGAGGCTGGGGGGATGGAAGGATGTGGGCACTACACGGGCCAGGTACAGTGTGCAAGGCCATATCTACCACAGGGGGATGTATCATTCCTGCTGCACCTGGGCAATGGCACTCATGTCTGTGGTGCCACAGCTTGTCACACTGGTACGTTGTGGACCTGTTTGGACCTGTCCATCCACATCATGCACTTGTGATGGACGATGCACAGTACATGCATATGGGCACATATACTGTGGCACAGTGCACTGTGTTTCACTGCATGACACTAAACACATCTTCCTTTCCCTTCTCCATAGACTTTGGTGGACAGCAGGCCATGGCCAGGACCCATGAAGAGCAGACCCACAGGGAGGACTGACCAGGAGACCTACCAGGCCATTATGGTGCCCAGCTAAGTGGGTCAAGGGAGAAGCATCCACATAAGCACCCTGCATTGTATGTTGCATGCGGGGTTGCATGTCTACACTTATAGAGGCCAGAACAGTTGGGGCCACTATGGCTATGACCCTAACACTTTCATAAGTGGTAGGGCCTGGCCCTATCAGTGTTGCAACAATTATGGAATATATTACTATGGAAGACTGTGCCTTTCAAATGCATCATGTGCTGTACACTGTATTATATTCTAATCACCCCCTGTGTGGCTTGCAGAGTGTCATCAGAATTTTGGAACATGAAGGCCTCAATAGTGTGAATGGGGTGGGCTGCGGTCATGGCCTGCTGAGTTAGGACACATTAGTCAGACTGTCATAGTGGAAATTAAGGCCTGGCCTTTGGGGGGGCAGCAAGGCACAAGGAGATGCTGCCAGTTGGTGAGGGGGAGTTTCTCCACATAGTATAATGCTAATCAAGTAAATCATAAGAGTGTGGGTGAATTCACTCTATGGGGGAGATATTTGTCCCTGATATCCTTGGCCCTGCTCCTATTTAGACTCTTCTGCCACCTACTGTATGTCTACAGTATGCTGCATGTTTCCATGGCCACAGATGGATAGCCAAGTGTGGCCCACCATGCAGGATGAATGTCTGTGGGAGAGTCACTGATGCAGTTGTGGTTGGGGACACTCACCATGAACTTGGGGCATCATCCCTTTGGTGACACTGTGGTGTGTCATGGTCTGTGCAGTATACTGCTGTGTACCAATGTGCAGCTGTCACAATGCCTTGTGTCTGTCTGTTGTGCCATGGTATGCCTTACACCACGCAGTAGTGTGTCCCCTGTGTTATCGACAAGGTGCAGCAATGAGTTGGTAGTATTGTTCACAGCCCTGGTTGTTAACCCATCAGAGTTGGTCGGGTCTGTTCTGCCACATGTTTGGGACTATGTAGAGTATCCTGCTTCAGAAGTTGGCATGGTCCACTGTAGTGGTGCTAGACTGCCATGTCCTGATGTGCACATCATACAGCACCCATGGCAGTCCATCTGCTGCAGTGCCATCTCCAGTGCCATATGCACTGTGCATCACGCTTTTGCGACCCATGAGGGCCCAGCATATATGGAATATGTGTCAGCAGAAGGAGTGGACATTAGTAGGTGGTCATGTAGTTTACCATACATGATCAACATTGTTATGCAGTCAGTGGTGTCTAACCAACACAATGAGGGTCAGAGTGAGATTACTTCACTGTACATGGTGGGGCCACATGCATACATTTGGACATGACTGGCTCTGTGCAGTGACAATGTTCTGCAATGACTCTGTATGACTGGCAGCCCTTTTAGGGTGGTGACACCATCTACAGGGTGAGGAGGACACCTTCTGTTGGGTCTGTATCTGACATCAGTGCTGTGCCAGCAAGGGGGGGTGCATTCAGTGCCCACCTGTGTACAACACCACAAAACTTACATGGCACTCTGGCTACTACACACAGTGTGGCATCCTGGTGTCATCCATATATGGCTGCATCTTGTGTGACATGTGTATGGTCAGCTTGGACTCTGCAGCTGATAGGTGTAGCTCCTACCTGTCTGTTGTATTGCATGCCTGTCTTGACCTCTGTGCTGTGTGGTGGGTGTGCAAGTGCAGGGTGTGTCTGTGGCTCCCTGCACCTCCAGCCATTCCACAGTCTGTATCACCCCGGCTTGGCACTACTGTTGCTTGTGCTGCAGTTCCACATCTGGCACATCTGTCTGTATTGATTGTCACTTACACACTGTATCTTTCTGTGTAGCAGCATGTCATACCCATTGTATGTGCAGTCCTCTACTGTGGGGTCCACAATGCTGCCTCTGGTATGCCACACACATTCTACTGTGAGTGTTGGACTCCCTCCACTTATGTGTGATATGGAAGCCCATGGGTCAGCTGGTTGTACTTCACTTCCGCATGCACTGTTAGTCCTGTGTGCCCCACTGACCGAGTTCTGTGTCTTGCTTTCCATAGGTGCCTGTTGAGCAGAAGGTCACTGGTCAGATATTATTGACAGAGGGCCGGGATGAGCTGCTGTGGCAACAATGCCACCTCCTCCACCTGCCTGTGAAGAGGATGGAGAACAACACTGCAGCAATATGGGATCTCTCAGTGATGCTACAGTGACAGAAGCCATAACAATTGCTGCCACCACCATCGACAGATGACCCATGAGATGGACAGTGCAACTGCTGATGGGTGGGTGTCTCTTTTGAGTTGATTCCCCCCCCCTCCTTTTTTACGGGGAGCTTCTCTGTTTTGTTTTTGAGACTCCCCAGGTATGGGGGGTTACTCTGTTTTATTGTCCCCCTCTTTGTATAGGCAATTTTCCACTGTTTTGTTGTCCCCCACTTTTACGGGCAGTCACCACATTTTGTGTTATTTCTGCATTTGAATTCTTGTTGCTTGTTTCTGGTGTACACATTGTTGCCTGTATTGTTTAGTAAAGTTTATTTTTGCTAGTATGCTGCTGGGTCATGTGTCCGTCAATGGTGCCCTCCTCCACCACTCACAGCCATCCCCTTTGTGCAGCTCTGTATCCTGTGCTTTAGTCAGGGCTGCACCACTGCATGGCTCCCCGTGTTCAGCACTGTTCTCCATGCTATATTCAGAGCTGCACAGCTGCATTACCCTGTGCCAGTGATTGTCATTTGCATGGTGCACAGTCTGCCCTACATTCATAAGGTTTAGTGCTGGTGCAATGCCTCTGAATATGACACGGTAAGGGACCAGTGCAAGTGCTAGTGCAGGTGCAGTGCAACGGCAGTGCTAGCATGCTTTTCTGAGTATTGGGCTACTATTATTATATATACACACAACTCAGGATGCTCAGGCTCTATCTATCTGACATCTGGGCATCTTGAATTGTATAATTATTGTTTGGTTTATTAAATTATAAGCCCCCCCCGCAAATGAGAGATCAATTATGAGATGTAATTATTTTCTAGCTTTATTTGGAGAAGTTTTGTCCCCTGCAAAATATAGCAATGCCTTGCATCTTTCTGTTGAAAAAAGTATGTACTGTAAAATTGAACAAACATCAAAATATAATACAGAAGCCCATCATATCTTTCCAATAGAATCTTGAATGTGGGAGTTGGGATCTAGTTTAATGCAGTAGAAGTTACTTTATAGTACAAAGCCTTGCTTTTTCTTCACTGATTGCTCTGGGGTAAAAGGAAAAGTGCAGGTGGAGGAAGGCAGAGTTTTGCAGTCTTAGCCTAAATATCCTAATCATTGAGAGGAGCGCATTTATTTATTTTTCTGTTTATTGAAACTGTTTCACCAAGTAAACATACATAGCTACAGCAAGAATCTTGTTTATACTGTAGATGACACCTTGGGTAGGCTTGGGTAGGGAACGGCCAGAGTTAGAACACTTGCTATTGTGATTACTTTACTTTTTTTCTCCTTCAGTTAAAAGCAATTTTGTAAAACAAAATTAAAAAATACCCAACTTAATTTGCAGTCATTGCCATTTGTCAGAGGAAATATTGGGCATGGTCTGACTGTGGCTACCTGGAGAAACTTTGAAGCAGCGGTTAAGGTGCTGCATTAATTATTCACTTCTTGGAACCCTATAATATTGATCCCTTCTGTTTTTTGTTTCAGAATCTGTTTATATGGTGCTGCATTTCATTTTCACCATGTAGGAGCTTAAATATTGTGTCTGAGAGTTAGCCATGCTAGTTTTATTAACAAGCCCTGCTGTCCCCTGAGATCATGCAGAAAAATTTGAACTCTAGCAGTATAATGCAGTTCATCGAGGCAGAAAAGCACAGTTAGTCAAGGCCTATTTTTAGGTTTAACCAGGGAAACTGAAATACACTGGGAGAAAAGATTATACAGATTGGTAAAATGCAGATACAATGCTACAATCTAGGAACACATGTCACAACATAATACAAACAAACTGGTCAGAGCCAACATGGCTGTGGAGAGCTTTTGGGATGCTTTTACCTATTATTTCTAAAGAATTTGCACAATGCAGATTTGCTGAGAGGCAGTTTCAATGTGGTCTTCCTTTTACACAGTTTTACAATGTGGTTTCCTAGAATATGCCTGCTGATTGCTATATATTTAGCCTGGATAGTTCACAGAACACATGGCATCTTATTTTCAGGGGAGCTCTACATCTACACAATATTATGCTGCACTGCATAAAATCAGAACATACTCATAACAATATTTTACATCTGGACTAGGCTACCCAAAATAAATACATTATAAAAATAGTAAATCATGACCCCACTGAAAACAAGATATTGCATCTAATCTAGGACACCCTGAGTAAATACAGTACAAAAATGTGTAAAATGAATACCCTATGGCAATGAGATGTAACATCAACCCTGCGCTATCCAGAATGCAAAATATAGGATAAGAAATGTACTGTAAATTGAACTTCACTGTGTTCACTGACATAAACAAACAGTTTCTTTATTGTTTTATAACTTATTAGATTGCAGTATTTATCTCAAATGTTGTGGCCATGAGGATGGTGTGAATAGTATGCGTGTGTGTGTGTGTGTGTGTGTGTGTGCTGTAGTGCAATATATTTTTTCCCCAAAAAGCAAAGTAAAAATGCCTGCTGATTGCTATATATTTAGCTTGGATAGTTCACAGAAGACCTGGCATATGTCTGAGATAGTATCTATCAGATAGTGTCTTAAGAGGTTAAAAAAACAGTGTAAATCTTTTTAGATTTGTTGCTGGAAAGTGTGACATTTATGAGATATAAATCTTTCTTGAAAGACAATACCTGCCCAACTGAAGCTAGTAGCAAGAACATATTTAATTGCTAAGTATTTAAATATGCAAGCTGTTGCATTTTGAAGGGGGTAAACAAATCTCCAGTTTAATAGGCAACCAATATTTAACAAGCTGTTTCAGTTTTCTAATGGCCATCTAGAGCTAAATGCAAATACTGGTTATGGTGCAAAAGTACAACAATCAAGGGAGGGCAAGAAAATGTGAGGAAAACAAGGGAAAGGAGAAACCTTAGTGGTTTTGTGTACACCTGGGCCAAGGAGAATGGTTGACAAGAAGTATTCTCACAACAGGATGGTTAATTGTTAAGCATTCCAAGTACTCTTATAAGATGATAATGTTTTATTTTTGGCAAATAAAGTATTTGCATTATAATCTGTTCTGGATTTGTATATTCTGTCTGATTCTGAGTTTAACCCAAGATATGCCAGTACATTATCTTTCTGAATTAAAGTGGCACATTTATCAACAGTGTCCATCATAGACTGATAGTTCCAGAAAATATCTTTCAAATGAGGTATTTGATTCATCTGTAGCTGGCAGCAGTCCAGAGATATTGACAACTATATCTGCCCCATATTGATAATACATTGCCACTTCCTTTAAGTTACTTGTGAAGTCACTGATGATCAAGCTGTAGTTAACCCAATTGTCATTAAGCATGCCTTGATTGTCACTGACATCACAAAGTTCTAAAAAATGGTGGTATTGTAGTATCAATATGGGGCAGACTTAATTATTGATATCTCTGGACTACTGCAAACTACAGAGGAGACAAAGTACAGGAGTCTAACCACAACCAGGGAAAAATATAGTGCCTTGGTCAATCAAAATGCAGACTAAAAACAGTCACAGGAACCGGAACCAACCAAAGGTCCATGAAATAATGTTGCTCTTCATAAATGGAAACTGTGGACCAAACCTTTTTCATTTTGCAGAAATCTCCATATTTGTAATAAACAAGCTCACATAGTGCCATTAAAATCCATACATGCACTGTCATAGTGGAACACATGAAAATAGTTACTACACAAAATCCTGTATAGTCCAAACAGTAACAAAAGAAATGTCAACACCCAGTCTGGTCACATCTAAAGGGCTTTAATTTAGCAAAATTCAACAGTGCAAATGAACTGGCTCACAGACAAAATGTCAGCAGGTAGGCTACAAAAACTGTCTTACATTTTGCTTGGCTATCCACCAAGCTTCATCAGAGATACGTGGCAATAGTAACAACAGCTTTAAATAGTGCAAAACACATGTGCTTATGTGAAGTGATTATAATTAAACTAATTAAAACATGAACTTCTGCAAGTAATTTCTTGTAGCAGAGGTAACCATTACTTAATACAAATCTGATTGACTATTATTGGTACCATGGTTACTAATAACAATTGTCCTGGATTTTCCCCGTCCCAATAAAGACAGACACCCAGTTCTTGGTGGTGCTCAGTTTGGCAGTTAATTTATGTACAAATAAGTCCTGTACATTTTCCAACTTCATAATTCCCATTATATTAACATTCAACATTGTCATTATTCACATTTTAACCTTCCCCATTCATTTCTTTTCTTTATAACTTTGATATTAATAATACATCATCCTTTTCTTCTTCCTTCTTCTCTCCTTCCAGGGTGTAAACCTAGGTGACTATTCTTCTCTTCTTCTAGAGTTAACGGTGTAGACCGTTACTGCTTTTCTCAATTTGCTATTGCTATCCTTCTTGTCTAGTTTATACAGTCCCTCCCCAGCCCCTTTTTTACATATATTTTCTCCCACAGCCTGTCTCCCGCCTGTGTTGGATGACAGGCATTCACCCCCTCCTTTATCTCCCCTCTTGCCTCTGCCACACCTCAGTGCATTCCATGGTTTCCATATTGAACATGTCTATCCCTAAATCAGAGTGGTGAACCCCATCTGCCCAGTAGAAATCATCTACCCATTCCTTAACTCCCTTCAGTATGACCCATCCCTCCATAGTACAGAATAACGTGCCTATCCTCCTATTCATTTTCCTCCTGGCCATCTCAGTAGCTACGTGGTTGTGTTCATTCTGCGGCACCCTTTGTGGTATCATATCGGACCACACCAAGGTTACTGAAGGCCACCATTGTTAATTTTTTCCAGATCATGTTTTATTTGCAAGTAAATGTGCAGCCAAGGGCTGGACCCAGTGTCATTAACCCCCAGATGCACAATGATCCTACTGGCGTAGGGCATCATTCTCTCATCTCCCTCAGTGTTGGTAGTAGTTGTGCCCATTTCATCCCCTGAATTCCTATGCAGGATGGCCTACACTGTTTGACATTCTGGTACAGCTGTTTGCCCCCTGCTTTCCTCTTGGTTCTCCTCTCTGTCTGGTAAATATAGTAATGCCTGCATATCCAAATTTCAGTGCGTTGGCTGCGTCTAGTAGGGAGAAAAAATGATCAATAAGCCAAACTCTATCTATTTGAGAACATTCCCTTCCCCTTTCCCACTCCCCTGCTTTCACTTCCTTCATATTTTATATATATATATATATATATATATATATATGTATATATATATATATATAGATATAGATATAGATATAGATATAGATATAGATATAGATATAGATATATATATATCTATATCTATATATATATAGGGGATACATGATGGGCAGGTGGGATATGGAAAAATATTCCCACTCCTGCAGAGTGAGGCATAGAATATCTCACGGTGCTGAAGCAGGTGAGATATTCATGCCTCCGATGCAGGAAGTGAATATTTTCCATATCCCACTCCTGCCCATCATGTGTGCGATTTATACAGTAGGGGTGAGATGATACACAGTGGAATAAAACTGTGAGACCATGCCATTAAGTTCAGATTACTTACTGGTGTGATTGTTTCTTTGCTGTGGTCGGGTTTGTGTGCTGTGACTCGGTAGGTGGAGTGGCATGTGTCATCTGCTAGTTGATTCGTTGATGTTGTGGTATTTATGTCATAGTTGGTTATTTTGTAGGTGTATTTTTTGATTGGTTACTATGGAATTCTTCCATCTTTGTTTGTTTTTGTGTAGAGTTGGTAGTGTGGTGGGCAGTTGTGCTGTGTGTTGCTATTGGATGGTGCTGGCTGGCGTGTGCTGTGATTGGTTGGCGTTCGTTTGTGGGGATGTGTGCAGAATGCAGTTATGCAGGTAGTTTGTGCGTCTAAGTGTGGTTGAGGAGTGCGCGTGAAATATTTATTTATTTTGGGGGGAATTTAGTAGTGGCATCTGTGTTTATTGAGTGGAGTTATAGCGATTATTTGATGGGATACACAGGTATGTGATGCTTCAGTGAACTGTTGTCTGGTTACCATCACTGGAAATAGTGTGTTTTCACAATGTCTGGGTCGTTATCTGCTGGGTCTTCTTGGATGTGTTCTCATAGGACTTTTTAGTCGGAGAATGCTATGCTCGATGATCAAGTTTGTTGAGTGGTGGTGTGTAGCACGTCTGTTACTGTGAGTCGCTATCTGACTCTGTCACTTGGACTGTCTTTCTGCTCTGGGTGTCATATTTATGAGCTCTGGATAGACACATTTTTGAAAACGTTATTTGTTTTTTGTACAGAATACAACTGAGATGCGCTGCGGCTGCTAGAATGTGCGAGTTGCTTGTGTGCAGGAGAAAAGGAAACTGCAGGTATGTGAGTCATGGTTTTTATCAGGGATACCTGATTATTGATTTATTGTCTGAGAAGCAGGTTTGTTTGAGCTAGAAAGGAGGTGGAAGGTTTGTTGACGTATGCAGACTGGAGATATCGGGTGTGTGACGTATGCAGTGTATGTATATTTGTATGAGGATGCCACTGTGCATACGTCTGCAGTTGTTTATTCAATGGGTGTGAAAATACACCATTTTATTCCACTGTGTATCACCTCATCCCTATTATATAAATATATATATATATACATACACATAATTATACACGCATAAACCTGTAAAGCAAGAGAAAGATGGTTAATCAATTGTTCCTTAAAAGGTTGCATATATCTCTCATCACACTTGGATTTCCAATGTCCTATCTTCTGCAAGTGCCCTATGGATCCCCCTTCTGTGGCTGCTTGTGATGCCGTTCCAATTCTAAAGGAGTGGGATGAATACCTTGTTGGATTTTTGCCCACAAATTCCATGCCTTTTTTAAGGATGGCTATGATCCGATAGCTTGTGACTCCTTTCTCGTACCTATGCGTAAATAGTCGACCCAGTTGCTTGTATCTTGTTGCGGAGTAAGTCCACAACGCCTACATCGGACAGATTACTGAATTGTTCTGCGGTCTCAGTCACTTAAAAACCCTTCCCCTCTTGATCCACCTTGGACTTCTTCCTCAATAGCTGAACCTGTCTCATCTCCCAAGTTACATTCTCCCACTCCAACCCCTTGTTGTCATCTCTGTTCCCATGACCAACTGCTTCTTTCACCCTCAGGGCCCCCCAAAAAATTACCAGGTATATGGCCTGATATAGAATAGCTTTGTCTGCTGTTTTGCATATCTTGGGTAAGACCTCTACCAGTCCGCTCAACAATTGACTTGAAACCAGTCTCCTCTCATTATATGCCCTCTGTTTTAGCTGTCCCCATCCTTGCAACATTCGTTTAACGAACATGCTCTTAGTCAGGTCTCACCAGCCTTTTAAGTTGCATACTATGCTGATCGCTGCCAACTGAACTCCCATTGTGGTGTGGGCAAGCCCCTTTTCCCATTGATAAACTACAAACCTTCCTATCTGTTCATCTGTGACTGGCCCACTCACCTCCATGAGGTGCAATTCCCGGAATACTTGGAATGCCTGCCAAGCCCCCTCGTATGCCGTCTAGGTCCTGGGTGCCCAGGAATTGTAAAACAGCAATTCAGATCCTTCCAGCCAATGTTCCATATGTCAGATGAAATAGGTTTTTTTTGTCCCTCTGCCTTCAGGGCAGTGGCCCGGAAACTGTCCAGCTGCAGACGGGAAAGGCTGTCAGCTAAGGTATTCTGTACCCCATCAATGTGGCTAGTCCTAAAATACATGTTTAAATGTAAACCCTGCAGTACTAATTGATATAATACCCCTCGGCACTGATTCTGATATTGCCCCTCTGTTGTTGAGGATGTCCACTACTGCCCTATTGTCACACCGGAAGGTCGCCTTTTGATTATGGAGTTCTTCCCCCATAATAAGGTGCTGACCCAGATCGATGTGATCTCTAACAGTGTAATGTCCTTAGTCAAACCCCTGTTAATCCACTCCTATAGACATGGTTCCAAGAACCATTTTGCCTGGAAATACTCCCCCATGCCCAGCCCACCTGCTGCATCTGTGTACAACTCTAAGCCCATGTTGTACACCAAGTCCTTTTGCCAAAAAGACCTGCCACTGAATTTCCGGAGGAATGTGCCCCACACATGTAAGTCATCTTTTACTCCCCTAGTGATGTCAACCTAGTAGTGTGGTCTGGCCCCTTCCCCCCGGTTGCCCTGGCCAGGCATCTGGTAAATGTTTGCCCCAGGCCTCTTGCTCTGCAGGCAAAATTGTGGTGCCCCAATAGCTGTTGTACCTGAACCCTCCTTCTGTCCAAGTGTACCCCTATTAGTTCCCTCAATCGCCCGACCTTGTTGTCAGGCAAGCAGAACATCTGCGCCCAAGTGTCAGTCTCTATCCCCAAAAATTCTATGGTTCTGCTTGGGCCTTCCATTTTGTCTGGAGCCAGTGGGACCCCCAGTTCACCACACATCTCTTGAAAATAGGAAAGCGTGCGATTCACTTCCTGTTTTCCTTTCCCAATGAGTAGGAAATCATACAGATAATGCATGACCACCCTGTACTCCATCTTTCACTGAAAAATCCACTGTAGACATGTGCTAAATAGCTCAAACATGGCACAGGCTGTGGAACACCCCATAAACATGGCTTTGTCAAAATAATAATGCCCGTCCAGCTTGAAACCTAGCAGGTCCTAATTCTCTGGCTGTACTGGCAGTAACCTAAATGCTGATTCTATGTCTGTCTTGGCTAGCCATGCCTCTGGAGTGGCTATGATAATCTGTACTGCTTCTTCTAACGTGGCATAAGATGCCTTGCTGTCCTTTTTGTCAGTATAGTCATTTACCAATTCCGCCTCTGAGTATGACAGATGATGAATGACCCTGTACTCTCCTGGTTGTTTCTTGAGAATCAAACCTAGGGGAGACACCCTCAAGCCCCATAAGGGTGGGTCCTTGAATGGTCCCTCTACCCTCCTGGCATCCTCCTTTTGAATCTTCTTCCTCAAAATGTCCTCTTTCCCCTTTACCCTTCTCTGGGTTCCTGAAATTGTAAACTAAAACCTCTCTTGAAACCATCTATGAGTCATTCCGCTGCCACCCCATCAGGATAGCCTCTTAGCTGGCTCTCAAATGCTTCAGCATTGCTCATGAGAAAATGCCTACAGAAACTGTACACCTGAATCCCCCCACCCTGCCCCCCCTTGCTGTGGCCCCCTCCCTATCATCCCCTCTGTCTCCCCTTTATCCCTGATGAAAACTTCAGTAGTCCTGTCCTCCCCTACCACTGTAGCCCCTTCCTCTGGTCCTGTACCCCATGTCTGACCCTTTACTCCGTGCCCCACTCCGAAAGGACTGGTTGGGCACACCTTGCATCCTAACAGCCTGCCCCCCTTGGTTCCAATTCATCTGACACCTGGAAGCAGGGTGGTTCCCTCCACACTTTGAACAGGCATGCCAGAATCTGCACTGCAGCCAGGAACAGAATGCCATATTATATCCCCAACAACATTTTTGTTTTAGGGTGACTCTTCTGCTTCCTTCTCCCACCAGGGTGGCTTGATCTGTGACATAACCTGTCCACAGATCCAGCTGCTTCGTATCCCATCTGACATCCCCATAGTTTGCCATCCATTGCCAAAACAATTCATCATAATACAGCCATCCAAAACCTCCCCTGACTTTGGCTCTCCGAATGATCAAGTAATATGTGATGAGGGGTCTCAACAATTCTGTTTTTTTCTCCATGACTATCACTGAGTATATGGTAAAACTTACAAACCAACCGTCCCACATTTTCCCCTTAGTAAATTTATCCTCCTCCTTCTTCCCCAGCAGTACCACTGCCATAGTCATCTCGCTCTTCCTTATCCTCTCCTTCTCGTCATATTTTGTCACCACTTCTCTGCTTACTAGTACAAGAATATCAACATATTCCCCTTTCCATATCTTTTCTTTTGTGGCTAATGGTACATGTTTCCCTATCCTCATTCCTGGGGAACCAATTTCCCTTGGCCTCATCCCTATTCCCAAACCTTCTGTGGGTTTTTCCATGGTTCCTGCTATGCCTTGTCCTGCTCTAATATCTGACAAGGCTGTTTCCAGCTGTCCCAAACCTCCCAACCCTAAGGAGCTAATCATTTGTTCAACATATTCTTTTATGCTGTCTCCCACACTCACTCCTCCATTACCCATTTGTGGGAGCTGGTCCTGGCAGTGGCAGTTCTACTGGGCCTGGGCCCACTGGCCTCAATGGTAGCTGCTCTGGTGTCAGAGGTTCGGGTGGGGCTGGAGAGGGTAGTGGTCTAGGTAGTGGCACAAACATAGGGGCAGGCTCTGGTGCTGGAGGAGGCATAGGTTAAGGCTGAGGTAGAGGCAGAATGGGTGTACTGGGTTGAGTTTGGCCTGGGTTAGCTGGCCGGGCTGGTCTTGCTGGGGCCAACATTGGCCTCTCCAGGCTAGCTGGCCTCATTGGGGGCCTTTTTCCCCTTCCTCCCGTGCCTCTCTCCACCTTCTGCTTTTCCCCTGGCCTCCAGGGTTCCATACCCTCCACTAGTTCCCATACTTTGCTTGACCTGTCCGCCAACTTGTTCTTCCTCGGTGCATTGTCAGCTGTACACCTAAAATAATTCAGGAAAGAACTGAGCAAAAGAAAAAAGGGCATAATGTTAATGTCTGGCACGCTACAACCCTCTCCTTCTGATGATGTTGCTTCCATAGTTTTTGTATTTTATCTGTTCTGTTTTCTTTTTTTTTTTCCCTTTGGGGCTGTGCGTCCCTTCGGTAACCAATTAAACTGATGCCCAGGCCCCGACACCTCCCCCATCCTTGTCTCTTTTAGTGTTCACTTTCCTGTCTGATTTTTTTTTGGGGGGGGTTGCCCCTGTCGTCTGCACTTGTGCTCCACCAGCCTACCTGGCCCGCTCATTCATGGTCCATACTTTGTGCCCTAGTTATCCATCCACCTTCCTCTTTACCCTCCCCCCTGCTCTGGATGATCCCCCCTCCCCTTGCAGCCTACCCCATCATCCAATTTCCCTCAATATTGGCATGGCTCCACCCATCTCCTAGGGATCCTGGAATCTCCCCATCTCCTGGCTCCCCATTCCTGATGGTCTGGTCTCCAACCGTGATCTCTTTTGCCAAATGTAAAGTGACTACCCTTTTTGGAAATATATTGCCCCCGCTTTTATGTTGGTATCGCGCGACCGGCATCTGGCGGTGGTGCAGATTTGGGTAGGCGGTCACTGTTGGGCCGAATGCAGGGCACATCAGTAGGTGCATTCCTCATTCCCCAATCAGCCTGCATGCCGGCCACTATGCGTACCTAATGTGGCCATGGGATCAAACTAAAGGTCCGCTGCAATGCGAGCTAAGCTAGTCATATGTAGCGGACCTCCCGACTTACTTTCCTGGTGGTGTAAAAAAATTAACATGGAGGCATACTGCTGACTTCGGGTGTCAATCCCCTGTTGGTATACCCTGGCCCGATGTATATGCCAACAGAGCCCTCCCACCAGCATAATCACCCCCATTTGTAATGTGCGGGGGTGCCCAATCCCCTAGGCTCTTGCCCCCCACTTTAGTTGTGTGCCAGCAGGACACCCAATCCCCATTGGCTTAGCATCCCCCCAGAAAACACTTAGATGGCACGCTGGGAGCCCTCCCAGTGTGCCAAAGCCCTCAAAAAAAAAATGTCCCCGATGTTTATTTTAAAAATGTTTTAACCTGTAAAAGAAAACTGTCCTCGTGGTTTCCCTGCCAGCCTCCCACGTCCACCCACTGTGCACCTGCCTCCCACCCCTCACCCCATACTTACCTCTGAGTCCGACAGCGAGATCTTTGGTGAACGGAACACATCTGCACTCTTCAAAGCCAACTGCGAACTGGAGAAATGCGGTAAGCTGTATAATGGAATAAATAGGGTTTTTTTTCAACTTTGATGCATATCTCAGGCATGTTTTGGAATTTTGGCACTAAATTTTCAACATGGGGTTTTTGGGACCCCTCATCATGAATTCTGGCACTGTCATGGCGTTAATCAGCCCTGAAGGTGATTCGTGGTCACTGCATGGAATCACCTTTTGGGACTGATTAATGAAATGACAGTGCCACTATTCATGAGGAGGACTCTCAAAAAGCCTATGTTGCAAATTAGGTGGGAAAAATAAAAAAAATGGCTGTTTTATGAGCGTGCGTTGCGCTGTTTCCACGCACGCTCATAACTTCGTGAATCTGTACTATTTTCAGTGCAGATTTTCAAAATTGGCATTTTTCCACACCTCCTGATGAACAGTACAGCTATCATTTTACATATCCTGGCCAAAATGTGTTTCGCCCGCGTCCGGCACAGAATAGTGCAGTCACTGTCTGGAAATCACTTTCGGGGACAGTTTGAGAAATACGGTGACACTGTTCATGAGCAGAAGATCCTAATTCTTATGTTGAAAATTTGGTGCGAAAGTCCAAAAATGACTGTGTGTTGCAAGTATGTTGCACAGTTTCCACACACCGAGTAACTTTGCAAATTTGCAATATTTCCATGCCAGATTTTCAACATTGGCATTTTCACACCTCTTTATGATCAGTCAGCTGTCATTTTCACATCCTGCCCAAAATGTGTTTCTGCACCTGTGGCACACAATGGCGTGGTCACTGTGGGAAATCAACTTTTGGGACAGATTAACAAAATCACAGTGCCACTGTTCATAAGGGGAAGTCCCAAAATGCCTATGTTACAAATGTGGCTAACAAACTCCCCAAAATAATTGGGTTACGGGTGTGCGTTGCGCAGTTTGTATGCATGCTCATTGCTTCACCAATATTTCATATTGTCACTCCAGATTTTCACCGTTGTCATTTTTTTATGCCTCCTCATGAACAGTACAGTTGTCATTCTCCACATCCTGCCCAAAAATGTGTGTTCATCCCTCTGTTGCCAAATGGCACAGCTGCTGTGCAAAACCGCCTTTCAGCTAACAAAGTGATGGTACCACTTTTCATGAGGTGGCCTGACAAGCAGCCCATGTTGAAAATGTGGAGTGAAACTACTATGACACGCCTACGGTGTTAGGGTTTCCAACTGTAGCACCCAACCCGGTACAGACTGACAGGCGTCAGGGGTATCACTTGGGATCATCGGATGTAATGCTTATGCCATTCCACCCCCCCACCCTGCAGCTACTGACAGGCATTGTGCTGTGCCTTGCACTGTTCAGCCACAAAGTTGACCCCACGCTCCTATACGGCACCCACATCAGCGTATTTCCTTATGGAATGGGGTAAGTATAACGCCGAAAGACATCAAACCACACCCCAACACTTGTCAGTGTCTACCGGGTAGGGTGAGGTACAACGGCATGAGCATTATAGCTGACGACCCAAAGGCACATCCCAATGCCTGTCGCTCTCTACAGGGTGGGGGTGGGGTTGGCATCACTTCAATACTTCACTGCCATTCCTATTATGCGTCTCTAGCTCCAGCACTGCCTGTGCCAATGCCAGCGTGACAACATTCGGCATTGACAAATGCTTGTATTTTTTTGTTGCTTCCTGTGATGAAGCTGTTCCTTCAAACTAGGCTGAAATTCAGATCATCCCCATTTGTGGATCATCTACCACTGATGCTATGAGTAGTCCCTTGCCTGCCCACCCAGCATAAAAAGGCTCTTCCATTCTATCAGGACCATCATCCCTCATCTGCCATTCTTTGCCCTGATACCCTTCTCTTGGCCTGGTTGACCCATGCGGTGATGACGTCACCTGCCATGCGGCTCAGGCCTAGGCCGGGAAGGCCACCCTGGCCTTCCCGCTTTCCTTTCCCGATCTCAGGAGCTCCATCCCTGTTACAGTCCAGCATGGACTAAACCATCCTCCTCAGTTCCCAAAAGAAAACCCTCCACTCTTCTATCCTCCCCTAGCTGGGCCTGCCACTTAGTCTGGGCCTTCCAGCCATGAGTCTGTCCTCTGTTCACTCTTCTTCGTGCATCCTCCTTCTGTCCCACTTTGGGTCACCCAAATGAATTTCAACCCTTGTTATGGGGCTTCCTCTATTGTCATCGACGCCTTTCCCTCTCTGTCTCTCTGTCTCTCTTGCTCTACCTAGGTCACTCTTCCATGCTCCCCCAAATCTAGCTCTTTGGCATTGTAACGCATGGAGCAGCCCTCTGCTCCCACCCTAGCTACCGACTCTATCATCAGGTCACCTCTTGTCCCTCAGGCCCCTCAACAAAACTCCTTCTATTTTTAAAACAGACTTCTTTCTGCAACCCTGCTAAAATTCTCTGCAAACATTTCAACTGACAACCAGCCTTCCTGGCCTTCTCCAATTTTTTTTTTTTTTTTGGGGCCTAACACCCGTCATTTACCTATTTCCTTTCTGGTCTTGCTCTCATGGGCTTGTTGCAGGAGGTGGATGTAGACTTTAACGTGCACCGCACGAAATAAAGACCTGTTTGCTACAAAGCAACCACAAAACTCAGACTTTCTTCAATTATATGCAAAAAATCCTGCCGAAAAATGCCGATCTGATGTGCTGCTCCCTGTAAAATATCCAGCGAGTAGCAGCAAAAAGAGGCTGAGTCCACTTATGCAGTCCCTTAAAAGGGGCTTGCTTCTGACCCTCCCCTCATGTCCCTGACCTATCCCCTCTGTGCCTCCCATGTTCTGTCCCTTCCCCTTTTGTGATGTCACGCCATGACTCACCATCCTTGCTAGCCCCTCCCTTTCCTTGTTATTTGTCATTTCCCTTCCCCCCGCTACCCCCCTTCTCTTTCATTGCCATTTTCCCTGTAAGTGCCATTGGGAGGTGCCACCAGGACAACCTGGTCTGCCTTTTAATAGGCAAACACTATTATATTGCTCATGTTGTTGCATCAAACGGTACCATAGAAACAGGAGACTACACATATTATAGCTCTTTTAGCTTGCTAGTACGGTGAAATATTTACTACCTACAGTACGCTAAAAAAAAGGGGATTTTCTTAACTGATACCCATTTAAGTTAAAGTTTACTTTATTTCTGCTCATTTAACCATCTGTTATTTTAACCAACTTTTTTAACTTACATAAAGTCATTGGGCAGAATTCACAAAGGACTTGCACTCGGTGCATCTGGGATGGCCGGCGCTAATGAAATGCGCCGAACACCAACTGTGGTATTCACAGAAAATGCACCGGGGCATCCCCCGGTGTATCCCCTCTGTGAATACCACAGTTGCGCCCAGCCCAGAATGTGTTGGCACAAGCCCCTGGTCGGGCTGGGAATCCAATGGGGCAGTGCATCACATGATGAGCTGCACCCAAAGTTGCCATTTAGAGCCATCAACATGCAAATGGGGCCATCAGGCATGTAAGGTGCAATGGCACCGTTTGCATGTCATTATGGCCTCATTTGCATGTGCCATGCAGGGATGTGCCTGGTTGAATGTGCCAGGCACCCTGCAAGGGCTGTGGTCCACATGTATAGCCCCATGTAAACATGAAGAACCCCCACCTTTCCCCGGCCTGACCACATCCCTTGAAAAGACCAGGATGTATCTCTGGTGGTCCAGCGTACCCCCCCCACATCCCTGATTACATGCCGCTCACTGCGGCAGAAGTCCCATAGTTAATGCTGATCCCTTCCCTGCTTGAATCCCCAGTTGCATGCCACTCACTGTGGTGTTACAGAATTACTGTCAGAACCCCCTTCCCTGCCTGCATCCCTGGTTACATGCCACTAACCGTGGCAGAAGTCCGGTGGTTACTGCAGATCCCCCTCCCTGACCAAATCCCCTGTCACATGTCGCTCACTAAGGCGGTACAGTATTATTGTCAGAACCCACATCCCTTCCCGAATCTCCTGTCATATGCATCTTACTGCGGTGGTACAGAACCAATAGCAAAACCTCCTCTCCCTGCCTGAATCCACATTTGAATACCACTCATGGTGGCAGTAGGAATGTAATAATAGAACCCCCCTCCCCACCCTGACCCATTTGCACCATTGATGGCACTCTTTAAGTCCACCCAGTAGCCCAGCAGACCCCCCACAACCCCCACCCACTCAAGCACCCCAACCGACACTGCTCCCCCATCCCAGCATGGTCCCACTGTCGGAGGGCAGCTCAACCCACCCGCATACTGCCACGGCTGCCCACTAAAAGAGCTGTCTATGAATGACAGCTACTCTACACCCTGAAGCCCATTGGTGGACTCTGTTAACCAATGGGCTTGCAGTGAGTACTGTACTCTGTCATTCACATTTGATTGGCATGCGACAGGGATTCGGTCGGGGGGGTTCATACAGTAATACTGTACCATGCAATGAGCGGCATGCGACAGGGGATTCGGGCAGGAGGGGGAAAACACTGGACTGCCAGGGTGGGCAGGCTGTCATGCTGCTGTCTGCAGTATGGCAGCCTGCCTGTGGGTGGCCACCCATATAAGTCTACTTGTTGTAGACTTATTTTTTGGAGGTGCATCTCTGGACTTGCTCTGGGGATGCGCCTCCACCTGAGTTAATAGATGGGACTGCGCGCCATATGCATGGGCACGCCCCCTTCACAACCCCTCCAAATACACTGCATAACATTATGGGTGGTGCGCGGTGCATCTGTGATGTGTCAGTGCATCGGTGATGCACCAGCGCATTGGTCCCCTTCCAGAATCATGCCAGTGCACAAGTTGGGGATGCGCCGGCGCATCCCTTTTGTGAATTCTGCCCATTCAGTATAAAGAACACTGCATTACAACATTTTAGAACATTATTTGAGTTCTACAACATTAACATGATCTATTAATGAATAAAAATAACCTTCTCTGGATCCAGAGAAGGTCTGGGCCTGAATGATAACATTGATTTGGCAGCCTTTTTGTAAGGCAGTGGGATGGACTACCTGTAATTGAACTGTAAATATTAATATAAACAGGATGAAGGTCATTTTCATTCATTACTGGATCATGCTAATGTTGTAGAAATCAACTAATGTTTAAAAATGTTGTAATGCAGTGTTCTTTTATACTGAATGACTTTATGTAACTTAAAACAGTTGGCTAAAATAACAGACGGTTAAGTGTGGAGAAATAAAATAAACTTTAACTTGAATGGGTATCAGTTATGAAAATCCCCTTTTTTTTAGTATACTGTGGGTAGTAAAATTTCACCATACTATCAAGCTAAAGGAGCTGTAATATGTGTAGTCTCCTGTTTCTATGGTACTATTTGTTGTGACAACATGAGCAATTTAATTGTTGTTAGTAACCATGGTACCAGTAATAGTCAATCAGATTTGTATTAAGTAATGGTAACCTCTGCTACAAGAAATTAATTGCAGAAATTCATATTTTAATTAGTTTAATTATAATCAACTTCACATAATCATGTGTATTTTGCACTATTTAAAGCTGTTGTTACTGTAGGCACATATCTCTGATGAAGCTTGGTGGATAGCCAAGCGAAACGTAAGACAGTTTTTGTAGCCTGCCTCCTGACATTTTGTCTGTGAGCCACTTCATTTGCACTGTTGAACTTTGCTAAATTAAAGCACTTTAGATGTGACCAGACTGGTTGTTGACCTTTTCTTTTGTTGTAAGTTTCCAGTTAATAGCACCAGTCAATCTCAGCGTGGCTTCTTTTGTTTGTTATAGTCCAAAAAGTTCCAACACGCCAGCTGGCGTAACAGCTCCAACCCCAGCACAGGACTGATGTCAGCTGACACATTTCATGCAATAGGTGCTTTCTCAAAGTCAGGTTACATCATTCCTTTCAGTGGACTGGAGTCTTTACGCCAGTCACCATGTTGAAACTGTTTGGACTATGCAGGATTTTGTGCAGTAACAATCGTTGTGTGTTCTACTATGATGGTGCATGTATGGAATTTAATGACATTTTGAGAGCTTGTTTATTACAAATAAAGAAGATTTCTGCAAAATGAAAAAGGTTTGGGCCATAGTTTCCATTTATGAACAGCAACATAATTATTCGGACATTTGGTAGGTGCCAGTCACTGTGACTGTTTTCACACTACAGAGGACCCCAGTACCTCATACTGGACCCTATGAGTGACCCAGCACAAGCATACATGCCATGTAGACTTCTCTAAGGTGGGTAGCCATGCACTGGTGGTCCAACAGATGCCTGCAGCATTCACAAAAGGGGTGCATGCCCTCCCCATCTGTTCATGCAGCTATGCACGTGGACAATCTGGGAGAGGGGCTAGGGACATAGCCATACTCTGCGCCATTCACTAAGGTGTGGAGTACTCAGTGAGGGGGGCACAGGATATGTGAGCAGGGACACTGCTGCAGCTGCTGCATGCCCCCTGAAGAGAACCTGCTTGCCACAACAGGGCTGAAATCCCCTCTGCTATGCTCCCTCTAGGCCTCTGGTCAGGCAGAGAAGCTGGTGGCAGCCAACTGGGGAATGACTTGATATATGATCCATTTCAGGATGGACAGTGTCCCACAATGCCATGCTCTACACAGAGCAGAGATCCACTTCAGGCGCTGGATAGATGCCCGCCTGTGGCCACTGATCTGTCCCTTGCATCAGTGGGCTGGGGACCGGGCCATGGACAGGTGATGTGCAGTGACTGGCAGTCATAAATTCAGTGCCCTACACATCTGTTCATGTGTGCAGATGCACATGGGACTGGTACATGCCTACCGAGCATACCTGTCATGCATTGGTGCATAAGCACCATTAAAGGCTTGTTGTGGGCTTTAAAACTATGACAGGCACTGCTCATAAAAGTTCCTCATTAGCCGGCCCAGTGGTGCTGATGGCAGAGGCACTGGATGCCTTACCTCATGCCATGCTGGCTACCCATGTTTGGGAATGAGCATGGGCCAGTGGGGGTCGGCAGGGGAGGAGAAGGATCGAGCATCCGATGGACTGCTCTCCTTCTTCGAGGAGGGGGGTCACCAGTGGTTGGTGTTTGATTGGCCCCTAGTGGAGGCTGGGGGACAGTGCACTGACATGGTAGAAAGCAGAAGGAGATAGGGCAGATGCTTGGAGGAGGGCATGCAGACGTGTGCGCGCTCTCTCCATGGGCACCATCGCATTCCTCACCTCCTAGGGAGAAACATGAAAATTGATGCCGCAGAAAATGATGGAGGGCGCCTAGCAGGCTCCACTTCTGGCTAGCCATGGCACTGGCACACTAGATCCAGTCTCCGGTGGGGATTGGGGAACCCTGCTGGCCCACCGGGGGGGGGCAAGCCCTGGTATTACTAAGCCAGTACCCCTAAATATATGTGTGTGTGTGTGTGTGTGTGTGTGTATGTGTGTGCACATATGCACAGGCACAACATGTATGACTTGAGGGCCTCCAAGCCATCAGCTTGCTAGAGGTCCCCAGAACTGTAGGGCTGGCCAAGGAAAGACTGTCCACCTACGGAAGTTCAGCACCCTGCTAGCCCAGTACTTCCATGCAGCAAAGGAAGTCAGTGATTCATGGGGCTGTCTGGTGGACTGTGGAAGTACAGGGCCCTCTGAGTCCTGCACTTTCATCTGGCCACACACGCAGATGCACATAGCAGAAAATCCATCTCTCAGCCAAATCACAGGGCCCTCTGGCACCCACTGGTGCAGAGGGAGAGGGCCCTCTACCAAGAGAAGAGTTCTTTTCATTATATGGTACTTGGGCCTGTGCGGGCAACTGTGCACCTTCGCTTCCCAGGCTGGGCATTGTTGTCTTATGACAGTGCCTTCCTCTCAGCCTTGGCACATTCAACTGGGTCACCGAGCTTGCCCATGAACTCACTCAACAGCATGGTATCATGGAGCACTACCACTGGTGTAAAGGCTGGTGCTACAAACAGCATTTGTTAATAATATATATATATATATATATATTTTATATATATATATATATATATATATATATATATATATATATTTATATTTGACCCCAAATTTTGAGAGTCATTTTAGGACTCCCCCTTATAAATGTGACATTTATAGAATACTGGCTGAAATGTCATTTTATACTACACGTTGGAAAATACATCTTGTCCAAGATTTGAAAAATTACACCTATTGTTTTTATGAGGTAGTGTGGAAAATAGTTATTTTGAAAGTTGGGAGTCAAAATATGGAAAATTAGCAAAATAATTAATGAATGATGAAATGTTTCAGTGTTCACTCATACCTTGATCATTTTACCATATTAATTTTCAAAACCTTCTTCTTTTGACCCTCTTAATGAACTCGGCAGGTTAAAGTTTTCTAATCCCACCCAAAGCGTAATTTTGCGCAGTGAACGTGAAATGACATTTGGGGACAGATATGAAAAATTTCACCTGCCTTGTTCATGAAGTGGTGTCCCAAAAATGTCAAAAACATCATTCTGAAAGTTTGGTGGAAAAATGTTAAAAAATTTGCAAAGTTATAAGTGAATGTTGAAATATTTTAATCTGGATTTATCTTATTTTCTCATATCATAGTCGCTGGTTCAAGCAGCAAGACGCATATTCAATCGGGGAGGTTCATGTGAGGGAGGGTGTATAGGGTGTGTGGGGTGGTGGATTCTGAGGGAGGTCAGAGTGGGGTGGGTAGCGGTGAGGTCAGAATGGTGATGGACTGTTTTCTTTTTTACATGTAAAACAAGCATTTGTCAATGCCGAATGTTGATTGCGTTGGTCTGTTGAGCTCATTCAGTGGCCCTCTGTCACTGGCTCAGTCTGTTTGTCCTGGTGCTCCAGGCTGCTCTTTTGTACTGGGCTGCTGCCTGCATTGGCACCTTGTTCTGCTGAGGAAGAAATCCGCAGCTGTCCCGACAGAGCTCCATTGATGTGGCTCACTCTGTTTCTCCTGGCGCTGCAGGCTGCCCTTTTGTACTGGGCTCCTGCCTCTGTTGGTGGCTTTTTCTACCCACAAAGAAATCCACAGCTGTCCCGACAGAGCTCCGTTGAGGTTGCTCACTCCCCCTGTCTCACTCACTCAGTCTGGTTCTCCTGGCGCTGCAGGTTGCCCTTTTGTACTGGGCTCCTGCCTCTGTTGGTGCCTTTTTCTGCCCACAAAGAAATCTGCAGCAGTCCCGACAAAGCTGCATTGAGCTCGCTCACTGCCCTTCTCTCACTCGCTCATTCTGTTCTGTTGGCGGTGCAGGCTGCCCTTTTCTACTGTGCTCCTGCCTGCGTTGCTCCTTCTTATGCCCACAAAGAAATTTGCAGCAGTTACAATGCAGCTTTGTTGAGCTCACTCACTCACTCATTCTGGTTTTCCTGCCACTGCAGGCTGCCCTTTCGTACTGGGCCCCTGCATGCATTACTGCCTTTTTCTGCCCACAAACAAATCTGCAGCAGTCCCAACAAAGCCCCGTTGAGCTCACTGACTCCCCCTCCCTCACTCGCACATTCTGTGTCTCCTGGTGCTGCAGGCTGCCCTTTTGTACTGGGCTCCTGCCTGCATTGGTGGCTTTTTCTGGCCAGAAAGAAATCTGAAGCAGTCCCGACACAGCTCCACTGAGCTCGCTCTCTCCCCCTCTGTCACTCTCACATTCTGTTTCTGCCGGCAGTGCAAGCTGGCCTTTTGTATTGGGCTCCTGCCTGTGTTGCCACATTTTCTGCCCACAAAGAAATCTGCAGCAGTCACACTAGAGCTCTGTTGAGGTCGCTCACTACTGCTCTGTCACTCTCTCATTCTGTTTCTCTTGGCGCCACAGACTGCGCTTTTGTATGTGGCTCCTGGCTGCGCTGACACCTTTGTCTGTCCACAAAGAAATCCGCAGCTGTCCCAACAGAGCTCCGTTGAGGTCGCTCAGTCTCCCTCTCTCATTGCTCATTCTGTTTGTCCTGGCGCTGCAAGCTGCCCTTTTGTACGGGGCTCCTGCCTGCATTGGCACCTTTCTCTGCCCACAAAGAAATCCCAGCAGTCCTGATAGAGCTCCGTTGAGCTCATTAAGTCCCCTTGTCTCACTCGCTCGTACTGTTTCTCCCACTGCTGCAGGCTGGCCTTTGTACTGGGCCTGTGTCTGTACTGACACCTTTTTCTGCCCACAAAGAAATCCGCAGCAGTCCTGACAGTGCTTCACTGAGTTTGCTCACTCCCCCTCCCTCCCTCACTCGTTCTGTTTCTCCCAGTGCTGCAGGCTGCCCTTTTGTACTGGGCTTTTGTGTTGGGGCCTTTGTCTGTCCACAAACAAATCTGCAGCAGTCCCGACAGAGCTCAGTTGAGCTCGGTCACTCCCCCCTGTCACTCAGTCGATCTTAATCTGTCCCAAACACTGATTTCCCAGAGTGACCGTGCTATTGTCCGGCAGGAGTGCAAAAACATATTTTAGCCAGGATGTGAAAACTGACAGCTGTAGTGTTCATAGGGAGTTGTGAAAAAATGCCACTGTTGAAAATGTGGCGTGACAGTATTACAAATTTGCAAAGTTACAAGGGTGCATGGAAACAGTTCAACGCACGCTTGTAACACAGTCATGTTATGGAATTTCGTCACCAAATTTTCAACATAGGGATTTTAGGATCTCTGCTCATGAACAGTGCCACTGCCATTTTCTTAATCTGTACTGAACACTGACTTCCCACAGTGACCATGTTATTCTGCACCGGAACTGTGAAAACACATTTTGGTCAGGATGTGAAAAATGACAACTGTACTGCTTATAAAGAGGTGTGGAAAAATGGCACTGTTGAAAATCTGGTGTGACAATATTACAAATCTGCGAAGTTACAAGGGTGCATGGAAAGTGTGCAATGCACACTTGTAACACAGTCAATTGATGGGCTATCATCACCAAATTTTCAACATAGGCATTTTAGAATCTCTGCTCATGAACAGTATCATTGTCATTTTCTTAATCTGTCCCGAATAGTGATTTCCCACAGCGACCACTCTATTCTGCACCAGAAGTGTGAAAACATAGTTCAGCCAGGATGGGAAACATGACAGCTGCACTGTTCATAAGTAGGTCTGGGAAAATGGCAATGTTGAAAATCTGGAGTGAAAATATTATAAATTTGCAAAGCTACGTGAGTGCGTGCCAACTGCCCAATGCATGCTCATAACACAGTCACGTTATGGAGTATCATCACCAAATTTTCAACATAGGCATTTTAGGACCTCTACTTATGAACAGTGTCACTGTCATTTTCTTAATCTGTCCTGAACACTGATTTCCCACAGTGACCACGCTATTCTGCGCCGGAAGTGCGAAAACACATTTTAGCCAGGATGTCAACAATGACAGCTGTACTGCTGACAAGGAGGTGTGACAAAATGCCAATGTTGAAAATCTGTCATGAAAATATTGTAAATTTGCGATGTTATGAGCATACACAGCAACTGCGCAACGCACGCTCGTAAAACAGTAATCTTTTGGATTTTTTCCACCAAATTTGCAACATAGGCTTTTGAGGCAACTCATGGAATACTGGCACTCGTCATCTGTTAGTCAGACCCAAAGGTGATTCTGCACAGTGACTGCGAACCACCTTCGGGCCGATTAACGCCATGACAGTTCAAGAATTCATGAGGAGGGGTCCCAAAACCCCATGTTGAAAATTTGGTGAAAAAATTCCAAAATGCCTGGAGACATGCACTAAAGTTGAAAAACCCTATTTATTACATTATACAGCTATCGGGCATTTCTCAGTTCGCTGTTGGCTTTGAAGAGTGCAGACGTGTTCCCGGTCCACAGAAGATCATCACGCCAAGCTCCAGAGGTAAGTATGGGGTGAGTGGGGTGTGGGAGGCAGGTGCGCAGTGGGTGGTGCGGGTTGTGGAGGGGCCCAGAGACTATGAGGGACCATTTTTTCCAGGTAAAAAAAACGCCGTGGATCATTTTAACTTTCCAGGGTATGTCGCCACCGGAGTCTTGCTTGAGTGGGCAGCTGTAGCTGACGGGGATTGGGTACCCATCGGCAAACAACAGAAGGGGATTCTTTTTTCTGCTGACGGGACTGGGCATCCTGGCCAGCAGGCAGTAAAATGGGTTATATGACACGGGAGTGGCTCCTCATTGGCAAATAAACATGGGTAGAGATTGTTTGAGAATACAGTGGCAAGCGGCCGCCATGTTCACAAACAATATCAGACATCCTACATCCCGCCCTGCAATGACAAGTCGTTCCATCATTGCAGCGGATGGCTGACGCTGCAATGACGAGGTGGCCCCTGATTGCAGCAGCTGATTTTTTAGAAAGTTGTGGCACACTGGCTGAACTAGTGTCAGCAGCAGTGTGCCATGACATTGGGGGATGGGGGACAAGCCTTTGCAGGCTGTGGGCGTATTGGGCACAACAGTGCCATGCCTCCACAACCTGCTTGTGGAGAAAGCTGACGCAACATGTTTCTTGTGCATGCATGCAATCAGCATAAAAAAGAAATTGAGGGACTGTTTTCTTTTGCAGGGCTTATTACACTATTGGATTTGACACTGTGGATTGGGCACTCCAGTGCTGGCTTGTACTCTGTGGCAGCACCAGGGGAGGGCATCCCAATGTCACCACCTATATATTGGGGGGAGGGTTTGATCTGGAGGGAAGGGGATTGAGAAAGTGGTACTGGGGTGGACAACTTTATCTGCTTACCCTAAATTGAATAGAGAGGGCTGGCAGAGCTGAGAGGGAGAGGGAAATAGAGATAGATAGATAGATAGATAGATAGATAGATAGATAGATAGATAGATAGATAGATAGATAGATAGATAGATAGACAGACAGACAGACAGACAGCTCAAGAGAGAGGGAGATCACGATTGTAATCACTGGCTAACTTCTGCAACTGATGCCAACAACACAACTGCAGCTGTGGCTTCACAAGGCAAGAAAGTCCTGCTGTTCTCACACAGAGAACATGGGTGAACAGTTCTTCTCACTTGGCTGGACACCCTGGATCTTGGGGTGCCCAGAAAAGGTATTGCTGGACATTTTTTTAAACAAACACCAGAATCTGCTAAACAGATCCTGTTAAGTCAGCTTCAGGTATTTGCCTTTTAAAAGCACACAATATTTATGTGTTTTATGTATTTTTTCATTGTGGGGAGGAACATGGTGGCAGTTGTCATAACACAATTTTGTGTGTGTATGTTGTGAGAAACAAGCGGTGAGAAACAAAAAAAAATTCTCATGACATACATTTTTCATGTCGTATCAGAGGCTTATCCATAAACCCTACTTTAAATCCTTATACCTCTGGAACCATTTAATATTTTTTCACAAAACTTCAAAAGGCACCACCTTGGCACAGCTTGCTTCTAACCTGAAAGTTTCAAGGAAAGATTCAGTTCTGCCTAGGCTGTAGGTGAGAGCAAAAAAAGAAACAAACAAGCAAAAAAAAAACATGTTAAGTATAGGAAAATGACATGTTCATCTCAGAAACTGCACAAGCTGCTGTCACAAAACTTTCACATATTTACATCTTGCCTCCTAGACAACGTATGCCAAATTTAAGAGCATTTCACCAAAGATATTAAGGTGCAAAGTTAGGCATTTAACATAGAACTTGTTGGTTAATGCTATCTATACTGGTGCTACCATGCCAGTATAATATATCTCTGTCTGTCTTCCTCGCACTCTCTCTCTCTCTCTCCATATATTATAGAGCTGTGGTCATGACACTATAGTAAGAGTTGGATCAGCACTTCTATGTTAAATCCAAAATTTTGCACCTTAATAACTTTGTTGTACTTTAATGAAATAGCCCAACATTTGGCATGTCTACCAGAATCCCAAAACTTGCAAAGTTTCATGATGGCATCTTGTATGTTTTTTGAGATATGAAGTGGTATAAAACAGAAAACATTTTTTTCCTATACTTTACACGGGATTTTTTGCCATCATTTACAGCCCTAATAGTATGACATTCTTACATGAAATTTTCAGGGACATTTTTGTCTGTGCCAAGGATATACCTTTGAATGGTTTGTTGAAAACAGATCACACCATTTGTGAATTATAACAGTTTTTGTGATAGCCGCTAGACAGGTAGGTAAAAAAACAGATTGGACTTTTAATAGTTAAGGGTTTACTGTTTGTGCTCTGAGAAGTACTGTTCATGCTGTATACCATTTTTTTTTTTTTTTTTGTTTTAAAAAATTATTTTGTAAAGAAATACTGCTTGGTAAGGAATGAACAAGATCTATATTTAGGTCTCAGTCATATACTTAGTTCCATTTTTGTCTTAGAATTTACATATGTACAGGGACAATATGTTTTTTTGGGGTGAGAATCTGATCGCCCATCACGCAAAAGGTGAGGATCAGTTGATCGGTAAATAACGATTCACAGTTCTTAACAGTTTGAACTTTATTGTTTGAATGGAAAAAACTGCAAACAGTAAAGGTCCATAACTGTTTAACTGTTATAGCTACCAGGTGTCTAGTAGCACCCCCCCCACCTGCCAGTCGCTGTTCTCATGATAAATAAAATCATTGATTTCTCTGGTGTCTAGTGGTACCCCCTTCCCAATTGTTGTCCCTGTGATATTGTTTGTTTCCCATGTGCTTTGTGGCACCCCCACCCTCCCTGATTGCTGTCTCCATAACAAATGAAACATTCCCTGGTATCTGGTTGCATCCCCATCCCCAATCACTGGCCCTGTACTCATATCATCTTTCTATGATTTCTAGTGGCACCCCCACCCACCAGTCACTATCCCTGTAATAGCATATACATTCCCTGGTGTCTGGTGGCATCCCCTTCCCTGATTGCCATCCCCATAATCATATCATCTTTCCCTAGTGTCTAAAGGTACCCCCACCTGCTGATCAATGTTCCCATCATAAAATATATATTCCCTGTTGTATAGTGGCACCCCCCACCCTCCCACTGCTGCCAGAATCTGCAATAAAGAAAAATGTTCCTCAATGTTTTTTTTTTCAAACCTGTAAAAAAGAAAATGGTCCCTCAACGATCAGCCTCCCTACCCCCACCTCCCACTTAGCACCCACCACTCCACACACACACCCACTCACTCACCTGAACAGGTCCCAGGTCCAAGATTCGCTCTGCAATCTAAGACACATCTTGCTGCTGGAACCACTCACTGCAATATGAAAAACTAAGGTAAATGCAGTTCAATGTATTTAAAGGGGCTTTCAGCTTTGATGCATAACTCAGCCATTTTTGGACATTTTAATGCCATATTTTCCAGATGGCCTTTTGGGGACCCCACCTCATGAACACTATCAGTGACAATATGCAACTCCTGCCCAAAAGGGGATTTTGTGGTCATTTGGTGAATTCAGCTTTCAGGTGGGATTTGAAAAATTTTCCTGCCCTTTTTTATGAGGTGGGGTCATAAAGTTATGTTGCAAATTCAGGGTAAAACATGTAACAATAGCAATGGTATGCACATTGGTTGACATTTTCCTATGCTCCTTTGTAACTTCAATAATTGAAAATATTTTGACTCCAAATTTTCTACATAGCAATTTTATTTCACACCACATCATGAACGTGATAACTGTCATTTTTCAGATCCTGCCAAAAAATTTTTTTCTCGCCTTTTATTTTATTTCTTTAAAAGTTTCAACAGGAAGGCATACTGAGCAGAAATTGCTTTTTCCAGATGCATACTGGAGGGAAAGGAGTGGAGCATGCAAGGTACAGTACATGTACAGTGTAAATACAGTTACAGTTGCAGCACAGGTACATGACATAGTGCATGTAGTACATATAAGTGGAACAATATTTACAGAGGAAATAGTGGTACAGCATAAATACAGTTACAGTTGCAGCACAGGTACAATAACAGGAAAGGGAGTGGAGCATGCAAGGTACAGTACAGGTACAGTATAAATACAGTTACAGTTGCAGCACAGGTACATAACATAGTGCATGTAGTATGTGTAAGTGGAGCAGTGTTTACAGAGGAAATAGTGGTACAGTATAAATACAGTTACAGTTACAGCACAGGTACATAACGTAGTGCATGTAGTACATATAAGTGGAACAGCGTTTACAGAGGAAATAGTGATATAGTATAAATATAGTTACAGTTGCAGCACAGGTACATAACATAGTGCATGTAGTACATGTAAGTGGAACAGTGTTTACAGAGGAAATAGTGGTACAGTATAAATACAGTTACAGTTGCAGCACAGGTACAGTAACAGGAAAGGGAGTGGAGCATGCAAGGTACAGTACAGGCACAGTATAAATACACTTTCAGTTGCAGCACAGATACATAACTTAGTGCATATAGTACATATAAGTGGAACAGTGTTTACAGAGGACATGGTGGTACAGTAAAAATACAGTTACAGTTGCAGCAAATTAAAATAACATGAAAGGGAGTGAAGCATGCAAGGTACAGTACAGGTACAGTATAAATACAGTTACAGTTGCGGCACAGGTGTATAACATAGTGCATATAGTAGTTATAAGTGGAATCATGTTTACACAGCAAATGGTGGTGCAGTATAAATGCAATTACATTTGCAGCACAGGTACAATAACAGGAAAGGGAGTGGAGCATGCAAAGTACAGTACAGGTACAGTATCAATACAGTTACAGTTGTAGCACAGATACATAACATGGTGCATATAGTACATATAAGTGGAACAGAGTTTACAGAGGAAATGGTGGTACAGTAAAAATACAGTTACAGTTGCAGCAAATTAAAATAACAGGAAAGGGAGTGGTGCATGCAAAGTACACTACCGGTACAGTATAAATACAGTTACAGTTGCAGCACAAGTATAATAACAGGAAAGGGAGTGGTGCATGCAAGTTACAGTATGGGTACCACATAAATACATTTACAATTACAGCACAGGTACATAACATAGTGCATATAGTACATATAAGTGGAACAGTGTTTACATTGCAAATGGTTGACATAGTGGAATGAATACAGAATAAAATGTAAATTGCAGGAGCAATACAGGTCAATAGCTACAGGTGGAGATCCAGCAGCAGCCAAGTGCAGCTGTAATACCTCAGGTGGAGGTATGAGACTTTGTGGAAGGTGTGAGGACAGCTGCAGAAGGGGGGATAACATCATGTAGCAGGTAGGGAATGGAGCAGGGGGTGTGGGCAGAACAGATGACTGAGGGAGGCATCTTGGAGGGTGTAGATGCAATTGCAGCCAAAGTGCAGTTGTAAACCCCAGGAGGGGTGGAGGACATGTTGGGAGGTGCTACAAACAGTTGCAGACTGGGGAGATGAAATCTCATAGTTGGTAGGAAAGGGATCGGGCAGTGGAGGCTGAGCAGATTGCCAATTGGAGGGTATTGTATAGCTTAGGATCATGATATGAGAAGGCGCTCTGGCCAGCAGTGGTGGATCTGAGTGGAAGGGCTAGGGTACTGGAGCTGGTGTTTCAAAGGGTGTAAGTATTGTGGTGTGGGGTGTGTGGAAAGAATGGAAGTGATGTAAGAGAGTAGGGACCCAATCCAGAATTTGGCTACAAAGTTTGCACTGTGGGCATGGTACCTATCTTTGAGAGCTGGAAAAGAAAGAGATTTGTAAGGGTTGCAGTGTTGAGTCCAAGGTTGGCCATCTATGGTGAAGTGGCAGAAAGAGTGAAAAGGAGTATCCAGATTTGGCTAGGGTGGACTTGGGTGAGGCACTGTAGACTATAACCCCATATTTGAAAGTGGGGAGGATCATTTTCTGTACAATTGCATATCAAGCCAGAAGAGTGATACACCCATGGTTTCTATATAGTTTGCCAAGCTTGGGGTGCAGTTTCTTGTGGATGGCATCTATATGCACAGAGAAGTCTAGATGTTGGTTGATCCAGACCTCTGGGTACAAAAAAGAGGTAACAACATCTAATGCAGGTCCATCCAGTACCTGGAAGAGAGGGAGGGGTATTAGCCTAGAGAGTCTCTGAGGTGTGCCAAAAGTCATGGAGACTGTCTTCTTGGCATTTAGGAACAACTGATTTGAGATGATCCAGAGCTAAACTTTATCAAAGTCCTGCTGGAGTCTGGTCCCCACATAAGTAGGGGAAGGGCCAGAGGTATACAGGACTATATTGTCCAGGTACATGTGTATGGAGGAGGAGGAGCAGACTGCTGGTATATCATTCAAGGAGACTGAAAATAGAAGTGGACCAAGCATGGAGCCCTGGACCAATGCTTATGGGGAGAAGGTGGGCTAGGGCTCTTTCTGACTCGCTATCTGTGGCCACCAAATTCACCCTGAGGTGCTCAAGGCCCTCCTCTTCCTAAGCCCTTGCAAGGCAAAGAGCCCAGATGGACTTGATGCTGAGCTCCTCATCTCTCAACCCCTGCTATCTCCATCCCAATTTCCTCATTTCTAAATCTATCCCACCTTAGGAAAGTGCTGGGCAGGATGCAGAGGGCCGGGCTCACTGTCAAAGCCGAGAAGTGCCAGGTGACCATGGGAGAAGTGGCATACATTGGGCTTGTGGTAGGCAGGGGACAGCTTCATCCTAACCAAATAAAGATAGAGGTGATCCAGGCATGGCCCAGACCAGAAACCCAGAAGCAGGTTAGGAGCTTCTAGGGCCAGCAGGGTACTACAGGAAATTTGCACCCAATTACAGTGCCCTGGCTGCTCCCCTATCTGACCTGACAAAGAAAAAGATGCCAAAGAAATTTACCTGGGGCCCAGCCTGTGAAGAAGCCTTTACCAGACTAAAGAAGGCACTGTGCAGTGCTCCTGTTTTGACAAGCCCTGACTATAGCAAAACCTTTATAGTTCAGATGGACACCTCAGACATGGGTATTGGGGCAGTACTGAGCCAGACGTCCAGCCAAGGGACAGATCACCCAGTAGTGTACCTGAGCAGGAAGCTGCTTCCCAGGGAGCAAGCATACGCCATGGTGGAAAAGGAGTGTCTTGCCATAGTGTGGGCCCTAAAGAAGCTAGAGCCATACTTGTATGGGCAGCATTTTGTGGTGCAGACTGACCACAACCCCCTGGTTTAGCTGACGCAGATGGGGAAAAACAATGGCAGACTACTAAGATGGAGTCTTGCTTTACATGGGTAAGATCTAAAAATCGTACACAGGGCTGGAGCGAAGAACCAGAACTCAGATGGGCTGTCTAGAGTCTATGAGGAGTGAACTGATTTGGAAAGCTCATCCCATCCAGGGGATAGATCCCCCAAATTCAGTCTAGGTAAGGAGGACTGTGACGTAGACAGCCAGCTCTGTGTGCTGTATCATTTTTTTAATATAAAATGTATTACTGACTGTCTCTGCTGAAAAATCTGGTGCTCTCAGAATGACCTCACTCATCCCCCCCCCCAGATTTTAGCTAAAAGATGAAAGCCATAAGAAAAATGCTGACAGCATGTGAGTTCACACATACTCAGTTTTTAGAGACCATGTGTTACATGTAAAGCCTTAATTAAGGATCCTGTCTGTCTGAGTTAATTACAACCATAGTTGCTATAACATATCCATTTTATGACATTGGAAGGAAAACCCAGGTGATTACACAGAAGTGCGAAATCAGAAAGATGCTTTCATGTCCTGGAAGGCGGAAGCTTATTATGAGATCAAAAGAAGTGTCATTTGAAGGACATGAATTATGCTGAAGTTGCAGAATGTAATTCTTTAGCATAAGATATATATTTTTTTATACATAATCTGACAGAGGAGGAGCTAGCTGACCTCACACAAAAATGGGTTATCCAATATAGTTTTTTAAGGAATACTCTGTTTTACTTACACACTTTTACCTAGTCTCTGATTAAGGAAAGATCTTTGGAGCACTTGTAAACAAGTATTTAGAAAGATTTCAAATCTAAGTACTGTAAGTAGGAATTTGCACTGTTTAAACCTTGTTCTTTTAAAAGATTTGTATGTCTTGTGGTATAAGAGTTCTGTACTTAGCGTTTTACATATTTTTAACTATTTTAGTAAAATTATTTTTAGAACTTTCTTGGTCAGTCTTTGACTTCTTTTTAGTTGTAAGAAAAGTATATGGTTATTGCAGATACTAAACATAAGCTTGAATGGTGGTACCAAACTGGAAAGAGAAGCATTTTAAATCTAAGGTCTTTATTAAAGTTTTTAAGGGTTTATCTCTATATACCTGGTTAGGTGCCTGTAGGCAAAGATATCTGGCCCCCTGAAGACAGAAATATCTGAGCCTGTGCATTGGGTATGCTAGCAAGAGGTTCACAGTTTGAATCCCTCCAGAACTTGAGACCAAAGGTTGATCTGAACTCACAAAAACAACAAGAGGGTTACCTTGTCTGACATTGTTACATTGTTCACAAGACTGCACTCAGAGGTTGGCACTTTGGGAGTAGTGGGCCTGATCTGCTGAGTGGATTTGTGACAACTGCTACTGCATTTTGGGCCTGATTTGCATATTTCCACAGCCATTGTTCATGAGGTGGAGTCCCAGAAAGGCCATGTTGAGAATTTGGGTTCTCAATATGCAAAAATAGCAAATGTGTGCATCAAAATTTTAAACTCCATTGAAATACATTGAACCACACTTACCTTAGTTTCTCATATTGCAGTAGGATGTTGCAGCAGCAAGATGTGTCTTCAATCAGAAAGTGGATCTTCACCCTGTAACCTGCTCAGGTGAGTGAGGGTGTGTGGAGGTGCACTGGGGGTATGCAGAGGTGGGTGCTGAATGAGAGGTGTGGGGTCAGATCGGTGAGAGATCTTTTTCATTTTTGCAGGTTTAACAGAAAAAAGACATTGAGGGACCATTTTCTTTCTTTTAGATAGGGATGGAAATCAGAGGGTGGGGGCACCACTAGACAACAGGAACAAATGGAATAATTATGGGGGAAAGTGATTGGAGGGTGGGGGTGCCAATAAGCACCAGGGAAACTTTAAATCATTATGGAGATGGTGATCAGAGGGTGTGGGGCTGCCACTAGATACCAGGGAAAAATAAAATAATTACGGGGATCAGAGGGTGGGGCCAGTACTATACACCAATGAAAAATGAAATAATTATGGGGATGGCAAATGGAGGCTGGGGGGTGCCACTAGACACCAGGGAGCCATCAAATCATTATGGGCATGGGGATCAGAGGGTAGGGGCACCACTAGACTCTAGGGGAAAAAAATAATTATGGGGATGGTGAACGGAGAGTGGGGGTGCCATTGGACATCAGGGAAAAGTAAAAACAATACAGGGGAGGGCAATCTGAGGGTGGGGGTACCACTAGACAAAGGGGAAAAACAGGAATTTATGGCTAAAATCCTTTTTCATTTGCAAAAATCCTTTTCCTTATCAAACAATAAAAGGAACCGATAAAGGATCCCTTCAAATGAAAAAATAATCACAAAAAAAACAAGTCCAAAATCTTTTTCCGTATGGTGGGATCCTTTTTGGTTTAAATGAAAACAGCATACAGAAAAGGATACCTTCAAATGAAAAAAGAATCAGAAAAAAAAACTAAGTCCAAAATGTTTTTTCATTTGAAGGGATTAGTTTTTCATTTAAAAGAAAAAGCATATGAAAACAGATTCTTTCATTTTCATTTGAAGGGATCCTTTTTCATTTGAATGAAAATATATTTCAAAAAAGGAGCCCTTCAAACAAGAAAGAATAGGGGAAAAAAAAAACTAAGTCCAAAATAATTTTCCATATGAAGTGATCCTTTTTCGTATGAATGAAAAAGGCCAAAAAGACCATACAAAAAAAGTGTACGCAAGCCACAAAAAAAGGATGTAAAAATTAAAAAACAACACATTTGTGGGTCATTTTTCCAACAGTTAAGTGCAGAATCCACCTAACAGGGTCCCAATCAGCAAGATACCTGTGTTGATCTCTCTGTACAATGTCATTTTTGTGGTTTTTGAAATTTTCCTCATGAAAAAGGATTGGCACGTACAGCAAAGGAATCCCTTTTTGATGGCCAAATTCTTTTTTTTTTCAAACATCTATCCTAATGTACTCACTGAGCATGCTCAGAAACCAACATTTAAAAAATTCATAACTTTGCAACAAATAACTTCTTTTTCACCAAACCAGTGAAAGGCACATCTATGGGCCAATCTCTTTCTACCCTGAAAATGTCAGAACAAAATTCTAAACCATCTGGGCACATAGCGATGACAAAAATATATAAAAAATAGTGATTTTTTTACATTTTTGCTATCCGCATCTCAAATTCCACACATCCAACCAGAACACAAGTTGGCATGTCAAGCGATCTACCCCACAAAACTGTGCATGCAAAATTTAGTGTAAATTCGTTAAACGGTTGTGTTGTTATTAAAGTGTAAAATTTGTGATTTAACATTAAAGTGCCTACTCCACCCTAAATATAAATATATATGTATATTCTTTGCTAAAAACTTTGTTAATGCACCAGTTAGGGTAACTTAATGCTACAAAGGTAGGGTAATGCTGCATTAGGGTTTCCAACCCTATCTCCCCACCCCACCCCTCAAGCACCAAAAGTAAAAAAAGAGTTTTGGGTCTCCGGAGTCTTGGAGAATCAATGCTGGGGTCTTCCTTGGGGTTTTCAAACCTACTGCTCACTCCATTCTGTGAGCAAACAATATCAAACATGATTTCCTTTCTTCATGCAGGGCCTACAGGGCACTGCATAAACAAGGGTACACCAAACTTTGTTGGCAACCTGTGGCAAAGCAAATTTGTCTACCTTTGAAGCATGAATCATTATGAGCAGTGGCATGGAGCTGTACCTTGTGCTTTGGATTGGAGGCTATGGAATGGGTGGGTGGGGTGAGCATTAGGGTTGACAACCCCAAGAAAGATCCCACCACTGGTTGGCTAAGACTCTGGAGACCCAAAACTCTGATGTTTTTTCCTTTTGCTGCTGGGGGAAGGGGGGAGTTAGAGTTGGAAATCCTAATGCCACACTTCCCTACTTTTCTGGCATTAAGTTACCCTAACATCAGTGAAGGTTTTTGCAAAGAATTTCCCTTCTTTTTGAGATAGTGGAATCATATCCTCATTCACGCAGATCCCTTTGGGACCTGTGTGAACAGGTACAGATGTGCAGGATATATGAATGGTCAAGGCCCTGCTGACCATGCCATTTTGTGACCGGGAAGAGATGCTTGACTAAAGAGAGAGGTACCAGAGAGGGGGCAAAGAAGTGCATAAGTTCTATGGGGCAAAAGGGTGTTACAGCTAAAAACAACTACATTTGCACTCCTTCATTTATGTGCTCTGGGGATGGCAGTGGTAGTAAAGGAATAGTTGGCCGCAGTGGAGGTGGCATAAGTGTGGCCAAAATGTTCACTGCCACATCTGTGACATCCATGCTGGTAGGTGCTGGGGGAGGTGGTGACAAGACAAACTGTCCAAGAGGCAGCCAATTGTCTCTCAGGCACAGTGGTTGAGGAGGAGATTGTTGGTGTCCCTGTGAGTGCTGGTGGTGGTGGTGGTGCTGAGCCTGAACTTGATGATAGTTTCCCATTCCTAAATGAGAGTGTGGAGCTTGGCCACAAGTCAGAGCCTGGGGAGGGAGTTCTAACTGCTGCACCATCAGAAAGGACTAAATTTAAATATGTGCCTTTGGCCAAAGATGATGAGAGGGAGAGAGAGAGAGTTTGGAGAAAGTGATGATGAGGACAGAGTTCAGGTGGAGGAGGCTATTATCATTGGTGGGGATGATGATTTGGACCCTGTATGGGAACCAGAAAAGAAAAAGAGTGAGGGTGATGCTGCTAAACAGGTGGTGCTTTGTGCACCACCAGTATGTCATGGAACTACCAAAGACCCCCCCCCCATACTACAAGCATTGTTTCTTTCACCAGTGTTGAGTTCATTATACTGTACCATGTGAGTCACCCAGTGTCAAAGTGCATAAATCATCCCAAAAACATCCATTTCCACCTTTCCTCTGTCCCACTCACACCACCATGTAAAATCAAGGGGAACAAGATCCCTAGTTTAGGATTTTTACATACTAGACCCAGCTGACAAAACAGTTGCTAATGCTATCTGTCGGCTGTGTCACACATGAATTGGTCGGGTAAAAATGGGCAGCCACCTAGGCACTGGTGGCCAACACACACATGTCAAGTCCAGGCACCTGTTACACTGGACTCAGCACCAAAAGGCAGCCAGTGCAGATGGTCCTTTTCCCTTATCATCTGCATTTGCCACAGCATCAAATAGTGGCAGGGAAACAGTCCCAGTGGAGGGACAGTTGAGGATGACTACTACAGAGATAGGGGGGAGTCTGTAGACCTGCCTAGTAGTGGCCATAACAGCAGTGGTGGGTTGAATACTAGCACCCAGAGGCACCAAAGTACAGCAACCCCAGTGAAGAAAACCCCAAATCACCACCTTCATTTGAGCAGCACCTCTGAATCCCCAGGAGGCAAATACTACCCCATCAGTCATGCTGGCATGTCAAGTCCAGCTGTTTGGTAGCCCAGCACCAAGCAGGATTCAGCCTACACTGCATAGCATGTTTGAGCATCATGCAGATATCCACCCAATCATGCTATTGCACGTGAACTGAATGCAGCAACCACTGAAATGCTGTCCATTGATCTATTGATATTCTCTTTTGTGGAGAACATGAGATTTAGAAGGTTGATGGCACATGCCTGTCCCAAATGGCAGATTCACTCAAGAACTTACTTCTCCAAAGGTGCCATTCCTGAACTGTATGGGACAGTGTCACATATCATAATCTATGCCCTGCTGTATTCAGCATCACAATACATACATACATCTTGGTATGGATATGTAGACCACTGGCCAAACAGTTGGTAGCTCCTATCTGTGCATTACAGCACATTGAGTACAAGTACCTGGGGCAGTATTGGACTCTGGCTAGGGGAAAATTGTACTAAGCCCATTTGCAGTGGCAGCAACACTCTGGGTATTCACAAGCATGTTATGTTGGCAATGAAGAATTTAAGTGGGTCACACATGGTTCAGAAAAGGCAGGAATTTCTTCTGAATGAGACTGATGAGTGGCTGCACCCTCACTCATTGAAAACAGGTTTCCTTGCAAGTGACACTGGCTCGAATGTAGTAAAATACTTCATGATGGGGAGTTTTTTCAGGGTGTCACACAAAAGTAACACCTTCTCAACCAGTAATAAAGTTCATACAGTTGGTGCCACTTATAGTGCCCATGTTTAATACGGGCAATCAGTTTTACTGGGCAAATTATGTGTGTCACTTGCCAAATCCATAGGCTTTAATGTTAAAAACAATGGTTATAACGATCTATGCCCACCTTCTATTGCGGGCAGATTTTGGGCAGATTAGCTGCAACTGTAGTTAATATCTCATTTAATCTGTTCACGCTTTGGCATTAAACAGCTAATCTGCTAAAATAAAAGGTGGACATAGCACTAATTAGCAGCTGATTGGTTGCAGTAAGCTGAGGCTTTAATGCAAGCAGATGGAGCACAAGGAAGGCATTCACTCTGATCACTCTGGAACAATTAAAAAAGGTAGCTTAATGGGAGCTAAGAGACCTGAGCTAACCACAGGAACAGCAGACAAGTACAGTGTGCCCCAATGTACTGACAACAGCGGAAGCACAAGGAAGTGCGATCGCTCCGGAACCATTGAAAAGGTAGTTTAATGGGAGCTACGCTGACGCTGCTGAAAAGGTAGCTGGAGGGAGCCAAGTTAACGGAAGCTTTAATGCAGTTTTTAACTTATACTTGCATGAACTTGCATGATCACACCAAAGCTTTTTTTTTTACAACTAAAATATCAAGACACAATGTTTTTTGGTTATTGCACCCACTCCCTCTAACGGGCAAAATCTGCTTACAGAGATGTGCCTGTTATAAGCAGCTTAGACTGTACTTCAAAAATAAAAAATATTCTGTTTTATTCTTGCATATCTTAAATTTTTTTCTGCTCCAAAAGCAAATATTTAAACTCTTGCTCCTTTAGTTTCTTTATGTAATGTTTCAGAATGATAGTTCCTTCATCAGACAATGGATCTTAACTCTATAATGAGAAAATATGAATATTTAGTATTATAATTCATAAAGGCATTGGGTAATATTTAAACAGCACATAATTTTAGAATACATAAGCTGTTATACAGGTGGAACTAACCTGTAAGGAAGCGTGTCTGCTAATGGCGGTGGGCGTTTGAAATAGTTCAACCTGAAATATGCTATGAATGGGGTTCTAAAATACCAAAACAGAGTGTTTCTTTACTTATTCGAAAGATTGGAGGTAGGAATTAGCCCCTCTTTTTGCTTTTCATTGTGGTTTTTGGTATGCATCATTTAGTGCATTGCATTGTCTGGAAACTGAGGATTGTTTTTCCCCTTTTGTCTCATCGAAAGAGGTGGGACTGGTGAAACACCATTTAGTCTTCTAAGCCACTGGATTTTTTGAAAAGGAAATAGAAGCCTAATATATTTTGTTTTTGAAAGAAGGAAGTGACCTTATGTTTAGCTCCCTGATTTGATATAAGTTTTTTACTTTTACATAGACCGCAATACCCAGATTAAAACTTATTAGGGTTGACCCCCCGCCCCTATAGCAGACACATTTTCTTGAAGTTTTGAAAGATTTATATTTTTATTACTTACAGGTTAGTTCCACCTGTATAACAGCTTATGTATTCTAAAATGATGTGCTGTTTAAATATTTCACGATGCCTTCATGAATTATAATACTAAATATTCATATTTTCTCATTATAGAGTTAAGCTTCATTGTCTGATGAAGGAACTATCACTCTGAAACATTACATAAAGAAACTAAAGGTGCAAGAGTTGAAATATTTACTCTTGAGGAAAGAAAACAATTTAAGATATGCAAGAATAAAAATAATATCTTTTTATTTTTGAAGTATGAACTTTATTACTGGTTGAGAAGGTGTTACTTTTTGTGTGACTTTCTGAATTTATTCATTTTACACCTTTTTCCATTTAATTCTTCTGGCACTGGGATGATTATATTAAACTTCAAAAAGGAACCCTGGGAGACTACACTGGTGACAAAAATTTCTCAGGGTGTCATGCCTGGCACATTGTCTTAATCTAGTTGTGCAGGAGTTTCTGGCATAAACTGATATCAAAAGTACGTTGACTGTGGTCCATCACATCTGTGCCCACTTGTCCATTCCAGAAAGGCCCATGACCATCTCAGGCACCTGAAGATCCAGAACAAACTGCCCAGCACCATCGGAGTCTGGAAGTTGTCACCAGATGGAACTCGACACTGAACAAGATTAAACACTTGTACAAGCAGTACAAAGTCAATTTTAAATATTTGCTACTGCATACAAGATGTGACAGTGCCAGATTATCCATGTCTCTGACAACAGACCAATGACAACTAATGGATAGCATGATCATCACGCTAATGCTATAGTGGGGCGGGGACACTTCCTGTGAGAAGTCTACCCACTTCTACGGGTGCTGAAGCAGATGCTGTTGAATGTTCAGCAGGGGGTTGTGGTAGGTGGTGATACACACAGCTGTGCCTTAATGGAATACTTGCTCCATGTCTTGGGCTGCAATAGCCAGATTTCCTGCATTCTGCAGTCTGCAGATTTTTGGGATTGCCATCATGTTGGACCAATGATATAAACAGAGCCTATCATCAATACTTGAAGATGGGCATAATCATGTCAAACATCTGACCAATCAGCTAATAAGATGGATACATGGGACACAGATGTAAAATTTTATTTACATGAAAATTGGTAACTGGGAGAGGCACACTGAGCCAGGGCTCATTTCCAGGTGTGACTCATTACAGTTATGTAAGCCACAACATGAAAGTGATCAGAAACAGGGTGTTGCTACTACCTCACATGATAGTCAGGATGATAAAACATGAAAGGTAACAGAAAAAAAGAATCAAAAATCCACTTTGGGATGTTTTGTGCTTGGTGGGAATTGAAGACATGGAGTAAAAGGAGGAGGAGGCTGATGTGGGCAGTGCAACACATACTGGATGATAATTTGGTGGACACCATGCATCCTACCATCACAGAAGAGCCCTTGCTGTCCTGGAGTAGTGAGGTCACTGACTGGTCAGCGCTGACCTCTGTAGCAGTTAAATACCTAAGCTGTCCCAGGGTTTTATTTAACTCCAAAAATTGATTAGCGTTTTGCTCATAAAAGTGCTAAAACATTGTGAAAATGCATAGCACTTGCCTCATTGTGTTTAACAAACATAACACTTCTAGAAAACCTATAAAAATACTTTCTGTACAGTTAGCATTGTCCCAAGAAAAAAACTGCTAATCAATTATTTAAAACCCTACTGTCCACCCTTAAGTGTCAGTGTTGAGAGGGTATTCAGTTTGGCAGGAGCCATTGTGCTGGACAGGTATACAGATCTGTTCCTTAGAAATGCTGGCATGCTAACATTTATTAAAATGAACTCGGGGCACATTCCACACAACACAATCATGTCTGCACTCCTACCCCATGAAGGTGATATTTTTTTGTGAATTCTTTTTCACTCTGGTTCACTGGCTATCAAGGCATCTCTTGGGTGAACCCACTTGACCTTGCCTCTACCACCCCGCCTGACCCCATCCCCCAACAGAGGAATTGGATGCTAGACCCCTTCCCACCGGGCCCTTACAGGAGGAGGCAGAGACCACGGAGAGTCAAGTCTGGTTACGGGCCGCATCGGGTTTGTGGGTTTGGCCCTTGGAGTCACTGTTGCCTCCCCGGCAGCCAAGGTTTTCCACATTCACTTTTCCCCTCTGAGGCATGGACGTGCAATGATGTCAGTATGCGGAAGGTGTGCTTCTGCTCCCTCCCACAGATGTCCACCTCTGCCTAACTCTATGCATGTCCCCATTTAGATGCAGTATCTCTGGTCTCCACCAGGAGCCACTGCAGAGTGGAGAATCCCCTGCTACCCACCCTAGGATAGGAGAGCAGTCCTCTGGATGCTTAATCGTCTACTCCCCCTGCCGATCCTTGACACCCGAGTCCACTCCTGAACCAGGGTGGCCAGAGTGATGCGAGGTGTGGCATTCAGCACCTTAACCCTCAGTACCACTGGGCCAGCCCATGAAGGTGGAATCGGTGGTAAAGATTATCCTAAAACAGCCTGATCCTATCAGCATTGGCAAATCACTTTCGATTGAGGTAGATGAAGCATGGATGAATAATGAATTTCCGTGTGGGGACAACTCCAGTCTGAAAGACTGTGAGGGCTGCATCCTTGAAAAGGATGCTTGAAGCATATAAAAATATGTGTTCTGTCCATCCTTTCCTTCTCATTAGCTGAAGCTTTTTCTTTGTGATTCTATTTTGTTTTACTGTCATATTTTCCTCAAGTTATGCTGTTTTTCCATAAATTCATCTGATTAGCTCCCTCCATCCTCTCCTATGTCATGCCTACAGACAAATTATAAAATCAATGAACACTATATCATTAAATGACAAGTTTGCCAACAATAACTTTGGCCACTAACACATGTACGGCATGCATACAGACTGAAGAATGTGGTTTAGGGCACTGAGCTGCAAACCTGGAGACCTGTGTTTGAATTCAAAAGCAGCCACTTGCATACTGCGTGACCCAGAGCAAGTCACTTAACTTCCTTGTTATCCCAGGTGGCACCTGGAAACAATCTTCAGCTTAGTGTGCCTTTTCTGGTTAAACAATTTCCCCTTTCCCTTCTTAAGACAGCTTTAATGCTGTTGCCAGCCATGTCGACCATGCATCCTCCAGCAATCAAGACACCATCTCCTCTAGCATGCTTGCATCTTCCACATCTACCAACAACTTGGGCCACTGTCACCATCACCATATGCATCCAGACTCAGAAACACAGACTCTTAAGCCAGCATAAATGCCCATTGCCAGACATGAAAACAATGTATCATCCAACAATCGAGACACCACATCATCCTCTTCATGTGGATTGCTTGTGTTATCCACATCTAACAACAGTATGGACCACTACCTCCTTCACCACGTGCATCCAGACTCAGAAGTACAGGCTCATCAGCCAGCATAAATGCCATTGTCAGGCAGAGCTGCAGCCAGCCAGCCCATCAAGGCAGCAAGACTTGAATCTAACAAGGTCCAAGTGTGTCTGCTGTGATGGCAAGTTACTTTCACTGTAGTTCACACTCCTTATCCTCACTGTTGGTGGTGAGTCTGTTCTCACTCAGAGGGGGCTTCCACTTTGCTTGCAAGACACTAAAATGTGTTTCATTTCTTCCTTTTGTCTCCCTCTCACTGTAAGTTTGATCATGCACAGGGATGACTGGCAAGCCAGTCATAAAACCACAGACACCAAACCAGTGAGTGCACCCCAAAGTGTAGCACAATAAAGCACAAATGTGCTACTGTTTGTTAAAGTACTTATAGTTCTCAGCAGTCAAGCAAGCAATACTTCATTCAACCTATTCAGGAATTAGTAGGCAAATGCTGCAGTGATGTAATAATCCAAGTTGCTGATGCCACACCTCCTGAAGAAGGGTAGTTGTACCCGAAGCGCTGGGGCAGTGGTCGGCTTCACCCTGACTGTCTCCACTACAAGCTATTTGATATTTAAACTACTTGGATTATTACATCACTGCAGTGTTTGCCTACTAATTCCTGAATATATTGAATGAAGCATTGATTGCATGACTGCAGAGAATGATAGATACTTTAACAAACATTAGCACATTTGTGCTTTATTGTACTACACTTTGGAGTACACTCACTGGTCTGGTGTCTGTGTTCAGGTTCAGGATAGCTTCCCATATTGTGAGTGCACCCTCCTTGAACAGCGAGTTCACACAGTTCTTTTGTTGTACCAGTCACAAAACCAGACAGCATGCAAGACATCAACTTACGTTAAAGACCACCAGGATGAAGAGCAGTGTCACAGGTTTCCTGCATGACAAAAGGGATTAACTCCCATTGAAAATGCATTGTTTGCTGCAGTAACTCTACTGCAGAATTCTGCAGAGTTGGGCTTTATCCTGATGGGCTTCACTGTAAGTTGCCTCTTCTTCCAACACTCCTTTCTATGCCACCTTCATGCCAGTAAACAGCACGGTCCTCACTAATGTGATGGTAAGTATTATCACATATTTGTTTTCTTATTTTACCATTTTATTTTAAGTTTTCTTTTCATAAGTACACAGTGAAGTCAGGCTAAGTTATTTCTCTTTTTTCATCACAGGCAATAAGTATAGTAAGACTGATAGTGAACAATTGTTATACCATCAATGTAGTGACCCACACTGACTAATTGAGTAGTGTCTAAATAATTTTCTCTTGTCTTCACAGGTCTTCTGTCCTGCTGCCTCCATCAAGCAAGACTATTCCTCCTCTGCCTCCTCTGTCTGGGGCACCTTCAAGCCATTTCAAGGCACAGACGCTTCCAATGTAATGGTAAAAAAAATACTTTCCAAACATTATTTTTCTTTTAATTTTTTATTTGTGATTTCATTTCATATGTGCAAGTGCAACACAATAGTGAGTGTACTAGACTCTATCTTGTACTCATTGGTCTCTTTAAAATCTGTCATAAATGTCTCATTCTCCAGCAAGCAAGCCATCACCCTCTTTGCCACCAGATATTTGATGTTGTTAATGCTGCAGACTCATGCTCAGACCTCTTCCTCCTTCTCCAGCTTCTCCACCACTGTGTGTGGTCTTATTAAAGTCAACCTGATCTCTGTATCCAGCATCAATACCAGTCATCAAACTAATGGTGTTGCCTGATTCTACATTGTCACATAGTTGAAAATTATCTGAAAAATGAGAAACAGGAGCAGAAAGCAGTTATAGAGTAATATACAAATAACATGTAAGAATTTTAAAACAAAAATGAATATTTACCTTCCCTGGTAGGAAACACTGCTAAATTAAATAACCAAATCGGGGCTGGACCCATGCAGCAACAGGATTTCATCACTCTAGTGATAAATACCTGAAAAGAGGGAAAAAGGAATACAAGATGGTTAGAAATACACTGTTTATCCTCCCAGGCTGAAAAGTAAAAAAATAATACAAAATAAATAGTTACTTTTGCTGGTAGGCCACAAAACAATACTCAAATTTCAACATCTGGATCTGCGTAATAAAGAGGCATTATCATTTCCTGAGAAAACATTTAGAATTTCTGGTCACTACAGCTCATCAGGACAGATACTGTGATAGTAGACTTGCATAGTGCAGAAGCAGCATATTAATTAGGGAGCCTATCTCATTTCATTTCCTCATGCATACATTTCCAGAGAGGACCATTTAGTAGACTGAACATTTCTGGGCAATAAAGTTCATCTCTAAAGTGCTGTACAAGAACTGTTTTTATTGGACTGACACAAAGTGTAGCACCATCTAACAGCATGGAGCAGCCTGAAATATTTATTCTGGTAGCTGAAAAAATTCAGGTAGCACAGATTTTCAGTATATTGCAATTTTTGCACCATTTCCCCTAAAGTGCATTGTAAGAACTGTGGTGGAGGGACTGACACATAACACAGCACCTTGTAGGCAGCATACAACAGCCTGATATATTTATTCTGGTACTTGAGGACAAATCAGAGAGCACAGAATTTATGTATATGATGCTTTTTGCACCAGATATTTGATGTGGTCAATGTTGCAGACTCAGGCTCCAACTTCCTCCTCCCCTAACTTCTCCAACACTGTGTGTGGTCTTATTATATTAAAACTGTCCTTTGCATTCAGTGTGAATAAAGTCATCTACCTGATGCTGCTGCCTGATTCTACATTGTTTGCCACACAGCTGAAAATTACCTTAAACGAGAGAAACAGAAGTAGAAAACCAAAAGTGACATATAAATGACATTAAAGGATTTAAAAACAAAAATGAAGAAAAAAAGAATATTTACCTTCTCTGGTAGGAAACACTGCTAAATTAAATAACCAGATCCAGACTTGACTTATGCAGCAATATGATTTCATCACCTTAGTGATAAATACCTGGAAAGAAACAGGAAAAAAAGATGGTTATAAATATATTGTTTCCACCTCTCCCCAAGGCCAAAAAGTAAAAAATACAAAATAAATAGTCATATTTGCTAGTAGGACTCACAGCAGTATTCAAAGATCATTATCCACATCTGCACCACAAAAAGACATTACCATTTCATGAGAAGACATCCAGAATTTCTGGTCACTACAATTCATCAGGACAGGTGTTGTGGTAGGAAACACACACAGTGCAGAAGCAGCAAGTTAATTCAGGAAGCCTTCCTCATTTTGTTTCCTTGTGCAAACATTTCCAGACCAGAGAATTTATTAGACTGAGAATTTAGGGGCACTAAAGTTCAAACCCTAAAAGTGAATTACAGTAACTGTATTGGCGGGACTGATATACAGCTTGGCACCATATAGCAGCACGCAGCAGCCTGACATATTTTTTTCTTCTCATTTAGAACAATTCTTGGTGGATAGACTTTTGGTATAACCCAGATTATCCGAATGCAAAGGGAGACATCAAAAATGTTCAGATAATCGGGGTTTCCGTAAATTGGGAGATTAATACATTTATGCAACATTCATTTTGTTAAATACAGTGCAGGTACTGTGTTTTAATAATAAGACACAGAGAAGGTTGGTTGGTATAAAATACAGTTTACTTTACACTTACTGGTCATTTTATTACATCAGAAGTTACGTACAAAACATTCATCTCAGCTCTATCACAGTGAAAAATTGTGTGATTGCACTCTGCTTCTTAGGATTATTTGATTTTTCAAGTACCTGTAGTCTAAGTTTTCTAAGAAGCAGGGTGTGGAGGTAGTCCATTTTTTCTTGCCTTTCTAGCTATAGCAGACATTTTTCGAAAGCTTCCAAGGCTTCAGTCGCAGTGGGTACTTGTACAGTCCCTGCAGCTCCATCTCCCATTTCGTCATCCTCCTCCTTCATCACTTCCACGACCTTGGGATTATTATGTGCAATAGCAAGGATATCCTCATCATTAAGTTCCCCAAATCCATCATCGTGGGCATCACTGTCCAGCCATTCTTGCACTGCCTCGGCAGAGTACTCTGTCTGTTGAGCTATGCGGTGCAGGCATCATTAGCCTCCTGTTCTTGTGGCACTAACACAGGCTCTTCTGATTCACCTTCAGGCTCTGTAAGAACAGTTGACTTCTCCCAGCATCTTCTGATAGTATCCTGTCTCACCTTGGACCATGCCTCTCCCAGCAGATAACACGCATCTTTGATTGTCAATTTCTTAATGGCAGGTGATGACTGCTAAGACTATTAAGGACTTGTTAATTAAATTAAAACTAATTTAGAGTGATGAGTGTCAGATGAGACCGAAGGGCTGTTAACTACTTTAATCCACCAACAGCTAAGAGGTTAATAGGCTAACAATCAAGTGTTTCATTTGTGTGTGCAACGCAATGCAATTGGGGGGGATGCATGTGAAAAAGCCTGTCGTTTTATTTCGTTTATGTTTAACGAAAAACGCGGTTAAGTATAACCACGATTGCTCGTACCTGCTTATCACAGTTTTGTTGGGGGACACAAGAGAATTTCGCATAATCCGGAGGTTCGGATAATCGGGTTTCGGAAAATTGGGGTTATTCTGTATTGTGCTTTTTACACTATTTCCTCTAATGTTCATTACAAGAACTGTGTTGCTGTGACTGACACACAGCATGACACCATGTCATAGTATGTAGGAGCCTGATGTATTTATTCTGGTAGTTGAGAAAAATTCTGAGAGAACCAAATTTATCTATATTGTGCTATTTGCACTATTTCCTCTAAAGGGTATTACAAGAACTGGTTTTGTGGGACTGGCACACAGTGCAGCACCTTGTAGCAGCATACAGTATCCTGATGTATTTATTCTGGTAGTTCATAAAAATTCTGAGAGCACACAATTTATGTATATTGTGCTTTTCACACTTTCCCCCCTAAAGTGCATTACAAGAATGTGGTGGGAGACTGACACACAGACAGTACCATGTAGAAGTAGCAGTAGTAGTAGTACATCACCACCATTTATTAATTTCTTGTTTGGGAGAACATTTTCAGAAGTCAGAAATGTATATATTGTGCTTAAGCATGTGTGTTGACCAGCCTAGTGTGCTTGACAAATACAGTACTGTCCAAGAGGGTGACCTGAACAGTGTAGCAGTAGCTACCACTGTTTAATAATTTCATGTTCGGGAGATAATTTCAGGAACTAAGAACAGCTAAAAAAGTGACTGTGCAGAGGTAAAGAATAAGTCTAACTGTTCAAGTGGTAAAACACATCATCAGCTGTTGGACTGAAATAAAATATCTGGGACCAGACAATTTTTAATACGGTGCTTTTCCAGTGCACTATATATGTAAAGAAGAGTGATTTACAATAAAAACAGCAGAGAGACAGAAGAGAATGATAGGGCACATAAACAGCACCATTAAAGAAAATATAGATAGAAAATATTTTTTAAGAAGGAGAGAGAGCACTGAGGCAGAAATCAAGATTAGAAACAATGGAGTGAAACAGTAAAAGAGAAAGACCAAAAAAGAGTTTCAAATTGTTTTGGATTTTTAAAACTATTATATTTTCATAAGCAAAGAGGAGGAAGAGAGACCAAAAGGAGATAGAGAATATGATAGAGAAAATGATGGGGTGTAAAAGAGGGAGGAATGAAGACGAGATACAAGGCCTGAAAAAGGAAGGATGGTGCAACAGTGAAGAGGTTTTTTGAGTCCCACTGCTACATAAAGCAACACCCATACCATTGCAATGGAGGTCATTCATGCCAGGTATTAGAACCCGCTGGTCCTCCAGTAATTTCTGAATTGTGCATTCCATAGAACAAACCTTGTGGTGTAGATCCCCAATCTCCTCCTGCAGTTTTGCAAGTGCCTCTGTGGTGCTTGTTGGTAGTGCCAATTCTGGTGCTGGTGGTGGTGTGGGTGTGGGTGCTGGTGCTGTCCCCAACCCCTTACTATCTTGTGAACAGTGTTGATAGACTGTATGCTTCCCCCTCAGTGGCACAGATGGTCCTCCACCACCATCACTCACATCGTCATGCTGTCTGGCCTACCGCTGTACCAGGTGGCAGAACTTTAGATGTGTACGCTCGCTGTCAGTTCCTAGATGACTTGCCTTTTTCCCAGACTGAACAGTGTGTCAGAGATGTTGCACTTAAAAACTACACTATCATCACGGGGGTCAAATGTAAAAAAATTCCTTGACCAAGGAAGATCATAGCTGCTTCACACATGGTGGCAATGAGGAGCCAGAAGATGATAGTGTGTGTCCTCATGGAGGACAGCCAGTGGCAGTGGCAGTGGTAGTACCACAAGTAGACACAGTGGGTTCAGGCTGCTGCTACAAAGCTGGTGGCTGCTGTGGAGCTGTGAGAATGGGGGACTGCTACACTGGGGCTGGGGGTTTAGGCCGCTGCTGCAGTGGGGCCAGGACTTGCTGCTGCTGTAGTTGAGGATACTGTGTAGGGGGGATGCTGGATCACCCTTGATCACTGTATGGCACAGGCATAGGTGCCACTACCACAAGTCCTTACACACCCCAAGACTTCATCCAGGAAGAGAAACAGAAACAGACAGAGGGAGAGAAAAAAGAAAAGTGAGAGGGGAAAAAAATGGGAAAAAGAGATCTCGTATAATAAAAAAAGGCAACATATATAAGCAAGAGAAAACTAAATTACTAATAAGAAGACAAAGAATTGAATAAGACTGAAAAAAGAATCAGAGAAAAGGTGTCTAAGTTATAAAAAATTGTTTTTTATGTTTTCCTTTTCTTCTTTTAAAACTGTCAAGCTCCTGTCTCCTCCACTGACTGACTAGCAGTGCTTATGTATAGAGATGTACCATGTGACCAGCAGATGCTCATCCATCTGACTGCGAGTCACTTGTTTACAGGTAGCCTTATTACATAGATACATAGATACATAGACAGCGTCGGCAGATAAGGGCCTATGGCCCACCCAATCTGCCCATTTGAGCTTGTAAGTTCAGTTTATGTTTTCCTAGAAGTCTGTTGCCCCTTACCCCCTGACCGCCAGAATTCCTTTATGTCTATCCCATGCATTCTTAAATCCCGTGATTGTTTCAGCCCCCACCACTTCCTCTGGCAGGGTGTTCCACTTGTCCACCACCCATTCTGTGAAGAAATTCTTCCTCACGCTTCCTCTGAATAGTCCTCCCTCCAACTTCATCCCATGCCTTCTAGTCCTGGAACATCTTTTTCTGCTTAAAAATACTGTATTCCTGCACCCTGTTCCTCCCTGTAAGATACTTGTATGTCTCTATCATATCCCCTCTCTCCCTCCTCTCCTCCAGGGGAGTACATGTTCAGTTCCTTCAACCTGTCCTCATAGGACTTGTGATGCAATCCATGCACCATCTTTGTTGCCCTCCTTTGAACCTTCTCTACCCTGTCTATGTCCTTACGTAGGTAAGGTCTCCAGAACTGTACACTGTACTCCAGGTGGGGCCTCACTAGTGTCTTGTATAGTGGAATTATGACCTCCCTTTTCCTGCTGGTGATGCCCCTGCCTATGCATCCCAGAATCCTATTTGCTTTACCTGCTGCCTTGTCACACTGTTTCCCTACCTTGAGGTCATCAGAAATGATAACCCCAAGATCCCTTTCCTGCTTGGTGCTTGCTATATCCTCACCCCCCCAACTGATATATTGTGCAAGGGTTTTTGTGCCCCATATGCATTATCTTGCACTTCTTTGCATTGAATTTCAACTGCCAAATCCCTGACCATTCTTCAAGTTTCTGCAGGTCCCTTCTCATTCTGTCTACACCCTCTGGTGTGTCTACTCTGTTACAGAACTTTGTGTCATCAGCGAACAGTGAAATGCTGCCTTCTAGGTCCTGCGCAATGTCACTGATGAAAATGTTGAATAGGACCGGTCCCAGCATTGATCCCTGTGGTACCCCTCTGTGGAGTGACAGCCATTTACCACCACCCTCTGTGTCCTGCCGCCCAGCCAGTTACCTACCCACCACACTACTGTCCTGCCCACACCCATATTCCCCAGTTTGTATAATAGTCTTCTATGTGGCACAGTGTCAAAGGTCTTGCTGAAGTCCAGATAGGCCATGTCCACTGCCCTCCCCTGATCCACCTCCCTAGTCACCCAGTCAAAAAATTCAATGACGTTGGTTTAACATGACCTCCCCCTGGTGAAACCATGCTGCCTTGGGTCCTGTAGTCCATTGACGACCAGATGTTCCACAAATCTCTCCTTCAGTAGTGTTTCCATGATCTTCCCCACTACCGAGGTGAGGCTAACTGGTCTGTAGTTCCCCGCTTCCTCTTTGTTCCCACTTTTGTATAAGGGGACTACATCTGCTGTCCTCCAGTCTTTGGGTACCTCTCCTGTTTCCAGTGATCGGCCAAACAGGATAGCCAGAGGTTCAGCCACCACCTCTCTTAGTTCTTTAAGGACCCTGGGGTGCACCCCATCTGGCTCCATTGCTTTATCAACTCTTATTGCTTACAGTTCCTTCAGGACCCTTTCTCGTGTAAAGGGACTTGTGTCCATTTCTGCACCATTCTCGCCCCTTGTACTCCCTTCAGACCCATTACCCTCCCCTTCCTCAGTAAAGACTGAGCAGAAATACCTGTTCAATATGTCAGCTTTACTGTTGTCATCCTCCACGCGGCCCCCATCATCTACCTTCAGTTTCACTATCCCTCCCTTTGTCTTGCTTTTTTCACTTATGTACCTGTAAAAGGTTTTGTCCCCTCTACCCACTGATTTTGCAATGTGTTCTTCTGTCTGAGCTTTGGCTTCCCTTACTGACCTCCCTGCCTCCCTTTGCTTCTCCTGGTACTTCTCCCTATCCCGTTCTGCCTGTGTCTTTTTGTATTACCTGAATGCAATCTTTTTGGCTTTCACTTTCTTTGCTACCTCTTTGGAAAACCATAATGGTCTCCTCTTCCTTTTCCTCTTGCTAACATGCTTAATGCATAATTATGTTGCTCTTGTAATCCCCATTTTAAATACTGCCCACTGTTCCTCAACCCCTGATTCCTGCCCCATTCCCCTTAATGCCTCTTTCAAGTATCTCCCCATTTTCCCAAAGTCTGCCCCCCTAAAATCCAGGATACATGTTTTTGTGTGGTTTGGTTCTGCTCTTTCTGTGATTTCAAACCACAATGACTGGTGGTCACTGTTCCCCAGGTGCTCTCCCACTGTTACCCCCATCACACTGTCCCTGTTTGTGAGCACAAGGTCCAGTATTGCCTTCTGCCCAAACATCACATGAATGTACTTCAAGAGGGAAGTTACAGGCAAAGTTGCTAGGCAAAGCTGCAAAGGTGAATTTCCAACTAAATAGGTCCAGAAACAAATGATTTGACACCTTTTATTGGACCAACATGGATGTTACAGAAAAGAACAAAGTGTTCTAGCTTTTGAACCAACCAGGTCCTTCTTCAGAAGCTTTATGGCAGTTATTTTGAAAATACCATACTATCAACACCAGATTATGCTGAAAAAACAGAAATAATTCTCATTGGTTTAACATATATATATACAGTGTATAAAAAAAAACATAACAGAAGATTATGTCAGAGAAGCTAATTAACACCAGTATGCTTTTAACTGAGAAGCCTCAGAAGGGCAAAGGTTATCAAGAATTCTCAACAACCAGAGAGTTCTTCTCACATAAATTTTAAAATGTCTCAGTATGCTAAGAAAGCATTCAAGTGATAAAAAAAACCTTGGGATAGCATTCTCTCTAATACATGTAAGATGAGCTTACAATTTACATTCCAAGTGTCCTGGTGTATTAAAGAACAGATAATGAGAGACAAAATCCTGAAATTAGGTATAACTGCAAGTTAAAAATAAGCCCCAAATTAAACATACACATATAAACATGATGCATGATAGTATTACTTGTAAGTGTAAGTGCCAAATAAAAATACTTGTCAAGGACCCCCAAGAAAATGAGACCATGAGCCTGATAAGTGCAGATTTCAACACAGAGTCAGTGTATAACAAAAATGCACAGAATCAGTCTAAGGAATCTGAATGAAAACTTCCAAGGATGAAATCCTCCAGGACCCCTCCTTTTTCTCCCCATCTCTCCCTCCCCCTCTCTCTCTCTCTCTCTCTCTCCTTGGGAAAGACACTGTAACTAGTAGGAATGAGATATACTTTATGTACAAGAGTCATAATACAGCATCATTCACACCAATATTAATCTTTACCCAAAGGAATTACACCTTTTATGAATCCCCAAGTAAATGAAATATGCATCTTAATATGAGCAGATTTAAAAATGTGACAGTGTGTAATCCCACCACTGACAACTAGTAGAAGGAAGTAAATGTACACATATGTGAAAACTAAGTGTCCTAGCTACATAACAGTTGCCCCATGCCACAATCCCCCCACACATACATGTGTAATTACACCACACCACACCACACACACACCTGCACACCACACACAACCACAACACACAAGTATAACAAACACAGCCCACACGCACCACACCACACCGCGCACACACACACAAAACACACACACCATACCCACAACACACAAAAACACAACACATGCAAAACACACACAAACACACACATACAAACATACATTAATACACACACACACACACACACACACACACACACACTCACACACACTCACCACAGTGTTAAGGTGAGAAGTCAACATGTAGATAACCATAAACTTACAAAATCAAAGGCCCGCTGAAGAACTAAAGTATTTATGTCCATCTTTTAAAGTATAGGTCTGTGTAAGTTTAAGTGGAATAATGTGTCATATAACCAACATCAATGTTCATCCCATCTGCCACCATCTTGAGAAGTGAAATAAGTCTAATTTCAGAAGCCAGTCTCTGTTGCGTACTGTTGAAATGTCCTTTTAAGACCATCACAGACATAAAGCTTCTGAAGCCATAAAGCTTCTGAAGAAGGACCTGGTTGGTTCGAAAACTAGGGCACTTTGTTCTTTTCTGTAACATCCATGTTGGTCCAATAAAAGGTATCAAATCATTTGTTTCTGGATCTGTTCTTAAAAGGACTAATATGGCACCTATAACATTTTTTTGCAACTAAATAGGTAAAATTAATGAATGTATCTGCAAAGAAGAATTTGTTGAATTTGCATTAACTTCACTGGTGGATTAAAACATCACAACACCTCTAGAGTTGACCCAGAAACCCAAATATTTGTTTCACACATCACTTCCAGAGGATCCATTGGTAGTAGCAATGAGCAGATGGCAAAACCAGCATAGCACTTCAGTTGTGAGGCAGACTGAAATGCCATAACTTTGGTCTTTTCCATATTTATCGCTGCACAGGACTTCGCTTCCAGAATCCTTCCCTTGTGTCTGTCCAACCCCCTCTTGAACCCCTCCACCATCTCTGCCTCCACCAGCACCCTGGGCGGCACATTCCATGGCTTCACCACCCTCTCAGTGAAACAGTACCTCCTCCTTTCTCCCCTGAATCCCCCCCAGCTTCCACCCATGCCGTCTATTACATTGTATACAAATGTATTAATGCTGCCTGTACCTTCATGTTAAGGCCTTTATGCAAAACTCAATAAACTTTAAATTAAAAAAAAAATATATATATATATATATATATACACACAGCCTTCTGGATGACCTGCAGTCCTACAACTGGGCTCCTCTTGTTTATTGTACTGACATAGATGTTGACCTCTCCCTCTTTTCCTCTCATTTCACATTGGCCTGGGACAACCATGCCACCCTGATGAGATCTTGAGTAGGTGGGTTTCATCTGCCTTGGGTCAGTTCTGAATTTACCTCTCTCCTTAGGATCAGTGAATCAGATGCCCTTGCATAAGCCCTTCGGTTCCCATGAGGACTGGTTGAGATATCATCAGTTGTGTAATGGATGCACAAAAGTGTCTCAGAGAGGGAAGGCTAATTATTTTAGCCTCAGATCTCCAAAACAATATTAATTCCCCATGTAAATTCGGGAGGGTTATTCATTTAAGCAATAAGGCATGACAGGATGTATGCTATTGTAATAACATCACATCTCAGGTGGTTGAAGCACAAGACTGCAGGCTGAGTGCATTCAACTTTTGAGGTGTGATGTTATTACACATTATAAAATGGGTAGAAAGAATGCTTGCTCCAGACTGGCCATGAGGTACTTTCAGCTGGGCCTTTATCCCACCACAACGACTCAGCAGAAAGTAGCACAACAAAAATATGTGTAAAAAATACATTCGGGCCCAGATATTCAAAAGGGTTGCACCAGTGCAAGTCCGAAAATGTGCCATTCTGCGATATTCAGCAGGAGGCAGATGCGCCTCCCAAATCACGCTGCGCAATAGCGCAATGATAATGAATGTATGCGCAACTGAAGGAGGAGGAACCATGCATAAATGGCACAGTGCGATATTCAACAACATGTGCCATGCGCAACAGGGGAGCAAGCAGAAGTTGCGTGATAGCGGAAATGAGCCAAATTAAAAAGGAACAAGGGAGAGGCACAAGAATGCTACAGGGAAGGCACATGAGGCTGAACTCTAGCTGCACAAACAGGGTAGGAGGGACACACAGGGTAGGCCAGGGAAAGGGCACCCCGAACACAGAGGCACAGGGAAGGTGTGGGGAGCCATAGCCAATGCGGAAGGGGGAAGTGCCACACAGCATTGAGGCCACCACAGGAAAGTGTTCCCGGTGCAGGGGAAGTAGCAGCCAGGACAGCGGGGGGAACACAGAAACAGCTGCCAGTGGGGGTGAACACAAGCCAGGGACATGGCCAGTGCCACCATCCAGATGGAGGCAGTAATGAGGGGGGTGAGAAGGCGGGCAGCAGGGGGGTGCGGCCGTGGAAGGGCCCATCAGCGGTATGCCCCCAACAGGCAGTACCGAGCCCGCACCAGCTTCGAGCTGTACAGCGATACTGAGATTGTGGGCTGGTACCGCCTGAATCAGGCAATTCTGAGGCAGCTCTGCGAGCTGTGCAGTGATGTGATGCAGGCACCCACATGACGGAGCCATGCTCTGTCAGTGGAGACTAAAGTGACAGCTTGCATGTGCTTGCTCGGCACGGGTACCTTTCAGAGACCAACAGGGGACACCACAAGCATAACCCAGTCGGCCGCGTCATGCCACCTCACCCAGTTCCTCAGCGCACTGCTGCCACATGCTGCAGAGTACATCCATTTCCCCAGCACACTGGTGGAGTGCACAGCAAACATACAGGAGTTCCACAGGGTAGCACGTATGCCTGGCATGCTAGGGGCAATAGACTACACCCATGTGGCCATCCACACATCACCTGGTCCCGAGGGGGCTGCATATATTAATCGGAAGGGCTATGCTAGCATCAACTGCCAGGTGGTGTGTGATGCCAGGGGGCGCATAATCAATGTCTGTGCCACACACCCTGGGGAGCACATGATGCCTTCATCTGGCACCAGTCGGCACTGTGCCACAGATTTGAGAGTGGGGACATCCCCACTGGCCACTTAGTGGGTGAGTATGCAAACCACACGGACAAACATAGGGCTTGGGAGGGGCATGGTCAGAGGTGACATGGGTAGTGGCCTACATGGCCCGGGGCAAGGTGATGCTGATCACCAAACTAACCTCCACCCTCTACACACAGGTGACAGTGGATACCCACTCCGTCCCTGGCTGCTCGCACCATACCAGTGGCCCGCCACCCCATCGCAGCAACGCTACAGTGAGGCACATGCCACCACATGTAATGTGATTGAGTGGGCGTTCGGTATGCTGAAGGCATGTTTCCATTGCCTGGACACCTCTGGTGGTGCCCTATAGTACAGCCCCTCAAGGGCCTGTGGGCTATTCCTGGCATGTTGCATCCTGCACAACATGGCCAATGAATGTGGGATAGCCGTACAGGTCGAAGAGGGGGATAGTGATGGGGACGATGAGGACGCCAGTGACAATGGTGATGGGCAGCCCCCCCTTGGGCGACGGGACCCCCGACTGCTCCAGCTGGCACAGCTGCACCGGAACACCATCACGGAAGAGCACTTCAGCCAACCCAGTCATGGGGCCATGTGCAAACACCAGTGGCAAAGGCACAACTGAAAAACGCACATGGACACACACCAGGGGTGCATGCCATCAAGAGAAGTGGCCAGGCATGGAACCGCACACACCATCAGGGATGGGCGAGGTCTAACATGGCATGTGGTCAGACACACACACACACACACACACACACAACTCACCAGACATGCACAAAGGGTAGGAGGCACGCTGACCCAGACCACCACCCCTAGCCACACAGATGTCCACAGACCACCATGCCCACTGCCTGTCATTGTGCGTGTGTCAGACGCTGGGCACCATTGCACAGTGGTGTACATCACAATGCAGGCTTTATTATGCTCACGCAACTGCAGACAGCAGCCAGGAGGGTGTGCAGATGGACTGTGTGTGAGTGCAGGGCTAGGTACCCACCCGTGCATTGCCCGCTGAATGACACAATGCACACAGGGCAGCATCAGACAGTAGCCACGCTGGGAGACAGGTCAGTCACGTGCCACAGTGCCACGGCCACCATGGATGCATGGGCAGCCCCACTGAGACCCGCCAGGAGTGACAGGTTGACCACTGGACTCATGGGGTGGCACTGATGGTCCCCCAGGGGTTCCACTGCATGAACATGACCGTGCTCACGCAGGGGTCTGCAGCACACTGAACATGTCTGTGGCAGGCGTGCTCGGGATGCCCGCAGCTGAACCCGGTGTCAACAAGGATGGTGTCGCACGATGCCAGGAATGGGGGGTGGACATTGCACTGCGTGGTGTCTGCGACGCATAGGCAAATAACTGTGTGCCCATTGTTGCCATGACAGCAGTGAATGCCTGTGTCTGCCTGTCAATGGCAGCGGTCACATCCTCCTGCAACTGGTCCATCCCTGCCAGGAGCAGACCGGTGTCTCTGCTGTGATGCTCCTCTGCCTGGTGGAGAGCCGCACTCAGTACATCCACCGCCTTCACAATCTGCATCTGCTGATTGACTGATGCTTGCAGTATGTGGGTGTGCTCATCCAAGAGGTCATCTGCCTGATCGGCATGCTGTCCCTCAGGGTGTTCGCAGCCCTGATGCTCATCACCCCTTGAGGGTGGGCGCTGCACACCAGGGCCAGGCCTGGGCATGTCCACAGGCAGTGCACTGATGCCACCCCCTGACACTGTACCCCCATGGCCATTGGCCGACTGCTGATGCTGCCCCTCCTGCTGCCACTCCCCAGGGCTCAATGGTGCCGCCACAGTGGCTGCAACAGTCCCACTGTCCTGTACACACACCAGTGCTGTCCCACCTGTGCTGACAGGCACAGGCTGGGACTCTGATGACACGCAGGCCTCCACGGCGGCACCACCCACAGCCATGGCCGTGATGTAACCTGCTGTGCGGCCATCCTGTGGCACACACGTGTCACTGCCCATGACGTTAGCTCCATCATCATCGGTGATGGATCCAGCACCAGCCCGAGTCTCAGCATGCTGGCATCCATGGACGCTGGCATGCTGGGACACAGGCAGGGCCTCCTCTGCACCTGCTCCACCAACATCAGTCCGGATGTCCAGGCGGGCCCACTGTCACCCTGACTCACTTATTCCTGTGGAGGTGGATGGGCCCTCCTCCATCTCCATGTAACTGGCCTCAATGGAGAAGCCCACCACCGCTGACCCATGCAGATGCTCAGGAGCTGTAAGGGGAAAAAAAGTAGCGTTACTGCATGTGCCTACCCTGCCCCCCCAATAGACAGACCATGACCTACCATGCAGTGATGGGCTACCACCCGTCTGGAATCCACCACATGGAACACCCTCAATGGTGCAATACTGCATGCTGCCAGCAACCCGCTTCTCCTGTGGGGTCAGGTGTAGCACCTCCGGCTGTCCCCCACCTGTCGCAGACCGTGCTGCCCTGATGGCAGTCACCTTCTCTTTAATCCTCCGCCTGTCTGTGTCCATCTTCTTTTTGCACTCCTGCAAGGAGCACTGGTGGCTGCCATGCAGGTTTACAGCATGCGCCACCTCCTCCCATGCAGCAGCACGGGCCTATGATGTTCCCTGGCATCTGCTGAGCAGCGGCTCCTGGTCTAGGTAGGCTTTGAACAGGGCATCTGTCTCAGCCTTAGTGATATTCAGCCTCCTCTGCCTCCCATGTCTCTGTTCCTCTTCCTCCACCACACGCTCGGTCATGATTCATCCTGTGAGAATGACAGGTGTTACCTGTGACTGTGCAGTCCCATGCATGTCCCAAACACCACAGTCCACACTCCCAAACAGCATGCAACTCACCGCAGTATACTGCAGTAACCGACTATGGCCAGTGCAGCCCAATGTCGCACTTTTATAGCGCAACCCGTGCAAATGAGGTGATGAGCATCTTTAAGTGGATGCAAATGCAGTGACTGCGCCATTGAATGGCTAATTAGCTGATTTGCATATGCTGGCTGAATATCGCACTGTTGTGCTTTGCACAATTGTGTTGAATGTGCTGAGCCAAGGGCGCAGTTCTGTGACATGTGCAGTACACACCTCACTGCGCATGGCCGGGTTGATGACGCAAGTGCCTGCTGCGCTGCTGATGTACTGTGTGTGGGAGGCAATGCAGGGCATGGCCACCATTGTGCCAGTGGTGCTACAGCACTGTTCACCTGTATGGCACTGTGGTACTGGGGCGTCGTAGGCGCACTGGGGCAACAGCGCTGTAGGCCACTACAGGAGGTGGCCCACAGGCACCCAATCGCGCTAGACGCATTGGGTTCCAATCGCTCTGTGGCTGTCCGTGCGCCACAGACCCTTGATCCTGTGCCTGACCTTTGCATAGAAACATAGACTTTAATGGCAGATAAGGACCACTTGGCCCACCCAGTCTGCCCATTTCCCTACCTACTGGATAAGCAGCAGATTCTAGTTAACTAACAGCCTACTTCCTGCCACCCCCCACTACAATTGCCTTATGTCTGTCCCATGCATGTTTGAATTCCCCCACTGTTTTATCCCCAACAACCTCCCCAGGAAGGCAGTTCCTGGGGAGGTTGTTGGGGCTAAAACAGTGGGCATGCATCAGGCATGGGTGCACCACTATCACGCTGTTCGGTGACATCGCAATAGGGAATGGCAGCGCTGTACTGCACAGCATCTGCACATTGCAGGACCATGCTGCAGAGCTCCATTTTGATTGAACTGAGCAGCAGAGATGGCGCAGAGGAGTGCTGTGCAGTGGAGCCAGATCAAGCTGGCAAACCTTGTGGCCATTGTCTAGCCACATGTTGGGGCTTTGTTTGGGGAGGCACCCCTGGACAGGGACAGGAGTGAAGTATGGCAGGAGGTGGCCAACACCCTGGAGGAGGCCACCGGTATGGGGCAGACAGCAGAGCAGTGCCGCCACCGTTATGGGGACCTGAGGTGCAGGGACCCAGACCTGCTTGCCCACCTGTGGGCACGTGCCAGGAGGGGCAAGGTGCCACGGTCAGGTAGGTGCAACATCCATACACTTTTATCGTCCATACGGGTATCACAGTTGCATGTGTCTGGCACATGGGAGGGGCCATCCGTGTTGGCCGTGGTGGTGGTATCGGGTGTGGGGTGGTGGGTCTGGCTGTGGGATTGCACACACATGGGGGTGGGGGATATTGCTACCGGATTGTACTGATGTTCCTCTCTCCATGTTTGCACCTTAGGGCCAGAAGATAGGAGGTGCAACCGTGAGGGGAGGCGCCATATGTTAGAGGAAAGAGAAAGGAGGGATGAAGGTGGTCTGCGGCGCGTGGACCAGCCTGCTGATGGTGAGTGCCTTACATCCATGATTACTATTGCATGCTGTATAACTGAGTGGGCAGTTGGGCATGGCCACCATCCAGTAACATCATTGCCATGCACGCATCTTGTTACAGTCAGCACTGTCCAGTGGCACTGCATGTCTGGGAGTGTGTCAATGGTGGTCCATGCGTGCACCGGGCACATGGCTGTGGCACTGCCTTCACACCGCATAGCCAAGTCACTGTACAGCCATGGTGGTGCTGTGCAGGACATGGGCGGTGGGTGTGTGCAGTGGTCCACATGGCTGTGGCTGCCTGGATGGGCAGGTCTTGTGGACACGGTCACTGTGGGTGGTCACACACCATCACAGGGGTGTGTCACATGGCTGTATGCCATGCACAATGGGTGGGCTGCAGGGGGATGGCCATTCACACCTATTGACTCTGCTCCCTCATCCTAGGTGGCCGGACTCTCCAGCAAATCCAGCAGGACATCCAGGAGCTGCTGCGGGTCAGGAGGGAGACTTTGGAGCTCCTGAGGCAAATCCACCACCATGGGGTGAGGAGGAGGAGGTGGAGATCCCATCGGCACCAGGAGGAAGAGGACCGGGGTGGCCAGTGACGTCCACATGCCCCAAATACCACCTTCCCCCCTTTGACCCACCCTCACACCCCTTCTTCCCTCTCCCATATGTTCACCCCTGCCCTTTACCCACCCCCACCTGTTATGTGGCCCTTCCCCCACTACTGTATATAGTTTTGTACATGGTTTTATTGTACATAGTTTTAATATACACATTTTGTTATAACAACTGTGGTGGTCTCTGATTTGCATCAGGCTACAGGTGCTCAGCTGCAGTGGTGTGCATGGCATCAGGGGTGGTGCACGCATGGGCGTGTGTGTGTGTGTGTGCGTGTGTGTGCAAGGTAAACCACCTATGGTGTGGACAGGGGGATCAGTCACTGTCTGTGGTTTGTGTGTTGTACTCTGTGCACTGCATGCCTGTGTGCAGTGGTCCACGGGACCTGTACTGTGTGCATGGCGCCCCTGTCAGACTGTCCATGGCCTGTGCAGCTGACACCCTTGCATGTCTGTGATATACACGGTCTGCTGGCATGTCAGTGGTGGCTGTCCATGCTGGATAACAACTGTATCCGGCACAATGCCAGGTTGACCGCCATCACCAGTATGGTGCACATCTGCCTCTGGTGGCACTGTGGCCTCTGCTGTTGTTGTCCCCCATCCATGCTGTCACTTGTGTCTGTTGCCGGGGATGTGCTCCAGTGTCTGTCACTTGTGCTCCGGCAGCATGCTGGTGGCATACAGCTTCATGGTGCCTGCGCAGGGTGGCTGGCACACCTGTGCAATGTTGGGGTGCTGGCTGTGTGTACACATCAGCCGTGGCCACACGCCAGTGGCTTGGTTGACCCGCTACTGTGTCCCTGTGTTGCTGTACCTTTGGGTATGGGTGGGTGTTTGTCCATGCACTGTGTTGCATCCTGTGTGGTGCATGCCTCCATGCTACACTGTGTGTGCCTGTGCTGGTTGTTGTGGCCAGTGCTGGGATGGGATGTGTCCTTGGGAGGGTGTGTAGGGTGCTGTACTACTGGAGGTGGGGTTCGGTGCATGCCCTGTCGCATGTGGGGTACCTCGTGTGCTGACGCATGGTCAGTCTCTCAGCTGCACCTTGGGGGGGGACATGCAGGGCAGCACTGTGTATGCATCTGTTGCATCACTGTCTGCTGCCGCCCACTGCAGGGTGTCCATGGTGGGGCTGCCTTGCATTGCTCCATGGTGCACAGGGTTGCATTGTCACAGTGGGGGTAGTGGCATGCATGGGGTGTCCTGCACTGTTGGGTGCTACTACTGGGCAGGCTGTATGGGGATCATGGTGCAGAGTGTGCTCTGCATTGGTGGGATGGTGTGGTATGGAGTGATCGGCCATACTTGTGTGCCAGTCACAGCTTGCCAGGGGGTGTGATGGGGCACCATGGCCTGGCTGTGGGTTGGTTGCTGGTATCCATGGGCCGGTGGTTATTCCAGCTCTCCCCCGGTTATGCAGTGCATGGGGTGTGGGAGGACGATGTCTGTTCTGCTGTGTGTTCCTCTGCCCATCTGTGGCATGGGTGGTGGGCCCCTGCATCTCTGGTTGTGCTGTTGCATTGCTGCCCTGATGCTGGAAGCATCCCTGGTTGAGCTATGACGCATCTGGACTGCTCAGCTGAACATCCCTTGTTGCGCTATGGCGCATCAGATATGCTGTTTCACCTCCCTAGTTGTGCTATGGCACAGGTGGTGCGATATTCAGTCATTGGCCATAGGCATATCTTGGCCTGTGCAGTTTTTGAATATCGCTCTTCTTGCGCATGGGTGCAGTGGACTTGCACTTGCTCCTGCTGTTGCACACTTTTTGGGCGCAGTTTGAATATCTGGGCCTCGGTGTACTAAAAATGACTCATTTCATAATTGCAATAAAGCACTCCAGGAGTGCATTATGGCAGGCTAACGGCCCTTCTCAAGTGGTGGAAGCACCTGGCTTCACCTTGTGCTTCAGCCCACCTGAGGTGAGCCATTATCCAACCATAATGCACCTCCTGTCATGCCTTATTGCTTATATAACACACACCTGGAGTATCTTATTGCTATTATAAAATGGATCATTTTTTTTACAATAGAAAAATTGAAAAATATGTTTAAAATATATATATATTTTTTTGTTTTTTTGGTAGGGCAGGTACACCCACTGAAATAAAGTCCACAATTTCTGCCTTGTCTGGCAGGTGGTGCTGCTCCTACATGGTTGCCCAGTATTGCCTTGTAAGTCTCTCTTTGTGGCTCAGTGTAGTCAGATCAAGTGAAAGTAGTGCTGGGACCTGAAGCAGACCAGGAGAAAAAGGGGATATTTGTACTATTAATTCCATTCAAGATTGACTTCAGACTGCACAAAAAAGGTGAGGGATATGGGAGGAATCCTAGAGTTGTGACTGAGTGACTGTGTAGCGTGGTGTTGAAGTGTGCATGCACTGTCAGAGTTAAGATGTTGAATGGGGGGTTGGAAAAGTCATTTAGAGCCGCAGCTTCTTTCTATTTCTGTAAATTATGTTGAAGTGGTATTGGAGATGACAGAGGGGTGTACAGTGCTTTTTGTAAGTAGCCAAATGTAGTTTTTATGTTACCATTTTTCTGCCAAATTGAGCGGTGTCACTGAAGCATGCGAACAGCAGTTATGCTTTGCGTTTAAGTGAAGTCGCTCACTTTAGATAAACAAAATGGGCATGAAGATTTAATTTATTTTATATCCTGCAGTATTGTGTTTCTTGTTAGTGCTTCCATTATTGATTGAATTGCTGTTTCGGACTGGTGACATTGTTGTGGGGAGGGGGGCTAATGTTGTTTACAGCAGTGGCCCGGAGCAGCAGTCACTTCTGGAGGGGAGGCATGATTTCTGCCTCTGTCATGTGATCATGTGTGTGTCTGAACTTCATACAGTGATGTTACTGTGAAAGAGCATCACTGTTCCAGGAATCCTATGACCAACCAGAGGTCAAGAAATTTCCTTGCCATTGTATAATCTATTATTGACCCCCCTTCTACATATCCACACTTACACTCAAACTACACAACCATCCCTTGGTCATCTCTGAGCTCTCAAAGGCCGCTGCTGTTTTGAGCACTCATTTTACCTCCTGTGCCCTCCACACCTGTCCGTCTTCTACTTCTTTATCTACTGTTACTCCTTCCCCCTCCCCTTCTTTGTTTACTTTCTCTCCAGTCTTGGCTTCTACTAACTTGCCTGTTCTTCATGCTCTTAATCCTTCTAGTCCCTGTGGCCTGGATCCTAAACTTCCTTACCTCTCCCTACCTGCCCCATCATTGCTCACCCCACCTTCAGAATTGCTAAATATCTCAGCTTTGCTGTTCCCACTTGCTGGAAAGAGGCAATAGTTCTCCCCCTCCACAAAGGGGGTGACAGCTGTATCCCTTGTAACTGTCACCTTATTTCTCTCCTCCTCTTACTGGCAGAACCCAAAAAAAGCTTGTTTTCATTTTTTAATTAAATATAGTTTATTAACTTATAGATAACAGCCATAAGAGCAATAAACAACAACCACAACAATAAAACAGACACAAATAAGAAATGAACAATAAACGTATGTACTAGGGCTGTGCGAATAACGAATATCATTTCCCGAATACCACCAATAATGAGCTATTCGTTGTTCGGATTCCGAATAATGAATAGTGCACTATTCGTCTGGTATTCGGGAAGCACTTCTAAAAAAGCTAAAAGTGCCCCCAACCCTCCTCCCTAACCCAGATCTGGCAAGATAAGAATGAACTCCCTTCCCCACCCTCAGATAGCACAAAACCCCTCCTCCCCAACCACTTCATGCAAGTCATAATTAAAAATAAGAAAACATAAGCAAAATCCAATGGGTGACAGCACAACCCCACCCGCCTCCATGGCCGGATACCAAGTTTCAATACTGTGCCCTCTCCTCACACACACACACCCATCCCCACCCCCCACAGCCAGTAGCAGCATGCACCCAGCACCCTGCAGCTAAAGAGAAGTTAAAAAAAGGCAGCTGGCACAGCCCACCCTCCTCCTCGACTGGCTGCCTTCTTGTGAATGAAATCAGTCACTTGCTTGTGCTTATATAGTAGAACAAGCTGATCATCACTAAATAAATAAATAAGATAGATAGATAGATAGATAGATAGACAGACAGATAGATAGATAGATAGATAGATAGATAGATAGATAGATAGATAGATAGATAGATAGAGATATATTTGAGATAGGATGTGATTACAAGGTGAGAGCAGATAAAACCTCAAAAATTGTCCTGCCTGGTTTGACCAGGGCAAAGAACCCAAACATTGTAAAACACAATGAATCATCTGGTAAAATTTGAAACAATCTTTCTGGTGGAGACTGAACTAGTGTTGTAAGTCCTGACAACAAACATGTAAATTATTAGAAAGAGGTCTTCCAGGGACAGGAAGTGCAGACCTGGCCAAAATCCAGGCTGAAGTGTCTTTTTTAGCAATTAAAAGATTTGGGTTGTTGAATGGTGGCTGCTTTGGATCTTTATAATGAGAGAGCTTTAAATGCTTACAAAACTGGGCATGGGTACTTATCTACCAGAAAATCAGAGTATGGCGCAGTGATACAGGCAGACATGATGGCAGAATATAAAGCAGGATAGAAAGGGAAAAATGGCATTGACAAGGAAGGTTTTGCTCTACTCACAACCATGAAGGAGGGGGGGACATGATTGAGGTCTTCAAGTACCTCAAGGGAATACATAGGGTAAACATGGAGGGGATCTTTAGACTAAAGCAGGGAGGTATCACCAGAGAGCATGGCTTGAAGTTGGAAGGTGGAAGGGTGAGGGGGGAAAGAGAAGGAGGTTTTTCACTGAGAAGGTGGTGGACCCTTGGAATGCACTGCCTGGCGAGCTGGTTCAGAGATCCACAGTGGAGGGCTTCAAGAGAGGGTGGGACAGACACAGAAAGCAGATGTATAAGATGATGGCCTGGCCAAGGGGGGTGGGGATGGATGATAGGGGTTTCTGGAACACAAGGGGGGGGAGACCTCGGCACCCAACTAGGGATCTGAGGTTTGAGCAGACTCGATAGACCATAAGGCCTAATCTGCTGGCAATTAGTATGTTAGTATTAGATAACAAAAGATCACTAGAAAAGCACCACTGAAAATATCGAAGGAGGGAGAATAAAAAAAGAAGTGTATTGTGTTAGGGGGGCTCATAACAAAAAATATTACCAAGTGCAAACACTTAGGAGAAAGTTACATACTCGAAAACAAATAGGTGTTCTATCAAATGAACTGTAGAACTGGTTTGCATGTAGACCAAATTAAACCATGCTTACTCTGGTCAATGGTGAAAAAAGTCTTATCGGTTTATTATCGCACAATGAGTGGTTTGTACAAAAATTCAGATCGACTTAGTAAAGCTTACCCTCATAGGTGCTTCAAAGTGCAAGTGCAAATGTATTTTCTTTTTTTATTCTATATTCTAGTTATGCTCCTGTCCTCCATGCCCCCTTCCAACTGACCCTCCCAGCCCCAACATCCCAGAATTACCCGGGCTTACCTTTCTGCCCGGCCCGGGACCAGAGGCTGCGTAGAGTTGGACTTTATCCTGAGGCCAATAGATTGATTTTCTCCTCCACTTTTTTCTCCCTGAACCCTGTTGCTGGGGCACACACATCAGATGTGCGTGGGTTGAGGTACGCGCAAGTCTGGAAAGCCCTGCAGCACCCACCACTTCTGAGTGCCCTACAGACCCGCACTTCCCCAGGCCTCCACCTGGGACCAGTCATTCATGGGAGTGCAACTCCATCCCTCCTGGGAGAGGAGAGCTGTCCTCCAGATGCTTAATCTTCTCCCTCCCCACCAAACCTCGATGGCCTGGGCTGGTTCCCGAACCTGGGTCACCGGTGTGGCATGAGGTGTGGCATCCAGCACCTCAACCATCAGCACCACCATGCCAAATGTTGTATTTTTGATGTAGTCCTTGTCGTGATCACTGCTCTGATGATGACAAGGCTCAATACGTAAGCACATGATTTCTGTGTGCCTGTGTACTTCCTGGTTTTAGGCATCTGTTTGTTTGTAGCTTCTTAGCTAGTGATGGGTTGCTAACTCATTTTTCCATGGAATACATTTAAAATAGAACATTTGCCCTTGCACTTTGAAGCACCTGTGAAGGTAAGCTTTACTAAGTTGATTTGCATTTTTGTACAAACTTTCACTGTGCAATAAGAAACCAATAAGACTTTTTTCACCATTGACTAGTGTAGGCATGGTTTAATTTGCCCCACTGAAAATACCTGGCACCATGTAATACAAAATAATATCTCAACAAGTGCAGTAATTGTAAACTTCCCCGCATTGTGGGTCTGAACAGTTTGAGATATGCTCACTGTGTCGGCTTGTCTAAACATAAAAAGCTGTTTAAAGTCAAATGGAGGCATTTGAACCAGGACATTTGCAGTAATTTATTCAACATCCCCAATGGGTACAGTAAATGGGGCAGGACATTCATTTTAATGATATTCACTCTACTCTGAGTGTAAGCAGTAAAGATTTGCACTGTCTCAAATCTAACTCAATAGTTTTGAGTAAAGGGTTGAGATTAAGTGCTTTCAGAGAAGCAGAGGTAAGCATGAGTTTAATACTTAAGTAATTTAAACATTTAGTTTCCTAGGTGAGGCCCAATGGTTCGCTAAGAGCTTTGCAAACATGAGGGGAAAGGGAAAAAACACTGATTCGGCAATACTGAGTTCATATGCTGAAAACTCACTGAAATCACTTATCACTTTGATGACTTCGGGAAGAAGCACCTGTGGGTTTGATAGATGGAGATGTATGTCTTCAGCATATGTTGACAGTTCAGTAAGTGAGTAAAGTAAGTAAAGGCTTTATTTATATTTTGGCGCCCAATCCTGATGGGTCTGGATGCCATTACAGATAAAATTAAAGTTAAGGCAGCATGAACAACACAACAATTTCATCAATAAACTATATCATATATAAAATCAGGTTTAAAAATTATCAGAATATGCCTTGTTAAAGAGATAGGTCTTCAGGTCTCCTTAAATACCTCCACCATTGGGGCCTCCCTTAGAGATTTTGGCAGCAAGTTCCAGAGGTCTGGGCTGACCACCTTGAATGAACAATCCCCCAAGGTTTTCAGCCTGGCCCTCAGAACCACTAGGAGGCCCTAGGTGGAGGAGCAGAGGGAACATCTTGGGGTGGCTGGAGTAAGGAGGTCAGATAGGTAAACAGGGCCAAGGCCGTATAGGACCTTATAGGCGAGCATGCCCACCTTGAAGATGATCCTTCACCTAACAGGCAGCCAGTGCAGATCACACAATACCGAGGTCACATGGCAGGACCTTGGAAGGCCCAACAGCAACTTGGGCACCACTTTCTGCACTATCTGCAGTCAGAGGAGGAGGATCCCTCCATTGACCACAAAGTATAGAGCATTACAGTAGTCCAGCCTGGAAGTCACAAAGGCATGTACCAGTGATGGCAAGTCTTCTGGTGGAATCAGGGGTTTAATTTGGGTGACATTCCTTAAATGATAGAAACTACATTTGACAACAGACAACACCTGGGCTTCCAGGGTCAGCCTGTCATCAAGGATGAAACCCAAATTTCTCAACCTTGGGGAAACCATCAATGGATGGGACCTCAGAACCAACCCAGTTGCCACTCTGGAGGCATATCCATCATGCCATCAACCAGGCTCAATCACTAGTACCTCCATCTTGTCTGGGTTTAGGCTCAGCCAATTTGAAGACATCCAGTTGTGAATCTCTGCCAGACATTTATTAAGCACTTCAATGAAACCATCAGCTTCAGGGGCAAATGACATACAGCTGGGTATCATCTGTGTTGCAGTGAAAACCCAAACTGCATTGATTAATGAGCTCTCCAAGGGGCAGAATGTACACTGCAAACAGCATTGGTGAGAGGATCAAATTTTGAGGCACTCTGCATGGCAGGATCTTCAAGGTGGAGAAGAAATTCCCGCCACCACTCATTGCCTCCTGTTGGAGAGATAGGACTCAAACCATTTGATGACTGTTCTGGTGAGTCCGCCATACACTCCAGGGTGATCCAATAGCACAATGTGGTCTGCGGTGTCAAATGGTGAAGTGAGATCAAGGAGGATGATTTAAACTTCTGGAGGCCAATGCAGATACCATGAATTTGAGGTGTGGCATTAATTTTCAGAGTCAGAGGTTCAAAATATAAATTAAATAGCATAAGGGAGAGGAGGAAACACTGCTGAATGCCCCTGGTAATGGGGAAAATATCAGATAGTACACCATTACAAATAATTTGTGCTGTTGGGGACTGAAAAAGAAGTTGGATTCATTGTAAATATGCATTCAGTATACTGAATGTACCCAAAATAAAAAAACAAATAATTCCAAGATACTCTATCAAAAGCTTTCTCTCTGTCCAGGGAGAACAAGTTCGTAGGTGCATTGGTCTCCCTGGATGCAGAGATAAGGTGTTTTATTTTGTGAAGATGATCACTGGAAAGCCTACCGGTCATAAAACTGACTTGTTCAAATCCAATTAAACTCCTCAGACTTTAGTTAGCCTGGTAGCTAAGACCTTGGAAAAAAAAACTAAATATCAACATTAATTAGTCAAATGGGTCTATAGCTGTCAGGCCATGTAGGATTTTTTCTGGACTTTGAAATTAAGGTAAAAGTGGTAATTCCCATAATTCGTGCTCATATAAATAATTATATAGTTGAGTAAAAAGCGAGACTAATTCATTTGAAAATGTTTTATAAAAATTAGAAGAAAATACCTTAATTGGGCTAATTGCGTTCTAGTCTCCTCTGGGCAAGAAGGCTGCAAATATTTTTCAAGTTCTCTAATTTCCCAAAGGATTTGACTACTTTCAGATTCTCTTTTTTTTTTCTTATGCACTGCCACTAACCTGAATCGTCTGCCTCTCCAGGTGCATTTCAAAGCACCCCAAAGTTGGTCTAGATATGGGATGGATCCTGCATTACTCTACAGGGTAAATAGGATAAATTGACATATTTTTCTCAACTGTATTGGTGTTCCGTAGTAATTTTTTCTTTTTTGATTTATTTGATTTATCAGGAAAGTGGACTGGGTCGAAAACCATTACAGGAGGGTTACATATAATACATTACAACAAATGCTAAACAGTTATAAATAAACAGCCATACAATCATACAGATCTGATCTCCTAACACTTAAGCACAATCAGTTACATCATGTAGACATATCCATATGTACAAATGTGCAGGTGTTGTCATAACAGCAGACAATTGACTGGGCTTCTAAATAGTTTCTAACCCCAGTTTTAAAGATGTTTATCTTTTCAGTTATATCTACCCCAAATTTTATCACATTATTCAAAAATCTTGGGACATAGCTTGGCATTGATCATTCAGCTATTTTAATATTTGTCATGGTTTTGTGAAAAGATTTTGTTGAGGTTGTTCTAAGAGTTTTTGATTTGTTCACCCTTGTAAATTCGTCATACAGTATCTTTGGTGTTTTCTGTTTCAAAATGTTATATACTGTATAAACATCAATGCTGAGTACTATATCCTTTGTTGAGGTGGCAGAGTTCCAAATTTCCTATAAAGACTACAGAGGTGCTCATAATTAATACTTCCAGTTACAAATCATAGTATGTTATTGACAGTGAACAGATTGATTAAAAAATGCATGCTGGAAAAACAAATATGGATGGATAAAAGAACAAAAGATGCATGGTTGGGACAGATAGAAGAAACGTTACACAGACTGAACCTTACCTATCTATGGGAGGTTACTAAAAAGGGTATCTTTATTTCTAAATCATACAGTAAACTTATAAAGAAAAGTTTAAAGAAAATCTCATATGAGGAGGAGGATTTAAATAAGCTAGCTAATTCAAGGTTACATTCTCAGTATGCAAATACAAATTAAATCATAATTTAGAACCATACTTAATACATATAAAAAGGAAAAATAAACAGAAGATCTTTGCAAGATTCAGATGAGAGTTATACCCATCAAAATATCACAAATATCTATATAACAAAGATAGAAAGCAAGTAAACAATTTAAATTGTGATTGTAATATGGACTGTCTGGAAATATTGCCACATACAGTATTACTTTGTACTGTCCAATATACCAGGAAATGAGAAACATTTACTTGGCACAATATTTTCAAACAGAAATCCTATCAAAAGATGAAATCTTGTGCATTTTAAAGACTCCACAAATAGATTTTGTCACAAATGATATGTTGCTATTTCTACAATGAATTCATAATCTTATGAATTCTAAAGGAAAGAATATGGTAACATTATGTTTAATTCACTATGGGCCCCTATGCAAAAAAGGGCAGAGTGGCTGCACACCTCATATCTGTGGCACAGAGCCACCCCATGCCCACTGCGCCCCCCGTACAGGATCCACTACTGGGGGTGCACAGCCACTACACACCCAATCCCCCAGCCGTGTGGACAGCAACATGCTGGGGGTGGGTGGAGGGCATGGCAGCACTACGCAGCAACCACTAACATGCGTAGTGCTGTCCACATGGGTGCAGAGGACATGGCAGGCTATGGTGGGGGTGGCCTTGCTGTAATGGCCTTACACAGCCATGGCCATATACCCACAGGAACACCCCCCCTTGGCACTACCAGTCCTGAGCTCCCTCCCTCATATGGTATGAGTCCCCCTGGTCCCTGCAGCTTGGTTCCCCCAGGCACACATAAGGCCCCAGCACACATAAGCCCCAGCCTTGGTGCAGGTGGTGGGGAAGGTGTGCAGTGAGCATTGCCACCAGCAACCCTTGGCTGCCAGGTCCGAGGGTCAGGGGTGGTGTGGATGGTGCCGGGGGGGTTGGGGTGTCTCACCATTGCACCTGTGGTGGCACTGCAGTCCCGGGTCCAGTGCCCCCTGTGTTTCAAGAGCAGGGGATTCTGCTGACTACATGGGTTACAGTTCAATAACCTGGTCCCACCCCATCATGCATGGGGTATCCACTCAGGGTCCCAGGTAGGACTTTGGATTGGCCACCTACCTGGGACCACAATCCCGCCCCTGTCCGCACCACGTGAAGCTGCATGCTGGGGGGTGGGGCCATGGACAGGTGGCTGGTGGTTGTGAATGCTGCTGGTACACATCTATCCAAGGGTGCACAGCTATGTGGGTGGGGTACACACTGATGCTGAGTACCCCCACCCCAGTAGTATATACAGGCCAATATTTATGTTTATAACTGAACTCACAGGTTTATGAATTCTGTACAGAGAAAACTGCTAGAGCAACATAGAATTGCACAAGTTCACTTTAGTTATGTATAAATTGCACTTTGCCGTTATATTTGTTACATGACTATTTATGATTTTAATTATTGTCACTTTATATATGTTTAAAATTGTAAAGATGTAAAAATCAAAAAAAATTAACTTTTGAACTGAGAAGTCTTATCATGTTATTGAAAGTAACTGTATATCTTTGCAATACTGTTTCTGACACATTTACTAACATTAACGTGTTGTATTCCAAAGCTGGCATCAGCACGTGCTGTGCTATTGTTTTCTTTTCCTTATCAGTTAAACTATTTTTGATTCTTCATAAGTAGCCTAGTTTATTGTTAACTTTACTTGTTACCTTAGTAATGTGTTCATCAAAGTATAATGTAATTCTCAGTATTACTATATATTATATATATATATATCCAACTCTAGAGGTCCCACTGACTGTATGTTCCCACACCATCTATCTGATTGTAACCCTATGAAATCTTTCACTGTCAAACATTATGTCATTTATCAATTTGTACTGTTCTGCATACCTGTATGTTATTTTTTACCCCCGGGTCGACCCTGAAAAAAGGGACCTCCGGAGCCCAGTGGGCCTACCCGGTCAACAAAATTCAATAAATAAATAAATAATCACTCTCAAATATCCAAAACTCGTTGCATCCTCCAACCATAAATAATTGTTTCCTCTAATTTTCATGTTGTTGTTGTTGTTGTTTTGTAGCCTTTATTTAGTTCCAAAAGTCATAATCTTAGTTTTTTTTCTTTCAATAATATTTTGTTTCCTACAAGCCACTCTTGCAGGGCTCTATATACTGGTTGTAGTTTTGATTCTAGGTCTGCCCCTGTTTTACTTGTACAGTATAATACTGTATCATCTGCATACAATATAGTTGACACATTTTTTGCAAACTGTTGGCAAATCAATTAAGAATAAGACAAACAGAAGTGGACCCAGAACTGAATCCTGTGATACCCCAGTGTGAGTTTCTCTGTTTTTTTTTGTAGATTTTTTTCTCACTCACCTATCCGGAACTCTCTCTGGCTACCCCACTTGCCTGACTGCTCTTCCACCCACTGTGTTCCCCGTCATCTTCAGAGACATTACAACTCACCAAGGACGGGGGCCCTACAGCCCCAGGGAGTTCAAAGGGGCAGTGAAAGGGAACCAGCATTGGGCGTGTGGTGGCGGCACTGGAGGAGCTGTCGCCTATCTGGTAGGTGGGTCTTTTTCCCCTTTTTTTTACATGCCCTCTTCCCCCCTCCCCCTATGCGTGGTGCACACCCCTGACTTTTCGGTGCACTGCAACCCTGACAGCATTGGGCCACACTGAGACTGTGCAGTCCAACAGTCTGCAGTGCCCCTGGTCTCCAGCAGGGGCCACTGGAGTGCTGGACATCCCCAGTACCCTCCCCAGGAGAGGAGAGCACCCTATGGGTGCTTGGTCCAGTCCCTCCCCTGCCGACCCTCGGTGCCAGAGCTCGCTCCCAAACCTGGGTCACCGGGGTGGCACGAGGTGTGGTGTCCAGCACCTCAACCCTCAGTGCCACTGGGCTGGTGAGTTTCTCTAACAGTTGACTTAGCAGAACCAATCTTGACCAGTTGTTTCCTACTTGACAAGTAGTGTCTAAACCAGTCTTTCAACTGCAAAACCTCTTTAATGAGTATTTGCTAATATACACTTGTGCATATAGCACAAGGCTTTTAACAGTATCAGATGGGGATACCCTGAACAAGGTGACTAAGATTAAGTGCTTACAAAAAAATGGCAACTCAATTATGGTGCCTGTATTCAGGACTACCTGGCAGGATAGTGAATGGATACCTGGGTGGACATGGTAGTGCGAAGGGAAGTACATGCATATACATGTGGCTGGGGGGAAGGGGAGGGAAGGTATGTGGAAGGGGGTGTGGTGGTCAGCTGCCAAGCTGGATTGCTAGCATGGTGGTCTTGGTGGTCACTTGGGAGGTGCAGGGTGCAGGATTTGGGTCCGGCATGGCACATTTTTCTTTCTGCAGGCAGCTGGCTTTTTATTTTTGCAAGTATTTCATCCCCCCTACATGCACCCCCCCCGTAGTTGAGAATCCTTTAGTAAGGAGTGTGGGGGGCCCTCTTCCCATTTGCCATGAATATGCATCACTAAGATTCATTTTTGTCGATGTACACTCAACCTAATGGCGATCATTATTCCACAATTGCCTTTATGTCATAGAACCTATCAGATGTATACCAAATTAAACTATTGTTACCTGTCTTTTCAGAATTTGCCAGGAGCAGCCAATCTTAATTAAATTAGTTTATTTTCTTCTTGAACTCATGCTCGTGCTAAAGTGCTTGTGCCATAGGGTGGCACGGGCTTTTAATCGTAACCTGTGTCCCACCCCATGTAACTGTTCCCAGCTACTGGCCTGCTGCCGGACCCCCAAGTCAGCTGGTGAAACAAACAGTAATTAATTCACAAATCAGGCAGGAAGTGTGGAAATACAGTCAGCACAACAGGTAATTGAGCATTAAAGGACCGCATATGGTCTCTGGTAGTTGAAACATAGAAACATAGAAACATAGACTTTGACGGCAGATAAGGACCGCTAGGCCCATCTAGTCTGCCCATTTCCCTACCTACAGGATAGGCCGCAGATCCTAGTTAACCAACAGCCTTTATCTTCCTGCCCCCCACAAGAATTGCCTTATGTCTGTCCCATGCATTCTTGAATTCTCCCACAGTTTTAGACCCCACAACTTCCTCAGGAAGGCTGTTCCATGAATCCACTAACCTCTCTGTGAAATAATACTTCCTCACATTGCCCCTGAACCGCCCTCCTTCTATCTTTAAATTGTGTCTCCTTGTTCTTGCAAGTCTCTTTTTCTGAAAGATGCTACCCTCTTGGACTTTGTTGATTCCCTTGAGGTACTTGAAAGTTTCTATCATGTCCCCCCTCTCCCTTCTTTCCTCGAGGGAATACATATTAAGCTCCTTTAGTTTCTCCTCATACGGCTTCTCTTGCAGACCCTGCACCATTTTAGTTGCCCTCCTCTGGACTGCCTCTATCCTGTCTATGTCCTTGCAGAGATGGGGTCTCCAGAACTGGACACAGTATTCCAGATGGGGTCTCACCAACTGTCTGTACAGAGGGATAACTTCCTGTTTTCTGCTGCTGATGCCTCTCCCTATACATCCCAGTATACCCCGGCCCTCCCTACTGCCTTCTCACATTGCTTGCTAACCTTAAGGTCATCTGATATGATTATCCCCAGGTCCCTTTCCTGTTTTGTTGTTGTTACTACCTCCCCACCCATTGTGTATTCTTCCCTGGGTTCTTGTTTCCCAGGTGCATTATTTTGCACTTTTTGCATTGAATCCTAGCTGCCATACGTCCTGACCATTCCTCCAACCTTGCAAGTCCCTTTTCATCCTTTCCACGCCTCCTTGTGTATCAACCCTGTTGCAGATCTTTGTGTCATCTGCAAAAAGGCATACTTTTCCTTCCAGTCCCTCTGCAATGTCACTGATGAAGACATTAAAAAGGACTGGACCCAATACTGAACCCTGCGGTACCCCACTAGTAACTGCCCTTTCTTCACAGTGGACTCCATTTACAATTACCTTCTGTGTCCTGTTGTCCAGCCAATGTTTTACTAGGCTACCACCCTGGGACCCACTCCCAGGCTGGTTAATTTGACTATCAATCTTTTGTGTGGGACTGTGTCAAATGCCTTGCTAAAGTCTAGGTAGGCCATGTCCACAGACCCTCCCTGGTCTACTACTTTGGTCACCCAGTCAAAGAAATCTATTAGATTCGTCTGACATGACCTTCCTGCTGTGAACCCATGCTGCCTTGGATCCTGTGCTCCACTGACCTCTAGGTACTCAACTGTTCTTTCCTTCAGAAGTAACTCCATCACTTTCCCTACCACAGAGGTCAGACTGACAGGTCTGTAGTTTCCTGCCTCTGTCTTGGTCCCACTTTTGTGAAGGGGAATCACATCTGCCTTCCTCCAGTCCTCGGGTACCACACCATCCTCCCATGATTTATTAAAAAGAGTAGCCAGTGGTTTCACTAGTTCCTTCCTTAATTATTTTAGAATTCTGGGGTGAATTCCATCAGGACCCATTGCTTTGTCCACCTTCAGTTGAAGGTAAGGTGTCTAAAGTAAGAGAGATGGGGGAGTGATCTGAGAGAACTTTGGCCTCAACCTGGCTGCTGTGAAGAGCAGGGAGGAGTTGCTGACTAATAACAAAAAAGTCTAGCCAAGAAAAAGAATTGTGTGGAGCCAAATGAAATGTATACTCTTGATTTGAGGGATGTAATAATTTCCAGGAATCTACTAAGCCCATTTGGTCTACAAATTTCCAGAGAGCTCGTTGCTCAGAGGAGAGCCCATCCTTTTGTCGACTCATTCAAGCCAAATCATTTTGGAAATAAGATTCCAGTCCCCCCTAGAATAAGTGGAAAATGGGTAAATTTGGCCAGTGCCAAGGCCAGCTTGGGGAAAAAGGTGGGAGAATTGACTTTAGGACATAGATTGACTCCAGCAAAACCTCTGTCTGGCCATGCCTACCGTGAACTAAAATATAGCACCCCTCTGAATCCTCGACTTCCCCAAGAAAATGAAATGGTACAGATTAAGCAAAAAGAATCACCACTGTTTGGAACTATTACCTGTGCCAAACACTGCCCCAACCCAAATGTGTTTAAGCCAAGAGATCTGATCTTTGAGTAAGTGTGTTTCTTGTAAAAAAACTAACTGTGCCTGCAATTTCTGCAAGTGCTTTAAAATACAACTGTTCTCTTTTGACTGCCATCTTTTGATATTCCATGACATTAATCTCCAAGAGCTAGACATATGATGCCCTCAAACAACATAGACCAAAAATAACCCACTGACCCTGGTGTCCTGCCGGTGAAAGAATGTCCCTCTCCAGGCCAGATCAAGTCCACCACAAATCCCACTGCAAGCCAAACTAATATCAGTAATAAAACCAGAAGTCCATTTCAAAGTTCTCAGCCCTGAAAGCCCTCTCCACTCCTCCCAGTTCATGTTTAGCCGGTGGCAGTTCATCTCCAATTGGAGACATCCATCCAATGAAATGTAGGCCTTGAAAAAAAAAAAAGATATTAAAGACAGACCCCCTCAGCTAGCAAAATAAGTGTGAGGGGAGCAAGGAACAAAGAAGGGAAATAATTACTCTGAAGGGAAAAGAAAACAAAATGGAACCCCCCAAACCAGTATATACTGTACTAATACAGTGTTCAAATGAAAAAACTGAAAAACAAACATAGTTACCAAAAATATCTAAAAAAAAAAAAATACCTAAAAAAGCGCAGTGTTCATTCTTGATGTAAAGACTAAAAAGGATAAAAGCTCACCCCTTAGCTCAAATTGAATATTAATTCAAAGAGTTAAGCAAGACCCCATAAAGGCTTCCTGAAGTTGCATCAAAGATAATATAGGATAGGTAAGGGGGCCTAATAAAACAAGCTGAATGAAATAAATACGGCCAAAAAAGGCAAGAAAAAGTGAACATATGAGCTGTCTTGCCATAGGCAAAAACTTTTGGTGGAGTAACAAAGTATAAATTAGACTGCTTGTACCACAGATATAAAAATGGTAAAAACATTCAAAAAGTGAGGATAATAAGTTATCTCATTGGAGAACTGTTATAGGTACACAAACTACACCTCAAGACAGATGCTGCAGCTTATAAAAATACAGATGATGAGCACCCCAAATGCGACCTGGCCCACCTAGATGCAAAAGAAACCAGTTAACACAAGTGTTGGTTCACAAGGTACAATTACAATTCCAAAATGGAAGGTCTAGATACGAAAGACCTACATAAATAACTAAAGTAATCAGAACCATAATTTTCCCACCTCCTCCCCCATACATGGAGTCAGAATACCATCATCCAAAGTCTAAACAACTACATAAAATTAAACTTAAACAAAATTAACCCTTATAATGAACAAAAGTCCAGTCAGTTAACTTCACCTCTTTTCCATATGAAATATAATGCAGATTTGATCCTGAGAAACCATTAAATAGCCCCAATGTCAGAAATTAGTGTAGGTAAGAGCAGGGCAGAGAAATATAGAAAAATGTCCAACTTTACAGAGCAAACTGAGGAACAATAGGCAAAGTATTATTATGAAAAAAAGCAATCACAATCACATCAGAGCATACATTAACCAGTCCAAAACAAGGAGGAAAAACTTCCAAAGTAACAGGGAAAAGAAAAAAAAATTATGCTGCCTGATAAAGGCTGATGGTCGACTCTAAGAAAGAACCTTCATCCAAAAAAATTTAGGTAGAACTACAAATCACCATGACATCAGTCCAAGCCGAGAGAAAAAACAGTCCTGAGTGGTGTGGGCTGATGGTACATTAAGCACAATACTGCACTGGAAACAAAAGAAACATAGTCAAGAAACAATGATCAACTCCATTTCTTTGACACAATGGATATAAACATATAGTCATGCCTCAGACACTACTAATCCAAATAAAAAGCCCCTTATACAAAAGAATAAAGCAATAAATTGAAACAGGTAATATCTAGAGGCCGTCCAGCCAAGTGAGATTGAAAAAGAAGGTACAGTATCATAAATGAACCACTGAAACAGTAGGGTAACAGTAAAAAGCCAAAGTCACCTTATCAGACAATGATAGAAAAGACCAACACACATCTTCGCCCAATAAGAGTAAACTGCAAACCTTTGAACATAGCCACCGTTCATAGACAATTGCAACTATCTATAATGCAATATTAACACTCAATAAAGTAGTAAGGAGCTGGGTGTTCAACTTCTAGGATATAAGGCCTGTGCGTTAGGAATCAAATTGGGGTGACGCTGGGGAAGATCTTGGGCAGCTTGTTAAGCAGAAGAGTATAACCTTTTCCCTGAAGGTGTATGCACTTCCAACTGAGCTGGGGAGAGAAGGTGGTGTTTAATCTAAGCAGCCCATAATTTCCAAAGGAGAGGTCTATAAGCCACACATTGCTGCCGAGCTTGAAAGGGCAGATCCTGAACAATTCTGAGTTTATGATTTTCCCATTGTAAAGACTGGTCTTTTGACACTTTGCTAGAATGCGAGCTCAGTCCAGGTAATTCAGTAAATGTAGTGTTATAGGATGAGGCTGCTCGCCTTGTGCTGGTTTCGGGTGTAGAGCGCAGTGCCTCTCTCAATAATGTACATAGGGCCATTTCGGGAAGGTCCTGCGATTTTTGCGCATAGCTTCTGTAGAAAGTAGAGGATGTGGGGCCTCTCCTCAGATTCTGTCAACCCCAAAATGACTAGATTATAATGCCGGTTTCTGCCTTCAAGGCCAACTACTTTTTCTTCCAAGCTGGATACCTTGCAATGGAGGGATGAAATCTCTGGATTATTTCTAATCTGCCAGTCTTCTACCAAAGAAATTCTGACTTTAGAATACGTGATCCTCATCAACAATTTTTGTAAGGCAGGCTTATATGACTAAAAGTCTGTTGTTAATGCCAGTATTGCCTCCTTGACAGTATTCAATTCCATAAAGAAGTGCTCTTTTGTAAAACCAGGAGGTGCCAGGAGTGCAGGTGTAGAAGGGGTTTCACTGCGCCGAGCCTGTTTAGGCTCCATGGCCCATGCTATAACTTTGGCTGGCAGGGCTGAACTGTCAGCTGGCAAACTCTCCATTTCCATATTCTTCTCCACTTCTAACATAATGATGGTACACTGAGACTGTAACGATTGGGGCTTGTAGCAAAGTAAGCCACTAAAGCAGGAAAAGCAAATTAAATGAATTATAATCGGAGGTCCCGACGGAGCTGCCTGAAGGTGCTGCTACCGCAATCCGCGCATCACGTGGCCCCTCGAAAAGCTTGTTTTCTCCCACCTCTATGACTTCTTCAACTCCTCCTCCTTCCTTTCTCTTCCAGTCTGGCTTTTTGAAAGTCCATTCTACAGTCTCCTCCCTCTTACACACCACTGACTTGATCCTGAAGGGGATGGAGAAGGGCAATCTTTATTGACCTGGCTAAGGCATTTTGTTCTGTGCCCATCCTCTTCTCCTTGATAAGTGGGGGTGTGCTGTGCTCTTAGTATTGGCAGTGGACTGGTTCCATTCCTGCCTCTCTGGTCATCATGACCAATCTATCCAGGTCAGGGAATCCATGTTGGCTCCCCTCTCCATAACTCCTGGAGTGCCCAAGGTTAATGTCTTGGCCCGGTCCACATCTCTGTTTTTCTGAATGACCTCCCTTTGGCATGTGTCTCAGCTAACATAAATATGTAAGCTGATGACACAGTCTTTTATGCCTCTAGAATCACCATCCCCCAGTTAGAACAGTCCTTAAGGCATGACTTTAATCATTTTCATTGCTTGTTTTGTACCATCCAGCTCTTATTGAATGCCAAAAAAAATACTGCCTCCATGTTGTTTGGTTTACATCATTGGTTTAGTAGACTTGGTCAGACCCCTGTCTTCACTACCCTTTATAGTACTCCCCTTGAGTCAATCCCCTGTTTGAAGAACAGTTACATCAGTTGACATGGGCAGATATTTCCTGACATTTCTTTGAAATCTCTAGAGAAAGTCATTGCCTGCCTGTAGTACATCTGTCTGGTTACTAGTGAGACTCTTTTAGGAAATATTGTAAAATATCTGGAATATCTGACCAGTTCAATTGCTGCAACTGTAGCTGAAGTGTTGCTTGACAGACATCTCAACATTTCAGTTGACATCAATCTCATCCTTATGAAATCTAAGCCCTAAACTAGGTGCCTTTAAAAGAACAAAACCTGCCTTCCACTCCCAGTTTGGCATGACATTGTTCTTAAAACTGCTTACTTACTGTAATGCTTCCCTATATGCAGTTAAAGGAATCTATAAATCAAGGCACATTTACTAGTAATATCTGCACTTCAAAGACCGATATTAGAATTCATATAAGGTACAGCAGTAACATCTGAAAGGGAAATTATCCAGGTACAGTGGTAACATCAGAAAGAGAAATAATCCAGAGTGCAAGCTCATACATGAAAGAATGGGACAAACCAAGTTCTCACGGAGGAAATAAATAATGGATTTTGTCCCTAAGGTGAGAAACAGTTTTAATGAGCCATGCTGCCAACTAAAAATAATCAGCTGAACATAATTGAACCAGACTGCAATATTTTTCAGTGATGTTGCTAGAAGAGGCTGTGAATTATCTAACCTCCCTCATGTCTCAGCACTGAAAGACTCTACCCTTCTGTCACATAAAAAAAGAGAGAAGCATATTTCTTTTTTTGCCATAGTAGCAACAGAATCCTCACAACTATGTTCTACCAGCTTTAAATCTCAATCATTTCTCTTTCCTAATGTCAGAGTTGGGCCAACTCCCTTATTTTATTTAGTCATTTACAAATTGACGGTCTGAAAAGACACACTGAGCTGAGGCTCATTTCCATGTATGACCTGGGGAAAAGGTTACTGAGTGGAAGAACAAGCATCCAGCCCAGTGACATAGAGGGCTGAAGCACTGGGTGCCTTTCCTCCTGCCACACTGGTGATCTGGGGTTGGGAATGGACTCAGGTTGTTTGGAGGCTGATGGAGAGAGGAAGGATTGAGAATCCCCAGACAGCATTCCTTCCTTGGGGAGGAGGGTTAGGGTGGCACACTGCTTGCCTGCCACCAAGTGGTAGGTGGGTGGCAGCACATGCATGTCATCAAATAGGGAAAGGACCCCACATTCAGGGTGCTGGGGCTGTCTCCCTGGAGGCAGAGCTTGGACATCATGCCCATTGCATGTCTGTGGGCCCAGGCAGAAAAAAAGGAGGAAAAACACCCCAGGTGACATGATGATGACTGACCCTCTACAGGCCTTGCACCAGTGGCTGGGCACAACCACAAGTTCTGTGGCAGAGGATGACAGTAAAGGTTAGTCCCGGAGGAGATGGGTAATGTGGCTGGGGGGTGTCAGTCAGATGGGGTCCAATGGGAAGAATTAGCAGCATAAATAGATAAAGGGAAAAAAGGGGAAAAAGAACAAGGACAGGCAATACAGACCTACAATAATAACATACTGTAAGGAATAGTGTATGGGCAAACATACACAACAAGTCTGTGTTTCCATTGAGAAGTTAAGATGACATCATAGGGACCTCAAGAACAACACTCGAGAGGTCCTGATGTCATCTCAACCCTGAAATGAAAAGACACCCTTGTTTATGTATGGTTGCCCATATACTATTTATTATAGTATATGATGCCCCCAGATTTAGAAAAAAAAGTTAGATTTGTGAATGTTTTGCAAGGTTTCATACCTTGTGTATACTCTCCCACTTGTTGGCAGATCAGTCTGCTGCAAGGTTGGCCATTGCAGTTCCATTCTAGTCTATCCCTATAAAGACTGGTGGTGACACACCCCTGAGGAGGCACTTCTGTGCGAAACCGGTTGGGTGCTTTTCCATGCATTACTCCGCTTGTCTCATTTCATTTATGTGCTAAGCACAAATAAATTGTATTTTTTACTGCTGACTGGTGATGGTGCCATCTTTTCTTGTTTTGCTCCAAAGACTGGTGGCCTCACTTGATTAAAAAAAAAGTTAAAATTGGTATGGTTTGGAAACACTGAGCTGAATACAGCGGTCCTTGTCCAAACTATCTCGGTGAACTGCTCGGTTAGTGATGCCGCCATGTTTGTATTTTTTCTTTGAGCAGCTCTGTTTGGTCCAGTCAGGTGGCGAATAGTGCAGGTCTGATGAATATTCACTATGAAACATGCACAATAACTTTTAGAATGTGCTCAACAACTTTTCAGCAGCTACTGATTTTCATACATAATAAGTCGAAACCATATACTAAAATAAAATAAGTGTCAGTAAGAGTGCAATATTAGATTCCTAGTAATGAGAGTACAGTATTAAGGAAAGTAAATATGAAAACAGTTAATTATATTTAATTTACAGTATATATATATATATATATATATATATATTAAAACTTATTCTCCCAGGTAAGCAAACACCACCCAGGAGAGCTTGTTTCCAGTTGTGATGGGGGGGGGGGGCATGGACAGAGAATAGCAGAGGTATTACATATATCCATCTACCATCTATTATACAGGTATGCTAGCTTCTGTATATTAGGGTTGAGTATGCACATTAAAGCAGCAGTGCATCAAAATGGTGACAATATTTACTTACATGTTTTATTCTATTTTAGATTACCTCGTATCGGACTTATATGATACCCTTCTTTCCCCATTTTGAGTCTGCTTTAGTACTTTTTTTCATATTTGAAATAAGTAAAAGTGTACTCCTTTTAGTATGGCTCTGACCAGGTTTCATTAGTGTTCTCTGTTGTTTTTAAACGTTTGTTGACATCAATTCTGTTGCAACTAAAAGGAACTAGCATGCAGCAGGCAGTCCTCCCATACCTTACAGGACAACAGGTATAAAAAAAACAGCTAAGAATACTGATGAAAACCTGGTCTGATCCATAATAAAAGAAGTGCTGCTTTTATTATTTTAAATGTGAAAAAAAGTAGTAAAACAAACTCCAAATGTGGAAAAAAAAGATATCATACAAGTCAGAAGATAAGGGGCAATCTAAAATAGAATTAAAAAGTATGTATAAAAATTTTCACCACTGTCATGCATTGCTGCTTTAATCTTAAACCCCAATTTTTGCACCTTAATAACTTTTCACCATTTAACTAATTTACTTGAAATTTGGAAAGCACAGAGATGTTGCCAGAATCTGGCTCCAGAAAATTTCTTGGTAATCAGTTTCCGGGGGATGCGGGTAGGGGTAGAGATGCAGCAAAGTTTTTATTCTCAGGCGAAGTGAACATGAAGTGATCCACTTCGAATACATGTAGCACTACATGAATTGTGCATTAAAAACATGAAATTCGCCTTATTTCATGTTGTCCATTTCAAGTTCACTTTGAGTTACAGGTTGAAAAGGTGAAGTCATTAATAAACAGGCCACTGATCACATGCCTAACTGTCTCTGCATGTCTGCAGGTCACATGATTGAGGGAAGCAGTTAAATAGGTAGGAAGTCAGTGTTCAAAGTGCAAAATCGGAACACATGCAGTGTGCAACAGTCAGCATTTGCTTTATTTCAGGGTACTGCAGAAACTCCTGTACCACCAGAGTTAAACAATGGTCCATACAGGGAACCTGCACAAAGCCACCATTGCTAATACATTTCACAATGTTTGATCCATTATCACTAGCTAAGAAGCCAGTTTTTAGGGACGGGGTGCAGCCACTCATCAATTTCTGTCAGTAGCAAGCCTAGCATGTGTTCACCTGTATGCGATCCTCCTACACTACACATTTCAAGCATGGCAAGCTGTCTAATGCCATGAAGGGTGCTACCACCAGAGTCTGACTTATTACACTGCTTTCCCATCCCACCATCACAGACAACCACAGGTAGCTGCACCCAGTGTGCAGTAATACATAGATAGGAACTACCCACTGTTTTGTGATTTGTCCACATATCCATGCTTAAGTGAATGTAAGGTTATGCAGAATGTTGAAGGGCATCTCTTACAGACTCTGTTACCATCCAATATAACTCAGGAACAGCACAGGTGGAAAAGCATGTCTGGGGCAGGACCTTCCATTTAGGACATGCGCATGCCGCAAAGCACCGGAAGCCCACATTCTCCACAAAGGAAAATGGCAAAAGGTTAATTGCCAGCATTTCTGCTATGGCAGCACTGAGTTCTTGTGCAACCGCATGATTGGGTGGGTAATAAGTGTTGTGCACAAAAAGGCTGTGCAATTTGGGCTGCATTGTTCATTGCTTTACATGTGGCGTGCCAAATGGCTCTACTCTACTAATTGACATGGATGGAGTACCTTGGATGTGTGATGGTGGGTGCACAGGTGACAAGCCAATACATGCAGTTATTTTCCTTGTTTTAAGCAAGGGGTTAATGTAGTAGAATTACTACATGGACTGCCACTGCTACTCTGACCACTGCTTGAACATTCCAAATCATCTTCCTCCTTATGCCTGTAGTATTCCACCACCTTTACTGACATGGCTACTTACACTGATGGAAGGGGATACCATGCTCACGAAGGTGGCTGAGGGGGAGCACCCAACTATGGCATTAGCTCCCCTGTAGTTCCTCATCCACAGTGCCTTGTGCCTGCTCTTGAGATGAGTATGCTGGCCCCCAGTACCTAAATGGCTACCTTTTTTACCACACTTCACACTCACTTGGCAAAGCTGGTAGATTGCCACTGTTTCATTGTTGCCATCTTGTACAAAAAAATCCCAGACTAGGGATTTGGATGCCCTACTCTTCACATGTCACTGCTGGTGCTGCTGCTGCATATGTAACTGCACTTTTGGTGGTGATGAAATGGGTGTAATGCATGATTTCTGCTGTTGTGCACAATTGGACTTTGACTAAACATCACAGTCTAGGACTATTAATTCAGGGTCATCATCAACAGACACAGCTACAGCAGAAGTCTGAGGAGGGGCAATTGACTAACAGACTGTTTACAACAGCCACCTTCACTTTCTTTTTTTCCAGTTCCCAAATGGGGTCACTAGCATCATCATAATCACCATCCACTAATTCACCTTGCAGGCTGTCCTCTTGTGAATATATTCCATGTTCAACCGCAGCCTCAATGTCTCCTCAGAAAACACTGTTAAGAGGTGTCCCTCAAGGCACTATTTTAGGCCCCTTACTTTTTGCTGTTTATTTTAACTGCATCAGTTTTGGTATTGTTGCAGCAAACATCCATCTGTTTGCTGATGATACTGTCCTGTACACAGCCAGGCCCTCCCTGGAACTTGCCTGTGGTGACCTTCAGTGAGTATTTGACCTCATACAGAATAATCTACTACAATTAAAGCTCCTCTTAAATGCTAAAAAAAACTAAGGCCATGCTACTTGCTCCCTCCACCTTTGCATCTAAACTTTGTTCCAGTGGACCAGCCCCCTACGTATCTACACTTCTGGGTGAGCCCCTGGAATTCATGGGTAAATTTAAATACCTCGGGTTTGGGCTAGACCACAGATTATCCTTCATTGACCATATTGATGAGTTCACAAAAAAGTTAAAACAGAGATTGGGGCTCTTTTTTCGAATCAAAAATCTTACACTGGAAGCTAAAATTAGGCTGGTTCAGACAACATTCATGCCCTTACTGGACTATGCAGATTTCCTATATAGCCAAGAACCAATCTTTGCCCTCTCTAAACTGGACACTCTCTACCACTGAACCATTAAATTTGTCACTGGCTTACCCTGCATCACCCACCACTGTGAACTTTATGCCAGTATAGGGTGGAGCTCTCTAAATTTCAAACGTCAAAAAAATGCAGTGTTCTGGAACTAGAGAGCCATTATTTACAAACTACCGGAATACACTGTGCTCTGTCTACCCACCTGCAGTGTTGGAAACTATTCTTTAAGAAGTCTTTCTTACATTTCACTCATAATCCCAAAGGTGAGAACCAGGTATGGTAAATCAGCAATTAGCCACGCTCTTCCGGCCATCTGGAACACTCATCAGAAAACACTAAAGTTGTCAATCCCCATGAAGCTGAGTTTCTTTAAATCCTTGTACCAATGCTCATTTAGGGAAACTTGTAGCTGTTCCCACTGAATGCACTTATCCTGCATTTTCCTAGGAATTTGGACAATGAGTCATAGCTTATGTGTTGCTCTTTCACTACCTTTCTTATTTTGGTTTGCACTCCCCCTCCTTCCTTCTCTTACCTCTCTCTACTCTGTTCCCCTGCTCCCTGGCCCTCTGTGGTCTCACTCATGATGCTACCACAACTCCTTGTGTACTATAGTAGTTATTATGCATAGGGATGTGGTATGTTTGGATGCTGTGTATTTTAATACCGTATAGTATTACAATTCCTCTTTTTGGTATGACCTTTCATTGATTGAATCTGATACGCAGTCATTGTATTTACTTAGTTCAGTATATATTCACTAATGTATTCCTATACGTAATCTGTCACCTCTAGCAGTTATTGTACAAGGGGCTGTGTTATGAGTCAGTTTTGAATGTTACAGAGTTTTTACATTTCAAATTTTGTTTCTCTGAATGACTTTGCATTGTTTGTTCCTGTAAGTATTCCTTGTATTTACATAGTTCTGTATATATTCTTGAAAATATTCCTATATGTATTTTTATGTCCAGGCCCATCTTGCAAATTAATTTTTCTCAAGTAATGTTTCACCTGGTAAAATAAAGATTAATTGATTGAGTGATTATCAACCACACTTTTTTTGTCAATGTCTGAATGTTTGGCTGGTCTATCCTTAACATCAGTGGAAACATGAGACTGCGAGTCATCATCATGATCAGAATCATGTTCAAGTACTGCAGGTAGTGGGACATCAGCTGCACTCAAGTCTGCGGATTCAACAAAATTGTTCCCACATGATACGTTTAACAGGATTGAACTTGTAGCAATACTCATGTTGTTATCAACCATGCCCTCACTAACTTTACTAACAGCAGGGACAACACCATCTCCAACCAACATTGAAGTGACTGATTTCGCTGTGAAGAACATAGTCGGACAAATCCCTTTACTTGCACCAACTACTATCTTTCCCTTCTGCTGCGTACTACCATGGCCATGACCACTCTTAACACTGCTACCATTGGTAGTCCCTGATGAACCTGACTCATCTTCACAACTTCCACTGCTAATAGTCTTCTTGGCAGCAACACCACAGCCACAGACTGCTTTGCCTGACTGTATCTTCATGGGCATTTTTTTCAGATGACACAGACAATTTATAACAACTTAATATTTTGGCACTTTTGGGTGGCTGGGAAGCAAAACACTAAATGCAGCCATACAGGCACAACACAATACCTGTCTTTGAATCTTTAACTAATCTTCAAAAAGCTGACAGTCAAAAACAATACCTTGTTTTAATGGGGGGGGGGGGGAGACAAACAGTACATAGCTACACAGAAGCAGGGAAATGAATTGCAGACAGGCTTAGCAGTTCAGAGTACTGCTATTGTGGTGCCTCAATGAAATGCATATCAATTGATAGCACACACACAGATTAAAGGTCAGGCACAGAAACTTTAACTGTTCAGTACAGTACAACATAGACAGTCCAGTAAAAAGACTGAAAGACTGCCCAACAAACAGAAAATATTTATAAACAATTCAGTGAAGTTGTACTGTGTCTACCTGAACACAAAAATAATAAAACAATAGCCAACAATGTTTGGAAAAAATTGTCTTTCTCACTAGTCCTCCTTCTAGACCACAGACCAGCTCCTCACTGAAGCACACTTCTACAGTTTCTCTCAGTACAGAGACTGAATCAACTAAATTAACATTCAACATTCACAAAACATCAATAAATGCTCAATGATATAACCACATCAGGGTTTTCTACAATTGATCTACCAAATTTTGTCACAAAATTCTGGTGCAAAAAGTCATTTTAAAGGTTTTGGAGGGTTTGAATTGCAAAGCTCTGAGAGCAAACTGTCTCCAGCTTTCCACTACACACACTACGATGAACTGAGGTTGTGCAAGATGATATTAAGCCCATGTGACTTCATATCCCATGATTCACTATGCAATTTGCCTTAAAGAGCACAAAAACAAGGTGAAGTAACACAAAGTCAATAGAAAAAGCGAAGTAATGCAAAGTCCATAGAGAACAATGGGAACTTCACGTTACTTCGAGACGTGTAGTTATCTGCTTTGCTTTGCAGAGTAGTAAGCAAAATTTAGGTTCTACACAAAATACTACACATTGAAAATTTTAGGCACCTCACCCACCACTAGTGGGGGGACAAAATTACTGAGGGGCAAAAAAAGAAAAATCATACTAATAAAGACCTATTTTTTTTTTGCTCACCAAAAACTAAATATCTAGGAGGACTTGAAACCTGACTCTTGCAGGTTTCATAAAACTAGGCCAAAGGCACTCACTGTTGTTGTTTTTATCTCCAAACTTACATAGTTTATAAATATTTAAGAAAAACAGTTCCATTTCTGAGCATGCACAGTTTAAAAAAAAATCTGCATTTTAAAGATAACTGAAATTTATGACCACATTGTTTTAATGTGGTTATTTTAGGAAAATGCATTGCTGCATCAGATGGCAGGGCTCATTTCATGTTTCCATATGCTGTAGCACTGTTTTGGTTCTGCAGGGATGGGGCTACAAGTGACTGCATAGCCCTGCCCCTGTTGAAAGTTGTGTGTGTGTGTGTGTGTGTGTGTGTGTCTGTCTGTCTGTATTTGTTCAGTAGAGTGTCCACATTAGCTACATGAGCAGCTTTACTTATTTAAACTGGGACACTGGCGTGCCCAATCCCTGGTGCTAGTTTAATGACAACTATAATAACATACTCTGATATTGGGGTGTCCTTCACAATGCCAGTTTGTTCCCCTTTCTCCTTCATAAGGTTCCCCCATGCCCATAATTTCCACTTGCTGACACTAGGGTGCCCATTCACCTGTGTTGAAGACAATCTCCCTCCCCAATCCAGTAGTCTGGGACACCAGGGTGCCACCTCCAGTGCCCCCAAATATCATGCTAACACTGGGGTGCCCAATTCCCAGTCTTTGGGGGTACCTTAAATAAACAAAACCATCTCACAATGTCTTTTTACTTTTTTTACACTGAAATAAAGAAAATGGCACCTTGTTGTCTTCCGCTGTCCCCATCCCACACCCGCCAACCCCCCTCAGCACCCACCTCCCACACTCCCCTTAACCTTATACATACCTAGCCAAGGTCCAACACTGTAATCTTCTCTGGACTGGAGACACATCTTTACTCTTCAACACTGGGCCAGGTAACAGGTAAGTGCCATATAATCTATTTCAATGCATTTTGAACTTTTACTTATGACTTGGCCATTTTTAAGTAGTTTTAGTCCAGATTTTCAAAATGGCCTTTTTGGAACCCAACATCACAAACACTGACATTACAATTATTCAAATCCATCCCAAAAGGTGATTTCATGGTTGCTGCACAAAATCACCTTTCAGGTGGTATTTGAATATTTTCAACTACTGGATTCATGAGGTGGGATAGTAAGAAGGCAACGTTGAAAATTTGTGGTCAAAATATTAAAAAATAAAGTTATGAAGGTATGATGTAATTATTTTACACGTGCTCATAACTTAGTAATGTTCAATATATTTTACTCTAAATTTTTAACATAGCCTTTTTTTATATCACCTCATGAATGTGACAGTTGTCATTTTTCAAATCCTGGCTGAAACATGGTTTTGCACCGGTGACATTTCAGCCAGGATTTGAAAATTTCCACATACCAAGTTCATAAAGTGGGGTCATAAGAAGATTATGTTGACAATTTGATTTTCAAAATATTAAAGAACAACAAAGTTATGAAAGAATATTGTGCTTTTTCTAGGCATACTCATAACTTCAGTAATTTTCAATATTTTAACCACAAATGTTCAACATAGTCATTTTTTCACACCAAGTCATGAATGTGACAGCTGTCATCTTTCAAATTCTGGCCAAAATGTGATTTCACATTTCTGGCATGAAATTATGTTTTGTCCCATATTTTATTAAATGACACCTGTCATGTTCAGAAGAGAGGGTCATAAAAAGACTGTTGAAATGTCAGAGTCAGAATGTCACAAAAAATAATTTATAAAGTAAAGTTGTTTGCAGACACATTCATTGGCCTAGTGGGGATAACACTGCCTTCCTGTGCCAGTGACCTGAGTTTGAGTATGAGCTCAGTGAGCTGGCATAAGGGGCTGAGTCAGTTGGCAAGGTGCTGTGGCATGCAGCACCAGCCCTAGCCTGGGGAGTGATGGAGCAATGTTTTGGTGCACACACAACACCTTGTAGTGGGGTGGGGAGCCTTGCTTCAGAAGGTGTTGACATACATGTCGAAAACTTATGGTCCCATGCCCTGGGTCAGGACTGTCTACAGTATTCTATTTATTTCATGTGTGCAGGTACTAAAGGGACTTATGCGAATGAAGATACAATTCCACTATCAGAAAACAAAGGGAAATTAATTGCAAAAAATACATTACTGTAGACATTAGATTTGAAGAATGCAAAGTGCAAAAGTAGAGAAATGAAAAACATTAGGGTTTTGGGACTGTAGAGTATTGGCAAATCAGTGGGGAGGTCTTTCTTGAGGTTGTCAACCCTAGTGCTCACCCTCTTCCCTGGGAAAACAAAGTCAAATGTGATCCCTTTTCTTCAGACAAGGCTTTCAGGACCCTGCATGAAAAAAGCTACAGTATGACAGAGTCTGTCGGCAACATGTGGTGAGTTACACTTCTCTACCTTTGAAGAGTGTATTACTATGAAGCATTGTCTTGGAGCTGTAACTTATGCTTCGGATAGGAGTCTACTTGCTGTGGTAAAGAGGTAGGCATTAGAGTTGACAATACCAAGGAAGAACCCACCACTGATTCATCAATACTCCAGAGACCCAAATCCCTAATGTTTTTCATTTCCCTACGTTGTGTGAGTTGCATTCTTCAATCCTAATGGTTGCATTAATGTAACTTTTTGTAGTTAGAGTTGATTAAGCTATTTAATGTTAAACCTCAATTTTTACACCTCATCTGCACTGGTGGAGTTTGACAAACTAGCTCAAAATTTGACATGTGCGGTCTGGCTGGCAGAGTCTCAAGATGTCAAATGTTTTCCTGATGGTATCTTGTTTGCTGTTTGAGAGTCAGAACACTTCAAAATGCAAAATAAATGGTGCTATGTTTTCCTATACTTGACACAGAGTTTTTTTGGCTGTCATACACAGTCTAGATAGTGTAGACTTTTATCATGAAACTTTCAGGGCAGAAGTGGCACGTACTGAGGTAGTACCTTTCAAAGGTTTCGTGCACATATTTTATAGGGTTCCAGAGTCATAAGGATTTTTTGGATAACCAACAAGCCTGACTGGTAAAAAAAGCATTGATTGGGAGTGCTTATTTTCATGATTTACTTGATGTGAGAAATGACTTAACTTGTTATGAGGAAAAAAAAAACATGTCTATGGTAGCCACTAGCTTTTTTTTTATTTAAAAGTATTCAAAATACATGAAAATATGTATTTTGAGAAAACAAACACCTAAACTTAGGTACTCAGAACCTTTTTTGCTAGATTCTGGTGTTTGTATTTTAGAAATGTTCCTAAAAATAGCATTTTTGGGCACCCGAAAATCCTGGGAGCTGAGCTTAGTGAGAGGAGCGGTTAACCCACATTTTCAAAATGAGAACTGTGGGACATTCTTAAAATGTGAAGTCACAGTGGACTGGTGCTGCTAGCTTCAGTTATGTCAGTGAGCCAGTGGTGCCCTCTCTCTCTCTCTCTCTCTCTCTCTCGCTTTCTGTCTCTCTCTGTTTTTTTTTGTCTGTCTCTGTCTGTCTGTCTGTCTCTCTCTCTATTTATTGAAATAAGTAGCAGATCAGTACCACTTCTTTCTACCCCATGCCCTCCAGGTTGCCCACCCCACCTCGTTCCATGTTTAATTTTAACTTCAATAAGTGGACCAGGGTACCCACCCCCAGTATGTCTTCTCTTCACCCCCTCCTCTCCAGGTTGACCGTCCCATCCTATACATGGAGCACTAGGATACCCAGACCCAGTGCTCCCATACAGTAGCCCCACACTGGGGTACCCAATCCCAGTTTCAGGAAGTCCAATGAAATAAAGAAAACTGTCCCTTGTTGATATTTTTTAAACTGTAAAAAAGAAAATGGTCCCTTGCTGATCTGCCCCCTACACACTCTACTAACTTCACCCCAACCTCACTCAGCTCCCACACCACCCCCCACCTCCTCACTCACCTGAATGTGTCCCACTACATAGATCCACTCTTCATTCAAATACATGTTTTGGTGCTGGAACCGGCAACTGCAATATTGGAAAATAAGGTAAATCAGGTTTAATCTATGGGGGGGGGGGATTGTTTAGCCAGAAAAGGCACACTAAGCTGAAACCTGTTTCTAAGTGAGATTTGGGAGCACAGGGAAGTTAAGTGACTGCTCAGGGTCACACAGTATGCAAGTGGGGGCTGTAGGATTCAAACTCAGGTCTCCAGATTTGCAGCTCAGTGCCCTAACCTACAGTACTAAACTGCTTCCTTTTGTATTTCAATGGGGTTTCTCTTCATAACTTTGTCATTTTTTTATATTTTTACACCAAATTTTCAACATGGCCTTTTTGGGACCCCACTTCTTGACTGACAGCACTAGAATTATTCAAACCCAGAGAGCCCTGCATGTGTTCCCCTAGGTCTCAAAGGGACCTGCATGAATGAGGATACAATTCTACTATCTCAAAAAAGAAAGGAATTTTTTTGCAAAAAAACTGCATTAATGCATCAGTTAGGGTTCAATTTATATAGGGAAATGTGGTGTTAGTTTTTTCCACCCTAACTTCCACCTCCGCCACCCAAACAACAAAAGAAAACTTCATTAGGATGTTAGATCTCTAGAGTCTTGATGAATCAATGGTGGGGTCTTCCTTGGGGTTATCAACCCCTTCATATGAAAGAAGAATTGTTTCTTTGTGAGAACATATGAAAGAAGGAAATCTGCTCACTAAGAAGAACGTGTTCTAAAAAAACAACTTCTGTTAATAACAAGGTAGTTTTAAAATGTTTTGCTTCAAATGTTCTTTTGCTATGATTAAGATTTCATTGAAAACTTATAATAACATTCACACTATCACATTAACTCCAGTCATAGCCAGGGCAGCACCCCTTGGAGGTAACAACATGAAGATTAACTGTTCACAACATGAACAGAGAGAAGAAAACATTCAGATTGTGATACAGTACTTCCATATGATAAATTATGCAAATGCACATCATTTAACAAAACAGTAAAATTTGCAATTATTAGAGTATGCTGCTAGCAAGTTCAGTTGCAGATCTAGGCATGTTATCCATTTTATCCATGTTACAGACCAGAGGATGAGTAAGCAAAAGGAGGATGAAAGACTTTATGTTTCTGTAAGGGGGGGGGAGACATGGGAGTAGGCCATTCTCTGGAATAAGGCAGTGTATCAAATTTAAATAGCCACTCCAAATGGTCCAACATGGATCTATTCTGTCTTCAGTACTTTCACAGCAGGCAACTTTGCCCAGTTTCAGTAGCCATTCCAAGATCTGAGTTGGTTCCTGTTTCTTTTAGTGTCATAGGACCACTTGTTTTGCAGAAGTAAAGGCACCTGTAAGCCATATGGGAGGAGGCTGTGAGTTGGGAGGGGGTTACTTGTATGCCCAGTATGGGTTCTACGCCATCTATGAAAGATTTTAAATTGTGTAAGCTATTCCTTGTATCCTTCACATCCCTCTTCAGTATCACCCAGCATATGCTCCACTGCTGCACCCCAAGTTCCTCTCTCCATTTCTTCAAGGTTGGTTAAATGGGTTCCAGCTGGAGGGACAGAAGGATTTTGTAGACATTGCTAGCTGTGATTATGGTGCCTGACATGCTCCCCATGAGAGTGCCCAAGGTGCTCTGCAATGTATATGTCTGTCCAATACCAGTATGGAGAGCATGTATAATCTGCAGGTATTTCCACTGGTTGTTACATGGGAGATTGAACTCTGCTCTGAGTTGCTCGAAAGACTTCAGTACACCTGAGGTGGTGCCCAAGATGTCAGCCAGTTGGTGGATTCCATGGTTCTCCCAGGTTTATCAGTGGATAAGTTAAGAGTTTATCTGAAGCCTGACATTGTGCTATATTGGAAAGTAGGGTAGTGTACAGGGTGATCACAGCATATGCTTGGCCACCCAGGCCCAAGCCCTCATTGTATTTTGAATTATGGGATGGGTTATGACATGGGCTTGTGTAGTTTTAAACAGGACTGAGGTATGTGTTAGGTCTCAGAACACATGAGTTTCACAGTCTGCCCATTTGGGCCAATGGTGCAGTGGTATTTGGGGTGATGTCTGCCACAACTGCAATAGTTTATCGTTATAACCAGAAGACTGTATATTGGTAGGGTAAACTCAGTATTTGGGCTGTTACTAATAGGTGATGTAACCAGTAGGGGAGACAGAAAAGTGGATAGCAGCAAAAAAGCCTTGTCAAGGAAGGGGAGAGTGGATGGGGGAAGTGCAGGGGGGTGGTGATCATGGGAATCACCCCGACTGTCACCCTTGGCAGTTGCAGTGTCTTGTTGAGTTAAGGAGTCTGAGAAGCACCCTCTTGAACTGTGCATTATTGTTTATGTTTGGAACATGCACTGGCAGTTGATTTAATCATTTGGGTGCTCAGACAGCAAAGGACCGACAGGCCGAGCTGGTTTTCCTAAAGGGTACTGTGAGGGCCTGTATTTCTTGTGGTGCATAGGTTTTCTGAGGGGCAGAAAAGGGCTTGTTGAAATGGTGGTGTGAGGCCAAGTTGGGACTTTTTCCCCCTTAAGAGGCATGTCTGATATCTGATTCTTTCAGCCAGCAGGAGACAGCCAGTACTGACATAAAGATTGCAGGTGTGACTGTATTTGTCTGCATCTAACAAGAACTGGCAGGCCTTGTTCAGTGTTACTTGGATTCTGTGCAGGGCGGTGTCATTGGTTGCCCTCTATAGCACCAATCCATAGTCTATGGTGGGCAATATTGAGATAGTGGCAGCAACTTGCTTCACCTCTTTGGTTAGGTTTAGGCAGTGCCTGTATAGAACTCCTAGTCTCCTGTTAACGGCCACTGTAATGTTGTCAATGTGAGGAAAGGGAGAAGAGGTTCATCAATGACCACACCTAGATACTTGAATTTTTGTACCTGTTCAAGCAGGGTCCCATTATTGTTATTGTAAAGGGACTTGTCTTTTTTCTCAATTGGGGATTGGTGAAGAGCACAGTTTTTGTCTTTTTGCAGTTGAGAATGAGCTTATTGTGTGTGAACCATTTACCTAGCTTGCTAAAATTTTGTTGCACTTTATGTGTGAGGGAGTCCTCACGGGGTGGCTAGAGTAGAGAACTGTGTCATCTGCATACAATTAACCTTTAGAGGTTGGGCAAGATTCCAGTAGCTGGTTTGTAAATGGACTAAACAAACTATATCTACTCTATATCTATATCTATATCTATATCTATATCTATATCTATATCTATATCTATATCTATATCTATATCTATCAGATATTATTCTATGGACTGTGTTTCTTGAGAAGGCATTAAGTACAATAACACAATTGAAAGTCATTCAACAATGGTCTGCTTTAAGATCAAAGGACACTTCACTTGCAGTACATGCCTATTTATCTAATTGACTACCAGTAAACAGCACAAAGAACTGCTCTATATCTGGGCCAGCCAAGAAACAGCCTCAGAACCAGACTGGATTAGTCATATCTATATCATTAAAACTCGCATCTCTTAATGGCATTCTTAACATGCACAAAATGAGTTGTTTACACCTGATAGGCTGAAGATGTGCATGCAACCCTGGTTCTTTTGGAAACCTGATGCCACCATCTCTCCCAATTCTCCTTTTGTTCCTGGTTTTCAAGTGAATATGAACAGACTGCAAACATCTATTACCTCTCTTGTACTACAACTGCTAATTTGTTAAGGTAAGCACAAATTTCTCTTCCAAATACACTTTACTTTGCTATGCTAGCATGGTTTATTGCACAAGCCAGAGGCAAAAGGTATATATTTATGAAATTAAGAATTATTAGTCTGTTTTTATTAGTACCATGAGCTTAGTCAGATATGTTCTTGCTTGTCCCTCTCACTCTGTACAAAGGTGTATCAATTAAATAACCTTCTTTCTGGACTCTGCTGACTAGACAAATCAGTGATTTAGAGAATTCCTGAGATCTGTGGTAAGAATTATAGTTTAGATGACTTCCCTGGCAACCCCTTATGAGTGGATGCAAGCTGGATTATGTGGTCAGGCACTTCCTCCTACCCAATCCCCTATAAGTGGGGGTAAGGCATTGGTTCCATAAGCAGTTACTGCTTACTCCCCTTATGAGTGGGGTCAAGAAGCTGGCAGCCCCTTCTCTCCAAATTTTGCCAACAGGGAAAATGATAGTTCCCATGGGAACTGCCTGAGCGACTCCTGCCCAAGGCACTAAGGCTGGGAAAGTTTCAATCCTATCTAGTCAGGAGTCCTCCTACAATCTATGCTCCATTTTTTATGGCTGAATGGGCAGAGGCATGCTGATGTATTGCTATGATGTAGGAGAGAGGAGGGACTGTGGAAGCACATGACAAGATACCTAAAATGTCTCCTTCCACTGAGTGCTTAAGTGGAATTGAACCCTATCTCTCTGCCTCCGTACTGCTATTCCTTGCTGTTCCTTTGTCTCTCTTCCCCCCAGCTGCACTATCTTCTTGCTCCACTGTCACTTACTCTGACTTCCAGTTCACTTCTGGGTCAGGAACACTGCATACCTTTGATTCAATTTATGTACATATCTAGTTTCCATCGTGTCATCTGTAGGGCTGCCACAGGCTGCTTATCTGGTAGGTAAAGTGGTGGTTTGTGAGGGGGATAACAGAGATGGAGAGCCACTGAACTGCTGTTGATGTTGACAGGTTTTGTCCTTTCTGTCAGTGAAGTCTATCCCTACCCCCTTCTGCTCCATCCCAGCTCCATCCCCTGCTGTGCCTGTGTGAGAGAGAAAGCAACCCCTCCTGTCCTGTCCCTAGTGCTCTGCTGTCATCTGTCTCAGTCACTCTTCCTCTCTCATCCCCTGCTGCTCCCATCTCCTGACCAGCTCAAAGGTTTTTCTTGTCAAAATTTCTTTCTTCCATTTATTGTGCATGATTTTGTTTTATAAACTTTTTTTACTGTAGTGGTCATAGAAACATAGAAACATAGAAGTTGTCGGCAGATAAGGGCCACTTGGCCCACCTGGTCTGCTCTAAATTCCCTACCTAGAGTGCCACTGGAGACCCTACATGGACTCTGACTTACACCCTCCTCTTGCTTATAAGATTCCCTTGTGTGTATGCCATGCATTCCTAAATTCTGTGACCATTCTAGCCCCTGTCACATCCACTGGGAGGCTGTTCCAAGCATCTACCATCCTCTCCATGAAGAAGTACATCCTCACATTTCCTCTGAGCATCCCCCCAGCTTCATATTGTGACCCTTTGTCCTTAAACATATTTTTCTTTGGAAAATGCACCCTTCCTGTTCCTTGTTTATTCCTGTGAGGTATTTGAATATCTCTGTCATATCCCTCCATTCCCTCCTGTCTTCTAGGGAGTATATATTTTAATCCTTAAACCTTTCTTTGTAGTGCTGCGGATGCAGGCCCTGCACCATTTTAGTTTCCCTCCTTTGCACCACTTCCACCCTATCCATCTACATATATCTATTATTCTGTTATACTACCATGTATTTTTGCATTGTGTTGTCCTGGGTCGACCTGAAAAGGGATTGCAATTTATCTCAGTGGTCCTACCCGGTTACCAAAATTCAAATACATAAATATGTCTCTTCAGAGTTGGGGCCTCCAGAACTGTACACAGTACTTGAGGTGAGGTCTCACCAGTGATCTATATGGGGGTATTATTATTATCTCCTTCTTTCTGCTGGTGAAATCCAGTGACAAGGATGGGGTATATAAAAAAGAGTCAAAGACTGCTTTTTGTGACAGTGAACTAATGTTAATTATAGCAGCACCATCATTAGTATGAATATTGTTACCATCTTTGACATCCTTAACAACAACATTACCCTTTAATATTTGTTTAATTTTTGTATTATTAATGAACTTAGAAGCCTCATAAGACTCATCCTGAAGGGAACATGTATCAGAGGGCTGAAATATTTTTGGAGGTGAGGTTAGGCAAGCAAGATCGATTGTCTGCTCCTTCTCCACATTAGTCTCTCCTGGTCCAGAATTTTCCTTATTTTCCAGTTGCCTGCCCTCGGTTAATTGCCCTGCTCTCCCAAAATGCTCACTTATTTTTCTTTGTTTCCACCCTGACTGTTTAGTTTGTTTAGTTTGCTTGGTAGATTAATTAATTTCTGTTTTGTTTTCTTAGATTTTCTTTTCCCACACAGCTCTGGGGTTCTACACTTACTTGTATTAGAACTGGTATAATGCAATTTTACCTGTTCTGCCTGTTCATCCTGCAGACTATTAGAGTCAATTGGGTCATTATTCATTGGGTCATTATTCCCTGCTCCCAAACATGCTGTGTTAAATTTAACTTTACTACAACTCTGCTGCTTGTTTTCTGGTTAGCACTATTTTAATTGTTGCACTAAGCTCTTAATTATTGCACTAAATTCTTAGTTATTGCAGTAAGTTTAACAAAAACAAAAGCAGGTTATTAACAATTAGAAAGTCTGACACATAAGCAACTCAATTTCCCTTGTACAATAAAACTATAAAAACATCAGTAATTAGGAATTACTAGAAAACTGCTGATCATTACTGGAAAGTAGAAATTAAAAATCATATAAGATATCAAAAAACTTCAAATGACTTCAGTGTAACCTTAAGCAGCAAACATTTCAAGTTACCTGGCTCATGCAGTCTGTCTCACATGGCTGTCATTTAATTTATGCTGAACTTTCTTCCAGGGAATAGTTCCAAGCAGTGAGTCTTGCTCGGGAAGTAATAGGGTTTAGTAGATTGTAATATATGTATGACAAAGAAGTTCACTGATGGTAAGTCACAATTGACACCTTCTTCCTGCCTCTTCCCAAAAAACACAGAATGGATAAAGAATAGTATCCTGGTATACTGTAGCAAAAAATAGAATAAATTGTACATGACAGAACACTGCAAAAGGCCCCCCACCCACTTATTCCCTCACAATCTTTCATTACTCACTCTAATGGAACCTGCCTCAGTGATTCCTTGGAGGAAAGATTGTAAACTTATATTATTAAAACCTACATGCAATTAGATAATTTAATAAATTACCTGCTGATCTGAAGAAAATACATGTCGTACAGAGACAGTCTGCGACTCCTGCCTGCCGGTTAGAACTTTTACAGCACTTCACAACCAGCTTCAAGACCAGCTTCAAAACTCCAGATGTCGAATACAAAACTCTGATCGCTGTTAAACTGTACTACACAGACTGCTCAGATTTTAATCAAGCTTTCTGGTTACTCTCTGGTTATTTAGAGTGATTCACCACAAGCTACTTGCTATCTATCCAAGCAGCTGTATCTGCTAAAGGCAGTGCAAGGAGACAAAAAGTAAAACACAATAACAGAGTTTTATGCTTTGCAAGCTTGACCATGCACACCTGTACCCAGGAAAGCTTGCTCTAAAGTATACCTGGAGCAGTCACTGTTTTCTACTTTATGAAAAAAAAAATCACATGGTCCTAAAGCACAAAAACTTAAAAAGACTTAATACTGAATAAAGATAACATATAGCTATAAGGCTTCCCAGAAGCCTAAAAATGTCTTATGTTTTAAGCATTCATTACCAAAATACAAAAAACCCCACTACAATTTATTCATCTGCATTAATTTCTTAATTATGGAAGGACCAAAACAATACTTCCTGAATATCTTAGCTAGACAGAATATCCATTAAAAGGGTTGCTGAGCCTAAATAAATCAACTAATACAAAAGAGAACTCTCCCAAAAGCAGTAGGAAGTGTGACGTGTACATCCCTCCACAGAGCTGCTTCTCCAGCCTTCAATGTCGATGGGCTTCCCCCACCATCAGAACTCCAGCTGAGCACCGAAGGTCAGAGAACCATAGTCACAAATGTCCAACTGCTGCTGAAACTGAGCAGCACAAGTCAGACAAGAAAGAGCTCAGTAAGCCTCCTAGAAACACTCTCTTCTCCTTCCAGGATAAGGTCATTCAGAAAATGGTGGTTTACCTGTTCTTGGAGGTAAAAATGCCTATCATCAAACTCCTGCTTCTGCCTTTCAGACAAGTGCCACAGCATGCAGCTGCTCACTCAGCCTCACAACCAATTAAGGAAAAAAACAGCTTTAGACTAGAGGATATTCTAATTAAACTTAATAAAACAATACCAGAGCAAGGTTCTCCATCAATTGTATGGAAGGGTTCTGATCACCATAGACATGATTTTTCTTCTATTGTAATTCCTGCTTCACCTGCTAAAGTTAAAACCAAATCTAAGAAAAGGGGACAAAGAATTAAAAAAGAACTCCTCTAACTGCCAACATTCAGTCAGAGGCCAAAAGAACAGGATAACCCAGTTAACTCTCTTACAAATTCCATAAAAGAAAATCAAGGTGAAATAGTCTACAAAAGCATATTTACTGCTAATTTTGCAGGAGAAAATCAGTGCCTAGAGAGCAAGAGATCCTCACAGGGGGTACCTGAATCTGTAAGCCTTCCTGAAACTAATGCAGACACTGATGATAGTGCTGAATTAAAGAAATAACTACCAATGGATAAATTGATCAATATTATTGGTTCCTTGGATACAAATTTAAAAACATTAAGAAATAGCTTGAATAACTGATGTGAAGACATGTGCTCTAGAAACTTGCAGACAACAAAAAACGCCTACTGGAAAAGGTTTGATTCAAGATAATAATTCTACAAGAAGTGGTCATAAGACTGATTCTAACTTAATTGTCATCAATAAGTGTGCAATATAATGCTTATATGGTCTGAAAATGAATCCTTCAAACAATCTAAGGGAACTCAAGGACAAGATTGTGCACCTTTAAGGGCAGAAACTGGGGATGACTTAATGGAATCAGATATTGTTAGGATCGTGAATGATGATGCAATGCTTATACAGTATATCTTCTGCATCTCTCCTAGAATTGCTAATCAGATATGGATAATTATACAATGGGTCTCATATTCCAGCATTCTCATTGGCTAACTGGCACCTTCCAAGCATTGTAAAATGTAGCATTACCAATGCAAAAGGTGCAAGTCAGCTGCATGTGCCCAAATCAATCCGACCCCAAAAACGCAAACAAAAAGATGACATTTTTCCATCCTGCTAAAGTGCGACAACGTAAATACTTACTCTGTTAAAAATCACCTCACAGTCACCAAACCCATACCTGACCCTCTCTCCTTCCAGCTTCTGGGCTGTACACTTCTTTCTCCTTTGACAATGTCTCCCTCCACCTCCAGTTAAGCTTAAACTCCTCAAAGAACTTAATAACCGCAATCACACAGTGGCCACTCACAGCAACGGGCGGCCCTTTACAGCTTTTTCATTTAAACTTTCACCTCCCTAATAAAAGTAAATGCTCCCATGCCTTGCAGTTAAAATACAATTAATTGAAATAAAAAAAACCTGCCTGCCACGCGCAAGCTCCTCACCGCCAACTGTTCCAGCCTCCTCGTTACTCCTCATCGGGACGCCGGAGCTGATTTCCATATTCATAAGCAGCCTCCTGTCTAGTTAGCGCTTCAAACTTCCGCACATTAAAAAAAAAAGTACATGAACCCGGTGTGACTGCTCAGGCTGTCAGGCAGTGACCCAGTCTTTGTCTATCAGAAGGCTGTCACTGCTGAGGCGATCAATCGAATTATATCATGCAGACAGTTCTGGCTAGTGTGAGGGAGGAGGAGGATAGGATTTTGCTATACAAAACACTTTGGCAGTGGCCAGAGGTTTGATGCACCCAGGGAAAAACACATTATATTAAAAAAAGAACGTGTGTGTGTGTGTTTGTGTTTTAGTACTTCAAGTGACAGATACCTTTCACCATGTTCTACCTTACAACAGGAACTATTTTTCTAAGGAGGAAGGATATCAAGCTAAAAACCAAAAAAAAACCCACTATTTTTAAAAATCAAAACTGTTTACTATTTTGCTTCTTAAACTTTGACTTACTGCCCATTGTATAATAGCAATAAACCACTTCAAGGTGTTGGTGATGCTGGGGTTTACCCACGCCTGATGAGGTTTACTCACTCGGCCTGCAGCCTCGTGACCAAACCATGCCAGGCGTGGGTAAACCCAGCATCACCAACACCCTGTCATGGTTTATTGCTTAAATAACAACACACTCAGTAAACTGGGCCTTAGACTTAACTATGTCAATAGGGATAAGTTGAATGTATCAAATAAATATATTCAAGACAAAGTTTCCCAAATTAGTATTTTTGGATTTAAAGGACTTCCAAACAAAAATCCAGGAAAACTCAAGAAAACTCTATGTAATATCATTAAGCATGCTTTGCAAGTGTCCCTTACAGAAGCACAAATTCTAAAAGTTTATAGGTGGGAAAGGGAGAATAAGGCTGGTCAGATAGATGTCTTACTCCAGGGGGTCAGAACTAATGGATATAATAATGCAAAAGGCCCCTATCTTAGATGAGATAGATGTCCACATTGTTGAAAGTAATATTTTGGATAGTGTCCCTAATAATAGAGCAAGCCTAGAGGGCAAGACAAAAGAGGACACTTTATGCAGATCCTTTTCCCTATTTGATTTGAAGAGGTTCACTAAAGAAAGTAACATTAAATTTAAATACATTATAAAAGATCTTTTTGAACAATTGTTAAATATCCCTATGGAAAAAGATAGCCTTGCTTCTGTCACTGGAATGGGGGATAACCCCGACTGTGACCAAATATTAATTGCAGTAAAATCCAATGAAATGTATAGCAAAATAATGGGTACATTTAATATCTTAGATCGAATGCTTATAAATATTGTTAAAACAACCCAAGTCAACACTCCCTCTGAGATACATCATGCTGAGACTGATCAAATGAATTCAAAAAGTCAGTGTAATAATGAATTAAAGACATATGAATGTCAACAATCACAGACTCAGCAGCCAGAATATAATATACCAGTTAGCAATAAATACAGTGAGCTCTACAATCTGGAGGGCTGACTAGATGCCCAGAAGCACATTGACACCAGTAACTATAAAGAGAAAAATGATAAATTCAGTCTACTCTCATGGAATATAGCAGATTTAATATCAAAATATGCAGATAAGGATTGGTGTGATTTTATTTAAAAAGCACCATATTGTATGCTTTTGGGAAACATGGCATTCGCAAGATATGGATGTTTCTTTAAATGGTTTTCACAGTTATTCGGCGCCAGGTAAAGAAAAATAAAATTAGGGACAGCCTCAGGAGGAATTGTTACCTGGGTCAGAATTAATAAGGATATAGCAAGTAGACCTATCTCAAGTACATCTTTTGAGGTACAGGTACAAAAACTACAATTTTGTTTAATAATTGTTTATATTCCATTCTCAAATTCGAAATATTATAATAAAGCAGTATAAAAAGATCCTGGTAAGTTTATTTCCAAAACTCAGGAACAGTTGTCTAGTAACAATATTCTCCTATGTGGAGATTTGAATGCCAGAACTGGGCTTTTTGATGGCTATGCTGACAACAATATTCATAACTGGCTTAATCCAGAAGCTTCTAGATTCCCTAGGGCCTCCTTAGATCCTAAATCTAATAATTCTGGTAAGAAGTTGATAGATCTGCTAATGACAAACAATCTAGCTCCTAAAAATGGCAAATTAAAGGGGGATACATCCAATAATTATACACATTATAACTCAAGAGGATCTTCGGTTCTAGATTTTATGTTTTGGAATGAATCCATGATGAGGTGGGACGACTTCAAAATCATAAATAAAGGGGAAGTGATCACTTTCTGATAGTTCTGTACTGGGGTGATACTAAAGATGTTGATTCTCAAAACCCGCTTCCCATCTTTTTACAAAGGTTTGAAATAAGGAATCTAACTAAAATAAAGTGGGATGTGGGTTGTGAGGAAAAGACTGGGCATTTTATACAATAATTACTACTTCCCAAGGTGATACAGCCAATGTATATGGAGTATTATATTGAATTACAGAAGACACTGATGGAGTGTTAGGACAAGAATAGAACACTCCTTTATAAACCAATGACCAAGCCATGAGCAACAAGATTTACTAGATGGTTTGATCAAAAATGCCACAAAAAAGAAAACAAAGCTCTCATGTAGTTAATTAGATCACTTAAAAATTCCAGGGACAGGGAGCACTTTAAGCATTTAAATAAAGCTAGAGAAGAGTATAAACCTTCCTAAAGGGTAAACAGAAGGATTTTCAACTAACACAATGGAATCAAATGGTGCATATAATAAATAATAATGATCAGCAGTCATATTGGCTTTTTGGTAGTAAAAGGTACCAATAACAGTAAATTTGAATTAGATTCCCACATCCCCATTGAACAATGGGTGAAATATTATGCAGAAATATTTTATGATCCAGAAATGTCTGAATTGACCCCACAATGGGAAACTGAACTGGATAGAACCCAGTTTAGCTTATTCAGTATAAGTGAGTTATATCTTGCAACTGCATACCTAAAAAAGGAAACGAGCCTGGTCCTGACTTGATTCCATCAGATGTTTTCTTGGTAACCCCATCTCAATGGTCTAAAATTCTCTTACCATATTTTAATTTGAGTATAGTAATGAGAACTATCTCTAATGCATGGAAAGTGGCTACTATTATTTCAATTTATAAGAAAGGGGACAAGAGTGATCCAAAAATGTATAGACCAATTTCCCTTTTGGACATTACTGGAAAAATCTTCTCAAAAATTATTCTAACTAGACTATTGGAACAAACTGAACATTTAGGAGGGCTCTCAGAATTTCAAGCTGGTTTTCATGCTGAATGCCCCATTACAGATAATTGCTTCATACTCAGACATCTTTATGAAAAATACATAGTTGTAATAAGACTATATGTCACTTTCATTGACTTTAGCTCTGCCTTTGATACAATTGCTAGAACTTCATTATGGCAAATAATTTACCAGAAGGGTGTGGATCCCATTCTTAGAAGTATTGTTAGAGAGCTCTATTCAAATACCTGGGCCCAGGTGAAGATTGGGAATAATGGCCAATATTCAGAAAAGATACCAACAAACAAGGGTGTCAGTCAGGGCTGTGTGTTTAGCACTATTATTATTTTGTATTTACATCTATGATCTTCTGATTCAGCTATTAAAATCTATATCTGATTCTCCACAAATTGGTGACATGCCCTGCCTGGCACTGGTGTATGCCGATTGCTTGGTCTTGATTTCACTTTCATATTCCAGCTTTCAGAAAAAGCTAGACATTCTTTTGACATATGCAGAAAAATATAATCTGAGGATAAATTAACCCAAATGTCAGGTGCTTATCTTTGTCTCTAACAATTTGGGGGAAAATGGAAAATTGTGGATAGAAAATGTATTACTATAAGTAAACATGTTTATTTAGGTTTAACCTTGTTAAATAATGGTACTTGGGCAAAACATATAAAAGGATTAACTATGAAGCTCAAGCAAACAGCTGGATCATTAACAAGATTCAATAAACGATATGGTGGTAATTCAAAAAAGCCCCTATTGAATGCAATTAAGGCCACATATTTTTCTCAGGCTCTCTTTCAAATAGAGATATGGGACTCTGACAATATGGATTCTCTGGAAATTCCATTAAACAAACCCTATAAATCAGCACTGGGGGTTAGTAATTCAGCTCTGGCCTCTCTACTAAGAGCAGAACTTGGAATGACTAGATTAAAAGCACTGATGGAAATAAGAAAAAGGATCAGACTGACTAGATTGGATGCTCATAGACTTCCACATAAGTGTCTGATGGAGAAAATAATATGGTAGACTCTAAGCTGTGATCAGACACAATGGTTAAGTAATGTTTTTTCTGCTCTTAAAAGCATATGATTTGGAATTTCTAGGAACATTTGTTAAATAGAGAATAATGGCTGGGTAGGGGTTATAACAAGGATATAATTACCGACGCGTGCTTTTTCCCATAGGGAAACCTGGTTATAATTTGCCGTTATAACCAGCTCGGCTGGTTATAACGGCAAACACGTGCCAGGTTTCCCTTGGAACAGCCATCCCTCAGTCGCTGTTCTCCGACGTTCACCTTCACTGATGGAATCCCATCGCGCAGCACACTTCCTGGTCCCTCGTATTCGGGGAAATGAACTCTTCATAAAGGAAGCATTCCACAGCTCAGCAACTGCTGTTCGCCGGTAAGCTTAAACAAAAATAGCATACTTGCTGTCACTTACAAAATTAGCTATTTACTGTAAATTCTCATACCAGTGACCACAACAGCACAGACTCCTGAGTAGTCTGTCACTGCCTCACCGCCAGTCTACTGCCTGATTTTTTTACAACTGGTGAGGCGAAAAAGCGCAGGCCGGTAATTATAAAAAACAAAATATGGGGTGGTGGTAAATTCTCGATTTACACATCCTCATTGTGGATGCATTTCATAAACCCTATGGGCTTCGCCCTTGGGGTTTGTGTAGCATCCTGATAACCTGGGTGTGTGTAAAATCTACTTACACACACCACCCCATATATTATTCTCTATGTTATACACCCACAAGGTGTGGGATGTCACATAAACCCTGAGAGCAAAGCTTGAGGGGTTTATTAAGGCATCTCACACAAAGGGTGTGTGTAAAAGCCGAGTTTTACACCACCCTACCCAGCCTTTATTTTATATCATTGCTTGGTCATGTTTTTTTGCCACTGCAATTATATAAAATGAAACTGCTTTCCTGTTCAGCTATGGTCCCACCTGGCTTACGTGTGGTCTGTGGCTGGTGAGACTTTTTTTTTTTTGGTAAGGTACCTTAGAATTGTGGGAATCCACATTTACAGTTGTTCTTGGTTATTAAAAAAATAAAATAAAAAAAACTTTACTTACTGCCGAGAGTGTGTGGCGGTCAGGGTGGTGGTGCAGCAGTGGGAAGATGGCTGGATTGTGCATGCGGGGAGTGTGGGAAACCTGGGGCATATTTGCCATTATAGACAACCGGCTATAAAGGTAAAATTATAACTGGGTTTCCCTACGGAAAAAAATTGTGACCTGGTAATTATAAAGGGAACTATGATCAGTTTAAAATATAGAATGTACAGTATATAAACCAAGAAGATCACTAATATTAATATGTTAAAGGACATTGAGATGATAACCTTCCTGAAAATTTATCCTTGGCTTATTGCTTAATGATAACAGATATGTATATAGATATTATCTGGCTCTCTTAACAGACTATTATAGGAAACTGTATACTAGATTCCATTTTAAATTGTTCCTCAGTAATGTTTTAAAAGCTAGGCATCTAAAATCAAGTGAGCTTTTAGAGAAATTGTGAACCTATACTACATTATTTTTAACTGTCATTGGTATAATAAGCAATGGGTTCAATGGATTCATCCTGTTTGGGAAACAATCCAGTCCTTAAATAAGGAGGTTTTGTTGAACATAATGGCCCGGATATTCAAAGGGGTCGTGCCTGGCATTATGCTTAGCCGGGATATTGAAACGGCTGCCTAGTGCAGCGCAAGTCCCGATGCACAGGGGCACAATAGTATCCTAAGCAGCGCAGATGCAGGGGGCTTGCCCATGCATACACTGCACATCCCAATATTCAGCCTGGGATGCATGGCTCATTTGCCAGCACAATCCTACACTGCGCCACACAGGGGGGCTCAAAGCTATGCCCCAAAAAGCAGGAACAAGTCCCAGCCACCCACAGGCAGGCTGTTGAATTGCACGGCGCAACACAGCAGCCACCAGCTGTGAGTGGCCACACGCCCACTCAGAACACCATTGCCAGGCACACATACCCCCCTGGTGGTCCAGTGGACCCCCCATCCCTCGATCGGGCATACGGGAGTGGGGAGCAGCATTGGCACAACAGGGTGTTGATCCCCTATGGCTGCAGCTTGGCAGGGCACCAGGCGCACTTCACTGGGGATCAATGCATCACATGCAAATGGGGCCATAATGACATCCAAATAGCCCCATTTGTGCCTTGCATGCATTATGTCCTCATTTGCATGCCCCAGGTTGAATATCATAGGTGATGCACCTAGCGCAACTGTACTTGCGCTGGCTCATCCCTCTGCTCCATTTCTGCGTCTTGCACTGGTGCAGGGCCACTATGCTATGCGCAGTGTGTGCAGCCTCCATGCTATATTCGACAGTGCTGGGCCATGGTGCAGCACTGTTGCATATCGCCTGGTTCATGCCCTGGCCCAGCCCTGTTGTGCTGTGACCAGGCTTGTGCCACTGCCCAGTGCAGTCTGAATATCTGGCCCAATGTTTACAGTGGAAGACAAGCAAACAATTAACCGAGTTTTTGGTTATTTAAATGCAGTTACTAAAATTCTCCTGAAATATAGTACTGGACAGAAAAATGTTAAAACCCAATTTTTTTTTTATCATGTCAAAATTTTTCACCCTGTGCTTGTCGTCCCCCATTTGACCAACCCTCCCAGCCCCATCCCCCAGAATCACCAGCTCTTACCTGTCCGGCCCAGAAGCGGTGCCTGTGGGGGGTCAGTCTTCAGCCTGCTGACCAGCATTTTTCCTCGGATTGTTTTTCTCCCAGAGACCCCAGGAGTCAGCGCGCTTGCATGAGGAGGAGCACATGTGCCGAACAGACCCAGTCACAGCCTCCTTCCCCCACCCCCTGACCTACTGCTTAGGCCTCCTCTGGTCTGAGCTTCCTCCAGCCTCCACTAGAGGGGGTCATCCATCAGCCGAGGGATGCCATGCTTCCTCCCTGGAGAGGACATCTTGTCTGTTGGCAGCTCAATCCAGCTCTGCCCTCCCCTCCGTGCTGATCTCCAATGCCCCAGGCTCATTCCCAAGCCTGGGTCACCAACATGAGTCAAGGTAAGGCACCAGTGCCTCAGCCCTCAACACCACTGAAACCCAATTTTTTAAGCTTGTACCACAGAACTTAATGATTATATATGGTGACTTTAACCTGGTGCTGTCTTACCTCTGTGTAAAATGTTTAGGTGTTCTTATAACTGCTGGACAAGTTGTAAATTATCTGTATTTATTAATATATATATATATTTTTATACAATAGGAGTGAACTGATATCTAGAAAATAAAAACACGTATCTCCACTCTGGAGCACTGATATCTACACTGTGAGAAAAGCTTCCATTTATATGCACAGTACAAAGGTCATCCAGCTAGTTATACACACAGTGCAAAGGTCACTGCAGCCCTATTGAAATAACCAGATACATGATGTGCACTTGTGTGATATGGAAAATGGTTGCACTCCTGCAGAGTGACCTCTGGATACTGTCACTCGTGGCTTCGCCACTCGTGAATATCCAGAGGTCACTCTAAAGGAGTGAAAATATTTCCATATCACACTCATGCCCATCATTTATCCCCTGTATATATACATGTGTGCATGTGTATATATATATATATATATTTTTTTTTAGTTGTTTAACCAGGAGTAGCACACTAAGCTGAAAGCTTTTTTACAGGTGCATCCTGGCAACACAGGGAAGTTAAGTGACTTGCTCAGGGTCACACAGTATATAAGTGGAAGCTGTGAGATTCAAACCCAGGTCTGGTCTGCTGGATGTCACCAGATTTGCAGCTCAGATCCTTAAACCACTGTGCTATACTGCCTCGCTAGTGTATGTATGTATGTATATGTATGTTTTTATGAGTGTCTATATCATATTGTAATGGTCTGCGACCGAACAAATAAAACATTTTGAATTTGAAACATTTTGAAAAGATTGACAACTTGCCAATTGCCACATATATAAATATAAAATAATACATTTTGCAACTTATGAGGGGAAAGCTAACAAAACCCCAGCAAGCAGCCAGAGGGATGTTGGAGCATTTTGGAGCTTCAGTGAAGTGAGAATCATGCAGCGTTGCTAAGTGTACTGAGCGGTCTGAGCCATGCTGCACGATTAGTGCTTCTCCTTTTTCCCTTTTTACTATTTATTTCCAATCAGACAGCAGGCGTTACTTGCAATCATGCATAATATGTGGAAAAAAGAGGAATTTTGGCAGGAAGACCTTTGAGCTGATCATGAGATATCTGCATAGAGCAGTTGTTCCAGCACTGCATGAGCTGCAGTCTTTGACTCCACTGCTTCAATAACATCAGTGACAGTAAGCTGAAGACTGAGTCCTGAGAAAATGGAGTGGAGCTGCGGTTCAGCAGCTACAAAGAAAACACATCCTATTAAAAAATTAAAGAAAATGCACGTCATAAGAGTTTTAAAAGAGGTCTTTTTATTACTTCAGCCACAAAGTAGCCATTGATCATTAAGGTACTAGCAGGCTGTAGACAGTGCAGCTGTATGTGTAATGAAGGAACCAAATCTGCAAGAGCAGTCTTTAAAATCTTGGATTTACAATCTGGAGTCAGTAAAATCAGTAGTGCAAGGTTGTGAAGGTCACAGCATGTCAGATAATGCAGCTGTGTGATCCAGGCGCTAATGCAAGGAGAGTAGACTGTACATTTATAAAGGAGCTTGTGTCAGCAAAGCAAGGATGTATGGGTGCTCACATAAATAAAAGACCCTGTCATCTTTAAAGGCATTTACAGTGATGGCCTCAGAGGTGGAAGAGAACCAGTAATTTAACATTTTATTCACTGTTAAGAAAGCTAATATTTCTGACAATATTAATAATGGCCCTCTAAACATACAATTTGAAAACTGGAATCATAAAGAAGGCGAGATAATGTAAATATTTTGATGTTTCAGTCTTGCTCAATAGAAAGGTTATATAATGAGTGAGATACTAAGGAAAGTATTTGCAACAGAAATAAATAAAATCTGGTGAACAAATATGCTTAGCTACTTTTAGCTGCCTTTGGCTTACTGTTTCTAAATTGATTTAAAGGACTGACTACATTTACTGTATGCTAAACTGAGGAAGACTGTTAAAAGCATATGCTCTTTTGGTATCTATCTTAATATATTATTATGTCCTACAGTTAATTCATCTCATTTCCCAATGCCAATGGATTTTAAATGGATGTAATGTTGGCATTAGGCAAATATATCAGCCCTGCCATCCCACTTTTTACTCTGCTGTCATCTTGATTTCTCTGATATCCTACAGCGTTTTAGTCATGTTACATTCAGTTCAGAGGGGCACTTTTGACAGAAACCCATTTCTGGTGACTGTTCATTAGTCTCAAAATGCAACTCGTGAAAACTCCATATTGCAGGTTTAAATATTTTGCAATTACACACTTTACCTACTGCTGTTAAAAGTGCTGGACAAATATACTCTTATTTAAACATAACTTGTCACTATGAAGATGCTCTGTGACACTATGTAGTGATAGCATATCTTACAGACATAATAAAATAAAAAGACAGATGTATAGATGATTGGTTCATGCTATCAGTTTGATGAGTTTACTACTGCTTGCAATCAGAGAATAGGAAGTAGGAAGTAAAAAGACACAGCCTTGGAGGTGTTAGTGTAACTGCAGACTGCATATGAGTTCACAAGAGTAAAACATTGAAGGACATTAGAGAACTTAAGATGGCAGTACACTAAAAGGAGAGATTGGGCAAAAAGAGAGAGATATTTTTATATTGCTGAAATGCTTCTAGTAGTGTTGGGCAGATTGCAGAATTCCACTGGCAGAACTAGTGCAGAATGGCCATTCTGCCAGTAGAATTTCCACCAGAATTTCACTGGTTCTTCAGCGGAATTCAACCTAGTGTGATCCAAGGAAGAAAAATTATTTTTTCCGCTGAAAATTATTCTGCAACAATTTCCACAGAAAATATTGAAATTCACAGAATACTATTCTGTGGAACAGCATTTTTTCAGCAGAAAATCATTCCAGAACTATTTTCTAATGTGGGATTTCACCATTCCATTTGTGGCTAAATTTGGTGGAATTTTTAAAATTCCACGGAATTTAATTCAGCCGGAATTTGAAAATTCTGCACAGCACTAGTTTACACTAGGTCCATCAAAAATGCAATACCACTAGCAAATGACTGAAATAGGCTTCAGGATATCATGGACATTTCTCATTTTTATGGCTGCATAGCAAAGCTATGCATGACATTGTTCTATGACGTAGAAGAGAGAATGGGCTGTGGAAGCACGTGACCAGACACCTCCACAGTGTCCTTCCACAGTGGAGTTTAAGCACATGCAGTCAGTGCTGTTCCTTTTTTCCCCACTGCCCCTCCACTCCGCAGGTGCACTATTTTCTTGCTGCCTGTCTGTTCTGGTTCACTTCTGCAGTTTCACCAGAAGAAAAAAGTAGAAGAGAGAGAGAGAGAGAGAGAGAGAGAGAGAGATCCCTCTTTCATTTTTTTTCCAGTAGTGTGATTTGAGTTGTGTTCCTGCCCCAGCACACCTTTCCCAAACCTACCCAGTGGGAGGCAGACAATTGCTCTTATTGTGAAGTCTGCCATCTGCATGATGATTAGGGTTTGTTCGCATCTTGCCTGGCTTACTCAGATTTCACTTTTTCCAGCATGTCATTTGAAGGGTTGCCACAGGCTGCTGCCACAGTAAGTAAAGGGGTGTTTTGTGATGGAGAGGAGAGAGATGGAGAGCCGCTGAGCTGCTACTGCTATTGTCAGGTCCTGGCCTGGTGGGAGCTTTCCCTTTAAATGAGGGAGTTTCTCTTTTTTCCATCATGTCATCTGTAGAACTGCACAGGCAGTTTCCACAATAAGCAAAGGGGTGGTTTGTGAGGAGGGAGGAGAGATATGGAGAGCCACTGAACAACTGTTGCTGCTGCTGCTGTCAGATCCTGCCTTGGTGTTGCCTGTCCCTTTAAATGAGGAAGTTTCATTTTTTTCCATCACATCATCTGTAGGGCTGTCACAGGCTGCTTCCCTGGTAAGTAAATGGGTGGTTTGTGAGGGGGGAGTGGAGAGCCGTTGAACTGCTGCTGCTGCTGTTGTCGGGTCCTGGCCTGGTGGTGACTGCCCTTTGAAGGAGGGAGTTTCACTTTTTCCTTCATGTCATTTGAAAGGTTGCCACAGGCTGCTTTCCTGCTATGTGAAGGGATGGTTTATGAGCAGGGAGGAGAGAGACAGAGATTCACTGAGCTGCTGTTGCTGTTGTCAGGTCTTGTCCCAGCCTGTTGCCCTGCAGCACCATCGGCATCTTCATGACACCACCCCCCCATAAGTAGAGTGATTTGAGTTGCATTTCTGCCCCAGCACACATCCCCCAAGTCTGCCAGCCCTCCCTAAACCTACCCAGCAGGAGGTGCTCTCATTGTGCAGTGCGCTGTCTCCATGGTGATGGAGGTTTGGTTGCACCCTGCCCGCCTAGCCCAAGTTTCACTTTTTCCATCATGTTATTTGAAAGACTGCCACAGGCTGCTTCCCTGATAAGTAGATTTGTGCTTTGTGAGAGGAAGGGGAGAGAGATGGAGAGCCGCCGAGCTGCTACTGCTGTTGTCAGGTCCTGACCCAATGGTACCTGTCCCTTTAAATGAGGGAGTTTCACTTTTTTCCATCATGTCATCCGTAGGACTGCCACAGGCTGCATCCCTGTTAAGTAAAGGAGTGGTTTGTGAGGGGGAGAGAAGAGAAATGCAGAGCTACTGAACTTCTGCTCTTGTTGTCAGGTCCTGGCCCAGCGGCGACTGTCCCTTTAAATGAGGGAGTTTCACTTTTTCCTTCATGTTATTTTAAGGGTTGCTGCAGGCTGCTTTCCCACTATGTAAAGATTTGGTTTGTGGGGGGGGGAGAGATGGAGATTGGCTGAGCTGCTGCTGCTGTTGTCAGGTCTTGGACCAGTCGGTCTGCTGAGCAGCACCATCAGCATCCGCATGACACTCCCCCCCCCCGACAAAAGAGAGACGTGACCCCATGTCAGTTAGCAGGAAAATCAGCTGATTCCAACTACATTACAATCCTACTTTCAGGATTTACTTAGAGTTGCAATGAAGGTTATGCTGGCAAGGTCTGTTTGTAAATGACAGTTCAAAGAGGCATTTGCTGAAAACCAGGTGATTCCAAGCATGATATGGCTGTATGGAAGAGGGTTTACTTTAATTGTGATTTATCATTAAAATGCCAAGAGCTTTTCAAATTTGGTATTTCAACAGAATACTTATAAGGGTGGGCACTATTACCCCTCTTTATTTGCAGCTGCTCTGTTTCTTTCCATGGTTCCCCAATACTCAGGTCTCCCTCTCATTCTCTGAAGTCCCTGTGCAGATTACTATGCTCACATCCGGATCAAACTGAATTCCCAGGTTAGCTAAACTCCCCCTCCACTCCCAGGCCCAATACTGTAAGTCAAAGTGATATCCTTACGGTATGTACTTGCCTGAATAGGGAAAGTGTATGCCCAGTGTAAGATAAAAACCAGTAATCCACATACCCAAATGCTGCCTTTACCATCACATCATTCTTTAGGGTTTATATTGTTTTGCACACCATGATTTGACAGTCAAATCACGGGAATCTGAGGAGTCGCCAGAGTATAATAGGTGAAGGAAAACTGTTGTTGTGTAGGTACACTTTTAATTAGGCTTATAAAGGTGTAAGATACAAGCTTTTTAGTCATCTGTGCCTTTCATCAGCTACTGTATTTAACACAATGTTAACTGAGATCCTTTTTGTAAGGGTTTAATTGTCCCCACAGGAAGGGTTTTTTTAATCCATGCAAGTTAGGAGGTGTGAAAGGAGTTTCAATTTAATGTTGAGTAACATATCTTATGTAGATGCACTAAAGTCTTGACGGTGTGTATGTGAAACATGTGGGTGGCCTAATAAAGATATATCTCCAAAGAAAAATTACTTTTGTTATTTTGTCTTGCACTTGCACAAGCAACATCTTGCGGTAGTAGGAGAAATGCAGAGGTGTGTCGGTGTTGGTGAATGCAGGGCACTCTTAAGTAGGTGCATCACTCATTTCCCAATTAGCCAGTATGCTAGCACTGACACAAGAATTATGTAAAGTGGACAACTTGTAAGAAATGTGCCACTGCAATTAAAGAAAAGCTTGTCATGCAGCGGCACAGATGGCATGCCTCCTGTACATGCCTTTCCTGGTGAAACATTTCAATAAACATGGTGGTGGGCCACCACCATACAATCCCCAAAGGAAACTGACATGTGGGGTGCAATCCCCATGTCGGCATTTCTGGGACCCACCCACCCACATTGTGTGGCACACTGGGAGCCCACCCCAGTATGCTGTTGCTCACAGAAAGCTGACCGCATTGGCATGTTCCTGCCCCTGCCCCACCCCCATTGTGTGGCACACTGGGAGCTCACCCAGTGTGGCCAACATCACCCGCAAAAGTCATGGGGTACACTGGGAGCCCACCCCAGCGTGCCTAATATTTGTTTTATTTCACCTGTAAAGAAAGAAAATGGTCCCTCAACGTCTGTTTGTTTTCTGTACCTGAAAAAAAAAGAAATGGTCCCTTGTTGTCTGCAGCACCCCCTCCTCAAACCTGCACCCACCATCTGTGCACCTCACCTCCCCACATCCCCCTCACCCCATACTTAACTCCAGAGGTCCAACGCTGTGATCTTCAGTGGAGCAGGAACATGTCTAGACTCTTCAAAGCCGAACTGCAAAATGAAGAAATACCGGTAAGCTGTATAATGGCATCAATGGGGGGGTCAACTTAGGTGGATATCTCAGCCATTTTTCTGAATTCTGGCTCCAAATTTTCAACATGGGGTTCTTGGGACTCTACCTCATGAACACATACACTGCCATTTTGTTATTCTGTCCTGAAAGGTCATTTCATGGTCACTGCACAGAATCACCTTTTGGGACCGAGTAACAACATGACTGTGCCACTGTTCATGAGGTGGAGTCCCAAAAAGCCTATGTTGCAAATTTGGTGAAAAAATTCTCCAAAATGACTGTGTTATGGGCATGCATTGCACAGTTTCTACGCATGGTCATAACTTCAACAATTTTTAATATTTTCACTCCAGATTTTCAACATTGGCATTTTTTTCTCACCTCCTTATGAACAGTACAGCAGTCATTTTTCACATCCTAGCTGAAATGTGTCTTTGCAGATGTGGTGCACAATGATGCAGTCGCTGTGGGAAATCAACGTTCAGGAAAGATTAACAAAATCACAGTGACACTGTTTGTGAGCGGAGGTCCCAAAGTGCCTATGTTGAAAATTTGGTTAGAAAAATCTCCAAAATATTTGCATTACGGGTGTGCATTGTGCAATTTCTATGCACGCTCATGACTTCACCAATTGTTCATTTTTTCACTCCAGATTATCAACATTGCCATTTTTTTACACCTTTTCATGAACAGTACAGCTGCCATTTTTCATATCCTGCCTGAAATGTGTTTTAGCACGTGTGGCACCAAATGGCACAGTTGCTGTGCAAAATCACCTTCCGGCCAATGAACTGATAGTGCTACTGTTCACCAGGTGGGGTTGCAAAAAGCCTAGGTTGAAAATTTGTACTGAAAATACCAACAAATGCCCAGGGCATTAGGTTTTCCAACCATAATGCCCCACCCTGTAGAGGCTGGCAGGTGTCAGGGGTGTGACTTGGGACTGTTGGCTGTAATGCTCATGCCATTCCACCCCCACCCTGCAGCCAGTGACAGGCAACGAGGTGCCTTTGGACTCTTCAGTCCCAAAATTCTCCCCATTCTCCTATACTGCACCATATCAGCATATTTCTTTATGGTATGGGGTGAGCGTAAGGCCCGAAGACCCCAAGGCACAACGCAACACTTGTCGGTGTCTGCAGGGTAGGGTGAGGTGAAATGGTGTGAGCGTTATGGCCAGTAACCCAAAGGCACACCCCAATGCCTGTCAGTCTCTGCAGGTTGGGGGTGGGGTTGGTGTCAGTTCAATACTTCACTGCCATTCCTATTATGCATCTCTCTAACTCCTGTACTACCAATGCCAATGCCAGCAAGACAACATTTGGCATTGACAAATGCTTGTTTTTCTTTTGGTTTTCTGTAGGCTAACTAACATGGCACATCCAAATCATTTTAAGCCATGTAGTGAAACTGACATTTGAAATTCTATCCCAGACTCTGGTGTACCACGGTTTCTTGTATTCTGACTCTTTAGTTTGATTTGTTTGCATGGACTGGATTTTCAAATGCAAAATACTGCCACAAGCCCCCGGTGCACCGAACATATGGCATTTGGGATTTTCCATCCCTTGTGCCTGGTGCTGTGCCTTAGATCACAATTTTGTGGTCTAGCATGCGCCACTCCTGGGGGCAAAGTATCAGATACTTACAGATACATGGTGCAAGCTGTTGGAAAGCAGGGAAACTATCGCAACTGCACCTGATATTGCAAAATCGGGCACACTTGCGGCACAGGGGTTCGGCGCACTGCCAAAGTTTAAGTCCTGTGGCATAGGGCAGGACACAAGCCTTGCGCCACCACTTGAAAATCCTGCCCCATGTCTCTGTGTGTATGACAAAAATGAGTTACATCATAACTGTCAGACTACCTGTTTCTTTTCTCTTTCCCTCTGCTTTCTGTAATGTCTCTTTTTAGCATAGTGGATGTGGCCTCCCCTCTCCCCAATAAGGTGGGTGGGTGGGTGAATGCAGACACTGCAGGGAGTGGGATTTCAAGCAGAGCTCTGAGATAATTTGTTTCAGTTGGTAGCCACTGAAATACTGCACTTACCATTCATGTGAGACACAATCCAAATTTGTGTCTGACTGTCTATACTGTGGTAGTTTGTCACTTATTAGTTTCTTGCTATGGCATACTGGAAGATGACTGTTTTTTGTCTCATTTTTCCTCCCTATTATTTTTTTTCTGTTTCTCATCTTACTGCTTTTTCCTTAACTTGGCCCTTATGTGTTCTACTTTAATTAAATTCTCCCTACCAATTTTCTCCCTGCATTTCCATCACTTCTCCAGTGGCTTGGAAACATAATAGCACAGTAGTGCACTGTTGAGCCCAAGGCACTGGCACTGACTTGAAATTGCTCAAAGAACTTGTTTTGCTTAAGGGCTTGTTTAGTCAATTCCAGTCCTTGGCCAGCACCTTAGGTTAAATGCTGTATAATTTGTTTTTTATAATATGTTATAGAGTGAGTTGGCAGAAGCTTCCACTGTTTTGGTTCTCCTGCCACCCCCTCCCCCTTTTTACCTTGGATGTTTCTTCTACTTGCTCTCTACTGGTGACTCTGCCCCCCCCCCCGAGCTGATATTGTATATTGAGGCAATGTAGAAGTTTTTTGTTGACTGGGAAAGAAGGGCTAGGAAATATTAAAGAATAAATGCTGGGTATAATAAACTAAGTCTGATGAGCTGCAGTTTTTGCACCATTGGCTACTTAGCATCTTGGAATATATGAGTCAGTGTAACATACTGTACTTTTCTCTTTGTATTGCAAAAAAAAAAGAATGAAAACACAATTCACACCAAACCACTTATTCGGTAGCTTTCTTAGTTCATAGTACTACTGTATTTTCACAGTTTCCATGCTTTTAATAATTTGTCCCTGATCTTCTAAGACCTGTTCCTGATTTTCTACCTGCAGGACTGAGGTGGGCATGTCACAGATACAACAGTATACAAAATGCTTAACTTTGAATTGCCCAGCATAACTGACATTTATTGTCAAGGCAAACATATTGTATGATGGATTACCACTGAGAAAACACTTATCAAGTCAGAGTTTGTGCTCTTTTCTTGCATGCAGGAAGAATGTTGTGACAAACGTAGCAAACAAGCTATGGAACGTTTCAATATCCTTCCCTTACATTATCTCATGGCTTCTTGTCCAAGGAAATGTATTTTTACCAACCTATGATAATCATAAAGCATATGTACTATAGGTGGAGTGTATCCAAGTTTCAATTCTTGTAACAAAAAAAATAGAGGAAAATGGTCTTATTAGCTGAGCATACTTTTGCAGTCAGTATAAATAATAATGCAAACTGATGTCATCAACTTGTTTCTGAAAAGACATGTTTCCTTTCAAAGTGAATGCCGTATTCTGAAAAAAAAACTACCTGCACAGAAGTATCCTACACATGGGTACAACACACAGCACTTTTATTTTCAAGAAATAGCATATTTCTACAGTATAAGATGAAGATTTCAATACAGTGCAGGACTGTCACATCTTGAAAGATAACATTTGATGAGTTAAATGTTTTCATGTTTAAAGTTACAAAGAAACTAATCTAATCTGATTGTCAGTATTCCTCTAGCCTCAGCTAAATATATCCACAGGGAAAAACACACTTGACAATAGTAATGACATTAACATCTTGTACTCAGTGAAATACAGTTCATGTATGTGTATAACTGATTTCTTTCAAACTTTGGAGAGCAACAAAAAGGATTAGCTTCTAGTTTTATTTGTGGTTCATATGCTAGTAAGTGTGACAACTTGTTCAAAGGTCCACATAATCATTTCTGTTACAGTCAGACTATATCAAGACAGCAATCAAATGCACAATGTCATAGCAGTTCAGTAGTTTTTTTTTTTTAACATGTAACATTTTATTAATTTTAATTTTTCCAAGTACACTTAGCCATCCAAAGACACATCCATGCCCTGTTCCAGAAGGGCCATATTACTATAAACTAGCAGTCAAAGCAGTTACTAGACTCTTTCACATCTTTCATGGCTCATAAACTAACAAAGGATTAATTTATCTAATATACAGTTGGGAAACTTAAGCCTTACATCAGTGAGCAAGTAGTATTGTTATTTAGACCAATCTCCATAAACACCATGCCTTTTGATATTATTATACTAAAGCATCATAAGATGGTATGGCATATTCTAGTCCTTAGTATATCTACTTGGTTATGGTCTCATAGGTACAACTCTTAAACACCTATTAACTTCGACCCAACAGCTACATATAATGCTCAACTTTGCCCAAGAAAGAAATAGGAGAGTAAAATGCAGTATCAGATGGTGGTGGGAGCATACAGACATCCCCCTTTGGTGCCCCAGGGACCATCCCCTATACCAAACTAGAAAGTGTGTGGGGGGTACGGTGGGGGGAGTGCCACAGAGCATATATTGGAGTTTAGATATGCATCCCATTTTCTATAATACTTATTAAGGCCTCCCTTGGCCACAGCAGAGAGCATCTCAAAAACAGCTAGCCGGGCCATGGTCATTCGCCATTGCACTAGCAAGGGGGGTACCGGCTGCCTCCATCTCAGGAGGATTACTCTTTTAGCCTCCATTAGGGCTACCAGGAGCCATGCCCTGGTAGAGGGGGGGATAGTGGGTGCAAAGCCATAGTATCTCCTAGGATGAGAGATGGGTTGTCAAGAGAGATGGATTTGTCTATAATCCTAGAGCAATCAGCAAGAACCTGCATCCAAAAAACTTGCAAGTTTGGGCAAGTCCATAATATATGAAGTAAATAGGCATGGGAAGTATGACATCTCCAACAACTATCAGAGGGAGTTATTTTTAAGCTAAAGAGGGCTGAAGGGACTCTGTACCACCTAAGCAAGATTTTCAATTGAATTAATTGACTTCTGGCATCTACACATGCTGCATGAGCATCCCTAAGGCATATTGACCACAGTTAAGGGGATATAGGGTACTGCAGCTCACATTCCCAGGCAGCTCTACTCAATAAAGTAGTGTCAGGTTGTGCATCCCTAAGGGTCTTGTAAAATAAACTTACCAGGCCTTGGCCTTTCCCACAGTAACGGGAGTGGTTAAGCCATACTAGGAGAAGAATGCAGATACCTTAACAATGGGGTTAAGGCACCCTAATCTGTAGGAACTTCTAATGTCCACCTGGGTAGCCTATATTGCTCACGGACCTGCTCAAAGGAGAGTAGGGTCCTAGTGTGCGGGAGAAGAAGATGCTCCACTATATGAATGTCTTTGGCAGCCCACAAGGGCCATTTAAGTACTTTGTGTTCTATTGTAATGAGAGGGTTATCCCATAATGGGCATATATAATGGGAGGGAGATAGTCTGAGCTTGGGGACCCGGTAAGTGCCATCGCCCTATGCCAAACCCTACATGTTTCTGTCATGACCGATGTAAAATGGTGCACCCTAGGCTTTCTTTTGGCTAATAAGAAGTATAGTAGACTAGCCATAGATAAGGCTGCCTCCAGGGTAACCCATTGAGATGGGAGGGTGGTCCGGGGAAGGAACCAAGTGGCGGCCTGGGCTATTCTAAAGGCCAAGTGGTAGCCTGTAAACCAGGGGAGCCCGAGCCCACCCTTGGACATATGGGATTGTAGCTTTGTATGTCCCCATCTTGGGGCCTTACCCTCCCACAAATAGAGGGAGACTAATTTATCTAGGTCTTTAAATGGCTTTGCCATGAGCAGGATGGAGAGGTTATTTAATAAATAGGAGACTCTGGAAAAAACAAACATTCGAATAGCCTCAGTCTTACCTTTCAGAGTTAAATTAAGCTTTCTCCATCGCTGGACCTTGGCTGCTAGTGATACCAAAAGAGGAGAGAAATTAGCTGACTCTATGTCCTTCCAGGACGAGGTGATATGTATTCCTAAATACGGAAATCTAAGGGGGGCCCAGGTAATGTCGGTGCCGGCTAGACAATGCTTGGTGCATGCTCCATTCATGGGGGACAGGGTTGTTTTCTCTTGATTTATTGTTAAACCTGACAGAGAGGCAAACTCCTGCAGAATAGTCAGAATAGTGGGTAGGGAGTTTTGGAGGTTAGAAAGGGTCAGGACCATATCATCCACATATGCATTGACCAAGTAGGATGATGTCTTTACAGGGATACCGGTGATATGTGGGGTGTGTGTGAATTTCCTAATTAGCGGGTCCAGAGTGATTAAGAACAATAGGGGAAAGAGAGGACAGCCCTGCCTGGTTCCTCGTTGTAACATAAATGGGCGAGAAGTGTCCTTATTGGTGATAATACGAGCTGAGGGTGAATGATACAGTGTGGAGACCCAGGAGCAGAAGGAGTCCCCAAACCCATATAGTTTAAGAACATTAAGGAGGTACCTCAGTCCAATGAGTCAAACGCCTTGGTGAAATCTATGGCAAGGGCAGCTGCTGGGGTTTTAGACTGTAATGCCAACCATTTGAGATTTAGGACTAGCCGGATGTTGTCTGCACTGGATTTTCCTTTCTGAAATCCAGTTTGTGACGAGTGAAGTATGGAAGGCAGGATACCCAATAGCCATTTGCCAAGACTTTTGAAAGTATCTTAGTGTCTACAGATATCAGAGATATGGGTCTGAAATTTGCACAAAGTAGCACATCTGAAGCTTTTTTTTGGAATTAAGGTAATGAGGGCCTCACGCATAGTGGGGGGTAAGATACCATCTTTTTGGGCTTCCTGTAGAGTCTCTAACAGTGCAGCAGCGACTTCATCTTTAAGGGTTTGGTAAAGTTCCACTGACATCCCATCTGGCCCAGGGCCTTTCTCTTTCACCATCTGGGATATAGCAGTGCTTAACTCTTCAGTTGTGATCGGGGCATCCAAACCCTTGCAGTGGTCTGCTGAGAGCTGAGGGAGCAGTGTGGTCTGTGAAAAAGCCCTCAGCAGCAGTGAAAGCACCTCTGCGGACATCATGTTCTGGGACTGATAAAGCTCCTGATTGAAGCTGAACATCTCCTCGTTAATGTCCTTAGGTGTCACCAGTAATTTGCTCTGTCTATTCTTAAGGGCAAAGATCCTAGAGGATGCCTATTGCTTCCGTTGCCAATAGGCTAGAAGCTTCCCCACCTTCCCAGACCCTATGTTTAGCTCGAACCAATTGCCACTCTGCTTTTTTGTTCAGCAACATGTTTAGCTGATATTTCAGGCCTGTGATCTGAGCTAAAAGTGGAGAATTGAGTGGGTTCTTAGAGGAAGCTTTAAACTGGTGCTCCAGCCTAGTGAGAGTGTCCTGCAAGTCTTGTATCTGTTTTTTTCCTCTCTCAATTTTTAGCTACGGAGTACAAAATAATTCTTCCCTGAAGAACTGCCTTAAATGCTTCCCAGACAGTGGTCAGGCTGGTCTCTCCCGGGGTATTAATAGAGAAATAATATTGTGCCTCTCTCTTGATATAATCTCGAAAGGTCTCATCCTGGAGTAAGGTAGGGTTGCATCTCCATCTCATGGAGGAAGGGCTTTGTCCTGGTGGGGAGAAGGTGATTGTGACCGGGGCATGATCCAAAATAATTATATTCCCAATGTCTGCTCCTCCTATCCCTGACAGAGCTATGCTGTTGACCAGCCAGAAGTCTAAACGCCTATAGGTACCATGCACGGCAGAGTAAAATGTATAATCTCTCCCTTTTGGGTGGTTCATCCTCCAGGGATCCCCTAGGGCCCATTCTGTGGTCAAATCATTTATGGCTGCCAGGACTTTGGGATGGGTTTGCAGGGTGGGGAGGGATTTATCCAGGAATATATCTCAAACTAGGTTATGATCCCCTCCTATAAGAAAGGGTAGATCCGCCTCTCCCTCTGTCAGTTCTGTAAGGGCATGACTAAGCTCTGCATAGATTTCACCTGTATCGGAATTGTGCCCATACACATTAGCTATTATGGTTTTGCCACCCGGGTAAGAGAGTTTGGCAGCTATCCATCTCCCCTGGGAGTTGGTCCGGTGAGTCTCAACTGCCCATGGTCCCTCTTACTCAGTAGGATGGCCACCCTTTTGGTCTTTGTAGTGGCACAGCTAGCTAGAACCGTTCCCACCCACAGTTTCTTTAACCAACTTACCATATGGCTTGTGAGGTGCGTCTCCTGGAGTAGGGCTATGTCTGCCCTCAAGGTTTGCATATATTGCAGAACCTTAGTTCATTTAGCCGGGTGGTTCAGGCCCTTGACATTCCAGGAGACGCACTTCCAGTCTCTCCGCATGTTAAGGCGAGCTGCCATCAATGTTCACCACCACCAGAAAGAAAAAAGAAAAACAAGGGTACTCACCCTCCAAGCAGGAATATGGAACAGAATCAACAAAGGAGACAAGAGCCGTCTTACCACCGCTTCAAGTTAGGTCAGACGTATCTGTACTCCTCTGTCAGCAGAGTAGGAGCAGAAAGTAGTATGAGGAGAAGAGGAGATCCCAACAGTAGATCAGGCCTAACAGGTCTCTAATCCTCTGGTGGGCTTAGGTAGTGGAGAGAATAGATCTGTGCACTAGAATCGGACTGCTGCAGCGTAATCTGCTTAATCAAGGCAGGCTTTCTAAGGAGAAAGACACAAATATACTTAATTACCTAAAATGGGTTAAACACTTTAAAATGTGAACACTTATCTACAGACAAATACTAACACCTGTACCCAGAATAGGTACAAAACAATTTAATGGTGCTAACATATTCATGTGAAAGAGCTAGATGAGCTCTATGCCACACTGTGTCAAGCGCCAAGTGTTGGGGATGAGTCGGTGCCACCATAGGTGTGCCGTCCCCATCTGGCCCATGACATCAATACACCATTATCAGGTGCTCATGTCTCCCTATAGAGGCATACACCAACCAGCTGGAAGGGAAGGGGAAAGGGGAGGGGGGATGGAAGGGGTTTCCTTAATGCCATCCATTATATACAGGATTGCAGTAAGATAGGTTCATCTGGGTTGCCCCACCTGACTCCTGTCATGGTGGGGGAGTATCATCGACTCATTGCTTGAGGCCTTAGATATGGTAGAAGGCCCTTGAGTAAACGAGGGATATCGTAGTTCTCAGGACTGATCCTTAGTTCTGGGGTATCTTATGCAGTCGTTAGATCTCCCTTACAGCTTAATAAGGAGTCACAGGTCAATGGTGGTGCAATGCCCCAATATGACCAGCATAAGGAAGGGACGACTAAAGAGGTTCCCCCAATTGAGATGCATTAGCCCTCCAGTAATTGTACAGTGCTTGACTTGCAAAACTGTCCATGTGTTCAGCTATTGATCCCAGATGGTGCTTCTTCGCTGGATCCATAAGGAGATCCTAACACTTCTGCAAAGGTTTTAAGTCCAGGCAGCAGAATTCCAGTTTCTGCTGCTCTATTGGCTTCTTCATCCTCGACCTTAGTAGCCCAATCTAGGGATGTAGCACTATCCATCAAGTCCTCAGCTGCCGAGTCTGAACTTTGTCGATCATCAATCTATGCCGTTTCTGCCCGGGAGAGTTTAGCAGGGGGAGAAAAGGAGCCATTAACAACCTTCTGCTGAGTGGGGCTCCTCGATCTTTGTTGATTTTGGACCTTGACTGAACAAGTGGAATCATCCATTGTGTCCTGTTGCTTAGGGTCTAGCATGGGAAACCTGCTAGATTTCTGCTGGGTGGAGGGGATCCGAGTCTCGGTATTACTCCCTGAAGCACGCCATGAAGCTTGGCCAGTGCAACTGGGGACCTGGTTCTTGAGGGACCTGACCACTTGCTTACTTTGTCCCCTGGTGAGCACTTCCCTCTGTCTGTTGTTCTCTTGGGCATTTGGTTCCCTGGAGCCCAGAGGCATCTGGGAGAAGTAGTTTGAGGAGCTAAATTAGGCCACTGCTGTGAGATACAGGCCTTGGCCTCTTTCGGGGATTCTGCCAGGAAAGCTTTGCCATTTTTATAGATGTGAAGAGTGGTGAGTTTCTGGAATCTATATGGAAAGGCATTAGCTTGTAGGAATTTTTTAATTGGTCCAACTTTTCTTCTCCTCGCAGCAACTTCTGCTGAAAAATCTCTATAGAATGAGTTTGTGGCCCCTTTCCAGGTGAGGTCCCCCATATCCCTGGCTGCCCGCAGGAGCTTCTCTTTAATGGAATACTTTAAGATATAAGCAACAATTGTTCTCAGCGACTTGGAATCAGCTCTGCCCTGGATCCTGTGTGCCCTCTCCACCCCAATTGGGTCTTTCCATCTATCCCACAATAATTGGTGTATCCACTCATTCAGAAAATGCTCCATATTTAGATCCTTCTATTCCCTCTGGGACTCCCAATGTGCGCACATTATTCCTGCGGCTTCTGTTTTCTTGATCTTCAGCATGATACTAGAGCTGAAACAGTTTCATTTTGTGCTCTCTCAGGCACTGCAATATAGCCAGATGCTGCTATTCTAAGTCCTCTGTCCGCTGCTCCAATACGTTTTGTTTATCCTCAAGTCTTCGGACATCTTCTACATTCCCAGCCAGTGAGTTTCGAATATTGTTCACTCTAGTGAGCACTGCTTCTAACATTTTAGTAATATTCATTAGGGCTTCACTGAATTATACATTATCAGAAGGCAATGAGGCCTGTGAATTGCAGACCTCCAGTGTCGATCTAGCCAAACCTGCCATCAGGAGTACAGAGCAGAGATAGCTAGCAGTGAAAGCGGTTGCAGCCTTCTGCGCGATCTCCATTTGAAGGTTGTAGTACACAAACCGACGTGACCCACTCGCTCTCGACGGGCACTAAAGAACACTGGGGATTAACAGGGCAGTGTGGATGAATATCTAGCTGTTCGGGTGGTTGGTTGCGCAGGCCCCTGTGGCCTATACATACAGATCAGCTCTTCGGACAGCTACCTCAGGCATTGCTCTTCTTCCCACAAAGCTCCACTTGTGGAGTGGCGATGTTAAGGGAGGGATTTCCAGTGGTTTAAATTAACAGTCAACCCAGCATGATATCAGATTTTAAATCATTATTTGCCAGATACGAACGGAGCTCACACTTCATGCTGCCATTGCCATCGGGTCCCAGCCACGGCCCCAGTAGTTATTTTAAATCCAAGTTTTGAATACTGGTAGTGGAATATTTATTGGTTTTCATTATTTTATGGCTGCATGGATGGAGTCATACTGACACATTACTATCACTGTAGAAGAGAGAAGGGACAGTGGAATGACATGACTGGATTCCATCCCTTTGCTCTTCCACAGTGCTGCAGTCATGTTCCACACTATTGTACTCATTCCTGTAGTGTTATGTATCCCCCACCCCTCCTCTTCACAGCTGCAGTAGCCACCGCTTCACTGGTATGCTATTTTATTTCTGCTGTCACTTTCGCACTGCTGAAAAAGACAAGACCCACCATATCCAAGATGGCCACCAGAGCTCAGCATGGATGCGCTACTTTACTTCCACAGTTGTGTATGCATAAGTTCACTTCCGCACTCGTGCATACATACTGAGCTCTCATCAGCCATTTTGGGCATGGTGGGCTCTTCTGTTTTTGGCCATGCTAATTAACTTGTTCTAATCTGTGGGTAACACATACAGTGAAGCCCGCCAGGAAGAAGTGTAGTGTCACAGATTTCCTGTATGACAAAAGAGATTAAATCCCATTGAAACTGCATTGTTTGCTGCAGTAACTCTACTGCAGAATTCTGTAGAGTTGAGCTTCATTCTATTGGACTTCACTGTATGTACTCTGTGGCTCCACAGCCATGTATCCAGATCATCTATGCAAGAGTTTCAGTCTCAGTAAGACATTACCTAGTAATAAATCTGCTCTTTAAAAGCTGTGCATCCTCCTGGTTGGAGCATTTACCCATAACCAGGATAGGATACCCAAATTTCAAATCCACATACTATAGCCACTTTGACTAGTCACTTTGCCCATGAGTAAATCACTATAACTTTCATATACTGCACTCTTTCCAGCTGCAACAGGGCATTTGTAAATGGATAAAGCATCCCATCTACACTGCCCCAGACTGAGAAACTATTATAAACGGTGTGCTATTTCATATGGCAAGGGGCACACATGGGGGGAGGGGGAAGAGTACCTACACACAATTAAAGATGAGCCTATTCTCACTCCCCAACCCCCTATGAATGAATCTGACGTTCACCATGCAGGTTTCTTTCTCGCAGACACAAGGAAAGCTTCTCTGCTGTCATCAGAACATACCTTGAGATGTCAGCGTGCACGCACTGATATTTTGATGGATGACGTCACTCCCGTTGCTGTGCAGAGCTACCAAGCAAGCCAGAATAATCAAAGAGGAGAAGAAACCCTTTAACCATTCATTCTCTGAATGAAGGCAGTTGTTTTACAACCCACAGAATAAACAGTTCAAGGGTGCATGGCCAACAGCTGTGGTAAAGATCATTTATTTTATCATATGAAGGACAAGCTTAGATCACTGTTCGCCAGTGGTGCAGTGGCTGCGGGATGCTGCTGCTGACTTTTGGCTGTTTAAACGTAAACAGATGTCATGATATATATAGGAGTAACCATTGATCAGAGGAAGGGTGTCCATGAAGCATTTATTTAGCTAACGATCTATGCAAAAGTGGGTTGGTTGCACCACATTCCATGATGTAGTTGGTGGCACCAAGTGGCTGAGGACATCTGAATAGTGGCGTATGTCAGCAACTGGTTCTTCCTCACCACAGCCCACATTCAGTCCCTTATAGCACCGATGCAGCCATGCTGGCTTGGACCAGATTTTGTCTCTATTTGCTGGGTAATGGGTGGCGGGCTTCTGCCTGTTTTTTTTTTGTTGTTGTTTTTTTTTAAGTTGGTAGCATCACATTTTTAATCTGTACACATTTTTTACATTTGCACACTCTTAGCCCAGACAATGTTTGGTATTACAGAGCCACTGTCCAGTCAAAGAAATTAAAAACCTGGCCAGAATTCAGAAGAATTCAGCTCTGTTGGTCACAGAAGGAATAATGCCAACAACTAGGGGGGTTTAGAAATTCAGCAGAAATACTTTTTTTTATTAAAGGGAACATAAACTCTGTTGGTTAAATATTTTAATATTTAAATAAAAATTTAGTCGTGTAAAGCCTGTTTAACAACCACATTGTACAGAGTTGTTGTGTGTGTTGTTTGGAAATAGTAAAAATTTCCTTATTTCTTTCTAATGTAGCCATTTTTCTTTCTCAATATTACGTTTTTAAGGAGTTTGTAGTGTCATAACCCAGTGACATAAGCTGAGCAAAAGCCCTGCATGGACAACCTCATTGCAGGCTTCAGCTCAGTTGATGTCTCTAGGTTCCACTTCATTGTAGTCTTCAGCTCAACTGATGTCACTGGGTTCTAGAACTGATCAGTAATTAAAAATTGAATCTTTGGTGATAAAAATGGCAACTTCAATAAGGGACTCCTAATAAGGACAATATAGGACTATTTCAAAACAAACACTCAAACCGATATATTGATTTATTAAAGAAACATGCCCAGATTTCAATTAGTGTATATTAAAAATGTAAAATAGCTGGCCCAGTGGTGCTGAGGGTTGAGGCGCTGGATGCCACACCTCGCGCCATGCCGGTGACCTGAGTTCAGAAATGAGCTCGGGCGCCGGGGTCAGCCGGGATGAGCACCCACAGGGCTGCTCTCCTCCCTGAGGGGTGAGTAGGGGATAGCTCAGCACACCAGTGGCTCCCAGTGGAGATCGGGTGTGCTGCAGCATGTTGACAGCATGTCATGCAGCGTGGATGATGCTGGCAGGGTTACCTGGCACCAGAGCATCATGGGTGCTCCAAGCAGGGGAAGGGGCACCAAGAACAAGGCAAAACCCGGATCTGAGGGGGAGATGATGGCACTGGACCCCCATGCCCACTGCTGGATCCACCCTGCCTGGCCTTCCAGGTCCTCCACCCAGGGCCCACTCCCTCAGCCACAGTCTATGTGTGTGAGAGCACCCAACATGGAGGGGCAGCCCTACCCCAGAGGGGGAAAGCTGAGGTTGCTGGCTGTGGGAGGGTTGGGGGAGAGAGGAGACACAGGTTCAGGGGGACCTTAGGCAAGCAGGAACAGGCAGGATGCCTGAGAGATGCCCTCTTGGGCCATGACCGGAGGGAAAAAGAATCAAACATTTTTAAAAAATGTAAAACAAAAGGGATTATGTTCCCCTAAGTAGCAGAAGGGAACATACAGCACTACTTACTATTCCTTTGGAACCACAGAGATACTGATATAAACATTTACTTTAAACTTTGACTTGAACAATCAAAAAACACATCAGTCTCCATTTTATAGCTGTGGAGAAGTACTGGCCTTCTTACTCTTACCCTCATTACTGTTTTAACAGGGTGCATGCAAAATCTGGATTAGCATATAACCAATAACACAAGTGTTGTGCATTGTCAGAAGTTTGGAACTTAGCTAATTTATTATAAATATTAGAGCCTCTGATGTCCATTATACCTGTCAGAAAATGCAGCTTGGAAACCTGTTTCCATGTGTAATCCCTTCCACTTTTGCTTCATAGAAAATCAGGAGCAAGAAAAATGTCAACCAGTACCACCCCCCAAAATAGTCAAATTATAATGAAGTTATGAAAAAAAGCATAACAAATGCATAGTACTGCTCAAGTTTCAGTATAAATGTGAGTACTCCAAGATTTCTGGTGGTAGTACTTTATAGTTATAGTATGGGCTCCCTTGTCGTTTATTCTTCTACAGTACTGAGGTTTTATTCTCTTGATATTTTTTGTTCTAAATCAGGGACAATTGGTGGGATTCAGCAAACATCAAAATATGACATCTAGGTGTTTTTAGTCTAATTTATGAAAGAAGCAAGTCAGAAATGGTCTCTTTTCAAATACGAATGTTTGCGTAAAACAGACTTTCATTTGCATACAGTATATAATACAAATCCCATGTTGATTTTTCCAGTAATCTGAAAAATCAGGAAACAGGAATCTGGATAGCTATGTTATGGGCAATTAGCTAGACACTCATATAACATTTCAAGGGTCCTCATGTGCTTTAATATGCTGTATCTAATGCTAGCTTTGTTGAATCTAATGTTATGATTTGTTGCCAACATTTGAACTCAAGTAATTCCTCAAAACAACTATGCTGCTTTAAACTTCCTTAAATAAAAAAATAGCAAACTGATATCCACAATGCAATTAGGCAAACTAAAATTTTTATGTACAGATTCTTTAAAGAAGTTCATTTAAATGTAGCTTTGACTGTCACCCAAAATGTTTTATTTGTGCCTTGTGTTATTTTGATCAGATGTGTTTTTATATCATAACTCCCACGTGCAGGCTACTTGACTTTTTATCCAAATGACCTGTAATTGCTATTCTACATCACAAAAAAAGGTCATAGCTTTAAACTTCATGATTTTTTTCCATATCCAAGTAAACTTTTCACAATCTAATAAACATACATTTAAGCTTATGTTTCCTCAGTTGTATACATTCAGCTCCACTCCATCATTATTACAAAGGCTATTTCCACAAAACGTTGTCTTAATATCTTAGGACACAGGGGCACTCAGTTCCAGGAGTGAAATTAAAAATCTTAGTACCTAGAGCAATATGATAATGGATTACTCCTGTGTAAAATGCACCCCCAAAGGCATACCATTGACCAAGTAACGGGTAACAATGCAACATATAATGAGGAAGCATGTCCCCAAATCCTTGCCAGTTATGTTCATTTCAACAACAAAGATACTCAGTTCCCCCAGTGATTTTTCTTTCCATTTCAAACACTTCTCATATTTCTGCATTTCACTGCATTTCAGTAATAACTTTTGTTCATGCCTCCAAGGGGGGGGGGGGTGCAGACATGATGGACCTAAAGTCCCTTCCAACCTCATATTACTATGTTACAATAGAATCTATTGCTATGGAAAAGAATATGTTCTAAAATAGAATTATTAGTTCAGTGGAGTGAAACACAGGAGGCTACAAATAAGCCTGAGACATGAAGTTCCTTTTTTTACTACAGCATAACAGAGCAATGCTGACATCTTGCTATTGCCCAGACAGTGAGAGAGAAGGGGGCTCTAGAAACATGTCACTGGATTCCAAACAAAGCACAAAATTGTGGGGTTGAAACACAATCACTCCATTACTTGAAGCACTGTCTCCATTCAGTACTGCCTCTCCCCCATCACACTATTTTCTTGCTGTTGACCCCACTATCTGCCCTCTCCATTCACTACAGTGTGTTATTTGAAACATAGTGTGTCTCAGCATGTGCCTGCCTGACTGGGATCAAAGCTATTGAAATTTGGGCTATATGATACCTCCATATGTGCTGGCCATCCCTCACAAAATCAACCTGTGGAAAAGGAGGGAGAGCCACCAGGGGACACGGACACCATGAACCACGTGATGGTTCTTTGTACTTTTGTACTTTTGTAACCCCTTGTTACCCGGGGTTACTAGAATCCCAGTAAGACCTAGTGGCAGGCAGGGAAGGCGGCTTGTGAAACTCCAGTTAAATGGATTTTACACTGTCTCACTCTGTTCTCAGTCTCAGCTGAGACTGAGGGATGACATCACCATAGAACTGTTGCAGCTGAATGAGCCACAATGGAATCTGCAGCAGGGAGTTGGAATAGAATGTTGGGAGGTTTGAACAGTAGTCTGTAGGTCAGTTGGAGTTTTGAGCTTGCTGAGAGAGTAGCACAGCAGCTCTGTGTAGGCTTGTGAAGCCTCAGCCCTGACATAGGGCTCCATTAGGAAAAAAGGTGTGTGTTCCCACCAAAAGAGAGACACACAGATAGTTTTTAAAGTGGTGGAGACCGCTGAATCGGGTCTCAGTGTCCTATCCCTCAGAGGATGGGGCAGGAAAGGGTTTCCTGCATATTCCAGGGACAACCCCCTGGTTTTTCTACTAGTGGAGAAGCTGACTTATTTGTTCAAGAGTTTTTGGGAAACAAGATTTGTGAATTGCCTGTGGGGCACCTGCAACCGGAGGGTGAGTTTCTGCTCTTTCTAAAGGGCCTATGTTTTTCACCCTGGGACTTGTGTGATAGTGGGGATTGGAATACTGAAATAGTGGGAGGCCTAGAGTAATAGGCTTAGCCAAAAGTAAAAGTGTATTCAAGACCAGCACATATGGGAAGTCAAGACATGTAGAGGAGATGTGACATATGTCTACCCAGTAATCTACATTGCCAAGCTTTCATAAAAGAGTTGTTTAATTTTCAGAGAAATGGCCGGGTATGGACTGTGGGAGCTGGAGGTGGGAGACCCCCCATCTTTAGTGACCAGGTCCACCTCTACGGATTTGCTCTGTGGATTTCTACTTTGCCTCGTGCACTTGGCCAGTGATGAGGGAAGTACCCAGAAGTGGGATTGGAAGGAAAATTCCTTCTAGGAGTTGAAGGCTCTAAGGTGGGTTGGGGAGCCACCAATTGGAAAACTGGTTCATTTCCAAAAATGGACCGCGGATCAAGTGGCCAGCAGGGGAGCTGGGCCAGTGGGGAAAACCCAAGTAGTGTACAAGTCGGGCTGTGTACCCAAAGCTGCGTGCAAGTCCGGGCTGTGTGCCTGGTGGGTTCAGAGCCTGAGGGCTGGAAATAGTAAAGAAGTGTTCCATTGTCTCTAATCTGCATTACCAGGGATGTAGCCCCATGGGGGTCCATCCATGCTTTGTTTGTTCAGCTTGGATGTGAATAAAAGCCACACTGTAGAATCCCATTCCTGGTTCTGGACATTACAGTTATTGCTTCCTGTGTTCGGATTTACTTGGGTGTCCCTGTGCAGAGTAGCCAAACTTAGGTCCCCTGTGCTGAGTAACCTTATCCTCCCTGAACCCAGTCCCCACCAGGTACTGCAGTCAGCTTCAACAGCATGCCACCTGTCGCTTTGCAAAAAGGCAGGGGTGAGGGTTACAAAAATGGAGGCACCGCTTTGGATTTAATTCTGGGAGGAAGGTGCTCGGGCAAGGGGCTAGCATTTTGACTATCTGGCAGTGGGTAGCCCAAAAGCTGAAGCAAACTAACTAGTGTGTCGCTGTGTGCTGTGGATCTTATGCTGCTGTTTAAAATGCCAACAGTTTACCAAGGAGCAGTAAAGCTAAAAGAGTGTGCCCTTGTCCTGCATCAAATAGTTTACAGTGTTTTTGCCTACTTTTAAAAAAGAACTGTGCTAAAGAAAAGTGTGGAAGACTAGGGGTAGCAACAGGAAAATTGTGCCCTGGACATTGGAAATGCTTTTAAAATGAACTGTGGTAAAGAAAAGTGTGGAAGACTAGGGGTAGCAACAGGAAAATTGTGCCCTGGATGTTGGAAATGCTTTTTGAATGAACTGAAAGACCTGCAGTGTAAATGGCTATGTTAAATGGCTGAAATGGGCTCCCGCCGTGGAGTCAGTTGATAAAAAAAAAAAAATGCATTCTGCTGTTTAAATTTGCCTGCTCGACGATCGCTGTGAGGAGAAGAGCACTCGCGAGGAAGAAGAGGCTCATTTGCATGCCGTTGTGTGATTGGTGAAGCTGCAATCAGTCCCGCCCCTCAGCCAGCTCTACAGTGACTGCCCCAGAATTCGAGAGGGAGTGTGAGTGGAGTGCGTGTACTATTCTGTGGAGGAGTGTCATGGAGTGTTAAAAATGCTGTAAACCTTCTAAAAATAGACTTGCTTGTTTAAAATCGGGCTCAACCCACTTATCGATCGTCTGAATAGCAAGTGTTGTGGTCGAGGAGATGATCGGCAGGACTGCCCACCCGTTTCTGTTCTGAGGCCTCCAAGAACTGGCTGCAAGCTGTTTTTCCCCATCGCAGCAAATTGCTACTGATAACAGTAAGTACTAACAGTGAAATTGCTCAAACAGTGATTTTCTGCTAAAAGCCATTTAAATGTGCGTGCAGCAGTGCAGTCGCTTAGCAAGTAATGACTGTGTCAAGTCCTCCCAGCAAGTGCAAGTCTGTTAAGCCATTGACTGTGTGCATAGTAATGAGTTCAGCATCAGTTAAAAGTTTAAAGCCAGAGAGAGACTGTGAATTGTAGCCAAATGTGCAGGACTAGTTCTACAGGCAATCCTGTGCTTAAAAAATCTGAAGCTTTGAGGGACTGTGAGCCAAAGAAATGTTTCCAGCATGTAAAAAGTCTGTGGGAAATCATGTAAATGTGTTTAGAACAAGAACAGTGCAAGTTTGTGCAGTTTGAGCAAAAGTTATCAGTAGTGTGTGTAAATCGGATGCGCAGTGGCTTGACCCAGTTTCTGAATGTTGATGCACAGGAGTGCGGCCGCCGCTATTACAGGGTGGGGTAGTAAAGTAAACACAGCAGCAGAGGAGCCAATTTAAAAGTAAAGAAAGTGTTCAGTAAAGTGGGACTTTCAGTTACAGTGAGCTTTTGTTTGTTTTTCTGCAGTTATGGCCTCAGGACCAGCTCGCTATCCGGATCATGCCCGGGCTGCAGTAACAGCAGCAGTGAATAGACTGAGGGACATTGAAAAGTGGTGCTGTGGAGGACAACTGCCTCCTTATGTGACGATTCCTGGTTTTCCAGTGCATGTGTGTCAAATATGCTCGAGAGCTGGAAGGGACGTCTTCATGATTTCTCACCGTGCTGGATGCCTAGAAAAATATGGCTTGTATAAAGCACCTCAAATTAGTTTGGCTCCCACATGGACAAAGGTTCAGGAATCTGCAGTTGGCAGCACACAGCACCAGGTGGAGCCTGTGGAAGAAGACCCCTTGGGGGAGTGTGGCACAAAGCTAGAGGGTGCAGAGTTAGAGACAGAACCAGATGTTGAAGTTTCAGATGCTGGATCCCAGAAGGAAAGTTCGGATAAAGCATCAGTAGACTCCTGGAGTGGGGGCCTAGCCCAAGTCTCTTAGGAGAAGATGAGATGCGGGAGGCCTTTGAGAGGGAGGTGTCGACCTCCGCACCTAGTGATGAGTGGATAGTCTCAGTAGTGAGAATGACTGCTCACTCCTGGGCTCAGATCCTCAGTGAAGAGGAAGATGAGGGGGAACCTATGTGGCCTTGTGAAAAAGGAACGGGTACACAGCCTCAAGATCTTGCCTCGGAGGAATGCATGGAAGAGAGTGGTAATGCCACTGCTCTGGCTTTGCAAGAAGAAGAAGTCAGGGATCCATTTTTCATTTTGTTAAGGATACATAGCTGGCAGAACCAGGACTGGCCACCCTCAAGCCAGGCCAGCGGTCTGAGGTTGACCAAAGCTAGTAAAGAGGAGAGACTGGTTCGTAGGAAGGCAAATGAGATCTATGGGATGTTCTTTCCTACCTTTCCTCAGAGAGCCTGGGAGAAGATTGAGAACAGCAGGAAATCCTGGATCTGGGCCGAAGCAATGAAAGGTGTGCATCCTGGGGCAAACAAGCACGTAAAGGACAGACTGTTTCATGAGAAATATACCCAGTGGAAGAGAGGCAGTACACTGTTTATGGACAGAGTGCGAATAGTGGACGGAGAGGGACGTGAAATCTCTCTCTGTGTGAATTATGTGTGCCCAGACGGGGTAATAATTCAAGCTCCTGACCCCCGGTACTATTGACCTCAGTGCAAGGACCTCCCAGCAAATGTGCCTGTGCCCACTAAATGGAAAGCTGAGCAGTGGTAGTCAATACTGCCACACCAGCCTGTGAAGTGCCTTTATTGATCCGCCAGTATGGACATCCAGGACTCAGGTGCCCCACATTCATCAGTTCTACAGTGTACTGGCCTTTCCAGAATCCATCGACTGGCCCACCAGATGACTTCAGATTTAGAGAGGACACCAGCCCAGCTGTATCCTGCTTCATTGCCTGGTAATTGGATGACGTCAGACCTGCTGTTTCTTTTTTTTTGTTCCTGTTCTAAGGTTCCATCTCCAGAGATGACATCAACCCAGCAGTTCCCAGATGTGCCCTTCTGTGGTTCCCGGAAGATGTCCGCCCAGCTGTATTGGAAGAAATGCTGTCAGGGAGAGTCTTCGTCAGAGGTGCAGGTCGGTTCAGAATTTTCCATTCTACAAGGGGCTGGTAAGTCCAAACTTTTCTATCTTCATGACAATGCAGTACACACCCTACACTAGCAGACTCCAAAATGTGTGAACTGTCCTCAAAGACTCTCCCCTTTGGGACTTTGGCCTGTTAGAACTGTGCTTCACCGGGCTCCGGCCCAGGAGAGACTCTTTATTGGACTAGCCTTCGGGCATTGTGGTCACTAGTTGGGACTTTTAGGGCACTCCATCCCCCCAAATATGTATTGTAAATAATGTCGCTGTTTTCTAATGTATATACTGTTTTCTACCTTTCCTAAAAAAAAAAAAATCTTTTTGGGATTCTTCAGTGTTTTGGTGGTAGGGGTTTAGGTAGACTGTGTATGCAGATTAGGAGTGTGTGTTGTCTTTCTTTTTCTTGCAGGTGTTCCTGGAGAAGATAGACGAGAAGACAAGGAGAGGAGGAGGGGCTCATCAGAGTTCCTCATTAGTACTTTAGTGTGTAGTAATTTAAAGTACTGTGGTGTTGTTATTACTGTATTAACCCTTTTCCTTCCACAGGTATGGTTGTAGGGGGTAGGGAGGAGGCAGTAAAGTGATATAATAATGTGGTATTATTCTTGGTGTGTGGTTGCAGGTTGCCCAAGGGTGGGGAGGTACCTGGGTTGTTTTTGTTTTTGGGGTATTTATTTAGAGGCAGATAGGTTTTCCCTAGAGGGCTAGGGGGAATAGACAGGCTGTGGCCCTGACCTGCAGTAGGGGTTGCAGAGCTGAGCTATTAGGGCTATGCTCTGGGCAGTTCTACCAGAGCCACTAGGCGTCCATAGTAAGTGGGTAGTGTAGAGGCTGATATGTCAGCTAAAGGCCTCTAGGCCCTTAGTGTTGCCTGCCTGTGCTCTCACATGCTAGGAGGGGGCCTGATCACCCCCCTCCACAGGTAGCACATAGGGTGGGATGGCCTAAAGCTGGGTAAACAATGACTGCAGACAGTCATTTTCCTGGTCAAGGGCGAGTGTAACCCCCTTGTTACCCGGGGTTACTAGAATCCCAGTAAGACCTAGTGGTAGGCAGGGAAGGCAGCTTGTGAAACTCCAGTTAAATGGATTTCACACTGTCTCACTCTGTTCTCAGTCTCAGCTGAGACTGAGGGATGACATCACCATAGAACTGTCGCAGCTGCATGAGCCACAATGGAGTCTGCAGCAGGGAGTTGGAATAGAATGTTGGGAGGTTTGAACAGTAGTCTGTCGGTCAGTTGGAGTTTTGAGCTTGCTGAGAGAGGAGCACAGCAGCGCTGTGTAGGCTTGTGGAGCCTCAGCCCTGACATAGGGCTACATTAGGAAAAAAGGTGTGTGTTCTCACTAAAAGAGAGACACAAAGATAGTTTTTAAAGTGGTGGAGACCGCTGAATTGGGTCTCAGTGCCCCATCCCTCAGGGGATGGGGCAGGAAAAGGTTTCCTGCATATTCCAGGGGCAACCCCATGGTTTTTCTACTAGTGGAGAAGCTGCCTTATTTGTTCAAGAGTTTTGGGAAACAAGAAGATTTGTGAATTGCCTGTGGGGCACCTGCAACCGGAGGGTGAGTTTCTGCTCTTTCTAAAAGGCCCATGTTTTTCACCCTGAGACTTGTGTGATAGTGGGGATTGGACTACTGAAATAGTGGGAGGCCTAGAGTAATAGGCTTAGCCAAAAGTAAAAGTGTGTTCAAGTCCAGCACATATGGGAAGTCAAGACATGTAGAGGAGATGTGACATACGTCTACCCAGTAATCTGCATTGCCAAGCTTTCATAAAAGAGTTGTTTAGTTTCCAGAGAAATGGCCGGGTATGGACTGTGGGAGCTGGAGGTGGGAGACCCCCCATCTTTAGCGACCAGGCCCACCTCTACAGATTTGCTCTGTGGATTTCTACTTTGCCTCATGCACTTGGCCAGTGATGAGGGAAGTACCCAGACATGGGATTGGAAGGAAAATTCCCTCTAGGAGTTGAAGGCTGTAAGGTGGGTTGGGGAGCCACCAATTGTAAAACTGGTTCATTTCCCAAAATGAACCACAGATCAAGTGGCCAGCAGGGGAGCTGGGCCAGTGGAGAAAGCCCAAGTAGTGTACAAGTCGGGCTGTGTACCCAAAGCTGCGTGCAAGTCCGGGCTGTGTGCCTGGTGGGTTCAGAGCCTGAGGGCTGGAAATAGTAAAGAAGTGTTCTGTTGTCTCTAATCTGCATTACCAGGGATGTAGCCCCGTGGGGGTCTGTCTATGCTTTGTTTGTTCAGCTTGGATGTGAATAAAAGCTTCACTGTAGAATCCCATTCCTGGTTCTGGACATTAGTTATTGCTTCCTGTGTTCGGATTTACTTGGGTGCCCCTGTGCAGAGTAGCCAAACCTAGGTCCCCTGTGCCAAGTAACCTTATCCTCCCTGAACCCAGGCCCCACCAGGTACTGCTGTCAGCCTCAACAGCATGCCACCTGTCGCTTTGCAAAAAGGCAGGGGTGAGGGGTTACACTTGTTAGTCAGGTTGATGAGATAAAGGCACTAAAGTATATCAGTGACATGGAACTGTACCCAGGCTGACATCCTGACTGGCAGTCACAGGTACACTGTGCTTAACTTCTTTATACTCTGCTGCTAAATTAACTGGCTAACTGTGATAGAGGAAGGTGACCCCTTTGCCAATTAGCTGTTTACATGGAGCAAGCCAGTCAGCAGGAGGTTTAAATGCCATCCTTATCTAAGTATAGCACCACTGTCGGAGACATCAGATCTTCAGAAGCTGAGACAGAGCTAGCACAACTTGGACTGAAGAGCCAGAAGATGGTCATGGATGCTGGCAATAAAGAGATCCAATTTCCAGAGTAAACAGCAAGTGGAGCAGTGTGTATAACAGTGGAAGCATCAGGCAGCAGAGCAGGGTGAAAGGCAGGCAGACACAAGAATAGATGTGCTACTCTGTAGTGAAATGCCATGTATCTGTAACTGCTGTAGTAATACCCTCCACAGCTCTACTATTGGACAGACAGAGATGGAGAGTCATAAGTGGATGCAGGTTGCTGTATTGTAAGCTTGCTTGTGAGCCAAACAACATATTTAGTTTTGTCTGGGTCTGGTAAAGTTTTTCCTATGCAAACAAACTCTGGCCAGAGCCGATAGTGGTGTGAATGGCTACCAAGTGATGAAAGTTACAGATGTGCGTAGAAATTCTTCAATGCCCAGATGTAACTTTGCTTTATGTAGGAGGTGATGCACCTGATTTTCAACATGGTCTTTTTTGGATCTCTCCTCATGAACAGTGCCAGTGTCATTTTGTTCAATTGTCTTGAAAGGTGATTGAGCAGACCAAACATGCTGTTATGCACCACAGGTATGAAAACACGGTTCAGGCAGGTTGTGGAAAATGACAGCTGTGAAGAAATTGTACAAAAATGGCTATGTTAAAAATGTGAAGTGAAAATATGCATTAGGAGGGTGTGTAGAAACTGTGCAATGCACACTTGTAATGCAGTCATTTTTTGGAATTTTTTCACCAAATTTGCAACACAGGCATTTTGGGACCCCACCACATGAGCAGTGGCACTGTCATTTTGTGAATTGGTCCCAAAAGGTGATTCCATGCAGTGACCGAGAAATCACATTTTGGGTCTGAGCAACAAAATGACAGTGACAGTGTTTATGAGGAGGGGTCCCAAGTAGCCCATGTTGAAAATGTGGGCCAAAAATTCAAAAAAATGGCTGAGATATCAGCATAAGTTGAAAACCCCATTGAATGGCTGTATAGCATGCTTACCTTTAATTCTTCAGTTCATGGTTGGGCTTTGAAGAGTGCAGACGTGTCCCGGTCCAGAGAAGATGACAGTGCCAACAGTTTTGGGCAAAGGAAGGTGTGTGGAGGTGGGTGCACAGTGGGATGGTAGGAAGGGGGAGGGAGACTGCAGTGATGATGAGGGACCGTTTTTACTTTCACAGGAAAACAACAGCCACAGCGAGGGACCGTTTTCAATTTTGCAGCATAGGAAGCGGAAACAAAAACATTTCAATTACACTGGGAGGCGCCCAGTGTGCCACACAAATGTCAACATGGGGATTGGGCACCTCATGTTGGGCATAATGTGGGAAGGGGGAACCAGATGGAAAGATACTGGTGAGGGACCGTTTTCAAATTTTTAGACAACAAAACAATTTTGCACATTGGGGTGGACTCCCAGTGTTGCGATATCGTGACTTGGGGATGGAGGCACAACATTTTAGCTCACTGAGGTGGGCTCCCAGCATGCCACATGAATGCCAACATGGGGATTGGTGCACCCCATGTCTGGCATAATGTGGGAAGGGGGCACCAGACACAAAGATACCGACAAGGGACCGTTTTCTAATTTATAGACAAAAACAATAATTTTGCACACTGGGGTGGTCTCCCAGTGTTGTGATATCATGACTTGGGAAGGGGACACAAAATACAGAATGGCATTGTGCCATTTGAAACATGCCAGCACAGCAGCACTGTGCATGAGCACAACCCATGCGCATGCGCAATGCACGCATCAGAATGCAGAAGTAACAGCCAAAATAGTGCAGCTGTCATTCCATATGGTGACCATGGTGGAGGGCTTTCAGCTCTATTGGGCTTTCAGAAGGACACTTCCAAAAGTCCAACAGAAGAGGTTGTGAGATCGACCATTTTTAGAGCTAGAAAGCTCTTGCAAAACAGCTGTCAGCTCCGCCCACAGCCCTAAAACAGTGTTTCAAGTTGCCTTTATCTCTGTCTGTCCGAGGTGAACTTACTAAAGTGACTCCTTTAAAGAATTGAGTGTTGTAGCATGGTTAAATCTGTGTTTAAAAGTGAAGCTGTGACACTGCTCAAGTGCATCAGAGTCAATGCAGATGCACATGGCCATTGCTGTGGCTTCACTTGCAAACACACGTTTAACAATGATGCAGTGCTTGGTTCTTAAAAAAGAGTCACTTTAATAAGTTCACCACTTTGTCTACTCTGTAAACATATACTCACTTGATGCAGCTTAAATTTTGTCAAAGTCATCTGTGGACAAACTCTCAGTGCTTCCACACCATGTAGAGATGTGAACAAGCCAGGGAATGTGCATTAGCATTGGGCAGATGGAGATAAAGGTGAGTCACCAGTATTACTTATTTTCAATAAAACCTTTAAAATAATGATATGTCGTGGCATCCTTTTAGCATACATACTATAGTAAATGGCCATGCCAAGGGCTGCAGTCTACTTTTTTAAAAGGAGGAACAAATGTCAGGCAAAAGTGGACAATGTCCTTTTAAAGCATCATAGTAGCCATGTTGGCTCTGACCAGAGTTTGTTTCTATAGACAATCCTGCATTTAATCTGCTGTCTCTGATGTTTATCCCTATTACACACCTTGCCTATCTGTTCATCCCACACACCTTGGCATTTCAGAATGCCAGTGCAGGGGCACTTGAATGTGCTGCAGCCATGATGCAGCCTGCCCCACCAGGGACTGCTTGCAAATTACACTGAGAGCCTTCATAATCCCTTCTCCTCCCATTACCTCCAGTAAGCCAGCTGGTGAAAGCTCCTCACTGGAAGTGACAATCCATTGCAGTAAAAAAACACAGCTATTCTGCTTCTACATGCTTTCACTACTATCTTGTGCATGATGAGGACATTACTACACACTCGCTGTCACCTTTCAGTAGCAGAGGAACTAGATATGCATCCCATGCATAGATGCCATCTTGTGCATAGTGCAAAGCAGGGATTGTGCATATGCAGTGCAAAAGCTACTACCCTGAGCATGTGGAGTGCAACATGCATGAGCAAAACATGGGGGCCCTCTTAATCAAAACAACCATACTAATGTGGGAAGAGAAAATGCTCAGCTCACATCACAGAAGCCATCTTATAATTATCTCCACTCCCCTAAAGGCCGCATCCATCCTTAAATAGACACCTCTCCCCCTTAGATGGATCTGTCTTTGCCATTTCAGGTTACTGTTCAGGAACAGCCCATACTAAAATACAAATGCCTCAAACTAGGCTGCTATCAAGAAGCAGTCACTGGGCACACCATTCAGAGGGGATGCCACCACTATGTAGTACACATGCATACCAAATAAAAAGCAGCTATATAGATAGCAGTTCTACAATTTTGTCACCTGCCACAACTATGCTACATACCCTCTCGTTCTTGTCCTTGCATATCATGAGAATGGTGAAGACTCACACGTGCAAGGGTTGTAATATTACTCTGCTACTGTACTAGGGCAACTGGGTCCACACTGCATCCTACACCCAACATAGGAGCTTTTAGACCCCTAGATGTCCCCAGAATCCAATGTAGAGGATCCAAGGTAAGGTCACTGTCTCTGCCTGGCAAACAGACACAACAGCCATTATGCAGTCACTGTGGTTGCTCCTCATGAAAATTCTAGAATGCACAAAAGCTCTAGCCATCAATCAGTCTCAGTGCTGATTGTGCCACCTGATGAAGAAGATAACCCTTCAGATGATCCAATTAAGGATGACAAATGGGACAAAACTGTGCGCTCCTGAAATAATGAATCATGTGCAGAGGAGGAAAGTGAATCAGAGATGAACCAAGTCATTATGTTCAAACTGTGCACAGCTGATGCAGTACTAAAACTGGAAGGGTCTATCAAAGAGACCCTAGGGTTGCAAGTGCCACACTGGAAAAACAATCTAATCTAGACCACCGTCCTGTGTCCAAAACAAAAACAACAATCTTTTTTCATGGTGTAATCATTGATAGAAGACCTTATCACCAAGGAATAGAACAGACCCAATCCAGCATTCATCTCAGAGAAAATAACCTTTGACATGTTCTATTCTAAACGAACATACAAACATACGAAGAAGCCAGACGAAGAAGGCCATTTGGTCTATCAAGTCTGCTCGTATTGCAGGGTCCACAGCTTGAGCTAATGTCCTTGTTCTCCCTCCATCCCCACTCCTCCCATCCTCCGTACCCGTGATCCTTACCTTCCCCCTATGCATATCTCATCCTCTCTTAAAGCTTCCCACTGTCATTAATAAGAGGACTGCTTTTGGAAGCACATTCCAAGTTTCCACTACCCTCTCTGTGAAGAAGTGCTTCCTGACCTCTCTCCTAAACCTCCCACCCTCCAGCTTAAGACTGTGTCCTCTCGCATTATGGTTGCCACTCAGCTTAAAAGAGACTTTCCTTATCAACTTTATTTATCCCTTTCAAGTACTTGAACATCCCAGTCATGTCCCCCCTGTCTTCCAGGGAGTACATGTTCAGTGCCCTCAACCTCTCCTCATATGCCTTACTGTGCTGACCAGCTATCATCTTTGTAGCCCTCCTCTGGACCTTCTCCAGCAGGTTAATGTCCTTTTTGAGGTGTGGGCACAAGTACTGAACTCCATACTCTAGATGCAGCCTTACCAGTGACCTGTACAAGGGCAGTAAACCTCCTCTCTCCTACTACTGATCCCCCTAGATATGTATGACAGCATTTTGTTTGCCTTTACTGCTGCTTTCTTGCACTATGTGGAGCACTTCAGGTCATTAGTGATCTCCACCCCCAGGTCCTTCTCCTCTTCTGATGCAGATACTCAGACTCCACCAAGGTAGTACTCTGTACTGGGATTCCTGGCTCCAATATGCATAACTTTGGATTTCTTGGCATTGAAGCCAAGCTGCTAGATCAGGGACCACCTCCCTAGCTTTTCCAGATCTTCCTTCTGGACAACAAAGCCAAGATCAAGTGCACAGCTTTCACAGTGGATCAACAGATAGTAGTACTAAGTCACAAATCCGTGCTGACCATGAAGAGTTCCATGCACCTCAGGGAGCTGATAGATTAAGGAGTAGAGAAGCTGACATAAAAAAATTTTGAGCTGGTAGGGATGGCAAATTAAATGGCAGTGGTGATTGCATGAAACAGCAGGGCCCAATTCAGGTGGCTACAGTCATTGGCACACATGACCACCCCAAAATTGGAAAAGGAAGATCTAGGGGAATATATCATCCAAATGGAGTAAATAGACAGCAGGTCCATTCAGGATGCAGTGAAGTATCCTGCAGTAAATTACATATCACAAAATACTGCATGGTAAAAGAGCTTAATTGTCATTGAATTACACTGCTCTCCACAGCATTTTGCAGTACTACTATAAGGTTTTGCATTGTGAACTGACTGGCACCACAGTATGTTAGACAGATTAGTGGAAACAATCAAGGTAAATGCACACATATGGCCACCATAGCCAACAGAACCAGACAAACACTCTGGCTCAAGCTTTGGGAGGTGGATAGCAATCTAAAGCCCTACACTGCAAGTTACCATTCAAAGAAAGAAGCCTCTTCAGAAGACTAGAAAAATTCACTAAACAAATTGAAGAAGGAAAAACACAAAAAATAGTAACAGAATGCTATCAACATTGCTGCACTTTCAAAACGAATCCCAGAACAACCTCTAGGAGAATCAGGCCATCATGTTCAAACTGTACACAGCCAATGCAATCCTAATGTGGGCATCTAGTGTGTGCCATCTGGCTTCGTCATCGCTTTTTGTTCCAGGTAGTACAATGGTAAGTGGAGCAACTGACTTTCATGTTTTTAGTTGATGCGGTAGTGCAAGCCATAGTTCAGGCATGGTGGTATCACCCCCCCCCCCCCCCCCACACACACACACAGTAAAACTCATGTCCCCAGCCATGGTAAAGGTTAGCCCAAGGCTCTTGAATGCTCATACTTGCTAGATGATCTTTGGGCCACTGATTGGTCAGCACTCACTTTATCCACTGATATACTATAGATGTTGCTGTAAACTCTTTTCTGTCCAATTTTCATTGCTACATGGGGCAAACATGCCCCTTTCAGGAGGTCTCGAGTCCATGGATTCCACTGCTCAAAGTTCATGACTCTGTCTTACATGTCAATAAAGCCTCAGGCATCCTGGAGAATTTATTGAAATACAAACAACTACATAATACCCGTACGAAGGCCACCAGGGAAGTCAAATAAATTAGCTTCATTTACAACCTGCAAAACAGCCTTAAATCTCCTGATAGGTTCTGGAAGGTTCTGGAAGGTTAGTCACTCCCTGCTTGACCCCACAATACAGTCTATCTCTCTCTTTGTCAGACTAGGAATCTTGCCTATCTCTAACCCAACTGAGGTTGCTAACACCTTTAACAGTTTTATCGTTTCCTGTGCTCTCTCTTCTTCCTTCCCTTCTCAACTACTAGCTGCCGTGTCTCTACCAAATTCCATTTATTTCCTCATCCTCAACTTCATCATTGTTTTACTTTTTCTCAGTATCCATAGTGACCACTCTCACTACCTTACTCTGCTTCAATAATACTAAGGGGCACAAACCTGATTTTCTGGATACGAATCTTCTCCATCCCTCTGTGCCAGCCATTGCTGTGCCTCTTGCCTCCCTTTTCAATCTTTCTTTCCAACTTGGATCTGTTTCCCAGTCCTGTAACAGGCTAAAGTACTATCTCTCCTCAATGGGGATGACACTTCTTCCCCAGGTTACCTACTTGCCCATCTCTCATATTACTGGCCTGGTTAAGGTGCAGGAAACAACTTATCTCCCAGGTATCCACCTACCTTGACTCCTCTTCTTCTCATCTTTTCAGTCTGGCTTACACAAGAACCACTACACTGTCTTCTTCCTCTTCCAGTTCACATAGTTTGTACTGAAAGGCATGGCCCAGGGCCAGTTCACCATTTTTCATAGACCTTGCAAAAGCCTTTGATGCAGTGGTCTGCCCCCTTCTCTTGGATAATGTAGGTGCTGTGGGTATATCCGATTTGGCATTCGTGTGGGTCTACTTCTATGCAGATTGACTCCAGTTGATCCAAGTTGGTGATGCCCAATTGACCCCCTGCCCATTAAGTCTGGCGTCCTCCATGGCTTGGTCCTTGGCCCAATCCTCTTCTCCATCTTAAATCACCTCCCCCTCCACCTGTGCCTCTTCCCAAATACACATGTAGACAGATGATACATTTCTATTTGATTTAGGTGTCTGGGTCCCTGTGCTGGAGACCTCACTCCTACATGACTTTGCTTTGACAATGTCCAGCATTGATTCCATGTAAACTAGCTTTCACTAAATACAAAAAAGAAAACAAAAACAAAACTGTCTCTCTTACATTTAGCACTAGATAGAGATTAATGAAGGTGCAACATACATCTGTCTTCTCAACTCTAAATGGCAATCTGCTTGAACAGGTACCTTGTTCCAAGTACGTAGGGGTATAGCCAGATCAATATCTTGACTTTTCCACCTATATTGACACCATGCACTGAAACTTCACTCTCAGTTTGGTGTGCTATATCAAAACAAATCATGCCCTCCTTTCCTGGTCCACCATGAAATCATCTTTAAGAGGATCTTTCCTGTGTTTGATTATGCAGATATAATCTACAGCACAGCCCCAAAGTCTGCACTTTCCAGACTTGACTCCTTTTTTCATTCCTTTTTGCCAGTCTGCCCCTAGTGCTCCTTCCCTTACCCATCACTGCTCTCTATGTGACAATCTCTCTTTCTCCTTTCATGAGGCCCAGTGTCTTTCACACTGTTTTTCCTTCAAGGCCAAATACTGGCTTGGCTCTATTACCAGTAAGCTCTCCTCTGTCCTTAGCACTGCTGTCCCTTCCTACTACTCTCTCCATTCACCTGCTGCTTGTAGTGTACCTTTCATATCCCTCACAGTAAATCTGTATCAGGCTAGTCTGCTTTCTCTATTCTTCTTTCTATATTTTGGAACAGCCTCCCTCTCCCCATCTGACTCTCTTCCCCCCTCCGCTTTCTCAAACCACTGATACTGACAAACTTCACTAAAGAATGCACTTGCGGATAGACTTCATCCTCTTCTTTTTTTAAATTCAAACTTTATTTAAAGGTTTTTATACAACAAACTTGACAAGTATACATGGTACAAAGAGAGGTAAGAAGTACACAACTTTCCATGTCAAGCCCCCCCCGCCCTCCCCAACCCCCAACTTCTTTTCAGCTTGGCATCTGGCTGTTGAGAATCTGTATGGCACCCATATGCCCTGCACAACTAAACTGTCAATTCGACAGGAGTCGCTTCTAGTAATGGACTTTTTCCTCTTCTTTACACATTACAATAAACCATAACCAATCCACCCCCCCCCCCATTGTTTTACCTGTTTTGCCCTTTGTTGTCTACTCAGCTGTATAGCTTGCAACTCAAAACTGTGTAATTAGAATGTTATGCCTCATTGGTTCTGTACAAATGTCTTGCCTGACATTGGCAGTGCTTTCTTTTAAATCTCAACCTGGCTAACTCCAAACCAATGTAAATGTACACTTTCTACATCCTCCTGCCCCCCGAAATGTATTACTTGTACTGTGATTTTATAGTACATGTTCATGCAGCAATGGTTGTAACTTTGTTACTGCTGTTTCACTCCCTGCTGTATTCTCTGCTTTAGGGCACACCTTGAAATGAGCCCTGGCTAAGTGTTCCTATCTTGATCAGGAAAGAAGGAAAGAACGGAGGGAGGGAGACCTTACCCAGAACAGCTAATTCAACTTCAAGACATCATTCTTCTCCTAGTGGGGCCAGTCACAAGGCAGATTGAACAGAGATAGAGGCAGGTTCAATTTTGGCAGTTTCAAAATGAAGTAGAATACCTCTGAATGTGTGGGCATGATATGTGCAGGTGGCCTGACTTGCAAGAACCTCCTAGTATATCACCTCCCTGGTGGTAGGGGCATGGAGTTTTTCGAGGAATTCTCAGATTTGGTGTCTGCCCAGCTGTTGGGAGTTCCCCAGACTGTTGGTACTGGGAATTTCAATTGGTGGGTGAAAGCCAAGGATGATAAAATCACTGTTGAGCTTCTCCAGTTGATGGAATTTCAGAGTTTCTCAGCATGTTTGAACCACCATGCATGCAGGAGGTCACATACTGGACCTTGTTTTACAACTAGGATAGGGATCAACAAAACAGGGATTGAATCTGTGGTTTGGTCAGACCACTCTGTCATTTCATTCAGGATGATGATCCCCCAAAGTTTGTGCACCACCTTGGACATGGTTTGCCATAGTGACTGGGGAAGGCTAAATCCTAATGTGTTCTGGGAGACTGTAGACATCTCTGGTATTGTTGATGCTACTACTAGAAGTGCAACTGAAGCAGTGAAGTTTTTTTTTATAATAATATCCTGTCTTCTGCCAGCGTCCTAGTGCCAGGTGTCATAGAGGCAAATGTCAGAAAGCACAGGCAAACCAGGAGCAGTTATACAATTCTGAAGGAGTGTTTTATTATTATCAATAATGGGGCCCTTAACCATAGAAAATCATGATGGCCATGTGTGGGCATGATATGTGCAGTTGTTGGTTGTTGCAGCAACTCAGTAGGGGTTTTAATCTGTTCAGTTCATTTATTTGTTTTGTTTTTAGTTCATTTTAGTTTGTTTTTTAGTCCGTTTTTATTTAGTTTGCATTTGCGTTTTATTTCACTGAGTCCCAAGCACTATTTTGCATTGTGTTTGGCATTTCATTCTGTCTGGCTTCCCTGTCTGGAATTCTATCGGGAGTACTGTGGATGTCTACTGACTGTTTACTGGAGGGTAACTTCAGGGATATTCGATCTGAGACTGTCTCTTTCCCTGAAGCTCTCCTTGTGTGTTTTTTGTAAGCCAGCTGTAGTTGTGTGTGCTATGACTGGGAGTGCTGCCGACCAGCTGCAAGGTGGATTTCCGTGTGTGTCTGCCAGAGTTAATCAGCTGTGACTTCTGTCTACCATTATTCTTGCACACTCATGACTTTTAGATTTATCGTGTGCGGATTACTCTGCTGTGGGACCTGCAACGACATTGCCTGTGGCTTTAATTTGCTGCCGGTGTTTTTGTTTAACTGTCAACCGGAGAGGAGTCCAAGCCTTAAGGAGGAATGAATTTGTGGAACAGTTTTTTAACTGTTTGACAAGAGTGTGGAGTGTCAGAGTCCTGTTGGTTACCTGCAGTGGTACTCAGGTTGGTGGGTAATAGCAGTTTGATTTGAGATTAACTGTTTGTCACGATCCTTTTGGTGGGTTGGGCTGTGGGTATGCAGCTGGTTGGGGTGCTTCAGCTTTATTCCGTTGGGTAGCTGATGATTTTGGGTGGGTGGTCCCTAGAGTTTTTCTGCTGGTCTTGCTGTTTGGTGGGTCCCAGTGGAGACCTATAGAACTGGCTGTGTACTCAGCATTCGACCACCGATGGTGGATTTTGTGGGGCCTGCTTTAACCTCAGAGCTGTCAGTGATCCACTGAAGAGGATTTTCCCTGATTTTAAGAAGGCAGTGAGAGTGCCTTGTTACTTTACAAACTCTGGGCAGTGAGAGTGCCTGTGGACTGGTGAAAATTTGGATTTTGGTTCATTGTTGTTTCAACTTTCCTCTCGGTGAGAGTGACCAAGGGGAATTTGAAGAGCTCATTAAGTTTTTACATCTGCTTTGCCTTGGATATGTGAGTCCTTGGGGTTTTTACATGTCTCCTCAGAGGTGAGAGATCCAATGGAGACCGGAAACTTGGGTATCTTTCCCCTATTATTGTGATCTTTTACAATTCTGAGGACTTTCTGCTTAGCCACCAACAACTCTGAGGATTTTCTGTTTAGCCACCAGTAATGTTTTTGTAATTTTGAGAATTTTTGTTTGTTTGTTTTGGGTGGTTGTTATTATTTGTTTATTTGGATTTAAAGATTGGATTTAATTTATTTTTATTTATTTATGTTTAGTGCGGGGTGTTTTATTTATTTTATGTTTAATGTTATATTTATATGGTTTTAGGTTTTATTAAATTCAGTCTTCAAGATGTGCTGGAGGCCTGCCCCACAGTCATGCGCTACTCATCCTCCGCCCTTCGCTCCCTCCACCCATTCGTCTCCCACCACTGCACTTTCTACTTACCAGCATTGTACAGCATTGGGCATTGTATGCTGGGAGGGAGGGGTTGGGAACATCAGAGTTGAATAGCGGGCCATCGATTGGGGTTGTAAGGTCCAGAAGATGCCCTGGGGCAAAATGGAATCCGAATTGCGGTTTTCCGTGTCTGGATTCAATACACATGGGCACCACCAACTTGGGTGGGCATGTAGTTCGGGTGGCACCGGAAGTTCATCCAACTCGAATGGTGTTATGCAATGCCAGCTACATCAAAAACAAGAGAGCAATTTTTGCAGATCTTGTAAATTTGGTGGATCTGGCCTGCATCACTGAGATCTGGCTGGTTGAGAACTCTAGCCCGATTTTAGAGGCCGCCAATTCCAGCATGTTACTCTGTGATTCACCGCTCGAGATTGGATCACAGGGGTGGGGGGGGTTGTGGTCTGTTTTAAGTCTGAATTGGGCCTCACAAGTGTACCAGTTGAGGAGGCTGAGTAATTTGAGTGTACTGTGGTAGCAGGTGTAGGCTGTAAGATTACCCTCATCTATCGTCCACCCGGGGATGAGAAGCAGTTCCTTCAGGAAGTGGGTGACTTCATAATGGACATGGAATTTGAGTATCCCAGGTTGATGGTCCTGGGCAACTTCAATGCCTGGGTCGATGATGAACTCTCACAATTTGGACAAGGCTTCCTCCAGGTGATGACATCTCTGGTCCTTACACAGGTAGTTACCTCTGCTACCCATAAACATGGTCATGCCCTTGATTTAGTTTTCCTCCTGTGGATTGAAACTTCTGATTTGAGGGTGGACCCAGTCAGATGGTCCAATCACTACACCGTGGGGTTCAATTTTAGTGCCCCTCCTCGAAGGCCTACAGCTGTGGAGATGGTCAAATACCTCCCTTTATGAGATATTAACTCTGATGGCCTTATGGTGGTGCTTGACCCATCATCCATTCTGGTTGCAAACAGCGACCCAGAGGACCTCATGATGGCCTACAATATGGTCTTTGAGGTGGCCCTAGATGTCATTGCTCCTGTCCATGTTCGTCCTCTCTCCCTTTGCCCTCAGTCTCTGTGGTTTGATGGGACTTTGAGAGAGATGCAGCGACAAGGAAGAAGGTTAAAGCATTGCTGGCGGAGATCTGCCCTTGATGCCGATCACCTTAGGTTGATGGATCATTATCAAGTCTATCAATCTGCAATCTCCCGTAAGAAAGCAGAGTTCCTGTCCAGGGAGATTGCAGTTGCTCAGAACTGACCAGCTCAGCTTTTCCAAACTGTGGACAGGCTGTGCAACCCAGCTTGTCTACGAGTTCGGAAAGCGTTTTCGCAAATAGAGTGTGATGAGCTTGTTTGGTTCTTTGTAACTAAGGTGGCTGACATCAGGGAAGCTGTCCAGCCCATACACTCTATAGGTGTTGCTGGTGATCAGCACTTGGTCAATGGCCTTCAGATTTCCTGGAGTACCCTCTACCACCCGGAGTTCATGGATGTCATGGGGATTGTCCAAGATGCACGCCCTACATACTGCAGTTTGGACCCTGGACCAGTTTCCCTGATTATGGGTTGTATTGATTCCATCTGCCCAGTCCTTGCACAGATAGTTTGGTGCTCCTTGGAAACAGGTAAGTTTCCTAGCTCCCTGAAGGAGGCGGTGGTAACACCCCTTCTGAAGAAGGCTTCTTTGAACCCAAACTGCCATGCGAACTACAAACCAATCTCTAACCTTCCCTTTTAAGGGAAGGTGATTGAGAAGGTAGTGGCTGTGCAACTGGAGTGTCATTTGACCATCCATGGCATCAATGAACCCCTCCAGTCCGGTTTTCAAAAAAAAGCATAGTACCGAGACAGTGCTGGTTCGGGTGCTCAATGATCTCCTGATGGCTAGAGATTGGAAGAACCACTCCATCTTGGTTCTTCTTGATCTCTCATCAGTGTTTTACACTGTGGACCATGGGGTTTTGCTTGACCATCTGAGGTTTATCTGTAGCCTGTGAGGTACAGTCCTCAGGTGGTTTACATCTTTCCTCACTAGAAGAACTCAGAGAGTGGTGTCCAGGATTTATTCTTCTGACCCAGTTCCTCTGTCTTGTGGGGTTCCTCAGGGATTGGTTTTATCTCCTATGTTGTTCGCAGTGTATATGCTGCCCCTCAGAGACATTGTAAGGAGGTATGGGCTGAGGTTTCACTGCTATACTGATGATACCCAGCTATACCTTTCTTTTGCACCCGACCAGAATGGAGCTCTCTTGGTCTTTAATAACTGCTTGGTAGAAATCCAGAAGTGGATGGATTTGAGCTGGCTGAAGTTGAACTCGGGAAAGGCTGAAGTGCTGGTTGTGGACCCAGGATGCCAGATAGGGGGGTCAAGGGTAGATTCCTCCTCAGGATTATTCCTGGGGGGTCAACCACTCCTGGCCTCTGAACAGGTGCGTAACCTGGGGGTAATCTTTGATGAGGGGCTGACCCTGCATTCACAGGTGTCAGCTGTCGTCAAGACCTCTTTTTATCATCTGAGGAATATCATCAGGATTAGGCACCTTGTTCCATCTAGCGACCTTCCCATACTGGTTCACGTCTTTGTGTCCTCCCACTTGGATTACTGTAACTCCCTGTATCTAGGGCTTTCGGGGGTTGAAATTGGCCATTTGCAGCTAGTGCAGAATGCAGCAGCCTGGCTTTTGACAGGAACTTCTCGCTTCTGTCATATTTCTCCAGTGCTGTGCAGTCTGCACTGGCTGCCAGTACAATGGCAAATCACCTTTAAAGTCTGTTTGTTGACTTATAAAGCCCTACATGGTCAGGACCCTGACTATCTGAAAGAGCTTCTGATTCCTTACCGCCCCGGTCGATTGCTCCGCTCAGCTGGCATGGGGTTGCTGCAGATTCCAAGAGTTTATTTGAAATCTTCTGGGGCCCAGGCATTTATGCATGTGGCCCCTTCTCTTTGGAATTCTGTACCCCACCAGTTGCGTGAGTGCATGACTTGGAGGGTTTTAAACGTGCCTTAAAAACCCATTTATAGAACCAGGCATTTGGTGACTGACTGTCTTAATTTTAATGTTTTGGATGTCTGTGTACCAACTGATTTGCTGCAATGTGTAGATATGCTGATTGATTTTTAAAACCTGTTTGGCACCTTGGTTTTGGAAATGCACCTTAAAAATAAAGTTTTATTATTATTATTATTAGTGACAATAAAATAAAGAAAACATGCACGATAGCTCTTATACAGACAGTTCAAACAAAAGCATTTTGTTTGACTGCATCACCAGATCTAAAACTAGCAAACCAAAACATGACTCTCCTGTTTTATAAGGTGTCTTTGCCTGGCAGTTTTTAACTCTGCATCCTGTCTTGTTAAGCTATAGAACATTCTGCCCGGGGCTGATCTCCTGTTTTAACACAATGTATCAGAATTTTTGTTACTTTCTTACCTGAGGCAAGTTCATAAGAACAGCAAAATAGAATAATCTGTCCCAAGCTGGTTTCCTGTTGAATATTTTCCAAACAAGCTTGAGGAGGTCAAACAGTTTCTCATGGTTAATTTCCAGTGTTCCAGATTTCTACCTTTTCTAATAATTCCCACATAGCCTTTTCCAATGCATTTCAAATAACCTAACTATATACATTTGCAAACCAAGGAATCACAGTTTCTCATAAAGATTCACATATATTTTAAACATAGAGAAACAAAGGAGAAAGTAAAAATAGAAACAGCAAGAGAAGGCAGGGAGCTAGCAGTAGGAGACTATGGGATCTTTCAGAACTGCCAATTCCTCAGTGCCCCAAGAATATGTGATAGCATCATCAGACTGGCAAAGACAGAAAAGTGGCCAAACTGGAGTAGACAGAACAAATCCTTGCTTTTAACATTCTCTGCATAACAAATGGGACAGGGTCTTACCCAACCTTCTCACATTAGGCTGCTGCCACCTTTGGCCTAGCAGGAGGAGTGCACCATGGTATACCAATGATTACCAATGTCTTAGAGCAAAGAGTTGGAGGCTAGAGCGCAAGTGGAGGAAGTCTGGCCTGGAGTACGATAGTCTTGTTCTGGTGCCTCACTATCAAGAATATCAAGAGAAGATGATTACTGTTAGAAGACTTTTCTTCTCTGGCATCACCGCAGCTGAAAGGAATAGAGCCACTGCCCTCTTTAGAGTGGAAGATGGGATTCTCCACCCTGAGTCTCTCTCACAAGATTTAGAAGAGATTTCTCAGAAGAGGTGAAATGGGTTTGCAAATTTCTTCTCAGCCAAGATTGCAGATACTGTATCTGGGCTGAGAATTCCTCCATGGTGAACTCTCACAATTGCAGTGGTGAGATGTGGGAGATGGTGAAAACTCAGATTATTTGACATGGTTTCTACCTGACTGATTTGATGGCGATTCGCCAGGTGCTCTGCACCCTAGCCAGCAATTGTTGGACCAAGTTCCTACTTCTCTGATGAAGATGGCATGGCAGTGATCGGTCCAGTACTAGTTGAAATTGAGGGAGGGTGTGTTTCCTACTACCTTGAAGGAGGCAGTGGTACAAAAACACATAAAGAAAGCTTCTTAACTCTTGATGATTTCAAACATTTTAGACCTATCTCTAAATTGCTGTCCTTGGGCAAAGTTATTGAGAAAGTGGTGTCAGTTCAGTTACTAGAGTAACTGGAGGAATTTTCCATTATGAACCATTCCAATCTGGTCTCAGTCCTCAGCATAGCACTTACATTGCCCTGCTGAGGGTTTTAAATGATCTGCTCCTTGCAAGGGTTCTTTTGGATTTGTCATCTGCATTTTACATTGTTGAACATGAGGAGTTGGTGGAATGTATAAGGAGGATCTTTGAGTCAATAAGAACCATATTGGATTGGTTCCAATCCTTAAGCGATCACCATCATTCAGTGATGCTAAGGAATTTTTCATCTTCATCCTCTATCAACTGTGAAGTACCTCAGGGTTCCATTCCATCTCCTCTTTCATTCGCAGTGTTTATGCATCCACTTGGAGATATGATCCAAAAGTATAGCTTGGGCTGTCACGGCTATGCTGACAATACCCAGCTATATCTTTCATTTAAACCCAGACAATATTCCTCAGTGTGTGTGCTTGAGAATGCTCTATCAGAGATCATTTGGTGGATGGCTAATAGTGGGCTTAAACTTAATTCTCGGGAAACTGAGTTGTTACTGGTGGGATCAGATCAACTTAGGTAATCTATTTTGGAAAGTCAGAGGCTCCTTATTCTTGGGGTAAGAAACTCCAGGCACAACAGGTGGTTCATGATCTGAAGGTCACTCTTGAATAAGAGCTGTCACTTGCACCATAGATGATGGCTGTGGTCAGGAGTGGTTTCTATCATTAAAAGAAAATAACATAGTGGGATTGTGCCCCTACCCTTGACCAGAATTACCTTTTAGCACTAGTGCATGCTTTCAGCATCTCTTACTTTGACTACTGCAATGCACTCTATGGGGGCCTTCCAACAATTTCCATCTGGTGCAGAATGTGGCAGGTAGACTTGTCACCTCTTTAAGGAGTCATGACCATGTCACTCTCTCGCCATGCTCTCTTCACTGGCTTCTTGTAAGATTGCAGATTGATTTTAGGATCCTTCTGATGTTTGTGACCCAAAACTTACTGGGACCCCAGCACCTTGGTGAACTGTTTGCAACCTGCCCTGATATTTGTGAGTTACACTCCGTGAGCACTAGTCTGTTGGATGTTCCAATGTCCTAATTAAAATTGGCTGGGGACAGAGCTTTTTCCTGCAGCTTCACACTTACTTTGGAATGGCTTATACACAGATATTCAGTTTGCTCTGTCTGTTACCACCTTTAAAAGTAGACAGAATTTGTGTCTTTTTAAGTAGTATTTGCAGGAGATTGAAATAGCCATGTTTATCTGCACTGTTTATAGTTGTAATATTTAACATGATTGCCTTGTTATATTGTTTCATGATATTTTCTGTTTTAATATTTGTTATGATTATGTAAAGTGTGTTGGTTTTAAGAAAGGTGTTTTTAAATAAATTATCTGTCTGTCTGTCTGTCTGTCTATCTATCTATCTATATATCTATCTATCTATCTATCTATCCATCCATCCATCCATCCATCCATCCACTGGATGAACCAAAATGCTTAAGCATTCAAAGTTCACTAATAGGCACTAGACTCTTTTAGTTCAGCCACATATGGCATAACACAATTGAAGATGAATGGGAACTGGAAATAGTAACCCAAGACTACATCATAAGGTTTGACCACAAACCACTAACCAACAGATTCATAATGTCACCCATCTGAAAGCACAACATCCAAGTGCGGGACGTTCACACCACAATAAGGAAAGTACTTATCACCAAAGTAATTGTACAGTACCACAGGACCAACATGGCTGTGGCATGTACTCAATATTCTTCATAATGCCCAAAATGACAGGGACCTCAGGCCAGTACTCAGCCTGAAGCAAGTAAATAAATTAATTAGGCCAAGGAAGTTCAACATGGAAACCCTAATATCAACACTTTCATTGATCCAGTCTGGAGGCCTACCAATATCCATAGACATGAAGGATGTGTACCTACACATTGCCATCAGACCAAGTCACCGCACATTTCTACAATTCCATATTATGGGCAACACTTCTGGTATTGAGCACTAACCTTCTGTCTGGCATTAGCCTCATGGGCATTCACCATGGTATCCATAGTGCTGGCAGCACCCCTCATGGGCATTCACCATGGTATCCATAGTGCTGGCAGCACCTCTCATGGGCATTCACCATGGTATCCATAGTGCTGGCAGCACCTCTCATGGGCATTCACCATGGTATCCATAGTGCTGGCAGCACCTCTCATGGGCATTCACCATGGTATCCATAGTGCTGGCAGCACGTCTCATGGGCATTCACCATGAGATCCATAGTGCTGGCAGCACCTCCATGGCATTCACCATGGTATCCATAGTGCTGGCAGCACCTCTCATGGGCATTCACCATGGTATCCATAGTGCTGGCAGCACCTCTCATGGGCATTCACCATGGTATCCATAGTGCTGGCAGCACCTCTCATGGGCATTCACCATGGTATCCATAGTGCTGGCAGCACCTCTCATGCAGGAGAGTATCTGTGTAGTTGCTTACCTGGATGGCTGGCTCATAGGAGTACAGTCATGCACACAGACAGTGCAGCAGACAGCAAGAGTACTCTGAGTGTTAACTAGCTCAGATGGTAGTGAACCACCAGAAAAGCAGGCTCACCAACACAAAACAGGTAGAACAAACATGGGTGAACATATATACCCATTCAAGTGTCATACACCTAACAAACAAAAGGGCAAAGTAATCCTACAAGCACAAGTGCCAAGGAGTCAGCCAATGCCCACATTTGTACAAAACCTCCAACTACTGTAGTCCGTAACCCTTTGTACTATATCAACACTTTCCCTTGGACCAGATAGAGCATGAGACCCCTGCAAGCCCTGGCAGTTCAGAACCGGTCAGATCATGAGCCCAACCAGTACAGGAGAATACAAATAACCACACAGGCTTGAGACTGTCTACAATAGTGAACAACACCTCACATCTCCACAGTTAATCCTCTAGAAATATGGCATTAGGTGTTTCTGGACATGGATGCCAGTTTAACTGGTTGGGGAGTCACCCTCAGAGGCAAACTAGCACAGAAAAGGTGGGCCTCACTCAGAATCAAAACTGCTCATCAACATACTCTAATACAGGCAGTATACCTGATCATTACACACTTGGCACATCACATTCAGGGACACAACCTCTTGTTCTACCCAGCAAACAGAATGATGATCTCATATATCTCAATACAGGGTGAAACAAAGAGCCAGAAAATGACAAGGGAAGCAGCAGAAGTACTTAGCTAGGTGCAAAAAAAAGTTTGCACCATATCACAGCAATCCACCTAGCCAGAAAGCTAAACACACAGGTGGACTGGCTCAGTAATAGGCCATCAACCCAAGTGAGTAGAAGCCTGAAATGTCTATATTCCATGGTATATCAGAAATTCAGTGACTGTTTAAGTGCTGGACGTTAGTAGGGTCATTCTTCCAAGCTACTGTACATCTGCCTTGATGGCCCTTTTATATTGCTGGGCCTTTGCCCCCAGCCTACCTCAGTCTGATCCACACATCAAATGGGCCATAGCTGTGACTCTAGTGGCCAAGTGGCTAAGCTTCTGCAAATGGCAAAATATAGTTATCCCCTCCATGAATGACTGGCTACTTAGGATTGGTCAGCTTGCACTACACAACAATTATCTCACATTGCTCTGTCTAAAATATCCACCTACAGTGAGATCTGAGCTCCTTATACCCATCATTCCCCCCCCCCGAGTACATCATGCAATTCAATGTAATCCTTTAGTTCTACTGCTCATATTGTTTACCCAAATTGGATTTACTACTAGTGGGCTACCTATGTTTTAACAGTTACTGCTGTGTTTTGTGCAGACTAGGTGGGCCAGGCAGTCCTTATCTGCTATCAAATTCTTTGTTTCTATGTTACCAACCTACATGGTTATATCACTAACTCACTACTTCCAGAGTTTTTGAATGGTAATCGACATTGACCCTTCCTTTCTTTTTGATTCTTAATTAGTGACTGTAGATGTTATTGTTAGTTTTTGCCTTTATATGCTATGTTCATTGCATTATATATTTTCATTTGGAGTGTTAATGGCATTGTTATTGTTCTTATGTCTGTTCTTGAATCTTATTCTCAATTAAACATTTTACATTTAAAAAAAAGGAAATATGGTGACCATTCCAAATTGTCCTGTACTATCACTTCAAAGACAAGTGCTCTATAAAGATATATGTACTATGTCTAAACTAGAATTTCCAATGGTCATACATCTTCCTGCCTATTCTAGTCATTTACTGGACCATCAGAACACTACAACAGGCACAGTCCATAGTAGTGATCATCATCCCATTCTGACCGTGAGGAACACTGTTTTCAGCACACGCAGCAATGGTAATAGACTATCCATGGCATCTACCAGCATGCCTAGCCCTGGTGACACAGAGAACCATAAAGCACTTGAACTCCCAACTACTCCAACTCATGGCCTGGCTTTTGAAAAGGAAAGACTGTTAAAGGAAGTGTATAACTCAGTAGTGGCAGACACACTCACAATCAAATTATGGATCCACTCACTTCACTTATAGCAGGCACTAACCCATATGTTTCAGATCAGCTGAAAGACAACAGCTGATTCCATCCCTTTTCTTCCACCTTGAGTTTCTCATCTGGGCACTCCTACTGGCCCCCATCGCACTGGTCCCCCTGGCTCCATGACCCAATAACCCTAGGACTTACCTTATGAGCTGTTGTCCTTCCAGGAGCATGCTGGTGGTACCCAATCATTGTTGTGGGGTCAGCAAGGGACCATGCCATCACTGTACTGCAGTCAGAGGGTTTTCCCTTCATTTTTGCCCTTAGGGTCCATGCACTTCTAATGAAGTGATGTGCATGTTCTGCCTTAATTGAGATGCCCCCATCATCCAAGCATGGAGTTCTCCTCCCTTTGCTGTCCCATGTTGCTGCCACCATGATTCCTCTATATTGCAGTTGAATCATGGGACAGGTAGTTCCTCTTCCCTGAGACAGAAAAGTTGTCCTATGGATGCTTGGTCATCCCACCATCAGCCAGCCTCCAAGCAATCCTGATCTGTTTATGAACCCTGGTCACTGGGTCAGCAGTTGATTCAATCCTTGGCAGCCATAACCCACATCTAGTAATTCCTTAAGGATGGCCTAGATGAAGGACTCTTCACAGCCTTATTACAAGTACAACTCATGGGTATTGGGGCAACAAGAGGCAAAATAGTCCACAGCATGCTGGTAGCACACCCTGATATCATTTGATTCCTAAAAGCAACAAACAATTTATGAACCAGGGTAAGGTGCCAAACAACAATGCGACCTCAGTAAAGTTCTCAGGGCCATTACAGAAAACCCACTATGTTATTTTTTTTGAATGATAGAAACCACACCTGACCACAGCCAACACTTACGGCACAAGTGACAGCTCTTAGTCAAAAGTGACCCTCAGATCGTGAACACACTATTGTTTCTGATCACCTTCCGGCATGCTGGGTCAGCGAACTAACTGCCCTATCATAGAAAATACCCATTTTCATAGTCCGGCAAGACAGAGTGTTACTGAGAACTGTTCCATCCTTCACACCCAAGGTGGCTAAAGATTTTCACACATCCAGCCATCCAGTTACCCTTTTTCACCTACACAATTACAATTGCACAAGAAAACAACCTCATCACACTCAAGGTCTGAAGTGCAATGGTCACATACCTGAACAAGATAGGATAAACATGAAGGACAGCCAGACTGTTCATCCTGATCAAATGAATCCAAAAGACAGTGCTCCTGATTAAAGGACAGCAGAGAGGTGTGGCAGCATTGAAGTCCAATATTGTAGGTTGGTTAAGAGAACCATAGCAGAGGCATACAAAGTGGCAGGCGACAAAAGGACAGCAAAGAGGCATGGCAAGATTAAAAGCAAATATTGTGACTTGGATAAAGATAACCATAGCTGAGGCATACAAGGTGACAGGTGAAGCTCCACCAAAGGGAATCAAAAACTCACTCCTCCAGAGTGATCCAAGTCTCATGGGCAGAGAAAAATGAAACATTAGCCACTGGAATTTGTGAGGCAGCAACCTGTTCATCACTGCACACTTTCTTCTGGCACTACTGAATAGAGTCTATTGATTCAGAAATAGTGGACTTTGGCAGAAAAGTCATGAAGACAGCCTTGTCTCAGCAGTTGGGTGCACTGTACATTTCAGCTGTCTTCTCCTTCCCTCCTTTTCTGTTTTCTCTATACTGCTTCTTACAGTAACCTACTTTGTAAGTGAAAGTGATACAATGGAGCTGTGCAAGTTATAACAGTTGTTATGAAATGAGTCAAGAAAATTTAGAAATCTGATTGACTGAGAACCTTGGACCCTCATGCTGATATCCCAGCACAGCAGCACATGAAGAAGTTCCGAGTCCTCTTTACACCACTTCAGCCTTTGGGAAATTACTCACAGCTGCAGCCAGCCACCTACTCTGTCATCTTCAAACACAAGAAGTTGAACAGACTGCACTTTAAAATACAGAGATGAGGAATCCGAGAAAAAACACTGGCTCTACCCCAACCCCCGCAATGTCATTACCTTTCGTCAGAATTTTTAACTTCAGCCACAGACTGCGGCTCCTACTAACAGCTTTTGGTCCTGCTTCTCTCATCTCTTATGCTCTCACTTCTGTGGCTCCAACTAATGGCTTTTGACCTCACCTCCCTCATGTCTCATGCTCTCACTGCCAGTTAGCCACCAGTGACTGTGACTGTTGGCTCAAAGTGATGGACTTCAGTTCTGACTCCTCAAGGCTCTCACTGTTATTTCTCGCTGCAGCTCAGTTCGGCTCCCATTCTCCTTGATGCACACTGTGTCATTAACATTCCCTATACAGTACTTATATGAGATAAAAAAATAAACTACTTTTGCCACCTTTTGGTCACCCATAAACACTAAATGTCCTCACTTGGACTACTTTTCTATTTTTTCCACTATTTCCAGTTTTTTGTTTCCCTTTTAAATAATTGCTTAAAAAATATCACTAAAAATTTCATCTTATAATTTTATGGCAGATCCGTTTCATAATTGCAATAAGGCAGTCTAGGGTATGCACTGTGCTGAAATGGCACTTCTAGAGTGGTGGAAGCACTCTGCCTTTGATGCCATACTTCAGCCCATCCATGGCATGCCATTATAAAAGCACAGGGCACAACCAGTCATGCCTTACTGCTTAGTTAACGCACCTGGTAAAGGAGATTGTAAGAGTATCCCTTTATAACATTCTTTAGTCCACCTGAGGGACAGACACAGAAGCAGACACTGAACTTTACATTCTTAGGCAAGCACATGACAATGTGATTCTGTGTTCTAAGGCTGACAAATTGGAAAGGAAGGCTACTCAGGGAAAATAAAATTATGTTAGTCTCTGCTACATAAGCACCATGAATGATTCAACGATCTTAAACTGCATCTACAGTAAGGGTAACTGTCACAGGCCTTTTAGGTCTCTAGCCTGGCATCCCTACTGGATGATGCAAGTTACGCCAGCTAGTCCCCATTACCATTTTTACTGTATGTTAATACCACCATGGTGACCACTCTTACAGTTGTAAGAGTGGTCTCGTGTACTCTTGGGTATGAGAACCATGAACTGAAGGTGAGCAGTTCTAATATGCTATGAATGTGATACCAGTCTTACAACCATAAGAGTGATCTCCACAGTGATATTAATATGTTACTGATCAAGCTCTATCAATGTATTAATTTAAAAAAAGACACTCTTCACAGAAAAAGAGTGTCTCGTCCACCAAGGAAAGAAACACTTTGATTAGTCTGGAGTGGTTCTTCAATCTATAATGATGTAAATAATACTGTCGCATACTTCTTTTCAAAATGTCATTACTTCAGAGATATAGTACACTGCCCCCCCCCACATGCCCCCAAGGACAAATGTAAAGGTCTCCTATTGTCCCTGGGTTATGGCAGAGTTATTACCTGCTCAAAAAGTTGGGATGGCCCAAAGAAAGGAAGCACAGTACTGTTGAGATATGTGCTGCTAAACTCACTGTTGTCCATAATATTATATTACCTAGACAAAACAGAAAAGCACAGACTTACTGAAAAATATGCCACAAGTTAATACAAAAAACTAAATTTATTACATGAAGTAAAGGACAAATGAAGCTTATCCAGACAGGGTAGCACCCCAATGGTTTCTATAACCTACTGCTGGTTCTTCACGAGACAGAGACTGTGCACATCTCACTTGATATTGAATCTTACAGGGATGCTATACACATTACATTTTTGAAATATTTTATAGTGTTATAGAGTTAATCTACTAATTGATTGACATATCTTTAACAGTGATATTACATCGAGGACTTGTAAAGAAAAATAACTAGTAAGAAACTGGCAAATTCAGTTTGGTTGTGATTCAAGTCCCATTAATCCTGTCCAGCTTCAATAATTTGTCCAAAACATTTTGAGTCCCAGTACAATAAATTGCATGCAATAAAGCTGAACAGTTTGTTCCAATCCTCCTATTTTTTTGGCCTGGGACATGTTCAAGGTATCAGTTTCATAAAGAACTTACTGAGTGTCCTGCTGTCAAGACGTGGGTGGGTATTGATGATGTCCTGTCCCCTCAGAGTCAATCAATCAATCAATCAATCAATCAAGTCTTTATTTAACCAGGCATTCATCGTTGAGTAGAAGCTCATTTGCAAGATGGACCTGGGTGGAGCATGAACAATTGTATATACAGGTGAACACAGGTATTTACAAGGCAATACAGATAATACTGTTTACAGAGAGGAAGAAAAAGAAGTTCATATGTACCTAGAATTATACAGATATTGTACAGATTACAGGGTATTTACATACATAGAAGTGTCTATAGGAAGATAAAGCAGGTTATCTAAGGTTGCAGGAGGAAGTAAAGGAAGAAAAAAATAAATAAAATATACACCAGGTAGAGGCGAAGGTGGGGAGGAAGGGAGGGAGGTAGGGGGAGAAAGGCTAGGACGGCACAGTGCACAGAGAGGAGTTGGTAAAATGGGATATAGAGAAGGTGGATGGAGAAAAGGAGTATGTGTGAGCCCCAGGATTGAATGCTATAAAGTACGGAGCATGGCAGGATGTCACAACCCAGGGGTAGTGAGCTCCTATCTGAGGTTGGGAAAGGAAGGATAAGGGAATGGATGGGCCTAGTGTTGATAAGACAGGGGGATAAGAGAGAGAACAATTAGGTTTGTGAGGATCAAGCTCGGGTGTCAGTACTTAAAATTGAGTCTAGGCGTGGCTATATACCAGTGCAGACACTGGTACTGGGTCTGAGTGGGTGAAGCAGTTACATACTCATCTGATTGTATGCAAATGAAGCATCTTGAAGGCATTTATACTGATTAGAGTGCTTAATTTGAGGGTTTTTTGTAGATCGTTTCATAAGGTATGTAGCATGAAACTTATGGCTGCCCTGCCGAAGCGGGATTTTACTTGGGTACTTTAAGTGTAATAGCTGAGTAACTTCTTAACACGTATTTCCCAATTATACTCAGGGGAAGACAGCAGAAGATATAGTAAGGCAGCTTATTAGAGATGGCTCTATAGGTCCAGAGAGCGGCGTTTCTGTGGTGTCTGAACTTTAGTGATGTCCACCCCACTACTGCATATAGGGCGAAGTGATGCGTGTTGAAGGGAAGTCCCGTTATAATAATAATAATAATAGTAATAATAATAAAATTTATTTGATTAAGCACCTTTCAATGTTTTCAAAGCACTGTACATCAAGAGCAAACAAAAACATATTCAATACATACAATAAAACAACTATAAACAGATATTATAATACTACAATATAAAATTAAAACAAAGAAAGAAATGCCTTCTCCCATAAAAAAGTCTTTAGTGCCTGCTTAAAACACCCCACCGTCCTACTCTCCCGGAGCTGACGGGGCAGAGAATTCCAGAGGGTAGGTGCAGCGAATCCGAATGCACAGGCACCAGATGACTTCAAATTTACCATCGGAATCTCCAGCAACCCCTCGTCAGCAGAGTGGAGCTGTCTCAGAGGGGTGTAGGGCACCCGGAGCTCTTTCAGGTAGTTGGGACCCAGACCGTGTAGGGCTTTGTTGGTCAAAAGACCCACTTTAAAGGTGATCCACCACTGTATTGGCTGCCAGTGCAGAGTGCGCAGCACGGGGTAATATGGGAACTTCTGGATGCCCCAGTCAACAAATGTGCTGCCGCATTCTGCACTAGCTGCAAGCGACGAATATTAACCCTAGGAAGTCCTAGGGAAAGGGAGTTACAATAATCAAGGCGAGATGTCACGAAGGCATGGACCAAAACTGGTAGGTCGCTGGGTGGAACAAGGTGCCTAATCTTGGCAATGTTCCTAAGATGAAAAAATGCCAGCTTGACAACTGCAGACACCTGATAACGGAGGGTCAGACCAGTGTCAAGCTCCACTCCCAGGTTACACACCCATTCAGAGGTGAGGATCTGGTCCACCCCCAGGATCAATCCAGAGGGGAGACCAGTCCTCGAACCCTCTACCCTGCAACCCGGGTCCACCACCATAACCTCAGTCTTTTCTGGGTTCAGCTTTAAACCGCTGGAGTTCATCCAGTCTTGGATATCAGTGAGGCAGTTGCTCAGTACCGAGATAGCACTAACCTGGTCAGGTGCAAAAGACAGGTAGAGCTGGGTATCATCAGCATAGCAGTGAAACCTCAGCTCATACCATCTTACAATGTCTCCGAGGGGTGCATATATACTGTGAATAACATGGGGGAAAGCACCATGCCCTGAGGTACCCCACAAGGCAGAGAGAAGGCCATGGATGAATACAAACCTGAAACCACTCTCTGTGTTCTCCCTTTGAGGAATGATGAAAACCATCTGAGGACCATACTCGACAGTCCACAAATGGACCTCAGGCGTTTGAGCAAAACCCCATGATCACAGTGTCAAAAGCTGATGAAAGATCAAGGAGAACCAGAATAGAATGGTGTCTCCGATCTCTCGCCATCAGGAGATCATTGAGCACCCGAACCAAAGCAGTCTCGGTACTATGCCTCTTATGAAAACCAGACTAGAGAGGTTCGTATAAACTATGGATGGTCAAATGGTTATCCAGTTGGGCCGCCACAACTTTCTCAATAACCTTCCCCACAAAAGGGAGGTTAGAGATTGACCTGTAGTTTGCTAGGTCATCTGGGTCTAAAGAAGCTTTCTTCAGAAGTGGGGTCATCACCCCTTCCTTCAGAGAGCTAGGAAAGACTCCCATATCTAAAGAACACCGGATAATCCAAGCTAAGACCAGGCCAATGATCTCACTACAACCCATAATCAGGGAAGTAGGGCCAGGGTCCAAACTACAGCATGTTGGATGCATCTCATGGACAATCTTCATAGTGTCTACGAGATCCGGCAGGTCAAAGGTACTCCAGGAAATTCCGGGCTGTGTGACAGGACACCGATCAACTGCAACAGCCTTGGAATGAAGTTGGAGGCACTCCCTCCTGATGTCTTCAACCTTATTCACAAAGAATCGAGCGATCTCCTCACAATCAGTTTGCGTAAAGGCTCGACGGATCTGCTGACAGGCTGGGTTGCACAATCTGTCAACAGTTCTGAAGACCTGAGCCGGTCGATTCCGTGTGACAGAAATTTCCCTGGACAGGAATTCTGCCTTCTTATGGGAAACTGCTGTTTGGTAGAGTTTATAATGCTCTAGCAAAATAAAATGGTCGGCATCAGTGGTGGTCTTCCTCCAACGATGCTCCAACCTATGCTCCAACCTCCGCCGCCCTCTCAAAGCCCCATCAAACCATGGGGCAATGGGACGATGCAGAAGTGGGCAAACATGGAATGGTGCAATCTGATTGAGTGCTACTGATATGGCCATATTATAGGCCACTACCAGCTGCTCAGGATCAGTGCAAAACTAGTCAAACAATGAGAGGTCAATAACCACCATCAGGTCTTCAGGGACGACGTCCCGCAATGGGCAGTACCTGACCAACTCCACAGGGGCCGACCTACCAAGGGGGGCCTCAAAATTGAACCCAACTGAGTAGTGATCGGACCAACCGACTGGTTCCACCACCAAATCGGAAGCCTTGATCCCCAGGAGGAAGACCAGGTCAAGAGAGTGACCTCCCTTGTGTGTGGCTGCTGAAATAACCTGTGTAAAGCCCAGAGATGTCATCTCCTGGAGGAAATGTTGACCAAAAAGCGAAGATTCGTCATTGACCCAAGCATTGAAGTCACCCAGAACCATCAATCTGGGTGACTTCAAGGCCATATCAGCAGCAAAATCTGCTATTTCCTGCAGAAAAAGCTTCTCATCACCTGGTGGATGATAAATGAAGGCAATCCTGCACCCAACACCAGCTACCACAGTACACTCAAATGACCTGGCCTCCTCAACTGGCACACCAGTTAGGCCCAATCCGGTCTTGAAACAGACCACCACCCCCACCCCCGCGATCCAATCTCGGGCGATGTATAACCGAGTACCTGGTGGGAACAGCGACCTCTAAAAAGGGGGCCACATTCCCGTCCAACCAGGTCTCGGTAATGAAAGCCAGATCTGCCCTTGCAACAAAATCTCCAATAAGACCAGTCTTGTTACAGACATATCTGGCAGTGCACAACAACACCTGAGTTGGAAAAGGTTGGCGAGTTGTCCCAACCACTTACCTCCAAAACTGGAGGTGCCCTTGGGTATGGGAACCAGAACAGGATTACCGCCTTCAAGTAACCATTTCACCCCAGGGTGTCTTCTGGGCCTAACCACCCCTATGGGAAGGCCCCTCTCACTCCGATGTCCACAACCCCCCACCCCCCAGTTCCCCTTCCCCCTTAGGGCAATCCCTAATGCCCGATAATGATGATAGATATGAGTGGTCGGGGGGGCAAAGAGAAGGGGCGGGGGGCATGGAGAGCAGAGGCCGAATAGCATAAGACAGGAGGGGCAGGCAGGCACATCTAGCTGCTCAAATTAAAACAATAAATATAATAAAACTACCCGCAAACTTCCTACAACTAAAAGAAAACCAACTAAAGTAAAAATTAGACTTAACCAACTCTCTAACACAAAACCTAATTAATTGATTTATCCCACAAGCCCTCTCACAGCCTGGGGGTCAACCAAAAATTAACCAAAACAATTCTAAATTATTCTAAATTATTCCCAGGTCCTCTCACTACCTGGTACTTAAAACAATTAAACAGTCTCACAAAAATAAACAAAATTAATAATAATTAAATCATAATAATAATAAAATAATAAACAGAAGAAATATAAACCTCAGTGCTCGATGGTAGAGTGTGTCCAGTTTAGCCATGTAAGAGTTGGGGCATTGGCAGTAGAGGAAATCAGCGTAATCAACCAAAGATAGGAAAATGGATTGGACCAGTTGTTTCTTGGCATCTCTGGTGAGAAATTGGTTGATTCTAAAAAACAGGCCAAGTCTTTGCTGAAGTCATTTTAGCAAGTCCTCGATATGTATATATACACAACACAGGTATCAGAGGATATTCATAGATTAATGCTTTATGTTCCCATTTTGTCAGCCAATCAAAATTATTTTGCTATTTGTACTTGATGTTCAATCTAAGTCAATATTTCTAGAGTTGGCTCTCTTTCTAATTTTTGGTAGTTGATAGAATTATCCAGGTGTCTCAGAGATTCTTGTCTGTATTTCACGTAGTCTAAGATAGCAATAACCCTCCAGAGTGCTTGTTTAATTATGTTCTTGTTGTTCTTGTCCATCTGTAGACTCTTTACGGTTGTATGGGATGAAGTTGGAGGGAGGACGATTCAGAGGAAACATGAGAAAGAATTTCTTCACAGAACGGGTGGTGGACAAGTGGAACACCCTGCCAGAGGAAGTGGTGGGGGCTGAAACAATCACGGGATTTAAGAATGCATGGGATAGACATAAAGGAATTCTAGAGGTCAGGGGTAAGGGGAAATAGACTTCTAGGAAAACAAACTGAACTTACAAGCTCAAATGGGCAGACTAGGTGGGCCATAGGCCCTTATCTGCCGACACTGTCTATGTATCTATGTATCTATGTATATTCTTCCTTACTAAAATTGGTGTTGGTTCTTATTTCCTTGCATTTCTTTCTGTAATACTGTATATGTTAAATCTCTCAATCCACTACTTTTATATGGCTTTCCTTTATGAGAGATTTTGTTTTGGGGGTGGAGGTAGAGTCAGGTAATCATGTAAAATCAGATTTCATTTTTAGCTTGTTTTTCCTTCTAGGTTTTTATCCTCTTTGTGTTGCCATTGCCACAGGGATACACCCTGTTATCAGGGATATCCCCTATTCGGTATCACGTCAATACATCACAAACATTTCATCGCAAACATTTCTTCACAATCATCTGATTGCAAACAACTTCAACGCAACAAACAATTCAACGCATGACATTATATCGCATCAGATTGACATTACAAAGATTGGAGTCATTACAAGCCTCCACTCACCGTCTTTTTCAAAGCTGGAGACATAGTTATGATTGAACTGTAGCTAGACTCAGTCCTGCAGATGAAGCACCTCTGAATGAATGGAGTGACAGAGCAGGAGTTGCTCGGAAATAGCAAATGTGGGGAACGGGGAGCTGGGGGTTACCTCTCAGTGCACATTAACCCGGAGTGCCTGTCGCTGTCGATTTAGTTCAGTTGTGCATTTTTTTTTTATCAGAAAGAAACACACTTCTACCTTGTATAGTATGTTGAAACTATTTATTGGTGGTAGAAGTTATTTTACACAAAGAATATATTTACTGAGATGGACTCAACCAGTTCCAAACAAACTTGCGGGAGATGGGTTTCGTGGGTAAAGCTTGAGAGGAAGTGCTTTGCAGATTTACATTGTTTTTGTTGTAGGGAGATTTACTCAGGAAGGTGTGTCCTTTGACTTAGTTGTAACTTCACAGGAATCCTGATTCCATACCACCTAAGTTATATGTTAACCTGATAGGCTGATGATGCACTTGTGACATTGGAACTTTTAAACAACCTGATTCCACCATTCTAATTGCACTCAATGTGTTCCACTGACTGTTAACACAGCTCTCGAGTTTCTCCCACTAATCAAACAATATTTAGATCATGAAGTCGTATGTATCTCTCCATGGCCTACAAACTCCAGTTGCACAACAGAACAGCGAATTAATATACGGTGAACTGTCATGCTCTGTAGACTCCATGCGCTGCAATGTATTGCGCTTTAATTACTGTGCGGCAATTAACCACGATGAAAAGTTTTGCACTGAAAAGACATGGAACCCCCCTATTCAGGTGCTTGACACTGTTGTTCTGATGGCAGGGATATTTTGCTTCGTGTTTTCACTCTTAGTCCACCCTCCACCCCTGGCATGTGTCTTGTCTGTCAGTTTCAGAGTTGCAGTGTACCTCTTGTGGAAGGAGCAATCTCCTTGGCATGCCCATAGGGATCATTGTGCACATGAACCCACCACCAACCCTCCCTGGCTGAGGCATGCTGCCTTCTGACAGCTGCCTATGGCCTGGCCTGCCTCCAGATGTGGCAACCTGAGTCTGCTCCCAAACCCAGGTTGCTTGCACAGCAGTGCAATGCACTACCACTGGGTCATTGTGGAGGCCATTTAACTTCTTTATTGTTGTAAGTCTTTTTTGTTATCCTGCCCTACATTTTCTAAACTCTGAAAGTTATTTCTAAATCTTAGCTCATGAAGGAACTGCTGTAAGTCAGTTTCCAATTTCAATTCATTGTACTCCAACTGGATACAAATGAGAGGCTCTTTCTAAGAGCAGCAATCTCTGGCCAGCTAATTTCTGTTAGTGAGAGGATAAAGATGGTGTTTCTTTTTAAAGACTGGCACCTAATGGTTCTTTTCCTTTCCCTATTATTCTCCCTTCTGGGTCTAAATCAATTCCTATGTGTATATCTTTTTCCACTTGCCTGTCATTCTGCTGAGGTTTCTGACAAGTCACCAGGAACATCCTGCCATATCGAGAACAACCTCTTCTGCATTGCCTGGAATTACCTCTTCTTCTGTTAGCTGTTCTGACATATCATGGACTTGGATTGGAAGACAGGACACTGGGAGAAGGTGTGATTGAATGCTGCACTGCTATGGAGTATCAATGAGAGCAGGGCTGTGCTAAAGCATTGACTCTGATTACTGCAGGTATGCCACTGTTGCCTCGGCACTGACGCTTTTTAAAAAAACAGCACTAAAAGACTTTGTTGTTAGTTTCAGTGTTTAAGTGCTGTCATTTTTGCACAGCCTTTCCAGACCACTTTGTGTCACCAGTATTTTGTCTGCACAGCACAAGCTCTGCTTCTGTACCTCCTGGAGAGGAGTCTATGGTGGCAAGAGCCCCATGAAGATAGGAGAGTGGTAAACCCTGCAGAAGGTGAACACTGTGCTGTTGCCGGCAACTAAGAAATGCAAGGGAGCTGGCCATGAATTGTTCCTCTCTGACAGTCTTCTCTCAATCTGTATGCATTCCCACATACTTCAGACCCAACTATTTTGGGAGTAACTGAGGCAAATTCAGCCACCTACTACTTGTCCTTTTTGGAATTTCTTTCTTTTTTTTTTTTTTACTATTTTGTTTTTGAACAGGTTATTGTAGTTTTATAAGCTCTTTTTTGGATATCACATATTGTTTTTCCATACATTTAGTTATGGAGGGATTTATATTTAGAAGCCTAACACCTGTTTGTAATATCTTTATTCTTAACTGAAGGGGGTTCAGCTCCTGGTATTACTCCTTAAGCTGCATGGCAGTTGGTAGCCGATCCTTGTAAGAAAGTTAAATAAAGTTAAACCTGATGTATTTAAATCGTGGCAAATTTTCCACACCTTCCAAGGGACTTCGCCTTTTGAAGTGTTTAATATTGATGTTAGAACCCTTACAGAAATATAAGTGTGCTGTGTACATGCAGAATACGTCACACACTTAATTGAGCAATGTTTGCATGAGATTCACATACACAAAGTGAACCTATGTAACCAGGTCCAAAAAGCACATCAGGTTTGCATGCTGCAAGCTTAACATGTGTGCAGCAGGTAAGCTGGTGTGAACATCCTCTAAAACTCACATCAGGTTCATGTATTGCATGCTTGACATGCATGCAACAGTTAAGCTAGTGTGAACATCATTTAAAAATCACATCAGATTCACATGCTGCGTGCTTACCATGTGTGCAGCAACTAAGCTGTTGCAAATCTGATCTAAAAAAAACACATCTGTTTCTATTTCTCATACTACTGCTAGCAATTAGAGCCATTAAAATACAATTTTCATTAATTTCCCATTAAAATTAGTTAAACTCATTAATTCTGATCCTTTTGCAAGCTGTTTAATGGCTTTTGATTTTTGTCATTAAATTGCCATTAATTTGTAAAGTATTGTTTGCTTACTGCATTAAACGCCTAGGATATAGTCAGCCAACATCCTCCATTCCAGGTGTGCAAAGAGTGGCCTCTGTGTTGTGAAGCCTGACCTTTTGGTTTTTGGGCCATGAAAATTCCCTTTTGCATATTTAGTGCTACAAATGTGTTTCTCCATGACTGTTATGGCTCACTTACATTCCCTTTGTCATTCTAACATACTAGACACCAGCAGGGTAGGCCTATTGGTCTAGCAAGTCTGCTCGTGCTTCAGCACCTTGTTTGGGTACCGTAGCCCTCTATCTGTCTCCTTCCACTGTTACTCCATCCCCTAGTCCTGGCCCCCCTAGGCTAACCAGCCTCTGCTTCACCCTTTGCCTATACCTGTCCCACCCTTTCTTGAATCCCTCCATCATAGCTGCCTGTACCAACTCTCCTGGCAGCGCATGCCACGGTTCCACCACTCTCTCGGTGAAGTAACTCCTCTTCCTTCCCCCCAATCCTACCACCCTCAATCTTCCAACTGTGTCCTCTGGTGATTCCACCCTCCTTCAGTTGAAAGATCATATCTCGGCTTACCTTATTTACTCCCGTGAGGTACTTGAAGACCTCAATCATGTTCCCCCGGTCCCTTCTCTCCTCCAGCGAGAACAGGTTGAGCTCCCCTAGTCGTTCTTCATATGTCATATCCCCCAGGCCCCAGATCATTCTGGTTGCTGTCCTCTGAACCATCTTCAGGAGTTGGATGTCCCTTCTTAAGTGGGGCCTCTAGAACTGCACACAGTACTCAAGATGTGGTCTAACTAGGCTGTTGTACAGTGGCAAAATCACCTCTCTGTTCCTTGAGGTAATCCCCCAGTGATGCATCCCAACATCCTATTTGCTTTGACTGCAGCCCTCCTGCACTGCTCTGAATTATTCATGTTAACATCCACCAAGACTCCTAGGTCTCTTTCCCCTGCCATGGCCTGAAACTCATCCCCCCGCCAGGGTGCACACATAGCTGGGGTTTTCCCACCCTAGGTGTAGCACCTTTCACTTGGAGGAGTTAAATTTCAATTTCCAGGTGCAGGACCACCTATCCAGAGTATCCAGGTCCTCTTGCAGGGCCAATCCCTCCCACCTCCCCCTCCACCACTGCCCCCAGCTTAGAGTCATCTGCAAAGAGACTCATTTCACACTTGATACCTTCCCTGATATTGGAGATGTAGGAGTTAAACAGAAGTGGCCCCAGGACTGATCCCTGTGGGACCCCAATTATGACCTCCCTGGGAGATGAGACCTGCCCTCTGACCACTACCCGTTGAGTGTGACCTAAAAGCCAATTTCCAATCCACCTAACTGTCAATGGGCCTACCCCAACCCCCCCCAGCTTCTTCCTTAGGCCAATGTGAGGGACCGAATCAAATGCCTTGCTGAAGTCCAGGAACAGTACATCCACTGGTCTCCCCCTGTCGAGTGCTGATGTCACCCACTCATAGAACTCTACAAGGTTTGTCTGACATGCTCTACCTGGCACAGACCCATGCTGCCAGTCATCCAGGTAAGCCATCTCCTCCAAGAAACCTCCCAGCCTTTCCTTAAGTATGCTGTCCATTACCTTCCCCACCACTGACGTCAAACTGATGGGTCTATAGTTTCCTGGCTCTTCTCTCTCCATCCCCCTTGATGGATGGGTATAACATGCACCTGCTTCCAATCCCTTGGCACCCTCCCTGTCTGGAGTGACAATTTAAAGAGATCTGCCAATGACTCAGCCAAAACATCCGCCAACTCCCTCAGCACTCTGGGATGAATAGCATCAGGCACCGGAGATTTATCCTTTTTTAGGGACTGGAGGGTTTCCCACACCCAACTGATAGGAATATCAGCATGTGCCCCCCCCCCCCAATTCAGCAGAACCAGCCTGATATCTCACCCCTGGCCAACCTCCCCCAACGGCTTGTTTTGCAGCAGGTACCCCAATAGTCAGATCTGCTGCACCTTCTGTGTCCTTGAACCCATTTTTTGGAAGTTTCCCAGCCTCCTCCCTAGTGAACACTGAGGCAAAGTACTCATTCAGTACCTTCACCTGCTCTCCAGCCCCTTCCATCCACCCCCCAGCTGTCCTCAACCTGTTGATCTGGCCCTTGACTTTCCTCCGCTTACCAATATACATAAAGAACCCTTTTCCCCACCCCACATCCCTGCACCAGCCTCTGCTTTTTCCAGGCCTTTGCCCCCCTCACCACTCTGGTGACTTTCCTGGTTGCAAGACAATAGTTCTCTCTGTCCCTCTCTCCTCTCATTTTTTTGTACCTACTGTAGGCAGCTTTCTTCTCCCCTACTGCCTCCTGGGCCTCCTTGGTCCTCCAGTATGGTTTACGAGACCTACTGCCCTTGCGCTTCACTCTTGAACAAGTCCTGGTAGCCTCCCGTAGCCACCACTTTATGAACTCCCACCTACCTTCCACGTCCAAACCTGGTTTTATCTCCCACAAATGCCCCTTGAGAATTTCCCCCATGTTCTGAAAGTCCACCCCTAAAATCAACTATCATTGTCCTAAATGAGCCCCCTCCCCCAGTTTAAGCTGGAAGCAAGACTGTGTTGTGGTCGCTCCCAGCCAGGGGTTCTTCCACAACCAGATCTCGCACAAGATTCTCATCCGCTAAAACCACATCCAGGACATGACCCTCCCTCATTGGGTCCATCACCTGCTGATTGAGGAACACATCCAGGAAGCCTTCCAGCAGCTTCTGCTCCTTGGTTACAGTGGATATCATAGTACCCCAATCAGTAGCTGGCATATTAAGGTCCCCCATCAACACCACTCCTTCCCCTTCCAGTTCACACTGCCCCTTAATGTTAGCCAGTAGGCAATCCTCCAGGTCCTCCGCTAGTCCTGGGGGCCTATATACCACCCCCAACTTGATCTTCCCTCCCACAGGGTTCACAAGGTGACCCATAGGGCCTTCACATTACCCTCTGCTTCCTCCACTCTCATAATCTCAATTTTATCCCCAATGAACATTGCTAAACCTCCCCCTCTGCCCACCTTTCTGTCCTTCCTCAGCACAAGGTACCCACTCAGATTAAGGTCCCAGTTATGGCCAGGAGTGACCCAAGTTTCAGTGACCACTGCTACATCCACCCCACCCTCAAACAGTGTGGCCAGGAACTCAGGCATTTTATTCCCCAGGCTCTTGGCATTTATTAAAGCCACCCTTCAATCCTTGTCCCTACCCCTCTTTACCATATCCTCCCCAGATCTTACATACGTCCATCCACACTTCTTCCCTAGGGTACTGTCTGTCCCCCCTCTATGCATGGAACACATACACTATGGCCATGCTCAGAAATCTTTGGGCTGAGTAGGGTCTTAGAAGCATGCACCATACCTCACATTTTGTCACTGAAATGAGGGACATGGACACTTAAAATGATGGACAATGAGGGACACTAACCCTCACAATGATCAGGACACATCCTGAAACATGGAGATACAGTACCTAAGAACACAGTGGAAACCATTGTATTTACTTGTACTGATGTTAGCCCTAGAATTTCTACTGTAAAGCAGGGTGCCATTTGTGTAAGGCAGAGGGGCAGTTTATCATGACCTCTAGGTTGTTCTTGACGGTGTGGCAATATCTGCATTAAATTTGAATTTAATCTTTTGCACAATTAGTGCCCCCCTGGCTTGTGTTGTGCTAATGCTGCAGGTGCACTCCTGACTTGACTGTGTCTGTATTGTGTTGTCCACTCTCTCCACCTATTATGCAGTGTCAGTGGCTCAGTAAGTAGCACACTCGCCTCTGAGGCTAGGAGATCAGAGAGCTGTGGGTTCAGTTCCCACATCTGGCACTTGGGTTAATATCCCAGTACTGACACTGTAGTGCAGCATGAGAGGGGTGCTGCACTTCTGAGGTGCCATCTTTCGGATGAGATGTTAAACCGAGGTCCCATCTGCCTGGATTGGTGGTAGTTCAGGTGGATGTTAAAGATCCCATGGCACTTATCGAAAAGAGTAGGGGAAATTCCAAATTTCCCTCATTCACTAAAAATACCACCAACAGCTTAATCTGGTTCAAGGTCAGTTGGTATTCATTCATCTATCTCCCCTGAGTCATGCCTGAAAATAGACAAGATTTGTTTAGTGCACTTACCCGGTCAACAAAAACTAAATAAATAAATAAATTAGGTGACTTGGTCGCAGACCATGTTGGGGACCTGGGATGGTCGATTGGAGCACCCAGCTTCTGGCAGAAGGACAGGGGAGGAGCTGACTGAAAATATGGATGGTGGCACACTAGGCTAGGCTGCAGGTTCTGGCCAGATGACTGGGTAAGTAAAAGTAAATCTTTTTTTTTTGCAGGGGGATTGGGGAAGGGGGAAGGACTGAAAATATGATGTGTTTTTCACATCTGTGTGCCATTGGACAGCTTCACAACCCATATGGGATGGACATTGAATGGAATGGAGTTGGGGAGAGAAATTGGGACAAAGTTGTTTTGGGGGGGGCAGGGGTTCAGAACTTCAGCCAGAAAAACAAAAATGCTAGTAACTGGGTGGGTTTAAGCCCAAATCTGATCCATTGCTCCAGGGTATAGACAGATGACTCTTATACATTTGAATTTTTCCTGATTTGCATATCACTTTTCAGTCACAATAAATGAGTTTTATATTTTAGAGACATTCCAGAGCTTGCTGCCTAAGGGCTAAGTAGCACCTGGCCTCCACTGGTTGTTGGCTCCCTCTCCTGAAATCTGAAATGGCATCCCTACCATAAAGTTTAAATTTACAGGACATCCTCTTTGTGAGCATCATGTTTTCCATGAGGGTTGGATGAGAGGCAGAGCAGTTTTCAGGGGTAAAATGAGGGCTGTCCCTTGCATTCAGGGATAGTTGAGTGGTATGGTATGCATAGACTAATGGAACCCGCTATAGTCAGACTTATGCCCCCCCCAGTGAAGCTATCTCCACATCCCCATGCTCAGGCACATTATGACATAGGGCAAGGGAGAGTGCAGGGGTGTGCCCCATTGAAATGAATGAGGGTATTTTTTATTACTATTTTATACATTTTTGATAGAGAGTTGGAGATAAATGAAGGCCCCACTTAACTAACAAGGGCCTTGTTTGTAGAACAGTGGCTTTTATTATTCTCCAACTCACCATCATAACATATAAAATAGTAATAAAAAATAACTCCATTCATTTCAAGGGGTGAGCCCCAGCACTCTGACCCATGGACATCATCTCTTAAAGACTCCTGCCTCTGGCTCCCTGGTACTTAGGTAAGAGACTCTTGATTTATATCTATACATAATGGGTTGTTTGTAGCAGCATGGCTACAGGCACTGCAGTGTGTGCATGGAGGGGAGACTGGCCATGTGGGTGGGTGTCAAGTCATTGCTACTTTTGTGTTTGCTACATAAAGTCTGTTTGCATGGAAGCATTCAAAACTATGGAAAGAAAATAGTAAGATTACAGGCCAGACAGGAGTAATTAAGTAGTTTTGAGGGTAAGTGTGTGTATTGGGGTGGGAAGAACCACATGTGTTTTCCTTGGTATGTGTACTGCAGTTCAGTCATGCAGCCAAGATGAGGGGGAACAAGAAAACTAAAAAGTATATCAGTGGCTATAAGCATGCTGCATGCATGCAGATGTATGCAGATTTGTATTGAAGTACAAGTGAGTCATATGTATGCAAACCAGATGACCTGGAGTCCTGAAGACCTGGGTTTGAATCTCATCAACCCCCACTTGTAAACTGTGTGACCCTGAGCAAGTCACTTAACTTTTATGTGTGCAGATATTAGTGATCATTTGCTTTTTGCATGCATGCCACGTGCATGTAGTCTGTTCCAATTTAGCATAAAAAGCATGCTTTCCACACTTGCTTGCTGCACACATGCCACATGCACACAGTCGGTTCCAATTTAACATTTAAAATCATGCTTGCAGCGTGCATATCACATGGGTAGTTTTACGTGCGTAGCAAGATGATTTCTGTAAGGGTAAGGGACAGGTATTTTGGGAAGATTTTGGAATAAAATTTTAAAATGTTCTGCGTTTGAATCTATGTGATCATGTGACCATGTGATTCAAGCTTCCCTTTAAACTGTGCAGGTGTCGGCATCTAGTCCCTACTATTCGCTATCATGGAGTAGTCTAGGATACAGGATGCACCTCACCTTTTACTTTCCTGGCTTTCTGCTGAAAAGTACCCTATTTAAGGAAATATGTTTGTTTATCTAGGGACAAATGACCTGGCTGGGAATGGGATACAGCAGTGCAAGAGGAGTTTATAGAGTTGAGGTGGGGCCTTAGACAAACAGCATGTACGGTAACCTTCTTGGAGGTGCTGGCCGTCTATGGCAAGGGTGATGCTAGGGTACTCCACACCATGGGATTCAATGAATGGTTGAAAAACTGGTGTGGAGCTCAGGGTTTTGGATTCATTAGGGACTGGGGAACCACCTGGAGGGATACAGGCCTATACTAGTGCAATGGTATGCATCTGTCTGGGGGGACCAGGATCCTAGGTGATAGGTTTAAATGCTTCATTTGCAAGCATTTAAACTAGCCAGGGGGGGAGGCATTGAAACGGAGCAGGGAAATCCCAACTTCCCCCACAAAACATGTAAATTAGTGAGGTAAACACCAAGGTAGAGAAGTCATTAGGGAGCAGAACAGGGGTGAATGCAAAAAAGGCAAAGGCAGTAAGGACAGAGATGGGGCTAAAGGGGGTAAGGCCATCAAAAAATGGAGGGTGATGAATACCAATGCCTGTAGTCTGTGTAACAAGCTCCCTGAACTAGTGGTCTTGATAGAAGAGGGATGCCTGGACATTGTGGCAGTCACAGAAACATGGTACACAGAGAACCATGATGGGGATGTCAGCATACCAGGGTACACAATCAGAGGGACAGGAAGGGTAAAAGAGGAGGAGGAGGAGGAGGAGAAGTAGCTCTCTGTGTAATGGAAGGGAACAAAGCAATTGAACTAAAGGGTAAACAGGGAGGCACTGTGGATCACCCTGGAGACAGGAAATGGCACCACAATCTGCATGGGGGCTGTATACACACCCCCGTCTAAGAGGGAGGAACTGGACAAGGAAATTATAGAAAGCATCCTTAGGATGACAGAAAAAGGGGAGATATTGATGGGGGACCTGAATATGCCAGTTGTTAACTGGAGCACCTTTGCTGCAGGCACATCCAAGAGCAGGGTTATTCTTGATGCCCTACAAGGGGCATGCCTCAAAAAGCTAGTATTGGAACCAACTTGGGAGGGAGCAATCTTAGACCTGGTTCTCTCAAATGAGAATGGAGAAAGGATCTCAGATTTAGAAGTGGGTAGCCATCTGGGAACAAGCGACCACCAAACACTGTGGCTCACAATAAACACAGCCATAGAGTCAAGCCATACAAAAGCAAGATTATTGGACTTTAGGAGGGCTGCCTTTGGGAAAATGGGAGAGTGCCTCAGAAAAGCACTAGCAAATGGGCAAGAAGGAGGGGTGGAGGAACAATGGGGAATAATCAAAACAGCCATCAAAGAGGCAACAAGCCTTTGTGTGAAGCAAATCAACAAAACAAAACAACGTAAAAACCACTATGGTTCTCAAAAGAGGTGGCAGGGAGGGTTAAGAAGAAAAGGATAACACTCAGGAAATACAATGAAACACAGAAGGAGCAGGGCAGAGAACTTTATCAGTTAAAGCAGAAGGAGGCAGGGAAGGCAGTCAGAATATCAAAGGCCCAAACTGAGGAAAAGATAGCCAACTCTCTTAAGAAGGGGGATAAAACCTTTTATAGGTACATTAGGGAGAGTAGAAAGACCAAGGGAGGGATACTGAGACTTAGTAAATGGGAGGGCAAGTGGACAGAGGCTGACAGTGAAAAAGCAGGGATATTGAACAAATATTTCTGCTCAGTATTCACAAAGGAAGAGGAGGGAGAGGTACCTAAACCAATAAAGAGAAACACTCTGGATGGGGAAGGGGGTTGATACAAGTCCATTCACAGAAGAAAGGGTTCTGAAAGAACTCTTAAAACTGAGGGTGGACAAAGCAATAAGGCCTGATGGGATTCACCTCAGAGTTCTAAAAGAATTAAGGGTGGAATTAGTGACACCACTGAATACTGTCTTTAATAAATCATGGGAGGACGGGGTGGTACCCAAGGACTGAAGGACGGCTGATGTGATTCCACTTCACAAAAGTGGGAGCAGGACAGAGGCAAGAAACTACAGACCAGTTAGTTTGACCTCAGTGGTAGGGAAAATGATGAAATCACTTCTGAAGGAAAGAATTGTTGAGTACCTAGAGGCCAATGGAGCACAGGACTCAAGGCAACATGGATTCACAGCAGGAAGATCTTGTCAGATGAATCTAATAGATTTCTTTGACTGGGTGAACAAAGTAGTAGACCATGGAGGGGGCTGTGGACATGGCCTACCTAAATTGTAGCAAGGCATTTGACGCAGTCCCACACAAAAGATTAACATACAAGTTAGCCAACCTTCGAGTGTGTCCCAAGGTGGTAGCCTGGATAAAAAATTGGCTGGACAACAGGACACAAAGGGTAACAGTAAACGGAAACCACAGTGAAGAAAGGAGGGTTACTAGTGGGGGTACAGCAGGATTCAGTACTGGGACCGGTCCTCTTTAATGTCTTTATAAGTGACATTGCAGAGCAACTGGAAGGAAAAGTATGCCTCTTTGCAGATGACACAAAGATATGCAACTGGGTTGCAAAGGTTGCACAAGGTGGGGTGCAAAGGATGAGAAGGGACTTGGCAAGGTTGGAGGAATGGCCAAATGTATGACAGCTCAGATTCAATGCAAAGAACTGCAAGGTAACGCACCTGGGAAACAAAAACCCAGGGAAAGAGTACACAATGTGGGGTGAGATGCTAACAACAACAAAAATTGAAAGGGACCTGGGGTAATTATATCAGATGACCTAAAGGTGGGCAAGCAATGTGAGAAGGCAGTAAGGAAGGCTTGGGGGATACTGGGATGCACAGGGAGAGGCTTAACAGTAGAAAACAGGAAGTTGTTATCCCTCTGTACAGACAGCTGGTGAGACCCCATCTGGAGTACATCATGCAATTCTGGAGACCCCATCTCTGCAAAGACATAGACAGAGTGGAGGCTGTCCAGCGGAGGGTAACCAAAATGGTGCCAAGTCTGCAGCAGAAGACATACGAAGTGAGACTAAAGGAGCTTAATATGTATGCCCTAGAGGAAAGGTGGGGGAACATAGCAGAAACTTTCAAGTACCTCAAGAGAATCAACAAAGTCCAAGAGGGTAGCATCGTTCAGGAAAAAAGATGTGCAAGAACAAGGGGGTACAATTTGAAGATAGAGGGGGGGACAGCTCAGAGGTAATGTGAGGAAGTATTTTTTCATGGCAAGGGTTGTGGATGCATGGAACAGCCTTCCCGAGGAGGTCATGGAGTCAAAAACAGTGGGGGAATTCAAGAATGTGTGGGACAGACATAAGGTAATTCTAGTGGCAGGTAGGAGGAAGTAGGCTGTTGGTTAACTAGGATCTACGGCTTATCCATCAGGTAGGGAAATGGCAGACTAGGTGGGCCAAGCAGTCCTTATCTGACGTCAAATTCTATGTTTCTATGTTTTTATATTGTACAAGGTAAAACTCACTTTATATTCTTTTTATACCATGCATTTTTAGATGTTGAGGAGAGCAGTGGTAATATTTTTTTTTTCTCTTCGTAGCAGTACATAGACTGGAGCCTACAGTATCTGGGCTCGAACCCACTGCTTAAGCAATGAATTTTAGGTGAATCAACCACTTATAGTCACGTTCCTTAGAAAATGAATTGTGCCACCCCTTATCTGTTAAGGTAGATTTTATTATTATATGTAGTGTTATTTACTATCATTTTTTTTAAAGTTGGTAAATTTTAATTGCAATCGATTCCTATTTAGTATCAGACATTCCGAACTATTTTAATTCATTGCTAATCTTAGCATTGTAAAACAAGTGGAAATTAGCAGTTTTCTGGCATTTCATCTACTGGAGATACCTCAAAGTTAAAATACAGTTATATTGCTTAAGCATATTTAGTTACAACTAACAGCACTTTAGGATGCACTTTTATGAGTCACTTTTTTAAAGAAATATATTTTCAGTCTTTTATAAATGATATTTATGAAATTATAAAAAGTTCAAAAGGTGTATTAAAATACACGAATGGTATAAAAGTGCATGAAAGCGCATAAAGTGCAAAAAAGTGCAAAAAGCACATCAATGTACTGTATGGTGCTATATACTGCTTTCTCATATTAATTGCCATAGGCATCGTATAGGTATATTTAAGGCAATTCTATTAAATTAAATTATCTAAATCATTTGATTGGCCTAAATTGGCCTAGGGGGGCTTTGTGGCTACCTTTCTTAAATTTATTAATTGAATACATAGTACCATTATTAATACATAAATCATCAATCTATAGCAACTTTGATAAAATACAGATGACCTCCTGCTGGCTTTTTCTCCCTTGACTGTTGGGTTCTCCCAGTTTTCCCAACTAGATATTATTGGAGCCTGCAACAAGGAAGCCTTACAAGACAAGGACAGCAGGATTTAGGATCCATTATTACTTCCCACTGTTCTTACCTGGAGATGAAAAATTCCTTTCCTAAGACTTTGTGACCTGATTTGATGTAACAAAACAATGTTTTTGGGAAGGATACTACAGTTCTATATACCTCAGCTTGGAAAGATTACACACTTTGAACCAAATTCTGAAAAGATAATCAGAGTGGGACTTTCTGACTTATATTTATAAACATTTATTAATACATTCTGTCTCATAGTATTTAGTGTGGCCTATCTTTTATTTATTTAGCTTGGTCATATTTACTTATTGTCTGGATCTGCTAAATATTGGTCATGTCTATGTTTTTCTCATTATATTAAAGCTATAAAGTTCCAGTTGGCATTTTTGTTCTGAGAAAGGTTATATTTGGAGGAGATATTCATAGAGTAGGGTTTTTGAACTATCCTTGTTCTAAATAATATATCCTGTTTAATCATGGTTAGTACACAGAGTGGAAAGAATAGCTCTATTTTCATTAAAACTAAATAAACTTATCAGCATTGTGCTTAAAAAGGCCCCAAATCCAGGAAGCATCTAACCCCAATAATGGGGAAATTCTCATTGGAGAGAATGTTAAATAATCTAAGATTACCAACTTCTTTCAGGGATTAATTTCTACCTCAGTAATTGTTTTGATCCCTATACCTATTCCTATTTAAAAAAAAAAAAAAAACAAGGTTGTGCTGGGACTTCAGTAACTCTCAAAGATAACCCTTCGGTAATCAATCAGACTAATTTCATAGTCTGGGCTATCTCCAACCAATATAACAAAACAAACAGAGGTGGGTATCTCTCTGTTTTCATATGATTGGGAATCTTTTGATCCTTCAGTTTCAGTTTTAGACAAATCAAGTTGGGATTCTAAGCTTAACACCTTTTCACCCCATGACACCCCCACACCACAAGAGGAGCAGAAAGAACTGGATTCCCCCTCTGCAGGCTATTCACTAGCAACCCCTCCTCTTAATTTTAGAACAAAGGAAAAAGCTGCAAGAAATATTCCAGATGGCCAATCAGTCCCCAACCTCTCTATCCTGTGACCCGGGTCCACCACCATAACCACCTTCAGTTTGTGGTTGGCTTTGAAGAGTGCAGACATGTTCCCGGTCCACTGAATATCTTGCACTAGGCTATGGAGGTAAGTATGGGGGGGGGTGGGGAAGCAGGGTATGCAGAGGGTGGGTGAGGGTTGGGGGAAAGGGCAGGAGAGACCGCGGGGGACCGTTTTCTTGCTTTACAGGGGAAAAAAAAGACAACGAAGGTCGGTTTTCTTTTTTTGCAGGTGTTGTTTGGTATACTGGGGTGGGTTTCCAGTTTACCGCCTGCATTATGGGGAGGGGGACCACAGTCAACAGGGATTGGGCCCCCCATCAGCACAGAAACAGGTGGGGGGGCATGCATGATGCCAAGGGTTGGGCTCCCCTTGGCACACAGCACAAATGGGGGTTGGGGACATACTGTAAGGCCGATGGGGAGTAGGCTCCCCCGTCGGCAAATTGAACTGGACAGGAGGGACTGAAGCTGACAGGGATTGAGCCCCCCATTAGCAAAGAAAGATTGTTGGGGGGGCGCATGATGCTGAGGAGGATTGGGCACCCCTTCGGCACACAATTGGAAAGGGAGGTGGGGCATTATGCCGATGGGGAGTGGGCTTCCCAGTCGGCAAATGAAGTGGGTCAGGACATGCTGACAGGGGGATTGGGCACCCCTGAAGTCAGAACTGTGCGCAGCAGCAGTCAGTGCTGCCATGTTTACTGAACTGCTTCACCCGGAAATGCATTGGGAGGCATGTTATTGTGCCGCTGCATGACTAGCTTAGCTCTCATTGCAGCGGCACTTTTCTTAGATCTGGTGACCACTTTACATATAGCTGGTGTCAGCACCTGTATGCTGGCTTATTGAGGGAATGAGGGACGCACCTACTGATGCATGCCCTGCATTCGCCCACAGTAACCGTACCTCCAAATCTGCTACTACTGCAATATGTTGGCTGGCACGCATTGGCCTTTTTCTCCTCTTTCCTTTGCTTATTATCTTTAAGCAGCTTGCGATTACCCTAGTTATTCTCTCCTTTATTCTGTTCAATTGTGCCTTCACCCCACCTCAGACAGCAGCTCCCTCATAGTATTTCCTGAGGCAATCTTCCATTTCTTTAAAATCTGCTCTCATGAAGTCCAGCACCTTTGTCCCAGTGTGTTTTTTCTCCTGCCCAATCCATATCGCAAACCACACTGTATGATGATCACTAGTACCCAGGGGGCTACCTACTGGGATGTCTGCAAGGCTGTCCCTGATAAGTATCCAATCCAGCACTGCCCCATCCCTAGTGAGGTCTGTAGCCAACTGCCTAAGAAATTCCCACCAGGAGAGAGTCTACGATGACTCTGATCCTAGCTGTAGCTACAGCCAGGATGTTCCAATCCATATATGTCATATTAAAGTCACCCATGATTACTGCTTCCCCTTTTCTTGCCATTTTGTCTATGGCCTCACACAAATACTGGCTATAATAGTACTATTGTTCTTTGTATTTTTCAGTTCATGAATTTATTTACTTTGCTGACTGGAAAAGGAGGATTAGGAAACAGTGTTTATTTTCAACATCGACTTGGGGGTAAAGAAAATACAGGTATTGAAGCGATGTCCAAGGGCACCAGTTGCTTTGCTTAGTTATCAGTTTCTTTGTTCATTAATTTTTGTTTGGGGGCAGTCTAGTTTTGGTTATGCTAGCTAAAGATTTTTTTTTGTTTTTCTTGGCTATATTTCTTGATATGTGAGTTTGCAATGTTTTATATTCTGGGTGATCTTTGATTACTTTTTTCTGTTGGGGGGGTCTATATGGTGATTCTTGCTATAGGGTTGTATTTGATTTACATTTGTGTGCAATGTCTTCTGAGGGAATGGGACAAAAAAACAGAATGCAGTCCAGGTGCTGGCTACTTTGGGGAACCCAGGAATGTCTGGGCTGGTCCCACCATCTCATCCAACACCCAACACTGTGCATGCTCATGTTGCATCCCTCATCCAGCACCCATCCAGGAGGTGGGGGCAAGCTACATCTTCATGGGGGATGTTGGGTGGGCTGAAGGTAGGTTGGGGCTGGAGAGAGGTGTCTGAGGTTTCTGGAAGGCCAGCACTAGAGAAGAGGGGGTGTAAACAATAAATCATACAAAAACAAAATACATAGAGTTGGTGTCAAGGATAGGTATATTGACCTGCAGCTTATTTCAAAGTGTGACCTGGGTGAAATGGGTTTCAAGGGGGGAAAAATGGGCAATAAGGTATACTTTTGAAAAGAAGTGTCAAATTGCAGCCAGGCATGAAACTAGGAGCAGCAACTCAGAAGTTACAAACTGCAAAAGTTACTGCGATAGAATTTAAGTTACTGCAATACAGTACACACGAATGATAAAAGAGTAAAGGGCTAGGGCAGTGAAGGGAAGGTCGGAATAAAAACGTAGTAGTAGTAGTAGTAAACTATCTATATAGCCCCCACTTGCAGGGTGTCTGAGTGCTTAACAAGACATTTACAAACATCACCATAAAAATAAAACATTCACTATGAGCGACCATGTTAAAGTGGCACTGTCAGCTTTTTTCTGAATTTTAAGGCCCCATGTAAAATGTGTCTGCAGCAAGCTATCTGGCTATAAATGTTATGCATGGACTCAGATTTTTTTTTTTTAACAGCCACATCTTGAGATTTCATACTTTTCTGCATTAGAATCGTCCTGGCCTAATCTCTGACAGCCCGATGGTCCAGTGCATTCCCATTACAATATGGCAGCGATCAGATAGTAAACTCATGTATGGATGAGTTTTTGAATTTTCATGTAATGTGAAATAAAGACTTCTTTTTATACTATGCATTGAGCTAAGCTATATACACTGAGTCCAGTGTTTAAATGAACAATGGAACCTGGTTAAATGTCTGATTAAAAAATGAAGCCGTGATTCTGGGACTGTACATTACCAATCAGACAGCAGGGCTTGTGATGTAACAATGAATGAGGGCACATGCAGATGATGTAGTGGGAGGAACAGAACTAGACATGCCTGCTTCAAGCCAGGTAAAGTATTGTTTTTCATAGCACAACCAATTACATTAGGTAGAAACCATCTAGTGAGCGCACAGATAAAGAAAAACACTCCAGAAATGAAAATTAATGAGGAACATTTTTTTTGCTGGTATTTTTCTCCCCGGTCCCAATCTGCCCTATATCCTGCTGTTCTGCCAGCCCCATCCCCCAACCTTCAGGCTACCTACCCTTCTTCTTCCATGGCTTACCCTCCATGGCAGGGTGGTGGGGAGCCCCCAACTCTACCCGCCAGAACTGGATCCCATTCAGGGAGGTGCCTTCTTGGGAGTGGCACCTGCGGAGGATGGCCATCATGTCACTTGATGGGGACCTTTTTTTTCCACTTTTCTGCAGAGGGAAATGTGCAATTCTGTCAGTGAATACAGCACGCCGGTCAGCTGCTCTGCCTCCATGCCCTGACATACAGGACACAGTGTGCCAACACCTAGCCTCCACTAGGTGTCAGGCAGGTGCCAGTCTCTGTTCCCCATTCTTCCCAGGACAGGAGAGCTGTCCTCTGGATGCTCAATCCTCTCCCACCCAACTGACCCCTGATGACCTGCTCGCATTGTGAACGGGGGTCATCAGTGTGTCAGGAGGTGAGGCATGATACCTCAGCCGCCCTCCACAACACTGGACTTGCTATAGGGGACTACTTTTAAAAATTAAAAATTACTAAAATGTTCTGCCTGCTATTTTTTGGTGCTACTAGCTCTTTAAGGCAACTGTCTAGATTGTCCATAGGCATTGGCAATGCTGTCAACCTTACTTACAAGGGACACCATCCATATGTATCCACATTTCTGAATAACATATGATTCCCATCTAGCAAACCAGTGCCATGGAAATGCAGAATAAACATTGTTGGCTAGACAAATTATGCCAATCTGTCTGATCTTTAAAAAGCTGTACCAAAATGAACATTTACAAACTCAGCCTGTGTTCATGTTTCTCTATGAATCTGGACCAGTAAAAAGGGACATTGGGAAGTATTGTTTCACAGAGTTGGTGGTGTATGGGTGGACTATTCTAGCAAGTAGTGTGGCCAGCATTTGGATCATAGCTGGGTTAAAAAGACAGTGGGGCACATGGAACAGGGCTGTTAACAAATAATGCATTGTAGGGCTTCAGGAGTGATTTGATGGACTCAGAGTCTTTTTCATTCTTCATTCTTTATTTTTCTATGTTTCTATTTGATTCCTTTGCATATTATTGTGATTACCTGCTGTAACTGTTCTCGACTGTACTAGATGCAACTGTAAGTCACACCTGTGCTCAGTCTGCTTTCCTTTTTTTTAATTCAAAGTTTAAGATTTTACAATACAATACAAAGAGAGGTTCCATAATGTACATACATTCAAACCCACATGCTCCTGATAGATTTTGATGATACCTTCCCCCACCTACACCTCCCTTTCTTCCTCCCATCCCACCCTTGGCACAATGTGAATAAATACAGTGAGATGACAACCTTAATAACCTTAATGGGGCACCGTTCCCCTCAGGATAGGGAATAAAGCATATAAAGGGGGCCCCAGATCTTTGGAAATCTCTTTGGTCTATTGTAGAGGCTAGCTATTGTCTTTTCCGTCCTGAGATTTGCCATAAGTTCATTTAGCCATTCTATATAAGTGATGTCCTCCTGGTCCTTCCAGTGTCTGAGCACTAGTTTTTTGACCGACATAGATATTAAAGTCATATGATATTTATGGTTGAGTACTGAAACCTCTGAGAGATCTCGCAGAAGGCAGATCTGTGCTGTGAAGAGGTCTCCCAACCCAGAAGGGGGTCTACCCTCTGCTGAATAAGAGTCCATAAGGGGGCAACTTTTGAACAAGCCCATAAGATGTGGAACAAGAAGCCCTCTTTCAATTGACATTTAGTACAAATAGAAGAAGGTATTAAACCAACTTTGGCCAATCTTTGTGGAGAGTAACACAAATTATGTAAAATCTGGAACTGCATTAGTCTAAGTCTATCTTGGGTTATCAGTTTATGACAGCTATGCCATAAGGCTGACCAATTTACAGTCAAATCTGGGAAGTATTTGGACCAATAAATTGTGGGGCCAGAGCAATCTGGGTAAGCCCAATTAAATAGATAGTCATATATCTTAGACACTGCTTGTGAGAGCCCAGCTATAAGGTGCAGGTCTTAGCTGATAGAAATCTCTGTGGGTTGTAGTGCAGCCATCCCCATCACTTTTACCAGGAGACGTCTCAATTGAAATACCTTGAAAACCATTGAGTTTGGGATATTGAATTTACTCATGATTTCCACTGAGGACAGCCAAGTTTCTTTGCTATTGGCAAATTGAGTTAATACACTACCTTCCAGCATCGATAACCACCTGAGAGAGACCACCCTATTTTCTATCTTAAAATTGGGATTACCCCACACCATTTGTGCTGGATCCCTAATGTTATTACATTTAAGGAATGAGCACAGTTGAGAGTGCACTCTGATAGAGATAGCTATTGGGGAGGTCTTTAGGCTTGGTGGAAGGGTATTTAAGTTCGTTTGTAGCAAATTGGAAGGAGAAAGCCCCAGGGCTTTTATTTGGGCTAATTCAGTTTTAAGCCAGATTGGTACAGATGGGGTAGTGACTCGTAGATTTTCATCTGAAACCCACCTAAAGTATTTGTTGGCCTGAGCTGCCCAATAATATAAGCCAACATGTGGGAGGAGTAGGCTCCCTTTAATTTTTGGGGAAGCTAATTTGTAAAAGGCTATTCCAGGCCTTTTTCTGGACCAAATGAAATCTATAATGAGACTATGAACTTTCTTAAACCAAGAAAGGGGGAGCAAATGTTCAGTAAGTTAAGAGGGTGGAAAAGACGGGGAAAATATTAATTTTTACTAAATTAATTTTCCCCCATAGGGATAATGGGAGGTAAGACCAACGCTTCAGATCCTATGTAATGGTGTGTACTAGAGAATCTAAGTTTAACTTTTGAAGACGTCTTGGGTTTTTTGTTAATTCTGTACCTAAATATTTAAGGGAATCAGATTTCAAGGGGAGTCCTAAAGCTATTATGTCATTTTTGGAAATTTTGTGGTTAAGGGAAAATACAACCATCTTACCTAAATTTAGTTTATAATTAGACATAGTACTAAATTCTTCAATGATGTTTAGCATATGTGGGATGGAGGTGGTTGGATGAGCTTCTTGAAAAGGAAGGTCATTCAGCGTAAGCAGAAACCTTGATGTCATAGCCCTGAACTGGAATACCCTGAATCAGTTGACAATCAGATAGTCTACGAATCAGAGGTTCCAGATAGAGGATGAAAAGTAGGGGTGACAAGGGACAGCCCTTCCTTGTACCAGATTGCAAAGGGAACAAGTCAGAACCTGCACCATTCCCTGATATTCTGGCAGATAGAGACTTATATAGGACATTTATCCATTTAAGAAATTCCGAGGGGAAGTTGAATGTCACAAAGGTATGAAGTAAAAAATTCCAATTGACCCTGTCAAATGCCTTCTCGGCATCCCGAGAGACCAAGGCTGCTGGAAAACTGGCCTCTCTGGATGCCGAGAGGACATGAGAAAGGGTACGTAAATGGTCTGTAGAGGACCTGCCCTTCATGAAACCTACTTGTTCAGCACCAATTAAATTGGGGAGAACAATAATGAGATAGTCAGCTAATAATTTAGTTAGAATTTTAATGTTCTGATTGAGAAATGAAATAGGACGTTAGCTTGTTACTGCTTTGGGACTTTTATCAGTCTTCAGCAGGAGAACAATTAAAGCTTCAAATAGGGTTTTGTTGGACTCTGCCCCTGATAAAATATGTTGATAAAGTGGGAAAAGTAAAGGAATCAGCTGTTCAGCAAATGTTTTTATAAAAATTAGATGAAAACCCATCTGGCCCTGGGGTCTTGTCAGAAGGAAGATCCTTAACGACTCTGAGCAATTCAGTTTCTGAGAGTGGTAATAGAAGAGAACATTATTGATTTTCTGAGAGGGAGGGAAGATGGGAGTTTCTGAGATATTCATCTAGCTCTGAGTCTAAGGATGGTTTTGGCATTGAGCTATACAGCCATTTATAGTAGTGTCTAAACTCTAAAATAATTTCTTCTGGGGCAGTTTTTAGAGTACCATCAGTTTGCGAACGAATTGCAGCGATGAATCATGAAGACTCCTGCTGCTTAATACGCAAAGCCAGCAAGCGACCGTCTTTTTTCTCCCTGGTCTGTGTATGTAGCCTTGGTTTTTAATATTGCGTATTCGGCTTGTTATCTTAGAAGTTCTAAATATGAATTTGTCAGTTTAGTTAACTCTTGTCTGAGGTGATCAGCCGTGTTGGGAGTAAGTTTACTTTCTATGTTTCGTATTTGGGAAAGAGTGAGCCTTAGTTGCCTTTTTCTTTTTTTCTTTTTATTAGATGCTATACCTATCAAGAGACCACATAAGTAGGCTTTTAAAGAGCACCACTCCATGTCAGGTCTGTTAGTGGAATTCTGCTTGGTACTAATAAACTGGACTATTTGTGCTGAAATGTATTTAGTTACTTCAGGGTCCTTTAGTAGCTGATTACTGATTTTCCACCAACCTCTAAGTTTACAGAGAGATGAAAGGGAAATTTGACAGGTTACAATGGCGTGACTGGAAGAGGGGCCTGGTTGAATAGAGGCATCTAATACCCCTGCAAGAAGAGATTGAGAAACCAGTAAATAATCTATCTGAGTTTGTGTCCCATAGACCTCTGAGATGAATGTGCAATTCCTATCAGAGAGATGCAGTACATGCCAAACATTGCACAGGCCCATTTGGTCCATCAAGTCTCTAAGTGCCCTTTGAGCCAGAGAAAGCCTCTATGAGAGATTCCTGATGGAAGTTTGGAAATTTCAGACTACTTCTGTGCAAGCCCATTAGATTATTCATTTCCCCACGATGTAGCCCTCTACGCTTGTCAAGCTGCGAATTAGATACATACTGCAAATCCGTTTAAATTCAAATGGTACTCGAGTAACTAGCAGACAAGTATCTCCCGTTTCACTTATCTGTTTCTACTGTGATAACTCGATAATAAGACCAGCTAACCAGTTCAGGTATCCCAAAAGAGGTTAGGGAGGGCTGCTTTGAGACCTATCAGTGCTACTTTGGGATCGTCATAAGAGAGCCAGGAGCCAGTAACTTGCACTTGAAGCCTTGCAGAATAATTCATGTGGAACTTAATCCCCGCAGCCATGATTTTAGAAACTAGGGGGTGGAAGTCAGTTCTCATTAGCCTGATTGTTGCAGGTAAATTCTGTGCTATTCTTATTTTGACCCCCTTCCCAGTGGACATCTTGCAGTTCCCCGACCTTCATGAGGAAATACTGCCATTCTAGGTAATTAAGAAAGCGGAAAATCAGCAGTCTCGGTTGGGCTCCTGCAGGTGGGATCTGATGGAGAGCCCTATGCGCTCTCTCAATGACATATTTAGGTCTGAAAGGAGAGGGACCTGCTATTTTTTCTACTAGCTTTTGAACAAAAGTTATCGTATCCATGCCTTCCTCATTTTCTGGCAGTCCAATGATAACTGCATTATTCCTACAGCTGCGGTCCTCAAGGTCCTCAATTTTAAGTTCCATTTTAACCATTTTTTGTCAGGTAGCAATCAGCTCTGGGTCCATTTTATCAGCTCTTTTTTCCAATGAACAGATACGGGCTTCACTATTCGATGTTCGTACTGACATATCTTCCATAGCTTTTGCCGGCGATTTCAGTTCCATTGACATGGAGCGCATCTCATCACAGAAGGGTTTAAATTCCTCCATAAATCTACTGCGAGTGAGTAGGTCTTGTTCCAGCTGATTGGTAATCGAGCTGTGTGGCTCTGTAGCAGCAGAGGCCCTAGGTTTTTCTGGGGCCTTCTCCAGCGTAACCGAAGGAGTGTGTCCAGGGACAGCCTTTCTCATTTCTGCCTCCATAGGTTGGATTTTTATACCTGGAGATAGGCATCAAGATGACAAGTCTTCCAGTTAGGTTTCCGAAGGAAGTAGAACTGGTAGAATAACGAGAATTAAGGTTTTACTGGATGGGTGGCTGGAGCGGCATTGAGGAGCTGTTATTAGGAACACTGCCTCACGTGTCCCCCCCCTTCAGTCTGCTTTCCAACAAATAAACTGAACAGAAATTGAACATGTTTTCCAATCATAACTATTTCCAAGCTGTGTCGCAGGTTGTAAGAGCTCCCAAAAGACATTCATGCTCCCATGACTGAGTGACTAGTCACTAGGCCTCTATGAAGCCCTATCTATATATATACAGATTACCTGGCCTGATTCTGTCTCAGTCTGGCAACCACCCTCAGTCTGGTCCTAGCCCTAAGGCCTTTCTGGGACATCTCAGCAGATGCCTTCCACTAAGCAGCTTCTACAGACTGTCTACATTTCTCTTGCTGAGCTGCTCCAGGCTAACAGGATATCCCCCGAACCCCCTGGATTATCCTCTTTCCCAATGACAATCAGGGCACCTCCCTTAAGGCGACCCCCCCCCCAGTTTTCCTACTGGATCTGAAGGCATGGAAAGAAACACACTCACCTCATTTGTAGTGCACACAGACAAGGCTAGACCTGAACCACAGACAAAAGCTGTAAGCACTGTGGCACTCACAGTCACAAAATCAGGCAACGATGCTTCAGTTAGCTGCAAGTTTTACTTATTCCCAAATGCCAGGTTAAACAGAAGCAATCAGTTGAGACAAACAACAAAAACTACCCTGGCACTTTGCCTCTGAATGATGAGGCTTCAACAGGGGAAACATGTACATAGTACGTAAGAGAAAACATGTTTTCATGTTTCCACCTGCCTACGGTGCAGATCTGTCTGAGAAAGTTGGCTTCAGTAATCACCTTTCTAGTGTTACTACTGCAGCTGGAGCCAAGGCATGCAATTCATGCTCTTGTAATGTTTGCAGTGTGACCTGATATACTGTTTGTTATAGAGATTATACTGCAAGGGTTGCCAAGTATTCAAAAAAATTAGACGTCATCAAGCCGTTTGCAAAGTACACTCCTGTATTTTGGAGCAGCGATTAGTGAACCCATTTCGTAGTGAGGCCTCCTTCAGAAATCTGACCTACTCCAGAACTGAGTCAGAGCTGGGACAGCAAAGGGGTTGCCTTTATTCTAACATGTGGCCTCACCTGGGTTCAGATTCAAACCCCTCTCTTAGATGGGCTGTCTATATTATCTGGGTCAAAGTCACAGATATCCAGGCTAGAATTCAAACTGCGGTCACAGCTGTCTTACCCATCATTGTTTTAAACTCTATTTTTGCCCCTGGGTCACTGGTTAGGGCCTCTTTCCACCACTGACAGCATTCGCTACCCATCCTTCGTGGCTCCACTCACCTGACTTCCCAGAACTGCGCTGCTCACCTGCGACACACTACTCTGTTCCCCAGACCACCACCAGGATGGGTTTCACCTTCTGCTCTGCTGCATTCCTCCCCACTCTGTCTAGCTAACCACGGTGAAGGTGAAGGCTGAGAGTATTCCAGCAAGCCATGGTGCATGCCCAGTGTGGATGTAGGGAACAATAGGGCTTCATCCTCCAGCCAGCATCACTTTCCACCTGTTTTTTCTGTTTGGTAAGATGATCCTCCAATTGCAGTGTGACCACCTTCTCAATAACCTTACCCACAAAGGACAGGTTAGAGACAGGTCTGTATTTGGCGAAACAGTCAAGGTTGAGAGATTCCTTCAGGAGAGGTGTTATCACCACCTCCTTAAGGATGTCAGGAAACACCCCTCTCTCTTACTAGCACCAGACTATCTCAGTCAGGACTGGACTGGTTACCTCAACATGCCCCACAAGGAGTTGAGTTGGGCATGGGTCCAAACTACAGTAGGCTGGCTGCATACCCTGGATGATCTTAATGATATCAGTGATTGCCAGCTGGCCAAAGTCAGACCAGACAAACTGGGCAATTGCAACCTCCCACCAATCACCACCACACCCATTAGAGTGTGCTGCACAGATCTCCAACCTGATATTGTCAACCTTATCTGCAAAGAATCAAGCAAACTCATCACACTTATTCTGTGAAAATGCTCCCGGAAGCTGCAGACAGGCTGGATTGCATAGTTTATTGACTGTTCGGAAGAACTGAGCTGGTTGATTCCATGCAGCGGCAATCTCCCTGGACCTTCTTATGAGAGACAGCCAATTGATAGTCATTGTAATGAGCCATCAATCTATGTCTGTCAATATCAAGTCCAGATTTCAACCAGCACCACTCCAAACTTCTCCCCACTTGCCTAACCTACCTTAATGTCCCATTGAACCAATGGGACCAAGGACAAATAGTGAGGGGACAAACACAAACAGGAGCTATGGAATCCAGGGCCACTGTCACAGCCTTATTATAGGCTAGTAGCAGATCTTCTGGTTCCAAGTTTACACTCGATATACACAGTAGGTCCAGCACTGCTACAAGATCATCTGTGGTCAGACCCCTTAAAGGGTGGTACCAGACCATCTCCGTAGGGGCAGGTCTATTTGGGGGGGAGCCTGGAAACTGAACCTGAAACTGAACCATATAGTATGGTGGCCAGATTATCTAACCAGCTCCATTGCCAAGTCGGAGATCTCCATCCCCAATAGGAATAGCAAATCCAGTGAGTGACCATGACTGGGTTCTACGATGCAGGTTCAACAACACTTTTGTTGACCGGCATCTCAGCGACAGGATTTATGTCAACTGCAAGCTGCAGTAGACATAAATTTCATATGTCTTCCAGTCCTGTTTTTCTATCGGGGAGCTTTGGCCCCCCCCCAAACCTCCATGAGGGGGGCTCTGCCCCCCCTACACCCCCCATACTTTGTATTATCAATTCCAGTCTGAGTTGATTCGGGGAGGGGTGCAGGGCTGGGAGGCAGTGTGCCCCTATCTTGGGCACACCAACACAGCGACCTGTTGGCAAAGTGTTGATTTTGCTGACAGCAAGGTACTGTATGTCGCTGTGTTTGTGTCGCTGTTAGGTCGGCATACACCATGACTGTGGGTCGCAGATGTAATTACCTGTGTAAGAGCCAGTGAAGTCATAAGTTGGAGGAAGTCCTGACCAAATTGCAAGGGTTTGTTTTCAACCCAGGCATTGAAATTCCCCAGAACCATCCATCTGTGGGACTCAAATACCATATCGACAACGAAGTCTATGACTTTCTGCAGGATTTGCTTCTCACCCCCTGGGTAGACGGTAGACGGTGGACAAGAAGAATCCTGTAACCTTCACCTGCACCATATAGAAGTGTGTTTAAACTCTTTCCTGTTGACTACACTAGACTGTAACTTATGAATATACAGTATGAACTTTCTGTGTCTTCCTTAGTACAATTATATAATGCTATACTGTAGTATCTTGTTGAATTGCTGATGTTTTTAGATAAAGTTTACAATAAAAAACCCTTTGTTATTTGGGACATAGCTATAAAAGTAAAACCTGTTAAGTAATAAGATGAGATACCTGGACTGGTAACAGTCTTTTTTTTTTGTACCAGGTGTTGGGCAGGGTGGATGGAAGCAGCAGTTGGAGAGTGTTTAGAAAACTGAAATTTCTGGCTACATACTTGCAGTAAGGCAGTGATGACCTTGTGCAACATGACCACCCCTACGTCAACAGTAGTTCGTGAGCTCAGTGGTTTTACATCTTTATTTTAAGCAGCAGTATGCACATGCTGCCCTGCCACTTTCCTACGCTAGTGCCACTGCAGCTGTGTCTGTATGCTGCCTCTAACTCCAAGCTGCCTCTGCTGCTTCCATGCTGTCACTGCTGTGTGCTGTATCCAAAAATGCTACTGTCTTTAACTATGCTGCTCAAAGCTATAAAACTGACCAAATGTGTAACTTATTAATCACCCTTTAAAAAGCCTTCTCTGTATTATGCTGGCTAATTATTAAATGGGTGCTGATTCCGCCTTCCCCTGCAGTGAACCAATAAAAAGTAAGCTTTAAACTAGGTCCACCGCAGAGCCAAACAAATGAGAGGATACTGAGTGACTCATCCCCCTCTTCAGTTACTCTCCCTTGCCAGTCACATCGTCTTCCCCCACCCCAACATCTTTGTGATGATAAAAAACAAATTAAGGGACAGCCTGCCATGTGGCCATGCAGGGGGACACCTATGCATTGATGTTACGGCAGTAATAGAAAACTTGACTGAGAGGGAATACTCTTATTCGATCACCAGGTGCCCAAGGTCATAAATTTATGTACACAGAAATGTACACTATGTGTTACTGCTTGCATCATAGAGACATAGAATTTGTCAGCAGAAAAGAACTACTTGGCCCACCCAGTCTGCCCAGTTGTTCCCTACCTATTCTGTCTCAGCAGATCCTAACTGGTCTGTGGCACCCCTTCCCCCTTTTTATCTACCAGTATTCACTTATGCTTATTCCATACATGTTAGAAACCCACTACTGTTTTTGTCCCTACCATCTATGGTGGCAGGCTATTCCAGGCATCCACCACTCTTTCAGTGAAGCAGTATTTCCTCACATTCCTCTTATATTCCCCCTTTCTAGCTTCATTGCATGCCCTGTTGTTCTGTTGCACCTCTCCATTTGAAACAGGCTTTCCACCTGTATTCTGTTTACTATTGTGAGATACTTTTAGGTCTCTCTCATGTCACCCCTCTCCTCCTCCTCCTCCTCTACTCCTCCAGGGTGTACATGTTAAGATCCCTCAGTCATCCTTGCAGCTGACAGGACAATTGAAGTGGGTTTTTAGATAGTGTGTAGCCATCCATTTTTGGATACTGCGCATGTACAACCAGTATGAGTCTTTCACTTTTGGCAGTCTAGTATGCATGGACTTAAATGAATGACTTGCCAGATCTCCTATGGCCTCTCCAACAGCCATCTTGCTCTGTCATTCTTTATATCCATACTGCAACTTCTTTGCATCTTTCCTTCTCTCACACACCATTCAGACATTGTTGCAGGCTTAATCAAACTCCCACATGCATGCCACTCCCCCCTCACATCACTTAGGCTTGTTCTGGTGGTACTTTGAGCATTCTTATGATATTCTCAGAAGGCAGCACTCATTCCTACACCCAGTTCCTGACCAGATCTCCCTTTTCTGCTACATTTGTGCAACTTTTCCTAACTCAGCAAAATTCATACTGTTGCTTTCTCCACAGTACTATTTCTCATCTTTAGTTATGCTGATAATTTCCCAGAAACAGAAACCTAAACAAATCAGCCAGCTCTGCATCCTGGTCAGAAAAACACCAGAGCTCTCGTTCAGTGTGTCTCTCTCTACAGACCAGGCATAATGTACAACCTGACCAGCTCTGTTGTTAGGCACATATTTTAAAGTGACCCATAGCACTTTTTCCTCTGGTTCAAGCTGTCCTGCACAGTATGGCACATCAGAACTTCCCATAGCTGACATCGCCAACAAAATTAGTTGAAGAGATTCAATCAAAATTTTGGCATCTTGGATCCTACCAGCGTTCCGGCAAGCTGCTCTCAGATTCCATACTCCTCCCAAGGCTACGTGCAGGCTCAAACACTGGTGCCTGTACATTGCTTCACAAGCTGCATTACAAAGCTCTGGAATGCCTATACATTAGTTGAATCTCTGCCAATAAATCTTATCGGCGATGTCATCTGTTGGGGGGGGAGTTACTGGTATGCCTCATGAGTGACATTTATGTATAAAGTATTATGACATGGGGGTCTCAGAGATCTATTGTAATAATTTTTAAATGAAGTCAGTAACATACAGTAGCTCTATTGGTTACAGTGCACATCTGGAGCAGCTCCAAAACATTAGCGGAGGGACGGCCCCTTGAATTTACTTTTCTTTATCTAGAAGGATGCCATCTTTCCCTGGCAATGCTTGTTACTGTCAAAGTCTTGGTTTCCCCTGAATTGTTAAACTAATTTTCATTTGGCCAAGCTTTTTTGCTAACAAGCACCTTATTGTTACCTAAGGAACTGGAGTTTGTCCTTTAGCTGTAATGCTCTGCTTTGCTCTGATTTTGAAAGGTGTACTTAACTTCAGGAGTCCTGCTAAAAGGTTTTGCTTAGTGTCTGTTTCTCTGATCACATAATTCCCTTAATGGCATACTGTAGAGGTTACCATCAGACCTAATACTGATTTTATGGTTTTCTCACTAGCTTATGAGACCTAAATATTGCTCTGACATTATATTCCATATTATAAGTGGCAAAGCGTTCAGCATAAAGCAAGCATGTGTGCTGGGCCCAGAACCAGGGTACAGAGGGGTGTCGGCCTCAGTGTTAAGAATAATTGAACCCTTTTTTTTTCCTATGGACCATATTCACTTTATGGTCTGTAAAGAAGGGCCTTCTTACTTTTGAATCAATCCAGTGTTCTACCTTGTTGTGTGCAGGCTGTCTGCTAGCCCACAATGACTGTATGGTATTGCTTTCCTTGGTACATCAGAAAGCAGAGTAAAACCTCTTTTTGCTATAGATGTGCATACCTCTCATGGCCCAACTTAGTGAACATTCTACAGTAAAGCTGCAAACGTTTGAATTGTCCAGTTTGAGTTTACTGGTTCACCGTTAGCTGGGAGAAAAGAGCACTGTATAGACATTAAAAGCAGAGTCCTTACACTTCCGACTCTGTCTCCATCCCCTACACCCAAATCCTCATACCTTTCAAGTATTTGAGGGAACTTCTTGCCCTCTAAAGCCAGCTACCCCCTGTCTTTACCTGATTTACAACAGTATCCATGTAGTGCCTTGGTCCACCAGTACCCAACTGCTTCCTGCCCTGGCAGAAATTTTGTAGTACTGCACCTGCCAACATTGGTGGGGCCTTCCAATGCACCTTCCATGTTACCTCAACCTACAGCTGCCTGACTGGGCAGACCCAGACTCAATTTGGTCTGACTGCCACCATGGCCTCATCTAGAAAGAGTGCTGTTCCTCCATATATGGCACCATCATAGCTGTTCTGCCAAATGCCAGAATGTGCCATGGGCCATATAAGGACCCTTCCAGGTGCATACTCATATGTAGTAGGGCAGCTAACAGTGCCATACATGGAGGTAGAGAGCTCAAGCTGGTGGTTGAGGTGGTGGTCAGGCAGTATTAGAACTCAGCCTACCAACTTCTGGTGAAACCACCACTTGATGGAGTTGCACATACACAGACCCCCTAACCTCTCCCCTGCAGTCTAGGGTAATCTTCCTTTTTCCTAACTGCTGACTGAGCAAGAAAAAGGAACTATGACATAATAAAATATCATACTAGACAAGAAGGGGGATTCTTCCAACTCCCAGGGTACAATGAACTGTACTATTGTTCCCAAATGGGAAAAAAGACAGAACATACATGTGTACAAGTCTTAAAAATAGAACTCCTTGGTGAGGCTAGCACCAAACCATTGTAATCAGTTCACAAATCTAGATAAAGGCAAAAAAAGTCTCAGAAATGTGACCCACTGACAAAATGGCAAGAAGTAGCAGTATCTGTTAAACAAGCATTTGTCAATGCTGAATTTTGTCTCGCTGGCATTGGCATTGGTAGTGCAGGAGTTAGAGACGCATAATAGGAATGGCAGTGAAGTATTGAACTGACACCAACCCCACCCCCACCCTGCAGAGACTGACAGGTGTTGGGGTGTGCCTCTGGGTCATCAGCTATAAGGCTCATGCCATTTTACCTCACCCTACCCTGTAGACACTGACAAGTGTCATGGTGTGCTTTGGGGTTTTTGGGCCTTATACTTACCCCCTTCCATGAGGAAATATGCTGAGGTGGGTGCAGTATAGGAGAATGGGGTGAACTTTGGGGCCGAACACTGCAAGACACACCTCGATACCTGTCACTGGCTGCAGGGTGGGGGTGGAATGGCAGAAGCATTACAGCTGATGATCCCGAGTCACACCCCTGACGCCTGTCAGTCTCTACATGGTGGGGTGTTACAGTTGGAAACCCTAATGCTGTAGGCATGTGTTGGTATTTTCACTCCAAATTATCAACATGGGCTTTTTGTGACCCCCACTTCATGAAGAGCGGCACTATCAGTTTGTTAGCCAAAAGGTGATTTTGCACAGCAACTGCGCCATTTGGCGCCACAGGTATGGAAACACATTTTGGGCAGGATGTGGAAAATGACAACTGTATTGTTCATGAGGAGGTGTAAAAAATGGCAATGTTGAAAATCTGGAGTGAAAATATGAAAAATTGGTGAAGTCATGAGCACTCATAGAAACTGTGCAATGCACGTCTGTAACCCAATTATTTTTTGGATTTTTCTAACCATATTTTCAACATAGGAATTTTGGATCCTCTCCTCGTGAACAGTGGCACTGTGATTTTGTTAATCTGTCCCAAAAGCTGATTTCCCACAGTGACCATGCCATTGTACACCATAGGTGCGATAACACATTTCGGGCAGGATGTGAACAATGACAGCTGTACTGTTCATATGGAAGTATGAAAAAATGCCAGTTGTTGAAAATCTGGCATGAAAATATTGCAAATTTGTGAAGTGACAAGGGTGCATGGAAACTGCACAATGCATGCTTGTAACACCCAAAATGCATGCTTGTAGGCCCCATCCTCTTTTCTTTATATATAAACAACCTTGACCTTCAGATTACCAAGTCCCAATTACATTTTTTTGCAGATGTCACAGTCCTGTACACATCTGGGCCCTCACTGGAAGGAGTCAGGGACACCCTTCAAGCTCACTTTGCACAACTAGAAAATAATCTAATTAATGCAAAGTTGCTCCTCAATGCCAAGAAAATGAAAGCCATGATCCTCCGCCCATGTATTTCCCCCTCTACTACTTTTGTTCCACCTAACGATTTTATAAACACTTCCCTAGGTGAGCATTTGGAAATCGTTTCAAAGTTCAAATATCTCGGTTTCTGGCTTGACAACAAGCTTTCCTTCAATGATCATCTTGATGACTTAGCCAAAAGATTAAAAGCCAGGTTAGGCTTTTTCTTCCGCAACAGGTCCTTCTTTCCCACAGAGATTAGAACCAGATTGGTTCAGGCCACGTTCCTCCCCCTTCTTGATTACGGTGATATAATCTACAACTCTTCAGCTCTTACCAGTCTTCATAAGCTAGATGTTCTCTACCACCGCTGCCTCCGATTTATTACTAACTCCCTTCCCCAAACCCATCACTGTGATCTATATGCCATAGTCGGCTGGCCCTCGCTGACCGTTAGACAGTCAGTCCATGCCGGTATCTAGACTTTAAAACTTCTCCTGAACAAATTACCGCAATACTTAACCTCCTTAGTACACATATCGTACAGTGTTTACTCCCTCAGGAAGTCTGATTTTCTCCTCCTCGATGTACCTAGGACCCGTACTTCCTTTGGCAAATGCGCTATATCATGTTCATTGCCAACTATTTGGAATCGGTTACAATCATCACTGAAATTACCCAGTATTGTCCTTGTTAACCTTTTTAAAAGGCTAGCCATGGCCAAATTAAAAGATACCTGTAACTGTCATTAAACTGAATATCGCTTTTGGGGCATCAATTTATCAATCACACGGTATCTCGGGCTCCATCTCTCCATGTCATTAGCTCTGTCTCTAACCATTAACGGTGTACCAGTTGGAATTCTGTTAACACATTAGATACAGTTATGTACTTACTATTACTTTCTCCAGGAACTTTAATTTTCTCTGGTTAAATCCTAATGTATGTAATGTATTGTCTTATAATCAGTGTCACTTCCCATCATGTATTTTGTATACCAAGGGAGTTTTTTATGTACTTCATGTAATATCATGTAATTCTTCTAAAGCACTTGTCTGTATGTCTGTCTCAGAACCTCCTTGTGAATGAGCTTGCTCAATGGAGTTTTCCTGCAATAAACTTGAACTTGAACTTGAACACAGTCATTTTATGGACTTTTGTCACCAAATTTTCAACATAGGCATTTTAGGACCTTTGCTCATGAACAGTGTCACTGTTATTTTGTTAATCTGTCCTTAAAATGGATTTCCCACTGCAACTGTGCTATTCTGCACCAAAAGTGTGAAAACACATTTCGGCCAGGATATGTAAAATGACAGCTGTACTGTTCATAAGGAGGTGTGGAAAATGACAATGCTGAAAATCTGGACTGAAAATATTACAAATTGATGAAGTTACTACAAGTGCGTGGAAACTGCGCCAATGCATGCTAAATAAAACAGCCATTTTGATCTTTTTCACCAACGTTGCAACATAGGCTTTTTGAGAGCCCCTCTTGAACAGTGGCACTGTCATTTTGTTAATCAGTCCCAAAAGGTGATTCCATGTAGTGACTACGAAATCACCTTTTGGACTGAATAACGCCATGACAGTGACTGAATTCAAGAGGAGGGGTCCCAATAACCCCTTGTTGAAAATTTGGTGTCAAAATTCCCAAAAATGGCAGAGATATGCACCAAAGTTTAAAAAAAACCTATTTATGCCATTATACAACTTACTGGCATTTCTTTTTTAGTCTTTCATAACCGGGTAAGGCCCTCTAGGCACAAGTGCCTGTTTTCAGGGGCGACCTGGGAGCACTGGACGGTTAAGTGACTTGCTCAGAGTCACACAGTATGCAAGTGGAGGTTGTGAGAATCAAATTCAGGTCTGGTCGGCTGGATGTACCAAGCTCATTCACACCTCATTCCTCTAACCTCTAGGCTATACTGCCAGCCCATTTATTCAGTCGCAGTTGGTTTTGAAGTGTGCAGATGTGTTCCCGATCCACCAAGATCATCATGCCAGGCTCTGGAGGTAAGTACGGGGTGGGGTGTATGGGAGGCAGGGTACACAGGGGTGGGTGCGGGTGGGGAGGGAGCAGGACAGACTGCAATGGACCATTTTGTTTTACAGGTTTAAAAAAAAAAAAAATACTTTTTTTTTTTATACAGGGGCATTTGGCACACTGGTGTAGGCTCCCAGCATGCCACTTAAGTGTTTTTTGGGGGGGTGCTGTAGCTGATGGGGGATTGGACACCCCCATTGGTACATACCAAAGGGGGTGAGCAAGAGCCGAGGGGGATTGGGCATCACCCTCAGCACACAACAAATGGAGGGAGGGACATTATGCTAATGGGGAGTGGGCTCCCCATTGGCAAATTAAACTGGGAAGGGGGGAATGAAGCTGATGAGAACTGGGCCCCCCATTGACAAAGAAAAACTGTTGGGGGCCATGATGCCGAGGGGGATTGGGGACCCCCTCGGCACACACTTGAAATGGGAGGGAGGGCATTATGCCGACGGGGAGCGGGCTGCCCTGTCAGCAAATGAAGTGGGTCAGGGCATGCCAACAGGGGGATTGGGTACCCCTGAAGTCTACAATCTGCACAGCGGCAGTCAGTGCACCATGTTTACTGAACTGCTTCACCAGGAAAGGCATCAGGAAGCGCTATCATTGTGCCACTGCATGACGAGCTTGGCTCTCATTGCAGCAGCACTTTTCTTAGATCTGGTGGCCCTTTACATATAGCTGGTGTCAGTGCCTGCATGCTGGCTTATTGGGGAATGAGGGACGCACCTACTGATGCATGCCCTGCATTTGCCTACAGCAACCGCACCTCCAAATCTGCTACTACTGCAATATGTTGACTGGCGGAGTAAGCGTGAGCCAACATAAAAAGGCAATCTATCTGATCCTAAAATGTATAGACCAATTAGTCTTATAGATGCTTCTCAAATCTTTTTCTGCAAAATAATTTTATAGAAACTTCAAGGTTGGATAAATGAGAAATATATTTTAAGTGAATTCCAGAACAGTTTCAGAGCAGGTTGATCAACAATTCAAGAGTGCATTGTCTTATCTCATCTAATTTGGAAGTATGTGAAGTTAAAAAAATCTAAGCTTTATTGCTGTTTCTTTGATTTAAGTGCTGCCTTCGATAGTATGCTGTACTTTACTTTGGCAAAAATTGAATAGCTTTAATATCGATCCAGTGTTATTAGACAATCTGATTGGTCTTCAGTTGGATACTTAGATAACAGTACAATTCAATCAATATGGTGCTGTCACCTTTCCTATTAATACTAATTCTGGAGAATGACAACTGCCAAAACTGCCTCTTGGCCCCTACTTTGTTTAATTTATATATTAATTCTATTCTAGATAATTAGGCGCACTCAGACTTTCATTCACCCGTGGTACTGGACAAGAGGAAAGCTTGTCTTATATATGCAGATGATCTAGTTTTACTGTCTACTTCCTTACTTGGTCTGCAGAGAAAAGTAAATTCCTTGGCAGATTCATGCAAGGTTAACAAATTAAATTTTTATAGAGAAAAGATGATAATGGTGAGTTTTTGGGGGATAAAAATTAAAAAACTCCAAGTCTTTTAATTAATAAAAGATCAAGATCAATAAAAGTTATGATTATTTAGGAGCTAGATATGCTGGAAATTTTCAATGGAAAAGTTATTCCTTATACTTACAAGCTAAAATGAAAGTAACTTCTAATGCCGTTAAAAACTTCAACTTACGTTTGAGGAATGGCTCAGTATCCGGTGCACTAAAGATAATTAATGCCAAAGTTAAAACTAGTATTTTTTATGCAGCAGAAATTTGGGTTATCATGGATATTAAAGCCTTGGAAGTTATTTAAACAAGATTTATTGCCATTTGCTCGTGGTCCCCCAATCAGTTTCTGCTGAAATACTGAGATTAGAGTTGGGTCAGTATTCATTAGAAACCTTGATTCTACAGAGAAAGTTCATATTCTTGCTTGCTCTTTTTCAGTTACCAGAATCTTGTTTACCTAGGTACTGTTTTAGAGGAGGAAACAGCTTACACTATGAGGGGTTTGATATTCCCCTACATTCAATCAAATAAAAGAGCTCACTCCCTTTGCACTTGGGTAATTTATTATTTGAACTATATCTCAAACCCAAGGAAGATATTAATTATCACATCAAAAAAGGAGTTAGGGATACTACAATAGTGATAGACTTTCAAAGATTTACAATATTAAAACATTTTTGATGGTACAAGAGAATAAAATTGGTTCAGTCAGTAACATCGTGGAACAAAATAAAGTGGACAGAAATAAAGCAGCAAAAACAATGGCACCTTCAATATTGGCAGCACAAAATGTAGCATGCCAGAACAATTCAGGCCACACAACAGCACAGGTAGCAAACACCATCCACCGCATGGAGACACTGCACTGGAACACACAGCAGCAGGCACCTGTGCACAGGAACAGCACAGGGGTGCAGGGAGATGGAACAGGGCAGGGTGCAACCACCACTGGGGGAAGAAGGCCACTGGACACCTACCATGGTAATCTAATGGTTCAGGCACCTACATGGTGGTGTACCCCCACCCAGACTGCTGAGTGATGGAGAACATGCACCGGGATAACCACTGGAGGACAGGTGGACCATGGCCACCATGTGGATGGCCGTGTATAATGCAAGAGGCCAGGAGCACAAGCCAACATGTCCCCAGCAACACACCCAACACACAGGACAGGGGCGATGGCATGCTGACTTGTGCTCCTGGCCCCTGTGGTTCCAGTGCAGTGCCTCCATGTGGTGGACATTATTTGTTACCTGCATGTCATGTGGCCTGCATTGTTCTGGCATGCTACATTTTGCACTGCCAATATTGATGGTGACACTGTTTTTGCCGCTTTATTTTTCTCCACTTTATTTTGTTCCGCGATGTTACTGACCGGAACCATAAAATCTACACACCAGTTGGAACCGCACCTAATTTCTTCATCTGATGCTCAAAAAAGGTGACTTCTTACAAGATTTAAGAAGGAATTATATATTGCTAATTACATACATCTTAATCAGAAGAGACTTGATACCCCCAGTCCATACTGTAGATGTGGCTCCCAATGTGAAGATGACTGGAAACATATCCTATTGTTGTGTCCATTATATATTTGAAAAGGAGAAGTGAATGGCTTGGTCCCATTCAGGGCAACCTCAATTTTCCCCCTGACCAAATTATTACATTTTTACTAAATACGTCTAATAATATGGTTTTACATAAACTTTGTAGTTTCCTGACCAAATTACACTTATGAACTGTTTAATGTATGGTTCTTTTGTCTGGAATCTATGTTCTATATAAATTAAAATTTACCTACAAAAGTATTGGAGATTCTGATACAGACAAGTGTAATATACTGTATAGTAAGGTGTTGTTCTCTATAGAAATCAGAGCATTTCAAAATGCTGTTGTACCACAACTCAAAAGGTCATGGAATGCAATTGTACTACAACATTTTGAAAAGCTCTTGAGGTCCTCACTCTGTACTGTGAACCAATTACATTCTTGAGGCACTGTTGCTGTCTTGTGGTACTGACAGAGTTAACCACATACAGACAAACAATATGGCAGTGGCAGTCTTTTCAAAAGTTCATGACGAGCACAAGAGTTTCATTGAGGAGGAAGCAAAGAAGTGCATGGCACAAAAAACAATAAATTACATCCTCATAATAACGTCGTACCTGAACAATGTTGATGAGCATTGCTCACTTCATGAAATACCACATGTAGAGTTGGATTTATTACTGGCAAACTTTATATTCAAAGTAAAATGTATACACGGCACAGAGTATGAGCCCACTACACTATGTGGGCTGCTTGGTAGTGTGGACAGATATCTAAGCAAGCACAACTATGTGCATCTAATATTCCATGGAAACTCAACAGAATTTAAAGAGACCCTGCAAACCCTGACTGCCAAGCAATGCTATCTGAAGAAAATAGGCAAAGACAAGAAGTCCAACAAAGCTAATCCCCTGTCTGAGGAGAACATTGAGCAGTTGTATACATCTGGTTTACTTGGTCTACACAACCCGACAGCTCTTTCAAATTTGCTTTTTTTCAGTATTGGGCTGTATTTCATCCTGTGGACCAGTGAGCATTATAACTTGAAATGGGGGAACATGAAACTGTGTGAGGACACATCTGGCAACAGCTATCATAGTACACAGAGCACCAGACAAAAACCAGAACAGGGGAAAATCTCCAAGATGTGCTCCCTGTCAAACCTTGTATGTACTAGAACAAAGAAAATCACAGCAGAGACCCAGTAGCAGCCTATCTAAAGTACTCTTCACAAAGGACAAGTAAAACGAGAAGTGCAGATGGTCCTTTTTATCTGCCAACCAAAACAAATAATGTGCCAGAAAACCCAGCATCACTTTGGTTTAGGAATATGGCAGTGGGTGAAAATAAGCTTCAAGGTCAGATGAAGCAATTAAAAATGCAAGCTGGTCTCCCTGAAAACAAACAAATTACAAATCATTTGACTAGGAAGACCTCATTTCAAAGGCTAATTGATTGTAATGTCTGCCCAATAGAAGTTGCCCAGATCTCTGGTCACAGGAACCTACAGACAATTAATAATTACTCAGTCGTGTCAGAGGAGAAACAGAGAAGGAATGCATTCATTTTTCAAACAAATTATACTGTTTCCCCACCACTGATAAGTCAGCCAAGTGCAGACAGCAGCATGGCTGAAGCTTGAACCACAAATGACCCATCAACAAGCGGAGTAAATGCCAGCCTCAAAGGAACTCTCAGAAACCTCACCTTGTTTGGCCCTAATTGTGTTCTTCAGCAGGGTGTCAACATCAACATCTGCCAAGGAGAACATCAACAGAAAAGGAGAATAGAGCACATCAGTTCTTCATCCAGCTCAGACTAAGGTAAACTGACACAGTTATCATGAGAAATACTGCCTAATTAGTATGCAGGCCAGTAGGGCGGGGAAAGGTCAGATGGGAGATAGGATTGGGAGGAGCAATGCAACTAAAACACTTAAAACATCCTGCATTTTTTTTCCAGATTTGACTACAGACAACATACTGAAGCAGAGCCAGCAGTACAAAAATGGGCAGACACTCCCAAAAAGAACAGTATAAAGTGTTTATTGTTACCCACTTTTATCACCTTACGTTGACTTAATCAGTTTTGATGTCCTTTTCTTGACAAATAAATATTTGAGCATACAAATGCAACTAAGGACTCTTGTCTCAATTATTTTCTTTATTGGTTGGTAAGGTTTGTAATGTACAAATGTAAACTGTTGCCCAAAATGCAAGTCACACTTATCTCACTTAGCGAAACATTGAGCCGCCATGCTTTGTTTTTTTTTCTAAAGTCCCAGCCACTGCAAATTGCAGCCAGCAGAAGACCAGGAACAGATGTTATCTTCCCTAACAACCATGTCAATGCTCCAGGAACCACACATTTTAAATGAGATGCACAACAGTTTTTTTTTCTCAAAAATTAAAACTAAACACTTCTTTTTTGGAGGGATACTATACACTATAAAAAATACTGGATGGTCAGAGATGCAGTGAGGTTTTACTTCAATTGGGACATTCCAGCGAAGTCGCCAATTGACTTTTTGAAGCACTTCATGGAGCTGGCCGTTTTGTGGCAACTTCAACTTCAAAAAGCTTTGTTGGCACTTCACGCAGAACTTCACCTTAGACATTAGTGTATGTCAAATTCAGGTGACATTTGCTCAGAAAGAGGTCATCAGTCACATGCAACAGTTCCTGCAGGTCAAATGATACACCTGTATGTACACAGCATCCTACAGTTTCACTTTGCAGCCTGTGTACTGTAAGTGAGTGGAAGGGGTGCAGATCTGCATCTTTCTGAGCATTGGAGAAGAGCATTAAAAAAACCCTTTTCAGTAGTGCTGTGCGGAATGCGAAATTCTGATGGCGAAATTAGCATGGAATGACCATTCTGCTGGTGGAATTTCCACCAGAATTTTACTGGCTCTTCTGTGGAATTCCACCTACTGTGATAAGCAGAACAATTTTCAGCAGAACAGCATTTTATTCTGCAGAAAATTATTCTGCAACAATTTCCTCGGAAACTATTGAGATCCACAGAATAATATTTCGTGGAACAGCATTTTTTCCATGGAAAATCATTTTGCAACTGTTTTCTGCTGTGGAATTGCACCATTCCATTTCTGGTGGAAATTCATGGGAATTTTGGTGGACTTATGAAAATTCTGTGGAATTTCGTTACACTGGAATTTGAAAACTCCACACAGCCCTACTTTTCAGCTTTCTTTTTGTGTTTTCTACATCTTTTCTTTGCTTAGTAGTTTGTGAGGAAGGTTCTTCTGTCAGTTTAGTCTTATTTTCTTTATAGTTCTGTACTTTTCTCTCAGCCTTCTATTTGTATTTTCCTTTTACATACATATTTAGATGCTCTGTTTCTATGAATTGTTGTTTGGTTATTATTTATAACTTGTTTCTTTTTTTCCCTTTTTCTGCTTTTTCCAAATTCACTTTCTTTGTGTTATTTTTGCTTTTCATATCTTTTCTTTAAACAAAAATGAGTGGAGATGGAGAGGAGAGTGGGAGTCATAGTGAGAAGTGAAAGAAGTGAGGGACGGTCATGCAGTCAACAGATGGGGCTCACTGTCACATCTGTCTGAAGAAGACACCTTTGCAGGTAACACTAGCAGTGCCAGTTGTTGAAATAAGGACCAGCAAGAAGCCTGTTGAAGTAATGGCTTCTTTGCCTATGGGAACCCTCCCACCCCCCAACCACAGCACAGCAGCAAGTATTAGCACCTCCTGTCATCATTGCTGTTCCATTGCCAGAAGAACCTGCAGGAGATTACCTCCTGTGCTCTCCTCTTTGTGGTACCGCTACCACCATTGGCTGATCCCCATGAGGAAGAGCCCCTGAGACCATCCACCTCAGGCTGCTCCCCTAGGCAGCAGCACAATAGTTTGGGAATTTCTTTATCTGGACCCCACCAACAACAGTGTTGTGATGTGCAAACTGTGCCAGAAAGTTGTTCGATATGGTCAGCGGAGCATCACTTGGGCAGTGGTGGACAGCACGACCGTCTTAGAATAAGGCACTGCTGTTAGTGGGAGGAATACAAGAACATGGCTGAGAGAGATGGACGTGGTGCCAATCCGACTTGTCCTTCTGTGCCACAGGAGGGGTGGAGCAGCAAATGACAGCGAGGTGCTTAGTTGTCAGAGGGGGGCACTGACGAGGGACGTGTGACCTGCAGCCAGACTCTGGGGTTGCAGCCAGGGACAGCACATGACACTCCAGCTACATATCCTCCTCCTTCAAGATCTCAGTTAAGAGATGAAGTGGCACAACTTTGTATCTAGATGGGGGACCTAAGATGAGGAGTTGTGTCCATGGAGGCCACACCCCAGACACTGCTGACAAACCAACAGACACTACTTGAGGGAATGGCAGGACTCCATGGTTGGGGTGCACTCTCTGTCCCACCCAGGCCATAGTAATAAGTAAACACCATATGTCCTAAATTCATATTTCCCCTTTTTTCTTATATCATAGAATCACCATAGAAATCTGATGGCAGAAACAAACCCACTTGCCCATCGAGTCTACCCTACCCCCCCTTACTCATTGCCTATACCACAGGCCCTCCCCTTCCCCCCACTTACCAACCCCATGTGTCTGTCCCATGATCTCTTGAATCCCTCCACCATTTCAGCCCTCACCATTTCTTCTGGTAGTTTATTCCAGGCCTCCACCACCCACTCTGTGAAGAAACACCAACTCACATTTCCTTTGTATCTTCCTCCTTCTTGTCTTACACTGTGCCCTCTAATTCTAGCAACTCCTTCTTTTTAAATAAGCTCCCCCTTCACCTTGTTGATCCTCTTCGCATACTTAAAAGTTTCAATCAAGTCCCCCTTTCCCTTCTAGTCTTCAATGGGTACAGATCCAATTCCCTCCACCTCTGCTCATATGGTTTCTCCAGCATACTATGCATCATTTTGGTTGCCCTTCTCTGTCTCATCTATGGCCTTGTGTAGGTGTGGTCTGGAGAACTGGACTCCATACTCCAGGTGCAGCTTCATCATGGCTTTATACAGAGGCATAAGCACCCCCTCCTTCTGCTAGTTATGCCCCTCCTCATGCACGCCTACATTCCATTTGCCTTCCTCACTGCTTTGCTGCATTGGTTACTCACCTTCAGGTTGCTTGATATTATAATCCCCAGATCCCTCTCCTGCTCAGTTGTCTTAATTATTTCCCCCCCTGGAGTGTAAGTGGCTTGCAGATTTTTATGCCCCATGTGCATCACAGGTTGGCATTGAATTTCAACTGTCAAGTTTCTGACCACCCTTCCAATCTCTTCAGGCCCTGCCTCATTGCCTCCAACCCCCGAATGTCCAACCTATAATTGTAATTCACTTTAGTGCCCAGAATTGCACTATATTAAAATCTCATTTCCCATTTTTTCTCCTGTCCTACAAATATACAGTAGTTGCTACATGCCATTGCACTGTGTCAGTCAGTCTCCCACCACAGCAATAGCACCTCTAACTCGTAATTCACTTTAGTGCCCTGAAGAAATGCACTATATGAAAATCTAATTTCCCATTTTTGCATTGCTTGCACGCATGTGCAAGAAACACATTGCATCAGTCAGCAGTTAGGAAGCAGGCCACAGTGTGTCAAGAAATTTGGCCACATCACCAGTCAATCAGCTATTTTGGTGCATTATAAGCTACCAAAACAGCTGATTGCGTGGTGTCGCCATGGCAATGGCTTCTCCGTCAGCCTCTCACATTCCCCAGGAAACCGACGGAAAGCCACCTCCTGCTGTTCAGTGTGCCTTCCTGGTGAAATATTTCAATAAATTAAAAAAAGAAAGCCGATGGGGTGCCCAATCCCCACCAGCATAATGCACCTCCCCATGGCTCATGCGTCCCCCCAGCATACTGTATGGCCAACGGGGGTGCCCAATCCCCCATTAGCTCCACTGCCCCACAAACAAACTGCCTGGTGCCACACTGAGAGTTCACCCCTGCGTAGAAAAAGTCCCCTGTTGTCTTTAAAAAAAAAGAGACCCGCGCCCATCCTCGGTGTACCCCACTTCCCCACACCCCCACCTCACCCCATACTTATCTTTAGAGCAGAGCGTGATGATCTTCGGTGGACTGGGAACACGTCTGCACTCTTCAAAGCAGACCGCAAACTGAAGAAATGCCAGTAAGCTGTATAATGGCATAAATGTTTTTTTTTTTTCAACTTTACTGCGTACCTTGACCATTTGTGGTAATTTTTTCACCAAATTTTCAACATGGGGTTCTTGGGATCCCAACTCATGAACTCAGTAACTGTCATTTTGTTATTTAGTCCTGAAAGGTGATTTTGAGGTCACTGTGTGGAACCACCTTTCAGGACTGATTAATGAAACAACAGCATCACAGTTCATGAGGCAGGCCCCAAAAACCCTATGTTGAAAATTTGGTGAAAAAATTCCCTAAATGACTGTTTTACGAGCATGTGTCACACAGTTCCTATGCACACTCGTAACTTCAAGTATTTTTAATATTTTCACTCCAGATTTTCGCATTACCATTATACCACACCTCCTTATGAACAGTACAACTGCCATTTTTCACATCTCACCTGAAATGTGTTTTTGCACATGTAGCGCACAGTGGTGCGATCGGTGTGCAAAATCAATGTTCAGGACATATTAAGAATATCACAGTGACACTGTTCATGAGGTAAGTCCCCAAAAACCCTATGTTGAAAATTTGGTGAAAAAAATGCCCCAAAATGACTGTTATACAAACGTGTGTTGCGCAGTTCCTACTCACGCTCATAACTTCAAGTATTTTTAACATTTTCACTCCAGATTTTCAGCATTGCCATTTTACCACACCTCCTTATGAACAGTACAACTGTCATTTTTCACATCTCACCTGAAATGTGTTTTCACACATGTAGCGCACAGTGGCATGGTCAGTGTGAGAAATCAATGTGCGGGACAGATTAAGAAAATCACAATGACACTGTTCATGAGCAGAGGTCTTAAACTGGCTATGTTGAAAATGTGGTGACAAAAGTCCATAAAATGACTGTCATGAGCATGCATTGTGCAATTTCCATGCACCCTTTTCAGTCCAGATTTTCAACATTGGCATTTTTCCACATCATCTTATGAACAATACAGCTGTCATTTTTCACACCCTCACAGAAATGTGTTTTTGCACTTCCGGCACAGAATAGCACGGTCATTGTGGGAAATCAGTGTTCAGGATATATTAAGAAAATCACAGTGGGCCAGCCCGGTGGTGCTGAGGTCTGAGGTGCTGGCTCCTTACCTTACACCACGCTGGCGACCCAGGAAACATTGAATGAGCATTGACGCAGGGGACGTACCAGAAAAATGGAAAATCATCCCAGATTGGCCAGGATGATGGCAGATGATCTGCCGACACCACTGAAGAACTCCCAAGGAACCTGACCACCTCAGCACTGCAATGGGGCTGAGAGAAAGAGTGTGCTGGCTGCCCCACTGGTGCCTTCCCCCTCGGAGGAGGGGGACCCACTCGGTGAAAGGGTTACACTGAGCTACCCCAAGGTAGGCTGCAATCTGAGGTAGGGGGGTCCAAGGGAGGACAGTAGGGAGATGTCGGGGATTGTGGTTGCCAGAAGGAAACGGCAGATCCAGAGCACATAGGAGGGGATAAAGAAATGATGCAAGAAAAGAAAATCACAGTGACACTGTTCATGAGCGGAAGTCCCAAAATGCCTATGTTGAAAATCTGCTTTAGAAATCCTTAAACTAATTACGTTATGGGCATGCATTGTTCAGTTTCTATGCACACTCATGACTTCACCAGTTTTTTTTTGGATTTTCACTCCAGATTTTCAACATTGCCATTTTTTACATCTCCACATGAACAGTATAGCTGTCATTTTTCACATACTGTTCAAAATGTGTTTTCACACCTGTGGCACCAAATGGTGCAGTCGCTGTGCAAAATCACCTTTCAGCTAACTAACAGGTAGTGTCACTGTTCATGCGGTGGGATCACAAAAAGCCCATGTTGAAAACTTGGAGTAAGAATGCCAAGAAACGTCCAGGGTGTTAGGGTTTTTGATCATAACACCCTACAATGTACAGACTGACAGGCATCAGGGCTATGACTTGGAATTGTTGACTGTAATGCTCATGCCATTCCACCCCCACCCTGCAGCCAGTGGCAGGCACTGAGGTGTGCCTTGGACTCTTTGGCCACAGAGTTCACCCCATTCTCCTATACTACACCCATTTCAGTGTATTTCCTTACAGAATGAGGTGAGTGTAAAGCCTGAACACTTTAAGTCACACCTCGACACTTGTAAGTGTCTGCAGGGTAGGGTGAGGAGAAATGTCATTACCATTATGAGCGATGACCCAAAGGTACACCCCAATGCCTGTCCATCTCTGCAGGGTGGGGGTGGAGTTGGCATCAGTTCAGTACTTCACTGCCATTCCTATACTGCATCTGTCTAACTCCTGCACTTCCACTGCTAATGACAGCAAGCAACACTTGGCATTGACAAATGCTTGTTTCTCATGTCCAGAAATATACTTGCTGCATGCCGCTGCACTGTATCAATCAGTCTCTCACCATGGTGATGGCAAGGTGCACAGTTGCCAGAAGAGGGCACAGATGACAGAAGTGGAATCTACAGTACAGCTGTACTAAGGGGCTGTGGACATGGAAAAAACTGAGACCCCAGCTGCAGATCTTCCTTCTTCTCAGTTAAGAGATGAAGTAGCAAAACTACATGTTGAGATGGGTGACCTCAGATGCTGAGGTGTGTCCAGGGAGGTCACACCCCAGATGCTGCTTTCAAACCAGCAGACTCTACTTGAGGGAAAGGTGGAACTCCATGATGGGGGTGCATCTTCTGTCATACCTAGTCCATAGCAATGATGCACACTGTATGAAATTCTCATTTGCCATATTTTTATATGCTGCTGCATTGTGTCAACCTCCAACCAAAGTACCTCTCTTTAAGCATTTTAGTGGGCAGAAATTTATGACAGAATGAGAAGACACCTGTGAAGACAACTTTTGGCAATGATATTTACCATCATACTGGTGATGGTCATACCATGTAATGGCACAACGGTGCCCCAGAGTTGGAGGAGGAGGAGGGGACTTGTTGGCTGCTGAGGATGAGGCAGCATGAGGGGAGACCTGTAAAAGGAAAATGAAAATAGAAAAGTGAAAAAACCAAAAAAGGAGGACAATAGAAGTAGGTTCACACAGTAGCCAATGTGTCTGGCATTTCTGCTGAGTTAAGAGTCTGGATTTTCCTGGAGGCACACATGAGATGAAGGATGACCCATGTTATTCCTTGGTGAGGAGGACTTGAGGAGGAATGGAGGCCAAAGTGTGGAGCTGCATTCTCCTTCTCCTCCTTTCTGTGCCCTCCAAATTAATCAATCTACTGCTCCTCATCCCCGATAACAAAAACCCCCTCTGCATCCTCAATAACTGAATTTTCACCACATGGGAATTTTGCATCCATAAAGTTCACATCTGCCTCTTTGGTGAGTGATTGTCCTTCCTCTGCTTCATCCTGGTGAGTCAGTGGTGCCCACAGCAATGCACTATTTGGAGGTATATGTGCACTATTTATTTTAATGAGTGTCAACATAGCAACATTTTTGGTGGATAGGTTTGCTCATCATTCTGTTATGATTGGTCCTGCTACACTGAACACATGTTCAAAACTAGCCATAGATGGGGGGGGCAGCTTAAATATTTAAAAGCCACATCTGCCAATGCCGGCCACGCTTTAACTTTGCTGTTCCAATACAGCAGGGGTTTATCATCAGTTTCAAGGTGCTTGGGGTCTGTCATGTATGTCTCAGCAGCATCCTCCGGTGGTTCCTCCTCCTTCTCGCAATCTGCAATGCAAACCTGTGCAAGAACTTCCCATACAGGATTCAATTTTATGGTGGTTGTGGGGGTTCACTGTTAGGGTAAATGTACATTGGAGAAAATCAATTTTGCAGATGTACACTCATGGCGCAAACCAAAAGGGCACCAAAAATATAGGGTTTTTTGTTTTTGTGGGGGGCTGCACCCCCACACACCCCCATGGGGAGCTTTGCCCCCTGCACCCCCCACTAAAGGATTCTCAACTCCAGGTTGGGTGCATGTTGGGGGGGTGAAGACAAAAAAAAATCTCACTGACCAGCGCAAAAATCACAAAGTGCCCAGCATCAAACCAGGCACCCTCCCAACTCTAGACTACCATGAACCTACCATGCCACACAGCTAGCTCAGCGACCCACCATTATGCTACACCTCACAAACTCTCTCTCCCCTTCCACCCGTCACACAGCGTGCTCGCTCTCCCCTCCCACATACTGCTTCTGTCGTCTCCCCGGAACATTGGTTTAGATTCCCTATCCCTTAAATGGTTCTCCAACAACCTCTCAGGATGACTTCAACAAGTAAAGGCAGAAGGTGAAGTTTCTCCACCAAAACCCTTATTGAGGGGTGTACCGCAAGGTTCCATTCTTGGTCCCTTGCTCTTCAACGTTTATAGTAATAACATAAATGCCACCATCAAAGAAGCACAAATACACCTATTCGCGGATGATACGGTACTCTGTGCTAGTAGCCCCACACCTGAAGTGGCCTTGTAAAGCCCTTCAAAATGAATTTAATCTGCTGCAACATCAGCTTATAAACCAGAAACTGCTCTTAAATGAAAAAAAAAACAAAGCAATGTTCCTTTCACCCCGTCAAAATGCAATAAATCCTGCAATTGCTGGGACACTCCCACAGATCACTACCATTCTAGGTGAGTGGTTGGACTACGTACCAAAGTTCAAGTACCTGGGGGTCTGGTTAGACCATAGGCTTACTTTCACAGATCACTTAGAAGAACTAGCAAAGAAACTTAGACAAAGACGTGGTCTGTTCTTTAGGGATTAATAATCTCCTCACAAGAGACGCTAAACTGAAACTGGTTCAAACTACCTTTCTTTCCCTATTGGATTACGCAGACTTTCTGTATAGTCAGGGACCTGCAGGTACCCTAGCCAAACTCGATACGCTTTATCACAGAGCCATAAGATTTATCGTGGGTATTCCTAACTCTACCCACCACTGTGCATTGTACATGGCAGTGGGATGGTCATCCCTTGCTTACAGACTGCAAAAAAATGCTGCAGTTTGGACATACAAAGCTATCTCAAATAAACTGCCCCAGTATATCTCTGTCTGTTTACCTTTGTGCACTCTTGGGAAGTATGCCCTGAGAAGCACTTCATATACCTATCTTTATGTTTACAAAGCAAAATCTCGCATTGGCAGAGCAGCCATCAGCTTTGTGCTCCCTCAACTGTGGAACAAGCTGCAAAAAACTTTGAAATTAACTCATCCCATCAGCCTAGCAGCTTTTAAATCTCTATACCAACATCATAAAAATGAGTCCTGTGCCTGTCTACCCTAAATAGTGACTCCTGTAAGTCCAAGCACACTCTAATTACTACTGTTAAAAGACTGATCACATCTATAATCGACTCTTCCCTCTCCCCTTTTTCTACCCCCATATCTGTCCCTTCCACATTCCTTTGACCCTGGTTCCAGCTCTAAATTCTCCATACCGTATCACTATATATCTTTTTATATTAGGTTTTATTCGTGTTCGTCGCACCTGATATGTATATTTCTTTACTTTTTTGAAAAATTATGTCCTACCCAAAACTAGCTGTGTCTTCTGTTCTAAACATATACTACTGTCAATACTACCTGCTGATAATTTATATATACTGAATTGTTGTATCTCACTTTATTTGTATTACTACTGTTTTATTGTGTGTTGCATCCCATGCATATTGTCCCTTGTTCCTTGTTAACAAACCCAGGTCCACCTCGAAAATGAGCTTGCTCAACAGTGATTGCCTGGTTAAATAAAGACTTTGATTGATTGATTGATTGATACGTGTATACATATAGTGACAGGATGTCACTATAGCCGTATTTGCACCCTGTCCGGTAGCCCTGTGAACAGGCGCTGCTATTGAGTCACCCTTTTTGTAAGCGCTCAATAGCGGATGCCCTTATCACATGATACCGGTTTTCTGATTGTCATACTGGTAGATGTCAATGCTGCATCTCCACAACTCTCACTTTCCTTGTTGACTGTAGGTAAGGATGACACAGTTTGTCTCTTCTCAATGTGCTATTTTTTAGCATTTGCAAACCATGTACACAACTGATAGTCTTTGCAGATGCTCAGCTTTCTGACTGCCACCATCAGTTATGGCTGAAAGTCCCCATTTGTACCATGGATCCAGCATTGTTACAGTACTTAAATCCACAGATGTCAGGATAACATTCAGGTGTCTTGTGATCCAATACATTAAGCATGTGTTCAGACAATGCAGAGCTTACAGCCACCTGTTGCCTTAAACTGGTGCTGCACATTACAGATGGTCAGCGCTCAGAACAGTGGGATGTCCTGGCTAATAGAGGCAATGTCCCCACTCAGTGCCTGTGTGGGATGAAAAAGGCCTCAAAATCAAAATCAACCCATCCATAAACCTCAACTGTTCTGCTGTCAGTGAGAAGCAGCGTATCTCTGATAAGGCCTTATACTCTTCGTACATCTGCTCAAGCATATACAAGGTCAAATTCCACCTTGTAACAATCCCCTGCTTTAATGTTTGCTGAGGCAGGCCATTTTTCAATTGTAGTGCACGTAACTGGTCCCTGGCCTTTCCAGACCACACAAAATGAACGCAATTTGATGGCACAGGTTGAGTACTTCTTTATTGCCACATTGTGACAAGAATTCTTGGACAACCAGGTTTAGACAGTGTGTAAAGCAGGGCACTCTCACAAAATCCTCATCACTAATAGCCTTGACAATGTTTGCACCATTGTCACTGGTTATGAAACCTGCCTTTAATGATGGCGGGTTCAACCAAGTGTCAATTTCCTCAAATATTAATGCCAAAATGATGTTGCCAGTGAGCAAATCAAGCATGCTCTTCATAGCCAGTATTGCTTGCTTGTGAATTCAAGGCACGTAGCTTCCATTACAGGTAGGTTGCTTGCATTTGCTGCCAGGGTAATGACAAAACCCCTTCAGTTCTACTTAATGTGCTGTTATGCTCATAAATGAACTAGCAGTTGTCTCATTACTCCACATTCCTGTCATAAGATGGACATATAACTGGAAGAATCCTCCAGTGCACGTTAAAGTTCTTTTTCAGCAACATCCCTCAGTTCGGGAATTGCCCACTGTGAAACGTAGGTCCTGGAAGGCACTTTCCACTTGGGCCATGCTTCAGACATCAAGCAAAGTAAACCACATCTTCCACAAAAGAGAACTGGAGAAGATCAATAGCAATCATCCCTGCCCTAGCAGCATTCCGTTCCCTGGCCACAGAATGATTACAGAGGAATTGACATTGCTTAGATAGAATTCTACTAATAGCTGGTGGGATCTTTTTTGGGTGGGTGCTTTTTGGGAACAGTTTTATGTGGGCACCACATCATTTGGAGGATGTCACAGATGGATGTGGTGTCAAGAAACTTGTGACTAGGCTGAGAGGTTTTGTCAGGGTGACGTTGCTACTGCTCCTGCTGCTAATGCTCATCAGTGATTTTACAGCTTCATGAGAACTATTGACCTCTTCCTCCTCAATCATCTTTTCATCCACAATATCTTCTGACATCTCTACCTTCCAAACCACCAGAAGACACTTTCCACTGATGTGCTTGCCACCTAGTCATATGTTTGACTTGAAGATAAGTATGCTGTCCACCTGTGCAAACACAAGACCCTTTCTTACCACAGCTTACTTGGGCCTGACAAAGTTAGCATATTGCCACAATGTCATCTTTGGGATCAGTAATAAATAAAGTACCACACAAGGGATTTTTTTTTTAATTATATATTTTTTTCTCCCTTGTCGCCAGCTGCCTGGTACCTCAGCCTGGTCATGGACCATGACTTCCACCTCTGCAATAGCCGTGACTCTCCAATACCCTCTGGCTTACCCCCAGGGTAGGGTTGCGGCACTAGACTCCCCCAGTGCCTCAGACAATGGAATAGGTCAGAGGGCCAGCCTGGAGGCTAATTGAAGCCATAGCAGGCTTCATTTAGGGTGGCTGGCAGATTCTCTTTTTCCTGGTTTTCTCGAAAGGTGGGGACATGCAATGACATCCTGCATCTGCCCCACCCCCTAGACGTACTTGGTGCCAGTCACTTGAAAAAAACCCCGGCCTCCACCAGGAGTTCTTCGAGCACCGGTCTCACTCCCCACCTTCCCCCGGAGAAGGACAGAAGTCCTGGGGATGCTCCATCCTTCTACCTACCGGCTGGCCCTCCAGCATCCCGGGTCTATTCCTGAACCCAGGTCACCAGCATCGCAAGCAGAAATCCTACACCTGTGCCAATGGGCCAGCATTCACACAAGGGATTTTAAAGGATGCACAAATTTGTGTGGAGCACCAGTTGTGGTGGTCACCACACCCTCACTTATTTCTGCTCTGGGATTCATATCATCATATAATATCTTTTGTGGCAGATGTTGCCTACCTTTAGTTTGAAAAAGTCATACATTTTGCTATCACCCTTTGTTTTGTTTTTTCTTTTTTTAGCCTGCCATGAAGGATTGATGTCAGAATCATCCTCACCTCCACTGTCCTTTTCCTCCTCCTCCTCCTCCTTTCGAACATCCTCCTCTTTTTCATTTTTCTGATGTAACCTCCCCCCACCAGCCCCCCTTGTTCGACTAGCAGGGCTGCTCCTCTCACACACGGTGCCAACGAGAGGGATGGGGGTAGTCACTATGAACAGTTCTGTTTACCCATACATGTACTTCATAGCCTACTAACCTTAGACAGGCAACCAAGTGTGGCAACTACCTGGCTCACACCTGGGGGGACCATTTAGCATCGCCATCAACGTGGCTCCCGGGGAGAAAACATTTGCTCAGCATTATGCTAGTTTGTACCTCTGGCTAGGGCCACCCAAGTAAATCCAGACACTGGAAGCAATAACTGTACTGTCCAAACCAGGCTGGGATTCTAGAGTGTGGCTTTTATTCACATACACAGAGAATAATACAAAGCAAAGATGGACCCCCACAGGGCTACTCCCACTGGTAATGCAGATTACTGAGGTACAGAGCACACACACATATCGAACCCTCAGGTTCTGAATGGATCTTGGCACACATGGCCCGAACTGGTACACTTCCCTTGACATGGCACCCTCGGCCAGTACTAGGAGACTTTCCCATATTTCATGAAGAATTCTTGGTGGCTCCCTTGACCACCAACGAGCACACTCCAGCTCACAGAAAATCCAAAATCCCACATCTGGGTATTTTCTTCAGGCACTGGCCAAGTGCACTGAAAGAAAATAAAGGTGCCCAGATTGAACCCGGAGAGGCAAACATGGTTACTCCAGATGGGGGGGGGGTCTCCCACTTTTTGCTTCCAAATTTATATTCAGCCATTCATCTGGTTAATAACAGCTTTCTCTCAAACACTCTTGTCGATGCTATCTTGAAATGTCTTTCACATTTAACATTCTACTTCTCACACCACGGAGATGTCATGAAATTAAAAGTTCTGTAATTGGCAATGTCTTTACACTAGACCTCCACTTTAGCAGATGCTTTTAAATCAGACAAGAACTAAAAGTTCTGTACTTGGCAATTCTCCCTCCAGACCCCATAGTAGGCAGACACTTTTAACAGAAACAGTCCTTAAAGTTCTGTACTTGGCTAGTCTCTCTCCAGACTCCATAGTAGGCAGACACTTTTAAACAGAAACAGTCTTGATGACAGAGCCCCTTTGTCAGAGAAAAACTCACCACAGGAATGCAGGTGCCCCAGGGCTTTTTCAACACAAGTCTTGGGTACTCACAGAGCAAACAAATCTCAGCAGCTTCAACACAGTCCAGGCTGGACCAGGGGATTGCCCCTGAATCCTGGAATTACTCCCTATCCCTCCTGGGATGGGGCACTGGATAACCCTGTAGGAATGGTCTCTACCACTTCACTCACAGGTTTTCTGTGTCCTTCCTCTAGGGTGAGAACACACTACCCAATCTCCAGAGGTAGCTCTTTGTTAGAGCTAAGTCTGAGGAGCTGCCTTCTGCAGCAGTCTTCACTCTATGCTCCAATCTCCAGCTTACTGACTCTAACTCAACATTCCACTGCTAGCCCCTGCAGCTAGCATTCCATTGTGGCTTATGCTGCTGTGACAGTTCTATGGAGACATCATCACTCCAGCTCAGCTGAGACTGAAAACAGAGTGTGACAGTGTGAAATCCATTTAACTGGCATCTCTGGCCAAGGCACCTAGCTTCACCTAGCTTCACCTGAGCTCTTTCCTTCTAAGACTGCTTGAAAGGCAGAGTAGATAAACTTACCAGAGCAAGGGAGAAGGATTAAGACTTAGTTTGGCTAAGCAGATTTACTGTGTGGTGGTGTTTTTATTTTTTACTCACAGGGATTGCTACTGTTTGCTGCTAACATTTCATTGCTTTATTTTTTCTCTGATTCAAATTGTTGTTGCTGGTATACCTTCTTCTGCATTATTACAAGGTGTGCCAACAGGTGTGTGCTAACAGATTACTGCTGTAATCTTCTGATTCAAATTGTCTTTTGCAAGGTATATCTTCTGTTACTGCTTTATTTTCTCTGGAGCAAAGTGTTTCACAGGGTATATCTTCTCTGAAATTATTACAGGTGGTGCTTTACAGGTTTTACAGTTTTATCTAACATTAGGATAAGCTTTCAGGGTTACTGCATTTGTTGTTGACTGATTGTTTCTGCTCTTACCTCCTTGTTCTTTTCGTCCGTGGTTCTTCTTTTAGGCAGGGAAGGGCCCAGCCACCACCCCATCCCCAACCACTCTACCGCCACACTCTTTTTATAGGGTACCACAGTTGTGACATTTCCTGTGGCAGAGCAGGAAGGAGCGGATCAGTGGGGCCTCCACAAGGTGATCTCATTTACAGGGGCACTAGTAATTTAACTTGTTATAACAAGTTAAACAAAGCACAATTAAACCATTACTTGCATTTTTTCCTTTTTTTTTCCTTCTAATTACTCTGACTAGGTTACAAACCCAGCAACTTATTTGGAATGGATTTCATTAACTGCAGGTACTGTGGAACAATTTTCAGAAGGACAGTCTTACAGGATTTAGGACACTGTCCTACATGCTGGGCCTTTGGAGATCTTAGGTCTCAGCTCCGGGCAGCATGGGCAGAGATTGCACGCCTCAAATTTCATATTGAAGAGGAAATACATTATAAGAACCACCCGCCATTTCCCCAGCATCCAACAGAAAAACCTCGACCGCAGAGGGTAGTTGGTCCAGGAGGTTGGCAGGTGGTTAGGAGGAGCAAATCAGGTGCCCCATCACTCTCTGCTCTCCAACACATTACCTCCAAAAAACATATAAACACTACAAACAGGTATCTGCCTCTATCTCTGAAATCAAATAAAGAGGCAGAAGACACTGCAGAGCAGGACACTGCGGCACAGGAGCTAGCACAACAATACTCACCCAAATCAGGAACCAAAGCTAAACAAGCAACAAAGGAAATCCAAAAACTTCTGATCATAGGAGACTCCATGATTCGGGGAGTTGATACCATCTCCAGCCAGGGTGATGGTCAGATGTCTCAGGTACATCAGCATGGAGAGACACTGACCGTGCTAAAATTGTTCACAAAGCAGGAGAAAACATTGATGTCCTAGTACACATAGGGACTAATGATCTCGCCAGCCGGTCAGTTGTGGAGACCAAGGAACACCTGACTAAGCTGGGTGACAAACTATCATCTATTTCGTCGCATCTCCTTCTCTGAGATCCTGCCAGTCTGGGAGAAGGGAGCAGATGGACGGAAGGTCAGAGAAGGGAGATAGGGGAGCTAAACACGTGGCTCAAGGACTGGTGCCAGGAAAAAGGACACAGATTTGTAGGGAACTGGCAACAGTTCTGGGAGCGAAAGTTCTTTAAATTTGATGGACTGCATCTGACTAAAGAGGGAGTCAGTGCATTGGGGCAGAAGTTTGACGTCTTTGCAGAATATTTAAACTAGCAAATGGGGAGAGGGGTGCAGCACCCCATACGTCGAATGGGAAGAACACCCCTCCCCCCTCAGCTAGTGGTCAAACAGGAATTCAGCGTGTTTGCCGTTCATTTGCATCACCAGGTAAGAAAAAAGGTTTGTCTCCCCATACGATGCACAGGGGTAATGCCAAACTTCACCCAATAACTAACACACCAAAATCTGGCCAATGGAAAATCATGTACACAAATGCTCACAGCCTGGGAAATAAGATCCCAGACCTGCAGGCAATAATGTCAGAGGCTAAACTGGACATAGTAGCAATTAGTGAGACGTGGTTTACCAGTAACCACACTTAGGAGACTTCAGTACCTGGCTATGTATTGTTCAGAAGAGACCGAGGTGCAAAAGGGGGGGAGGAGGGCCCTGTATGTTAATGAAAATATCAAAGCTACAGAAATTCAGAATACACATAAGGAGCCAGAAGAATCAGGGTCACCCTGGAAACAGGAAATGGGACAGCCATAAGAACTGGGGTTGTCTACAGGCCCCAGACCAGAGGGAGGACATAGACACATTACTGTTAGAAGATATACAAAACATGACAGCTAAAGGGAGGTTCTGATAATGGGAGACTTCAACATGCCAGATACAGATTGGTCAATACTAGCAGGAACATCTGCCAGAACTAAACTCATAGTGGATTCCCTGCAGGAGGGCCTCAAACAACTGGTACAGCAACCCACAAGAGACAGGGCTATCCTAGATCTAGTACTGACTAACAAAGAAGGGATCACAGATCTCAGGTAGAAGGTCACCTGGGGGCCAGTGACCATCACATGGTATGGTTCAATTTGGCTACTACATCTAAATCATCCCATTCCAAGGCAAAATATGGGACTTCAGAGGAGCTGACTTTGATAAGATGGCCAACAGAGTTAAGCTAGCCCTGGCAAAAGAAACACAGGTGAGGAGGTACAAAAGTGGGCAAGCATTAGGATACAATACTTGAAGCAACATCCCATTGTGTTAGACAGAAAAGGAAGTGCAAAAGAAGAAGGAAACCACTTTGGTTCTCAAATACAGTAGCAGAAAGGTCAGAGCCAAAAGGCTGGCCTTCAGAAATATAAGGAACACACGGGATGAAGATAGGGAGGCATACCAAACTGCCCTAAGGGAAGCAGGAAGGCAGTAAGGCAGGCAAAGTCCCAAACTGAGGAAACACTAGCACGAACAGTAAAAGAAGGTGACAAGACTTTCTATAGATACATTAGAGAAAGGAGAAAGTCCAGAGGGGTATTGCTAAGCTTAATGGAGAAAGGGAGCATGTGAGGAGGAGGACCCTGTAAAGGCATCTATCCTAAATAGATACTTTTGCTCAGTATTTACTGAAGAGAAGGTAGGGCAGGGCCCACAGCTCAGCATCATGGACACAGGGGGGAGGGAGGTGAGCACTACTCCCTTCACAAAAGAAAGGGTCCTACAAGAGCTTGCTAAGCTCAGGGTGGATAAGGCAATGGGACCTGATGGCATACATCCCAGGATACTTAAGGAGCTAAAGGAGGAACTAGCAGAGCCATTAGCAGATTGTTTAGTGAGTCTCTGAGCACAGGAGAGGTCCCAGAAGACTGGAGAAGGGCTCATGTGATCCCGCTCCACAAGAGTGGTAGCAGGAGGAGGCGGGAACTACAGACCAGTCAGTCTTACCTCAGTAGTGGGCAAGATTGGAGGCACTCCTTAAGGAAAGGATAGTGCAACACCTGGAATCCATAGGGGCACAGGATCCAAGACAGCATGGGTTTACAAAAGGAAGGTCCTGTCAAACTAATCTCATAGATTTCTTTGACTGGGTAACCAGAGTGGTGGACCAAGGGGAGCAGTTGATGTCGCCTACCTTGACTCAGCAAAGCTTTGACACTGTTCCACATAGAAGATTGATAAATAAGCTAGGTAGGCTCGGGTGGGTCAGAAGTTGGTCAACTGGGTGGCAAACTGGTTGACTGGCAGAAAACAGAGTGGTGGTAAATGGTATACAGTCAGAAGAGATGCAAGTCACAAGTGGGTACCTCAGGGATCAATCCTGGGGCCAGTCCTATTCAACATCTTCATTAGTGACCTCGCAGATGGACTAGAGGGTAAGGCTTGTCTGTTTGCAGATGACACCAAGATCTGCAACAGAGTAGATGATCCAGATGGGGTGGGCAGAATGAGAATAGATCTGGATAAACTAGCAAAATGGTCAGAAGAGTGGCAACTGGGATTTAATGCAAAGAAGTGCAAAATCATGCACATAGGGAAGAGAAACCCTGAAGCCACTTATAGGCTGGGAGGAGTTGCTAGTAGTCACAAAGGAAGAAAGAGACTTGGCATCATCATCACTGATGACCTAAAATCATCCAAGCAGACCTCTAAAGCAGTAGGTAAGGCTAGGGGGGTGTTAGGGTGTATTAGTAGGGGTATCACAAGTCGTAAGAGGGAGGTAATAATCCCTCTGTACAAGACATTGGTTAGGCCCCATCTGGAGTGCTGCGTGCAGTATTGGAGGCCACACCTTCACAAGGACATTAACCAAATTGAGGCAGTCCAGAGAAGGGCAACCAAAATGGTGCAGGGACTGCATCAGAAGACATATGAGGACAGATTAACGGAGCTCAATATGTATACCCTTGAGCAAAGGAGGGAGAGAGGTGATATGATCGAGACATTTAAACACCTTAAGGGCATAAACAAGGTGAAAGAGTCTAACATGTTTAAATATAAGAAAATAGCAGGACAAGAGGACACAGCATGAGATTAGAGGAGGCCGATTAAGGGGAATGTGAGGAAATTCTTTTCACAGAAAGGGTGGTAGATGCATGGAATGGCTTACCACAAGAAGTGGTGGCTATGAATACAGTGCAGGGCTTCAAACAGGCATGGGATAGGCATAAGGGAGCAATACAAATGACTATGAATAGATAGGTCACTGACAGAGCAAAGGCCGATGGCACATTTATAAGGTAGAAAAAGAAATGGGCAGACTGGATGGGCCTTACGGTCCTTATCTGCTGTCAACTTCTATGTTTCTATGTTTCTATGTTTCTCACAAGTTGCCTCTTCCTGCCTGCCACTGATTCTAAGTGGGATTCTAGTACCCGCTGGGAACAAGGGAGTTACACCCACCCTCAGCCAGGAAAATGACTGTCCCCAGCCATTACCTACCCAGCACCAGACTATCCTACCCTATGTGCTACCTACGAAGAGGGGTGATCAGGCCCTCTCCTACCATGTGCCAGACACAGGCAGGCAACACTAAGGGCCCAGAGGCCATTGGCTGATGCATCAGCCCCTACACTATGATCTTACTGTGGAAACCAGTTACCTTGGAAGAAATGTCCAGAGCATAGCCCTTATAGACCAGCACTGCGGCACCTACGGCCGGTCAAGACCACAGCCTGTCTATCCCCTTAGCCCTCTAGGGAAAACCTGTCTGACCAAAACAAACCTACCCAGAACTGGGAAACCTCCCCCATCCCTGGACACCTGCAAACCAAACCAAGGAGCTAACACTATCCCCAAGCACTACACTCCCACACTCCCCCACAACTACACGTGTGGAAGGAAAAGTTAACACATGTTAACAACTACACAGTACTTTAAACACAACACTTTAAAGCACATGAGGAACTCCGATGAGTCCCTCCAGTCCTCCTCTTGTCTTCTCTTCTCTTCTGTCTTCATCAGGATCCACCTGAAAGAGAAAAGACGAAACACACCCCAAATCTACAAACACAGTACATGACTATAGCCCTTACCATCAAAACACTGGAGAATCCCCAACATTTTTTTTAGAAAACGTAGAAAAGTAGAAAACAGTAGAAAACATCAACATTATATACAATACACCTTTTGGGGGATGGAATGCCCTAAATGTCCCAACTAGTGACAACAGTGCCCGAAGGCAAGGTCCATGAAAGAGTCTCTCCTGGGCCGAGCCCGGTGAAGCACAGTTCTTGATGTACTGTAGTCCCAAAAGGGAGAGTCTTTGTGGACAGTTCAACAGTCTGTAGTCTGCCAGGTGTAGGATGTGTATTGCAATGTCAATAAAGTTAGAAAAGTCTGGACCTACCAGTCCCTTGAAGAACGAAAAAAATGGAACATCACCTAGATCTCTAGTCGAAGACTCTTCCTGGCAACATTTTTCAGATACAGCTGGGCAGAAATCTTCTGGAAATGACAGGATGAATGTCTGGAAACTGCTGGGTTGATGTCATCTCTGGCTGACGTCATCTGGAGATGGAACATTGAAACAGGAAAAGAACAGCTGGACTGAAATCATCCGAAATCCCAGATGATAAATAAGGAAACAGCAGGCATGATGTCATCTGGAAGGCCAGGCGATGGAACTGGAAGGCACACTGCAAGGCTGATGAATCTGGATGCACCTTTGGATCCTGGAATACCAGACTGGTGGAACAGCATGGGTACGGCAATGGCTGGATGGCAGCACTGGCTACCACTGCTCTGCTTTTCATTTGGTAGGCATGGGCACATTCACAGGAAGCTGGTTACATTGACGGTAGTATCACAATGGGCCAGTTGCAAGAATTATTACCCCATCTGGGTGCTCATAATTCACATTATAGAAAGTTTTGTTGCCCTTTCTGTCCACAATACGTACAGTGTCTATGGACAGTGTCCTGCCCACTCTCCAATACTGCAATTTGTCTCATCACTTTGTTTCTGACAAAATGATTTGCACCTGGATGCAGGTCTTTAGTTGCTCCTTCTACTAGCCAGGCTGTCCTGTTTTTCTCAATCTCCACCCAGAATCTCCGAGGAAAGGTAGGAGAGGACATTCCAAAGATCTCAATTGCCTTCCTACAAAACAGTCTTTCCTCCTTACTACTCTTGGTCAGTTCACAACCACCAGCCTGACTTGGGGGCAGCCAATCCTGGTTCTGCCAGTGTTGCATACTCAAAGCTATGTAGAACGGATCCCTGACCCATCCTTCTAGGGGCAGGGCTGCGGAGTCACCAACTTCTTCCTCTGGTTCCTCCGAGACAACAGCCTGAGTCTGTGGGCTAGCACCTTCATCGTAAGGATACATAGCTCCCTCCTCCTCCTCTTCCTCACTTAGGACCTGGGCCCAGGAGTGAGCAGTCGTCCTCACTCCTGAGACTGTCCACTTTTCACTGGGTGTGGAGGTAGATACCTCCAAATCTAGGGTCTCTCGAACCTCACCCTCTCCAATGAGGCTAGGACTTGGACTCTCTCTCCATGGATCCACTGATTCTCCCTCCGCACTGTCCATCTGTGACACGGATGTGGAGACATCACAAGGACTCTGCTCTGCCAGCACATCCACACCCTCTTCCTTTGTGCCACACTCTGCAGGCCCCCCCCCATCAGATTCCACCTGGTGCTGTGTGTTGCTACTTGCAGGATCTTGAAGCTTTGTCCACGTGGGAGCCAAATGAATATTGGGTGCACTAGTTAGGCCTTACTTCTCTAAGCACCCAAAACAGTGAGGAATCATGAAAACATCCCTTCCAGTCTTGAGGCACATTATGCATACTCTCACAGGGTATCCGGGAATCACAACATGAGGAGGCAAACTTCCACCGTAGAAGCATTTCTCTATTTCTTGCAGCTTGGTAACCTCTTCCACTATCATAGCCCAGGCATGATCTGGGTAGCGAGATGATCCCGAAGCCATGACTGTAGAAATCACACAAAAGTTCACTGTTATCACTGAGTTCACTTTACTTTGAATGGTCTCACAAAATGGCTCCCTGCTGCTGTGTTTACATTACTACCCCACCCTGTAATGGCGGCAGCATTCCTGGTGCATCAACATTCTGCATCTGACTCAAATCCACTGCGCATCCAATTTACTACATACTGATAAATTTTACTCAAACTGCACAGACTGCACTGTTTTACTTTCTCAGCACATCTATGTGATTTTCTAGGACTTTGGATTAGCTTTCAATCACTTTTACTTGCTTAAAGACACTAAAGTCACAGTATTTCATGAACAGGATTGCTGTTTGTTGCAGCATCTCATACAACTCAGTCTCTCTTTTTGCTCAGAAAAATACACTGTTGCTGAATCCACAATACATGCTCACAGTCTAATGCTCAGAATTCTTGCTTGGGTTTGATTACTTTACACAGTCTTTCTTTGCAAAAACAATCACACTGTTTACTCACAGATCCAGGTGGCTTTAGAAAAAGATCACACACAGTTTGAGCTCAGTTTTGCTGAATGGTACTCACTGGCTTTTCGATGGAAATTCTCGGCCTATAGCAGATCCTGGGGGCCACTGGGTTGAAACAGTCTGGCAGTCTTACTGACTGTACCTATGAACACTATGCTTTCTTCCCAGTCAATCGGAACAAGGGTTGAGCCCGATTTAACACAGAAAAGTCTGATATTTTAACTTTTAGTACATTAGCAGTCACTGCGATGCTCCTCCTGGCTAACCAGCTTGCACACCACTCGCTCTCTCCCTCTTGAACACTGGGCAGCACTCTGAAGCTGGCTTGGGGGTGGGACTGATTACAGTCTCACCAATCAGTCGAAGCCATGCAAATGAGCCTCTCTCTCTCTTCTTGTGCTCTTCTCCTCCACGGCGATCGTCGAGCAGACAAAATTTAAACTGCAAAACAACTTTTTTTCTTTCAACTGTAACTTCATGGCAGGAGCACCACTTTTAACCATCTTTCATGGCAATTTCTCTAGCGACTCCCCCAGTCCACACAGCAAGCATTTTAAACTTTCAGGGCACAAATGTTTCTTTTTATTTCACAGTTCTCCATACTTTTTCTTGTCTCAACTTGAAAATTAAACCTGACAAACATTATTTTTGATGTAGGACAAGGGGCACACACAATCTGGCTTTACAGCTCCTTGGTAAACGTTGGTACAATCACAGCAGCACATGAACAGCAGACACACAGTGGCACATACGGATGGCACTTCTCTGGTGAATCCCTTATGAGCAAAGCTTCTGATTTTTTGGGCTACCTACTGCCAGACAGACAAGATGCTAGCCACGACCTGAGCAAACATTTCTTGTTCTCTCCCAAATTCCAAACAAATCCTCAGTGGTGCCTCCATTTTGTAACCTCCCCCCACCAGCCCCCCTTGTTCAACTTGAAAGGCTGCTCCTCTCACACATGGCGCCAACGAGAGGGATGGGGGTAGTCACTATGAACAGTTGTGTTTACCCATACATGTACTTCATAGCCTACTATCCGTAGACAGGCAACCAAGTGTGGCAACTACCTGGCTCACACCTGGGGGGACCATTTAGCATCGCCATCAACATGGCTCCCGGGGAGAAAACATTTGCTCAGCATTATGCTAGGTTTGTACGTCTGGCTAGGGCCACTCAAGTAAATCCAGACACTGGAAGCAATAACTGTACTGTCCAAACCAGGTTGGGATTCTAGAGTGTGGCTTTTATTCACATACACAGAGAATAATACAAAATGAAGATGGTTCCTTACAGGGCTACTCCCACTGGTAATGCAGATTACTGAGGTTCAGAGCACACACACAGTGAACCCTCAGGATCTGAATGGATCTTAGCACACACGGCACAAACTGGTACACTTCCCTTGACATGGCACCCTCGGCCAGTACTAGAAGACATTCCCATATTTCATGAGGAATTCTTGGTGGCTCCCTCAACCACCAACGAGCACACTCCAGCTCACAGAAAATCCAAAATCCCATGTCTGGGTATTTTCTTCAGGCACTGGCCAAGTACACTGAGAGAAAATAAAAGTGCCCAAACTGAACTCGGAGAGGCAAACATGGTTACTCCAGATGGGGGGGGTGTATCCCTCCTTTTGCTTCCAAATTTATACTCAGCCATTCATCTGGTTAATAACACCTTTCTTTGAAACACTCTTGTAGATGCCCTCTTGAAATGTCTTTCTCATTTAACATTCTACCTCTCACATCTTGGAGGTGTCATGAAATAAAAAGTCCTGTAATTGGCAATGTCTTTACACTAGACCTCCACTTTAGCAGATGCTTTTAAAATCAGACACAAACTAAAAGTTCTGTACTTGGCCAATCTCCCTCCAGACCCCATAGTAGGCAGACACATTTAACAGAAACAGTCTTGGTGACAGAGTCCCTTTGTCAGAGAAAAACTCACCACAGGAATGCAGGTGCCCCAGGGCTTTTTCCACACAAAAGTCTTGGGTACTCACAGAGCAAACAAATCTCAGGCAGCTTCAACACAATCCAGGCTGGACCAGAGGATTGCCCCTGAATCCTGGAATTCCCCCATCGCACTGGAAAACCCTGTAGAACAGTCCCTACCACTTCACTCACAGGTTTTCTGTGTCCTTCTTCTAGGGTGAGAACACACTACCCAATCTCCAGAGGTAGCTGTCTGTCGGAGCTGAGACTGAGGAGCTGCCTTCTGCAGCACTCTTCACTCTACTCTCCACTCTCCACTCTCCAGCCTACTGACTCTTAACTCAACATTCCACTGCTAACCCCTGCAGCTAGCATTCCATTGTGGCTTATGCTGCTGTGACAGTTCTATGTTGACATCATCACTCCAGCTCAGCTGAGACTGAAAACAGAGTGTGACAGTGTGAAATCCATTTAACTGGCATCTCACAAGCTGCCTCTCCCTGCCTGCCACTGATTCTAAGTGGGATTCTGGTAACCCCTAGGAACAAGGGGGTCACACTGCTATAACAGTGGCATACACAACTCTGCCACTGCATGAGCTCAGACTCAGCTGCCGTACCACTTACCTCTGGGGACTCTTTTTATATTTTTCAACACCACTGTGTTGACTCAATGGTATTGATGGGGTGTTGAAATCTCAGATAGCAGATTTTGGGTCTGGCTGTGACCTCCCTCAACTAAGAGAGCAGCCAAATCAAGTAGTGCAAGTGTTCATTTAACAGCACCGCTACCATCACACACTGCAGATACACTACCACTTGCATCCACACATACCCATGTCCACCTCAACTAGTGATCACCACTGATGCCTTCCCTGCCTTTTCTCTCTGTCTACCTTTTCCTTTCCCTCTACCCCTCATTCTAACATCATAATGTGCAGCAGTACTAGTGGCTTGAATAATAAAATCCTGCAAATAATAAAATATGTACGATCAAATAAAAAAAATTCAAAATCACACAAAGGGGTTAAATTAGTACAAAAATAATAATAAATATATTAACAACTACCTGCTAGAGCCCTGCCAGTGTAACCACCCAGTCCCCTGGGGTTACTAGAATCCCATCAGTGTTAGACATAGGAAGGTAGTGGGCAGCTGGTAGAGGGTTTATTAGAAGCTCTCTGCAGATGACTTAATTGTTTACTCAGCTAGCCTGGGGAGAGAATGGATTATGTCATTTAGAACTCTCTCAGCAGCCTGAGCCACTTTGGTATCATTTGTCTGGGGACAGTTTAGAATGTTGAAATGAGTGTAGTTCAGTCAGTAGCAGTCAGAGAAAGTCATCAGTGAGAGCAGCAGTGCTCTGAGTGTAGAGATGCCTGCCAGCCTGTAATGAGGCTGGGTGAAGGATCTCTGGTTTTTTTCTCACCCTGGTGAGTAAAATAGCAGCAGTACCACAGGAAGTGTTGGAGACCTGTAATCCCAGGACCCCAGTGGGTCAATCCTGACAGAGAGAATGGGACTGAGAAATTCAGTGGGTTCATAGGGCAATCCCTCGAGGGACCAGAAGAGTGTTCAGCTGCCCAGAAAAGGGACAAGGAGGGTCTTGTGGTAAAGCTATGGAAAAGCAACAGGGAGAAGTGCGTTGTCTCCACCAGTCTGATGTCTGTAACAAGGGACAAACAAAACCATGTGAACAGAGACTAGTTTCAGAGGGAGTCATCTGGTGGTGTATGTGCCGAGAGATAAGGCTAGATTACACCAGTCAGGGCCCTTATATCACCACAACAATGTGCTGAATGTGAAGGTATAAATGTGTGTATACCTTTAGCAATCTGGTGAGACTAAAGGATCCAATGTGTGTAACCTCAAAGGGATGGCAGAGGCTGGCTGGGGCTAGGGTGGGTGGACCCTTACCTGAAACTCCAGTCAGGGCTAACTGGTCATTGGAAGGGCACAAGGTTACTCTGCAGATGTTAAATAAGATCATCAGGTCAGGATGCTGTAATGTTTTATTTTTTATTTATTTTTCTTTGTACTTTATCCTCCTCCCAGGAGACCCCCAACAGGCAGCTTCAGCCCTCCAGACAGAGGGACACTCTCTCTGGCCAGCCTGCACCGCACCTGCTGACCCTGGTATTTCTCCTGCAGATTGCCCCCTGCAGCAGGGCCAGGAAAGAAGCGGTGCACTACACCTCCCCCTGTAAACCCTATCCAGAAGCCAGGGTCAGCCCTCGAGTGTGGCAGCCATCACTGAGTGCCTATCATGACTCTCTTCATTTTCCACTTTTCTCCCCCCCCCAATGATGCAGCACAGCAGAAACATGCTTACAGACCTGTACTGTCCTCTGGCTGTTGCCAAGGATGAAGGTCAAGAGCGGGATGACAAACCTCCCTTCCCTGAGAGAGGAGAGCAGTCCTCTGGATGCTCAATCACCCCCCCCACCAACCCCCAGTGGCCCAAGCTCATTCCTGAACCCAGGTCACTGGCGTGGCACAAGGTGTGGCATCCAGCACCCCAAATTGTCAGTGCCACTGGGCTGGCTAGGCTGTAATGTTTTAAAGTGTGTGGCAATCTCCATGTAATAGACACTTAGAGAAATGTTGAATGTGAAGTGTGTGGCTACCCCCATGTAATAGACACTTTTGAGAAAAGGATGTCCTTCTAGATCCCTAGTACAGAGGGATGGACTGGTCATAGTTTGTGACAAAGAAGAATATGCAAAGTCCAAGAAATGTGTTGTCCTGGAAAAGAAGAGTACATGTGTGATCCTGGTATGTACAGTTTCAAACCAGGGGGACAATCCCAATCTGTTTTTTCCATCTGTGTCAGAATGAAGCCATACTGTACAATCCCATCTCCAATATTGGATATTCCATCTGTGCTTCCCAGTGTAATTGTTTATGGGCCCCCTCAGAAGATATAGCATAGCCCTAACACCTCTCTCCCAGAACTCAGTGTAAATATAAATGTTATTTTGTGCTTTAACCCCCCGCCCTCTTAGACACTGAACCAGGTATTTGCCTCAGTGCCAGGGGCAATGCCTATTGTTTTCCAACTTGTGGTTTTCTGCCTTGTCTGTGTACAAGTTAGGGGGGTTCTGGTTTCAAGATGCTGCTCTTGGCCAGGGTAATGGTTGCACCAGTATTTCTGGTAGTAGATAAAATCTGGCCCCCCCTACACAGCACTAGTCCAGCACAGCAGCACCACACAGAATGGCCCCTCCCAGCTATCACTGGGAGGTATATTGCTCTTAGGCACCAAGACCAATCCCCCGGCCCAACCTTCCCAGGTGTAGTGTCCAGGGGAGGCTGGGCCAATGGCTAGAGCCCTGGACACTCAGGGGATGAGAGCAGCCCCTGAGGAGATGGATTAAGGCCAAACCTTAATGTCCAGGCAGGAGAGACCCTTCCTCTTTCTGCCTGGACATTTGGAGCTGCAGATCAGCAGCAAGTCCTGAGTTGGAATCCGGGCATATCAGTGGTAGGCCAACACAACAGATAGGATGAGGAACAAAGAGTTCAGTGATCATGTAAGCACAGCTTCGGGACAGGGGGTCAAGGGCACAGGTACTAAGCTTGCAAAAAAAAAACAGGAAAAACAGGCTTGATGGCTTGGGAGCAAAGGTTAAGGCAAGTGGAACTTGGGGCACCACCCCTACCCTCTACCCTCTTGCTTTGTATCTGGTCAATTTGTTGTTGGCAGGCATCAGTACACTTGCACTCCCATGGCCCAATAGGGTGTCTGTTTGCCCATTGGGGTATCACTGAGGAAGGAGCCCAGCATGGGACTACTTTAGCAGCTGTGCATTCCATCACCCACCCACCCTCAGGAAACAGCTTAGTCACCTTGCAAGCACTTACCAAGCAAATGGGTCTCCAAGGTCTCCTCGAGTGGCACCATCCTCCAGTGGCATTCAAGCAGAGCTCCAGCTATCCTTGGAGGGGCACAGGCATGCAAAATGGTGCCCCTCAACAAGCATCCAGGTGGGGACAGGGGAAAACCCACTCAGACTACTGGTGTATTACGAGGTGGCCGGCCGGGCGGTAGTGCTCCAAGACATTAGAAGGCCCAGTCCAGATCGCTGGCATTCCAGCACTGTGGGGGAGCACTGAGCAGCAATTTGAACCCCCACCACTACATTCTGACATTTGGTCTCTCCATATCATTGGGCAGCAGGCCAGCGCCCCAGGGCTTGCAATGCCCACGTCTCGTGAGCAATGGAAGAGGAGGAGGAGGTTACTATAGGGGATATGGGACTCCTACTCTTGTCGCTTCCCATGAGAGTCAAGTGTCCATTTTCACTGAGCCTATCTTTGGTACATTACTATGAAAGGAGGGAGGGCATGCACCCCCTTCCATTACCATGCAAGATTTCAGGGGCCATCTTACCAGGGCCTGCAGAAGCTTGGAGTTATGCACTGTGCATATAGAGGCCTCCAACTCTCTCAGGGTACTGCAAGATTTTCAGCAGCCATTTTGGCTGGATCTACAGCACATTACAGATGTCTCAGCATTTCACTACCTCAGTTACTAACCACATTATTACATAACAGTACAAATAAATAAATAGATACCAGCCAAGGAGATGACCCATCCCTTTACAAACCCCTGCTTATTCCTCTCCTCCAGCATTTCATGTAAAAAAAAAATTAATATATAAAATTAATTACCAAATGTTTCACAGTTCAACCAGCTGCCTTCACTTTAGCACTAAGAGTCTCCTATCTGCCCTGCTCACCAGCCAGGGGCCAGTTCACGGTCTGTATTGTGCACACCTAATTGGCTGGGATCTGCAACACAGCCGATGGCATGGGGGAGAGGTGGGAAACCTCAGGATGGTGTTCAGGGGCTCTTTGCCCTATTTCAATGGGTGGCAAATGGCATGCAGCGTAGGTGGTGCCTCCTCTTGCCAGGTAGTTCTAGGCACAAGTAACAACATTTTCCTGTGTTTCTGTCTCATTTCCCCACAGCACAAAACATAAGGATGGAGCAGAGCAAAAACAAAGAAATGGCTTCCAAGGATAACCCCAATGGGCAAGGTCATAGGGCGGCAGAAGCCGCATAAGGCCATGCTTCAACCGGGCAGCCCTCACCAGAATTCACAGAGGCACTTCAGCACTTGATGGACCCCAGGGGCCCCGACTGGCTGCAGGCGGTGATCCAAGAGGCCCCTTCCCAGCAGTTTCAGGACCCAGGTCCTTCATGGCCACAGAAGCATGCCAGATGACTGTTGAGGAAGATGGTGAAAGTATTGGTGTCGCAGGCGCTAACAGCAGAGATCCTACCACTAGAGTGAGGGGAGATTGGGAAGCAGAACGGACCTCTCACAAAGAAGCCAGAAGCAAAAATGATTGCCTCAATGGTGTACCGGAATACAATCCAGCAGAAGGAGAGCCACATGTACCAAGCAGAGAGCCTGGGTCCACACCAAAATCAGGTGAGTCTGGAAAGGGGCAAGCACAAGACCCTGCGGTAGTTGGTAGGGGCATTGCTGGGGCTAGGGTGAAGCCTCGGTGGGAAAAAAGGGAGACACTGTCCCGGCAGCTGAATGGCAAGGGTGGGGAGAATGCTGTATGCCAAACACTAAGCCGTGCTAGGGCGCTCCATAGGACCCTGTCCCCAGTATGACAGGGAGGCAGTCCCCAGGGTGAGGGGGTTTGCCGTAGGGTGGTAGCAACACAGCAACCTACAGCACCACCCGGCAGCCTGGGATGGTATCCCATGCCGGTCCCATGGTTCTCTCCTTTCATGCCAGGCCCCTTACACTGCACACTGGCTAGCGCACAGCCTCCATTGTCCAGTGGGACAAGCATGCTACCAACACCACCAGGCTTCATGCTGTGGCTGTGGCCAATGTGGGGTGGCCATGGGACTGCCCCTGCACCTATAGCCCCATCGGCAACCACAGCACCTGTTTCACAAGTGGGTCAGTCGGCCCCTACTGAGGCACAGGCAGCTACAGAGGCTTCCAGGTAGGTGCAACTTCCAGCAGAGTGGTTAAACAACGCTGAGTCGACATTGGGGGAGGGAGTCCCTGCTCACAGCAACCACCACACCACAGACATGATGATGAGACAGGTCTGGGGTGTCTCTTTGGCAGTTCAGCAGCAGGTGGGGGCCTCAGCCTCACTGCCTGAGCTGCCTGCTCCATCTAATCAGCATACAGCACCTGCTGAAGCTGCAAGGCCCAGCCCACAAACACCACCAGCCTCAGCAGAAGCTGAGCACTGGGTGTACGTGGGGTGGATGATCCCATGGACACCCACCTGTTGGCTGCAATCAGGGAGAAGGTATGGAAAGGGGAATACATTGAGATCTTTGAATTGCTGCACAGGGAATTTACCAGATTTGGGGGACAAGGATAAAGTTAAGCAGGGGAAGCTGCACAGGCCCAGGGTACCACCTACTTTTGATAATTGGGTGCCAGCATTTGATATTTTTATGAGCATTTACTGTTCAAAATTTCCACACAAGATAGGGCTTGTTGAAATATAGGGATAATATCAAAACTGCACACTTAGCATATGAGAGTAATGCTTGGTTGAGATATGAGGAGCTCTTCAGGATGAGGTTAACTAGGAACCCAGAATTGAGATGGGACAAGACTTATCACGATCTGTGGCTCAGGCACATGACGTGGGCTAAGCCCACCAATGTTACATATACTGCCAGCAGTCACATGGTTGCCAAGACACAGGGAGCTTGGCAGAAAGGGACCTGTCACCAGTATAACAATGGCAAGTGTTTTCGGGACTTCTGCAAGTACCAGCACAAGTGCACTAACTGTGGAGAAAAGCACAAGGCTAGCACATGCCAAGGGGCCGCTGGGATCAGGAAAGGAGACAGCCAATGGGGGGACACAGACAAGGACCACTGAGCAAAGTCTGGCGAGATCCCAGTAAGCACTGACGTCTTCGCCCAGGGCTTGACCGCTACCCCTGCAATTCAGATGCCGTCTACCTCCTCAATGGCTTCTCCACGGGTTTTTACATCCCATACTGTGGTCCACGCATCTCCACAACCACAAGGAATCACAAATCTGCCAATTTCATATGGTGGGTGGTGGAACAAAAAATTAACAAGGAGGTGGATGCTGATAGGGTGGCGGGCCCATTTCAGAGCCCACCATTTGACCACCTCAGAATTTCTCCACTAGGGGTGGTCCCAAATAAGGTCCCAGAGGAATACAGACTGATACAACACTTGTCCTACCTATGAGTACTTCTGTGAATGATTACATTGGCATAGAGGACAGTGCAGTTAGCTATGCATCGTTTGATGGGGCGGTCAAGCTGGCTCAACAGACGTGCAGGGGTGCTCGCTTAGCAAAAAGTGACATGCAATCAGCATTTCAACTGCTGCTGGTCGATCTGATGGATTTGCACCTATTGGGTTTCCAATTCAAGGGGAAAACATACTTTGACAAGACGATGCCAATGGGCTGCTCTGTCTCTTGTGCAGCATTTGAGATGTTCAGCCGATTCTTAGAGTAGGCGGCCAGATGTTTCACTGGCAACAGAAAAATCATCCACCATCTAGATGACTCTTATTCATTGGGGCCCCAGGTTCCCTAGAATGTGGTGCCACTCTAGAAGGTTTCAGCCAACTGATGAGGTGGTTCGGCATGCCTTTGGTGCATAAGAAAACTGAGGGTCCTGTCACTAGACTTACTTGGGGACTGAGCTGGATTCACAGGTAATGGTATCCCGCTGGCCAGAAGACAAGTTGTCACTTTAAAAAGGTTGGTAGCAGAGGTAAAGGGCCTCAGGAAAGTCACTTTGAAACAACTCCAATCCTTGATAGGACACCTAAATTTTGCATGTAAGGCTGTAGTGCCTGGGATGCCATTCCTGAGGTGCTTGGCTTGAGTGACGAAAGACGTCCTTCAGTTGCACCACCATATCAGAGTAACGGCAAGCATGAAGTCATATTTAGAGGTGTGTAAGATTTTCCTAAGCCATTTTAATGGCATCTCCATGTGGCAAATTGGTTCTGACTTCCAACCAGACTTCCACCTGGAAACAGACACGGTTGGGGGGGCTGAGTTACGGAGCATATTTACAAGGTTCATGGTTTGCCAGCCCCTGGGACACCAGCTGGCAAGAGGCAGGCCTTATCAAAAACATGACAATTCTGGAGCTTTTCCCACTCATTGCTGCAGTATTTGTAAGGGGGAATAGGCTGAGGAACTGCAGTATGTTGTTCCACTCTGACAATATGGCGGTGGTGAGCATTATCAATACTCAGACTTCAAATTCAGGGGAGGTCATCAGGTTGCTGAGAGTATTTGTGCTGCACTGTTTGCAGCTCAACCTATCTTTCAGAGCTAAGCATATTCTGGGGCTTAAGAATGTAATTGCAGATGTGTTCTCTCTCCTGAGTTTGACTGCTTCCAGAAGATGGCACCAATGGCGGATGCAGCTCCCTGGGTTCTTGTGGCAGGAAGCAATATCTGAATGGCAGAGCTGGTCCAGAATTCATTGACTTTGGGAACCTGGCATAAGTATCAGGTGCATGTAAAGGCTTTCCTAGATTTCAGTGCAGAGAGAGTTAATTGGCCCCAGGTATTGCAGAACTCCACCTTGGCCCAGTCATTTATTCAGGCACTGGTTGAGGAGGGCAGGGCACCTTCATACATATGCAGCTATTCAGCAGGGATATCTTTTATGGCCAAGGCACAGGGGTTGCATGATGTTTCTAATACATTCATCATTAGAAAAATGATAAACTGGCGGGCCAGAATATGGGGACCTCAAGCAGACACTAGGAGGCCAGTGGACGGTGCAATGCTGTCAGACATTGTGAGCATGCTGCCACAAGTCTGCTCATCGGCCACCGAGACCACACTGTTTAAGTCGCTTTTCATTACCATATTTTATGGCACTTTGAAGGTGTCAGAGCTAGTGGAGAGTGGCATGTTGATGGAAGGCCACACATTGCACTGGGGGGATGTGATGGTTTCAGCTGGCTCCATCTCCTTGTGCTTACGCAAACCTAAAATGGTGCAAGTTGGCCCGCTGCAGCTTATCACACTGCACAGGGCCTTGGGCAACCTGCTATGCTCATGGGCAAGTGTGAAAAAATACTTAGTTACCTGGGGATAAGAAAGGGAACTTCTTTATACATTCGGATGGCACCCCAGTGACTAGATACCAGTTCCTGGTGGTGTTGAAAAAAGGGATAAGGGCCATGGGGGGTGACCCTAGGGATTTCAACATGCACTCCTTTAGAACTGGAGCTGCTACAAAAGCAGCATGGTTGGGGTGTTCTGAGGGTAGCATAAAAGCCATCAGCAGGTGGCAGTCTAGGTCATTTCAAGGATACATTTGGCCACCTGGCAGCAGGCATGGAGGGACGGCAGCACAGGGCCCGATCAACATATGTTAACCTTCTCTGAATTTCTCCTGCAGATACACCCTATATAGTAAAATGGTTTGTGGTGATTGGACACTCTTTTGTTGGAAGAGCCCGATATCAAGCTGCCCGGCAGGCTCGAAGAAGGCAATTGAGTCTCCCCACGAGGAAGGCTACAATTATTTGGTGTGGTATCAGGGGCATGAGATAGTGAGACCTAATTCCCAGGCTACATAAGATGGGTTTTATAGCTAACCTGCCAGAAGGGCTGATCATACACCTGAGGGGAAATGATTTGGGCAACATGTCATTCATTGATTTATGATGGAGCATCTTGACTGATTTGCTCTGGCTGCAGCACCAGTTGCCCAACCCACACTTGGCATGGTCTAGAATCATGCCAAGGTTAACATGGAAGACACGGGTGGTGACTAGGCCCATGAAGAAAGCCAGAAGGGAGGAGAATCGAGAGGTGTCTCGATGTTACCTTGCCTGGGATATCCAACTAGTGTACCATCGCTACATCACGGTGGACTGCAGGTGGCCGTATGCCTGCAATGGGGGTTCATCTCTCAGATGTAGGGTCTATGTTGTTTAATTGTAGTATTAAGGAGGTTTTGAAGTCCTGGGTTTAGGGCAGTAGCCATGAGGCATTTGGGAGATGCATGAATTCTCATGGATCTTGTGGCGGACAAACTCGGTAATGTAAATCAAAAGCCAAATAATAGAATGGGGTGGGGCGCCAGTGCAGGTGGCACGTCCAGAAGACTGTAAGGGGGTGGGGCCCAGTGAGGGTGCACCTCCGAGGGTGAGCTACACAGGATGAAGCGGGAGACTAGCAGGGGGTGATGGTTGAATGGTGGAGGCCCTGTGCAGGCAGGACTGGATGGCTATGGCTTAGCGGGGTCCCCAATCTCTTTCACAGTCAGCCTGTCAAGGGGGAGACTGGCTGGCTCTGTGGGGGTTGCCGAGGCAACCCTTGGCCAAAAGGGCTTGATACATTTCTGAAAGATGGGTTGGCGATTTACTACCGAATTGATCTGCTGCCTCAGGGTGAAGACAGAATGTATTAGTAGACTGTAATTAGTTAATGCTTAGAAATTATGTAAGAATGTTATTTTATATGATTTTGTACCCTGTATAACTGAAAATGTTTGTCAAGCAAACATCGGCCTTTACTCCCAAAACTACAGAGGTGGCTGTGTCTTTATTGGGGGATTGGGTAGGGGATCTTTAAGGGCAAAAGAAAGAAAAAAAACTAAACTGTAGGCAAAATGTTCAAAATTAAGTCTGCTGATGCAGAACACCAAGTAGAATATGTTTTTTTTTTTTTGTTTTTGAGAAGTTTGATTTATGCAATGAACAGCAATATAGATCGAGTCAAAACAGAGTTCTAAGTACAGTGCAGATCCTATCTCCTGCGCACACTTCCAAGAACTGCACACAGCACAGCTCTTCTGGTCTGTTTCCTGCTGTGGTGTAACCATATAATCTGTAGGTCACATGATGCAGCAACAGCACTGAATGACTCAGCTGTTTTGCAAAGCCCCAATGAACGTCACTAGTGAAGTTGTAAATTTGTAACTTCACAAAGTTGCCAATACCTCAAAGTTTGATTTTGTGAAGTGCAAATAAATTTGTGCAGTTGCAAGACTTGGCAAAGTTATTGCAAATCAAAGTTTTCCAAACTTTGCATATCTCTAGTTAGCAACCCCTCAGCAGCACCTAATACTTGCACTGTGCTGGCCAGATTCTCAAAGGCATGGTGCAAGTTGCATCAAAGGTGACTTGCGCCAAATGCTGATGCACCAGGGACCCTGCACCTGATTCTCTATCAGGCAGGATCCCGGGCAGCTAAGTCCTGCAACCACAGCAGTGCACCACATGGAGGGTGCACCTGAACAGGTTGCCACAAGCTGCAGCATCATCCAGGTAAAGGGTGTAAGCACCCCCCACAGCCCTGATCCCTGAGTATGTAATAAATGAAGCCCTTATGGGCTAGCAGACCCCCCCCACAGCCCTGATACCTGAATATTTAATACATGAAGCCCTTATGGCAAGTGGCTCCCCCTCCCACAGCCCCAATCCTTGATCCCCTATCTCTGAACCCTGAATTATTATCATGGGGGAGTTGTTTCCAAAAGTAAAAAAAAAAACATATCCACTGTAGCCCTAGTGGTATAGTGACCCCCCCCCAGCAGTGCCGGACCACCCCGATCCCTCCCAAACCATACCCAGCCAGCGACTGGAACAGCCCACCTCTCATCACCAAAGCCAGCTGCTAACTGAGCTCTTCTATGAGCACATACTATAAATAGTGCGCAGTCAGTGAATGACAGCAGCTGTCATTCACTGAGCACATACTATTTACTGTACTTGCTTATAGAGGAGCTCATTCGGTGACTGGTCACAGTGGTGAGAGGTTGGCTGTGCTAGTTGCTGGCTGGGTACTGGAGGGGGGGAGTGGGGTTGTCTGGCACTGCCAGATGGGGGAGTGCAGGGCAACTAAACCACCAGAGCTGCAGTGGATCTGTTTTCCTTTGCTTTTGGAAACAATGCTTTCATGATAATAATTCGGGGTTTCAGGGATCGGGGCTGTGGGGGGTCAGCTAGCCCATAAGGGCTTCATTTTTTAAATAGTCAGGGATCGGGGCTATGGGAAGGGTCTGTTAGCCCATAAAGACCTCATTTATTAAATTCTCAGGGATCAGGGCTGGCGGGGTCCAATAGCCCATAAGGGCTTCATTTATTAAATACTTGGGGATCAGGACTGTGGGTGGTCTGCTTGCCCAGGAGGGCATATTTATTACTACAATGGGGGCACATTGGCACAACCCCAGGATAGTGTGCCAGAGGCTCCCCTTGCTGCTGTCCTTCTTCCAACTCATCCTTCTACTTCTTCCACTGCTGTTTCTTCTTCTCCTTCTTCTTCTACTACTACTTCTTTGTCTTCTTTTTTCTCTTTCTCATTCTCTTTCTCTCCCCCCCCCCCCAAATACTGACCCAGCAGAGCAATGACTAGCTCGCAGTTGCTGGATGAGCTTTTTCTGTTTGTTTGATCTGCCTCATAATGCTGTTGCACAACTTTTTTTTTACAACATGTGAAAATGACCCTTGTTGGCAGCATGAACCTCTTTATGAGCCTAACTTGCCCACTCCAGCATATCACATCCCCATAGCACTTGCGGTTTGGCAAATTAATTGGACATGGAGTGTAGCAAATATAAACACTGCTGTCCAAGACAGCCATGCATGCATTTCCCAGCTAGCAACTGTGCATCTTGAAGAGAGACACACCTGATGGTGGCAGCAAGTTCTCCTTTTGGTGTGCTTGAGCCCCCCCCCCACCTCCATGATGGAGCCCAGCCATTAGATCAGCTATAATCACTGGTGTCCAAGGAATGAAAGGTGGCAGGAGTCCCTTCCTAAATAAATAAACGGCCATTAAAATTGGAAGTGGTGATAGATAAGTATTTTTAGTAATTTACTAAAGTGTATTTTGCACTTATTCACACTAGAGATAATCTATTCTGTTCACTAGATGCTCTGGGTTTTGTGGCCATTGTTGCCCAGATATTATTATCTGGATCAGTTCATCAGGTATCTACAGTGGTACCGGTCAGGATGCAGCGCAGTCCCAGTGTTGGGTAAGTTATTTTTTCTATTACTCTCTATTACTTTTGGAAATGTGTTCCAGAAAGCTCTGTGCAGTCACGAGCAAGAATGGAGAAGTACTGGAAAAAGTTATATACCTTACAATTACAATTACGTATGTATTTTTATACAAAAGAAGTACGTAACTGTAACGGATTAGATTTATTTGAAAGTAACTAGTAACTAACAATCTGTTACAGTTATTATTTTTGTATTGTTTCTGTATAAAAAGAAATAAGTAACTATGATTGTAAGGTGTATTACTTTTTCTAGTACTTCTCCATCCTTGCTAGTGATTGTACAGAGCTTCCTGAAACAAGTTTCCAAACATAATAGAAAGTAATAGAAAAGGTAACTTACCCAACACTGCGCAATGCTTTGCAGAAATGCCGCAGTAAATCTGCAGATTGCTGTAATATATGCTGCAGGGAGCAGTGTAATTCATTGACAATTAAGCCCTTTTTTCCTGCAGTACTTTGTGACGTCATTTACTGCAAGATATAGGATATCACATTGCATTCTGGCCATCACCACTGTTGGTCATTAGCCAGTCAAAGTTATATGGATTACCTATTCAGTTTATCCACCCAGATGTGGAAAACAGGACTATCCAAAGCTAGTGATTCGAATCAGAACTGAGAATACACTGTCTGAGTCTCACTGCAAGTTACTGAAGTTCAGGAACAACAGTATGTCATTATTTAGAATGATCAACTCTATGCCTGTGACTCTGTCACATAACTGCTCGACCTAGCAGCCAGATAACACAATGCTGTGTTCAAGTGGGTCATCCATCTCAAGTAATGAACTCATTCCAGATTTTAAAAACAACTGATGATGCTTTTTATTTAACTCAGCTAAATAAAATTAGAATGTAAAGTCATGTCTAATGTGACCTTTATGTGAAAGGAAATCAGTGCACCATTCATTTATATGCAGCAGATTCACCTACTACTTAGAAAAATCATCCTTTAAATTAATAAGAATGTCATATCACATATTTTTATTTTGACTTTACTCAGTACAGTTCACTGTGTCAGGCAATTCATTACTGTGCTTTAGCTGCTAACTGTTGGCAATCTACGCAGAGCACAAGATTCATTATGATGTTTACAGTTTGATGGTGACTAATAAAAACTGACAGTTTTCATTGGCATAATAAAATCTTCAAAACAACATTACCAGACATCTGTTATTTGTTTATAATGTATCCATTTTAAAACATGCACTTCATTATTTGGATTTACTTGCCCTTTCAGAAAAACAAGGACTGCAAAAAAGGTAATGGGAGATAAAGAGACTGACTTCAAGTACTCTCCCCATTATAGTACTGTACACACAGCAGCGGGTGCTGCGCTGGCTGCCTGAGAGCTTCCTGTTTGTGAACATTTATTTTTGATGTTATACTGAAATTTAATTTTTAATAAGGTTTTGAGATACAAAGAGTCAACAAGGACCTTGACTGCAACAAGGGCAGTCTTCTGACAGATACAGTATGTTACAAAAACAATATTTAATCTTAAAGACAGCAATTATTGGCATTTCCCAACAAGTAACAGTACATGCTAAGGTTACAGATGGGTAGAACAGATTATCTCCACAGCTCACATGGGTATGTAAAAATACTCCTAAAAAGGAAAGAAAATAAGGAGGAGAGTGAAGCCGACCACCAAAGGGCCAGTCTTTGTGGAAAAAAGTCACCCGGATGCTTCATAATGGATAGGACCCAGGGCTGCCGTCTTATTGGAAATTTAAGGAGTTGATGTCATTGTGCAATTGTAACTTTTTCTATCCTATATATTTTGTGGATAATAATTTGCTATAATGCTATAGTGGACATCTAGATTTGTAGCCAATATTTTGTGACTCCTTTTTTGATATTTAATATGCTAATAAAAACTGGCGACTCTTGATATCAACTCATTTTTGAGTAGTGGCAAATACCGTAATAACTGGGTATGACATATTACCCAGTTACTATGCATTTGTTCACTCATGTTTCACTGCTCTACTGTGTAGCAGGAAACTGAGAACACTGTTGGAAAAATTAAAACTTTCCTTGGCAGCTTATATATGGTCCCTGGCAGTATACTGGGTGACATCATATACTCCCAGGACTAAGGATGGCTGCCAGTAACCCAACAAAACTGGCCTAGAGTTGGGGTCCAACACGAGCAGCATAAGAGGCTAATGCTATGCCTACCCACATTGTTTTTTTAAATAACACCGAGCACCAGTTATTACAAAATTAAAACACATATAATTGTGTGCATTAGAGATTTTTTTACACACTCTGCGCATGAGGAATACATAAGCCTCTCAAGCCTCACTCTTAATGTATATAAGGGTCATCACACAACTCTGGTGTCTAAAAAAAACTCAGTATGTATTATTCTCTATTTAACTAGTATGGTAGTAGTATGTTAGGAGCTGTAGTATTGTAAGTTTGCATATTAGTTCAGCTTAATTAGCAGAAGTATTGTACAGAAGATAAGGTATAACATCTGTTCTGTCATTTGCTGTCTCAGCACTTGCCAAGTCCCTGAATTCCTGCCCTGACTTCCTTTTATGTCTTGTTGTCTTCTTATGCTAGAGCTGCTGATTTCATTGTCTCATCCTCAGAGTGAGTGTGAGAGCAAGATGGCCACTGAGTGAGTGTTCTGAGAAGTGTGAGGAGCTTTTTTCCCTCACATTTGTGAAGGTTGTGGATGCAGCTTATTTGCTGCTAGTTGTCCTAGGTACTGTAAATTATGGATTTAATGTCAGTAGTTTAATTTCTTTTTAAGCAATGTTATACTTGATGCAGTATAGGTTCCCTATTCAGAGTCCTAGTATCTGATATTTCAGTGGGTTAAATATGCTTCTTTGCAATTTTCTAGCCCTTTCTCCATTGCTGCTCCTTGTTTACAGATGAGTTGATATTTGTCTTCAGTGAACATGTCAAAATCCAACACTTTTGCCTTTGATTTGGACCGATCAAACTTTTGGGCCACTTCAGATCACTTTAATCTTGAGCTCAATTATTAAAAAAAAAACAAAAAAAAAACAACACTAACACTTTCCAGGTGATTACTTCTAGTGCCATGGCCTCCCCTTTCACCACCCAATCAGTTCCCCCCTCTCCTTTCCCCTTCTGAGACATTTTTTATGAAAATAAATTGCTGGCTGTTCACACTGTGCCATGTGCTGACTGAATTTGTTTACAGAAACTCACTGGAGGAATAGGGAGGGTAGGTGGTTGGTATTAACAGGAGTGTGTTAGGGGTGATGAAGCAATGCCTCTTACACCCATTTTAATGTTGCTAGACCCAATACCATGACTAGTGTTGGGCAATAGTTTTATTAATATGCTTGCAAAATAGTACTTAATTGTAGATTTTGCTTTTTTTGCAATGTTCTCAAAACTGCATAATATTTCAACATAATTTTGCTATCTCTTTTTAAAATTGTGAGTTCTTAAAAATGTGCAGGGACATTAGCACAAAAGAAATGTGCAGTTTCAGCAAATAATGCCACTTGCTACTCACAAAAATCAGTGTTGACCTTTTAATGTACTGTATAGTTGTCCAGGTACAATTTCCATGTACAATTTATGCTAGCGCTATTGCAATATGACAAATGCCAGTGCTGATACTTGGGAACGACAGCACTGCATGTGTAATCTACTGCTGCACTCTATACAGTACTGTCATACGGATGGACACTTTAATGCTATGGGCTGATCATGCAAAACAAATAAAAAATGCTTTCCTTTTAATATACTGCTGTAAGTATGATTTCCCTCTACAGTTAATGCTGAAGCTACTACTATACAGCGAATTTCATTGCTGACACCTTGTCGTGACAGCAGTGCATGTGTATTTAACTGTTTCACATGATGCAAGGTCTCCATTTGAGTGGGGGTCTTGTACTGTCAATGGCTGATCACAGAAGAAATACTTTGTTCCTTTTAAAGTGCTAGTGTACTGTCTGACACTAATATTAACTTTTTAAAGTAGTGAACTATTACATAGAAACATAGAAACTTTTGACAGAAAAAGACCATTGGTCCTTTCAGTCTGCCTGTTTGAACCTACCCTACACCGTCACCTATTGTCTAGATGGGAGATCCCCCCATGTCTCATCCTTGCTCCCTGCTTTACTGCCCCCTCCCATGTAACTATCAAATCCTTTAGTCTATTTCAGCTTTGCTTGAACCCTTTGATGGTTTTTGCTACCACCTCCTCAGCTGGTAGGCTGTTTCATGGCTCGACCACTCTATCCATGAAGGAAAATGTTCTCGCATCCCTCCTGAATCTGGCTCAGTCAGCTTCCATTTATGTCCTCTTGTTATTGAGCTGCTATTTGTGTTGAATAGTTATTCACAATTTACACTGTTTATTCCTTTCAGGAACTTGAAGATCTCTGTCATGTCACCCCTCTCCCTTCTGTCTTCCAGTACATTTATGTTTAGTTTCTTAAGCCAAAACTCATAGGATCTTCCTTGTTGGCCCTGAATCATTTTGTTTACCCTATGCTGCACAATCTCCAGCCTGTCTTTGTGTTTGCTCAGCTTAAGACTCCAGAACTGGGTACAGTAATCCAAACGGTGTTTTATCAGTTATCTATAGAGAGAATGTATTACTTTTTTTCCACCAGCTATCAAACCCCCACCCCAGTACACCCCAGCGTTCTGGTTGCCTTGCTGTAGGCCTTGTTGCATTGGTTGGTTTGATTTAGGGAGTTGCTTACGATGACTCCCAGGTCCCTTTCCTCTGAAGTAGTGGCCAGCCTAATTCCCCCCCTTCCCCCCCTGTCAAGTGTTCTGTCCTGGAATTCTTATTTGCAGTGTGCATCCCCTTGTACTTTTTGTCACTGTATTTCAACTGGCAAATTTTAGACTATTTTTCTAACCTTTGGAGATCTCTCTGAAACTCCCTCAACTCCTCCTCACTGTCAGCCCTGCCACAGAGCTCAGTGCCATCTGTGAAGAACACATCTTGCACTGTATTCCTTGCTCTATGTAGCTGACAAACATATTGAAAAGGACTGGTCCCAGGACTAACCATTGGGGCAGTCCACTCATGACCTCCCTCTCGCCTAATTTGACCCTATTAACAATCACCCTCTGCTGTCTTCTCCCCTAGCCAGCTTCTCACCTATTTAACTAGGTCCTTCACTACTCCCAAGTCCTGTAAATTCTTTGGCATCCTTCTGCATGGCATTAAGTTGAATGTCTTGCTGAAGTTGAGGTAGAGTATATCTACAGCTCATCCCTTATCCACTGCTCTTGTGACCCAGTCAATGAAAACTATCAGGCTGGTCTGGTAAGACCTTCCAACCATGAACTTATACTGCTTACCGTCCTGGAGACAATTTCTTTTCAGTTAGGCCACCAGGTTCTCTTGGACTAGTGTCTCCATTAGTTTACCCACAATGGACATAAGACTGACTGGTCCTTCCTATCTTCTCCTTTATAAAGTGAAACTATGTCTGCTATCTTCCAGTCTCTTAGAATCACCCCTGACTGCAGTGAGCTATTGAATAACCCTACCCAGAGTTCACCCAATTCTGATGCCAATTTCTGAGTACCCTCAGGTGCCTCTGATCTGACCCCAGTGCTTTACCTACTTTCAGAGCTGCAAGCCTTTTCCTTACACTATCTTCTGTTATTTCAACCTGCCCCATTTCTGGGCTCCCCCATGTAGTTGTCTTTATGCCACTTTCCTCCACTGTAAGTACAGAGCAGAGTTACTCATTTAGAACAGCTGCCTTGTACTCATCATAATCTATTACCCCCTCCTCCTCTTCCTCTCATCATCTTTTCCTCCCTGACATACCTGAAGAACTCTTTTCCCCCCTACCTTGATCCACTCCATAATATGCAGCCTTGCATCTTCTTTTTCATCACTTATTACTTTCATGGTCTCCTTCATCTTTACCTGGTACTCACTCCATTTTTCATCCACCAGTTTCTCCTTGTAGCTAACAAAGGGCCTTTTTTGTTCTCTAACTGTCTCCCTGACCTTCTTTGAGAACCAGGTTGGTCCCTTGTGCTTTCTATCCTTGGCAGCTATTTTTAAGTGTGATTTAGTTACTTCCCGAATGGCCCCTTTACTATCTCGCTTGTTTTCTATTCCAACATTTTAACATTTAGAGGGGTTCTTGGTCTCTTCATTTGGCCAAATCATGATCAGCCTGACCACTGTCGGCAAGGTGACCCACTCATCTGTCAGGAAGCTACACTTTAAATTGTAATATGCCAACATGAGCTGAGGGGCCACTGCTTTCTCTCTTGTGTGGAAACCACTCTCTGGCTTCATCTTTTAACTTTAAATTTTAACATACCAATAAGAGTTGAGTTCCCACTGCTAGCTTTCTTTCTTGTGTGGAAACCACTCCCTGGCTTTATATTTTATATAGTGTGCTTTGGTCCCTAAGAGGCTCACAAGTGACCACTTGGGAGCTCACCATTTAGGAGAAGGCCACTTCTCTCCTATTTGCAATACAATGTTAAAAGTTTAACAGCCTCAACCCTGATTAATACATAGAGATTTTATGACATTTGTTATAAATGTTTCTTAATTTAAAAAAAAAATGTTTACAGGGGTGCACTTGGCATGTGGCCAAAATCAAATAGTTATAGTACCAGTACTCCCCCTCCCCCCCCCAAAAAAAAACTACATGAAAGCCTGCAACTGAGCATAAGTCCATTCAGTTTTCTTGGTTTTCATTCCATCATTTTAATATTTAAAGGGCTCTTGCTCTCATCATTAAGCCAAATTATGATCAACCTGACCACTGACAGCAAGGTGTTCTCCTCATTAGTCAGGAATCTACACTTTTTAAATTTTAACATGCCAATATCTGGTGAGGTCCCACCACTTTCTCTTTTTCTTGTGTGGAAACCACTCTCTGGCTTTATCTATTAGCCAGAGCACACTGTATAAAAGATGAAGCCAGAGAGTGATTTCCACACAAGAAAGAGAAAAAGCAGTGGAACCTCAACTGATATTGGCATGCTAATATTTCAAGTGTAGATTCCAGACTAATGAGGGGGCCGCCTAGCTGTCAGTAATCGAACTGATCATGATTCAGCTGAATGATGAGACCATGAACCCCTTTAAATATTAACATGATGGAAAGAAAGCCAAGCAAGAAAATTGAATGAACTTGAATGAATTTCAGGCTTTCAAGCAGCTTTGGGGCACTGGTAGTATAATTATTTGATTTTGGCCATACCTATAAACATTTAAAAATGTAAGAAACATACCAGCATATGAAAAATGTGATAAATCTCTGTGTACGAACTAGGGTTGAGCTTGCTAAGCCATATTTTGTACTGCCTCGAGAGGCTGGGTCATCAGAATGTTGATATTCAAGTGTACCAGTACCCCAGCCTTCATCCCCATCCTCTCTATCCTGTCACTATCCCAGATGGCAGATGAACCTGGAAGGCATCTGACCACACCTCCTCTTTCCCCTCCTGCCACCACCTTCTAAACTCCCCTAAACAGAGTCCCTTTTTATATCTTAAGTTTCCTTTTCTTTTCCCTTTTGCTAATTAAACCATTTACTACCTGACAGTACTGTGTGTGATGTGTGAAGCAGTTCTCTACCTGGAGGCTGACACAGCTAGTTTTATTACGCTTCATACATACCTCATCAGCTCTGTGACTTCATGGACCATGACATCATTGATCATAACTAACCAAGGACAGACAGTCACCTGATAGCCAGATTGGTCACTTGTGATGTCACAGTCAGTGAGGTCACAATGCTGATGATGTATAAACAGGAATAGAGCTAAATATGTGCATCTCCAGGTAAAGTACTGCTCATATCGCACCTATTACTATGAGGTGTTGTATAAAGCAGTTTAGTGAGCAAATGGAAGAACAAGAATAATACTTCAAAAATAAAAATTAATAACTACTTTAAAAAAATAATATAATTTTCTGCCTACTGTTTTTGGTGCTACTAGCGCATTAACATATAACTGCTAGCACAATTTCCCTGTACAATTGTGTCTGGCACTACTGTTACAAGTATGCAATAATACCCAATAGGTGGGCAGTAATAGGTTATATTGACCACCTAGGGGCATAATGAGGCCTGACGCTACAGGCGTGAGGGCCTTATAGCCCTGGAAGTCCGTATAGCACAATACCACCCACCCTGAGGGTATTATTGTGTTTAGAAATGGGCACTGTCAAAAATTTAGTTTAAGAAGAAAAGGTTAATGAAAATTTAATTTCAAGTAAGATTTGTAATAAAATAGTTCCTCCGCCTGCAGTTTTGGAGGTGGTTGCCATGGTTACACACACATGTACACACACACACACACACACACAATAATCTTTCAGACTTACTTGTGTCCCAGAAACCCTGGTCATTAGTGGTGATCGAGTGATGCTGTGCCCCCACACACACACACACACACACACACACACACTACTAGGCGCTTTTGATGGAAAGGGCAGATAAAAATACAGTCAGTAAAGAAGGGCTGCACACTGCTCACTCCTTTATGTTCTGCATTGTTACTACCAGTTACCTCTCCGTGACTTTGAAAGGGCAGATTTAAATCGAGCGAGAGTGACTAGTTATTTACTCTGTTGCCTGATACCCCACCCCCACCTCTGGAAGAAGACATGGAGTTTTTCTAAGTTAAGTAAAGTGGATAGATTTTGGAGATTTCGATGTACTGTAGTTAAAAATAAGCAGAATACCGGTGATGGGGCGGGTGGCCAGCCGCACTGGAGAAACTCTTTAGGATCACCTTTCACTGCTGGAATCTTCACGCAAGCCTTTTTTAATTTAAATTCTCCCCTACTTCTCCCACCTGCAGTTCCATTCCCAACTGAGCAGGATGAACGTCGCCAGAAACAGACAGTCTTTTGGAACTGTGAGTTGTGAGACTAATATTTTATACTAAAGCCGTAAAAACAGCCAGAGTTCTCTGTTTTTTTTATTTTTCAGTTAATCTGCCCCCCACACACACACACACTGCAACTTTAAGATTAAACGGCAAACTCATCTCATTGTGGACCCCCGATCTGGCGACAGTTATGTGCACAGACTTACTGTCACAACAGCCGTAAGGGGACTGCTCTCTCAGCTTGCTACATGGATTTAAATCAGTTGCGCGTGTCAGACATGGAGTTACAGACACAGAGAGATGGCACTACAGCTGCTGTGTGGGAAATGAGGGATTCTATGTAAAATGATGACTACGGATAGATCAGGCAGGTTGCAGGTATGAGAGACAGATGCTTTATTACAGGACTTGTTTTATTTATATACTGCACCCGGAGATAGATTCGCACTGCCAGGTTCTAGCTGCAGTGAAAGTGAAGGCTTGGGCATCAGGGAAGGACGTACATAAGGAGCGCGAGAATGCAGCACATTAACAGCCGTAAATATGCTGGCTGTTTACTTTTTAAAATATTGTTGATTTGTTTTGCGGGCTCTATTATTAGAGAGTAGATTTGAAACATTTCAATTACAGGCTGAGACTCACTCTGGGAGTGTCACTCGCTAAATTGACAATAAATATGGCGGCGCTTGCCTTTTGAACGTTCTACTAGCCCACTACTATTTAGAACTACATGAGGCAACTGAGACTGGGAATAGTTTTTTTACCAGTCTCTGTTGTCTCATACCGGACTGGCAGTTTGCCTCTTCCAGCCAATGAGGAACGTGAACACACTTTACCCATTTTCTAATATGAATTTCTGTGCTGATGCCTGGAAATTATAGAACTGCATGTGTGCTGCACTGCTGGACAAAACGCAGGACCCCCTGCATGAGTGGTGCACTTGTACAGCCCACTAACTGATCACAAAAGGAACAACACTGTTTTCCTTTTGATATACAGCTGCTAGCACAATTTTCCTTTGCAATTTCAGCTGGCACTTCTGGCATATGGCAAATATCAGTGCTGAAATATAGGAATTACAGCATTACAAGCTTATCGTGCTGCGCAAGGCTGTAGGACCTCCTTATGGATCACCATACTAACTTTCAGATCTCAGAAAAAGCTGTTTTCTTCTTCTTTAAATACTTTGTTACTGCAAAATTAAAACCTCATAAATAAACCCTATAAAGAAAAAATAACACTAAAATGGATTGCCAAGTCACTTTCACAAAAAATATCACCAACAGCTTACTCTGGTTCAGTTTCAGTTGGTTTCATCTGTATCCCCCACCCCCTGCAGATGAGGCTTAAAATAAATAGAATTGTCTAGCCATCCTTTCCCAGTCAACAAAAAAATAAATACATAAATCTAAAAAAGAATGGCAAAAGAACAAAATAGATTTTAAGTGTGTTTTTTCAAGGGCTGATACAGATTGCAGCTGTGCAAGCTAAACCTCTCTGACAGCTCTCTCTTTCTCTTTCACAAATGAATAGAGATGGCTGACCAGGACTGTAGAATGCTTTTATTTTATTTAATTTTTATTTGAATCTAGGATTACAAGTACCTTTGAGCCAAGGCTCTTTCATAAAGGTTCCATTTCAGATGAGGTACAATTCAAACAAGACATTGAATAACAGTATAACAGTGGGTTACAGGCAGTTACATACAGTGTTATACATTCAATACAGTGGCAAAAATGCCAGAAGGTCTGGTAACAGGGTTAACATGTATGGAAGGGACACACACTAGTGGGGTGTGGCCATAGGCACTTGTCAAATATCAATTAAAGTGCTACAAGGGGGTAGGGAAGTTGGGTTGGAGGAGAGGAGGATGAGAGGGTGTATGGGAAAGGGAGTTGAGGGGGGAGAGGGTTAAGTGCTAGGTGGAAAGAGCAAAGAGTGTAGTGTAAACCAACCAAGAATCATGGGAAAAACTGTCCCTCCCTTTCCCTCAATAAATGCACTATTTGGTAACATTGCACAAGTTTATCTATGTGAGTGTTGCATACTTTTGAAAGTGCACATTTAAAAAAAAAAAGCTTAACCTTTAAACGTTCAGGACTTTATTCACTTTGTACCAGACATCACATGGCATTCAGCCATTTGCAAAATGTCTTCCATGTCATGAAATTACATCTGTGACCTCTTTAGCACCATTTATCTTACACAAATTAAATGAGAATATGCATGTTTCCCCAAACATGGTAATATGTGTGAAGCCTGTGCATTTAGGCCCTGTCCACACTGGTGGTCTTAAAACATTACACTCAGCTTAAAACATTTTAAGACAGTTCTCATCTGCATTCATAAAGTTTTAACACAATGTTTCAAAACCAAGTTTAAACCCCTGATGAAACAAGGGTTTTAGATAGGTTTTAAAAATGTTTTTAAATGTAGCATGGTTAAATTACCTGTGAGGATGTGAGTCTGCACTGTGCTAGAGTTGGGTTGTCTACCTGTGACCCATAAAGCAGAGCACAGCTATCCCATGATGCTATAACTACAGCTGCACATGCACAGAGCTGACAAAAACAGGGAGATTAGGAAGTGTTACCAGCTGTGAGAGATGCTGCCCAAAAAGTTAAAAACTTGACAGTTTACTTTGATTTTTGTGTTAAGCAACTAGAGTCACTTAACAGCATCAGATACTGGGTGTAAAGTACATGTACTGAAGTACAAGAGAAATTAAATTATCTATGTTATACAGCAAATAAACAGCTGTCATTGGTCAAGCTTCACGATGTCCCACAAAGCATTATAGGACGGGAGCGAGTGAGGAGTGCAAAACAGTACTGCAACATGCAATTGTAACCATGGTAGTCAGGACACACTGCAACTGTGTTAAAACATAGTTCTGAGGAACATGGATGTACTAAATTGCTAACGGAGCAAGGCCAATAATGGTTTTAAAACTGTTTTGATTTTTGAATTGTCAGTGTGGAAGGGGCCTTAAATAAACTGTGCCTAATTCATGAAATTGCATGAACATTTGCAAGAATAGTGCAAACAGATTTTCACAATTTTTCCCTCCACTACCAAGGACATGTGTCTTTGACCGAAGTGTCAAAGCTGAACTGAACACAAGTGGTCCAAACTGCGGCAGACAAAAAGTTGCCAATTTTCACATTCATTCACCCTTGCACCTTCTCGCACTCTTGCCATCCCTCAGTGTGAGATGGCGGACTGGATTGCCAGATTACTGGGCTAAGCAGAGGTTCTGGAGCACAAGGTGATTTACCTGCCATCCATTGTTTTGCATCAAGGTCAGAATTATAAGCTTGGACTCCATTCCCTCCACTTAGCCAGTTGAGGCCAGTACTGGTGTCATCGGAACTGACTTGGGGGACTTACAGAGTCAGCTAGAGTGCTGTTTTCCTTACCTTGCTTTTGTTGATTGGTTTCACTGACTGGGCCCTATCTGGACCAGCCCCACCACCCTGTCACCTGACTTTCCTGGGACATACCTTCTCTGCTGGTGTGCTGCCTCATGAACTGGCTGGAGGTGCTGAATCATCAGTGCAGAGACTGTGAGGAATCAGACCATCACTGTGCTGTAGTCAGTAGATTTTTCCTCTAGTTTCTGCCTTGTGGCCAATGCACATGAAATGATGCAATGCTTGTGCTCCACTTCCATACACACACCACTGCCATCCAGGCGTGGGGTCCCCTTCACTTGCTTTTCCACAGTACTGTCACCTAAATTCATCTAGGTTTCAGTCAAGTCACATGACTGACAATCCCCCCACCGCAAGAGAGAAGAGCTGTCCTACGGATGCTCCATCCTCCCTCCCTCAGTCAGCCTCCGAGCAACCCAGGTCCATTCCTGAACCTAATTTGCTGGTATGGATAGTGGTGGGGCATTCAATGTCTCAGCCTACCATGCTGAAAATTGCTTAATATAGGTAGGACTTGAATGAGAGTAATGGCTTTACAATACCTCCTTCTCCCCATTATTACTTATGTTGGATTAAAAATAAGCAAAGACTGCAGGATTGCAAAAACAGTGTTGTACAGTATTTATTATTATTTAACAGTAAATACATTGGAGGGGTTGAGGACAAAGGTCTCATTTTCATGGATACACTGAGAATAACAGACAGCAATAACAACAATATGAAAAGTCAAACAACACCAAAGTTTAAAAACAGTAACCGTCTCAATGAACCAGTACTTCAGGAGTACAGTGGAACCAATTTTGTGCATCTCTTAAACCATGTTTATGTTTGGTAACCGTAACTAACAAAAAAAAAAACCTTTCTTGACCTTCCCATGCAGCCATAGCTAGTTCCTGCCTGGGTCACCCCAAACCCATATCTTTTGTTAACCACCCTTCACCCCTTTCTTACTCCAAAATAGTTTTTGTTAAAAGAAAAAGTTGGTTTCTCACTGGCACTGTGCCAAGAGCCAGCAGAGTAACTTCATGAGAACTCTGCTCCCTGAAAGGACCCCCATCCAACAAATAATCTCTTTTAAAAGCTGCCCCTTTCTAAACCCGCTCATCGATTTGAGGGCTACTATTCATAGTATTCTGGATAGTCAGTTGCTCCCTCCCGCAAAGCACCCAATCCTTTAAATTGCCCTAGTCATTGTTCTTCCTACTGCCCATGGAGAGCAAGAAAGGTTGTTTTTTAATCCCCAAATACTCAAATTCTTGCCCAGTGCTTGGGGTCACAACATGAATACATGGCAAGTACAGTGCTCTGGAAATTATATTCACACACCACTAACTGGAGGCAAAGACACTTTCAGGGCAGAAAAGGGGAAATAAAGTCACTGTGTTGTGAACTGAAGCATGACTGCCTGTGTGTTCTTTGGGGGAGCAATGGGCATCACAACATGGTGTCAGAAGTGACCATCCTCGCTATGATCCAGCATACATTGTTCTTCTTAGTGGTAAGGGGATGCTCTTGCAGTTAGTTTTGTGTTGATTGTATGCACAGTTCTGGAAGTGTTCTGGTATGCTCCAGCAGAGCAGCATCATAAAGAAGCGTACAGAGGCAGCATGTGAGGAGTAGCCTGTGTGGGGAGAGTGCAGCAACTGGGACAGATTTTTCAGACTGCCTAGCATCACTCATGCAATCGCTCTGCCCCCTCCCTACTAAGCATACGTCCAAAATCATTCTGAATCTGCTATGGGGTGGGCACACAGTGAGAGAGGAGACTGACTTGCTAGGCAGATCTCAATACAGGTAGCCACCTCCACCAAAACTATGGATCAGGGTCAGGAGGGAGAAGTATAATACAACTATTTTGGGATTGCACATACATAGAATATCTGCAGTGTCTTCATGGAAGATATAGAGTATCATGGAGTTCCATGATGAAAGTATGGAGATTTTGGAAAGTCAAGGAAATCTGTATTTTGTGGAGATGTTCTTCACAGAACTCCATGGAGGAATATGGAAATAGATCTCCACAAAGCACAGAGGAAAAAGTACAAATTTTTAAGAAGTAAAAGTTTATAGTACATTAATGTTTTGAACTTCAAAAATGGTTCTAGCCAGAGTTTTGGGGAAATAACTAACTTAGCCATTTTTTCAGCAAGTTTTGGACTTAGACTTTTTTGTATTGAATTCTTTGGGCCTGATTCTCAAAGAGGGCTTAGAACGATGAAAGCTGTGCCAGATAGCAGCTTGCATTGAAGCCCCATGCGCCAGGGACCCTGCACCCAATTCAGGTATGGGAGGGGTTCTGGCACCTAAGTCCCCACACATGTGGCAAACCTTCCCATGTGGCAAACACCTGGTGCATGGGAAGTGTCTATCGCAAGCCTGGTGTGGCACAGGAAATGGCATGTACTGTACATATGTACACAGTGACTGACAGTCTCAGACACTGAGGGCATATATACAGTATGTGCTGATGCAGACCACAGTCAGCAGCTGGACAGGCACCACGGGGTGCGGTCCACTAGACCACCAGGTATTGGGCACTGCAGTGATTGGGAGCACATGCCCGTGCTACACACAGGCGGGCAACATTGGGGATGGGGTGGTGGCATAGGTTCTCTATGGCTGCATCTGGGTTGGAAGACAGTACCTGGCATGATGGGGCACCATCGGTGAACCAAGGGGATACAGCAGCATACAGTGGCACATATGATGACTGCCCCAGTGGGACATATTCTAAGTCCCCATAGGCCAGTCCTGGCTGGTCTAACAGCACTTATAATATCTCCCACCAGGTGCTGTCTGAGAATTGCAAGCTGCAGCCTGTGTCGGCCGCAGTCCACCTAGTGCTATGTTGCAATGTATTGCAGGGTGCAGGGCTGGCACAAGCCCTGTTTGGGGCAGGTGGCCTGAGGTTGATGCAGGCCACTTTTGTGAATCATGCAGAGGGAAGCCCTTGATGCAGGGTGCATCTTGCACCAGATCTGTTTGGCGCAGACACCTTGCTTCAGATGCTGGGCTTTTAGAATCAGGCCCTTTATCTTTTGTTTCACCCAGATGGTATCAGACATGCAACTGAGGCAGAGAGGTGTGGGGCAAAATGATTGCCATCATTGATGGCACTTAGCAGACTGAGACCTATTAGTATACTTAGCGTCATTACCAATGAAGCCAATTGCTCTGCCACCTCCTTGTCGGTTGCTTGCCCCATCCCATCTTACTGTCACTTGACTTATTCAATTCAAGGGATGTGGTGCTTTGTGGGAGTGGGGAAACTGACAAACTTAGATACTATGAACTGCCACCCCAAAGTAAAGGTTGAGGTTTGGGGGCAGCTTCTGCAAGATTGTAGTTAGGGGACTGGGGGGGTCAGGTAAAACATGAGGGTTTTCATAAAATCATACTGTTGTCTCCTGGCATATTGAGGGCCAGGAGACAACATTTTCTTTAGTATGAAACCTGTTTGGGAGATGTAAAATTAGGTGGAGGATGAGTAATCACAGAAATGGGGTGAGGTGGCCTAGGGGCTAGCACTGATTTCCAGGGAAGGGCTGGAAAGCACTTTTATTTTTTTTTTTTACTTTTTCACTGAATATTTCTCTCTGACTACCGTGAATCATAAAACTGATTCTACATTATGCTGAGTGCTCAGGAAGCCTAAATTCGTGTTCGTAAAAAAATAATATTCAGACTGAGTATCAGAGGGCAATTATGCTGAAAAAGTCAGAGTTCCTGTTAAGGATGATTTCTGCCAGAAAGCAGCAGCCAGATTAGCTCTTTCACACTGTCAAAAGATTTATTAATTTCCCATCTGCGATCTTATTTAACATTTTTTGCAGAAAAGTGTGAAAGATTTAACTTATACTTTCAGGACAAAGTGTCCTTTGTTCAGACTGTGACCTTCGGAAAAGTCCTGTTATGGACTGGTGGTACCCTGTTAATGAGAGGCAAAGATGATCCTCCTATCTGGGCTGAATTTCTCCAAGTTGTAGAAGAGTAGGTGCTCTGGGTGATCTTGATGCTGCACCCTATCTGCTATGTGTTGGATCTTGGCCTACCTGGTTGCTGTTTGGCTGCCTGGAATCACTCATGCTTGTTTACACTGATATTTCAGGTTTTCCTTGAAGGAAGGGGTCATTCTGGAAATTCTGAAAAGGGCTGTGATTAGACTCCTCCTGAAGAAACAATCAATTGACCCCGACACTCCAGGAAACTATGGGTCTGTCTCAAACCTTCCCTTTTTGGGGACGTAATCAAGAAGGTGGTGGTGGCACAGTTTGAGGCTTATCTGGAACAAAATGACATCTATGAGCCTCTTCAGTCAGGACTTAGGCTGCCCACACCACTGACTGCACTCATCAGAGTGTTCCATGATCTCCTTACTGCAAGAGACTGAAGGCTTTGTTCCATCTTGGTCCTTTTGGATCTCTTGTTGGTGTTTGACACAGTGAGCCATGGTGTGTAGTTGAATCACCTAGGGAACTATGTTTGGGTCACCAGCAAGGTTTTGAGCTGGTCTGAATCATTTATCACCATGAAGACACAGCAGGTGGCTTGAGGTAATTCCATCTCTAGACACACAATTCTCCATTGTGGTGTTCCCCAAGGCACATTTCTTGCCCCTCCATGCTGTTGTTTTCTATGTACATGTTGCCACTGGGTGAGATCATATGACAGTAAAATGCTGAGTTTCACTTTTATAGTAGGATTCACACTAGGATATGTAGTTGTACAGAAGGCTTGAAGCCCATTTAAGTGCAACTTCCACAATGCAAGATTATTCCCTACCCTGATTTAGCAGGAGCCTATCTAGTTTTAATTTAAAGGTATCAATGGATCCCACTTCCACCACTTCTCCAGGTAGGGAATTCCATGAGGGTATGATTCTCTGTGTAAAGTAACCTCTTCTGGAATTTCGTTTTGGGTTAGTTAGCATAAGTCGATAATCATGGCTTCTGAGTTTAAACTCCCTATGATTGTGTATGAGACCCAAGTCAGACATTAATGAAGAATCCGTAGATACTCTGAACATCTGCATAAGGTCACCTCTGGTTCTTCTGAGTTCCCATGAATATAGATTCAGTTCCTTCAATCTACAATCATAATCAACATTTTGGAGATATTGAACCATTCTTGTTATTTTCCTCTGGACCCCCTCCAGTTTGTTTACATCTTTGTGAAGGGTTGGGTTCCATAATGGCGAGCAATAGTCCAGATGGTGCTGGACATATGCTCTATATAGAGTAATAATGCAAGCCCTATTTCTAGATGTAATTGACCTTGTAATAACTGGCTTACATTGTTTACCACAGAGAATAGCAGGTTATAATTAGCCATTATAACCTGCGAGTTATAACGGCAAGCACGAGCCTGCAGTTCTTTCCCCTGCACTTCCCCTTCCTCGTGCTGCAGTGCTCCACTTCCAAAAACATACATCCTCACAAACAAATCTCCTCAGAGAGACTTTTGTGGTGACAGAACTACCAAGCAATAGTAATACAAGGAACACTGTTTAAATGTCAAAAAAAAATTGAGCTTTAAACACAATACCTAGCATGCCCAGTGACTACTTTACTTTTTTTCCCTTTCCATCTCTGTAGAAACACCATCTGCTCATGACATCTCAAGGCCAATTAGCATACTCTGAAGCAACGACTCCTTCATTAGAAAATCTGCGTGGCAACACTGCTCCACAGAAAGAAACAAAAGCCACAGAAGCACTGAATAAACAAATAAGTATAAAAATCACTATTTAGAACATTTCTTACAAGTAATCTCTCGTTACAGAAAGCCTTTCCTAACTCGTCTTGTTACAGCGAGCCGTTTCTTTTTCTGCAGCATACAGCAACTTAACAAATAAACATTAAAATGAATTTAATGAGTGAAATCTTTATAATTATCTGCTCTTGATTTATTAAACTTTGCTTCGGTAACAAGTAAAGTTAATAAACTTACAAGTTTTTAGACATTCATCCAAGTGTAAGGAAATTTGCTTTACTGTGCATGTATACTGTTTTTTTTTCTCTAGCTCATTGGAAACAACATAAGCCAGCAATTACATAAAACAATGCATGGGGTGGTGTGCTAATGATATTATTGTTGTTTTTTCCTACTTCAGTACAGTGTTTACTGAACTTTAGGTCATTTGTGATGAGAGTGCCCAGATCATTTTCACTTTTGACAGACTTCAATTGTCTGCCTGCTAATGAACAAGAATTAAGTGGGTTTGTTTCCCCCAAGTGCATATCAACACATTTATCAGAACTGAAAGCCATGCCATTTGTTACGGTCCAATGTTCTAACTTAACAAGGTCATTCTTAAGCATAATGGTCCCTAGGTCCGTACTTACATCTGCCGTAAGTTTTGTATCATCAGCATATTTTATAACAAAGCTATCTATGTTTTATTAAGATCGGAAATAAAAACTGTAAATAATGCAGGACCTAAGATGGACCCCTGTGGCACACCACTTGTAACATGGCCCTCAATGGATTTAAATCCTCTTATTCTTACTACGTGAGCTCTCTCCTTTTACCAAGCATCCACCCAAGCAATTAGTGTTTTGTTTATTTTCAATTTCAGTCTCTTATCTATGAAGATGGAGTGGGGAACTTTATCAAAAGCCTTGCATAGATCCAAGTAAATCACATGTACAGATCTTGTCACTTCCAGGAGCGCACTTACGTTTTCGTAGAAAAACCAGGTTAGCAGTAACACAAGAGCTCTGTTGTCTGAAACCACGCTGAAAATTATCAACGATATTTTTTGTTAAGATTTCATTGTCTAACCTAGCCTTAATAATAGATTCCATGACTTTTCCCACAACACTTGTGAGACTAATATGTCTGTAGTTAGCAGTGTTGCCTCTGTTCTCCTTTTTGTAACTTGGGACAACTTCAGCTAGTCACCAGTCCTTTGGCACCTCACCAGTAGTTGGGGACAAATTAAATAATTTCAACAGGGGGTTTCAATTTCTTTTAATATTGCTATTATGAGTCCCTATATTGGGATGTAACAATGTTAGACTGCTTAGGACCATATACTGAGCAAAAATAAGTATTAAATTCCTGGGCAATAGCCATAGGTTCAGTTATCACAGAGTTGTAAGATTTAAGAGGACCAACTAAACTAGATGTGCATTTTTTGTTATTAACATAAGCATAGAAGCATTTGCCTCCATCTTTAATATGTGCAAGTTTGAATTCTATTTCACATTTTTTATATACATCTTGCAAAATCTTAATGCTTCTTTATATTTATATTTATATTTATATTTATATTTATATTTATATTTATTGTAGGTGTTATTGTCTTTCTTTAGGGCCTTGTATGCTCTTCTCTTAGCTGAGAGTGATTTCTTTACCTTAGTTGTAAGCCACATGAGTTGTTTACCTGTTTTGCTATAGAGAGTTCAATTGGGTATGTGTTCATCACTAAATACAATGATTTTAGTTTTGATCTTTAACAGAGTTCATCAACAGTATTAAAGTCCCTATTCCAGTCCCAGTCATTCAATTCTTGTAACATGGATCTGAAGTCAGCTTTGTTAAAGTCCTTAACTATGGTAATGCCTACTTCCCTAATTAGATTTGAATTGATAAAAAAGGAAATAGTGTTGTGGTCGCTATTAATCAGGGGCTCATGGATTTCAACCTCATGAATTTTGTCAGGTAATAATAAGATCTAATATGTTATTCCCTCTAGTCGTTTTATTAATATAGTATGTTGCTGCAACCCATTGGTAATGCACATACCCAGGATAGCCTGTTCTTGGGAACTGGAGGCAGTATAGTCATTCCAGTCTATCCCGGGGTGTTAAACTCACCAGTTAGTATGAGTTCCTTGTTATCTAATTTACCATTGATATCATTCAATAGTCTGCTACTATCAATTTGACTAATATCTGGGGGTCTATAACATAAGCCAATTAGTAATTTATTAGTTTTATACCACTCAGTTTCTACTCAGAGAATTTCATTGTTTGGATTTTTTTTATACTAACATACTAAAATGCAAGCAGAATAGGCCTAATGGTCTTTTGTGTCTGCTAGTTTGTTCAGTACCCACCCTGGGAGCTAACCTCAGTGCCCCCCTCACCCTCTCTGGCTTCTCCCTTCCCAGTCATCATTATCAATTTGTCTGAATTTAATATTGTCTTTTAGAAATATTGCAACTCTTCACCCCATTTTTTCAGTTCTGTCTTTGTGAACTAGATTGTATCCTGGAATGCTTTTATCCCAGTTTGATGTTTACCCCACCATGTTTCTGTTATGGCTGCGATATCAATATTTGCTGTGGTTAAGATTAATTCTAACTCTACTTTCTTGATTGAATGAAAGCTTCTAGCATTAGTCAGACACAGCTCAGCTCAGACACAAAGGGCAACCCTAGTAGGCATATGCCAAGTGCAGTCTAGCCCCTAGCCTTACTGTCTGCTGAGCTTCACTGATCTTCACTGACTGGGAGGGAGACCCATTATGGAGGGAAGGCAGACTCAGACAGCTGCAGAAGCAGGGATTCCTTGACAGCAGTTCTACCTGGCTGATTTCCCCTTGGAGTGCACAGTCCAGGCTCCTATCTCTGCTGAGGTGACTTCTCTCCTTGACCGCTCTGCTTAGACCCAGCCAGTGGCTGATCTCTCAGCATAAGAAGCAGTTGGAACACTTACCCAGAATTACCAGCTGCTATATGTAAATCAGCATTTGTACTGCTGTACCACTACTGAAATAGTGGTCGACTAATAGAAAGCTCTCAGCTGGAAGCAGCAGCTCAGACACAAAGGGCACCCCTAGGAGGCATACCCCAAGAGTGGTCCAGCCCCTAGCTTTACTGTCTGCTGTGCCCACCATTGAAATAGTGGTCAGCTAATGTAAAGCTGTATAAAGCTCTCATCCAGAAACAACCAGAAGCAACAGCTCAGACACAAAGGGCAACCCTAGGAGGCATACGTCAAGTGTGGTCCAGACCCTAGCCTTACTGTCTGCTGAGCTTCACTGATCTTCACTGACTGGGAAAGAGACCTTATCTTCTCCAGTCTCTAGTTGTGCTACTAAGTGGCAGACCTTAACAAATGAATTGTTTTTTACAACAAGAAGAGTAACAAAGGTTCTGCCCTCCACCCTACCCTAATCCCACCACCCGGGTCCTCTTCCTATATAGGATCTGCATGTCACCACCCACTTCCTACCTGACCTGACTAGGCAAAAAAAAACCTTAAAAACTTCAGAAAAATGTTTTTCCCTACCTTTCAATTCTCTCCAGCAGAACAGCTCAGACACAAACGGAAACTTTAGGAGGCATACACCAAGTGCATTTAAGCCCCTAGCCTTAATATCTACTGAGCTTCACTGATCTTCACCTGAGGGAAGCTCAAGTAAGAGATTTAAATTCTCCCATGCTCTTACATGCAGGTCTGCCGACTGAAGCACTACAAGCGGAACTCACAGCAGCATAGCCCCATCCAGGTTCCATCTCATTGGTGGCGTCTACTCTCATCAGTGGCTTCTGCTCTGCAGCAGTTCCCTGGGTTCTCCAGCATTTGAGAAGGGTGGATATTGTCCTGCAGCCAATGGATCAGTCCCCTCTCCCTCATAGCAGCAGGGAGCTGGGATGAAAGGACCATAGACATGTTTTTTTATTGCAAGCAACAGGTACTCCACAGAGCTCTTCTGAGTCAAAGGGCAGAACAACTGAGCTAGTAACCAGATTCCTTCTTACCTTGCAGGAGTACAAGCTAGACCTCATTGGTTCAACAGCTACCTGATTGTGTTCTGCAGCATACAGGGAACAATCAGATATGCCCACCCACCCTCTCCAGAGTGCTCTTGCTTTATAGGCATGAAGCCACACTTGATAGGAGGTAGTAAGGTACAAAAAAAAACAACTCACTGTTCTGTTTTCTTTTTCATCCACACTTCCTGACAAGCAACATGAATCAGCACTATCTCTCAACTAAAACAAAACAAAACATGGATCTTGTCAGTTGGGAAAACTGCAGTGCACTGTACAATAGGATCTGCAAATGGCAACCAGGACCCTACCATGCGTGCTGAGCCACAGCAGATCTTGCAGTCCAACTACAGGATGCTTGGACTATAATATACGACCTCCAATACAGGGAACTCTATAGCACACCTCCTCAACCCCCCCACCACCAGTACCAGCATGTCAGCCGGGGACAGGACTCAAGGCAGGGCCCAGAGACTGGCAGGCATTAAGGAAAAAGAGGCATCATAGGAGGCCCAGGAAGGAAGCCAAAAAACAGGAACATTTCCAGACCATCCAAACAAAAAACAGGTTCACTACACTGCTACCAACCACAAACAAAGTAATATAAGGTAAAGAAATCAAACCACCAAAAAAGGCTAAGACGCCAATTAAAACCAATACAAACTACAATAAAAACAAAATTACTAATACTCAAAATATAACCAACAACAATACCAAAACCAAATGCAATAACAACAAAAATACTAAAACTTAAAATAAAAATGAGACAAATATAAACAAAAGCAAAATTCTCATAATCAGGGATTCCATGATCCAAGGAGTAGAACACCACTTAACACAAATGTTAAAAGCAACATTGTGGCAAAGTGTCTACCAGGAGCCTCTGCAAGTAGGGACATAACCGCAGCAAGACAATTGTGCAGGAATCAGGGGATGTTACACATATAACAATACACCTTGGTACCAATGACTTGGCAAATCACACAGTTCTGGAGGCCAAGAAACTCTTTGCGGACCTGGTCAGCAAACTTTCTTCCCTTCTGTCCAAATTAGCCTTCTCAGAAGTGCTGCCAGTGTGGGAAAAAGCACCAAGCAAGTCAGAGAGATTGAAGTAGGTAGGCAAATTCAACTCATGGCTGCATGATTGTTGCCAAGACAAGGGACACCACTACATAGGGAACTGGCACAACTTTTGGGAAAGAGCTTTTTTAAAATATGATGGATTGCACCTAAACAGAGAAGGTGTGTGAGCACTCAGACAAAAGTTTGATGTCTATACAGGTAGTTTAAACTAAATAAAGGGGAGTGTGATGCAGGTCAGACCCCTGCCATTGGTGGGCTGGTCATCACTCACCAAAATGTCAAATGCATGCATACATCCTCAGTAAACAAATCAGAGCCAACATCCACCTGAACCAGCAACCTCCATAATCTCTTGGCTGGAAAGAGCAAACTGGAGCAGTCCAGGAAGAGGGTACAACCTCACACCAAAGAGCATGTACATTCCTGGAAGACAATGGTTGCAAATACTAGGAGCCTAACCAACAAACCTCCCAAACTAACAGCCATCTTGGAAACAGAAAGGTAGGACTGGGTGGCTGTAACAGAAACGTGGTTCACGGAAAACCACGGATGGGATACAGCCATTCCCAGTTACAATCTGTTTAGGAATGATAGGCAGGGTAAAAAGGGTGCGACAGCTTACATCTGCTAGAAGGAAACAAAAGTCACAGAAGTAAAAGGGCAACCTGGGGACTTTGAGTCACTGTGGCTAAAAGTAGACACAGGCGAGAGAAAACCTTTCAGAATCTGCATCGTGTACAGGTCCCCAAGTCAAGGAGATAAAGGAGACAAAGACCTAATAGAGGAAATCCACAAAATGTCTGATAAAGATGAAGTAATACTGGTGGGTGCCTTCAACCTACCAGATATTAACTGAAGCACACTAACAGCAGCAACAACAAGAAGTAGGGACTTAAAACCCAACAAGGGGGGATGCCATTCTTGATCTTATCCTCACAAACTCAGAAAGGATCAAGGACAACAAAGTGGGATGTCATATGGGCAACAGCAACCATCGCATGGTAAGCTTTAAGGTAAACATAACACAGGACACCAGCCACTCACACATAAAGGTGCTATATTTCAAAAAGGCTAACTTCAAAAAAATGAGGAACAACGTAAGTAGCCAGTTAATGGAAATAGAGGTTGAGGAGGTGGAGGTCATGTGGGGGAGACTCAAGAGGGCAATAAAGACTGCCACAGATCAATGTGCCAGATGGGTCAGCAAAGCAAAAAGAAAAAGAAATCCTCTATGGTTTTCCAAGGAAATGGCTACCACAGTCAAAGAAAAAAAGAAGGCATACAGCATATACCAGGAAACCAAAACTGAGAAAGACTGGGAGTCATACAAGGAAAAAATGAGATAGTCAAACAAACAAATTAGAAAGACAAAAGCCCAGACAGAGGAAAAGATGGCAGAAGGGGCAAAGAGAGGAGATAAATCATTTTTTAGATGCATTAGGGAACATAGGAAAACAAAAGGGGGGATAGTAAAGATTGCTACTGAAGAATGGAAATGCATCAGACCAAGAGAAAGACAAAATCCTCAAAAAATACTTCTGCTCGGTGTTTACCAAAGAGGACCCAGGGGATGACCAAGAGAAAGCCAAAATCCTCAAAAAATACTTCTGCTCGGTGTTTACCAAAGAGGACCCAGGGGATGACCCAGCCCTGAAAAAACACAACACCCCAGGACCAGGGGTAGACATGAGTCCCTTTACAGAAGCCAAAGTATGGGAGGTACTAAATAAACTAAAAGCAGACAAAGCCATGGGGCCAGATGAGATGCACCCCAGAATCCTTAAGGAACTATGGGCAGAATTAGCAGCCCCTCTGGCATTTCTATTCATGAAATCCTTGAAGAGCGGTGTGGTACCCGGAGATTGGAAAAAGGCAATAGTGGTTCCACTTCACAAATCAGGCAGTTGCGAAGGGGTTAGTAATTACAGACAGTGAGCTTCAATTCTATAGTAGGGAAACTAATGGAGACACTACTCAAACAGAGGATCATAGCATTCCTCAAAACTAGCAGCAGACAAGACCCTAAACAGCACAGTTTCACAGCAGGTAAGTCATGCCAGACAAATCTGCTCGAGTCTTTTGCCTACGCTACAAAAATAGTGGATGATGGTGGGGCAGTGCATGTGGTCTAACTAGACTTTAGTAAGGCCTTCGACTCGGTTCCACACAGAAGGCTGGTAAAAAAGCTTGATCACACAGGGGTTGGTCCAGAAGTAGTCAGATCGGTACAAAACTGGTTACAAGGCAGAACCCAGAGGGTACAGGTTAATGGAGTGCAGTCAACGGAAGGCAGGGTGACCAGCAGGGTTTCCTAGGACTCAGTGCTAGGGCCTGTGCTCTTCAATGTTTTTATAGCAGACATCATTGAGGAATGAAAGGTGTGTCTGTTCACAGATGATGCCAAGATATGTAGCAGGGTGGACACCCCAGAAGAAGTGAGCAAGATGGAAGCTAACCTCAAGAAACCAGAAGAATGGTCTGGAGTGTGGCAGCTGATATCTAATGCCAAAAAGTGCAAGGTCATGCACATCAGAAAGAAAAATCCAAGAAAGGAGTATTACCTAGGAGGCAAAAGACTGACAGCCTCAAACCAGGAATGAGATCTGGGAATCATAATCTCAGATGACTTGAAGGTTAGTAAGCAGTGTGAGAAGGCAACAATGGAGGGCAACAGAATGCTGGGTTGCATTGAGAGGGGCATCATGAGCAGAAAGAGAGAGGTGGTACTACCACTGTATAGATCACTGGTCAGGCCTCACCTGGAATACAGAGTCCAGTTCTGGAGGCCTCACCTCAGGGAGGACATTGACCAGGTGGAAACAGTGCAGAGAAAGGTGACGAAAATGATTCAGGGTCTGCAGTACATATCCTACGAGGAAAGACCTAAGGAATTGAATATGTACTCCCTGAAGCAGAGAAGAGAGAGAGAGAGGGGACATGATTGAAACATTCAGGAACATAAAAAGCATTAACAAGGTACAGGCACAGGAACTTTCACTTCAAGAAGAGCTTCAGGACCAGAGGACATGACCTCAGGCTGCAAGGAGGGAGAGTCTCTACCAACACCAGGAAGTTTTTCTTCATAGAAAGAGTGGTGGACACTTGGAACAGCCTGCCCCAAGAGGTTGTGGGGATCAACACTGTGGGCGGATTCAAGAATGCATGGGATAGACACAAGGGAGCCCTGACAACAAAGGGCATCTGGAATGTCAAAATAGGACTAAAACCAATGGGCAGACTAGATGGACCTAGCGGTCTCCTTCTGCCATCAACTTCTATTTTTTTAGTCAGTAGGAATTTAAGTTTGGAATTTGGGCATGGTTGAGGTCTTCCCTTAATACCCTTATTAGATGTTCTTTTGATGATCTCCCCCTTATGCCCCTGAGTTGTTAGCTTTTTTGTTCATTGGTAGGCCCATTAATGGCTTGATGTAAAATGTTGCCTAGCAGATTGGCTCCGCCCTTTCTCAGGCAGAGACCATCAAAACTGTATAGTGAGCTGTTGTTAGCAAATTCCTACCATGTTCTTACACATTGGATATTTTTCTGAAGGCACCATCTACATAGCCAGTTATTATAACTTTTAACAGTTCTTGATTTATTCCATGTTGCCTGAGGGACTAGAAGGATCTCAGATAGTATTATCTTTGCATTTAAATCTTTCAGTGTTTTTACCACATTTGTCATATCCCTTACAATGTCTTCAACTCCTGCTTTGTTAATACCATTTGTGCCAGCGTGTAGGATGACAGTTTTGGGATTTATTTCATTCTGCAGTATACCTGGCAACATTACTGTGTTGTCCTTGATAGTAGCCCCTACATAACAGCAGCTAGCTACATTTTGTTTGTTACCATTTGTGGAGTACCTGTCAGTATACCTAATATAGAGTCACCTAGAATAAAAAAACTGTTCAGTAGTAGTATTTGCTGTAGTGTTAGTTGCATCAATATGCACGACATCAACCTAGTCTTTACTAGGCGGTGGGGGTTCAACTGTTATAGTAATTGGGTTTCCACAAAGATCAGTGAACTGGGTGGCTACCATAGCAGAGGGTTGTGTAGAGAAAATGTCATAAGAAACTACATCAGTAGGGCCAGACTTTGTAGAGCTGTCACTTGAAGTACTAGCAATTGGAGAGCGCATAGCATTAGACATAGCTACACTAGGTGGTGATTCGTTAGAAATTTCAGCCAACTTATCAGTTAATAAGGGGCTTAAAGGATCAAATGTATTTGTTTATTTATTTATTTATTTACTGAGAGATCAGAATTACAAAGCTTTGAGTCAGAGACACCTTTGCAAAGGCTCCACGTCATGGAAGTACAAAACAAGAGAAATGGACAATACAATGAAAGGTAGTACAAATGAATGTGGAGAGTAAAACAGCCCAGAGTTAAGTGTGGTACAACAGTAACAAGGAATACACTGAAAGGTATTTCATCTAAATGCGGAGGGTAAAACAACCCAGAGACAAGCATGGTACAAAGGTTTCAAGCAAATTAAGCTATTGCTTACATTGAATTTTCTAGGCTGTTACAAGGTTTCCTAAACCAATAAAACCGATACGTAAAATAAAGGCACAATACATCAGAAGAATCAATCAGAGTAGAGGGAGAGGAGAGAGTAGGAAGGGGGGCAGAAGGCATAGGGGCTTGGCTTGGCACACCAGTAGAAGATGGGTGACTATGCAAGTGGTCAGCTGGGGCCAGTCACAGGTAAGGGGAATGACAAACAGTTCAGCTTTCTGACTTTTTTTTCCTACTCTCATACTCTGTATTTGATACCATTCTTCATCATTGCTGCTTATGGGCTCTTCCTCTCTACTTCTTTTTCTAGTATTACTACACACTGTATGCACCGAGGAATTCACCTGGTTTATGGGGGCCACTGGAGATATCAACAATTGCCCATCAGATCCGTTTGAGTTATGCTTTACAACATTTTGTACATTATTTAATGTCCCCCTGGTGGAAGGAAGTAAGGGTAGTGACTTAGTGGTTTTTCTGAACATCTCTCTCTGCTAACCTTCTGGCCATACTTTGTTGGCTCTGTTCAATGGTCTTAATTCTTGAATTAAAAGAAGAGATTTCTTTAGCCATGTCATCATTCTCTTTGCATTTCCTACATATATACGGTAACTTTAGAAGGGGGAAGCCACTAGGGCATACATGTCACACTTAAAACATTTTACCCCTACATCCCTTCCAATGTCAGTATAGTATCAGCCATATTATTCTAACAGGACAGGTTGTAAGATCAGCACCTATATAGAAAAAAGTACTTGGGGTAAAATTACCTTACTACAAGAGAAAGACTTCTCAATATTACTCCTAGCCTTGCCACCTCCACCATCAAACAGCACGCGGTTGCTTCACCTGTGTTTGCTCTGCTTGCATTTGAAGCTGGGAACCTGGAAGTGGCTGAACAGGTCAGGTGACCCAAACTGGTCATTCAGCTAGCTTGCCCCCAGAAAACTACCATTCAGCCCTTAAAAGTTATTTCCTGACTGGTATTTGTGCACAGCCCCTATCACCAGGCTTCACACTGCCCAGAGTAGTGCATCCCTAAGAAATATAAAAGAAACAGGTGCTCCGGAGGGCAGGAAGCACTGTAGTACACAAATAGCTCAAGGGTTGCAACTCCCTACTCACTTCCTGATACACTTGTGGTATCCAGGAACCAGAGCAATGACTCAAAGAATGGTTTGTGCACCCCTGCCAATTCTGTCTCACACCAAGCTGGTGTCTCACAGCAGTTGGACAGGGTATATTCCATAGCTTTCCCTTTGTGGTAGGGACCTGGACAGGGGTCATCCCCCTTTACTGACATTAAGGATCTGGCCAGCTGGTGGAGATTCATTAAGTGGGGCCTGAATGTGCTGCCAGCCATCATGCTGATGGTGGATGGGGTTTTCTTTCATGTTTTATGGTCCATCCCACCTCTCCGACATTGGGCCACAGTTCTAGCAACACTGTTGATGCATTAGGGTTATGTGTATTAGGGCTATAAATGGCACCAATACTATTTCTGGAATACTACGAACAGTAGGCTTCCTGAATATTTAGATGCCCTTCCTGGATAGTTCACTATTCGGCCAGTATTTGGGAATGACTGTTTGGTGAGATTTTCAAGTCTCGCAGAGCTTTCTTGGCCATTCAAGGCTGTTTCTGGAGATTATAAGAAAGCACACCATGTGACTTCCTCACTCTGAGTTGGTAGAGGACAGGAGACAGAAATTTCTGAGAGCTAGCTCTGCAGTACTTCTGATACCTTAAACTTGCCAAAAAAGAAATCATTTTTTTGCTCCACAGGCGTATTTGTGGTCAGTATTATTTGTCTGATCAGTGTCAGAAAAAAACTAGTTTTCACTTTCTGACTGGATATGTTTGTCCTTGCTGCAGTGTTCAGTAACGTGGATTAAGAGGGCTGTCTGCTGACACCCCTCCCACACTGCTCTAACACACAGCTCCAGTAGTTTGAGTTTTTGGTGAAGCACATTTTGTATTGTATTTTGTTTTTTTTCTATTGTCCGGTTCCAGGCTTGGTTCTGTGCATGACTGAGAAGGGTGTTTGCTAACTCCCCTTCCTGTAGCTCACTATGTATGTCTTGCCTGTGTGTACATGATATTTAAGTGTGTGAGGCTGCACCCTGCAGGTGCATGATTGTTAGAAACACATTTTCTGAATCAGTCTGCTGCAGTTCTCAGTGGGTTAGTCCTGACTCACTGAATTATTTTTGTTAGTCATCCGGTTCCAGTCTTGGATACTTGTACAGCTGAGAAGTGTGTTGGTTGACTCCCCCCCTTCTGTAGCTCATTGCATCCAACTTACTAACATACTAAAATGCCAGCAGAATAGGCCTAACGGTCTTTCGTGTCTGCTCGTTTGGTCAGTCCCCACCCTGGGAGCTGAACTTGTTGCCCCCCTCACCTTCTCTGGCTTCTCCCTTCCCAGTTCTGGATATTCTCGCTGCACTGGATTTTGCTTCCAGAACCCTTCCCCTGTACCTGTCCCACCCCATCTTGAACCCCACTAACATCTCTGCCTCCACCAGCCCCCTGGGCAGCGCATTCCATGGCTCCACCACCCTCTCAGTGAAGTAGCACCTCCTCCTTTCTCCCCTGAATCTTCCCCCTTCCAGCTTCCACCCATGCCCTCTAGTTGCCCCCTCCTTCTTCCTCTGAAGCACCCTGACTGCTCCTCCCCTATTTACCCCCTTCATGTACCTGAAGACCTCTATCATGTTCCCCCAGTCCCTTCTCTCTTCCAATGTGTACATATTTAGCTCTTCAAGCCTCTCCCCATAAGTCCTGTCCCCCAAGCCCCAAATCATTTTGGTTGCCCTCCTCTGGACCCTCTTCAGGAGTTTAATGTCCCTCTTTAAGTGTGGCCTCCAAAACTGCACGCAGTACTCGAGGTGTGGCCTTACCAAGCAGTTATACAGAGGGAATATCACTTCCCTCCTTCTGGAGGTGATCCCCCTAGTGATGCATCCCAGCATCCTGTTGGCCTTGGCTGCCGCCCTCCTACAAGTCTCTGAGTTGTTGATTTTGACATCCACCACCACCACCACCCCCAGGTCCCTCTCAGCCATTGAAACTTGTAGCATCCCCCAACCCCACCCAAGGTGTACACTTGGCCCGGGTTTGTGGCCCCCAGGTGCAGTACCTTGCATTTCCCTGCATTGAACCTCAGCTACCACTTTCTAGACCATCTTTCCAGAGCCTCCAGGTCCCCCTGTAGGGCCACCCTCCCCTCCTCCCCATCCACCACAACCCCCAGTTTTGAGTCATCCGCAAAGAGACTCATCTCACTCCTGATACCAGTCCTTATGTCAAAGACGTAGGCCTCCAACTTGCCTATACATGTCTAATATGTATTTTTTTCATGAGGCTGGGCCCCACATGTATGTGTACAGCTGTGTGTATACACTCTTGAATTAAACTTCTGCTGTTCTCAGCCAGTCAGGCTTAATTCACTGAACTGTTGTTCTCATCTGCTTATGGGCTTGGATCCCTGTACAACTGAGGGGCATGTTGGCTGAATTCCCCCTTCCAAAGCTCACTGCACATGAGCTGCCTCTGTGCGAAAAATATATTTTTTTCATGAGCTGGCACTCTATGTGTGCATGACTGTGTGCAAACTTTTTTAAATTAAACTACTGCAGTTCTCAGTGGGTCAGGCTTGATTCGCTGAGTAGTGGGTGTGTCATCCAACAGTTTCTTGCTTGGTTGCACATGTAACTGAAAAGATTGTCCTCTTCTTCCCTCTTCCTAGTAGCAGTGTTTTTTTTGTTTTATTTGCTGCTTTCTGTGGTACAGTATAAGTGCTAGTGTTGGCATGTGTGCTATTGTTGTTCCACAAGCATTAAGTAAATCCATCATCACACCACAGGCACTATATGGCAGTAGCTTGTGTTTTACACCGTGGCCTCTAGTGACCTGATCTATCATGTCCTAGCAGTCTCACAAACATGCATGGTCCAGCGCCATAAAAATACCTACACCACTGGCCTCGAGCAGTGAAAGACAGGGTGACAAACCAACAAAAGTGCAGGAGAGTACCACTGTGCTGTCCCTGTGTCACCAATCCCAAAATAATCTATTTAGAACAAAGGAAGCACTGGGGGCAGTAACAAAGCACAAAACAGAGTGAAGCATAAAGTTGCCAATGCTATTTATTTGTGCTAAGGCTGGAGGATGCTGACAAAGCCTCAGTGTTTTGACTGGAAGCTGGTCTTTGTCAGGGGCATTTTGGCAATATACAAACACACTATAAATATACAACCCTTCAAGAAACACACCACAAATAAATTAAGTTAAAATAGATGAAACTGAGATGCCTTCTCACATAACAATCCACAAATAACCTGACCAAGCATTACAAAACATCATAGATCAGTTCATAAAGCGGCACCAGACAGGATGCAATGTAATGCATTGTAGAATTACTACAAAATGCTGCAGTATGCTTCATGGAGCACCGTAATTCAATGACAATTAAGCACTCCTGTAACGCAATATTTTATGCATGTCATTTACTGCAAAGTACTGCATTGCATCTTGTCTTGCTCCATTGCATGTTATTAATACATAATCCAGTTCTATAGAAGGGGGTAAGATAGACTACATAGATGATCATAGATTGGTGTCTTCCCAAATTCAATGGGCTCAAATATTTTTCTCTCCAAGCAAGCCTTCTAGTTCTGCTAGCAGTGGGCATGGTATTATTACTACTACTACTACTGCTACCAGTGTCATCCACTGTTCCATCTGCACAGGGGAAGAAAACAACTTCTGGTGGGGGACTACATTGTTAGGATGGTAGAACTGGGGGAGGGAGGGGAGAGGAAGGTAATGTGCCTGCCAGGTGCCATGGCTTGGAGGGACAGAGAACGAATCCTCAGGATTGCGGGAGCAGCTGCATGGGGGAGGGAGCTGGATGCCATTGCCCACCTAAGGACAAATGACCTGGCTGGGAAAGGGATCAGAACAGTGCAGGAGGAGTTTTTACAGTTGGAGAGGGGCCTTAGACAAGTAGCACACATGGTAACCTTCTTGGAGGTGCAGCCTGTCTATAGCATGGGTGAGGCTAGGGTGCTCCACACTATGGGATTCAATCAGTTGTTGAAAAATGGTGCAGAGCTCAGGGGTTTGGCTTCAGTTGGGATTGGAGGTCCACCTGGAGTGATGCAGGCCTATACTCGCATGATGGTCTGCATCTGCCCAGGAGGGGAACTAGGATCCTAGGTGATCGGTTTAAATGCTTCATTGGCAAGCATTTAAACTAGCCAAGGGGGAGACACTGAAAAGGAGCAGGGAAATCCTATCCCCCCACCAAAATATCAGGGTAGTTACTGAGGGAAACACCAAGATAGAAACGTCGACAGGGAGAAGGGCAGGGGTAAATGGAGAAAATGACAAAGGCAGTAAGGACAGGGATGGGGCAAAAAAGGGTAAGGCCATCAAGAAATGGAGGGTAATGAGTACCAATGCCCATAGTCTGGGCAACAAGCTCCCTGAACTGGTGGGCTTGATGGAAGAGGGATGCCTGGATATTGTGGCAGCCATAGAAACATGGTACACAGAGAACCAAGACTGGGATGCTAACATACCAGGGTACACAACCTACAGGAGAGACAGGAAAGGTAGAAGAGGGGGAGGAGTAGCTCTCTATGTAAGGGAAGGAATAAAAGCAATGGAACAAAAGAGTAAACAGGGAGGAAAGGAGGCACTGTGGGTCACCCTAGAGACTGGAAATGGCACCACAATCCGTACAGGGGTTGTATACAGACCCCCATCTCAGAGGAAGGGAATAGACAAGGATATGATAGAAGGCATCCTTAGGATGGCAGAGAAAGGGGAGATATTGTTAATGGGGGACCTGAATATGCCAAATGTTAACTGGAGCACCTTTGCTGCAGCCACATTCAAGAGCAGGACCACTTGTGATGCCCTACAAGGAGCATGCCTCAGACAGCTAGTGTTGGAACCCACTCGGGAGGGAGCAATCTTAGACCTTGTACTCTCAAATGGAGACAGTGAGAGGATCTCAGATCTAGAAGTGGGTAGCCATCTGGGAACAAGTGACCACCAAACACTGTGGTTCATGATAACCTCAGCTGCAGAGTCAAGCCATACAAAAGTGAGGGTACTGGACTTCAGGAGGGCTGACTTTGTCAGAATGGGAGTATGCCTCAGAAAAGCACTAGCAAACAGGCAAGAAGGAGGGGTGGAGCAACAATGGGAAAACATCAAAACTGTCACCACAGAGGCAACAAGCCTTTGTGTGAAGCAAATAAACAAATCAAAATGAAAAAAAAAAAGCCACTATGGTTCTCAAAAGAGGTGGCGGGGAAGGTTAGGGAGAAAAAGATAGCATTTAGGAGGTATAAGGAAACACAGAAGAAGCAGGACAGAGAACTGTACCAGTTAAGGCAGAAGGAAGCAGGGAAGGCAGTCAGAATAGCAAAGGCCCAAACTAAGGAAAAGATAGCCAACTCGGTTAAGAAGGGGGATAAAACGTTTTATAGGTACATTAGGGAGCATAGAAAGACAAAGAGAGAGATAGTGAGGCTGAATAGAATGGACAGTGGATGGGCAGAGAGGGACAGTGAAAAAGCAGAGATACTGAATGAATACTTCTGCTCAGTATTCACAAAAGAGATGGGGGGAGGTACATAATCCAATTAACAGAAGCACTCTGGATAGGGGGGTAGATCCCAGTCCTTTCATAGAAGAAAGGGCAACACAGAGAAAATTAAAGGCATGATTAACTGCAACTTGAAGAGAGTTATTTATTTGTTATCATGCTCATGTGGTTGCTATTATGTAGATAGGAGAAAGCGTAAGTTTAAGTTCCGGATTTATGAACATGTGAATAAAGAATAAAGAATAAAAATTTATCCCATGCAATTGCTGCACATGTTCATGGACAACCAAAAATACAACATAAGATTTCATTTACTGACATTAAAAGTATACCATACAATAGAAGAGGAGGGGACATTGAGAATATACTTAATTGCCACAAACAGAATTGGATATATAGACCTGGAGCCTTAAAATATCCTGGATTGAATGGAAAGTTTGAAATTGCACCTTTCCTTTTAAAAAGAAAGAAAATAGGAACATCCATTTTTCTTTTAGGGGTCCTTTTCCCTTTCTCCCCCTTCTCCCCCTTTTTCCACTTGTTTCTTCCCCCTTTTCCACTTGTTTCTTCCCCTTTTTCCACTTGTTTCTTCCCCCTTTTTTTCCTTTCCTTTTACCTCTTCCCCTCACCCCTCTTTCTCCTTCCTCTCCCCCAGTCTAATGGAAGTTCATGTATATGTGTGTATATGTATATCTGTGAATTAGAATTGTGACATCTTGAGTATTTATTGTATTCATTATGCATGTTTGTAAAAACTTTTTATTCTGTATATCTTACAGGGTGTCCCCCACTGGAAAGCCGGAACACATGAGGAATAAATACAAAGTTCCTTGGAAGCAAATAAAATAAAATATGATGTTAATGAATGTTAAAAGCAAAAATGTAAATTGAATAAAGGCTTTTAATTTTTATTTATCCACATTTGATGTATTAACACTGGGCATAAAACACTTTAGGTTGCATGGTTGCAACTTAATGAAGTTGCAATTCACGTTGGTTTAGATGACACGTGACATTTAAATGAAATGATATTTAAACACCAATGTAATGAAGGTTGATTAGCTCTGAGGAAGCCCTGTAAAATGGGTGATATGTAAGCAGGCAGTGTGCATGCACTGCAATCGTTCTTTTTGTTAGTTCCACACTACAGCTGAAAATAAAATGAATTAGTTGAATTGGACAGTTTCTTTGTCTTTTTCTTTTCAAGAACCCTGAGGTTTGGTGAGTGCGGCTACTTATTAACAGTGGTTCTGAAAGAACTCCAAAACTGAAGGTGGACAAAGCAATGGGGCCTGATGGGATTCACCTCAGAATTCTAAAAGAATTAAGGGGAGAACTAGTGACACCACTGACTACCCATTTTAACAAATCATGGGAGGATGTTATGGTACCTGAGGACTGGAGGAGGGTAGATGTGATTCCCTTTCACAAAGGTGGGAACAAGACAGAGGCAGGAAACTACAGACCTGTCAAGTCTGGCCTCTGTGGTAGGGAAGATGATGGAATCACTTCTGAAGGAAAACATTGTTGAGTACCTAGAGGCCAGGGGGGCTACAGGACCTAAGGCAGAATGGATTCACAGAGGGATGGTCATGTCAGACAAATCTAATTGATTTCTTTGACTGGGTGACCAAAATAGTAGACCAGGGAGGGGCTGTGAACATAGCCTACCTAGACTTTAGCAAGGCATTTGACACAGTCCCACATAAAAGATTAATAAACAAATTAGCCAGCATGGGAGTGGGTCCCAGGGTAGTAGCCTGGGTAAAACATTGGCTGGACAACAGGGCAAGAAGATAATAGTAAACGGAGTCCAATCTGAAGAAAGGGGGGGGGTTACTAGTGGGGTACCACAGGGTTCAGTATTGGGTCCAGTCCTTTTTAATGACTTTATAAGTGACATTGCAGAGGGACTGGAAGGAAAAGTATGCCTCTTTGCAGATGACACAAAGATCTGCAACAGGGTTGATACACAAGGAGGTGTGGAAAGGATGAGAAGGGACTTGACAAGGTTGGAGGAATGGTCAGAAGTATGGCAGCTTGGATTCAATGCAAAGAAGTGCAAAATAATGCACTTGGGAAACAGAAGCCCAGGGGAAGAGCACACAATGGGGGGGGGAGGGGGAGGTAGTAACAACAGCAAAAATGGAAAGGGACCTGGGGGTAATCATATCAGATGACCTTAAGGTTAGCAAGCAATGTGAGAAGGTAGTAGGGAGGGCTGGGGGGATGTTGGGATGTATAGGAAGAGGCATCACCAGCAGAAAACAGGATGTTGTTGTCCCTCTGTACAGACAGTTGGTGAGACCCCATCTGGAGTACTGCATCCAGTTCTGAAGACCCCATCTCCGCAAGGATATTGACAGGATGGAGGCAGTCCAGAGAAGGGCAACTAAAATGATGCAGGGTCTGCAAGAGAAGCCATATGAGGAGAGACTAAAGTAGCTTAATATGTACACCCTTGAGGAAAGGAGGGAGAGGGGGGACACGATTGAAACTTTTAAGTATCTCAGTGGAATCAACAAAGTCCAAGAAGTTAGCATCTTTCAGAAAAGAGATGTGCAAGAACAAGGGACACAATTTGAAGATAGAGGGGGATGGCTTAGGGGCAATGTGAGGAAGTATTTTTCACAGAAATGGTGGTGGATGCATGGAACCACCTTCCTGAGGAGGTTGTGGGGTCTAAAACTACGGGAGAATTCAAGAATGCATGGGGCAGACATAAGGCAATTCTTGTGGGGGGGTAGCAAGAAATAGGCTGTCAGTTAACTAGGATCTGCAGCTTATCCAGTAGGTAGGGAAATGGTCGGACTAGGTGGGCCAAGCAGTCCTTATCTGCCATCAAAGTCTATGTTTGTATGTTTCTATGTTCACTGTCACATCATTCTATGTCAGTAGTAGGAAGGTGTTAGAGTTTACATGCCTTGTGTAGGAAGTAGCAGCAGCCACCACTACAAGTGTTCCCACTGCTGTCACTATGACTGCTACATCCCCAACCAGTATGCTTCCCACCACCACCACCAGTGCCCTTCTTGCAGAAGCCACCCATTACCAACTGTACTGTCAACACTGCTGCAGCCACTGCAATCACTGTTCCTATGCCCATGGCCACAGCACCTACTGCCCCTGTAACTGTGACATAGAAACATAGGCTGGAGACTGGCATGGTCTCGGAGGACTGGAGAAGAGTGGACATAGCCCCACTTCTTAAAAGTGGTAGCAATGATAAGGTAGAAAATTACAGTCCTGTCAGCCTTCTGTAGTAGGGAAACTGATGGAAACACTATTAAAGGAAATGATCGTTGAACATCTGGAATCCAATAGACTGTTGGACCTGAGGCAGCATGGCTTTGCAGAGGGTAGGTCATGCCTGACAAATCTAATAGATTTTTTTGACTGTGTAACCAAGGTGTTGGATCAGGGATGCAGGTGGTGGATGTGACCTACCTGGACATCAGCATGGCATTTGGCACATTCATCATAGGAGTCTGGTACACAAGTTGGGTAGCATGTGGGTGGGCAATAAGGTGGTAACCTGAGTAAGAAACTGGTTTGTGGATAGGAGGCAGAAGGCGGTAGTAAATGAATTTCACTCAGAGGATGGGAGAGTGACCAGCAGGATACCTCGGGGTCAGTACTGGAGCAAGTCCTCTTTAATGTCTTCATTAGCGACATAGCTGAGGAACTGGGAGAGAAAGTCTGCCTCTTTGCAGATGGCACCAAGATCTGCAACAGAGTGCAAACTCCAGGGGGTGCAAAGGATGTAAAGAGATTTAAAATGGCTGGAGGAGTGTTCAAAAGTTTGGCAGCTAAGGTTTAATGAAAAAAAGTGCAAAATAATGCATTTGGGTCACAGAAACCTGGGCGTGGAGTACAAAATGGGGAAAGAGGTACTTGCAATGACCAAGCTGGAAAGGGAACTGAGGGTAATCATATTGGATGATCTGAAGGTGGCCAGGCAATGCCACAAAGTGATCAGGAGAGCTAGTGGTATGCTGGGGTGTAACATAGGTAGGGGTAGCACCATCAGAAAAAGGGAAGGGGCGTTGCAACTATATACTGTAGGTCATTGGTAAGACCCCACCTGGAGTACTGTGACCAGTTCTGGAAACCACATCTCAGGAAAGACATAGGCAGAGTAGAGGTGGTCCAGAGGAGGGCTGCCAAGATGGTACAGGGTCTCCATCAAAAGCCCTATAAGAAGAGGCTAAAGGAACTAAACATGTACTGCCTGGAGGAGAGGAGGGAGAGGGTAGATATGATCGAGACCTTTAAATACCTCACAGGGGATGAGTAAGGCAAAGGAGGGAGGAAAAGGTGCTCTAGAACTAGGGGTCATGATATGAAGCTAGAGGGGGGGGAAGATTCATCCTGGAAACACGCTGTAGTCCTTCCTGTCCCCAAGGGTGGTGACACATCCACTCCTGGTAAGTATCACCCCATTTCCCTCCTTTCTACCCATGCCAAACTTCAAGAACATTTAGTTCTCTCTCAACTATCACCCTTCCTCTCTGATTCCTCCTTCTTCATCCCCTTCCAATCTGGTTTTTGGAAGAACCACTCAACAACCACCTCCCTACTCAGGCTTACTGACTCCATCCTTTCAGGTGAATGATGGCCTGATCACCTCGGCCATCTTTGTCGACCTAGCCAAAGCTTTTGACACTGTTTCCCATCCCCTGCTTCTTGATTCACTCTCCTCAGCTGGCCTTGCTCCATCAACCATCAACTGGTTTAAATCCTACCTCATTGGCAGGGCCCAATCAGTGATAATCCTTGATTCCATCTCCCTTCCACTCCCCATCAACACTGGTGTCCCTCAGGGTTCAGTGCTTGGTCCCCTACTCTTCTCCATTTTCCTTAATGATCTTCCCACAGCCTGCTCATCCTCTTCTATCCACATGTACACTGATGATACTGTTTTGTACAGTTCTGGCAAAAACCCTGCTGCTGTGCAAACCAACTTACAGCATGACTTCAACTAAGTTCAGCTCTGGTTTGCTTCTCATCAACTTTTTCTAAACGCCAAGAAGACAGTCTCAATGACCTTTGGCACCAGGCAGAGACTCTCTAGGCTCCCGACCCTACCCATCTTCCACTCCCTTGCTGGGACCATCTTGGAGGACACCTCCTCATTTAGATAGCTGGGGGTTTGGCTTGACCAGCACCTCAACTTCTCTGTGCATATTGATGTGATCCTGAAGAAACTGCGCCCCAAGCCTGGTGCTCTGTACAGGAATTGTAGTTGCATCCCGCTGACTGCGGGGTGCGAAATTGTCCAGAAGATGATACTCCCCATCTTTGACTACTGTGACGCAGTCTATAGTGCTGCTCCCAAATCTTCACTGACCAAGTTGGACACTCTCTTTAACTCCTTCTGCCGCTTTGCTATCTACTCCCCTTCCCGCTCCCACTACTGTGAACTCTATCGCTCTCTAACCTTCCTTCCACTGTCTCACAGACGCATCTCTCACTGTGCCAAACTAACCTCCAAATTCTGGTTCAGGGGGCTCCCCTCCTATCTCTCATTTTCTCTCTCTGCACTCCACCTCCCCCCACCCACTCTCTTAGATCAAATGATGCCCGCACCTTGATGGCTCCTCACCGCTCCACCATCATTGGACAGACTGGTTTCGCCCATCGTTTCCCTAAAATTTGGAATTCCTTCCCCCCTGAAATATGACACTCCTTCTCCAACTACTCCCTTACCTCTGCACTACACAATTACCTTTCCCTCAGCTGTTCCTGCTTTAACACACCTTAATACCTATCCCCAGTTTCTGCCTTTCTACCATGACCCCCCCTCACAGGGTTCTCAACATCCTGAAGGAGAAAATCAGGAAATGGCTACCCTTTCTCCTCATATTCAGTTCTTGCCTCTCCTCCTCTCTTCTCCACCTGCCCTTCTGGGTCACCAGTCTGCACAACCTAGCCCCATCCTTTTTACTCCAACAGTACTTGTGTACTACCTCGAGCCTGCTCCTGGTACACTCATGCACTATAAATGGTTCTATCGCATTATGACTGTTTTGTACATTTATATGTTCTTTTGTTATGATTTTGGACATGTATTGTAATTTACCCAATGTTCCACTACTGTTTATTGTACAATACCTTGTGTTCCAACTGTTGCAGAATCTTACAATGTTGTATTGTTTGTACTACCCACATACTACTGTAACTGATCATCCTTCACAACCTTATGTAACCCTTCCCCCCAGGTCGCACTGTGAGATGAGCAACTTGTTGTTCAGTGTGCCCTCCTGGTGAAACATTTCAATAAATAAAAAAATTAATAAGGCTCAGGGGGAGATGTGAGGAAATACTTCTTCACAGAAAGAGTTGTGGATGCCTGGAACAGCCTTCCAGTGGAGATAGTGTGGGCAGAAACAGTGGTGGGATTCAGAAAAGCCTGGAATAGGCACAAGGGAATCATATGGGATAGGAAAGGGGTAGAAGAGAAAGTGCCATAGACCTAGAAGTGTCTGCAGTGAAAGCAATCACAAACAAATGGGCAGACTGGATGGGTCACGTGGCCCTTAACTTTCATCAGTTTCAGTTTCTATGTTTCATAGAATCTGTTAGCAGATAAGGCCCACTTGGCCCACCCAGTCTGCCAATATTTTTCCCGGCCTTTGTCACCGCAGACCCTACCTGATCTCCATCTACTTCCCTCCTTGCTTTTCTACCGAGATTCCTTTGTGCCTATCCCATGCATGCTTGAAGTCCGTCACTGTTTTTGCTGTCACCACTTCTGCTGGAAGACTGTTTCAGGTGCCCACCAATCTTTTCAGTGAAGAAGTACCTCTTCACATCCCTCCTGAATTTCCCCCTTCCAGCTTCATTGCATACTTCCTGTTCTTGTGCATCTTCTCTTCTGAAAAATACTCCACTCCTGTACCTTATTCACCCCCATGAGGTATTTATAGGTCTCTATCATGCCCTCCATCTCCCTCTTCTGCTCAAGGGTATACATATTGAGAACCCTCAGTCCAGCCTTGTAACACTTCTGTTGCAGAATCTGCATCATTTTAGTTGCCTCTTCTGGACAGCCTCTGTGCTGTTTACGTCCTTCCTGAGATGTGAGCTCTAGAACTTGACACAGTACTCCAGGTGGGGTTTCACCAGTGATTGATACAGTGGTAACACCACATCTCTCCTTCTGCTGGTAACCTCCCTATGTACCCCAGCATCATGCTGGTCCTGCCTACTGCCTTATCACACTGCCTCACCACCTTTAGGTAATCAGATATGATTACCGCAAAGTCCCTTTTCTGTTTAGTGACCATCAATACCTCTTCCCCATTTTATACACCACCTCTAGGATTCTGTGACTTGGTGCATGATTTTGCACTTTTTCACACTGAAACCCAGCTGCCCTACCATTGATCACTCCTTGAGTTTTCTCAGGTCTCTACTTATTCTCTTCACCCACTTCAGAGTATCTACCCTATTGCAGAGTTTGATGTCCTCTGCCAAGAGGCATACCTTCCCACCCAGCTGTTCTGCAATATCACTCATAAAGACACTGAAGAGTACTGGTCCCAGTACTGAGCCCTGAGGTACCCTGCTGGTCACTTTCCCCTCATTAGAGTGAGTTCCATTTATAACCACCCTTTGTCGCCTATCCATCAACCAATTTCCTACCTAGTTTACCACCTCGGGTCCCACCCCCAAACTGCCCAGTTTCCTTATAAGCCTCCTATGTGGTACGGTGTTGAAGGAATTGCTGAACTCTAAGTAGGCCACTTCCACTGCTCCACCATGATGTATTTCCCTTGTCACCAGTCAAAGAAATCAATCAGATTTATCTAACACAACTTACCACCCACCCCGAATCTGTGCTGCCTCAAGTCTTGTAATCCGTTAGATTTAAGATACTCCACAAGCCTTTCTTTTAGCACTCTCTCCATGTGACCAAGAATACCCTAGAGTGTTGACCCAATGCAGTGCCTGATATAGTTTTCACAGTGCTGTGTGTGTGGTGTGGAGGATCAAGGGTGCCAGGCCCACAAGTAGCTTGTGGTGCATTAGTGACAGAACTGTGTTGGTTGTTGAAATGTTGTTGAGATGTGTATGGTACACCAGGTTTGAAGGGGGTTAATGACGTTGTTTCAGTGCTTTTTAAGCTATCCTTAAAAGAAAAACACCTTTCCTGGTCAAATACTGAATATCCAAATATCTGGGACATGAATATCGAATACTTAGTCGAATATTCAGGAAAAGGTACTCACACAGTCCTAGTGTGTATGCACAACTTCTCATGAGGGAGCAGGCTTCCCTGCCCATCATGAGTGGGTTGTTCATTGCTGAAGTCTGCCATTACCATCCCCTAAGCTGGGTCATACCCTCTTAACACTCCGATACCAGCTCACTGAATCCACTCTCAAACCCAGATAACCTTCTACTAGGTAGGGTTGCCACTTCTGGATGAGGCAAAAACCAGATACTAAACCACTCCCTAAACTCTGCCCCTGCTCCACCCCTTTGTCAAAACTGTACATTGTATGACCTACCCACTGGTGCAGTAGCAGTACGACTGCTTGTGGAACTGAAGACCCATCTTCAGGAGTGAGCATGGGATGTTAGATGGTCAGCCAGGGGAGGTAGGATGAGCGTCTGAAGGACAGCTCTCCTCTGTGGGATTGGGTTGTGGTTTCCCTGGCTCTCAGCAAGACCCAGTGAAGACTGGATGTGCAACAGCCTGGGCCACTCTAGAGCTGGGAGGTGACAGAGGACATCTGCGGGTTGTGTGTGGGAGGGTGTCTGTCCTGCGCTGATGTCATTGTATGTCCACACCTCCAGGGGACAACGCAAGAGGAAAAACCCTGAGCAGCAGGGCAGAAAGAAGTCCTTCTACCCCACACTGAATGACACAGCAGTCGACCCTGGGAACGAGCTTGGTTGATCTCATTCTCCCTGAGGGCAAGTCACCCGTCCAGGTTCTGGGAGGCTGTCAGGGGATGCTGGTGTCAGGCATGGAGGCACTGAGCTGGGGAATATCCTCACCTAAAGCACAGAGATAAACAAAAATGAAAAAAAAAAAAAAAAAGACAGTGCATTGTTCCTCCACCTCAGTCATTTGTTAAGTCAGTGAAGACTTTAATGGAGAAGTAAAAGACAATACTTAAAGCAGCAGTTCAACAAAACTGTTAACATACTGTGCCTGTTAAATTACATTTTTTTAGGTTCTTCTATTTATTTTTTTAATTGTTTTACCAGGTAAACGTACAGAGATAAAGGAATCATTTATAGATGTGATCTGTGGCGGGGCAAGGGCAACACTATAAATAGTATACAGGGATATATAATAAAGAAATTGTTTGCTTTCTTGATATCAGCAACATACAGGATCTGAGGCAGCATGGATTCACCAGGGGGCAGTCATGTCCAACAAATCTGATAGATTTCTTTAACTGGGTGACCAGGGATGTTGATCAGGGTGAAGCGGTGGATGTGGCCTAAGGCCTTTGACACTGTTCCACATAGGAGACTAGTAAACAAGCTGGGCAGCCTAGGAATGGGGCCAAAGGTGGTAAACTAAGAAAGGAATTAGTTGGGGGATAGGCATCAGAGAATGGTGGTAAATGGAGTTCACTCTGAGGAAGGGACTGTGACCAGTAGGGTGCTACAAGGATCAGTACTGGGACCAGTCCTCTTGATGGGGCTACAATTGATTATGTACTCTCCTTTAAATACCTTGTCACCCAGCTTGACAGGCACCTAGGCTTCCCTCAGCACATAGATGCTATTCATAAAAAAACTCCACCCCATGCTTGGTGCCTTTTATAGTAATAAAAGTGGTATCTCTTTACCTGCTTGCTGGGAAATCATTTCAAAGATGATACTTCCCAGCTTTGAATATGGTGACATAGTTTACGGTGCTGCACCCTTGTCCACTTTGGCCAGACTGGATCCCCTCTTCCACTCCTTCTGCTGGTATGCCTTGTCCTGTCCTTCCCATACTCACCACTGTTCTCTGTACTCTGATCTCTCTCTCCCTCCCCTCCTTGGTAGATCGTAGCCTACCCACTGTGCTTCCTTCATCTCTAAATTCTGGCAGTCCTCCCTCCCTCCCCTCTTATCTCAGTTTTCTTCTCTCCCCATGCCTCCTTCCTCTTACTCTCTCCATAACTCAAGTTATATAATAGGAGTTTGCTGATAACCTATCTGATAAAACCCCAGATCACCACTAGAGACTGGGATGCATAGGGAGAGGTATCACCAGTAGAAAACAGGAAGTTATTATCCCTCTGTACAGACAGTTGGTGAGACCCCATTGGGAGTACTGTGTGCAGTTCTGGAGACCCAATCTCCACAAAGACATAGATAGGATGGAAGCTGTCCAGAGGAGGGCAACTAAAATGGTGCAGGGTCTGCACTGGAAGACATATGAAGAGAGACGAAAGGAGCTTAATATGTATAGCCTTGAGGAAAGGAGGGAGGGGGGGACATGACAGAAACGTTCAAGTACCTCAAGGGAATCAACAAAGTCCAAGATAGGCATCTTTCAAAAGAGGTGTGCAAGAACAAGAGGGCACAATTTGAAGATAGAGGGAAGGCTCAGAGGTAATTTAAGGAAGTATTTTCACAGAGAGGGTTGTGGATGTATGGAACGGCCTTCCGGAGGAGTTTGTGGAGTCCAAATCAGTGGTGGAATTCAAGCATGCATGGGACAGTCATAAGGCCATTCTAGGGGGTGGGGGTAGGAAGAAGTAGGCTGCTGGTTAACTAGGATCTGCAGCTTATCCAGTAGGTAGGGAAATGGACAGACTGGGTGGGCCAAGCGGTCCTTATCTGCCGTCAAATTCTATGTTTCTATGTTCTATGTTAGAGACTTACAAGAACAAAATGACATGTACTCAGTGGAGAATGGCACCATTTATCAGCACTTTGTCTACGCAAGTGCTGACATCTCCTATTACTACTATGTACATGTCAACATGCAGCAACCTAACATACCGAACTACATTTCAACTAACATCTCCCACCCATCCCGTATCATTTAAATCAAATTAAAACTGCATCACAACATTAAAGCCGCAGCCCTTTCAGTTTTAATTAAATAGTTGACCAATTTACAATGTACGGAAGTACATGCCCCCGCTTTGCCTTGTTATACTTAAAATCAGAAGAAACTGACAGGGGACATAAATAAAATAATTAAATCACATAAAGCGTCTCGTGCCCACACACGACAAAATGGAATGAACTCCTCAAATAAAAAGTAGAGATACACACCCTAAAAGACAAGCCACAAAAATGGAAAACAGCAGAGAAAAACATAAAGCCACAACAAAAATGAACAGAAATATCTACCAAAACAGTAGGACTACATTCAATTCAGACAGAGAAAAAACGCAAGACAAAACTATCTGTAACATAAAAGAAGAATACATGGATAAAGAAATTCTGCAAATAATGAAACAGCTTGAAGAAGATACAAAACCTCTCATTGATCCTAACTCAGCCTCAAACAACGAAAACATACAAAATACAAACATAAGTGCAACATCAACTTTACTTTTTCTGCAAGGTGACTACAATACAATAAATAAATATATAGATACAGGCAAAAAACAAAACACCAAAAGAAAGGCAGAAACTGATATACAGAAACTGAAAACTTTTCTAATTGACATGGATTTCTTCATTTAATTGTACCACAACATCTCAGCAGAGTATTTAGTTCAATTGCTCTGACACTTTTTCATAAACCTTAAAAACAAGATGGTACACCTTACGAGCCCTTGACAATAAAATCAATATTTATAAGTATAGACAGATACTTGAAGGACAATTTATATCCCCACATCTGCAGGCTTCCCAAGCTGCTCCTGTGGCCTTGGCTCTCTCTGAGCAGGCCACAGCTAACATACCACCCGACTGACCCCCGGACAGATTCAGACAGCCCATCTGCGGGCTTCCCAAGCTGCTCCTGTGGCCTTGGCTCTCTCTGAGCAGGCCACAGCTAACAGACCACCCGACTGACCCCCGGACAGATTCAGACAGCCCATCTGCGGGCTTCCCAAGCTGCTCCTGTGGCCTTGGCTCTCTCTGAGCAGACCACAGCTAACACACCACCCGACTGACCCCCGGACAGATTCAGGTACGCACCGGACCTCCGAAACTCATGGTTTTGAATGCCACTGTTTTGACTGGATGCCCAGTGGAGGAACCAGGCACTGATTGGCAGCTTTACTCCTTGGCTGATTTTCCAATGCCTGGCGCTTCCTGATCTCAGGGAAATCTCTTTCTGTGCTTTGTTCTGGACTGAATTTTTGTTAATGTAATCTACATATGTTATGCATCAATTTGTCTTACTTTACCTGCCAGCTTAGCTAGTCTATTACAAGCCACTAGTCTAGTCTCTAATGTTACTTAGTGCTTGACAAACTGTATTGTATAGTAGCCGATGTTTGACTCTTGACCTAGCTACTGAGCAAGACTGCTGCAGTTTTCCATTTCTGCCCTACTGACAAACTCTGCCCCTTCCCCACACTGGTCACTCTGCCAATTATTAATTTCTCTGCCCCACTTGTAATGCTGTCTCTAAACACCTTACTTTCTTCTCTGCCTTACCTACAAACCCTTTCCTTACACCCCCACTGCTGCTGTCCTCCTCAGACGTCCTGGTGCCAAAGCACAGACCCCCCATTAACTCCTCTTCTAGCTCCAAATAATTGCCCTGCATTTACCACCTCTTTACCTCATGCTTTGTTTTTCCCCATTGCCTGCCCCCCACTGAGCTTGCTATTGTACTCTAGCTGTATTTAATCCTCCCTGTTTCCCTCCTTGTTCCACAGACAGCCCATCTGCGGGCTTCCCAAGCTGCTCCTGTGGCCTTGGCTCTCTCCGAGCAGGCCACAGCTAACAGACCACCTGACTGACCCCCGGACAGATTCAGACAGCCCATCTGCAGGCTTCCTAAGCTGCTCCTGTGGCCTTGGCTCTCTCCGAGCAGGCCACAGCTAACAGACCACCTGACTGACCCCCGGACAGATTCAGGTATGTCCCGGACCTCCGAAACTCATGGTTTTGAATGCCACTGTTTTGACTGGATGCCCAGTGGAGGAACCAGGCACTGATTGGCAGCTTTACTCCCTGGCTGATTTTCCAATGCCTGGCGCTTCCTGATCTCAGGGGAAATCTCTTTCTGTGCTTTGTTCTGGACTGAATTTTTTCACCCACCCCCGCTCCCCCTCCTCCTCACAATATTAAATAGACCCTTACTCCACCCCTTCCTCAGTCTAGCAGCAGATTGGTCACTCCACTGATGCACATTTTCATGCTATTGGCCTCCCTGTCTTCAATACCTGACTTGACCCATTTTCTCACCGCCCCTTTTTAAAGCAGTCCCACCCACAGGATCACACATTTGCTCTCAACCTTTTCTCCAGTCACTCCATCTAACTCCTCTCAATTACTGCTCTACCTGCCCTATTGTTAGGGACCTCACCCTAATTCGACTATATACCCTTCCAACTATAAACCAGCTAGCAGTTAAGCAGGCCAGCAACACCAAACAAACTACCATGGGGGTGCAACCACCTACTACTACTCCTCACTACCTCTTTTGACATTGCTGGTACCATACACGTCCTTTTGTAATTTTGGACTCCCCGCTGTTCTGTCTGACCCTTTGTATGAATGCTCTTTATTAATCCTCGCTTTCCTTCTCTCCCTCAGCCGAGGAACTGCCACCCAGGCTCCCAGCTCCTAAGCCACGGGATTCCCAGCTACCGGGTGGTCGGCGCCCCTCTAGCCGACGCTCGAGCTTGCAGACACGGACCCAAGGTTCTACAAAGTACGGCAACTGCCGCAACCAACTGGATTGCACGCGCCCTCTCAGACCACGCTCTGATTGGTCCCTGGTGGAAGCCGGCTTCTGCTTTTTGATTTTAAACCCTAAAAATGTTTATGTTGGGACAAATGTTAAAAAGTCGAAGTGTTAACCCAGTCTGTAATTGAAAGGACTTGAATTGTGGTTTGGGAAAGAAATATAGTGTTTACAGCCCTTTCCCTGCATACGTGCACTGGCCCTAGACACTTTTGGGTGCCAAAGTAATACATCCTTTTGTTCTGCAAATTTTGGACTCCCCACTGTTCTGTCTAACCCTTTATGTGAATCCCTTTATTAACCCTCCTCCTTCTCTCTCAGCCGAGAAACTGCCCAGGCTCCCAGCTCCTCAGCCGCAGGATTCCTGGCTACCGGGTGGTCGGCACCCCTCTAGTCGACGCTCAAGACCGCAGACACGGACCCAAGGCCCTACAAGGTACGGCAACTGCCGCAACTTTTTCGACCACCCCCCCCACCTCCACTGATTATTAAATACAGTAGCTCCTGCCAAAATATTAGTCCACGTCCCCTGGCGCAGTGCCCCACCAATAGAGACTTAGCTCGTGATCCCCCTCTTCTCTGTCCAGCCTACGGGATCCAACTCTCAGGGCCTCGCCTTACTAAAACGCATAGGCTCTCCTTGGCTGCTCCTTCACCACTAAATATTTTTTAAATGCTATCAAATTCGGGTCAACCTGGATCGGAAAGCTACTGATAAGCTGCATTAATCCAGCAACCCCACTGGCCGCTGGGCTAATTGAGTGGCTCCTTTTTTGAAGTACCATCATGTCGGGCCCTATATGGCTCCTTATACTGCCCCTTTTTCTACTGATACCAGCTGCCCAGCATTGGACACCTGAACTACCATCATGTTTGGTCTACAATGGCACCTTGTGCTGTATACCACATGGCAACTTATCCTTTAATTGCCTTCGTGATTCCAAGTACCAATACCTCGAACCCTGCTCTTGGACCACACATACCAGTAGTACTTGTAACACTTCCCCACCACGAGACCCACCTCCCACCATGCAGACTTCTATCTCCTTCCCACCTATTGTGGTAGGGGTACTAGCTCTTGCTACAACAGATCAGCTCCTCTATGGTGGCTACTTTCCAGTCCCTAAAAACATCAGATCTACTAGACGGGAGAAAGGCAGGAATTACAAGCGTATAATTAGCGCTCTTAGAAAAATCCTACTTATCCTCCTATATGTTCCGGAAGCAACGAACTCAACCCTGGCCCCAGAAGCTATTGCTTTACCAGCAGAACTAGCAAATTTAAAAGGAATAAGCTTCTTGCATATTAACATATATAGCCTCCTTAAAAGATAACTAATACAAACCTGGGTAAATCATACCTCTCCCTGACATACTTGTGATTTCGAAACTTGGCTTAGACAGCACCACTGATAGAAGTAAACATACCCAACTATGCCTTGTTCAAAGCTGATAGGCATGCCAGAGGAGGAGGGTAGCTATCTACGTTAAAGACAAATTTTCTGCCTTCTGCTTATCCTCGGCATCTGTCACCAGTGAATTCGAATGCCTAATTCTCAAAGTGGAAATTACAAAGACTACTGCACTCTGAATAATAGGATGCTACAGACCACCATCTGCTGGCCTACAGCTTGTGTCATATCTAAGTGACAAGTTGGGACAGGGGCTGCCAGAAACGATTATTTTAGGAGACCTCAACTTTGACTGGCTCTCTAACACAGCTACCCCCTTGCATCCTTCTGTGATGAACATGGGCTGATGCAACTTATTACTGAACCAACACGCTAAGCGTGAAGAATCCCAGTAAAGTACACTTTTGGATGTGCTAATGGTGAGCAAACCTCATCTCTTCTCCCATGCTGATGTCTTCTTCTCAGGCGCCTAGCGACCATTGTTTATTGCGGAGTAAGATCCACCAACAACCCAGCACCCATCAGCAAGTTCTCTATGAAAAGATCCAGGTGCAACTTCAATGAACATGCCTACCTAAATGAGCTATACTCCCCTCACTGGCAAGATTTCTATCTGGCCAAATGATTACGCAGCTTACAATATCTTCCACAACATTCTATCAAGGGCCCTTAATAAGTATGCTCCCTGATTAAAGTTTGAACTAGGACCAAAACCTGTAAATGGTTCACCTCGGATCAAGTCCTTGCTTCTAGAAAAGAGATAAGCTCTGGAAACGTGCAGACTGAACACTGAGAGGTTGGAACCAGTTCAGGAGACTTGCAAATTGATGTACCAAAACAATCAGAGAATCGGCACACTTCTAAATCCGAACTCGATCTACAAAGAGTCTCAATCAAGCTCTGTAACACAATCAATGATCTGCTAGGCCACCCCAGGAAATTCACTCCCGACCAAGATTACCCTGGCAACTTGACTATAACCGAAAAGATGGATATACTTGGCGTTCAATAACCACTTCGCTACTGCAGGCATGGCATTTGATAACTCCTCTGCAAACATACCTGGCTCCCAGACTGCCAGCCAACTGCCTGAATCTCCGATAGCTTCTCGCCTTTCCGCTTCAACCTTCCCCACTGAAAGAGGTAGAGGACCCTGCCTGTTGGATACTAGAAAAAGTGCTGGGGCCAACACCTTGACCCTTATTTCCTAAAATTGCCTACACGTACTAGCAATACCCATCACCCACCTTTAACTTATCCCTGTCTCAGGGCACTTACCACCTATATGGAAGACAGCACATGTCACACCACTGTTCAAATCAGGTGACCCTGGCGATCTCAATAACTACAGGCCAATTTCTCTCCTTCCGGTCCTGTGCAAGCTCCTAGAGAAAATTGTAAATGCACAGCTGAGGACTCACCTTGAGTCTAGGGAACTGCTAAATCCTATGCAGTCCAGATTCAGAGCTAGACATAGCACTATCTCAGCCCTCGCCAAAGTTACTAACAACTGGCAGGGTAATCTTGAGAGCAAAAACTTTATTTGTGCTGTTTTCCTTGATCTAAGCAAGGCTTTTGACACCGTCGACCATAGTCTGCTCCTCTCCTCCCTTCAAACCATAGGTGTGGACCCCTCCTCTCTGTGTTGGTTTACTGACTATCTTACAGGGCACCTTCAACAAGTTAAAGCCGAAGGAGGCCTGTCCCCCTTAAAAACTCTTCAAAGACGGGTACCTCAAGGTTCTATATTAGGGCCCTTACTTTTTGCAATCTATGTTAATAACATCGACTACTGTATAAAAGAAGCCAGTATCCATCTGTTTGCAGACGATACAGTTCTCTACGTGAGTCGCCCAACACCTGAAGCTGCCTGCAATGACCTACAGTCAGAATTCAACCTTTTGCAAAGCCAACTCCTCCAAAAAAAGCTACTCCTTAATGCCAAAAAAACTAAAGTGATGGTCCTCTCCCATTTTATCTGTACAGCTAACCCTGTGTCCAGTGGGACAGTTCCCCAAATTACCACAGTTCTAGGTGAAAAACTAGAATTTGTTACAAAATTCAAGTATCTGGGAGTTTGGATAGACCAAAGACTCTCCTTCATTGAATATGTCGAGGACTTGCTAAAACAACTTCAGCAAAGGCTTGGACTGTTTTTTAGAATCAACCAATTTCTCACCAGAGATACCAGAAACAACTGGTCCAATCCATTTCCTATCATTGGTTGATTACGCTGATTTCCTCATGCCAATGCCCCAACTCTTACATGGCTAAACTGGACACACTCTACCATCGAGCACTGAGGTTTGTAATGGGACTCCCCTTCGACATGCATCACTGCACCCTATATGCGGCAGTGGGATGGACATCACTAAAGTTCAGGCACCACAGAAACGCCGCTCTCTGGACCTATAGAGCCATCTCTAATAAGCTGCCTTACTATATCTCCTGAGTATAATTGGGAAATATGCATTAAGAAGTTACTCAGCTATTACACTTAAAGTACCCAAAGCAAAATCCCTCTTCGGCAGGGCAGCCATAAGCTTCGTGCTACCTACCTTATGGAACGATCTACAAAAAACCTTCAAATTAAGCACTCTAATCAGTACAAATGCCTTCAAGACGCTTTATTTCCGTACAATCAGAGAAGTATGTAACTGCTTCACCCACTCAGACCAGTACCGTGTCGTGCACCGGTATATAGCCACGCCTAGACCCAATTTTAAGTACTGACCCCCAGCTTGCTCCTCACCAGCCTAAATGTTCTCTCTCCTATCCCCTGTCTTATCAACACTAGGCCCGTCCATCCCCTTATTCTTCCTTTCCAACCTCAGATGGAGCTCACTACCTGGGTTGTGACATCCTACCATGCCCCGTGCTATAGCATTCAATCCCGGGCTCACATACTCCCTTTCTCCATCCACCTTCTCTACATCCCATTTTACCAACTCCTCTCTGTGCACCGTGCCCTCTAGCCTTTCTTCCCTACCTCCCTCCCCCCTACCTTCACCTCTACCTGGTGTATATTTTTATTTTAATTTTTTTTCTTCAGTTACTTCTTCCTGCAACCTTGATAACCTGCTTTATCTTCCTATAGATACTTCTATGTATGTAAATACCATGTAATCTGTATAATATCTGTATAATTCTATGTACATATGAACTTCTTTTTCTTCCTGTCTGTAAAGAGTATTATCTGTATTGCCTTGTAAATACCTGTGTTGACCTGTATATACAATTGTTCATGCTCCACCCAGGTCCATCTTGCAAATGAGCTTCTGCTCAACGATGAATGCCTGGTTAAATAAAGACTTGATTGATTGATTGATTGATTGATTGATTGATATCCCAAGGCCCAGATATTCAAAAGGGTTGCGTCATGCGCAATAGGGTTGCGCCAGCACAAGTCCGAAAATGCGCCATTCTGTGATATTCAGCGGGAGGCAGTTGCACCCCCAAAATCACGCTGAGCAATAGCGCAATGATAATGAATGTATGCTCAACTGACGGGGAGGAACCATGCATAAATGGCGCGGTCACGATATTCAACAACATCGCCATGCGCAATAGAAACAAAGCGGAAGTTGCGATAAGCGAAATGAGCCAAAATAAAAAGGAACAAGGGAGAGGCACAAGAACGCTACAGGAAGGCACATGTTGCTGAACTATAGCCAGCCACACAGGCAACACAGACACACAGGGCAGGACAGAGAAAGGGCACCTGGAATCCACAGGCACAGGGAAGGTGTGGGGAGCCACAGCCACAGTGCAGAAGGGGGAAGTGCCACACAGCACTGAGGCCACCACAGTTAGGAGTTCCCAGTGCAGGGGAAGTAGCAGCCAGGACAGTGGGAGGAACACAGAAACAGCTGCCGGGTGGGGTGAACACAAGCCAGGGACATGGCCAGTGCCACCATCCAGATGGAGGCAGTAATGAGGGGGGGTGAGAAGGCAGGAAGCAGGGGGGCACGGCCGTGGAAGGGCCCATCAGCGGTATGCCCCCAACAGGCAGTACTGAGCCCGCACCAGCTTCAAGCTGTACAGTGATACTGAGATCGTGGGCTGGTACCGCCTGAATCAGGCAATTCTGAGGCAGCTCTGTGAGCTGTGCAGTGATGTGATGCAGACACCCACCCGATGGAGCCATGCTCTGTCAATGGAGACTAAAGTGATAGCTTGCATGTGCTTGTTCACCACAGGTACCTTCCAGAGACCAACAGGGGACACCACAGGCATAACCCAGTCGGTCACGTCACGCCACCTCACCCAATTCCTCAGCACACTGCTGCCACATGCTGTGGAGTATATCCATTTCCCCAGCACACTGGCGGAGCACACAGCAAACATACAGGAGTTCCACAGGGTAGCACATATGCCTGGTGTGCTAGGGGCAATAGACTGCACCCATGTGGCCATCCGCACACCACCTGGCCCCGAGAGGGCCGCATATATTGATCGGAAGGGCTATGCTAGCATCAACTGCCAGGTGGTGTGTGATGCCAGGGGCACATATTCAATGTCTGTGTCACCCTGGGGAGCACACGATGCCTTCATCTGGCACCAGTCAGCACTGTGAGATTAGAGAGTGAGGACATCCCACTGGCACATAGTGGGTGAGTATGCAAACCACACGGACAAACTTAGGGCTTGGGAGGGGCATGGTCAGAGGTGACATGGGTAGTGGCCTACATGGCCCAGGGCAGGGCGATGCTGATCACCAAACTAACCTCCACCCTCTACACACAGGTGACAGTGGATACCCACTCTGTCCCTGGCTGCTCACACCATACCGGTGGCCCGCGACCCCATCGCAGCAATGCTACAATGAGGCACATGCCACCACATGTAATGTCATCGAGCGGGTGTTCAGTATGCTGAAGGCACATTTCCGTTGCCTGGACACCTCCGGCGGTGCCCTACAGTACAGCCCCTCAAAGGCCTGCGGGCTATTCCTGGCCTGTTGCATCTTGCACAACATGGCCAACGAATGTGGAATAGCTGTACAGGTCGAAAAGGGGGACAGCAATGGGGACAATGAGGACGCCAGTGACAATAGTGATGGGCAGCTCCCCCTTGGGCAAAGGACCCCCGACTGCTCTGGCTGGCACAGCTGCACTGGGACACCATCATGGAGGAGCACTTCAGCCAACTCAAGTAAGTCATGGGGCCATGTGCAACCACCAGTGGCAAAGGCACAACCCACAAACACACATAGACACACACCAGGGGTGCATGCCATCAAGGGAAGTGGCCAGGCATGGAACCACACACACTGCCAGAGATGGGTGAGGTCTAACATGGGACGTGGTCAGACACACACACACACACACACAACTCACCAGACATGCACAAAGGGTAGGAGGCACGCTGACCCAGAACGCCACCCCTAGTGACACACATGTCCACAGACCACCATGCCCACTGCCTGTCTTTGTGCATGTGTCAGACGCTGGGCACCATTGCACATTGGCGTACAGTGCAATGCAGGCATCATCATGCACATGCAACTGTGCACAGCAGCCAGGAGGGTGTGCAGATGGACTGTGTGTGCGTGCAGGGCCGGGTACCCACCCCTGCATTGCCCGCTGAATGACACAATGCACACAGGGCAGCATCAGACAGTAGCCACGCTGGGAGACAGGTCAGTCATGCGCCACAGTGCCCCGGCCACCACGGATGCGTGAGTGGCCCGGCCGAGACCCGCCAGCAGTGACAGACTGACCACTGGCCTCATGGGGTGGCTGATGGTCCCCAGGGGTTCTACTGCCAACGCGACCGTGCTCGTGCAGGGGTCTGCAACACACCGAACATCCTCGCCAGGCGTGCTAGGGATGCCCACAGCTGAACCCGGTGTTGACAAGGATGGTGTTGCATGACGTCGGGAATGGGGAGTGGACATTGCACTGCGCGGTGTCTGCAATGCATGGGCAAATAACTGTGTGCCCCCTGTGGCCATGGCAGCTGTGATTGTCTGTGTCAGCCTGTCAATGGCAGTGGTCACATCCTCCCGCATCCGGTCCATCCCTGCCAGGAGCAGAGTGGTTTCTCTGCTGCAACATTTCTCTGCCTGGTGCACAGCCGCACTCAGTGCATCCACTGCCGTCACAGGCCACATCTGCTGATTGACTGATGCTTGCAGTATGAGGGTGTACTCATCCAAGAGGTCACCTGCCTGATCGGCATGCTGTCCCTCAGGGTGTTCGTGGCCCTGATGCTCATCACACCTTGAGGGTGGGCACTGCACACCAAGGGGCCGAGCCTGGGCATGTCCACAGGTGGTGCACTAGCGCCGCCTCCACACTGTTACCCCAAGCCCATTGGCGACTGTTGATGCTGCTCCTCCAGCTGCCACTCCCAGGGCTCAATGGTGCGCCGTAAGTGGCGCAACAGTCCCACTGTCCTGTACACACACCAGTGCTACCCCACCGGTGCTGACAGGCACAGGCTGGGACTGTGATGACACGCAGGCCTCCATGGCGGCACCACCCACAGCCGTGATGTTACCTGCTGTGTGGCCATCCTGTGGCACACACGTGTCACTGCCCATGATGTTAGTGACATCATCATCGGTGACGGATCCGGCACCAGCCCGAGTCTCAGCATGCTGGCATCTGTGGACGCTGGCATGCTGGGACACGAGAAGGGCCTCCTCCGCACCTGCTCCACCAACATCAGTCTGGACGTTCAAGCAGGCCCACTGTCACACTGAGCTGCGTATTCCTGTGGAGGTGGATGGGCCCTCCTCCATCTCCATCTGACCGGCCTCAGTGGAAAAGCCTACCACTGCTGACCCATGCAGATGCTCAGGAGCTGTAAGGGAAAACAAAGTCACGTTACTGCATGTGGTGAACCTACCCTGCTCCCCCTCAATAGACAGACCATGACCTACCATGCAGTGACGGGCTACCACCCATCTGGAATCCACCACCCAGAACACCCTCAATGGTGCAACATTGCATGCTGCCAGCAACCTCTCCTCCTGTGGGGTCAGGCGTAGCACCTCTGGCTGTCCCCCACCTGTCACAGACCGTGCTGCCTTGATAGCAGTCACCTTCTCCTTAATCCTCCACCTGTCTGTGCCCATCTTCTTCTTGCACTCCTGCACTGAGTGCCGGTGGCTGCCATGTAGGTTTACAGCACGCGCCACCTCCTCCCATGCAGCAGCACGGCCCTGTGGTGTTCCCTGGCATCCGCTGAGAAGCGGCTCCTGGTCTAGGTAGGCCTCGAACAGGGCATCCATCTCAGCCTTTGTGAAATTTGGCCTCCTCCCACAACTCTGTTCCTCTTCCTCCACAACACGCTCGGCCATGAGTCAGCCTGAGAGAATGACAGGTGTTACCTGTGACTGTGCAGTCCCATGCATGTCCCAAAATCCACGGTCTATAATCCCAAACAGCATGCAACTCACCAATAGACTGCAGTAACAGACTATGGCCAGTGCAGCCCAATGTCGCACTTTCATAGTGCAACCCACGCAAATGAGGCAGGGTGCATCTTTAAGTGGATGCAAGTGCAGTGACTGTGCCATTGAATGGCTGATTAGCTGATTTGCATATGCCAGCTGAATATCACGCTGTTGCGCTTTGCGCAATTGTGTTGAACGTGCTAAGCCAAGGACGCAGTTCCGTGACATGCACAGTAAACACCTAACTGCGCATGCCCGGGTTGATGACGCAGGCGCCTACCATGCTGCTGATGTGCTGTGTGCAGGAGGTAATTCAGGGCACGGCCACCATTGTGCCAGTGACGCTACAGCGCTGTTCACCTATATGGCGCTGTGGCACTGAGGTGTCATAGGCGCACTCTGGGCAACAACACGGTAGGCGCTACAGGAGGTGTAGCACACAGGCTTAATCGCTTTTCACATTGGGTTCCAATCATGCCTGTGTTTGTCCATGCGCGGAGACTCCTGACACTGAGCCCTGACCTTTGCCCCATAGGCACCATGCTTCAGGCATGGGTGCACCATGATGCGCTGTTGGGGTGACAGGCGTGATGAGAATGGTAGCACTGTGCCGCGCGGCACTCTGCGTGGCAGAACTGCTGCGGCTCATTTGACAACTGAGCAGCAGAGATGGCGGCGGGCGTGCTGTGCAGTGGAGCCAGGTGGAGCTGGCAAACCTGGTTGCCATTGTGGAGCCACATGTTGGCCCGCTATTTGGGAGGCACCCTGGACAGGGCCAGAGGTCAGGTGTGGCAGAAGGTGGCCGGCGCCTGGAGGCCACCGGTATGGGGCGGATGTCAGAGCAGTGCCGCCACCGATATGGGGACCTGAGGCGGAGGGACCAGGACCTGCTTGCCCGCCTGTGGGCACATGCCAGGAGGGGCACAGTGCCATGGCCAGGTAGGTGCAACATCCATACACTTTTATCGTCCATACAGGTATCATGGTTGCATGTGTCTGGCACATGGGGGGGGCCATCCTATGTTGGCCTTGGTGGTATTATCAGGGTGTGGAGTGGGTGGGTCTGGCTGTGTGGGATTGCACACATATGGGGGCAGTGGGACTTTGCTACAGGATTGTACTGATGTTCCTCTCTCCATGTTTGCACCTTAGGCCCAGAAGAGAGCAGGCTGGCGAGAGAGAGGAGGTGCCCCCAGGAGGACCATCAGGCCGGGAGGAGTGAAGGTCCACAGAGGCGCAGGGACCAGCCTGATGATGGTGAGTGCCTTACATCCATGATTACTATTGCATGCTGTGTAACAGGGCGGGCATTGGGGCATGGCCACCATCCATTGACACCACTGCGATGCACGCAACTTTGTTACAGTCAGCACTGTCAAGTGGCACTGCATGTCTGGGAGTGCATCAATGGTGGTCCATGCGTGCACCGGGCACATGGCTGTGCCACTGCCTTCACACCGCATAGCCAAGTCACTGTACGGCCACGGTGGTGCTGTGCAGGACATGGGCGGTGGGTGTGTGCAGTAGGCAGGTCTTGTGGACACGGTCACTGTGGGTGGTCACACACCATCACAGGGGCGTGACACATGGCTGTATGCCATGCACAGTGGGTTTGCTGCAGGGGGCTGAACAGTCACATGTATTGACTCTGCTCCCTTGTCCTAGATGGACAATGCTGGATGGCCCTGGAACAGGCCATACAAGAGATCTTGCAGCTGGCACGGGCGTCCATGGCAGCGTTGGAGAGACTGGAGCGGCATGGGGTCCAGGAGGAGGACCCAAAGGCACCACAGGAGTGGAAAGCAGGGCAGAGAATAGGCCCTCCATGCCCCCTGACACCCATACCCCTGGACCCACCTCACATCCCTTCTTCCCTCTCCCATTTGTACACCTGCCCCATGCCCACCCCCACCTGGTTTGTGGCCCTTTCCCCCCACCCTCGTATATATTTGTAAATATGTTTCAGAGTTCTTATATTTTAATACATGCATTTTGTTATAACAACTGTGGTGGTCTCTGATTTGCAGCAGGCTACAGGTGCTCAGCTGCAGTGATGTGCATGGCGTCAGAGGTGGTGCACGCATGGGCGTGTGTGTGTGTGTGCGTGTGTGTGTGTGTGCAGAGGTGAACCGCCTATGGTGTGGGCAGGGGGATACTGTCACTGTCTGTGGTTTGTGTATTGTGCTCTGTGCACTGGATGCCTGTGTGCAGTGGTCCATGGAGCCTGCACTGTGTGCATGGCACCCCTGTCAGACCGTCCATGGCCTGTGCAGCTGACACCCTTGCATGTCTGTGATATGCACGGTCTGCTGGCGTGTCAATGGTGGCTGCTGTGGCCAGTGCTGGGATGGGATGTGTCCTTGGGAGGGTGTGCAGGGTGCTGTACCGCTGGAGGTGGGGTCCAGGGCATGTCCTGTCGCATGTGGGGTACCTCGTGTGCTGACACATGGTCGGTCTCTCAGCTGTACCTCGGGGGGGCCATGCAGGGTGGCACTGTGCATGCATCTGTTGCATCACTGTCTGCTGCCGCCCACTGCAGGGTGTCCATGGTGGGGCTGCCTTGCATGGCTCCATGGTACACAGGGTTGCATTGTCACAGTGGGGGTGGTGGCACGCATGGGGTGTCCTGCACTGTTGGATGCTAGTCCTAGGCAGTGTGTATGGGGATCATGGTGCAGGGTATGCTCTGCATTTGTGGGATGGTGTGGTACGGGGTGGTCAGCCATCCTTGTGTGCCCGTCACAGCTTGCCAGGGGGTGTGATGGGGCACCATGGCCCGGCTGTGGGTTGGTTGCTGGTCTCCATGGGCCAGTGGTTATTCCAGCCCTCCTCCAGTTGTGTAGTGCATGGGGTGTGGGGGGACAATGTCTGTTCTGCTGTGTGTTCGTTTGCCCATCTGTGGCATGGGTGGTGGGCCCCTGCATCCCTGGTCATGCTGTTGCATTGCTGCCCTGCTGCTGGGGGTGTCCCTGGTTGCACTATGGCACATCTGGACTGCTCAGCTGAACATCCCTTGTTGTGCTATGGCACATCAGATATGCTTAGCTTCACCTCCCTAGTTGCGCTATGGCACAGGTGGTGCGATATTTAGTCATCGGCCATAGGCGCATCTTGGCCCACGCAGTTTCTGAATATCACACTTCTTGCGCATGGGCGCAGTGGACTTGTGCTTGCTCCTGCTGTTGCGCACTTTTTGGGTGCAGTTTGAATATTTGGGCCTCAAATGCCTAACAACATCCCTGAAGTTTTTAAAGACTAGACAAGTCATTGAAATGAAGCAAAAACATTTGAAAGAAATTGGAAAAGGAAACAAACCTTACGCTGCAGAGGAACTAACAGATACGATAATACAGCAACTTAACCAACACAAAGAGCTTGGACCACACTCTCCACAGTCACTGTTAAACAATGTGGTATACTGTAACTCTCTACTTCAGTATTCATGGAACAACAGAAACACAAAGCCTTAAATGGGGAGACATTAAACTAAAACGTGATGAAACAATTAAAAAATACCTAGAATACATAACTGAATCAAAGTTAGCTACCTTTCTTGTTTAGCAATTTGCCATTTACGTTACTGTATATACTGTACATAGCTGTGCCTTTTGCTTATCAGATTGCTGCGCTTTGCTTATACTATGTATTTATTCCCACCCCTGTTCCCCCAGGACACATCTGGAAATAAGCTTTATGGCCCAGTATGTATTTCCTGATAAATCTTTTTCAATAAATAAATATATAATATATTTATTAGTGATATTGCAGAGGGACTAGAAGGGAAGGTATACCTTTTTGCAGATGACATTAAAATCTGCAATAGGGTAGACACTTCGGGGGAGGAAATGAATAGGGATCTAGGAAAACTTGAGGAGTGGACAAAAATGTGACAACTAAGTTTCAATGTGAATAAGTGCAAAATCATGCATTTAAGGCATAGAAACCCAGGGACAGAGTACAAGATGGGGGGGGGGAGTGGTACTGATGACCACCAAACAGGAAAGAGACCTGGGTGTACTCATATCTGATGACCTAAAGTTGGCCAGAAAGTGTGACAAGGCTGTGGGGAGAGCCAGTGGGATGCTAGGGTGCATGGGGAGGGGTATTACCAGCAGAAAGAACAAGGTAGTGATACCACTGTATAAATCATAGGTGAGACCTCACCTGGAGTACTGTGTCCAGTTCTGGAGATCACATTTCCAGAAGGACATAGACAGACTAGAGGCAGTCCAGAGGAGGGCAACAATAATGGTGCAAGGTCTGTACCAGAGACCAAACGAGGAGAGACTAAGGGACTTCAATATGTACACCCTTGAGGAAAGAAGGGGAAAAGGGGGATATGATACAGATTTTCAAATACATCACAGGTATAAATATGATTAAAGAGAGAAGCATTTTTTAGAAGAAAATATGCTCATGAACAAGGGGACATGCTATGAAGCTGGGGAGGTAGACTCAGGGGAAATGTAAGGAAGTACTTCTTCACAGAGAGAGTAGTAGATGGCTGGAACAGCCTTCCAGTGGAGGTGGTGGGGGCAAAAGCTGTGGTGGTATTCAAGAATGCATGGGATAGGCATAAGGAAATCTTAGTCATTAGGGAAAGGAGGGCTAAACCAGAGATCAAGTAGGGTCTGCGGTATTACAGTAGGTAGGGAAAATGGGCAGACTGGGTGGGCCAAGCAGTCCTTATCTGCTGTCAAAGTCTATGTTTCTATGTTCTATGTTTTCTATTTGTACTATATATCTTTTCTTGATCCAATTCTCTTTCTTGTGCACAATACTATTTTAAAGCCAAACAAAGTAACTGTATTTTTTTCTTGAGAAAAAAATGAATTTAAAGCATTTAAAATGCTTAAATTCTGGTAGAGGTGGAAAAGTATGCTAGCAAATGAAAGTGGAAGATAACTGAATCTTTGACTGTTATAGAATGTGCGGTCAGACTTTTTACCCATCGTTGCTGCTGTGCTGCTTTGAAATGAAGAGTGGAAAAGTGGAAAAGATTAGGTTACATAACCGCTATTTGTCCTAATGGCCAAACTTTACACCTCCCATGTTAGCTGCATTTCCAAAGAAAGGGTTATCAACAACAGAATTTGTAAGTAACCTGGTCATGCAACTGAACCAATGAAAGATATGACAGAATTTGTTTTAAGAGTGTGTAAGCACTCAAAATTGCAATAAAACCTGACTATCTCCGAGCAAAACTGGATAACCAAATAGGGACCCTGAAAACTGAATCAGCAGATAAAAAAACAGACAGGTGGCAACCATACTACTAGGCCCATTGGCAGCCAAAAATAAAATAATGTTTAATTGGTCTTAAAAAGGGATGTCAGTGAATCATTTATATAAACACCAGAAGAGAGTTTACTTGTCTTTCTGCAACGTGGATACTCTAAGTTCATAAATCTTGTCTATAAAAAGGATAGTATTTTTTGTTTTGTTTATATTCCAGAATGTAATATTAGCAAAATTTAAACAGAAAAAAGGAGTAATTTAACAAATGGTTCCAAATGGTGTGTTAGTATCACACGGATTAATATAAGTGGACTGAGCTGTACTACTCTAGTTTCATTCTCTGAAACCATATTTACAGTACATGCTCCTCATATGATCCTCTTTGCTATCATTATAGTCACAGCTCAAGAGCCTGTCTTACAATTCTTTTACACTTTTTGTCTGGGGAAAGGCACCCTAAGTTAAAATTCATTTCCAGGAGTGTCCAGGGGGCACCGGGGGTTAACTAACTTGTTCAGAGCCACAAAGTATGGAAGTGGAAGTTATGGGATTCAAACCCTGGTTTGGTGAGTGTCTAGGTTCGCAGCTCAGTGCTCTAGTGTAACCTATGCATTTCTATTATTTTGTGAAGTACCACTCAGTCTCCATGGAGGATGAAGAATAAGCATTCAAAACAGGTGTCTGCCAATGCCTACTACTGTATACAGTAATATGGATAGATAAAAGGAGCAAATACATCTGGGATATTTCTTGTGTGTACTAATAGGAAATATAGATTCTAACACAACTAAAAGGAGCCAGCATAAATGCTCAGTCCATGACTGATGCTGAATTTCTGTTTACTGTATGTGCTGATACAATATTAATTAAAAGAAAAAAAATGTGGAGCAGCTTGCCAAGCAGAGACTGCATTTCATTCTCAAAAAGTGTAAGTAATTATAAGCAGGCCTGTACCAATGGCTGGTTTGTTGACAGTCTCATTAATCGAGAGCGGTAAAACATTTATGGCAGTTTAAGACACAGTATAGGGGATCAGTTACCTAAAATGAAAAATGGGTTTCATACTGCACAGAGTGACTAATGGAAAAATTTAACAGTGCTCATCTAATTGGAAACATAACCTTTATTTGAACTTTAAATCATTAATAGTATGTTGGAGACAAATGTCTTTGCAAGCCACATCATTATATCTCAATAGCTGGAAACAAAATATAATTATACTGTAAATATGCAGAGCAATTTGGTTATTGGTTTTCCCAATGGTCTGGACCTGTAGCCAGTGGCAGTAAAGTGGAGCAGATTTGTTCTGGAACTTGTTAGACATGCAATTACATGGTTGCTTTGTTAACTTTGCAAGCCATGCCTGTAGAAAGTGCAAGAGAGATCAGGGATACCCAAACACAAAGGGTCCAACCACCAAGAACTTTTCAAATGTTTCTGATTACAATACATTTAAAATACTTTTCACTAATTATTTACCCAAGATTGCCCATCTGAGATGCAACAACTCCATGGGGCCTGTCTGTACTTCTGCACATGCTCAAATTACACAAAAAAAATGAATTCTTAGAACACACAGTCATGAGTGGAAGCATGAGTTGGGGGATACTGGGATGCATAGGGAGAGGCATCACTAGTAGAAAACAAAAAGTTGTTACCCCTCTGTACAGACAGTTGGTGAGACCCCATCTGGAGCACTGTGTCTAGTTCTGGAGACCCCATCTTCGCAAAGACATAGACAGGGTGGAGGCTGGCCAGAGGAGGGCAACCAAAATGGTGCAGGGTCTGCAACAGAAGACATACAAAGAGAGAGACTAAAGGAGCTTAATAGGTATATCCTCAAGGAAAGGAGGGAGAGGGGGGACATGATAGAAACTTTCAAGTACCTCAAGGGAATCAACAATGTCCAAGACGGTAGCATCTTTTTGAAAAAGAGATGCGCAAGAACAAGGGGGCACAATTTGAAGATAGAGGGGAGACTTCTCAGAGGTAATGCGAGGAAGTATTTTTTCATGGAGAGGGTTGTGGATGCATGGAACAGCCTTCTTGAGGAGGTCGTGGAGTCAAGAAGTGGGGGAATTCAAGAATGCATGGGACAGACATAAGGCAATTCCTGTGGGGGATAGGAGGAAGTAGGCTATTGGTTAACTAGGATCTGCAGCTTATCCATTAGGTAGGGAAATGGGCAGACTAAGTGGACCAAGTGGTCCTTATCTGCCATCAAATTCTTCGTTTCTATATTATTTTACAGAAATGGTGGTTCAGCCATGGAATGGTCTGCTGGCAGAGCTGGTGGGTGCCAAAACCATAAACAGCTTCAAACACAGCTGGGACAGCAAGCGAGAGGAGAGAGAGAGAGAGAGAGGAGAGAGAGAGAGAGGAGAGAGAGAGAGAGAGAGATAGACATATAGATAGATAACATTTATTATACAATGGCAAGAACAAATCCTGGGCTCTGATTGGTCAATCTGGGGCTGGACCCATGATGTTATCCTGGCATAACATCACAATCTAGTCCCAGTAAGTCCAAAACCTGATCACCAGATAAAGTGCCAACTAAATATTCCTGTGCCACAGCTGTAAGTCAGACAGCCACTCTGACAGAAACTGAAGTAAAAGTCAAACTTCCCAAAAACAGATTTTTAATTTTTAGGGTATCAGTGGGCATAGCCCTGTAGACCTCTTGCTATGAAAAAAACAGGCAGCGCATTCCTCTCGACTGAACAACATGTTGGAGTTTCAACACAGTTGCCTCCGCACCTGTGAAGCACTCCACTCATTGTTTGGGTCGGAAGTCGCACTGCTCTATTTTTTTCTGTGTTGGCAGTCACAGCACACTCCACTGTATCCAAAATGGCTGCTAAACTGTACTTGCACATGCACAGTGTAATGGGGTGGCCATCTTGGTCACGGTGGAGTGTGCTTCTTCATGCCATGACTGCCACTTTCATTTTCTTTACAATTATACATATCCCCGCCACCTAACCCTCCCTCTCAGCACCCACCACTCCACCCCCCAGAAACATTACAATGACACTTGGGGTGTCCTATCCCCCAGTCTCATGATCATGTTCTGTGTCTCTTTTGTTGGCTCATCTACAGTTTTGGGGTTTACATATATTGTTTTTTCTCCCCTCACCTGACCCTCCCTCTCAGCACACACCCCCAGAAACATCACTGTGACACTGGGATGCCGCATCCCCAGTGTATGATGCGTCATTTGGGTGATCTCTTTGTTGTTTTTTTCCCCTTCCACCCACCGACCCTCCCTCTCAGCACCCACCCCCACCCAAAAAACACATTAGTGACATTGGGGTGCCCAATCCCAGTGTCATGATTGGGGATCCTTCATCGCTCCATTGTTTTGATTTTTTTAATTTTTTTTTAACCTGTAAAAAGAAAAACATCCATCGATGTCTTTTGTGCTGTTACCATCCCCCTACCCAATCCTCCCACTCAGCACCCACCAAGACTTCACTTACCCATCGGGGGTCCAAAGCCGTAATCCTCTCTGGACTGCAGACACATCTTCACTCTTCAAAGCCAGACCGCGAACTGAAGAAACAGGTATGTGGTTCAATGTATTTCAGTGGAGTTTTGTACTTAGTGGCATAACATGGACATTTTTGCATATTTCTGGCCCAAATTTTCAACATGCCTTCTTTGGGACCCCACCTCATGAACAATTAAATTGTTATTATGTAGATGTGCCCCGAAAGATGATTTCAGGGTCCCTGCATGAAATCACCTTTTGGGCAGGAGTTTATCATTTTCTCTGCCCTTGTTCATGAAGTGGGGTCATAAGAAGCCTACGTCGAAAATTTGGTGTAACAATATTTAAAAAAGCAGCAAAGTTATGAGCCTACTGTACATTAAATTTTGTGAACGCAGGCTCATAACTGTGGTAATTTCCAATATTTTTCCCCTAAATTCGCAACATAGCAATATCTTTACTGCACATAATGAGTGTGATGGCTGTAATTTTTCTTTTAAATCCTGCCCAATATGTGTTTTTTTTTACATCCTGAAAGGTGATTTTGCAGTCCCTGCATGAAATCACCTTTCAGGCAGCAGTTGAAAATTGTATTTATTTATTTCAGTTTCGGATTAACACCTTTGAGTCCACGACTCATTTTCAAAGGTTCCAAGTCAATCATATACATTATGTGAAGTGCAAACACTTAAAGCTAAACTGTAAATAGTGAGTGAAATTCATAGTACAGTCATCAGGTAGTTTCATAAGTGTACATAAACATGTGCTGAGTGAGTTACAGATGCAAAGAGTTAAAACATTAGCCTGTCAGCACAACTGTGTGCAGCCTTGGTTCTTGGAGGCATAAATTACAGTCCAAGGGTGAGTGTCCTGTCTGGACAGGAGAAATAGCTGAAGGTGGTAGTAGCTAGTTATAGGGGGACATGGGGTCACGAGTGAGTGGAGGGGAAAGCAGCCCGGATCAGGCTTTGTTGTTAATTTTGTATGATTCAGGCTTTGCCGTTTGTTTGTAGCATTGATATTGCTATATAAAATGTAGTTGGCGGGACTTAGTGGGGAGAATGTAGTCAAGAGTAAGGGTGGGTTCAAGAGGGTACGGAGGGTGAAGGTTGTGGGGGTGATGGGGAAGGTAGTACCTATAAGTAGGGGCATAGTGGGGTGGAAGGGGTGAAGGGGAGGTAGTATCTACCAGTAGGGGTGGATGTGAAGGAGGGGTTGGGGGATAAAAAGGTAGGATGGGGTGGGAGAGGGTGGGGTAGGAGCCAACAGTGCATGGTGATTTAGCTAGGGCATCAGCAGCTCTTTTCAAGATCTAAGTGGGAACGGAGCCCAGTTTTGAAAAGGCTGATCTTTACGTATTCAGTGAGAGCAGTAGGTAGTTTATTATACCACCTGGGGCCCAGGGAGGAGAGGGATTTCTGGGCTAGTTTAATATGTTTAAATGGCACCAGGAGACCTTCTTTGGTCACACTTCTAGTTTGTTTAGAGGATTGTGCCTGCTCAAATAGTCTGCTAATGAACTCAGGCATCAGTCCCAGCATTGATTTTTTTTGCCAACATGCAGGTCTGGTATTGAGCTCTGAGGTGGAGTGGGAGCCACCCAGTCTGCTCGTAAAGGTCACATGTATGAGTCGAGGGATCAGCACCTGGAGTCAGTTGGCAGGCCTTGTTAAGGATGGTTCTTACACTCTTGAGTGCGATATCTGAGTCAGCACCATAAATGGGTAGGCTGTAGTCAATGGAATCAAGGACTGAGCTGCTCATGGCTAGTTTCAGGGCTGCAGGCCTCACTGAGTGCCTGTGACGGTAAAGAACATCTAGTTTCATGTTGGCATTCTTGACAATGTTGTCAACATGGGCGGAGAAGTTGAGTGAGTTGCTTAGGAGTACCCCAAGGTACTTTAAAGAGTAAACCTGTTCTAAGGTGTCTCCCTTATTGGTCCATATTTGTAAGGGGCTACACTTCTTTTTCTCCTGTGGGAAAGCAAATAACATGGATTTAGTTTTTTCATTGTTGAGCAGGAGTTTGTTTTGGGTGAACCAGGATTCAATCTTAAGGATACTGTCCTGCAATCTAGTAGTGACTGCAGATTGATCCCTGGTAGATACAGAAATGACGGCGTCATCAGCATAAACTCAGATATGTACCCAGCAGACAGAGAGAAGGGTGTTTATGTAGAGGCTGAAGAGGAGTGGGCCAAGGATGGATCCTTGTGGGACTCCTAGACTCACTTCTTTGGGTTCTGAGAGTATTCCATCTATCTTGATGCATTGTGTTTGATGGGATAGGTAGCTCTCAAACCAGCCCACAGTGTCAGGGGATAGCCCAATAGTCAGCAAGCAGCAAAGGAGTAAGTTTTGATTAATGGTGTTGAGCGCCTTGGTGAGGTCTATAAATATAGACCCCACAGCCGACCTGTTATCTAAGGCATCATAGAGCTGGGAGGTGTGGAGTGCTTTTTGCAGAATCCATGTTGCTGTGGACTGAGGAGGTTGTATTTATCCAAGTACTCAGTGATTTGGTCAGAGACCACTCTCTCTTCAGGGCCTTGGAGACAGGTGGAAGTATAGATAGATATAGGTCTGTAGTCGCTTGTGCTCATTCTGTCTCCAGCCTTGAAGACAGGGGTGACAAGAGCAGACTTCCAGCTGTCAAGGAAAACACCAGATCTTAGGGAGGTGTTAAACACCTTGGTGAGTCGGGTAGCTAGCTCATCCAGTGTTAAAGCAACCAGCTTCATATCGACTTGGTCACACCCCATCCTGGTCTTACCGAGGACCTGCTTGACGTATTTGATGGTATCAGATCTTGTGATCTGTTTGAAATAGAATGGTGGTATTCTGTTGTTGGAAGAAGTGGGATTGCATGGGCTAGGGAGCTGATCTGCTGGGTATGTGAGGTAATCACTTGGAAACACACCCATAAGGTCCATGAAAGCAGCATTGAATGCATTTGCAATGTCAAAGGGTCCCTGATGCAGTTATTAACAGATCGGATGGTGTTCTGGGCGCCTTAACCATCAGTGATTTTATAGAGTTCCAGAACTCCTTTCCCCGACTTTGGTGAAAAAGGTCCTTGTAATAATTGGCTTTCGCTTGTCGAATGAGCCTAGTACAGCTGTTTCTGGCCACCTTGTAGGCAATGCGGTCAGCCTGCTTTCCAGATGCCTTGGCACTGTGCCACAGTTTGCCCCTAAGACGCATGAGCTCAATTAGTGATCCTGATAACCACGGGTTAATGCTCCCTTTTACTTTTTTGGTTTTGAAGGGGGCAAAGATGTCACAGGCCCATGAGAAGGTCATGAGGAAGCAGTTCAGGGCTTGATTGCCGTCCTTGGCTCTGTCGAGCAGGGACCAGTCAGCTTGACTCAGGAATAACTTGAAGGTATCTAGAAGCCCTGTTCTCAGGGTCCGGTTTCTGGAGATCTTTGGTGGGCACTTAGTAAACTTTTTAGTCCAAGTGCATGTGACAGGGGAATGGCCGCTGAGGCTATCTGGCAAAACAGATACCTCAGAGATGTGTTCCGGGTGGGAGGAAAGCAGCCAATCTCTAAGGGTGCTTGTGCTGGTTCGGTAGTTTTGCCTAGTGGGGTGATTGACCAGCTGGGTTAGGTAGAGGCTGGATATTTGTTCAATGGCTGGTTTTTCACTCTTGGAGTACCGGTTAATGTTAAAGTCGTCAACAACAATCTGTTCCCATCTTTTCCCCAGATGTTGTTGGTTGTCGATGAACTGCTTGAGGCCGGCGGTTTGCTTGCCAGGGGGTAAGTATACCATAGTGAGTAGAAGGACCTTGTTTTGCAGGCCTATGGACAGCTTTAGATTAAGAATTTGGGTCTCTTTAGTGTGCAGACTGCAGGGCAGCACCTGTGCTTTTAGATCGCTTCTGAGGTAGACTAAGCAGCCACCCCCCTTTTGGACAGCCTGTCCTGCCTGAAGGAGGTAGATCCTTCAAGGGAGATAGAGGTGTCTGTGGTTTTGGGGGAGAGTCAGGTCTCCATTAAAGCAATTATGTCAGGTGTGTGCTGTACGACACATGCCTGGAATTATGTGAACTTGGGGATGAGGCTTCCTACGTTTAGTGAGATGATCTTGAGTTGTCCTAACCTTGAGGAGGGTCCAGGATAGGGTTGACTGGGGTTGAGGTATATATTCCCAGATACCATAAGAATCAAGAGAATCAGCTTTCTGAGGAGGTGAGTCAAATGCCCCCTATATGTGCTACTGGACTTCGTCTTATAGCCTTTTTGGTCCAAGCTGCTCACTCCTAGGTACTGACCATAGAGTAGATTGGCTATATGGATGGAGGAGGAGCCCTCCTTTTTGCAGTTTTGCAGGAGAAGTTTAAAGCTTGTGACAGGGTGGGGTCAGTGATTGTTCCCCTCAAATTGCCCATCTCTGGCCAGGAAATAACTGGGGGGGGATAGTGAGGAGGTCAATGGTGGTACTGCCTCCTTTCTTGCATATGTCTACCCTGAGGTAGACTGCAATTGACATCACAAGGATGAGCTTGAGGTGTCTGCATAGTGAGGGGTTATCAGACAACCTTAAGGTGAATGCAGCTGTTAATACCAGCAGTGCTATACTGCTAAGCTAGAAACTGACTAAGACAGGTGCTATGCTGCATGGACCACCAGAGTTGTATGGACACTTGTTTGCGTGTGCTGCTGCTTTACTCAGATGCTTGCGGTTGGCCACTTTTCCAATATATTTTATAGGAGGGTGCTGTCCCTGTTGCAGAAGAAGAGTGGTAGTTTTTATCCAGTTAACAGTTCCCAGCCACCAGTAGGAAAGTAGTATGGGAGGGCGGAGAGGAGCTCCTGTGCTGATAAAGTAACAAATTGGAGGAAGGGTGAGATAGCCCCTTTTAGAGAAAAAGGACAAATGATTAGGAATTCTTCAGAAAGAGACAATAGGCGGGATTAAATTGCCGGAGCCAGAGTATTTAATTAAGGTGGGAGGTAGGGGCGGGTGGCGTGGGACAAATTTTCAAGTAGTAAGGAGCGCCTGGGAAATAGTCTCAGCAGGCACCAAAAAGTCAGATTTAGTCCTGATACAGGGATAGCTGCCACAGCCAATGGGAGGCCTGCTGCAATGTATGTGGATCAACCACAGGTGCGACTTGGGAGCCGACTGAAGTTTGTTTGTAGGGCATACTTGGTGCCTCTATCCAGAGATGGCTGGCTGTCGGGAGGATGATGGGGAGTTGCCAGTTCTGCTGCTGAGCCTTTGTTTGGAACCGCAGATACAGTCCAGGTGCTCCTGAGTCAATGCCGGGCTGGAGTGGAAGCAGGTAAGAGGCTCCAGTTCTGAGATCCTCTTTTGGACGATCAGGGATGGTGGCCGATACCTCCATGGACCCCACTCAGGGCAGGTAGCTGAAAGAGAGGGGAGAGGCAGGGAGTTAAAAGCAGGACAGAACAAAGAGGAGGAGAAACAGGGTGGGCCAGCAAGTTGCTAAATGGGCCCTACACCTAACTGCAAATTGCTTGCTTAAAATAGGTGCTAACAATGGGTGTAGCAGAGGACAATGGGGAATGTTGTAGGGAAGGGGGGGCATCAGATTCAGTGGCCAGGTAGGGTTCAAGCAAACAAAGGGAGTTGAAAGTGGAGTGTGTGTGTGTGTGTGTGTGTGGGGGTTATAGTAGAGAGAGAGAGAGAAGCAAAATTAAAGAAAATAAATGGTAGGGGATACAGGGGTATGAAGTGGGCTTAGGGCAGACAACGAGAGCAGCGAGTGTTGGGGAGGGAGGATTTTACATCTAGAGAGAAGGCAATTTAAGAGTATAAATGGCAGAGTGTTCAGGGGTGTGGAGGCAGGTGGAAAAGCACAGTTAGATAAAGTGTGTGTACTGATTTAAAGCAGCATTGGCAACAAATACATTGCAAATGGTAGTTGAAGTTCTACAGTTCATCAGTTCCTATTTTTTTTTAAAATATAGCTTTTCAACAGTTTTAGTATACCTCGTCTCAATTATGCAGTAGAAACTTGCTCAAGGTTAAGAGAAACAGTTCAGTAGTAACTTACTTTAAATAAAGATAAACAATTCAGTAGAAACTTGCTTTAACTTGCTTTAAATAACGAAAAACAATTCAGGCTAGCAAACGCAGCAAAGTAAAGGCCGCAACAAATTTTTGAGTAGTAAGGAGTGCCAGGGAAATAGTCTCAGCAAGCGCGAAAAAGTCAAATTTTGTCCTGATACAGGGAGAGCTGCCGCCGCCAATGAGAGGCATGCTGCAATGTATGTGGACCAGTTACAGGTGTGACTTGGGAGCTGATTGAAGCTCCATTTGAAGGATGTACCTGGTGCATCTGTCCAGAGATGGCTGGCTGTCGGGAGGATGATGGGGAGCTGCCAGTTCTGCTGCTGACCCATCGTTTAGAGCCACAAATACAGTCCAAGGGGCTTCTGCATCAGTGCCAGGCTGGAGCGGGAGCAGGTAAGAGGCTCCAGTTCTGAAATTCTCTTTCGGACGATCAGAGATGGTGGCTGATACCTCCGTGGACCCCGCCAGGGGCAGACAGCTGGTGCCTCTGTCCAGAGATGGCTGGCTGTCGGGAGGATGAGGGGAAGCTGCCAGTTCCGCTACTGAGCCGTCATTCAGATGAGGTTAGGGTAGTGCAGGAGGACTTCAGGAAGCTGGGTAGGGGTCTTGGACAAGTGGCATACACTGTAACCTTTTCAGAGGTGCTACCAGTCAACAACTAGGGGGAAGACCAGGCATTCTACAACATGGGATTCAATGTATGGTTGAAGGACTGATGCAGAGCAGAGGGGTTTGGCTTCAATGGGAACTGGGGTCCCACCTGGGGGTATGCAGGCCTATACAAGTGGGATGAACTGCATCTATCCAGTGGGGAATAAATATCCTCAGTGAGAGGTTTAAATGCTTAATCTGTAAGCATTTAAACTAGCCAAGGGGGAGGCAAAAGTAAGAAGGAAGAAGCTAACCCCCCCTCACAGGATGAAGCAGTCAGTAGGGAGGACCCTAGGGTTGGGAAATCAACACTAAAACCTTAAACTGAGATAGGCAGAATGACAGAGATAAGGAAGAATGGGAGTAAAAACAGGAAGGGAAAGGAGAGAAGACATAGGTATAGGAGGGGAGCTACTACAAAGGGAGTTAGAAAAACTTGGAAGGCCATGTGCATGAATGTCCGTAGTCTGGGAAATAAAATCCTGGACCTAGTGGCTTTGATGACAGAGACTAACCTGGACATTGTCATTGTTTCTGAGACATAGTATACAAGGAATCATGAATGGGACATAGCCATATCAGGTTACACTCTATTTAGAAAAGACAGGGTGGGAGAAATGGTGGATGGGTGGCTATCTACAGTACATGAGGGAGGGAATTAAAGTAACTGAAGTAGGGGGAAGGCAGGAGGGAGCGGAAGCACTGTGAGTCACTCTGGAGTCAGGAAATGGCACTGCCATTTGCACTGCCATAATCTATAGACCGCCAACACAAATGGAGGAGATGAACAGGGTATTAGTGGAAACCATCCACAAAATGACAGCCAAAGGTGAAGTGTTGATGGTGGGAGACGTCAATTAGCCTGATGCGGATTGGCGCACTCAAGCTGCAGCCAGAGCCAGGAGCAGAGGCATCCTGGATGCCCTGCAGGACACGTGCCCAAGCAACTTGTGGCAGAACCCACCAGAGAAGGAGTAATATTGGCCTTTGTACTCATCAATGGGGACAGAGTAATGGAAGTAATTGTGGGTAGTCAACTGGGGTCCAGTGATCATCGTACGATGTAGTTCAATGTGAGAACAGTGAAGGAGTCAAAGCACATGAAAGCAAGGGTCCTGGATTTCATATGGGTCAACTTTGCAAAAATTGGGGAATGTCTCAAGGAAGCCCTGGCAGGGGAAGAAGAAGGGGGGATGTAGAGAAACAATGGGCTAACGTTAAGGGAGCCATAGCAGAGGCAATAAGCCTTTGTGTTAAATAACTAAGCAAAACAAAGAGAAAAAAAAAACACTATGGTTCTCAAATGACATGGCCGGGAAGGTGAGAGAGAAAAGGCTAGCTTTCAGGAGGTACAAGAAAACACAGAGGAGGGAAGACAGGGAACGTTAACTGGAAAAGCAGAGGGAGGCAGGGAAAGCAGTCAGTAGCGCAAAGGTGCAAATGGAGAAAAAAATAGCCATGGCAATTAAAAAAGGAGACAAAACCTTCTTCAGATACATTAGTGAAAGAAAGAAGACCAGGGTGGGATTGTGAGGTTAAAAGGGGGGTTGCAGGGGACCAAGAAAAACAACAATTCTGAACAAATATTTTTGTTCAGTTTTCTAGAAGAAGGGGAGGGAAAAGGACCACTATTGGGCTAAAGGGGCATCAATGGGAAAAAGGTCACCAGCCCGTTTATGGAGGAAAGAGTCCTAAAGGAACTCGAGAGTCTGAAAGGGGACAAGGCTATGGGGCCAGATGGGATACATCCCAGAATATTAAAAAACCTTAGAGTGGCAGCACCACTAACAGCCCTATTCAACAAATCGATAGAGTCAGGGGTGGTTCCAGGGGACTGGAGGACGACAAATGTAGTCCCTCTCTACAAAAGTAGTAACAGGGAAGAAGCTGGCAACTACAGACCAGACAGCATGACCTTGGTCGTGGGGAAATTAATGAAGTCACTACTAAAGGAAAGAATTGTGATATTTTTTTAATCCAGAGGAGCACAAAATCTGAGGCAGCATGCATTCATAGCAGGAAGATCTTGTCAAACTAATATGATAGATTTCTTTGACTGGGTGATCAAGAAAGTAGATCAGAGATGGGCTATGGATGTGGCTTACCTACATTTCAGCAAGAACTTCAACACCATCCCACATAGGAGGTTGGTAAATAAGATGGCAGCCTGGGAGTGGGCCCCAAGGTAGCTAACTGTGACAGAAACTGGCCGAATGACAGGACACAAGGTAGTGGTAAATGGTGTTCAATCTGAGGGGGGTGACCAGCAGGTGCAGCAGGGATCCATGCTGGGGTCAGTCCTCTTTAATGTCTTCATAACCAACATTGCAGAGGGGCTGGGGGGAGATATGCCTCTTTGCAGATCACACTTAGATCTGCTGCAGGGCTGACACTCCAGGAGGGGTGGAAAAAATGAGAAAGGACCTAAACATACTTGAGGAGTGGTCGAGAGTGTGGTAGCAAAGATTCAATGCAAAGAAGTGCAAAATCATGCATTTGGGGCACAGAAATCCAAGGGAGGAGTACAAAATGGGTGGAGAGGTACTGATGGCCACCAATCAAGAAAGTGGCCTGGGGAGGTAATCATATCTGATGACCTAAAGGTAACCAAACAATGTGAGAAGACTGTGGGGAGAGCCAGTGGGATGCTAGGATACATAGGGAGAGGTATCACTAGCAGAAAAAAAGAGGTGGTTATGTCACTATACAGATCACTAGTGAGACCTCATCTGGAGCACTGTGTCCAGTTTTGAAGGCCACATCTCCAGAAGGGCATAGACAAAAGAGAGGCAGTCCAGAGAAGGGCAACAACAATGGTGCAAGGACTGCACCAAAAGTCATATAAGGAAAGACTGGAGGACCTCGATATGTATTTCTTGGAGGAGAGGAGAGAGGGGGGACATCACAGAGATATTCAAGTACCTCAGGGATATAAACAAGGTACAGGAGGGTAGCATCTTTCAGAAAAGAAGCTGTACAAGAACAGGGGGTCATGATATGTGGCTAGAGGGGGGTATGTTCAGGGGCAATGTAAGGAATTACTTTTTCACAGAAAGAATAGTGGATTTACAAAAGGAAGGTCCTGTCAAACTAATCTCATAGATTTCTTTGACTGGGTAACCAGAGTGGTGGACCAAGGCGGAGCAGTTGATGTCACCTACCTTGACTTCAGGAAAGCTTTCGATACTGGTCCACATAGAAGATTGATTAATAAGCTGGATAGGCCCAGGGTGGGTCAGAAGTTGGTCAACTGGGTGGCAAACTGGTTGTCGGGCAGAAAACAGAGAGTGGTGGTAAACGGTATACAGTCAGACGAGATGCAAGTCACAAGTGGAGTACCTCAGGGCTCAGTCCTGGGGTCAGTCCTCTTTAGTATCTTCATCAGTGACATTGCAGATGGACAGGAGGGTAAGGTTTGTCTGTTTGCAGATGACACCAAGATCTGCAACAGAGTAGATGATCCAGATGGAGTGGGCAGAATGAGAAGAGATCTGGATAAACTAGCAAAATGGTCGGAAGAGTGGCAACTGGGGTTTAATGCAAAGAACTGCAAGATCATGCACATAGGGAAGAGAAACCCTAAAGCCACCTATAAGCTGGGAGGGGAGTTGCTGATAGTCACAAGGAAAGAAAGAGACTTGGGCATCATCATCACCGAAGACCTGAAATCATCCAAGCAGACCACTGAAGCAGTAGGTAAGGCTAGGGGGATATTGAGGTGTATTAGTAGGGGTATCACAAGCTGGAAGAGGGAGGTAATAATCCCTCTTTACAAGACACTGATTAGGCCCCATCAGGAGTACTGTGTGCAGTACTGAAGGCCACACCTTCACAAGGACATTAACCAAATTGAGGAAGTCCAGAGAAGGGCAAGCAAAATGGTGTAGGGACTGCATCAGAAAACATATGAGGACAGATTAATGGAGCTCAATGTGTGTACCCTAGAGCAAAGGAGGGAGAGAGGTGATATGATCGAAACATTCAAACACCTTAAGGGCATTAACAAGGTGAAAGAGTCTAACATGTTTCAATATAAGAAAAATAGCAGGACAAGAGGATACAGCATGAGATTAGAGGGAGACTGATTAAGGGGTAATATGAGGAAGTTCTTTTTAACAGAAAGGGTGGTGGATGCATGGAACAGCCTACCTCAGGAAGTGGTGGATATGGATACAGTGCAGGGCTTCAAACAGGTATGGGAAAGGCATAAGGGAGCAATACAGATGAGTAGGAATAGATAGGCCATTGACAGAGCAAAGGCTGATGGCACATTCATAAGGTAGAAAAAGAAATGGGCAGACTGGAGCCAAGGTAGGCAACATCAACTGCTCCCCCTTGGTCCACCACTCTGGTTACCCAGTTTGTAGTTCCCTGCCTCCTCCCTGATACCACTTTTGTGGAGTGGGATCACATGAGCCCTTCTCCAGTCTTCTGGGATCTCTCCTGTGCTCAGATACTCACTAAACAGTTCTGATAATGGCTCTGCTAGTTCCACCCTTTGCTCCTTTAGTACCCTGGGATGTATGCCATCAGGTCCCATTGCCTTGTCAACCCTGAGCTTATCAAGCTCTTGTAGGACCCTTTCTTTTGTGAAGGGACTAGTGCACTCTTCCCTCCCCCCTGTGTCCATGGTGCTGATCTGTAGGCCCTGCCCTACCTTCTCTTCAGTAAATACTGAGCAGAAGTATCTGTTTAGGATAGATGCTTTTACACGGTCCTCCTCCTCACGTGCCCTCTTATCCCCTTTGATCTTAGCAATACCCCCGCTGGACTATCTCCTTTCACTAATGTATCTATAGAAAGTCTTGTGACTTTCTTTTACTGTTCGTGCTAGTGTTTCCTTGGTTTGGGCCTTTGCCTGTCTTACTGCCTTCCCTGCTTCCCTTAGGGAAATTTAGTATGCCTCCCAATCTTCATCCCGCTGCGTTCCCTTATATTTCCTGAAGGCCAGCCTTTTGGCTCTGACCTTTTCTGCTACTGTTTTTGAGAACCAAAGTGGTTCCTTCTTCTTTTGCACTTTCTTTTTTCTCTAACACAATGGGATGTTGCTTCAAGTATTGTATCCTTAATGCTTGCCCGCTTTGCCTGTATCCCCTCACCTGTATTTCTTTTTGCCAGGGCTAGCTTAACTCTGTTGGCCATCTTATCAAAGTCAGCTCCTCTGAAGTCCCATATTTTTGCCTTGGAATGGGATGATTTAGTTCTAGTGGCCAAATTGAACCACACCATGTAATGGTCACTGGCCCCCAGGTGACTTTCTACCTGGAGATCTGTGATCCTTTCCCTGTTAGTCAGTACTAGATGTAGGATAGCCCTGCCTCTTGTGGGTTGTTGTACCAGTTGTTTGAGGCCGTTCCCCTGCAGGGAATCCACTATGTGTCTAGTTCTGGCAGATGTTCCTGCTGGTATTAACCAATCTGTATATGGCATGTTGAAGTCTCCCATTATCAGAACCTTCCCTTTAGCTGTCATGTTTTGTATATCTTCTAATAGTAATGTGTCTATGTCCTCCCCCTGGTCTGAAGGCCTGTAGACAACACCAGTTTGTATGGATGTCCCATTTCCTGTTTCCAGGCAGAAATTGAAAATTTTGTCTGCCCTTGTTCATGAGGTGGGGTCATATGAAGGCTATGTTGAAAATTTGGTGTACAAATATTAAAAAACAAAGTTATGAGAATAAATTGAATTTTGCAAACACAGACTCATAACTTTGGTAATTTTCAATATTTTCACCCCAAATTTACAACATAGCCATATCTTTAGATCACCTCTTGAATGTGACAGCTGTCATTATTCAAATCCTGGCCAAAATGTTTTTTTCACATTCTGAAAGATGATTTTGCGGTCCCTGCACAAAATCACCTTTTAGGCAGGAGTAGAACATTTTCTCTGTCCTCATTCATTAGGCAGGGTCATCCGAGGCTATGTTCTAAATTTGGTATAAAAATATAAGAAAAAAAACAAGTTATGAGGCTATGCTGAATTTTGCAAATACAGGTGTGCAAGTTTGGCAATATTCAATACGGTTACCCCAAATTTTCAACATAGCCATTTTTTACAGCACCTCATGAATGTGACAGCTGTAATTTTTCAACTCCTGCTCAAAATGTGTTTTTGTATCCTGAAAGTTGATTTTGCTGTCCCTGCACAAAATCACCTTTAGGCCAGATGTTGAACATTTTCACTGCCCTTCTTCATGAGGCACAGTCATAAAGAAGCTACAGTATGTTGAAAATTTGGTGTAAAAATATTTAAAAAACACATTTTCAATGTTTTTACCCTAAGTTCCTCAGCTGCAACTCTATTGGCTCTGGTCATACCATGTTTAAGCAATAATGCATGACAGGGTGTGGGTTGTGCTTGGATAACCTCACGCCTGCGGTGGTTGGGCACGAGGCCACAGGCTGAGTGCATCCAATACCCCAGAAGTGAGGTTATCTATCCCAGCATGACCCACACCCTGGAGTGCATTATTTTTGCTATTATACAATGGCTTATTTGTAAATTAAATAAAAAGAAGATAAAAAATATATAAATAGTTTTCGTCTTTTTATTTTTGACTGTGGAAGCATATTTACATAAAAATAGTCTCTACTGTATTTCTCCAGCAGGTGGAGTTGTGTGTTTTGGGGGTGGGGTTCTAGTTTTGTGTTTTCCTTCTTATCTGTCATGTTATTGTTTTTCATTTGGGATGAATTGTCACGTAGTTGTTAGAAGTACAGTACAAGTCACATTAAAGTGATGTAGAGGGATGTGGGGATGTTGAGTTACCGGTCTCTGAACGGGTGCGAGATCTGGGGGGTGATCTTAGAAGCTGGGCTGACTTTACGATCTCAAGTGTCAGCAGTGGTAAAATCTTCTTTTTATCATCTGAGAAACGTCGCCAGAATCAAGCACCTCGTTCCGTCCGGCGATATGCCAACTTTGATCCATGCCTTTGTGACCTCACACCTGGACTATTGCAACTCGCTTTACCTTGGGCTTCTGGGGGTTGATATCTGCCACCTCCAGCTGGTGCAGAATTCCACAGCCTGAGTACGTACAGGTACTCCTAGATCATCTCTTATCACTCCAGTGCTGCGGGGCTGCACTGGCTACCAGTTCAGTGGCGGATCACCTTCAAAGTGGGATTACTGACTTTTAAAGCCCTGCATGATCTGGGCCCTTACTACCTGAAAGATCTCCTGATTTCTTACCTCCCTATGAGGTCGCTCCGCTCAGCGGACGAGGGGTTGCTAGAGATTCCTAGGGTTATATTAAAATCAGCTGTGGCCCGGGCTTTTATGTTTGTGGCCCCATCCCTTTGGAATTCTCTACCCCATCGGATAAGGGAGTGTACGACCGTGGGGAGCTTTAAACAGGCTCTCAAATCCTTTTTATGGGAAAGGGCCTACAGTGTTTCTGACTGATGACTGTATCTGTTTTTAACAGTTTTTATAATATTGTTTGTATATTTTTTCTGCACTTAATCTTTTTGGAATGCGCCTTGGTATTTGAAAGGTGCAATATAAATAAAGATTATTATTATTGTTATTATTAAAGTGTTCCTCCAGTGAGTTGCTGTAGCATTTCAGACTGAGTTGCATAAGGGTTGTTGGATTTAGCATAAATCCCTGCACAAACTGTTTCTTAAGAGTCAAGACTCAGTTTTACATTGCTTTGTTACTGGACTACAGATGTATTCTAACTGAGTTGCAAAAACATTTCACAAACATTGCTCTTGAGCTGGTTAAGCATTGAAAAACAATACAGTATGAGTTACCCTTGCATTGCCAACTGTAAAAAAACAATGCTAAACCAACTCATTGGTGAAAAAATTTAATGCAACTTGTACTGTAGTTTTTTGGGGGGTTCCATAAACTTGAATGAACCACCAAGGTGCTGAGGAACTTTCTTGTCACGTACAGGGATTCATCCGTTACTTGGAAGCCGATGCCAGGTACTGTCAGAATTAATTCTGTACAGTAGCTGTGTCATTGTGTTCGCTATTTTATTGATTTATTTTATTTTTTGGTTGAGGTGGCCATAATTGGTGTGTAGCCACTTGAGGAGGTGAGCGGTCTGTGTAGTGGGCGGGAGCGTGCCTCTTTGAAAAAACTCATGCTGCCGCTGAGGGGAAGGAGAAATGCCATATTAGATTACAGCTTTTTTTGTTGTTGTTGAAAACATTTTTGTGTTTGTTGAAATAGTATGGGGACTAGTAGGTTGTTATGGCTGGTGGCGGCAAGCAGGTTGGTGAAGGCAGGTTGCCAGCAGGAAAAGGGTGCCAAGCAAACATTCACACAGCAGGTGTCCGAGCAGCATGTTGAAGCTGGCAGTTTATCCTTCTCTGAGTTGTGGGCAGAGTGATTTTCTGTTGTGTGCTGCAGTCATGTGTGTGTCTGGACTTTGTACAGGGAAGTTATACTCAGATAACCTCACTGTCCAAGGCACACACTGACCAATCAGATTACAGGAAATTTTATTGCCATTGTATAATATTCTTTATGAACTGAGGATCATAAATAGAGGAATCTGATTTGTCAAGAGCTCTTTGAAACTGTGATGATATCAGGCTACATCATCATGGCTTCAAAAACGTTCCGGCACCACCAGCCTCTTTGCTCTCTACTGCCTGAGAACTATTTTTTCAAAATGTACTCCTACACCACCCAAAACCTCATTCATAAAATGTTTTAAAACCTGTTTGTTTTATTTTTTTTATTTATAAAGCTTCAAACTCGGTTCATAATAGCAATAAGTCACTCCAGGGTGTGGTACATCATGGGATATCATCACTTCTCGGATGGTTGGATGCATTTGACCTGCAGCCTCATGCCCAACCACTCGAGGTGTGATGACATCCCATGATATACCACACCCTGTCATATATTAGCAATTCTCTAATGGCAGAAGAATGCTTGCCTCTGATTGGTCAATATGGCACTGGACCCGTGATGTTATCCCAGCACAACATCACGGGTCTAGTCCCAGCACACAAATGACTGCATCAAATATACAAATTAAAAATAAAATGAATCATTCCATGGCCGTGATTGCTTGCCTCACTATCACCCTGCTGACACCACAATCTCCTTCACTTCCTGGTCTGCACCGAAACAAATGACACATTAAGACAACACTGTGATTAACTTTAGTAAAAGAAACTGTTTCTCGCTACCCCCCCCAAAAAAAGAAACAGTAAAACATCCCGATCCCTCAGCAAGAGAACGAGTGAGTGAATCAGAGCAGCAGGATGCGCTTTACTTACTGCTACTTCTCATAACGCCACTCATGCAGCAAATCTGCTTTCTTTTTGTTTTTTCCCCCAACCCCACCAAGTAGAAACAAAAAACTGTACCATAGACAGTTAAACATCATGATCCCGCTCATTCCAAGACCGAGCGAGTGAACAAGCAAGCCCGTCTTTTAAATACTCACCGCACAGCTCTTAACACTTGCTCGGTCTTCAATTAAATTTTCAAATCAGCACCAACTTCAAGACTCACTAAACACAAATACAGGGAAACAGAAAAGCCAAAAAAAAAGACCTAAGGATGAAACGCTACGGCCTCTTAACACTACACGCATTCTCATATGTAGAGAACAGAGCCACATGAAAAACACAACATCTCTACCCAGTGGCTGAAACAATAAATAGGCACTATTTAAAAAAAAAAGTATTCCTACCCACTTAAAAAAATGAAAAAAACAAACTTAAAATGTAGTTGTTTTTTTTTTTTGGAGGTTTATTTTACAAATAAGCCATTGTATAATAGCAATAATGCACTCCAGGGTGTGTGTTGTGCTGGGTAATGTCACTTCTGGGGTGATTAGTCGCACTCATCCTGTGGCCTTCTGTCTAATCACCCCAGGCGTGACGTTATCCCAGCACAACACACACCCTGTCATGCATTATTGCTTAATTAAAATAATTTTTTAAACACTCAAATCTTGTGTGTTTCTTTCTTTTACTGAAATGAGCCATTGTATAATAGGAATAATGCACTCCAGGGCGTGTGTCCTGCTGGGTTAATGTCACTTCTGGGGTGTTAGATGCACTCAGCCTGCGGCCTTGTGCCCAAACACCCAAGGCATGATGTTATCCCAGCACAACACACACCTTGTCATGCATATTCCTTTATTTTTCAACAGGATAAAACTGTTAGGTCTTTTTACAGACCTGTTTACAAAGTTACCTGCAAGATTTTAGAAAATGAGTTACTAAATGTACATAGTTACTAAGTATACATAGTGCAGTTCCACACAAACTCACTGCCATACTCAGCATTAAAAAATGGGAAACATTTATAGACAGAATAAAACTTAATAATTACACCTTGTACACATTACCAAACTCACTATATCATTTCCACAACCCACAGACGTATAACCTTTTCAATGATAAACACAGATGTCCACCAAGTTCTCATTTAACATACATTTAAACAACTTTAATTCTGAAACTTTCCTAGACTCAGAAGAAAGAGCATTCCATTCTTTTGTTATCCGCCAACTAGTTTTCATCTTCCCATATGAATTACATATTCTAGGAATTGTAAATCCTCTATTTTTTACTTCCCTTAAACTATTAGTATGTCTAGAAAGCTTGTTTAAATTAAACTCGCAGTTCTTATTAAGTCCCTTATTTAATTTAAAAGCTGTAATTGCTATTCACACAGGAGTGATCTACAGACTGCCAGAATGGGGGAAAGATATGATGGAAGTAATCCAAAGACTGGCACACAAAGGGGAGGCGTTACTGGTAGGGGACTTCAATCTACTGGACGTGGATTGGAGCCTACCAGCTGCAGCAACAGTCAGAAGTAGGGACATCCTGGACTTCCTGCAAGGGGCATTCCTCAGGCAACTAGTTAAGGAGCCCACTTGGGGGGCAATACTGGACCTGGTAATGACAAACAGGGACAGTGTTGCTGACTTCATAGTGGGTGGCCCCCTGGAGACCAGTGATCACTGTACAGTCTGGTTCAATATAAGAACCAGGGTCAGAACTAAGCCACACTATGATGAGGGTCCTGGACTTCAGGAAGGCCAGTTTTAGGAAAATTAGAGAGTGCCTCAGGGACACCCTAGCAGGGATAGGGAAACTGTGTTGGGGGGGGGGGAGTTGAGGAACAATTGGCAAAAATAAAGGGGAGCATTGAACAGGCAATGAATCTTTGTGTCAGGCAGTTTAGCAAAGGCAAGAGAAAAAAGACACTGCTATGGATCTCTAGAGAAGTAGCGGAGATAGTAAGGACAAAAAAAACTAGCATTTACAAGATACAAGAGGACACAGAAGGAGGAGGATAGGGAAAGTTACCAGGAGAAACAGAGGGGCAGGGAGAGAAATTAGGAGTGCAAAGGTATAAATGGAGGAGACTGTTGCCCAGTAAGTAACACAAGCATTTATCAATGCCGGATGTTTGCCGTGGGGTGTGTGTGTGTGTGTACTGAGAGGATGGTCCGGGCTGTCCATTTCTGTACTGTCAGCTGTGTGACCACATATGGATGTTCATGAACAGGGTCGAAACTGGCACCAGTCCAGTAGCTAAATGCTGTTAGATTTTCTTTTGGGATAGTCAAAAATCTTTTAAAGTAGCTAGGAGGGCTTGTACTGGAAAAGGTAATATTTCAATAAGCAGATCAGCTGGGCCAGTGGAAAAGTCTGTGTGGCTAGTGGATTTTGCAAGTCAGTACCCTGCTGGCTAGTAGCTACAAAACTTAATCTGACCCCAGCATGGATCAGCCTGAGATGGGATTTGTTTTGTTCTATTTATTCTCCCCTAGCCGGCTATTGGTAAGGATCTAGTCTAACAGGGAATGATTGCCAGATTTGAGCCTAGAAGGTTCAGTTATTAATTGAGATAGGTGGGCTTCAGATACAGAGGTGTGAATGGAACCAGTTCCTGATCCCAAACCAACTGATATTGAAATCCCCACATAACACCACATTGGGGTGGGGGCTAGATAACTTGAAATAAGGGAGGAAGAGAGATAGATGGAAGATTAGGGGGAGTTAGACACAGCCTATGGTAAGTTTATTTCCTTGTTCCAGGGTGATTTGTACATAAACAAACATATGAGGAGAGGCTGAGGTAACTGAACATGTACACCCTGGAGGACAGAAGGGGAGGGATATGATTGTAACCTTCAAGTACCTTAAGAGCATAAACAGGGTTGGTACAGAGGGTATCTTAACTTAAGAAAGGAGGGTACAACAAGGGGACATAACCTTATATTGGTGGGGTAGATTCAAAGAAGAAAGAGGCACTTTTTCACTGAAAGGATGGAGAAGCAGTGGAATCAGGTATGGGAGGAGGTGGTGGCAGCAAAGATGGTGTCCAGTTTCAACCGGGTGGGATAGAGTGATGAAGAGGATTAGGACTGAAGGGGGCTATACTGGGAAGGGGTTAGGAGAGGGGAATGGGAAGGTGAGAGATAACTCTGGGTGGAGTTGAGGAGAGGGGCAGCTCCAAGGAAGTAACTGAGCTGCACACTCAAGCAGACTCAATAGACCATTATGGCCTTTTTTGCTAGCAGTTTCGTATGTTCGTATGTAAATTCAGCCAATATAGCATTCACCTCACGGCAGCATAAACATTCTAGTGCTGTGTCCATGATAGCATAATGATTGCAGGAATTCAAATATAAACGAAAAAGAGGCAATGGAAAAGAAAAACATGCTGTTAAAGTACACACAGAAGCAAAACCAACAACCACAAAGAATATATATATATATATATATATATATATATATATATATATATGACATGTGATGCAACAAAAGTGACGTGCATCTGTCATGTCCTTATAGAAGTACTGTTTCCACAATTTTTTTACTACAGTCTCACCCTAATTCCACAAGCTTCTGTTTAGTCATACTCGATGGGCATTGAGGAACCTTGGTGAACACTGGCTGGCAGGTAGGTGCCATTGTAGGTCAGGGCTGTCTGGCCAGGGAGAATTAAGAAAATTAACAGAAACAAAAAAAACACACACACCATCACTGTGCATACCTGATGCACCCTGTCGACAACAGGTAACAACAAAACATCAACTTGCCATACTGATTCCTGCATCATGAAATGTGGTCACCAAGATGCTGGCACAGAAATGGACAGCACAACCAACAGGACAGGGATCTGGAGTACACTGTTCTAAGTATACATATGTATGCTCTCTCTATGACCGATGATGATCCCCATAAGGGGGCCCACTGTACAGGTTACAGCCAGGAGTGCCGACGGGGGGACAGCCAGGACAGCTGTCCCAGGCCCAGGTGGCTCAGAGGGGCCCACATTTACACATTTATATGTCTTGGGGATGGGAGGGGGGCTCCAGACCTAAAGGTGTGTCCCGGCCCTGGAAATGTTTATCGGCATCCCTGGTTACAGCTGTCTCCCATCAAGTGGTGTGGAGGACTGATGTATCTGGGAACTAGGTAAAAAAGAACTGCCAGCTAGGGGAGAATAAATAGAATAAAAAAAGAAATCCTATCTCAGGCTGATCTGTGCAGGGTTAAATTTAAGAGCTAGTGTACTGCCTAAAACTAATATTAGATTTTAAAAGTAACCAGCCAATACCTTTATTTCGAGGTACTTATCCTTTTCCCTTTGTTTAGTTAGAAGATTGTTTACCTGATGTTAGTAGATGTGATATATGGAACAGTTCTTAACCTGGCAGGTGACATAGCTAGCTCTACTGCCCCCCCCACCACCAAATCATCAGCACTGTTACCTCACTGACTGTGACATCACTGTTGCCTAGGAACAGCCATTCAATGACTGCCAGGTCATTCACTTGTTGTGTCACTTTCAATGAGATCCCCATGCTGATGATGTAGTGGAGGGTGATACAGATAGATAAGTCAGCTGACAGGCTAAGAACTGTTCCACACATCCAGCACAATATTATCACATTGAAGACTTTCTAAAGAGCAAAAGAAAAGAAAATGCTTCAGAAATGAAAAGTTACAACTGACTACTTAAAATTTGTATCATTTTCCTGTCTGTCTGCCTGCTTTGACTCCACTAGCTCTTTAAGTTTTGCAGCACCAACCAGCAGGGCTAGTGACTTGGAAAACCATTAGCTCCACAGACATTTCTGCTGGCCAGCTGATGTACTTACTGAAATATATTTTCTGGTACAAGCCCTCAGGGCTACTTAAAAAGATTTTTGGCTATCCCAAAAGAAAATCTAATAGCATGATATGTTTCAAGATGAAAAAGTGCATATGAACAGTCCACTTTAAACCTCCACTGTAAAAAAAAAATAATAATAACTTACTCCAGCACCAGTCAGAGCTGGGACAGAGAGATATGAGATCATTGCAAACACAAGGCTGGCTGTTTGAAACAAACACTCAGTTTTTGGTTCATACTGCAGCAACTATAAAATAAAGGGATACTGCATGCTACTAGCTACAACCTGAAGTGCATACGTGCTGTTCCAAATATAAATATGTAGCATGGATGTTACTGAGGTATGTAAAAACATAAAGGTTGCAGGGATACTCACCTTTACCAGTAAGTAAATACAATTTGCCAACAGTGAGAGAGAGAGAGAGAGAGAGAGAGAGGGAGGGAGAGAGAGAGAGAGAGAGAGAGAGAGAAAGAAAGAAAGAAAGAAAGAAAGAAAGAAAGAAAGAAAGAAAGAAAGAAAGACATACACACATTACTTTTAACAGCTGGTGTCTGTGGATGCTTGGAATACCTAAGCCAGTCTGATAAGGAGAGGTCAGCATGCTGAGCAGCTACATCAAAGGAGACAGCAAACCCATGATTAGGCCAGCTTTTTGTTTTGAAGTAGATGCAGTTTCCATCCACCAAGCTAAAACTCTGTCATATTTAGACTGGCTGATAATTGGTCTGCTACAGACTTTCCCATTAAACACTGCTCTGCATTGGAGGGACAGTATCATGCCCTCAAAAGCCACTATCACAGGAAAATGTTTGCTTGCTGCGTACAAGCATGTATGGCAAACTAGCCAGAGTGATACACGCATGGCAAGCTGCCAAATGACCAAAGTTACACCGTCGTGAAAATTTTGACGACCAGCTGTAACTTGGCCATTTTACAGTTGTTCTCCCAGATTTTCAACATGGACTTTTGGGACTCCTCCTCATGAAGAGTGCCATTGTCATTTTATTCACTCGTCCCGAAGGTGATTTTGCAGAACGACTGCACCATTCTGTGCCACAGGTGCGAAAACACATTTCAGGCAGGATGTGAAAATGACAGCTGCACTGTTAATGGAGGGTACAAAAATAGCAATATTGAAAATCTGGGCTAATATTAAAATTGGTGAAGTTAGGGTGTGTGTAAAAACTGTGCAACTCACAAGCATAACGCAGTCATTTTTTCAGAATTTTTTCACCAAATTTGCAACATGGACTTTTTGGGACCCCACCTCATGAACAGTGGCACTGTCATTTTGTTAATCAGTCCTGAAAGGTGATTCCATGCAGCAACTGTGAAATCACCTTTCTGGGCTGAGTAACTACATGACAGTGACAGTGTTCATGAGGTGGGGTCTCAAGAACCCCATGTTGAAAATTTGGGCCCAAAATTCCTAAAAATGGCTGATATATCAACATAAGTTGAAAAACTCATTGACTGCCATTATACCAAGCTTACCTTTGATTCTTCAGTTTGTGGTTTGGCTTTGAAGAGTGCAGACGTGCCCCGGTCCAGAGGAGATGACAGCGCCGACCTCCATATGTAAGTATGGGGTAAGGGGTGTGTGTGGGGAGGTGGGTACCCAGTGGGAGGGTGGGGATGGGGAGGGGGACTGGAGAGATGACGAGGACCATTTTCTTTTTACAGGTAAAAAAATGAAGACGTTGAGGACGGTTTCTTTATTTACAGGAAAGAAAGAAAAAGCATAAATTTGGGCACACTGAAGTGGGCTCCCAGTGTGCACATGAGATGGGAGGTACATGATGCTGACATGGAGTTGAGTACCCCGATGTCAGCACGGGGGAAAAAAGAAAAAAAAACATAAATTTGGGCACACTGGGGGTGGGCTCCCAGTGTGCCACATGAGATGGGGGGTCACATGATGCTAACACAGGGACTGGGCATCCCAATGTTGGCGCGGGGAAAAAAAAAGAAAACATAAATCTGGGCACACTGGGGTGGGCTCCCAGTGTGCCACATGAGTTGGGGGGTACATGATGCTGACACCGGGATTGGGCACCCTGATGTCGGTGCAGGGCCGGGGAATGGAGGAAGCGGGGAGGACAGCAGCAGTAGGAGGGAGTGGGAGGGTTTTATATTGATGCCGGTGCTGGGAGAGAACAGAGGGAGCAGGGAGTACAGGAGCAGTAGGAGGGTGCGGGAGGAGTGCCATCTACAAGATGGCGGTGACACAAGTGTGCATATGTGGCATTGGCATGCGTGGTTGCAGTGGTGGCATTCTGCAATTCACAAGATGGTGGCACCAGCAGAACTGCGCATGTGTGCAAGGCATGCATGTGCAGTTCTTTTCCTGTGAATGCTGAAGTAACAGCCAAAATAGTGTAGCTGTTACTCTGTAGCAACCGATACGTGGTGGAGTGTTACAATCTCTGTTGGACTTCCAGAAGGATATTTCCAAAAGCCTAATGGAAGGTGCCCGATCAACCTTTTTAAGGCTGGCTCCACCCACAGCCATAAAAATGGGATTAAATATTCTTTAGATATATAAGTGAGAAGAGAAAGGGCAAAGGAGGGATAGTAAGGCTAAGAGGAAAGTAGGAATCTGTGATGAGGAGGACACAAAAGCAGACATATTGAACAATTACTTTGTTCAATATTTCCAGAGGAAGGGTGGTGACGGCCAAAGATAAAAAAAGGGCATTAAGGGAAGGAGGTGGACACTAGCCATTTTACAGAGGAGAGAGTCCTCAAGGAACTGGCACAATTAAATATAAAGATGGCAATGGAACCTGACGGGGTGCATCCTAGGATACTGGAGCAGCTCATGGAGGTGCTGGCTGCACCTCTGACAGCTCTGTTCAACTTATCACTAGAAACAAGAGATCTCGGGGACTGGAAGAAGGCAGATGTGGTCCCACTGCACAAAAGTGGAAATAGGGAGGAGGTAGGAAATTACAGACCTGCCAGCCTGACTTCAACAGTAGGTAAAGTAATGGAATCACTACTGAAGGAAAGGATTGGGAAATACCTTGCAACCAGTGGATCACAGAATCCAAGGCAACATGGTTTCACAGGGGGAGGTCTTGCCAGACAAACCTGATCGAGTGACTGGGTGACCAGGGAACTGGATCAGTGAGGAGTGGTAGATGTGGCCTACCTGGATTTGAGATGGCCTTCAATATCATTCCGCATAGAAGACTGGTGAGCAAGCTGGGCAACTGAGGAGCAGATCCAAAAGTAGTAAAATGGGTAAGAAGTTGGCTAAGCAATAGAGTCAGAAGGTGATGATAAATGGGGTTCACTATGGAGAGGGTAAGGTGACCAGCGAGTGCCACAGAGGTCAGTACTGAGCCCTGTTCTCTTCAATGTCTTTATTAGCAACATTGCAGAAGAAGCGTGAGGGGTATGCCTGTTCATGGATGACAAAAATCTGCAATAGAGTGGACACCCCGGGGGGTGTGTGTAAAAAATAAGGGATGATCTGAAAAGGTTAAAAGAATAGCAAAGGGAATGGCAGCTGGGTTTCAATGTAAAAAAAGTGTGAAATTGTGCACTTGGGGCACAGAAACCCAGGGGCAACATTCCAATTGAGTGGAGAGGTATTAGCAACCACAAAGCAGGAAAGGGACCTGGGGTAATCATTTCTGATTACCTGAAGGTAACCAAACAGTGTGATAAGGCAGCGGGAAAGGCTAGCAGGATGCTTGGGTGCATAGGGAGGGGCATCACTTGCAGAAAGAGGGAGATAGTATTACTCATGTGTAGATCACTGGTAAAACCCCACCTCTATAACTACATTATGTCCAGTTCTGGAGGCCCCACCTCTGGAAGGACATAGACAGGGTGGAGGCGGTACAAAGGAGGGCTAGCAAAATGGTGCAGGGTCTGCATCAAAAGCCCTATGAGGAAAGACTCAAGGAACTAAATATGTACGCTCTAGAGGAAAGGAGGGAAAAGGGGGTTGTGATAGAAACAGTCAAGTGCCTCACAGGTATTAATAAGGTACAGGAATATTTAGGCAACTGCTAAGATTATGAGATATGATGCAGTAACTTGTGTACATGTATTTGTTGCTGTTAATGTGTTTTACTTTCTGTCTGTCTGTTTTAAACCAAACTTAATAAAATATTTAACTACAAAAAATAAAGTACAGGAAGGTACCGTTTTCCATAGAAAAAGATGCTCCAGGACAAGGGGTCACACTATGAAGGTGGAGAGGGGGAGGCTCAGAGGAGATGTGAGGAAATGCTTCTTCATGGAGAGGGTGGTGGATGCCTGGAACAGCCTCCTAGCAGAGGTGGTGGGTGCTAAAACAGTAACAGGATTCAAGCATGCATGGGATAGACACAAGGGGATCTTAGAAGTAAGACAAGGGGGAAGAAGACCAGAGATCAAGTAAGGTCTGTGGTGGCGCAGTATGTAGGGAATATAGTGCAGACTGGATGGGCCAAAAGGTCCTTATCTGCCGACAACTTTTAAAGAGCTGCTGAAGCTATCTGGCCAAAGTGCTACATTGCAGAATTAGAATAAGCATATCCACAGTAAATCTCACACCAAATAGTAGATTTCTAAGTTACTTCATTTTAAAGTTATTAGCCATTTTGTAACCTTGATTTCACTACTTATTCAAAGCATGTTCCAGCGAAAGCAGCTGCTGATGTCATTTAGGGACCTTACAGTTTAACTTTCCCTGTCAGCAAGCTTATAGGACCTGTTTCTCTAAAGCTGTAAAGATCATGGTCAATGGTTTTCATAAGTAAAACAGGCAGAATGAATTAGTAAACATTGCTTTAAAAACATTGTGTTTCATGCTTTGTAACAAACTGACACTATTTTGTCTGTGTGCCTCTTTATTGAGGTCCTTTGCTGAATGCTGGATCATAGCACACTGTGAGGTTTGCAGACTGAATAAGTTTTGATGAAAGGCTGCGCTCATTCACACCTATCAGTCAACTGAGGCAACTTCTAAGAATGGCAATTTAAAACAATTATCCCATCTCCTTGTTAATGGGGGTGGGGCAGACTCATCTATGTTCTACTCTAAATTACAATGATGATTTTACCAGAGCTAACACTTCCACCCCTAGTGGGAATTAACACATATAAGGCCCCTATTAAAACATATGGTAAAGCAGACAATGACAAACAGCAGTAAAATTAGTAGCACTCTAATTGGCTTCAGAACTCTGGAAGCATGCTGACTTAGTATCCAGCAACCCTGGAGAAATAGACCACACAAAACAGCATTAACTAATACAGTTTTATCAACTTTGTTACAAACCCTGGAACATATATAGTATTTATAACAATGTTTACAGACTAGTGTTGTCTGTTTTACTTGTGAAAACCATTGCACACGATCTTTACAACTTTGGAGAAATGGATCTTATAAGCTTGCTGACAGTCAATACTAGACTTTGAGCTCCCTACATGACATCATCAGCAGCTCTTTACTGACACCTGCTTTTATTACACAGGTAGTGCAATCAAAGTTACAAAATGGCTAATAACTTTAAAACAAAGTAACGTAAAAATCTAGTTTTTGGCATGAGATTTACTGGGAGTATGCTTATTTGGATTCTGCAATGTAGCACTTTTGGCATCAGTGGCTATTTGTTAGTTTTTTTCTCCTCAGTTCTAGGGATTTCCAGTTGAAGTACTTGTACATTAAACAATGATGTCAATCATAAGCACATCCTAATACAAATCTTGCTAGTTTATTGTATAATACGTGTAATTTATATAGTATAGCATAATTAGCATGCTGATAAGTTATATTTTCCATACTCCAAAGATAGCAGCAGAGTTGTACAGCTATTGTGCTCCTTGTTTCTTCTGGGAATCAAAATGCTTTCCTTCTCAAGGCTTCTAGTCTTTTTACCTCTTCATTAATATTTATGTAAATCAAATTTTAATGAGTCATCTATAATCACTCCCAAATATTTGTATTATCTCACATTTGTTAATGTCTGCCCATTTAGTGTCTCTATGTTTACCTTTGTTTCATTGTTAATTTTCATCCTATTTTGCCTAAACAGCATCACCTGCATTTTCTTTGCACTCAGCACCATATCTGACCTTATAAACCATTCCTGAAGTCTATTGAAAGCCTGCTGCAAAACATTTTTCAGTTTAGTTTGAGATGCTGCTCTACCTATTAACACTGTGTCATCTACATAGTTTTATTTATGTAGTAGTTATGCAATTTGGCAAATCATTTACATATATCAAAACAACAGGCATCCCAGAATGTAGCCCTGTGGCACTCCCCTGCTCAAAATCTGTGAATCTGACAAAGTGCCATTTGCCACAACTTGTTGCTTCCTATTGTGAACATACGACTGAAATCATGACATAGCCCTGTCTGACATCCCTACCTGCTCCAGTCTTGTTGGTAATGCTTCAAGGTTCACTAAATCAAAGCGCTTTGGAGATGTCAAGTACACTGCACCCACAGACTTCCCTTGTCCAATCCAGTTTTATTATGTTTACAAAGTTCAAGAGTGCAGTGCTAGTTGACTTCCCTCCCTAAACCAGGTTGATGCTTGGTCAATAAATTATATTTATCCATATAGTTGTTCACCTGTTTTCCAATCAATTTTCAAAAACCTTTGATTTTAAAAGACAATTATGCCACTGGTAGATAATTTGATGGATTATTACAATCTCCCCTTTATAGATGGGTGCCACCTTTGCTAGCTTCAGTAATCTGGATATGATCCTTCCATTAAATACGTATTATAGATTTTTGTTAAGGAAGGAGTTATTTATTGATTTACTTATTTATTTGAATTTTGGTAACCAGGTAAGCCACTGAGACCATGCAGTCCCTTTTTCAGGGGCAACCCAGGGGAGGGTACATAGGATATTAGAACACAAATGTTTAATACAATGCCATACACAGAGGTAACCAGTGCTAAGTAAATACACACAATATGAGACAATGATATCATGAGCGCTAAGTAAATACACACAATATGAGATAATGATATCATAAGGAGAAAAATGAAGACAGTATAACACACTTTCATGCACAGAGGCTCTGCATAATTCACACAAGTGAGGACAGGGCTAAAAATAGTGCAGATTCTGGCAATCCTATACACTGTCTACATCTAACACAAATTCATTGTACAGAAGCTCTGCATAAATCACACAGATAAGAGCGGGTTAAAATATAGTGCCGTTCCTGACCCATAGGACCTTGTAATTACAGCTGGTGTACAAGATAGTGTAGGTGAATTTATGTAAGGCAGGAACAAGTACCTAGGTCACATAAATAGTTATGTAGGGCTAGTTATGATTTAAATTGCATGCTTCAAAATGTTATTTCAATCTGTTCCAGGCCACATGGTTTCTTAGAATTCAGCCCATTTATTACTTTTCATACTTCACTTTGCTTTATGTCTCTAAAATAAAATCTGAGACATCTGAGATCAGGGCAGGATCATGTAATGTTTTCTAATCGCATAAAGCATTTGTCTGGACTATGCTCTGGCTTTTGCACCGAGGTGCTGTTCACAAAAGGAGAATTGTGTGATAACAACAATGTAAGTTATGCATGGTGAAAAGAGGAGGGGAGTGGCCATGCATACAGTAGCAATACAGTTCACAAAGCATGTCATTTATGCAAACTGCTTTGCCCAGCACTTTGCTCCACAGAAATTACTGCCTATAGAAAGGTTGTCTTAATCCAGGCAAAGCTCAGAGGCCAGAGGGGGAACTGCATCAGGCAGCACAATGACTGACAGCACACCGCAGCTACTGTACATGCTGTGGGAGGCTCTGAGGAAAGAGCAGGAAGGAGGATACCATGGGCCCATCCATCACCAGCAGAGGCACCCTGCCGCACAGAGACAGTTCTCACCAAGAGTTTCCTTTGAGACTTTGACCAATGAACAGTTGGGCCATGCTCAGGCAGCTGTGGGAACTCCTGGAGGAAGACCTGCAAACCACCGTCCATCGCAGCTAAGCCTTGACAGTGGAGGTGAAGGGGATTGCTACCATGTGCCTCCTGGCAACAGGCACCTCCAAGACCCCCATCGGGACACCACAGGAGTGTCACAGGCATCCACCTCATGCCTGTGGGCTGAATTCCTAGATGCACTGCTGCCACATGCTAGGTATTTCATAGTATTCCCCAGCACTGCAGAGGAGCACACAGCAACACTGCAGCAGTTCTACCAGGTAGTACGCCCTGCCACGTGTACTTGGTATCATCGACTGCACCCATGGCCATCTGCACACCACCTGGCCTGAGTCAGATGCCTGCCTTAACAGGAAAGGCTTATACTCCACCAAGGCCATCAGTAAAACTAGACTCAGCATTGATTCCCTTGACCTTAAGTTAGTCGCACTTGTGTTAGATGGAATCCTTGGTACCTATAACTAAGATCCTCAACCTTTCACTACAGCTGGCTCAGTTCCCCTTACTTTGAAAACAGGTGCTCATATCTCCTGTTCACAAAAGTGGAGATAGGTCATGCTACACTAGCTACAGACCTATCTCCGTCCTTCCTCCCTTATCCAAAGCAATGAAATGCATTGTGTTGGACCAGCTAGTTGAATTTCTGAAAAAATATGAAATTCGATGCCCACAACAGCATGGTTTTAGAAAAGGGCACAGCACTTCAACTGCCCTCCTGGAATTTATGGGCTTCATCCACAATTCAGTGGACCAAGGTAACTATGTGGGTGCAGCTTTCATTGACCTTATGAAAGCATTTGATATGGTCAACCATCCACTTCTCCTCAGACAGCTGTCATCTATTGGAGTCTCCAATGATGCTCTACCCTGGTTCGAAAGTTATCATGAAGGCTGAGTACAGCAAGTAAGGATTGCCTATGTCACCTCAGAATGAAAACTGGTCCTCTCCGGTGATTGGTCCTCTCTGGTGACTGGTCCTCTCCGGTGACTGGTCCTCTCTGGTGACTGGTCCTCTCTGGTGTACCTCAGGGCTCCATCCTGGGATCTCTGATTTTTAGTCTTTTCTTAAACACCCGTCCTAATACCTGCAAACAAAAAATACTGCTATATGAAGATGACGCTGTTATATTCACCAGTCACCATGACACTAAACCGATTGAGCACCAGCTTCAGCTTGATTTTGAATCAGTTGAAGAGTGGTATAGCACCCAGAAACTAATACTAAACTACTGCAAAACCAAGGTGATGTTTTTCAGCACTTCATGTAGCAAACATAAGTCCCAGTCCCTCACCATCCAGAACTGCTCTGGTGTCCCACTCGATCAAGTCCAGCAGTTCAAAAATCTTGGCTTCACCTTAGACAGCATCCTCTCCTATGCACAGCACATTGATAATGTTGCAAATGCTGTGAACATTCAAATTGGTTTACTACACAGGCATGAACTCAGTATGACTGCTGATGCCCTTAGACTTGCCATACATAGCTCTGTTACATCCATCATCGACTACGGCCTGGCTATATATGGCTCTCTACTTTCTACTTCTGCTCCATAGGATAAATGTGGCTCTCAACAAAGCCTGTAGACATCTTACAGGTGCAGACTATCTAACTCACACCTGTGACCTGTACGCAAAGGCTGGGTGGCTTCCACTCCTTAGCAGGATGCAATATAAGACCTGCCTCCTTACTAAAAGGCTTGGCCTCACACCACCTGGTGTTGCCAAGCTCTTAAATTCCCACTGTAGCTTCCAGCGTAAAGTGCTAGCTATCAAACCTTCCAGGTCCCCAGATGTTGGACCTCCATGGGGCAGAGGTTGTTCACTACAGGGCACCACACTGGTATAATGTCCAACAAAGGAAATCCTGACATCTCCCAAACTTGGCCCTTTAAACAGTTGCTTCAGCAGCTCACCCCTTCTAGTAGCTGTGACTGTTTTTAGGGGTCTTCTCTCTCTCTCCCTACTTGGATTGCTCTACTCATCTAGGACTTTCTTATTTCTACTTGAGTCCCTCTGTTTTGCTAGTCCCTCCCCTTTCCCTTACCCCACCTCCCCCTACCCCTACCAGTCTAACCCTCTTCAACTTTGCCATTTCTCTGTACATTGTCCACTACTGCTACCTTTCTTAGCATTTCTTTGTCTCTTCTCCTGCAATGACAATGGCCCTCCAGCCTGCCTACTCCCTTGGGTCTGCCCCAGATTGTCTTCATATTTCTGGTGCTCTGCCAAATAGCTCACCTAGATCTCTGTATTGCTTTCAGTCATTGTAGCTCCCCATTTATGAACTTAGTTTTTGTTGTGTAAGTTCATGTTACTATGTTATTTTATACTGTAGCACTGTGTTTATCTTTGTGTGTTTGTTTACCTTTATTTTGATGTGGAACTTTGTAAATGAGCTGTTCTCTGCAAAGGTAATGTAATCCAAGAGTTTAATAAATAAATAAAATAAAAAAACTGCCAGATGGTGTGTGATGCCACTGGGTACCACTGTGTAATTGTCTGGAAGCTTCCACAACTCCTTCATCTGTCAGAAGTCCATGTTGTGCTGGAGATTCAAGGGAGGTGAAATATCAATGGGTCACCTGGTGGGTGAGTACAACAACTGGGCTGTGACCAGCAAGCCCTGTGGGTCACACAGGGCAGTGTCAAACGGGGGGTGGGAAACCTTAGAAGGTTCTGAAATGTGGGAAGACTGCAATAGCTGTCAAGATGGAAAGGGCAGGAATGTGACATGGCCTGCAGAAGGGCCACTGACAATGTGACAATTCACCACAGCACAGGCTGCCAAACCCATGAAGGAGTCCTGTCCATGTGATGCGGGAGGGAGGTGTGCAGGAGCATGCCAGAAGGTTCCAGAATACTTATTCATTTATTTAAATGTTTAACCAGGAAGTACACACTGAGCTGAAAACAGCTCATATCCAGATGTTTCCTTGGTAAGAGGGGGGTAGGAGATAGCGAACAATAAAAAAATAACAAGGTAAAATACAATAATATGGTTTCACAAGCAGAATCATATATATTATAGGCTGAACAGTAATGGAAGGTATCCAGAAAATGACACACAATCTATTATATACATAAAGGGAAAATAGTAGAAAAGCAAGAAGAGGGCAAGACTACAGAATGGAGAAAAAGAGGAAGGGTCACAAACAGTTGCAGGTAGGATGACAAAGGTCAGTATCTGCCAGAGTAGTGTACTATAGACATGGCCCTTCTCACATGTGTGCTTTGTCCTTCACAGGTGATAGTGACTACCCCTTGCTCCACTGGCTTCTTACCCCCATCCGCCACCCCACAAATGAGGTAGAGGAAGGGTATAACACGGCACACACCACCACAAGAAACATAATTGAGTGGGTCTTTAGCATGCTTAAAATGCACTTCCATTGCCTGGACTGCTCAGGTGGTACCCTACAGTATACACCTCAGAAGGCCTGTGGCATATTTCTTGCCTGTTGTATACTACACAACATGGCACATGCCCGTGAAATACCGCTGCTAGTACAAGAGGAACAGACATCCATAGACACGGAGCTAGAGGGGCAGGAGGTGGCACACCAGATGCAAGGCAGGGATCTGCACATGGTACAGCGGGCCCAGGAGTACTGGCAGCACATCATGCAACAGCTGGAAGCCAGCAGAAGGTGCGAAATAAGCAGATGACACATACAGCACTATGTATGAGCCTAGTTTATTGTACACAATGCCCAACATGCACAGACCCACAAAATAGAAAGGGTAACTTAAGGACAGAGTAAAGCCAGGCACACAAAGGTACAAGCAGTTGCAATCAAGACATGTTGCATCCTGGAACTAAAAAGAAAATGCATATGGCTATGGCAAAACAGAAGGAGCAAAGCTGTATATCAGTGTAATGGAATCAAATAGAAAAGGGTCACACAAAGCAAGAACTGTTATGTCTCATGTCACAGATGTAGCTGGGGACAGCCTGCCCAGCCATATTAAGCAGGATAACACACAGAAAAGGAGGCAGATGGTGAATGGGACAATGGATAAAGAAACCCATGCATAGGGCCTGGCTGATGGTTGGAAGGAGGAGCCAGGGACATTGCAAGCTATGACCTCTAGAGGCCACTATGTGTGCGGACAGTGCCATGGCGCATGGGATGGGGTGATGCCATTGTATGGCCCAGAGGAGGCAGAGGCTGAGTGGGAGGGCACACAGCTTGGGACACCACCTGGGAGTCAGTGAGGCTGCGTGGGAATGTGGATGCATACAATGACATTTGCCGACTAGGGGTGCATGGTTGATCAAGGGCTGTTGGGGATGCAGCCGTGCCAGTGCCACACTATCCCACCCCATGGTGTGGACATGTACCACCGTCTCCTCCGGGAGACATGGGACTATGCACTGTCCATCAACATGCCCTAAATGTGGCCCTGTTTTGCTTGACGTGCCTGCCCTCACGGCCAACCACCCCTGTGAGGTCCCCAAACAGATGAACCATGGTGCCAAGGAGCTGTTCACCAAACTGCTGGGCCCACTGCAATTCAAGCCTGTGTTGGTGTTGGCAGGGTTGAAGGTACTGATGCACTAGGTCCCATGTCTCCTCAAGGACCCTCTGGGATGTGGACTGGGTGGCCACAGCAGCATGCATCATATCATGGGCACTATGCTCAGCATGCTGCAGGGTGGCACAGGTGCTGGAGTGGCCCTAGATGGATAAGTGGCTGGAGGAGGACTGTGTGTGCTTGGGACATCACCACCAGTTGGTGGCAGCCAAGGTGGATGTGGTTGCTGTATGCCACCCCATGTTCCTGGACCCATGCTATCCCTGGGCAGGGTGGAACCTCACACCCTGAGTGTTGTGTCAATCTGTGGGCAGGCATGACATGGGAAATGGGGATGAGAAAGAGGCAATGGAGATGGGGATGGAGGCATGGAATGGCCGGGCTGGTTCTGATGCATGGGCCTCTGAGGTAGTGCTGGTGGAATGGAGGATTGCAGGGGGTCCTGGGCGACATCTGTGGTGGTGGCAGGGATCACAGTAGCATCCATTGCTGACAACTGGGCTGCTGAGAAGAGTTCCAGGTTGGCCACCCATGTGTCCAGGACACTATCTGCCAATGTGTCCAAGTCTCTCCTCACCCAGAGGTCTAGTCATCGGGGGGGGGCATTCCCTGGATGGCATGGGATGTATTGGTCTGTTCCGCTGACAGCTCTGGATGTGCTGTATCAGGACCTGAGGGGACAGGAACATGTATGAGAGGGACAGCATGTGATGCAGTGCAAAGATTACATGACAGTGCCCTGTGTACAGTATGTGCCCTGTGTGACCAGGCAACACCCACAGATGGAAATGTAGACCACCACCGTGCAACACACAGTGAGGAATGTGCATACACACACATGGACATGCAGTACACCCAACACAGTAGGGCATGACACAGGACAGAGAAACACACCAGGACACAAGGGTACAGCATTCATGGGGTGCACACGGTGGTGCTGGCAATAGGAGTGGGGAAGGAATGGCACACACTGCATCAGGAACATAGATACCATCAGAGGGTACATGTTGTGTGTGGTGTGGCCCCAAAACAACAGAGCAGCCCCAGCCTTTATAGTTCATCGGGAATGGGCCCAGGAGCATCCAGTGCCACCCACAGAGAACAGTACAAGGGTTTGCACCAGCTGTAGCAGGGGTGGCCCATTGACATGCAACGTGGAACCACAGTAGTACACCCAGTGAAGTGGAGCATGCTGACACATTGGTGATGCCAGTGTACTACACACGTGGCACATTGGCTGATATGTCTGTCTCAAAGCCCCCACCAGGCACCCCAGACACCTCAGTCTCCCACAGCAATGATGCCATGGCCTCCCCAACAGGGTCAGGGGGGCAGAACAATGCAGGTGCAGGAGGGCCGCTGCCAGTGACATGCTATTCCCTCTGCAGTGTGGCCAAGTAAGACTTGCCATGATGGCGGAGATCACCATACCACTTGTGCACTGCATCCACCGACTTGTCCCTACAGCCAACAGCATTCACCTCATCGGCAGTTCCCATCAACCCGGTGTACACTGGCATGGGTGTTGTGGTATCAGCTGATGACACTCTCTCAGTCCTGGTGTCCCTGGACGAGAACCTCAAGCTTTAGGGTGCTGAACCTGTGAGCGTGGAGCCTGTCCCTGTCATGGGCAGCACCTGCGAGGGGAACAGCAGAGGGAGAGGTCAGTGACATAGAAACATAGACACATAGAAATTGTCGGCAGATAAGGACCGCTAGGCCCATCCAGTCTGCCCGTAGGCCCTATACATTGAATGTGGCCACTGACCTTATGTAATCAATGGCTTTTCATCACTCCCTCCGCTCTCAAGCTTCCTTTGTGCCTGTCCTAGGTATGCTTAAACCCCTCCACTGAGCTTGCCCCACTACCTCCTGTGGAAGACTATTCCAAGCATCGACTACCCTTTCTGCGTAGAAAAACTTCCTCACATTACCTCTTAATCTACCTCTTTTCCAATTTACATATTGTGCCCTCATGTTCTAGTACTTTTCTACATTGAAAAGGTCCCCCACCTGCACCTTGCTTATGCCCTTAAGGTACTACAAAGTTTCAATCCTGTTCCCCGCTCTCTCTCCTCTCCTCCTCCTCTCCTCTCCTTCAGTGAGTACATATTGAGGTCCCTTAGTTTCTCTTCATGTTTTGTGGTGCAAGCTCTGCACCATCTTTGTTGCCCATCTCTGGATAGTTTCCACCTTATCTATGTCCTTGGCAGGTGTGGTCTCCAGAACTGCATGCAGTACTTCAGGTGAGGCCTTCAATATTTTATACAATGGCATCACTACCTCTCACCTCCTGTGATATCCTGCCTTTGCACACCAGCATGCCACTGGCCCTCCCTACCACCTTTGTACACTGCTTTGATCCCTTAAGGTCATCAGAGATGATAACCCCTAGGTCCCTTTCCTGTTTGGTGACATTCAGCTCCTCCCTTCAACATGTAGCTCTCCCCAGGATTCCATCTACCCAGGTGCATTATTTTGCACTTCTTTGACTTCTTTGCATTGAACCTCAGTTGCTACATCTCCAACCATCTTTCAAGCTTCTCCAGGTCCCTCTTCATTTTCTGCACCCCTTCTGGAGTATCCACCCTGTTGCAGATCTTGGTGTCATCTGCAGACAGGCAGACCTTTTCTTCCAGCCCGTCTGCAATGTCACTAATGAAGACATTGAACAGGACTGGTCCTAGTACTGCTCCCTGTGGTACCCTGCTGGTGACCCCCATCTCTCCAGGTTATACCCCATTTACCTCTAGCCTCTGTCTCCTGTCTGTTAACCAGTTTGTAGCCCAGTTCACCACCTTGTCTCCCATGCCTAAACTACCCATCTTGTTAATCAGCCTTCTATGAGGGACGGTGTCGAAGGCTTTGCTGAAATCTAGGTACGCAACATCTACCATCCCTCCCTGATTTACTTCTCTAGTCACCCAATCAAAAAAAATCTATCAGATTCGTTTGACAAGACCTTCCTGCTGTGAATCCAAGTTGCTTCAGATCCTGAGCACTGCTGGATTCCAGATGTGCCACTATCCTTTCTTTCAGCAGTGTCTCCATGATCTTTCCCACCACTGAGGTGAGACTGACTGGCCTGTAGTTCCCCACCTCCTCCCTACTGCCGCTTTTGTGCAGTGGGACTACATGTACCTTCCTCCAGTCCTGTGGAACCACACCCGTGTTGAGTGACTGTGTGAACAGGGCCAACTAAGGCACTGTTAGTTCCCTTCGCAGCTCCCTTAATATCCTCGGGTGGATGCTGTCTGGCCCCATGGCCTCATCCACCTTCAGCTCTGTGAGTTCTTCCAGAACTCTCTCCACACTTCTCCCTCCCTCATTACCTCTGCAACCCAACTGTGATCCTTGACACTCCCCCTCCTTAGTGAATACTGAGCAGAATTATTTGTTCAGTATTTCTGCCTTGTACCGATCCCCCTCCTTACACTCTCCCTTCTTCCCTTTGAGTCTCACAATCCCCCCCCTCGTTTTTTCTTCTTTCACTGATGTACCTATAAAATGCCTTATCCCCTTTGTTTGCAGACCATGTTAAACCCTCTTCTGTGGACATGTAGGCCTCTGGTGTCATTGGCTTAGCCAAACCAATCCAGGGCAGGGCAGATGAATGAAGTGCCAGTGTGCGACTGTCGAGCAGTTGACAGTAACTGCCCATGTCCTTCCCTCCCCTACAGCAAACTGACCAGGGGCATGCCCCACAGGCCAACAAATAGGGCCCCTGACCAGGGAATCCTGTAGGCCACTAGGGGGACTGCATGACACAGTGTGAACAGCTACAGCAATGGCACCACTGACTGACTTGACATGAGCCAGCCACAGTAGGCCACACAAGACAAGGGCCAAAATCCCTGGCCCACAGTACCACCACTGTGCACTGAGCTGGGGAGAACACACGAGCCACCCAACCATCCATGCCGATGTGCAAGGGCACCCACACATGTGCTGGGGCTGTGTGGGTCCACCAGGACAACACAGGACCATGGGACATGCCAGCCATTTGGGTGTGCAGGCAGATGTACATAGCACGATGCATCACAGGTATGGGATGGTGAGCCATGTCCTGTGCAGAGACAAGCCTGGGCATGTGGTCACTGGACACCCAAGGGCTGTTACACTGCTTGTGTGACACATTGCACTGGCCTGGTACAATGTTTGCCTGATGATTCAGTGGCAACAGTGTTGCACATGTCAGGGTGCCAACCGTGGAGGTGGGCCCATCTGCACACCACACCATATCCAGGGACATGGCCCTGCAGGTCTGAAATGCACACATGTACTGCCACATGACACCACTGGGGACAGGATGTAGTGGTGACAGGATGTAGGGGAGTGGGCCATGGGATGCACACAGAGTCAGAGCCCAAAGCACACAGTGGTCAGGTGGGCCACCATGCCGATGAGTGGGCTCTGATATTGGGGGAGCCACTCACCCCATCAGCACCAGGCAGTGCATGACATCTCTGCTTTGTTTTCTAGCAGGGGTCAAGGTATGCAGTAGCAGAAGGAATGGTCCCCGGCCCAAGGAGGCTGGGTGGAATGCATGACACAGACTGCCTGTGCAAGTTCTGGCCCATGTGTCACACACACACCGACAGTAGTGGGGGACCACAGGTGACATGTCATCACAGTCCGTGTATCTGCAGGGACATGCAGCAAGAGGGGACAGCAGGGAGTGTGCAGGACAATGCTTGCCTAACAACAAGCAACTAAGCGGGGTGGTGGGTTGCAGAATGACAAGGGCCAGTAGATGTGTCATAGATGGGGGTACACAACGTTCTCACAACAGTGGCAATTGTTTACCTTGCTGTGTGGCATTTTCTTCCTGGTTTGCATCTGTTGTAGGCTGAGTGGGCTCCATGACTTGCAATTCCACAGCTGTCTGTAGGTGGTGCACAGGTTCTTGCTTTACAGCGCTGGAGCAAGGCAGCATGTTCCAGAATGAGATGCACATAGACCACTTTGCCTAATGACTGCCTAAGCAGTTCATTTACATGTTAGATCTGTGAATAGCAGTTTTTGGAATTGCCCAAAACAAGTATTCAGTTGTGCGATGGGGTGTGCCGTGCTACATGTTTGTGAATTGCGTGATAAGATTGCCCAAGTTGTGACATTTCCAGAACCTTCAATGTGGTGGCCTTATTGTGCCACAAATGTGTGGTATGTATGTGTGATGGGCCCCCCACCCCATGATGGTCTCAAGTGCCGGGGCCAGGTGTGTTTTGTACTGAAGCTAGTTAGCAGTGGGCACCCAGGATTTTACCTGTTGGAATCAAATTTAATCCATTTGAATTTGCATTTAGACTTGTGTCCAGCTACTTTACTTCTGATGTTGTGAGCACCATTCTACTTCTGGGTTATGTTTGTTTGCATGCACTGCATCCCTAGACATGGGACCTCCAAATGCCAGAGGGTAGTGACACCGCCTCTGGACAAAGCCTCTGGACAAAGCACAATCAGCATTCCAGACACACATCACACGGGTTGGGTGTTTCCATGCACATCTCGCCATTGTTGCAGCATACAGTATATATTGAATGCACCATTTTCCTCCTCCTAAGTACTACTCAGCGGCCGGTGTAAGGTGTCACAGAGGTTGGTGGATGGCTAGGATGGGGCTCCTGGCCTAGCGACAGACCCAGGCACTTTGGTATATGGAGCAGCAGCAGAGTGAGTTACTTGAGGAGCTTAGAGAAGTCCGCCAAATCCTGTTGAACATAGAGTGCTGGCTTTTGCCTCCAACTCCCCTCCTTCTTCTGCCCCTTGAACATTTCATCCTCAACCCCCCTGCCCCCACCTATATCCCACCACTTCCTCCCCCACTTGACTTGTAAATAGTTCCCACTGTGTATAGTTATCCCCACTCCCCTGTAAATAGTTCATGCTTTGTTTAGTTACCCCTTCTTTCCCACCCCTTCATCCCATTTTACCCCATCCATCCCTACCATACATCCTTCCCTGTTTATAGTTGTTGGCTTTTATTTTGTTAATTTTGTTATTTGTACCATTTTTCATATTAATGTTGTTTCCTATTTGCTGTTCATACTATTTTTCATATTAAAGTTGTTTACTATTTGTTATCCTGTGTCTTGTGTCACTTCTTTCTTCCTGCAGTGCTTCACATATGGGTATTCATTGTTCTACACTCCACCTGTTCAGGTCCAGTGGGGGGAGGCCACACATGTCACCATACCACCTTTATCCCTTGCCAAATGAACACCTGTGTGTTGGCAGGTGTCCACCAGGACTGGTTGCCATTTCTGCCCATGTGCCGGCATTGGGGGCCATTCTCTGGACTGTTGCTGGCATCTTCCTTCCACACCTCTGTACTGTATTGTACAGGATACATTGTGCCCCACCCTTTGCCCAGTCCACCTATGTCACCAGCTGAGCCACCACACGATGCTGCCCACCTGGATGTGCTTTGCTGTGCTGTCACCTGTGCTTGTGTCATCACAGGCCTGCCACACATTTCCCATCTGTCCACATGTCTGGTAGTATGTATGCCCAGCTATGTGTGTCGGCACTTGCTGTGGCACCATGTTGCTCTGCTGTGCTCTGCAGCCTTGTACCACTGTCCTGTGCTTAGTCTGCTGCCTTGTGCAACTGCACCATTGCAGTGCACTGTAAACTTGGACACCCTACAGACCCTCATGCATGCTATTACACACACTACTGCAGCATAAGATACATTTGTATTTACTCAGACTTGCTATTATATGCGTAGGAACCATTATCCAGCATGATTATTTTGGTAGTGATTGTGTGCCACCTACAGCTTTTTGCCATGATGAAATAATGATCAGCACATTTTATGACTTATTTTATTGTTACCCAAAAGTAGCCTTAGTCAGCTTATTCTTATTAGTGTGCACATGCAGAACAAGTAATGCTCTAACTGTTCTAGGTGCTAGCTGCCCACCACTGTCCACCGATAGAATTGCTGTATTTTGCTCTTCTACCTTTTTGGAAAAGTCCTTTACGCAAACAATAATACCCAACAGGGTGGGCGGTATTGGTCTATACCCGCCCACCCAGGGGCGTAATGAGGCCCGAGGCTGCAGGTGGAGGGCCTAATAGCCCATGGAAGGGTGGGTGTAGCCCATACCGCCCACCCTGGAGGATATTTATTGCACTTAGAAAATAGCACTGTAAAAAAAAATCTTGAATAAAAATTGTTAACAAAAATAGTTCAATACAGGTTTTGTGATAAAATAGTTCCTCCACCTTGATGAGAATTTTTTTTAGATTATTGACTTTGTACTACTGGACGCTCTGTATTGCAAAAGGGTACACTGATCTTGTGCTCCCCTCTTAACCAGAGCTGGATGGTGGTCTGTTTTGCTGTTTTTCTATTGATATTGTTCAGTGCATCGTGATTAGGTGGGGAGATTGCGGTTGGCAGTTAGCTCAGCATGAAATCTGGCACTGTTGCCGAACCGATCTGAATGTGGTACTAACAGGTTTTTGTTTTAATTCTTTAAATATAAGGCTTGGTTTAGTTTTAACCACACTGCCTCGCCAACAAATGTTCTTCAGTTTAGGTTGAACATCCGGAAGGAGTGTGAGCGGAGGGAGTGAATGAGCGAGCCGGCAGGGGAGTGTGCTCAGATATTGAGCAAGACATGTCTAGAGGTCAATAACTTTGCTTGCATTTGTTGTGAACCTTTGTTACATTTGGGAGCCACCCTAGGCGAAGACATATGCTGTTTGCGGTCGGGAAGTTGCCATGAAAATCCAGACAGCAAGGCTCGGGAACAAGTTACAAAAAGAAGATATAATTTAAACTAAAAATAAAACCTGTTTTGTTTTTTAAATAAATTGTTTGTTTGTTTTTCATTTCAGGGTAGCCAGTGTGGGAGCCATGGAGTTTAAGCAATCCAGTGTTTTATACTGGCTTAGAAAATGGGCAAAGTCTATTCTTGATGATGCTTTTTATGCACAATTGAGGTGGTTGCTACATTTACAGGGTGGAGAATGCAGTATGTGTGGGGCTGTAGCACTTTGGGGGACCGGCTGCTTCTGTGAATCATTTGCCAATGTGCTTGGGTCTGCTTGGGAGTTTAAAATACAGCCGCTGGCTTTTGGGATGGAAAGAAACAAATATGCTGCTAAATACTGATGCTGAACCCTGTTGTGTTTTCAACAGTTCCTACAGGCGATCGCTTTTACTGTAGGTATCTAAATTTATTTTTTTTTACAATCATTTATGATGCATAATGTCGTTGTATTGGGTTTTATTTATTTATTTATTTAGCTTTTGTTAACCAGGTAAACACTAGACAAGACAATTGCCTATTTTCAGGTACGACCCGGGAGTGTACAGGAATTACAGATTTAGGTACATAGAATGACATGATACAGATTAAGAACAGTTTACAAGTCATGAGAGGGCAACGTAATACAGATTAAGACAATTTACAAGTCATCATGAGGCATAGTTTTGTTCAGTAAGTACACAACAGAGTAAGACATGTTACCACTAACAGCAGTACATAAGGCACAGTTGCAATGCAGCATACACCTCTTTTGTCCAGGAAATATGTCCAGGAGAGAGGAGTGCAATGTTAGATCATGGGAGTTTTGGGCACCCACAGGCTGAAGTGAGTTTGAGGTGATTCCATATGGAGGAGCGAAGGCAACCCTGTGAGGGGGCAGCGCGGATCTGGGCAGAGAAAGCATTCCACAGTCTAGAAGCACACGTGGCAAAATCCCTACCTCCCATTTGAGTCCAAGTGGTGAGTAGCTTAAGCATAGCAGACCCCTGAGACCTGAGTGTATAAGATGAGGAGGCAGCTGGGACAAGGAATTTCGCCAGCCCCGGAGGGGTGCCTGTGCCAAGGACCTTTCCCGTGAAGCACCCTAGAACAAATTCAGTGTGGTTTGAAGGGGAGAGCCAGTTTAGCTTGCTGGTAGAGGTCACAATGGTGGGTGAGACGGGGGCAGCCAGAGCCAGCGGCAGACATTGTTTAGGCAGCCCACCTAGAGAGATGGGCTTTGGTGGAACGGGCAAAAAGGATCCCATAACAGAGCGAAGGGAGGAGCACACCTCTGGCAAGAGCAACATGTGCCACCGGAGTAAGGTTACTTTTAGCTCTGTAGGCCAGACCCAGTTTGCAGTTGACATTCTTGCATGTATTCTGGATATGGCGGCCAAGGTCAATCTGTGGGTCCAGCATCACCCCAAAGTATTTGAAGTTGTCGGTGACAGGGATTGGAACACCGTCGGAACCTGGGACACAGAACGGCACAGGGGAGGCCTTGATCTTGGCCTGAGACCCAAAGAGCATGGCCTGGGTTTTTTTGAGATTAAGGACCAGTTTATGGGCTGAGATCCATGACTGAATGTTCCCCAGGTCCTCACTCAGATGGCGATTGATGACCTCCATCTCTGGGGAGTGTGTCAAGATGACCAGGTCATTGACATAGAGGACTGGCTTACAGTGAACAGCAGCTGCAGGGAGATTATTTACAAAATGGAGAATAGCAGGGGCCCCAGGACAGAGCCTTGGGGACACCCATGGTTACGGAATAGAGCCTGAGAGCTTCTTGTCAGATTTGACCAGTTGCTCTGCCATATAAGTAGTTGGAGAACCATCTGAGCACAGCAGAAGATAGACCAAGGGATCTAAGTTGAGTGGTGAGCATGGCATGATCAACCAGATTGAAGGCCTTGGAGAGGTCTATAAAGATAGCCCCGATGGTTTGCCTTGGTCCATAGCTGCCCTGATCCATGATGAGACAGTGACAAGGGCAGAGGATGTGCTGCCCTTTCCTGAAGCCATGCTGCACGGGTGACAATAGGTCATATGATTGCAAGTACTCTGTGAGTTGCCCTGCCAGAACTTTCTCAAGAGGTTTGCTGAAAGCTGATAGAATGGATATCGGTTGGTAGTTCTCTATTAGTTTGGGGTTTCCCTGTTTAAGGATCGATACCACCCTGGTTATCTTCCATATGTCAGGAATAACACCAGATGACAGGGACAAATTGAAGATGTGTGCCACCAGTGGGATGGGGGAGGCCATGGACTAAGCTGATAAGCAACTAGAGAAAAAATGGTGGATTTTTGAATTGGAAATTAGGAGTTTTAGCTAATTAGAGAGCTGGCTGGGCACCAAGATCATGGTGATGGGGCTGCTGGGCTGGTACTTTTTAATAGATGGGCATCTATTGTCTGATAGATGCCCACTTAGAGAAGTCCTCAGCCAATCAGAAGACTCTAATTGCTTTACCCATTTTCTAATTAGTAACAAACTTTCTTATCTATAGTATAAGAATGTCTGTAAGACTGTTTTTTACTGAGTTTGCATGATGACATGGCGGTATTCAGAGGTTTCCGAACTCACAGCAGGTACACTGTTTTTCTACATGCTTTGGAATAAACTTGCTCTGTGATATCCTAGCCTTCTGTGTCGTGTTTGTCAGCAGGTCTGAGATCCTGACAGCTAACAGAATTATGCTATTCTCTAACTTGGGCAAGCAGTTGAGTTGCGCGGTAGGTTCCCATTGCACCCATAACTTTGTGCCCCATTCACTATGTGTTTGGTGCCAGTGTTATTTGTTTGTGAATATCACTGCCCTTCCACTATTATTTTATTTATTTTAGTTGTTTAACCAGGAGTAGCACACTAAGCTGAAAGCTTTTTTACAGGTGTGACCTGGGAGCACAGGGAAGTTAAGTGACTTGCTCAGGGTCACACAGTATGCAAGTGGAAGCTGTGGGATTCAAACCCAGGTCTGGTCTGCTGGATGTCACTAGATTTGCAGCTCAGAGTCTTAAACCACTGCGCTATGCTGCCTCCCAGACTACTGTGCAAAGCATTATTTATGCAAACACAATTCTTTGTGAATCCTGGCAGAAATATTAAAAAAAATTGCCTGTGGGGCAAATTTTGCACTGCCCAGCATTTACCACTGGCCCACATCCCATTGCATGCAGTTTTCAAAGGATCAGCCCAATGGCAAACACTGCTGAATATACTGTGCAAATGGAGGTGTGCAAAGTATAACCCAGAGTGCAGGGCAAAGACTGCCCAGCACTGAACATGGCCCTGAATATAGCAAGTGGACAGTACAAACAGGTACCTCATGACATCATTGCATTTGCACATTTTGCTATATTGAAAATTCACAAGCTGCATTGCACAGTGCATTTCTACGGTGCATTGCGTGATGTGCTAGTGCAAAACCATTTAGCAAGATGGGCAAATCTGCTATGTTCAGCTAGGCTATGCAAATAAGCTCATTGGGCAGTCAGCTGGCAAAACAACACATTAACATGTCATTATAGCTGGATGTGCATACATTTACATGTGTAAATTGCCCATGCTATTTAAAGGAGACTGGAGCCCCCCCCCCCCCAACACACAGCACACTGGAACTGCAGCCAGGACACTGCAGGAGAAAAATGTCTTCACAGGAAACAACATTCACATGCACAGGTAGCTGCTCTGCATGCTATACATATAATAAATCCTTTTGATGGATGGGGATACATCATGGTGCAGGCACATGAGTTGCAAGTAGTGCGCAGAAAATATATTACAACAATGTGTGTTACCTAACCTAGGATACTACTGTTAAAGAATATCCCACCCCAGCTGTCAGGTGTGTCCCAACAGTGTGCATCACTATCACACTGTCTGTCTATGTAAACCCATGTGCCAGCAGCTCAGAGTTCAACTGACAACACACACATTGCCAGATGTGGACAACAAGGTCCCTGTACATGTATGCTGCATGCAACTATGTTTGGTAGTGGGAACCTCGTTAATGCCACAACAGCTTATGTGGCACAGCCAGCACTCAAAAGCACCATGGTGACAGGTACTGCTCATATTGGTGTTTTGCCTGCCTTATACATGCAGTTCCAATCACATGGGTGAGGTGTGCATATTCATGGAACACATACAAACAAATGAGAGAAAGAAGTAAGTGCCTCAGTTGGGACTTGAACCTAGGCTGCCCAGAATACAGTTCTGGTCATACTAACCAGCTGCTCCACAAGGCAACAGGAACCTGTCCCATCTCGGAGCACATATTACTCTTTTCTCCAATGCACAACCTGGTGCTGCACAAATAATTACTTCATTTTCAATCATGTGGGTGCGGTATGCATATGCATGGAACACATATAAACAAAGGAGAGAAAGAAGTAAGTGCCTCAGCTGGGACTTGAACACAGACAGCCTGGAATACCATTCTGGTCACGCTAACCAGCTGTGCCACCAAGGCAACTGGAATGTGGCCGTCCCAGAGCATGCATTACTCTTTCTACAATGCACAACCTGGTGCTGCACAAATAATTACTACATTTTCAATCACATGGGTGTGGTGTATATTAATAGAATACAGATCTGCCATCTGTATTTTTGTAAGTTCCTTCCCTTGTCGCCTCTAGTGCTTATCTTTGTTTTGGTATTTGATGATCCCTCCAGTGTTTTAATTAAATTCCAGTAAGTAGATGGATCCATACTTTGCTCTTCTTTTGTTTTATAAAAATGTTTTTTGGCTTTCCTGATCTGACCCTTGTATTTATTTATTTCTTAAAAGCATCCCAATCTTCTTCTTTAAAAGTTTTACTAGCTTTCTTCCATATTCTGTCTTTTATTCTAATTATTTTTTTTCATGAATCAGTTACCCAAAGCATGTGATTAGATCTTTCCTTCCTTACCTTTAAAGGGGCATGTTTGTTACAAACCATTAGGAATGTTTTGGAAAAATAATCAACAACAAATTCATGTCAGGTATTGTCAAGACTATCTCATTTAATTTTTAATTAATCTCTTTTAAAGTTTGATGTATCACAATTTTTAAAGCATCTTCTTTCAGGGGGTATCATTGCTTACCTTTTCCATTGTTCTAATAACTGAAAATGAAATATGACTGTGATCACTGAGCTTTGGGGTGCCCACCTCCACCTTCAATACTTCAGTGCATGCTGATGAAAATATTAAATCTAATATATTACCAACACTTTGACAAGAACTTTTTCTCATGGTAGAATTCACAGTTTGGGTCAGGCCCAGGGAAGAGAAACTTGTTGCAAAGTAATGCCTCCGGGGTCCACCCCAAGCTGCATTAAAATTCCCCAAGTCTATCAGCTCCCTCCCTTTTGAATGCTCCATTATACACTCTGACAGATTTTCAAACTTCTCTGATTTAGTTCTTGGAGGTAAATATACCACACCTACACACATAATTAATGCATAGATGGGTACCATTACTACCTCCATTCCATCAAAGATTCCTGCATAAATTAATTCTGTTTGGCACAGTTCTGTCTTTATATACATTAGTGCCTCCTCCCCTCTCTTTGGTCTATCACAACTATAATGGATAAAATCTTCCATGTGGATTTCTGAATCCAAAATGTTCTTAGCTAGCCACTTTTTGGTTAGTCCAATAATACCATGATCCTTTTTATTTATCCACATTTTTAAATGATTCATGTTTTTGGCCATGATTCTAGCATTATCATGGGAAACTCTTATTATCTTTTCTTGTGACCCAGGGTTCAATTCTATATTCCCACTAACTAGTACCATTAGTACCTCTGAAATGGATTTGTGGTGCGATCGCAACAATTTGCCATCATTTCTATTCATTGTTCCTATTTCCAAAGTTAAGGGTGACCCATGTTCCAATTATTTGTAAAACACATTTCTTCTATTGTTCATATAAATCCAACCAACTGGAATCATCATAATAGTTTGAAGTTCTATGAATTTGCATGTGTGATCAAATGAATTTCACTGTTTGAATTTGTGGATGATCAATTGTCCAATCATTAAGCACGTGATCAAAGGGAGCAGATACATTTTTATATTTCTAATGTGATTTACTCCCATTATCAGACTACTGTCCTTGTCTGCAAAAATGAATTGTATGTTCTTCTCACCGCTACCTCTCCTATAACAGTAACATTAATATCACTATTCCAAGCACAGACTCAGAGGGGTGAACCAGTGGCTCAGGGACTGGTGCAGGGTAGAAGGGTATGGGCTGGTGGGGGATTGGGAGGACACATGGGAGGACAAGGGGTTATGTACCAGGGATAGAATACATCTTAACCTAGAGGGGAGGGAGATCTTAAAACTAAAACTCGCTGGATTCATAATCGAGAAGTGGGGTTTAAACTTATAAAGGGGAGAGGGATAAGTGAAGAAGTGAAATCAGGAGGGCTGCTCGAGGTTCCAGGTCTAGGGTGCAAAAAGAGGGCAGGTGACTGCAATGTAAATAAAGCCAGAGCTATACAGGAAAGGGAAAATAGGGATTGCACAGGGCTGAGACAATTGGGTAGGGGAGGGGGTATGGGGTGGAGGATGGTCCTGATCAATGCCAGGAGCATGGGCAACAAAATGCCCAAGCTTCAGACGATGCTGGCAGAGGGATCAGCGGATGTGGCGGTGATTACAGAGACATGGGCCACCCAGAAGAATGACTGGGACCTAAACTTGGAGGGCTACACAATATTCAGGAGGAGTAGAGAAGAGGGTAGAGGAGCAAGTGTAGCGCTGACTGTCAAGAACGGCATAGTGGTTAATGGAGTGGAGGCGGCTGATGGGGGGTGGAAGCGACTTGGGTAACCTTGCAAATGAGGGGAGGCAAAGATTGAAAATAGGCGTGGTGTACAGATGCCCAGCAATGGATGAGGCCCTGTAGGAAAAATTAGTTGAGAACATCTAGGGGCACTGTGACCATGGAAAGGGTAGGGTGGTGGTCATGGAGACCTAACTATGCCGGGGCAGACTGGGACACTATGACATCAGTGGTGGCCAGGAGCAGAGACTGATGGATGTGTTTCAGGATGCCTTCCTGGTCCAACAGGTGGGGAACCTACCAGGAGGGGAGGATACTGGATGTTGTTCTTGCAGACAACGACCAGATAATGGGTCTGGAGGTGCGTAGTCCAATGGCAGGTGGAGACCATGCTATGGTCTGGTTTCTGCTGTGTCTGGTGTGAGGGGAGGATAACCGCCAAATACAATAGTAGTGGACTTCAGGAGGGCAAACTTTGTGGGTATGGGCAGGGTTCTAAGGGGGAGCTTGAACAAGATTTGGCCAGACATGGATGTTGTTAGATTGTGGGAGACCATTAGGAAAGGGGTGCAGGAGGCTACTAGCTCATGTGCAAGAGTAAGGTATAAAAATGGTAAAGCCAACAAGCCGTGCTGGTGGACCAGGGAGGTGCAAGAGGCGGTGAGGGATAAAAAGGCTGCCTATGCATGTTTTAAGCACTCCAGGGGGACAAGGGAGGCAGGAGACTATGAAATGACAGCAAAGAGAGTCACCAGAGTGGTGAGGGAAGCCAAGGCGAGGGTGGAGCAAAATCTGGCTAGGGATATCTGGAGGGGTGGAAAGGGATTTTATAGATACATAGGGGAGAAGAGAAAAGGGAGAGCACAGATATCCAGGATTAGGACTGGGGATGGATGGGCTCAGGAGGTAGGGGAGCAGGCAGAGGTACTGAATGAGTACTTTGCCTCAATACTTATGGAAGAGGACAGGGGATCTATTCAGCCGGAAGGGAGAGAGGGGGAAACAGCTGAGTGGAGAGGTCAGATGGAGTTGAGAGGATTGGAAGATGCTGGGGCACCGGGTGGGCCAGGTCTAGAAGACGATGTGTGTTTAGGAGGGAGAAATCGGAGAGGACAGCATGAGGGAGGCCCTTCGGGCGCTGAAAACTGATATGGCACCGGGACCGGATGGGCTGCATCCGAGGGTCTGAAGGAACTGGCAGACGAACTAGCAGCTCCACTAGCTGCACTTTTCAATGCCTCTCTGCAGACAGGATGGGTTCCTCAAGACTGGAGGGTGGCTCACATGGTGCCTATCCACAAAGGGGTGGTCTAGGAAGGAGATGGGAAATTACAGGCCTGTCAGCCTAATGTCTGTGGTAGGCAAACTAATGGAGGGCTTCATCAAGGAGAAGCTCAGGAGGCAAGTGGATAGGTTGGAGCACATGAATGACAAACAGTATGGTTTTGTCCAGGGGAGATCATTTCAGACCAACCTCATAGATTTTTACGACTGGGTGATGGGGACCCTGGACCGACAAAGACCGGTGGACGTCCTATGTCTGGATTTCAGTAAGGCGTTTGATTCAGTACCCAACATTGGGTTGTTGACAAAGTTGGGGGGATGGGGTGGAGGACAGCTGCTTAGATGGGTAGAAAATTGGCTAATGGAAAGAACACAGAGGGTAGTGGTTGGTGGGATAGCCTCCTTCCCTAGGAAGGTCTTCAGTGGGGTTCCCCAAGGTTCGGTACTGGGGCCACTCCTGTTCAATGCCTATGTCTCCAATATAGGAAGGGGGTTAGGAGCAGGATGAGCCTCTTTGCAGATGACTCAAAACTGGGAGCACTGGCAGATGGTGAGGAAGTGAAAGAGACAGTCCAGAGGGATCTGGATACGCTGGAGGGTTGGTCAAGAAGGTGGGGACTAAGGTTTAATCCAGGGAACTGTAGGATGCTGCATCTGGGGTCAGAAACCCAGGTCATGTATACACCGGGGAGGGTCTCAGTGCAAGCCACAACGAGTGAAAGGGACCTGGGGGTGGTGGTAGGCACCAAATGAATAACACTGAAAACTGCAGAAGATCTGCAGCAAAGGCAAACAGGATTCTGGGCTGCATAGCCTGGGGATTATGTCCGAAGTAGGAGGTGATCCTCTCTCTGTATAATGCCCTGGTCAGGCCACATCTTGAGTACTGCATGCAGTTCTGGAGACCTCACCTTAGGAATCACATAGCATTGCTGGGGAGGGTTCAGAGGAGGGCAACCAGGATGATTCGGGGCATGAGTGAAAGAACTTATGAGGAAAGGCTGGAAGTCCATGGGCTATACTCAATGGAGGAGAGAAGAGACAGGGGGACATGATAGAGGTCTTTAAATATGTGAAAGGGATTAACAGGGGCAGAACCAAAGAAATGTTCAGACTAAAGAAAGGGTGCAGAAACAGGGGGTATGAGTGGAAGCTGGAGGGGGGAACTACCGGGGAGAACGTAGAAGGCATTACTTCACTGAGAGGGTGGTGGGGCCATGGAATGCACTGCCTGAAAGTCTAGTGGAGGAGGGCACAGTAGAGGGCTTTAAGAGGGGATGGGACAGGTGCATGTGTATACCGAAGCCGAAGATTACCCTCTCAGGGGCTGGGGGGTGGTGGAGCAAGCGCCCAATAGGGGCTGGCTACCGAGCAGACACGAAAGACCATTAGGCCTATTCTGCTGGCTCTTAGTATGTTAGTGTGTTAATGTAGCAGTTAAGATCTAATATGAGGACTTACTATGCCAATATAAACATGTGACCAAAATGGTTTTATAAGTCTGTGTTAAACTTTGCTTATTCCCCACAATAACTTTTATCTACTTTGTGTCTTTCCCTCCTTTACTATACAAAAGTAAATGTTTTAATATATCCCTTTATGAACATGCAAAATTTGCCAGCAGATAAAGGCCTAGAGGCTATCAAGTCTGCTTGAATGTGCAGCTAGCACTCCTAATTTTGCAGCTGCCCCTCCCTCCCACCCTTCCTCCATTGACCTCCCCTTGCCCTGTCCCAGCCCCTTTGAAGCAATCCACTGTTCTACTGGATAATACTTTGCCAGTAATGCATTCCACCCAGCTACCACTCTCTCTGTAAAAAGTGTCTCCTCATCTGCCTTCTGAACCTTCCTCCTCAGCCTCATATCATGGCCCGGTGTCCCTCCCTCCCTTACTTTGAACAGCCCCTCTGTACATGTCTTGTTTATTCTTTTCATGTACTTAAAGGTTTCAATCATATCCCCCTGTCCCTCCTCTCCTCTAGCAAGTACATGTTTAGTTCTCTGAGCCTCCTCCATATGGCAAGTCCCCCAGCCCCTTGATCATCTTTGTCACCCTGTGCTGCACCCCCTCCAGTAACTTAATGTCCCTCTTCAGATACGGGCACCAGTGCTGCATGCAGTACTCCAGATGCGGTCTAACTAATGACCTATACAGTGGCAGAATCACCTCCCCCTCCTCGAGGAGATACCCCTTGCAATGCAACCCAGCATTTTGTTGGCCTTTACCGCTGCCTTCCTGCATTGTGCAGAGTTGTTCATTGACCCTGTAATGAGCACCCCAGATCCTTCTCTTCCTCTATCTTGGCTAGCTTCACACCCCACAGCTGGTAACTCCTCCTTGGGTTCTTCACCCCAAAATGCAGCACCTTGCACTTTTTGGCATTAAACCCCAGTTACCAGGTGTCTGACCATGTTTCCAGATCATCCTGCAACTCCTGCCATCCCCTTAGGTTGTCCACCACCTCTCCCATCTTGGTGTAGTCAGCAAACGGTTTGATCTTGCTCTTGATGTCCAATGATACTGTATGTCTGTAATGAATATCCCAAACAGCACTGGTCCCAACATTGAGCCCTGTGGAACATCGCTCATCACTACCCTTGGGGATGAGTGAGCCCCACCCACCACCACCCTCTGTTGCCTTCCCTGAAGCCAGTTCCCTTACCCATCTCACCAGCTTTGCACTGGCCCCTGTGCCTTCTAACTTACTTCCCAGCCTCCAATGTGGCACTGAGTTGAATGCCTTACTGAAGTCCAGATACAGGACATCCACTACATGGCCCCTGTCCAATTGCCTAGTTACCCAGTCATAGAACTCTACTAGGTTGATTTGGCAGGATCTGCCATGTATGAAGCCATGCTGTCTGCTGTCCTGTAGTCCTTAGCCTCCTCATTCAGGATAGTCTCCATCAGCTTACTCATGATGGATCTGAGGCTTACTGGTCTGTAGTTACCTGGTTCATCCTCGGGGCCACTCTAGTGGAGGGGCACCACATGAGCCATCCTCCAACCCTGAGGTACACACCCAGAGTGTAGTGAGGCATTAAATAGGTCTGCCAAGGTCCCACAAGGACCTCTACCAGCTCCTTCAGTACTCTGGGGTGGCTGCCATCTGGGCCTGGTGCCTTGTCCACCCTCAGTACCTCAAACCCTTCAGAACTCTGCCTCCATTATTTCCCAACTGTCACCCCCTCCACCCTGTTTCTGCTGTTTCTCCCATTGGTATCACCCTCTTCTCCTTAGTAAATACCGAGCAGAAGTAATCATTTATCACTTCTGCCTTATCGCCTCCTGCTTCCACCCAACCTCCCTCCTTCCTAATCCTTACTATGTGGTCCTTACAGTTCCTTTTCTCCCTGATGTACCTAAAGAAGTCCTTCTCACCTTCTTAATGCCTTGTGCTAACCTGAGCTCTGTAGATGCCTTGGCTCCCTATACTGCCCGTGTCACCGCCTTTAGATTCCTTCAGGTACTCCTTCCTGTCCTCCCCATCTCTGTTTTCTTGTACCTCCTAAAGGCAGCTCTTTTCTCCTTACTTTTTCCATGACCTCCTTGCTCACCCAGCTCAGTTTCTTAGCCCTAGCCTTCTTGCTCTGGGCCTTGCTGCAGGTACTGGTTGCCTCCGCTATCCCCAGCTTTACGAGCTCCCACCTCTGGTTAGTGTCCATGCTAGGTTGAACTGTGGCCAGGTACCCTTTTACCACTTCCCCCATCCTCCCAAAGTCCACCCTCCTGAAGTCCAGCACCCTTGTGCCAGATTCCACTCCTTCCTTGCCCATATACAATGTGAGCCATATTGAGTTGTGGTCACTCCCTGACAGTGGTTCTTCCACTCTAAGTTTCCTCACAAACTCCACATTTGCCAGCACAAGGTCAAGGGTATTCCCTAACCTAGTTAGTTCACTGACCATTTGCATCAGGAAGCTGTCCTGGAAGGCATCCAGCAGTACCTGCTCCCTTCTACTGCTGGTTGTTAGGGTACTCCAGTCCACTCCTGGCATGTTGAAGTCCCCCACAATCACCACACTACCCCTCACGCAGGTCCTTCTGATCTGTTCTGCTAGTACCCAGTCTGACTCCTCTGTCTGAGAGGGTGGCCTGTACACCACTCCCATTTTGAGAGTCCTATTCTTGGAATCCTGGAATTGCATCCAAAGTGACTCAGTGCTGCCCTCCTTCCCTTCCTCCCTTACACACTTCAGTCCTTCCCTCACATATAGTGCCACCCCCTTCCTTTCCCAATCACCCTAACCCTATAAAATAACCTGTACCCTGGTACAGACAGGTCCCAGTCATTGTATTGGGTGGCCCATGTTTCTGTGATGGCTGCAATGTCCACCTCTCCTTCTGACATGAGTGCCTGTAGGTCTGCAGTTTTCCTTCCAAGGCTTCTAGCATTAAGGGTGACAACCTTCCACCCCTTCCCCCCCCTCCCATCCTGCCCTTCTTTACTAGCATCACCAATAGAACTTGTCCTTTGTCTTTTGTCACTGTTATAGGGAGTAAGCTCATGTGGCTTCCAACCTGTGGTCTCTGCATGTCTCTTGACCACTTGCCACCACCCGCTCCTAGTTTAAATTCCCAACTTCTCTATGTACTCTGCTATCCTCTGTTTCAACACATTCTTTCCCTCCTCACTCAAGTGTAGTCTTTCTTTGGCATAGAGACTACTGTCCTCCCAGGTCCCTCCCCACCTGCCCACCTGCCCATACCCTTTAGCATGACACCAGGTTCTTAGCCAGCCATTAAATTCCTCTATTCTCAGCTTTCTTGTTGTGTTTGCCTTGGGCACTGGGAGTATCTCTGAAAATGTTACTGATCTTCCTGCCCCCTCACATAATTGTCCAAGTTCCTCAAACCTCCTCTCGACTATATCTACCCCTTGTCAGCCAGGTCGGTCGTCTTCAGATGTATAATCAAATGAGGCTTGTCTCTACCCCTTCTAGCATATTTAAGAACAGATTGTCCTATCCTCATTGCTGTCTTCCTGGCATGGCCTCCACCCAAATGTGTGACTATGCCTCTCCTTTGTTACCCCACCTGACTTTTCTTAGTATTGAGTCCCCAACACTGAGGTTCCACCCATCTTACTTCCTGTTTGCTTCCATTCCTCTCCATCTCTCAGTCCTCGCTCCTCCACTTCCTCCTGCTCAGTATTTCCCCCTTCTACCCCTGTTGTAATTCCCCCAGCATGACATCCCCCCGCTCCAGTTTGGTCCTGGCATTTCCCAGTTATTCCTCCAATTTCATCACCTCCCTCCTCTGCCTTCCCCTCAAGTACTGTAGAACAATTTTCTGAAGACCCTTCACCACTGACCACTTTCTCTCTCCTCATAGTAACCAGTTCCCTCCTTTCCACTCCATGGCTGTTGTCACTTCTCTTCCCCTCACAAGTCCCTATCTTCTCCTTCCATTTGTCTTTTCTCCCCTGACTTGGTTTCCCCGGACCCCATTGTTCTTGGCCTGGGCCCCTCTGTCTCTGATTCCCTTCTTCTGACCCTCTCCTCACCACTGTTGGCTCACTGTCCTCCCTCATCCTCCCTCCCTCCCTCCAGTATTGGGCTATAACCTCCTCCAGTCTGCCTTGCCTGCCTTAGTGTGTCCTGTAGACACTCGATCTCCTTTCTAAGTTTCCCTATGTGGTTGCACACTAAACAACCCCCCCCACCCTCCAGGAAATGTTTAGAAAGATTGGCGCACCACAGTTGTTGCAGCCTACCACCCTACCCATTGCTCCTGCTGCCCACCAGCGCCCCCACCCTTCCAGATGAAGGATACCAAACACTCCCCCAAGTCTCCCCTCTCCCCCTGTATCAGTGCAAAACATTCTTCTCCTTTTCTGAATTTCTCTTACCCCCTTTGTCGTACACTTCTAGATTGATTGAGCAACTGCTTTTTACATTCCTATCCCTCCTGTCCACACCGAAAAATATACTTTAAGCAACTATTGTACAGCCTTTTTCAAATTCCTACCCCCTCCTTTCCACAATGCAAATACCAATGCAAACAGGTAAGAATGAAAGCTCCTTGTTTTGTGGTTACTTCCCTTCCACTGAGATAGCTTTCATCTCTTCACTTGCTGCTGTTCTTTTTCTGCATGTCTGCTTCTGCAAAGACAGGTGCATATCCTTTGCCCGTCTGATGAAGTGATCTCATTACCCCAGGTATAAAGGAAATCATGGACCTAGGTGGGTGGGGTGGGGTGGTGAGGGGAAGGGGGTGGACTAGCCTGTCCTTTCCAGAAACAATCAGGTAGCTGAGGCCCCTGATCAGACCATGAGCACCCTTCCCCACTATGCACTAAACTTTGCAGCTAGTGAAGCCCTTCTGCCCTAAAGGAAACAGACTCAAAGGAGTTTAAGATTTACCAGCAACTAAATCTTTACCTCCTGCCCAGTAGCAGAGATAGGTTTGGGATCATTTGGGAGCCAGGGAGGGCCATTCAGTCAATGACAGGCTCCACAATGAGCACTAAACAGTGAATAAAGATAGTGGCAGGGCGCCACTACTCACACTGGGGCAGCCAGGGGGGGCGACTGCCCCCCAAGCCCCCCTCTGGCTCCGCCACTGCTCCTGCCCCTAGAAACGTCTCAGTAACAGAAGTTCAAACTACCTCTGCCAGACCAAGTCTGCTTCTGCCCTACTGCTGTGTGAGAGCAGCCCCTGGTATTAAAGCCACAATGAGCTGTAAACTGATCTTAGCTGAAGCTAGAATAAAGAACTTTCCAGAAAGCTACAATTTAACCCTTAGGCTGCTGACAGAATTCAAATGTATAGGAATTTTGGACTGATATATCAGTCCGTGGCCCTGCAAGAGTTAATATTAATCATTTAAAATATAAAAATTCGTATGTTTTGTTCACTGCTTGTCCCTGGTTTCACTTGAGAAACAATTGCACAGCAGTCCCTTGATAGTTGGAGGAGGAAGGGAGACTAATACTACATATCAAAAGTCCCAGATTAAATATAGAAATATGTGCATATGAGTAATATGTACGCTCATTTACTGCTTGACACTGATTTTGCTTTAAAAATGATTGCACCATAGTTTTTTGATAGTTGTGGTGGGCGGGGGATTAATAATATATAATGAAAGTCCTGTAAGACAGATAATAACTAATTAATAATAGTTCCTACAATGTCCCAGCTGATGTATAGTTAGTAATTCAAAAGCTAATATCTCAGCTAATACCTAATAATAGGTAATTGGGGTGTGAGGGAGACAAATGACAATCAGCCGAGAGCCCATGTATCATTAAATTAATTTATTAATAGCAGGAGCACCCTTCAATATCATAGCTGATATATAATTTACAATTGCAAAAAGCTTGCACTTGTCAATTGAAAGAACGGGGAAGGGAAATCTAATATTAGAAAATCTGAGCCCCATATGTCATAAAGTTAATGCATGTGCAATAACATCTCCTCCAATTTCTACTAATAACAGTTTTAAAATTTCAAAATAATGCAGTTCGCAGGTCGGAGGGGTGGGGAGACTTACATTAATCACTCTCAGCCCTGTATACTAAATTTAACCTTTAAATAAATAAAAAGATTCTCAATAAAGCCATAAACTAATTTCAACAGTTAGTCAAATTCAAACATTACTTAGCATTAAATGTATATTCAAACTGTTTCTTTAATTCTTTTTATTGTTTTTTTTTTTCAGCAAAAATCACTCACACACTTAAAACACAAGAAACACACATCAGTGCATAGGAAAACAAAAACTCTCCAACAATACAAAACTACATTATAGCACTGAGAGGAAAAAGAAGAAAGAAGATGAACAGTCTTACAAAGAATGAACACCAAACAACAAATAAAGAAATAATTAAGAAATAATACCCTTCACACACACGTAGCCAAAAAAGCCAAAAAATTAAAATTCACACATCTGTATCTCATCATGCAAGAGCTGCATAGTTAAATTAGAGCTTAGCAAACAGTGTCCCTATACCCTGTAGAGTTCCCAGACCTAGCCATATCACAGTCTTATACCTCTTATCATGAGGTGCTCAGAGAGAAAGGAAACAGAAAAAAGAAAGGTAAGGGTGCAGGTGAGAGCAACCATGCCCAGGAAGAAAAAATCATGAAAGGAATGTAGTTGTGGCCAAGTGGTTAAGGCGCTGGACTTGAAATCCATTGGGGTTTCCCTGCATAGATTTGAATCCTGTCAACTATAAAACTTCTATAGAAACCTACAAATATCTAAAGGACATAAATAGGATACCAGAGGGTAGCATCTTTCAGAAAAGGAGATGTTCAGGAATGAGGGGGCATGACATGATGTTGGAAGTGGGTAGACTAAGGGGTAATGTGAGGAAGTATTTCTTCACAGAAAGGGTGGTGGATGCATGGAATAGACTCCCAGTGGAGGTGGTGGAGATAAATACAGTGGGGAAATTCAAAAATGCCTGAGACAGGCAAAGAGTAACCCTAGCGACAGGAACTAGAAGGTAAAGCTGGAGATCAAGTAGGGTCTGCGGCTTTTGCAGTAGGTAGGGAAAATGAACAGACTGGATCGGCCTAGCAATCCTTATCTGTTGTCAATTTCAATTTCTACTCCTATTGGTGCCTATCCATAGCCCAGCAAATCATAGCCTGCTTCACGGAACAGGAGGCCAGGTATCGCCTCATTGCTGTTCAAATATGTCAAAGCAGCAATGAGGCCGATACCTGGTTTCCCTGTCCCCTGTGGAGCAGGCTGTGATTTGGCTGGGTTAGGGGATAGGCACCAATAGGAAAGTAGAAATTGAAGTTGCCAGCAGATAAGGATTGCTGCCTTCCCTTGAACAGGGCTGCTTCAGCTCCCCCATGTTTGGACAGCTCCCAGCCGACCGAGACCTGGATGCCCACCTGCAGCTCCTTGGAAGGTATGGTGACAGCACAGCCAATTGGAACACGGGTGCTTCCAGCAAACCTGCTCCGATTGGCCAGGACTTTTCCCCCTTCTTTTGCCACCTGGTGCTTTTTACAAATAGATTTAGCTGCAACTAAGCAAAATTCAATTGTCTCATAGAAGGATTTTAACTGCATTAGATGGATTGTAATTTCTACTACTGTTTTAAAGTGCTTACAGCTCTTCTGTAGTTTCCTTGGTCCTGCACCCCTACCCCCCATCCAAGCACTCTGCCTTGGTGCCGAAAAGTCTCACTCTCCTTTGTCTTACTAAATTGCTCAGTCTAAACCTGTCCTGCCTCTACGCTATTTAACCCCTGCTATTTTTCTTCTCTCCAGCTGCCTGCCCTTGAACAGTGCTGCTTCAGCTCCCCCATGGTCAGACGGCACCCAACTGACCGAGACTAGGACGCCCGCCTGCAGCTTCCTGGAAGGTACAGTGACAGCGCAGCCAATTGGAATACAGGTGCTTCCAGCAAACCCGCTCCGATTGGCCAGGACTTTTTCCTGCTTTGCTGCCTGGCACTTTCTACAAATAGATTTAGCTGCAACTAAGCAAAATTCAAATGTCTCATAGAAGGATTTAAACTGTATTAGCTGGATTGTAATTTCTACTACTGTTTTAAAGTGCTTACAGCTCTTCTGTTGTTTCCTTGGTCCTGCACCCCCCCCCATCCAAGCACTCTGCTTTGGCACCAAAAAGTATCACTCTCCTTTGTCTTGCTAAATTGCTCAATCTAAACCTGTCCTACCTCTACGCTATTTAACCCCTACTATTTTTCTTCTCTCCAGCTGCCTGCCCTTGAACAGGGCTGCTTCGGCTCCCCCATGGTCAGACAGCACCCAGCCAATTGAGACCAGGATGCCCGCCTGCAGCTCCTTGGAAGGTACGGTGACAGCGCAGCCAGTTGGAACACTGGCGCTTCCAGCAAACCTGCTCTGATTGACCAGGACGTTTTCCCCTGCTTTTGCCACCTGGCGCTTTTTACAGATAGATTTAGCTAGAAACTGAGCAAAATTCAAGTGTCTCATAGAAGGATTTTCAGCTCTCCCACCCACCCCACCCTCCACTGATTAAATACACCTATTGCCCGCCCACATTCCCTCTCGCTCCATCATTGGTTAGTAAACCTAGCAGCACTCGCTCCCTCATTGGCTAATAAGTCTAGCAGCACTGCTCGTTCCCTCATTGGCTGCCTAAAGTTCTCATTCCCTCTGCTCCCCCATTGGTTCCTAGTTCTTACAGGTCCCTATCATTTCCCTGCCCCCGCATCCCAGCCCTCCACCTTTTCCACCAAGTAAATACAGCACCTACCTTCCTCACTAAGTAACCACAGCAGTAGGGTCCTCCTAGCACCTGATCTGCATCATGATCCTTCTACCAGGCCACCTGACCCTGCTCATCCCTATTCTCTTCTCCCTCCATCCCTCCCTTCCTTTCCAACATGCCACCAACCTCTCCCATTCTCCCCTTCTAAATCCTGCCAAACCTCGTTGAGCTCTCTCACCCCTCCAGCCCGGTGTCCACCTCCCCTTTCACCCAAGCATGGACACACAGTGCCACACATCCCAGCCCATTTCTTTTCAACCCATTGCTCCGCTGGGTCATTTTTCAACTTATTCCCCATATCTAGCTCATACAAATCATCAATCTAAGAGATGACCTCTCACAGTCAATCATATACTGTTATTCGCCACTACCTACCTCTCACTCTCCTGCTGCAGGTGACATCCACCCCAACCCTGGTCCCAATACTACCCCCATGCCCTCTCCAACATTGGCCTCTTCTTCACCTCACTTGGGACCTTCTCCCACGTGGCCTGCACCTTCTGCACCTAAATATAAGAACCCTTGTCCACAAACTTGACTCCCTTCAGGTTCTTGCCATCCACTACACTCCAGATATCCTCACCCTGTCCAAAACCTGGCTCTACAAAAACATCAACGACTCCTCTGTCGCTATCCCAGGCTACACTATGGCCCACCAGGATAGAGCCTCTAAAGGCGGTGGAATAGCCATCTACGTAAACTCAGACTTGCACTGTTCAGTGGTCCTGACCAAGACTGAACCAAAAGTCCTTGAAGTAATACTAATTCAGCTTGTCCTTCATTTCTCGCTACCATTCTACATTGCTGGGATATACTGCCAACCTGGTACACCAGCTTTTGCTGTCACTGACCTCCTCAAGCAAACCTCCTGCCTAACCACAACAGGGGAACTCTATATTATGGGTGATCATAACCACAACTAGCTCCTGCCCTCAACAAAACCAGGACTGACATTTCCACCCTAAACCTCTCACAAATCATTACTGAGCCCACCCGGCTTAACCTAAAATCTGGTAACCACTCGCTCATCGGCTGGGTCCGTACCACACACCCCCCATCGGGTCAAACAAGCCAGTATTCTTCCTGACTCCCTCAGCAACCACCACGTAACCTTCTTCGTGCATAAAATCCACCACCCAAAATCCCCCGTTAAATTTGTAGTCCAATGCTCCTATAAATCCCTCAATCTAGTCCCTGAATTAGATGACCTTGCGCTAGCAAACTGGGCCCCTGCCCCTCCTACGATCTCCATTGATGATGCCTTCCTACACTTTAAAAACACATTCCTCGGTGTAACCCCCCTGCAAATGGGGGTTCCCAAAAGACTTCCAGGAGCTTGCTTGAATGCTCCAAGCCTGAATGGTGTTTGGCATTTAGGCCATTTATCAGTGAGTGTTTTAGAGCCTCTGGTACTGTTCTTTAAGAGCTGTCTGCTTGCAGACATAATTAGTTTGTATGGGGACTGTGTGCTTCTCTTGAGTACCACTGAGCTGCTGCCAATTCACTTCATTTTTGCAGTCACTAGGAGTGCAAAGGAACCTATCTGAAAGATGTAACTGTTTGCCAGAAATTATTTAGAGTAATAATGAAATTACAGTTTGTCTAACCTGCTTTCTTTGCAGTCAGAACTGTGTCTGCTAGTTCCCATTCTAGTTTTGAACTGCTGAACTGGACCAATCAGTGTGGGGTAAGCTAGCTCTAAAATGGTGCCTTGATAATCAGAACTTGACTCATAATCTGAGCCAGCCACAAGAGGATTGTATGGGCAGTGACTCTGGGAGATGTAGTTTAGACTTCAGTGCCTTTTTGGACCAACAGCAGCAGTCTATTGTGAGTGACAGCCAATCCAGTCAAGAACTGGGAGGAACTCAAAGGAAGTGCCCGTCTTTGTCGGGTTGGAGTTTCAGTTGAGCTTTGCAGTGAAGAAGGAAGGAGCCCTGTGCTTTTCAGTGTGCAGTTTTAGTCAAAAACATGTGTAAGGCCCCAGAGTTCCAGTCTGCAGCTTGTGTAATAGCTTGTTAGACTGAATCTGTCCTGTGAAGAGAATCAAAGGATATCTGAAGAGTAGAAACCAGGCTCACCCTGTAGAAGACTGGAGGAATTGCTGAAAATTGCACTCGGTCTGTCAGAACTGAATCTGCTGTGTGTTCTCCCGGTATTGTGCAGTAATTAATGTATCAGGATACAGATGCAGCCTGTCTGGTACAGTGCTTTTATATAAATGTGTGAAGAGGTTTGTGTACTCAAGTGAGCCCTGCTGACATTGAAGGACCCTATCTTATTTGGGTCGGAGTACTAATTCAGGGTCGCTCCTTGTTGAATTGCTTGATTAAATCCAAATGGAATTACTGTACTGCTGACTGTTTAATTTTCATTTTCTCTGTGTGAAAGGGCCCCCACCAGCTGCCACGGTTTGACTAGCCACTAGGGCTTGGGTACTTGGGGACAGCAACTGATAGGGATAGGCCTGTGCACAGAGCCATAGGTAGATTATTAGAGTGATAGCTAATTAATCTGATTTCCCTGTCCTTGTTATATCCCCTAAATAAATCAGAGCTGCTTGTTTCAGCAAAGTTATACTGCCTGAGGTATTTGTCTATGTTAAAGTACTGTACTGTGATTGTTGCACTGTATCTCATCTCACAGGAGGTCCCAGTGTCGGAACCAGACCTGGGGGTAAGTGTATACTGTGAAGGTAATTCTGATATATTGTGGGCCAAGTGGGAAGAAAGGGGAGTTGCAGTGTCCCAGAGGGCTGTGACCAAGTTAGTTTAACTATTGCAAACCCTGACTCCTGGGTGGAGGCACCCGCCATTGGATCCAGGCCCTCAACCTGTTAGTGGCAAATCAGGCAGGGGTAGGTAGCCCTGGGATAGCTTCCATCTAGGGTTACATCTTGAGGCTCACCGCTGGGATTGTGTGTCCTAGTGGCCATATTTACTTAACCACTGTTAAGAAAAACTGGGTACCCCAACAGAAGTGGCTGTGCAACCGGCTGGTGGAGTGGTGTACTGGGGAGGAGATCGAATCTCAAAATGCTATGCTTATCCTGGACATCCCCTGGGCATCACACACGGACACTGTGCAGGAGTACTTTCCAAGGTGGAAGGTTTACAAAACCCCTGTGGTGGTGGTCGGCAGTGCTAATATGCTCACCCACACTTTCCTGGCCCTAGTAGAGTTTAAGGATCCCATAGATAGCTCCAAAGTGCCACAGACCATTACCCCAGAGGGAGCCCTCACTGCTTGGAGAGTGATAACTAAGTGACAGTAAAGACCTGGGGGGAATGCCCCACCACTATCTGAAACTTTGAGGAGAAATTTGCTAAATGGTTGCTGGGGAAGGGAAAACTGTGGAGGACTTGAAGAAACTATTTTGCCATTGGGGGTGTTCTCCCCAACACCTTCTCCCGCCTCCAGTGCCCGTGAATGGTGGCTGAACCAGCAGACTCACTTTCTGCACCTGCCATTAGTCACTACTTCTTACCGGGTTGAGGATCTTCTCTGGCACTCCTCCCCACCCGCGGGGAGGATGACTTGGAGACCTGATAGACTAGTGTTGCCCCCAAGTGCTAGAATGGGCAATGCTCGGAAGCCAAAAAGCTAAAGAGGGTTAGTGAGAGCCTCCCGAGGTCCTGCCCTGGGCTCATTCGGTGGCTAAACGGGCCAGTAACCCTGAAGTGACTGCACAGGCCTCATCTTGAGGCCCTGGAGAATGTGTAGGGAGCCCAGATTCTGATGAGGACCTATGGTGGAGAGTAAGAGATGCACAACAGTACCAAGGGAGTTGTTGTCTGTGTATGATCTCGCTGGAAAAATTGTTGCAAGAATGCCTCAGAAAGGTAGTTTCAGTGATTGAACTGGACCGAACCAGGCTGACAGGATCCTTAAGTCTGTCCCCTTCTCAGAACTGCTGTTGCTTCAGTTACGCCTGGCAGATCGACTGGAATCCCCCACCCTCCCATGATGAGTTAATGAGAGAAATTCGGGTAGTTGAGAAAAGACGACCTGGAGGGACCTGCACCAATAGCTGCTGCTACGACCCTAGTGACTGAGGATGACCCATCAAGTGAAGTTCAGGGGGCAGAGGTTGGCAGTCAATGAGTGCTCTGATAAGGAAAGATATGCCACAATGGCCAACTTGTTAGAGAGATCCGGAATTCAGAAGCAATTCCTTTATGGGGCGCCTGGTACAGGCTAGCCTATATCCGACTGCATCTGCCATGGGGTGGGGTGCCCACCATGTATCTCCTGCTGTGTAGCTCAAGCTGATTCCTTGACCATAGGTGGAGGCGTGAGATGTCTCCAAGTGCTTATCACGCCCGCCAGACGGAGATGGCACCAGGTTTCCAGTTAAATATACCCCGCCCTGGCTCCCAGTGTATGCGCGTCTGCTCAAACTCCAGAGAGTATGCTTTGCTATAATTGTGGGAAAGATGGGCACATGAAAAGGGAATGCTAGTCCCCAAAAGCACTGGCAAAGTTGCATAGGCTACAAGGAGAGCTTGGAGAACAAATCAGTGGTTAAGAGGTGCATGTAAATGATCCCAGTGAGGGCACCAAAATGCTAACTCACGTCCTTTTGTGGCAAGGTCATTTGCCCAGGCCCCTGCTCGCTCAGGCTGGTCAGAATAGTGGGTCCTCCATGGAGACCCTGTAAAGGTGAATGGGTGTCTACAGAGCTGTATTATTAGTGGCCCTAAGTGGCAATTATGTTCCAAGATTATCAGAAGCATTTGTGGATGTACCTGCAACCATTAGAAGGACTGTACTTATGGAGAATGCTGACCCTCTTCGGGTATATCCGACTTTGTGTCTTTCCCACCTCCGTGGCTGGGTGGCCTGACAGTAGAGACCCTAGCCTAGTGTGTCCCATGACGCCTTGATGGTGTCCCTTTGTTAGTTGGAACAAATGTATGTTCGGAAGGCTGGCACAGTTGTGTTATGAAAAACAGGGTCCAAAGACTAGTAGAGCTTTAAGAGTTCCGCTTTAATTAAGAGGCTTATGAGGTACAGAGAGATGCTGAAAAATAGAACCAGAGACCGTCGGAATTGTATGGAAGAAGGATCTGAGTCTCTGTCCTGGCCCAATGCCCAGTGTACCTACAGGAGAGGTCCGTGTCAGAAGGATGTTGAGATAAATTTAATGTTGGATGCAGTGATGAAAATTGCCAGAGGGACGCTGGTCAAGCTGTATTTTGCCGCTAGAGCCCGTGCTTATCTGTATATGATTGTCCAGTTCATAAGTGTCTGAAAGAGGCATTCGAGTAAATAGAGGTTGCATCTGGCTAGTGCATTTTGCAGACACTGCAGTGCTACCCAGCAGCGGAGTTCGAGGAGAATGGCTGAGTAACGCCTGACTTGTTTGATTTGGCGACTTCGTTGCTGGCTGAATGGAAAGTGAGGATCAGTGAGAAGCTTGCCAGAGAGACCAGGTGTTTTTTTGCTGGAATGGGACGTAGGATGCGCAAGGAGCTGGAGCACAATATCCGGCTGCATGATGAGCACTACCTGCGGAGAGGTCTCGACGCTGGCACCTGCTGGGACATAGATGATGTGAGACCTGCACTGCAAGAGATGTGCTTCTGTAATACAGAATCGAAGCCTTTATTTTCCCCATTGTGGTAGTGAGGAAAAGATGGAACAGTAGAGATATTGTGTGAGTTATACCTTGAAGCAGTATCCTGATCATTTTAATGCCTTATTCAGGACATGCTGCTTTTGACTGCCTAAAACGGGAGCAAGTGGTTCTCTCAGCTGGATTCCTAGTGGGTCTATTAGATCGATGGGCCTAGAGGACGTGAAAAGACAGCTTTATCTGTCGGCTTTTTTCTGTAATTCATGAGGATGCCTCAAGGATTTCTGGTGCCCAGCCATTTTTCAAATAAGAGTCAGCTGGGCCAGTGGAAAGTCTGTGTGGCTAGTGGATTTTGCAAGTCAGTACCCTGCTGGCTGTAGTGCAAAACTTAATCTGACCCCAGCATGGATCAGCCTGAGATGGGATTTGTTTTGTTCTATTTATTCTCCCTAGCCGGCTATTGGTAAGGATCTAGTCTAACAGGGAATGATTGCCAGATTTGAGCCTAGAAGGTTCAGTTATTAATTGAGATAGGTGGCTTCAGATACAGAGGTGAATGGAACCAGTTCCTGATCCCAAACCAACTGATATTGAAATCCCCACATAACACCACATTGGGGTGGGGGCTAGATAACTTGAAATAAGGGAGGAAGAGAGATAGATGGAAGATTAGGGGGAGTTAGACACAGCCTATGGTAAGTTTATTTCCTTGTTCCAGGGTGATTTGTACATAAACAAACATATGAGGAGAGGCTGAGGTAACTGAACATGTACACCCTGGAGGACAGAAGGGGGGAGGGGATATGATTGTAACCTTCAAGTACCTTAAGAGCATAAACAGGGTTGGTACAGAGGGTATCTTTAACTTAAGAAAGGAGGGTACAACAAGGGGACATAACCTTATATTGGTGGGGGTAGATTCAAGAAGGAAATGAGGCACTTTTTCACTGAAAGGATGGAGAAGCAGTGGAATCAGGTATGGGAGGAGGTGGTGGCAGCAAAGATGGTGTCCAGTTTCAACCGGGTGGGATAGAGTGATGAAGAGGATTAGGACTGAAGGGGGCTATACTGGGAAGGGGTTAGGAGAGGGGAATGGGAAGGTGAGAGATAACTCTGGGTGGAGTTGAGGAGAGGGGCAGCTCCAAGGAAGTAACTGAGCTGCACACTCAAGCAGACTCAATAGACCATTATGGCCTTTTTGCTAGCAGTTTCAGACATGTTCGTATAAATTCAGCCAATATAGCATTCACTCACGGCAGCATAAACATTCTAGTGCTGTGTCCATGATAGCATAATGATTGCAGGAATTCAAATATAAACGAAAAGAGGCAATGGAAAAGAAAACATGCTGTTAAAGTACACACAGAAGCAAAACCAACAACCAAAGAATATATATATATATATATATATATATATATATATATATATATATATGACATGTGATGCAACAAAAGTGACGTGCATCTGTCATGTCCTTATGAAATTGCTGTTTCCACAATTTTTTTTACTACAGTCTCACCCTAATTCCACAAGCTTCTGTTTAGTCATACTCGATGGGCATTGAGGAACCTTGGTGAACACTGGCTGGCAGGTAGGTGCCATTGTAGGTCAGGGCTGTCTGGCCAGGGAGAATTAAGAAAATTAACAGAAACAAAAAAAACACACACACCATCACTGTGCATACCTGATGCACCCTGTCGACAACAGGTAACAACAAAACATCAACTTGCCATACTGATTCCTGCATCATGAAATGTGGTCACCAAGATGCTGGCACAGAAATGGACAGCACAACCAACAGGACAGGGATCTGGAGTACACTGTTCTAAGTATACATATGTATGCTCTCTCTATGACCGATGATGTCCCCGACAGGGGCCCACTGTACAGGTTACAGCCAGGAGTGCCGACGGGGGGACAGCCAGGACAGCTGTCCCAGGCCCAGGTGGCTCAGAGGGCCCACATTTACACATTATATGTCTTGGGGATGGGAGGGGCTCCAGACCTAAAGGTGTGTCCCGCCCTGGAAATGTTTATCGGCATCCCTGGTTACAGCTGTCTCCCATCAAGTGGTGTGGAGGACTGATGTATCTGGGAACTAGGTAAAAAAGAACTGCCAGCTAGGGGAGAATAAATAGAATAAAAAAAGGAAAATCCTATCTCAGGCTGATCTGTGCAGGGGTTAAAATTAAAGAGCTAGTGTACTGCCTAAAACTAATATTAGATTTTAAAAGTAACCAGCCATTACCTTTTATTTCTGAGGTACTTATCCTTTTCCCTTTGTTTAGTTAGAAGATTGTTTACCTGATGTTAGTAGATGTGATATATGGAACAGTTCTTAACCTGGCAGGTGACATAGCTAGCTCTACTGCCCCCCCCACCACCAAATCATCAGCACTGTTACCTCACTGACTGTGACATCACTGTTGCCTAGGAACAGCCATTCAATGACTGCCAGGTCATTCACTTGTTGTGTCACTTTCAATGAGATCCCCATGCTGATGATGTAGTGGAGGGTGATACAGATAGATAAGTCAGCTGACAGGCTAAGAACTGTTCCACACATCCAGCACAATATTATCACATTGAAGACTTTCTAAAGAGCAAAAGAAAAAAGAAAAATGCTTCAGAAATGAAAAGTTACAACTGACTACTTAAAATTTGTATCATTTTCCTGTCTGTCTGCCTGCTTTGACTCCACTAGCTCTTTAAGTTTTGCAGCCACTAACCAGCAGGGCTAGTGACTTGGAAAATCCATTAGCTCCACAGACATTTCTGCTGGCCAGCTGATGTACTTACTGAAATATATTTTCTGGTACAAGCCCTCAGGGCTACTTAAAAAGATTTTTGGCTATCCCAAAAGAAAATCTAATAGCATGATATGTTTCAAGATGAAAAAGTGCATATGAACAGTCCACTTTAAACCTCCACTGTAAAAAAAATAATAATAACTTACTCCAGCACCAGTCAGAGCTGGGACAGAGAGATATGAGATCATTGCAAACACAAGGCTGGCTGTTTGAAACAAACACTCAGTTTTGGTTCATACTGCAGCAACTATAAAATAAAGGGATACTGCATGCTACTAGCTACAACCTGAAGTGCATACGTGCTGTTCCAAATATAAATATGTAGCATGGATGTTACTGAGGTATGTAAAAACATAAAGGTTGCAGGATACTCACCTTTACCAGTAAGTAAATACAATTTGCCAACAGTGAGAGAGAGAGAGAGAGAGAGAGAGAGAGAGAGAGAGAGAGAGAGAGAGAGAGAAAGAAAGAAAGAAAAGAAAGAAAGAAAAGAAAGAAAGAAAGAAAGAAGAAAGAAGAAGAACATACACACATTACTTTTAACAGCTGGTGTCTGTGGATGCTTGGAATACCTAAGCCAGTCTGATAAGGAGAGGTCAGCATGCTGAGCAGCTACATCAAAGGAGACAGCAAACCCATGATTAGGCCAGCTTTTTGTTTTGAAGTAGATGCAGTTTCCATCCACCAAGCTAAAACTCTGTCATATTTAGACTGGCTGATAATTGGTCTGCTACAGACTTTCCCATTAAACACTGCTCTGCATTGGAGGGACAGTATCATGCCCCTCAAAAGCCACTATCACAGGAAAATGTTTGCTTGCTGCGTACAAGCATGTATGGCAAACTAGCCAGAGTTGATACAGCTGTGGCAAGCTGCCAAATGACCAAAGTTACACACGTGCGTAGAAAATTTTGAACGACCAGCTGTAACTTGGCCATTTTTTACAGTTGTTTCTCCAGATTTTCAACATGGACTTTTTGGGACTCCTCCTCATGAAGAGTGCCATTGTCATTTTATTCACTCGTCCCGAAAGGTGATTTTGCAGAACGACTGCACCATTCTGTGCCACAGGTGCGAAAACACATTTCAGGCAGGATGTGAAAAATGACAGCTGCACTGTTAATTAGGAGGGGTACAAAAATGGCAATGTTGAAAATCTGGGCTAACTATTAAAATTGGTGAGATATGGGTGTAGTGTAAAAACTGTGCAACTCACAAACATGATTTTTTCAAATTTTCACCAAATTTGCAACATGGACTTTTGGGACCCCACCTCATGAACAGTGGCACTGTCATTTTGTTAATCAGTCCTGAAAGGTGATTCCATGCAGCAACTGTAAAATCACCTTTCTGGGCTGAGTAACTAACATGACAGTGACAGTGTTCATGAGGTGGGGGTCCCAAGAACCCCATGTTGAAAATTTGAGCCCAAAAATTCCTAAAAATGGCTGATATATCAACATATGTTGAAAACTCATTGACTGCCATTATACCAAGCTTATCTTTGATTCTCTTCAGTTTGTGGTTTGGCTTTGAAGAGTGCAGACGTGCCCGGTCCAGAGGAGATGACAGCGCCGACCTCCATATGTAAGTATGGGGTAAGGGTGTGTGTGTGGGGAGGTGGGTACCCAGTGGGAGGGTGGGGATGGGGAGGGGACTGGAGAGATGACGAGGGACCATTTTCTTTTTACAGGTAAAAAATAGAAGCGTTGGGGACGGTTTTCTTTATTTACAGGAAAGAAAGAAAAAGCATAAATTTGGGCACACTGAAGTGGGCTCCCAGTGTGCCACATGAGATGGGAGGGTACATGATGCTGACATGGGGATTGAGTACCCCGATGTCAGCACGGGGGAAAAAAGAAAAAAAAACATAAATTTGGGCACACTGGGGGTGGGCTCCCAGTGTGCCACATGAGTTGGGGGGTCACTTGATGCTAACACAGGGACTGGGCATCCCAATGTTAGTAGCGGGGAAAAAAAAGAAACATAAATCTGGGCACACTGGGGTGGGCTCCAGTGTGCCACATGAGTTGGGGGGTACATGATGCTGACACTGGGATTGGGAACTTGATGTGGTGCAGGGACGGGAATGGAGGGAGGGGAGGACAGCAGCAGTAGGAGGGAGTGGGAGGGTTTTATATTGATGCCGGTGCTGGGAGAGAACAGAGGGAGCAGGGAGTACAGGAGCAGTAGGAGGGTGCGGGAGGAGTGCCATCTACAAGATGGCGGTGACACAAGTGTGCATATGTGGCATTCGCGCATGCGTAGTTGCAGTGAGTGGCATTCTGCAATTCACAAGATGGTGGCACCAGCAGAACTGCGCATGTGTGCAAGGCATGCATGTGCAGTTCTTTTCCCAGAATACGGAAGTAACAGCCAAAATAGTGTAGCTGTTACTCTGTAGCAGCCGATCGTGGTGGAGTGTTACAATCTCTGTTGGACTTCCAGAAGGATATTTCCAAAAGCCTAATGGAAGGTGCCCCGATCAACCCTTTTTAAGGCTGTAGGCTCCACCCACAGCCATAAAAATGGGATTAAATATTCTTTAGATATATAAGTGAGAAGAGAAAGGGCAAAGGAGGGATAGTAAGGCTAAGAGGGAAAGTAGGAATCTGTGATGAGGAGGACCACAAAAAGCAGACATATTGAACAATTACTTTTGTTCAATATTTCCAGAGGAAGGGGTAGGTGACGGCCAAAGATAAAAGAAGGGCATTAAGGGAAGGGAGGTGGACACTAGCCATTTTACAGAGGAGAGAGTCCTCAAGGAACTGGCACAATTAAATATAAAGATGGCAATGGAACCTGACGGGGTGCATCCTAGGATACTGGAGCAGCTCATGGAGGTGCTGGCTGCACCTCTGACAGCTCTGTTCAACTTATCACTAGAAACAAGAGATCTCGGGGACTGGAAGAAGGCAGATGTGGTCCCACTGCACAAAAAGTGGAAATAGGGAGGAGGTAGAAATTACAGACCTGCCAGCCTGACTTCAACAGTAGGTAAAGTAATGGAATCACTACTGAAGGAAAGGATTGGAAATACTTGCAACCAGTGGATCACAGAATCCAAGGCAACATGGTTTCACAGGGGAGGTCTTGCCAGACAAACCTGATCAGTGACTGGGTGACCAGGGAACTGGATCAGTGAGGAGTGGTAGATGTGGCCTACCTGGATTTGAGATGGCCTTCAATATCATTCCGCAAGAAGACTGGTGAGCAAGCTGGGCAACTGAGGAGCAGATCCAAAAGTAGTAAAATGGGTAAGAAGTTGGCTAAGCAATAGAGTCAGAAGGTGATGATAAATGGGGTTCACTATGGAGAGGGTAAGGTGACCAACGAGTGCCACAGAGGTCAGTACTAGGCCCTGTTCTCTTCAATGTCTTTATTAGCAACATTGCAGAAGGCGTGAGGGGGCATGCCTGTTCATGGATGACAAAAATCTTACAGTAGGTGGACACCGAGAGTGTGTGTAAAAAATAAGGATGATCTGAAAAGGTTAAAAAGAATAGCAAAGGGAATGGCAGCTGGGTTTCAATGTAAAAAGTGTGAAATTGTGCACTTGGGGCACAGAAACCCAGGGGCAACATTCCAATTGAGTGGAGAGGTATTAGCAACCACAAAGCAGGAAAGGGACCTGGGTAATCATTTCTGATTACCTGAAGGTAACCAAACAGTGTGATAAGGCAGCGAGGAAAGGCTAGCAGGATGCTTGGGTGCATAGGGAGGGCATCACTTGCAGAAAGAGGAGATAGTATTACTCATGTGTAGATCACTGGTAAAACCCACCTCTATAACTACATTATGTCCAGTTCTGGAGGCCCCACCTCTGGAAGGACATAGACAGGGTGGAGGCGGTACAAAGGAGGGCTAGCAAAATGGTGCAGGGTCTGCATCAAAAGCCCTATGAGGAAAGACTCAAGGAACTAAATATGTACGCTCTAGAGGAAAGGAGGGAAAAGGGGGTTGTGATAGAAACAGTCAAGTGCCTCACAGGTATTAATAAGGTACAGGAATATTTAGGCAACTGCTAAGATTATGAGATATGATGCAGTAACTTGTGTACATGTATTTGTTGCTGTTAATGTGTTTTACTTCTGTCTGTCTGTTTTAAACCAAACTTAATAAAATATTTAACTACAAAAAATAAAGTACAGGAAGGTACCGTTTTCCATAGAAAAAGATGCTCCAGGACAAGGGGTCACACTATGAAGGTGGAGAGGGGGAGGCTCAGAGGAGATGTGAGGAAATGCTTCTTCATGGAGAGGGTGGTGGATGCCTGGAACAGCCTCCTAGCAGAGGTGGTGGGTGCTAAAACAGTAACAGGATTCAAGCATGCATGGGATAGACACAAGGGGATCTTAGAAGTAAGACAAGGGGGAAGAAGACCAGAGATCAAGTAAGGTCTGTGGTGGCGCAGTATGTAGGGAATATAGTGCAGACTGGATGGGCCAAAAGGTCCTTATCTGCCGACAACTTTTAAAGAGCTGCTGAAGCTATCTGGCCAAAGTGCTACATTGCAGAATTAGAATAAGCATATCCACAGTAAATCTCACACCAAATAGTAGATTTCTAAGTTACTTCATTTTAAAGTTATTAGCCATTTTGTAACCTTGATTTCACTACTTATTCAAAGAAAGCATGTTCCAGCGAAGAGCAGCTGCTGATGTCATTTAGGGACCTTACAGTTTAACTTTCCCTGTCAGCAAGCTTATAGGACCTGTTTCTCTAAAGCTGTAAAGATCATGGTCAATGGTTTTCATAAGTAAAACAGGCAGAATGAATTAGTAAACATTGCTTTAAAAACATTGTGTTTCATGCTTTGTAACAAAACTGACACTATTTTGTCTGTGTGCCTCTTTATTGAGGTCCTTTTGCTGAATGCTGGATCATAGCACACTGTGAGGTTTGCAGACTGAATAAGTTTTGATGAAAGGCTGCGCTCATTCACACCTATCAGTCAACTGAGGCAACTTCTAAGAATGGCAATTTAAAACAATTATCCCATCTCCTTGTTAATGGGGTGGGGCAGACTCATCTATGTTCTACTCTAAATTACAATGATGATTTTACCAGAGCTAACACTTCCACCCTAGTGGGAATTAACACATATAAGGCCCTATTAAAACATATGGTAAAGCAGACAATGACAAACAGCAGTAAAATTAGTAGCACTCTAATTGGCTTCAGAACTCTGGAAGCATGCTGACTTAGTATCCAGCAACCCTGGAGAAATAGACCACACAAAACAGCATTAACTAATACAGTTTTATCAACTTTGTTACAAACCCTGGAACATATATAGTATTTATAACAATGTTTACAGACTAGTGTTGTCTGTTTTACTTGTGAAAACCATTGCACACGATCTTTACAACTTTGGAGAAATGGATCTTATAAGCTTGCTGACAGTCAATACTAGACTTTGAGCTCCCTACATGACATCATCAGCAGCTCTTTACTGACACCTGCTTTTATTACACAGGTAGTGCAATCAAAGTTACAAAATGGCTAATAACTTTAAAACAAAGTAACGTAAAAATCTAGTTTTTGGCATGAGATTTACTGGGAGTATGCTTATTTGGATTCTGCAATGTAGCACTTTTGGCATCAGTGGCTATTTGTTAGTTTTTTTCTCCTCAGTTCTAGGGATTTCCAGTTGAAGTACTTGTACATTAAACAATGATGTCAATCATAAGCACATCCTAATACAAATCTTGCTAGTTTATTGTATAATACGTGTAATTTATATAGTATAGCATAATTAGCATGCTGATAAGTTATATTTTCCATACTCCAAAGATAGCAGCAGAAGTTGTACAGCTATTGTGCTCCTTGTTTCTTCTGGGAATCAAAAATGCTTTCCTTCTCAAGGCTTCTAGTCTTTTTTTACCTCTTCATTAATATTTATGCGTAAATCAAATTTTAATGAGTCATCTATAATCACTCCCAAATATTTGTATTATCTCACATTTGTTAATGTCTGCCCATTTAGTGTCTCTATGTTTACCTTTGTTTCATTGTTAATTTTCATCCTATTTTTGCCTAAACAGCATCACCTGCATTTTCTTTGCACTCAGCACCATATCTGACCTTATAAACCATTCCTGAAGTCTATTGAAAGCCTGCTGCAAAACATTTTTCAGTTTAGTTTGAGATGCTGCTCTACCTATTAACACTGTGTCATCTACATAGTTTTATTTATGTAGTAGTTATGCAATTTGGCAAATCATTTACATATATCAAAACAACAGGCATCCCAGAATGTAGCCCTGTGGCACTCCCCTGCTCAAAATCTGTGAATCTGACAAAGTGCCATTTGCCACAACTTGTTGCTTCCTATTGTGAACATACGACTGAAATCATGACATAGCCCTGTCTGACATCCCTACCTGCTCCAGTCTTGTTGGTAATGCTTCAAGGTTCACTAAATCAAACGCTTTGGAGATGTCGAAGTACACTGCACCCACAGACTTCCCCTTGTCCAATCCAGTTTTTATTATGTTTACAAAGTTCAAGAGTGCAGTGCTAGTTGACTTCCCCTCCCTAAACCAGGTTGATGCTTGGTCAATAAATTATATTTATCCATATAGTTGTTCACCTGTTTTCCAATCAATTTTTCAAAAACCTTTGATTTTAAAAGACAATTATGCCACTGGTAGATAATTTGATGGATTATTACAATCTCCCCCTTTATAGATGGGTGCCACCTTTGCTAGCTTCCAGTAATCTGGATATGATCCTTCCATTAAATACGTATTATAGATTTTTGTTAAGGAAGGAGTTATTTATTGATTTACTTATTTATTTGAATTTTGGTAACCAGGTAAGCCACTGAGACCATGCAGTCCCTTTTTCAGGGGCAACCCAGGGGAGGGTACATAGGATATTAGAACACAAATGTTTAATACAATGCCATACACAGAGGTAACTAGTGCTAAGTAACACACAATATGAGACAATGATATCATGAGCGCTTAAGTAAATACACAATATGAGATAATGATATCATAAGGAGAAAATGAAGACAGTATAACACACTTTCATGCACAGAGGCTCTGCATAATTCACACAAGTGAGGACAGGGCTAAAAATAGTGCAGATTCTGGCAATCCTATACACTGTCTACATCTAACACAAATTCATTGTACAGAAGCTCTGCATAAATCACACAGATAAGAGCGGGTTAAAATATAGTGCCGTTCCTGACCCATAGGACCTTTGCAATTACAGCTGGTGTACAAGATAGTGTAGGTGAATTTATGTAAGGCAGGAACAAGTACCTAGGTCACATAAATAGTTATGTAGGGCTAGTTATGATTTAAATTGCATGCTTCAAAAATGTTATTTCAATCTGTTCCAGGCCACATGGTTTCTTAGAATTCAGCCCATTTATTACTTTTCATACTTCACTTTGCTTTATGTCTCTAAAATAAAATCTGAGACATCTGGGGCCAGGGGCAGGACTCGCAATGTTTTACGAATCGCACAAAGCATTTGTCTGGACTATGCCTGGCTTTTGCACCGAGGTGCTGTTCACAAAAGGAGAATTGTGTGATAACAACAATGTAAGTTATGCATGGTGAAAAGAGGAGGGGAGTGGCCATGCATACAGTAGCAATACAGTTCACAAAGCATGTCATTTATGCAAACTGCTTTGCCCAGCACTTTGCTCCACAGAAATTACTGCCTATAGAAAGGTTGTCTTAATCCAGGCAAAGCTCAGAGGCCAGAGGGGAACTGCATCAGGCAGCACAATGACTGACAAGCACACCGCAGCTACTGTACATGCTGTGGGAGCTCTGAGGAAAGAGCAGGAAGGAGGATACCATGGGCCCATCCATCACCAGAAGAGGCACCCTGCCGCTCAGAGACAGTTCTCACCAAGAGTTTCCTTTGAGACTTTGACCAATGAACAGTTGGGCCATGCTCAGGCAGCTGTGGGAACTCCTGGAGGAAGACCTGCAAACCACCGTCCATCGCAGCTAAGCCTTGACAGTGGAGGTGAAGGGGATTGCTACCATGTGCCTCCTGGCAACAGGCACCTCCAAGACCCCCATCGGGACACCACAGGAGTGTCACAGGCATCCACCTCATGCCTGTGGGCTGAATTCCTAGATGCACTGCTGCCACATGCTAGGTATTTCATAGTATTCCCCAGCACTGCAGAGGAGCACACAGCAACACTGCAGCAGTTCTACCAGGTAGTACGCCTGCCACGTGTACTTGGTATCATCGACTGCACCCATGTGGCCATCTGCACACCACCTGGCCTGGAGTCAGATGCCTGCCTTAACAGGAAAGGCTTATACTCCACCAAGGCCATCAGTAAAACTAGACTCAGCATTGATTCCCTTGACCTTAAGTTAGTCGCACTTGTGTTAGATGGAATCCTTGGTACCTATAACTAAGATCCTCAACCTTTCACTACAGCTGGCTCAGTTCCCCTTACTTTGAAAACAGGTGCTCATATCTCCTGTTCACAAAAGTGGAGATAGGTCATGCTACACTAGCTACAGACCTATCTCCGTCCTTCCTCCCTTATCCAAAGCAATGAAATGCATTGTGTTGGACCAGCTAGTTAATTTCTGAAAAATATGAAATTCGATGCCCACAACAGCATGGTTTTAGAAAAGGACAGCACTTCAACTGCCCTCCTGAATTTATGGGCTTCATCCACAATTCAGTGGACCAAGGTAACTATGTGGGTGCAGCTTTCATTGACCTTATGAAAGCATTTGATATGGTCAACCATCCACTTCTCCTCAGACAGCTGTCATCTATTGGAGTCTCCAATGATGCTCTACCCTGGTTCGAAGTTATCATGAAGGCTGAGTACAGCAAGTAAGGATTGCCTATGTCACCTCAGAATGAAAACTGGTCCTCTCCGGTGATTGGTCCTCTCTGGTGACTGGTCCTCTCCGGTGACTGGTCCTCTCTGGTGACTGGTCCTCTCTGGTGTACCTCAGGGCTCCATCCTGGGATCTCTGATTTTTAGTCTTTTCTTAAACACCCGTCCTAATACCTGCAAAAAAAATACTGCTATATGAAGATGACGCTGTTATATTCACCAGTCACCATGACACTAAACCGATTGAGCACCAGCTTCAGCTGATTTTGAATCAGTTGAAGAGTGGTATAGCACCAGAAACTAATACTAACTACTGCAAAACCAAGGTGATGTTTTTCAGCACTTCATGTAGCAAACATAAGTCCCAGTCCCTCACCATCCAGAACTGCTCTGGTGTCCCACTCGATCAAGTCCAGCAGTTCAAAAATCTTGGCTTCACCTTAGACAGCATCCTCTCCTATGCACAGCACATTGATAATGTTGCAAATGCTGTGAACATTCAAATTGGTTTACTACACAGGCATGAACTCAGTATGACTGCTGATGCCCTTAGACTTGCCATACATAGCTCTGTTACATCCATCATCGACTACGGCCTGGCTATATATGGCTCTACTTTCACTTCTGCCCTCCATAGGATAAATGTGGCTCTCAACAAAGCCTGTAGACATCTTACAGGTGCAGACTATCTAACTCACACCTGTGACCTGTACGCAAAGGCTGGGTGGCTTCCACTCCTTAGCAGGATGCAATATAAGACCTGCCTCCTTACTAAAAAGGTGCTTCTTGGCCTCACACCACCTGGTGTTGCCAAGCTCTTAAATTCCCACTGTAGCTTCCAGCGTAAAGTGCTAGCTATCAAACCTTCCAGGTCCCCAGATGTTGGACCTCCATGGGGCAGAGGTTGTTCACCTACAGGGCACCACACTGGTATAATGTGCTCAACAAGGAAATCCTGACATCTCCCAAACTTGGCCCCTTTAAACAGTTGCTTCAGCAGCTCCTCACCTCTTCTAGTAGCTGTGACTGTTTCTTTTAGGGGTCTTCCTCTCTCTTCTCCCTACTTGGATTGCTCTACTCATCTAGGACTTTCTTATTTCTACTTGAGTCCCTCTGTTTTGCTAGTCCCCTTCCCCTTTCCCTTACCCCCCACCTCTCCCCCTACCCCTACCAGTCTAACCCTCTTCAACTTTGCCATTTCTCTGTACATTGTCCACTACTGCTACCTTTCTTAGCATTTCTTTGTCTCTTCTCCTGCAATGACAATGGCCCTCAGCCTGCCTACTCCTTGGGTCTGCCCCAGATTGTCTTCATATTTCTGGTGCTCTGCCAAATAGCTCACCTAGATCTCTGTATTGCTTTCAGTCATTGTAGCTCCCCATTTATGAACTTAGTTTTTTGTTGTGTAAGTTCCGAAGTTACTATGTTATTTTATACTGTAGCACTGTGTTTATCTTTGTGTGTTTGTTTACCCTTTATTTTGATGTGGAACCTTTGTAAATGAGCTGTTCTTGCTCAAAGGTAATGTAATCCAAGAGTTTAATAAATAAATAAAAATAAAAAAAACTGCCAGATGGTGTGTGATGCCACTGGGTGCACCACCAATGTGGTGGTGCATTATCCTGGAAGCACCCACAACTCCTTCATCTGTCAGAAGTCCATGTTGTGCTGGAGATTCAAGGGAGGTGTGAAATATCAATAGGTCACCTGGTGGGTGAGTACAACAACTGGGCTGTGACCAGCAAGCCCTGTGGGTCACACAGGGCAGTGTCAAACGGGGGTGGGAAACCTTAGAAGGTTCTGAAATGTGGGAAGACTGCAATAGCTGTCAAGATGGAAAGGGCAGGAATGTGACATGGCCTGCAGAAGGGCCACTGACAATGTGACAATTCACCACAGCACAGGCTGCCAAACCCATGAAAGTCCTGTCCATGTGATGCGGAGGGGAGTGTGCAGGAGCACCAGAAGGTTCCAGAATACTTATTCATTTATTTAAATGTTTAACCAGGAAGTACACACTGAGCTGAAAACAGCTCATATCCAGATGTTTCCTTGGTAAGAGGGGGTAGGAGATAGCGAACAATAAAAAATAACAAGGTAAAATACAATAATATGGTTTCACAAGCAGAATCATATATATTATAGGCTGAACAGTAATGGAAGGTATCCAGAAAATGACACACAATCTATTATATACATAAAGGGAAAATAGTAGAAAAGCAAGAAGAGGGCAAGACTACAGAATGGAGAAAAAGAGGAAGGGTCACAAACAGTTGCAGGTAGGATGACAAAGGTCAGTATCTGCCAGAGTAGTGTACTATAGACATGGCCTTCTCACATGTGTGCCTTTGTCCTTCACAGGTGATAGTGACTACCCCTTGCTCCACTGGCTTCTTACCCCCATCCGCCACCCCACAAATGAGGTAGAGGAAGGGTATAACACGGCACACACCACCACAAGAAACATAATTGAGTGGGTCTTTAGCATGCTTAAAATGCACTTCCATTGCCTGGACTGCTCAGGTGGTACCCTACAGTATACACCTCAGAAGGCCTGTGGCATATTTCTTGCCTGTTGTATACTACACAACATGGCACATGCCCGTGAAATACCGCTGCTAGTACAAGAGGAACAGACATCCATAGACACGGAGCTAGAGGGGCAGGAGGTGGCACACCAGATGCAAGGCAGGGATCTGCACCGTACAGCGGCCCAGGGTACTGGCAGCACATCATGCAACAGCTGGAAGCCAGCAGAAGGTGCGAAATAAGCAGATGACACATACAGCACTATGTATGAGCCTAGTTTATTGTACACAATGCCCAACATGCACAGACCCACAAAATAGAAAGGGTAACTTAAGGACAGAGTAAAGCCAGGCACACAAAGGTACAAGCAGTTGCAATCAAGACATGTTGCATCCTGGAACTAAAAAGAAAATGCATATGGCTATGGCAAAACAGAAGGAGCAAAGCTGTATATCAGTGTAATGGAATCAAATAGAAAGGGTCACACAAAGCAAGAACTGTTATGTCTCATGTCACAGATGTAGCTGGGGACAGCCTGCCCAGCCATATTAAGCAGGATAACACACAGAAAAAGGAGGCAGATGGTGAATGGGACAATGGATAAAGAAACCCATGCATAGGGCCTGGCTGATGGTTGGAAGGAGGAGCCAGGGACATTGCAGGCTATGACCTCTAGAGGCCACTATGTGTGCGGACAGTGCCATGGCGCATGGGATGGGGTGATGCCATTGTGGCCCCAGAGGAGGCAGAGGCTGAGTGGGAGGGCACACCAGCTTGGGACACCACCTGGGAGTCAGTGAGGCTGCGTGGGAATGTGGATGCATACAATGACATTTGCCGACTAGGGGTGCATGGTTGATCAAGGGCTGTGGGGGATGCAGCCGTGCTGCCAGTGCCACACATATCCCACCCCATGGTGTGGACATGTACCACCGTCTCCTCCGGGAGACATGGGACTATGCACTGTCCATCAACATGCCCTAAATGTGGCCCTGTTTTGCTTGACGTGCCTGCCCTCACGGCCAACCACCCCTGTGAGGTCCCCAAACAGATGAACCATGGTGCCAAGGAGCTGTTCACCAAACTGCTGGGCCCACTGCAATTCAAGCCTGTGTTGGTGTTGGCAGGGTTGAAGGTACTGATGCACTAGGTCCCATGTCTCCTCAAGGACCCTCTGGGATGTGGACTGGGTGGCCACAGCAGCATGCATCATATCATGGGCACTATGCTCAGCATGCTGCAGGGTGGCACAGGTGCTGGAGTGGCCCTAGATGGATAAGTGGCTGGAGGAGGACTGTGTGTGCTTGGGACATCACCACCAGTTGGTGGCAGCCAAGGTGGATGTGGTTGCTGTATGCCACCCCATGTTCCTGGACCCATGCTATCCCTGGGCAGGGTGGGAACCTCACACCCTGAGTGTTGTGTCAATCTGTGGGCAGGCATGACATGGGAAATGGGGGGATGAGAAGAGGAGGCAATGGAGATGGGGATGGAGGCATGGAATGGCCGGGCTGGTTCTGATGCATGGGCCTCTGAGGTAGTGCTGGTGGAATGGAGGATTGCAGGGGGGTCCTGGGCGACATCTGTGGTGGTGGCAGGGATCACAGTAGCATCCATTGCTGACAACTGGGCTGCTGAGAAGAGTTCCAGGTTGGCCACCCATGTGTCCAGGACACTATCTGCCAATGTGTCCAAGTCTCTCCTCACCCAGAGGTCTAGTCATCGGGGGGGGGCATTCCCTGGATGGCATGGGATGTATTGGTCTGTTCCGCTGACAGCTCTGGATGTGCTGTATCAGGACCTGAGGGACAGGAACATGTATGAGAGGGACAGCATGTGATGCAGTGCAAAGATTACATGACAGTGCCCTGTGTACAGTATGTGCCCTGTGTGACCAGGCAACACCCACAGATGGAAATGTAGACCACCACCGTGCAACACACAGTGAGGAATGTGCATACACACACATGGACATGCAGTACACCCAACACAGTAGGGCATGACACAGGACAGAGAAACACACCAGGACACAAGGGTACAGCATTCATGGGGTGCACACGGTGGTGCTGGCAATAGGAGTGGGGGAAGGGAATGGCACACACTGCATCAGGAACATAGATACCATCAGAGGGTACATGTTGTGTGTGGTGTGGCCCCAAAACAACAGAGCAGCCCCAGCCTTTATAGTTCATCGGGAATGGGCCCAGGAGCATCCAGTGCCACCCACAGAGAACAGTACAAGGGTTTGCACCAGCTGTAGCAGGGTGGCCCAGTGACATACAGCGATGGAACCACAGTGGTACACCCAGTGAGTGGAGCATGCTGACATTGGTGATGCCAGTGTACTACATCGTGGCACATTGGCTGATATGTCTGTCTCAAAGCCCCACCAGGCACCCCAGACACCTCAGTCTCCCACAGCAATGATGCCATGGCCTCCCCAACAGGGTCAGGGGCAGAACAATGCAGGTGCAGGAGGGCCGCTGCCAGTGACATGCTATTCCCTCTGCAGTGTGGCCAAGTAAGACTTGCCATGATGGCGGAGATCACCATACCACTTGTGCACTGCATCCACCGACTTGTCCCTACAGCCAACAGCATTCACCTCATCGGCAGTTCCCATCAACCCGGTGTACACTGGCATGGGTGTTGTGGTATCAGCTGATGACACTCTCTCAGTCCTGGTGTCCCTGGACGAGAACCTCAAGCTTTAGGGTGCTGAACCTGTGAGCGTGGAGCCTGTCCCTGTCATGGGCAGCACCTGCGAGGGGAACAGCAGAGGGAGAGGTCAGTGACATAGAAACATAGACACATAGAAATTGTCGGCAGATAAGGACCGCTAGGCCCATCCAGTCTGCCCGTAGGCCCTATACATTGAATGTGGCCACTGACCTTATGTAATCAATGGCTTTTCATCACTCCCTCCGCTCTCAAGCTTCCTTTGTGCCTGTCCTAGGTATGCTTAAACCCCTCCACTGAGCTTGCCCCACTACCTCCTGTGGAAGACTATTCCAAGCATCGACTACCCTTTCTGCGTAGAAAAACTTCCTCACATTACCTCTTAATCTACCCCTTTCCAATTTCATATTGTGCCCCCATGTTCTAGTACCTTTTCTACATTGAAAAAGGTCCCCCACCTGCACCTTGCTTATGCCCTTAAGGTACTACAAAGTTTCAATCCTGTTCCCCCGCTCTCTCCTCTCCTCCTCCTCTCCTCTCCTTCAGTGAGTACATATTGAGGTCCCTTAGTTTCTCTTCATGTTTTGTGGTGCAAGCTCTGCACCATCTTTGTTGCCCATCTCTGGATAGTTTCCACCTTATCTATGTCCTTGCGCAGGTGTGGTCTCCAGAACTGCATGCAGTACTTCAGGTGAGGCCTTCCAATATTTTATACAATGGCATCACTACCTCTCACCTCCTGTAGTGATATCCCTGCCTTTGCACACCAGCATGCCACTGGCCCTCCCTACCACCTTTGTACACTGCTTTGATCCCTTAAGGTCATCAGAGATGATAACCCCTAGGTCCCTTTCCTGTTTGGTGACATTCAGCTCCTCCCTTCAACATGTAGCTCTCCCCAGGATTCCATCTACCCAGGTGCATTATTTTGCACTTCTTTGACTTCTTTGCATTGAACCTCAGTTGCTACATCTCCAACCATCTTTCAAGCTTCTCCAGGTCCCTCTTCATTTTCTGCACCCCTTCTGGAGTATCCACCCTGTTGCAGATCTTGGTGTCATCTGCAGACAGGCAGACCTTTTCTTCCAGCCCGTCTGCAATGTCACTAATGAAGACATTGAACAGGACTGGTCCTAGTACTGCTCCCTGTGGTACCCTGCTGGTGACCCCCATCTCTCCAGGTTATACCCCATTTACCTCTAGCCTCTGTCTCCTGTCTGTTAACCAGTTTGTAGCCCAGTTCACCACCTTGTCTCCCATGCCTAAACTACCCATCTTGTTAATCAGCCTTCTATGAGGGACGGTGTCGAAGGCTTTGCTGAAATCTAGGTACGCAACATCTACCATCCCTCCCTGATTTACTTCTCTAGTCACCCAATCAAAAAAAATCTATCAGATTCGTTTGACAAGACCTTCCTGCTGTGAATCCAAGTTGCTTCAGATCCTGAGCACTGCTGGATTCCAGATGTGCCACTATCCTTTCTTTCAGCAGTGTCTCCATGATCTTTCCCACCACTGAGGTGAGACTGACTGGCCTGTAGTTCCCCACCTCCTCCCTACTGCCGCTTTTGTGCAGTGGGACTACATGTACCTTCCTCCAGTCCTGTGGAACCACACCCGTGTTGAGTGACTGTGTGAACAGGGCCAACTAAGGCACTGTTAGTTCCCTTCGCAGCTCCCTTAATATCCTCGGGTGGATGCTGTCTGGCCCTATGGCCTCATCCACCTTCAGCTCTGTGAGTTCTTCAGAACTCTCTCCACACTTCTCCCTCCTCATTACCTCTGCAACCCAACTGTGATCCTTGACACTCCCCTCCTTAGTGAATACAGGCAGAATTATTTGTTCAGTATTTCTGCCTTATGCCGATCCTCCTCACTCTCCCTTCTTCCCTTTGGTCTCTCACAATCCCCCGTTTTTCTTCTTTCACTGATGTACCTATAAAATGCCTTATCCCTTTGTTTGCAGACCATGTTAAACCTCTTTCTGTGGACATGTAGGCCTCTGTGTCATTGGCTTAGCCAAACCAATCCAGGGCAGGGCAGATGAATGAAGTGCCAGTGTGCGACTGTCGAGCAGTTGACAGTAACTGCCCATGTCCTTCCCTCCCCTACAGCAAACTGACCAGGGGCATGCCCCACAGGCCAACAAATAGGGCCCCTGACCAGGGAATCCTGTAGGCCACTAGGGGGACTGCATGACACAGTGTGAACAGCTACAGCAATGGCACCACTGACTGACTTGACATGAGCCAGCCACAGTAGGCCACACAAGACAAGGCCAAAATCCCCTGGCCCACAGTACCACCACTGTGCACTGAGCTGGGGAGAAACACACGAGCCACCCAACCATCCATGCCGATGTGCAAGGGCACCACACACATGTGCTGGGGCTGTGTGGGTCCACCAGGACAACACAGGACCATGGGACATGCCAGCCATTGGGTGTGCAGGCAGATGTACATAGCACGATGCATCACAGGTACGGGGATGGTGAGCCATGTCCCTGTGCAGAGACAAGCCTGGGCATGTGAGTCACTGGACACCCAAGGGGCTGTTACACTGCTTGTGTGACACATTGCACTGGCCTGGTACAATGTTTGCCTGATGATTCAGTGGCAACAGTGTTGCACATGTCAGGGTGCCAACCGTGGAGGTGGGCCCATCTGCACACCACACCATATCCAGGGACATGGCCCTGCAGGTCTGAAATGCACACATGTACTGCCACATGACACCACTGGGGACAGGATGTAGTGGTGACAGGATGTAGGGGAGTGGGCCATGGGATGCACACAGGTCAAGCCCAAAGCACACAGTGGTCAGGTGGGCCACCATGCCGATGAGTGGGCTCTGATATTGAAGACCACTCACCCCATCAGCACCAGGCAGTGCATGACATCTCTGCTTTGTTTTCTAGCAGGGGTCAAGGTATGCAGTAGCAGAAGGAATGGTCCCCGGCCCAAGGAGGCTGGGTGGAATGCATGACACAGACTGCCTGTGCAAGTTCTGGCCCATGTGTCACACACACACCGACAGTAGTGGGGGACCACAGGTGACATGTCATCACAGTCCGTGTATCTGCAGGGACATGCAGCAAGAGGGACAGCAGGGTGTGCAGGACAATCTTGCCTAACAACAAGCAACTAAGCGGGGTGGTGGGTTGCGGAATGACAAGGGCCAGTAGATGTGTCATAGATGAATTTTCAACGTTCTCACAACAGTGGCAATTGTTTACCTTGCTGTGTGGCATTTTCTTCCTGGTTTGCATCTGTTGTAGGCTGAGTGGGCTCCATGACTTGCAATTCCACAGCTGTCTGTAGGTGGTGCACAGGTTCTTGCTTTACAGCGCTGGAGCAAGGCAGCATGTTCCAGAATGAGATGCACATAGACCACTTTGCCTAATGACTGCCTAAGCAGTTCATTTACATGTTAGATCTGTGAATAGCAGTTTTTTGGAATTGCCCAAAACAAGTATTCAGTTGTGCGATGGGGGTGTGCCGTGCTACATGTTTGTGAATTGCGTGATAAGGATTGCCCAAGTTGTGACATTTCCAGAACCTTCTCAATGTGGTGGCCTTATTGTGCCACAAATGTGTGGTATGTATGTGCGTGATGGGCCCCCCCCCCACCCCATGATGGTCTCGAAGTGCCGGGGCCAGGTGTGTTTTGTACTGAAGCTATTAGCAGTGGGCACCCAGGATTTTACCTGTTGGAATCAAATTTAATCCATTTGAATTTGCATTTAGACTTGTGTCCAGCTACTTTACTTCTGATGTTGTGAGCACCATTCTACTTCTGGGTTATGTTTGTTTGCATGCACTGCATCCCTAGACATGGGACCTCCAAATGCCAGAGGGTAGTGACACCGCCTCTGGACAAAGCCTCTGGACAAAGCACAATCAGCATTCCAGACACACATCACACGGGTTGGGTGTTTCCATGCACATCTCGCCATTGTTGCAGCATACAGTATATATTGAATGCACATTTTCCTCCTCCTAAGTACTACTCAGCGGCCGGTGTAAGGTGTCACAGAGGTTGGTGGATGGCTAGGATGGGGCTCCTGGCCTAGCGACAGACCCAGGCACTTTGGTATATGGAGCAGCAGCAGAGTGAGTTACTTGAGGAGCTTAGAGAAGTCCGCCAAATCCTGTTGAACATAGAGTGCTGGCTTTTGCCTCCAACTCCTCCTTCTGCCCCTTGAACATTTCATCCTCAACCCCCCTTGCCCCCACCTATATCCCACCACTTCCTCCCCCACTTGACTTGTAAATAGTTCCCACTGTGTATAGTTATCCCCACTCCCCTGTAAATAGTTCATGCTTTGTTTAGTTACCCCTTCTTTCCCACCCCTTCATCCCATTTTACCCCATCCATCCCTACCATACATCCTTCCCTGTTTATAGTTGTTGGCTTTTATTTTGTTAATTTTGTTATTTGTACCATTTTCATATTAATGTTGTTTCCTATTTGCTGTTCATATATTTTTCATATTAAAGTTGTTTACTATTTGTTATCCTGTGTCTTGTGTCACTTCTTTCTTCCTGCAGTGCTTCACATATGGGTATTCATTGTTCTACACTCCACCTGTTCAGGTCCAGTGGGGGAGGCCACACATGTCACCATACCACCTTTATCCCTTGCCAAATGAACACCTGTGTGTTGGCAGGTGTCCACCAGGACTGGTTGCCATTTCTGCCCATGTGCCGGCATTGGGGGCCATTCTCTGGACTGTTGCTGGCATCTTCCTTCCACACTCTGTACTGTATTGTACAGGATACATTGTGCCCCACCCCTTTTGCCCAGTCCACCTATGTCACCAGCTGAGCCACCACACGATGCTGCCCACCTGGATGTGCTTTGCTGTGCTGTCACCTGTGCTTGTGTCATCACAGGCCTGCCACACATTTCCCATCTGTCCACATGTCTGGTAGTATGTGGCATGCCCAGCTATGTGTGTCGGCACTTGCTGTGGCACCATGTTGCTCTGCTGTGCTCTGCAGCCTTGTACCACTGTCCTGTGCTTAGTCTGCTGCCTTGTGCAACTGCACCATTGCAGTGCACTGTAAACTTGGACACCCTACAGACCCTCATGCATGCTATTACACACACTACTGCAGCATAAGATACATTTGTATTTACTCAGACTTGCTATTATATGCGTAGGAACCATTATCCAGCATGATTATTTTGGTAGTGATTGTGTGCCACCTACAGCTTTTGCCATGATGAAATAATGATCAGCACATTTATGACTTATTTTATTGTTACCCAAAAGTAGCCTTAGTCAGCTTATTCTTATTAGTGTGCACATGCAGAACAAGTAATGCTCTAACTGTTCTAGGTGCTTAGCTGCCCACCACTGTCCACCGATAGAATTGCTGTATTTTGCTCTTCTACCTTTTGGAAAGAATGCTTCGCAAACAATAATACCCAACAGGGTGGGCGGTGTTGGGCTATCCGCCCACCCAGGGAGGCGTAATGAGGCCTGAGGCTGCAGGAGGGCCCAATAGCCCATGGAAGGGTGGGTGTAGCCCATACCGCCCACCCTGGAGGATATTATTGCACTTAGAAAATAGCACTGTAAAAAAAAAAAATCTTGAATAAAAAATTGTTAACAAAAAATAGTTCAATACAGGTTTTGTGATAAAATAGTTCCTCCACCTTGATGAGAATTTTTTTTTTTAGATTATTGACTTTTGTACTACTGGACGCTCTGTATTGCAAAAGGGTACACTGATCTTGTGCTCCCCTCTTAACCAGAGCTGGATGGTGGTCTGTTTTGCTGTTTTTCTATTGATATTGTTCAGTGCATCGTGATTAGGTGGGGAGATTGCGGTTGGCAGTTAGCTCAGCATGAAATCTGGCACTGTTGCCGAACCGATCTGAATGTGGTACTAACAGGTTTTTGTTTTAATTCTTTAAATATAAGGCTTGGTTTAGTTTTAACCACACTGCCTCGCCAACAAATGTTCTTCAGTTTAGGTTGAACATCCGGAAGGAGTGTGAGCGGGAGGGAGTGAATGAGCGAGCCGGCAGGGGAGTGTGCTCAGATATTGAGCAAGACATGTCTAGAGGTCAATAACTTTGCTTGCATTTGTTGTGAACCTTTGTTACATTTGGGAGCCACCCTAGGCGAAGACATATGCTGTTTGCGGTCGGGAAGTTGCCATGAAAATCCAGACAGCAAGGCTCGGGAACAAGTTACAAAAGAAGATATAATTTAAACTAAAAATAAAACCTGTTTTGTTTTTTAAATAAATTGTTTGTTTGTTTTTCATTTCAGGGTAGCCAGTGTGGGAGCCATGGAGTTTAAGCAATCCAGTGTTTTATACTGGCTTAGAAAATGGGCAAAGTCTATTCTTGATGATGCTTTTTATGCACAATTGAGGTGGTTGCTACATTTACAGGGTGGAGAATGCAGTATGTGTGGGGCTGTAGCACTTTGGGGGACCGGCTGCTTCTGTGAATCATTTGCCAATGTGCTTGGGTCTGCTTGGGAGTTTAAAATACAGCCGCTGGCTTTTGGGATGGAAAGAAACAAATATGCTGCTAAATACTGATGCTGAACCCTGTTGTGTTTTCAACAGTTCCTACAGGCGATCGCTTTTACTGTAGGTATCTAAATTTATTTTTTTTACAATCATTTATGATGCATAATGTCGTTGTATTGGGTTTTATTTATTTATTTATTTAGCTTTTGTTAACCAGGTAAGTACACTAGACAAGACAATTGCCTATTTTCAGGTACGACCGGGAGTGTACAGGAATTACAGATTTAGGTACATAGAATGACATGATACAGATTAAGAACAGTTTACAAGTCATGAGAGGCAAGCGTAATACAGATTAAGACAATTTACAAGTCATCATGAGGCATAGTTTTGTTCAGTAAGTACACAACAGAGTAAGACATGTTACCACTAACAGCAGTACATAAGGCACAGTTGCAATGCAGCATACACCTCTTTGTCCAGGAAATATGTCCAGGAGAGAGGTGCAATGTTAGATCATGGGGTTTTGGGCACCACAGGCTGAAGTGAGTTTGAGGTGATTCCATATGGAGGAGCGAAGGCAACCCTGTGAGGGGCAGCAGCGGATCTGGGCAGAGAAAGCATTCCACAGTCTAGAAGCACACGTGGCAAATCCCTACCTCCCATTTGAGTCCAAGTGGTGAGTAGCTTAAGCATAGCAGACCCCTGAGACCTGAGTGTATAAGATGAGGAGGCAGCTGGGACAAGGAATTTCGCCAGCCCCGGAGGGGTGCCTGTGCCAAGGACCTTTCCCGTGAAGCACCCTAGAACAAATTCAGTGTGGTTTGAAGGGGAGAGCCAGTTTAGCTTGCTGGTAGAGGTCACAATGGTGGGTGAGACGAGGGGCAGCCAGAGCCAAGCGGCAGACATTGTTGTAGGCAGTAGCCCACCTAGAGAGATGGGCTTTGGTGGAACGGGCAAAAAAAGGATCCCATAACAGAGCGAAGGGAGGAGCACACCTCTGGCAAGAGCAACATGTGCCACCGGAGTAAGGTTACTTTTAGCTCTGTAGGCCAGACCCAGTTTGCAGTTGACATTCTTGCATGTATTCTGGATATGGCGGCCAAGGTCAATCTGTGGGTCCAGCATCACCCCAAAGTATTTGAAGTTGTCGGTGACAGGGATTGGAACACCGTCGGAACCTGGGACACAGAACGGCACAGGGGAGGCCTTGATCTTGGCCTGAGACCCAAAGAGCATGGCCTGGGTTTTTTTGAGATTAAGGACCAGTTTATGGGCTGAGATCCATGACTGAATGTTCCCCAGGTCCTCACTCAGATGGCGATTGATGACCTCCATCTCTGGGGAGTGTGTCAAGATGACCAGGTCATTGACATAGAGGACTGGCTTACAGTGAACAGCAGCTGCAGGGAGATTATTTACAAAAATGGAGAATAGCAGGGGCCCCAGGACAGAGCCTTGGGGGACACCCATGGTTACGGGAATAGAGCCTGAGAGCTTCTTGCCGTATTTGACCAGTTGCGTTCTGCCATATAAGTAGTTGGAGAACCATCTGAGCACAGCAGAAGATAGACCAAGGGATCTAAGTTGAGTGGTGAGCATGGCATGATCAACCAGATTGAAGGCCTTGGAGAGGTCTATAAAGATAGCCCCCGATGGTTTGCCTTGGTCCATAGCTGCCCTGATCCATGATGAGACAGTGACAAGGGCAGAGGATGTGCTGTGCCCTTTCCTGAAGCCATGCTGCACGGGTGACAATAGGTCATATGATTGCAAGTACTCTGTGAGTTGCCCTGCCAGAACTTTCTCAAGAGGTTTGCTGAAAGCTGATAGAATGGATATCGGTTGGTAGTTCTCTATTAGTTTGGGGTTTCCCTGTTTAAGGATCGATACCACCCTGGTTATCTTCCATATGTCAGGAATAACACCAGATGACAGGGACAAATTGAAGATGTGTGCCACCAGTGGGATGGGGGAGGCCATGGACTAAGCTGATAAGCAACGAGAGAAAAAAATGGTGGATTTTTTGAATTGGAAATTAGGAGTTTTAGCTAATTAGAGAGCTGGCTGGGCACCAAGATCATGGTGATGGGGCTGCTGGGCTGGTACTTTTAATAGATGGGCATCTATTGTCTGATAGATGCCCACTTAGAGAAGTCCCTCAGCCAATCAGAAGACTCTAATTGCTTTACCCATTTTCTAATTAGTAACAAACTTTCTTATCTATAGTATAAGAATGTCTGTAAGACTGTTTTTTACTGAGTTTGCATGATGACATGGCGGTATTCAGAGGTTTCCGAACTCACAGCAGGTACACTGTTTTTCTACATGCTTTGGAATAAACTTGCTCTGTGATATCCTAGCCTTCTGTGTCGTGTTTGTCAGCAGGTCTGAGATCCTGACAGCTAACAGAATTATGCTATTCTCTAACTTGGGCAAGCAGTTGAGTTGCGAGTAGGTTCCCATTGCACCCATAACTTTGTGCCCCATTCACTATGTGTTTGGTGCCAGTGTTATTTGTTTGTGAATATCACTGCCCTTCCACTATTATTTTATTTATTTTAGTTGTTTAACCAGGAGTAGCACACTAAGCTGAAAGCTTTTTTACAGGTGTGACCTGGGAGCACAGGGAAGTTAAGTGACTTGCTCAGGGTCACACAGTATGCAAGTGGAAGCTGTGGGATTCAAACCCAGGTCTGGTCTGCTGGATGTCACTAGATTTGCAGCTCAGAGTCTTAAACCACTGCGCTATGCTGCCTCCCAGACTACTGTGCAAAGCATTATTTATGCAAACACAATTCTTTGTGAATCCTGGCAGAAATATTAAAAATTGCCTGTGAGGCAAATTTTGCACTGCCCAGCATTTACCACTGGCCCACATCCCATTGCATGCAGTTTTCAAAGGATCAGCCTAATGGCAAACACTGCTGAATATACTGTGCAAAATGAGGTGCAAGAGTAACCTAGAGGTAGGGCAAAGACTGCCCAGCACTGAACATGGCCCTGAATATAGCAAGTGGACAGTACAAACAGGTACCTCATGACATCATTGCATTTTGCACATTTTGCTATATTGAAAATTCACAAGCTGCATTGCACAGTGCATTTCTCGGTGCATTGCGTGATGTGCTAGTGCAAAACCATTTAGCAAGATGGGCAAATCTGCTATGTTCAGCTAGGCTATGCAAATAAGCTCATTGGGCAGTCAGCTGGCAAACAACACATTAACATGTCATTATAGCTGGATGTGCATACATTTACATGTGTAAATTGCCCATGCTATTTAAAGGAGACTGGAGCCTCCAACACACAGCACACTGGAACTGCAGCCAGGACACTGCAGGAGAAAAATGTCTTCACAGGAAACAACATTCACATGCACAGGTAGCTGCTCTGCATGCTATACATATAATAAATCCTTTTGATGGATGGGGGATACATCATGGTGCAGGCACATGAGTTGCAAGTAGTGCGGCAGAAAATATATTACAACAATGTGTGTTACCTAACCTAGGATACTACTGTTAAAGAATATCCCACCCCAGCTGTCAGGTGTGTCCCAACAGTGTGCATCACTATCACACTGTCTGTCTATGTAAACCCATGTGCCAGCAGCTCAGAGTTCAACTGACAACACACACATTGCCAGATGTGGACAACAAGGTCCCTGTACATGTATGCTGCATGCAACTATGTTTGGTAGTGGGGAACCTCGTTAATGCCACAACAGCTTGCGTGGCACAGCCAGCACTCAAAAGCACCATGGTGACAGGTACTGCTCATATTGGTGTTTTTGCCTGCCTTATACATGCAGTTCCAATCACATGGGTGAGGTGTGCATATTCATGGAACACATACAAACAAATGAGAGAAAGAAGTAAGTGCCTCAGTTGGGACTTGAACCTAGGCTGCCCAGAATACAGTTCTGGTCATACTAACCAGCTGCTCCACCAAGGCAACAGGAACCTGTCCCATCTCGGAGCACATATTACTCTTTCTCCAATGCACAACCTGGTGCTGCACAAATAATTACTTCATTTTCAATCATGTGGGTGCGGTATGCATATGCATGGAACACATATAAACAAAGGAGAGAAAGAAGTAAGTGCCTCAGCTGGGACTTGAACACAGACAGCCTGGAATACCATTCTGGTCACGCTAACCAGCTGTGCCACCAAGGCAACTGGAATGTGGCCGTCCCAGAGCATGCATTACTCTTTCTACAATGCACAACCTGGTGCTGCACAAATAATTACTACATTTTCAATCACATGGGTGTGGTGTGCATATTAATAGAATACAGATCTGCCATCTGTATTTTTGTAAGTTCCTTCCCCTTGTCGTCTCTAGTGCTTATCTTTGTTTTGGTATTTGATGATCCCTCCAGTGTTTTAATTAAATTCCAGTAAGTAGATGGATCCATACTTTGCTCTTCTTTTGTTTTATAAAAATGTTTTTTGGCTTTCCTGATCTGACCCTTGTATTTATTTATTTCTTAAAAGCATCCCAATCTTCTTCTTTAAAAGTTTTACTAGCTTTCTTCCATATTCTGTCTTTTATTCTAATTATTTTTTTTCATGAATCAGTTACCCAAAGCATGTGATTAGATCTTTCCTTCCTTACCTTTAAAGGGGCATGTTTGTTACAAACCATTAGGAATGTTTTTGAAAAATAATCAACAACAAATTCATGTCAGGTATTGTCAAGACTATCTCATTTAATTTTTAATTAATCTCTTTTAAAGTTTGATGTATCACAATTTTAAAGCATCTTCTTTCAGGGGTATCATTGCTTACCTTTTCCATTGTTCTAATAACTGAAAATGAAATATGACTGTGATCACTGAGCTTTGGGTGCCCACCTCCACCTTCAATACTTCAGTGCATGCTGATGAAAATATTAAATCTAATATATTACCAACACTTTGACAAGAACTTTTCTCATGGTAGAATTCACAGTTTAGGTCAGGCCAGGAAGAGAAACTTGTTGCAAAGTAATGCCTCAGGTCCACCCAAGCTGCATTAAATTCCCCAAGTCTATCAGCTCCCTCCTTTTGAATGCTCCATTATACACTCTGACAGATTTTCAAACTTCTCTGATTTAGTTCTTGGAGTAAATATACCACACCTACACACATAATTAATGCATAGATGGGTACCATTACTACCTCCATTCCATCAAAGATTCCTGCATAAATTAATTCTGTTTGGCAGTTCTGTCTTTATATACATTAGTGCCTCCTCCCTCTCTTTGGTCTATCACAACTATAATGGATAAAATCTTCCATGTGGATTTCTGAATCCAAAATGTTCTTAGCTAGCCACTTTTTGGTTAGTCCAATAATACCATGATCCTTTTTATTTATCCACATTTTTAAATGATTCATGTTTTTGGCCATGATTCTAGCATTATCATGGGAAACTCTTATTATCTTTTCTTGTGACCCAGGGTTCAATTCTATATTCCCACTAACTAGTACCATTAGTACCTCTGAAATGGATTTGTGGTGCGATCGCAACAATTTGCCATCATTTCTATTCATTGTTCCTATTTCCAAAGTTAAGGGGTGACCCATGTTCCAATTATTTGTAAACACATTTCTTCTATTGTTCATATAAATCCAACCAACTGGAATCATCATAATAGTTTGAAGTTCTATGAATTTGCATGTGTGATCAAATGAATTTCACTGTTTGAATTTGTGGATGATCAATTGTCCAATCATTAAGCACGTGATCAAAGGGAGCAGATACATTTTTATATTTCTAATGTGATTTACTCCCATTATCAGACTACTGTCCTTGTCTGCAAAAATGAATTGTATGTTCTTCTCACCGCTACCTCTCCTATAACAGTAACATTAATATCACTATTCCAAGCACAGACTCAGAGGGTGAACCAGTGGCTCAGGGACTGGTGCAGGGTAGAAGGTATGGGCTGGTGGGGATTGGGAGGACACATGGGAGGACAAGGGTTATGTACCAGGGATAGAATACATCTTAACCTAGAGGGAGGAGATCTTAAAACTAAAACTACGCTGGATTCATAATCCAGAAGTGGGGTTTAAACTTATAAAGGGAGAGGGATAAGTGAAGAAGTGAAATCAGGAGGGCTGCTCGAGGTTCCAGGTCTAGGGTGCAAAAGAGGGCAGGTGACTGCAATGTAAATAAAGCCAGAGCTATACAGGAAAGGAAAATAGGGATTGCACAGGGCTGAGACAATTGGGTAGGGAGGGGTATGGGTGGAGGATGGTCCTGATCAATGCCAGGAGCATGGGCAACAAAATGCCCAAGCTTCAGACGATGCTGGCAGAGGGATCAGCGGATGTGGCGGTGATTACAGAGACATGGGCCACCCAGAAGAATGACTGGGACCTAAACTTGGAGGGCTACACAATATTCAGGAGGAGTAGAGAAGAGGGTAGAGGAGCAAGTGTAGCGCTGACTGTCAAGAACGGCATAGTGGTTAATGGAGTGGAGGCGGCTGATGGGGGGTGGAAGCGATTTGGGTAACCTTGCAAATGAGGGGAGGCAAAGATTGAAAATAGGCGTGGTGTACAGATGCCCAGCAATGGATGAGGCCCTGTAGGAAAAATTAGTTGAGAACATCTAGGGGCACTGTGACCATGGAAAGGGTAGGGTGGTGGTCATGGGAGACCTAATTATGCCGGGGGCAGACTGGGACACTATGACATCAGTGGTGGCCAGGGAGCAGAGACTGATGGATGTGTTTCAGGATGCCTTCCTGGTCCAACAGGTGGGGGAACCTACCAGGGAGGGGAGGATACTGGATGTTGTTCTTGCAGACAACGACCAGATAATGGGTCTGGAGGTGCGTAGTCCAATGGCAGGTGGAGACCATGCTATGGTCTGGTTTCTGCTGTGTCTGGTGTGAGGGGGGAGGATAACCGCTCAAATACAATAGTAGTGGACTTCAGGAGGGCAAACTTTGTGGGTATGGGCAGGGTTCTAAGGGGGAGCTTGAACAAGATTTGGCCAGACATGGATGTTGTTAGATTGTGGGAGACCATTAGGAAAGGGGTGCAGGAGGCTACTAGCTCATGTGCAAGAGTAAGGTATAAAATGGTAAAGCCAACAAGCCGTGCTGGTGGACCAGGGAGGTGCAGAGGCGGTGAGGGATAAAAGGCTGCCTATGCATGTTTTAAGCACTCCAGGGGACAAGGAGGCAGGAGACTATGAAATGACAGCAAAGAGAGTCACCAGAGTGGTGAGGAAGCCAAGGCGAGGTGGAGCAAAATCTGGCTAGGGATATCTGGAGGGGTGGAAAGGATTTTATAGATACATAGGGAGAAGAGAAAGAGCACAGATATCCAGGATTAGGACTGGGGATGGATGGGCTCAGGAGGTAGGGAGCAGGCAGAGGTACTGAATGAGTACTTTGCCTCAATACTTATGGAAGAGGACAGGGATCTATTCAGCCGGAAGGAGAGAGGGGAAACAGCTGGTGGAGAGGTCAGATGGAGTTGAGAGGATTGGAAGATGCTGGGGCACCGGGTGGGCCAGGTCTAGAAGAGCGATGTGTGTTTAGGAGGGAATCGGAGAGGACAGCATGAGGAGGCCCTTCGGGCGCTGAAAACTGATATGGCACCGGACCGGATGGGCTGCATCCGAGGTCTGAAGGAACTGGCAGACGAACTAGCAGCTCCACTAGCTGCACTTTTCAATGCCTCTCTGCAGACAGGATGGGTTCCTCAAGACTGGAGGGTGGCTCACATGGTGCCTATCCACAAGGGGTGGTCTAGGAAGGAGATGGAAATTACAGGCCTGTCAGCCTAATGTCTGTGGTAGGCAAACTAATGGAGGGCTTCATCAAGGAGAAGCTCAGGAGGCAAGTGGATAGGTTGGAGCACATGAATGACAAACAGTATGGTTTTGTCCAGGGAGATCATTTCAGACCAACCTCATAGATTTTACGACTGGGTGATGGGGACCCTGGACCCGACAAAGACGGTGGGCGTCCTATGTCTGGATTTCAGTAAGGCGTTTGATTCAGTACCCAACATTGGGTTGTTGACAAAGTTGGGGGGGGATGGGGTGGGAGGACAGCTGCTTAGATGGGTAGAAAATTGGCTAATGGAAAGAACACAGAGGGTAGTGGTTGGTGGGATAGCCTCCTTCCCTAGGAAGGTCTTCAGTGGGGTTCCCAAGGTTCGGTACTGGGGCCACTCCTGTTCAATGCCTATGTCTCCAATATAGGGAGGGGGTTAGGAGCAGGATGAGCCTCTTTGCAGATGACTCAAAACTGGGAGCACTGGCAGATGGTGAGGAAGTGAAAGAGACAGTCCAGAGGGATCTGGATACGCTGGAGGGTTGGTCAAGAAGGTGGGGACTAAGGTTTAATCCAGGGAACTGTAGGATGCTGCATCTGGGGTCAGAAACCCAGGTCATGTATACACCGGGGGAGGGGTCTCAGTGCAAGCCACAACGAGTGAAAGGGACCTGGGGGTGGTGGTAGGCACCAAAATGAATAACACTGAAAACTGCAGAAGATCTGCAGCAAAGGCAAACAGGATTCTGGGCTGCATAGCCTGGGGGATTATGTCCAGAAGTAGGGAGGTGATCCTCTCTCTGTATAATGCCCTGGTCAGGCCACATCTTGAGTACTGCATGCAGTTCTGGAGACCTCACCTTAGGAATCACATAGCATTGCTGGGGAGGGTTCAGAGGAGGGCAACCAGGATGATTCGGGGCATGAGTGAAAGAACTTATGAGGAAAGGCTGGAAGTCCATGGGCTATACTCAATGGAGGAGAGAAGAGACAGGGGGACATGATAGAGGTCTTTAAATATGTGAAAGGGATTAACAGGGGCAGAACCAAAGAAATGTTCAGACTAAAGAAAGGGTGCAGAAACAGGGGGTATGAGTGGAAGCTGGAGGGGGGAACTACCGGGGAGAACGTAGAAGGCATTACTTCACTGAGAGGGTGGTGGGGCCATGGAATGCACTGCCTGAAAGTCTAGTGGAGGAGGGCACAGTAGAGGGCTTTAAGAGGGGATGGGACAGGTGCATGTGTATACCGAAGCCGAAGATTACCCTCTCAGGGGCTGGGGGTGGTGGGCAAGCCCAATAGGCTGGCTACTGAGCAGACACGAAAACACCATTAGGCCTATTCTGCTGGCTCTTAGTATGTTAGTGTGTTAATGTAGCAGTTAAGATCTAATATGAGGACTTACTATGCCAATATAAACATGTGACCAAAATGGTTTTATAAGTCTGTGTTAAACTTTGCTTATTCCCCACAATAACTTTTATCTACTTTGTGTCTTTCCTCCTTTACTATACAAAAGTAAATGTTTTAATATATCCTTATGAACATGCAAATTTGCCAGCAGATAAAGGCCTAGAGGGCTATCAAGTCTGCTTGAATGTGCAGCTAGCACTCCTAATTTTGCAGCTGCCCCTCCCTCCCACCCTTCCCCTCCATTGACCCTCCCCCTTGCCCTGTCCCAGCCCCTTTTGAAGCAATCCACTGTTCTACTGGATAATACTTCTGCCAGTAATGCATTCCACCCAGCTACCACTCTCTCTGTAAAAAAGTGTCTCCTCATCTGCCTTCTGAACCTTCCTCCCTCCAGCCTCATATCATGGCCCGGGTGTCCCTCCCCTCCCTTACTTTGAACAGCCCCTCTGTACATGTCTTGTTTATTCTTTTCATGTACTTAAAGGTTTCAATCATATCCCCCCTGTCCCTCCTCTCCTCTAGCAAGTACATGTTTAGTTCTCTGAGCCTCCTCTCATATGGCAAGTCCCCCAGCCCCTTGATCATCTTTGTCACCCTGTGCTGCACCCCCTCCAGTAACTTAATGTCCCTCTTCAGATACGGGCACCAGTGCTGCATGCAGTACTCCAGATGCGGTCTAACTAATGACCTATACAGTGGCAGAATCACCTCCCCCTCCTCGAGAGATACCTTGCAATGCAACCCAGCATTTTGTTGGCCTTTACCGCTGCCTTCCTGCATTGTGCAGAGTTGTTCATTGACCCTGTAATGAGCACCCCAGATCCTTCTCTTCCTCTATCTTGGCTAGCTTCACACCCCACAGCTGGTAACTCCTCCTTGGGTTCTTCACCCCAAAATGCAGCACCTTGCACTTTTGGCATTAAACCCCAGTTACCAGGTGTCTGACCATGTTTCCAGATCATCCTGCAACTCCTGCCATCCCCTTAGGTTGTCCACCACCTCTCCCATCTTGGTGTAGTCAACAAACGGTTTGATCTTGCTCTTGATGTCCAATGATACTGTATGTCTGTAATGAATATCCCAAACAGCACTGGTCCCAACATTGAGCCCTGTGGAACATCGCTCATCACTACCCTTGGGATGAGTGAGCCCACCCACCACCACCCTCTGTTGCCTTCCCTGAAGCCAGTTCCCTTACCCATCTCACCAGCTTTGCACTGGCCCTGTGCCTTCTAACTACTTCCCAGCCTCCAATGTGGCACTGAGTTGAATGCCTTACTGAAGTCCAGATACAGGACATCCACTACATGGCCCCTGTCCAATTGCCTAGTTACCCAGTCATAGAACTCTACTAGGTTGATTTGGCAGGATCTGCCATGTATGAAGCCATGCTGTCTGCTGTCCTGTAGTCCTTAGCCTCTCATTCAGGATAGTCTCCATCAGCTTACTCATGATGGATCTGAGGCTTACTGGTCTGTAGTTACCTGGTTCATCCTCGGGGCCACTCTAGTGGAGGGGCACCACATGAGCCATCCTCCAACCCTGAGGTACACACCCAGAGTGTAGTGAGGCATTAAATAGGTCTGCCAAAGGTCCCACAAGGACCTCTACCAGCTCCTTCAGTACTCTGGGGTGGCTGCCATCTGGGCCTGGTGCCTTGTCCACCCTCAGTACCCCTCAAACCCTTCAGAACTCTGCCCTCCATTATTTCCCAACTGTCACCCCCTCCCACCCTGTTTCTGCTGTTTCTCTCCCATTGGGTATCACTCCCTCTTCTCCTTAGTAAATACCGAGCAGAAGTAATCATTTATCACTTCTGCCTTATCGCCTCCTGCTTCCACCCAACCCCCCTCCTTCCTAATCCTTACTATGTGGTCCTTACAGTTCCTTTTCTCCCTGATGTACCTAAAGAAGTCCTTCTCACCTTTCTTAATGCCTTGTGCTAACCTGAGCTCCGTAGATGCCTTGGCTCCCTATACTGCCCGTGTCACCGCCTTAGATTCCTTCAGGTACTCCTTCCTGTCCTCCCCCATCTCTGTTTTCTTGTACCTCCTAAAGGCAGCTCTTTTCCTCCTTACTTTTTCCATGACCTCCTTGCTCACCCAGCTCAGTTTCTTAGCCCTAGCCTTCTTGCTCTGGGCCTTGCTGCAGGTACTGGTTGCCTCCGCTATCCCCAGCTTTCTGAGCTCCCACCTCTGGTTAGTGTCCATGCTAGGTTGAACTGTGGCCAGGTGCCCTTTTACCGCTTCCCCATCCTCCCAAGTCCACCCTCCTGAAGTCCAGCACCCTTGTGCCAGATTCCACTCCTTCCTTGCCCATATACAATGTGAGCCATATTGAGTTGTGGTCACTCCCTGACAGTGGTTCTTCCACTCTAAGTTTCCTCACAAACTCCACATTTGCCAGCACAAGGTCAAGGGTATTCCCTAACCTAGTTAGTTCACTGACCATTTGCATCAGGAAGCTGTCCTGGAAGGCATCCAGCAGTACCTGCTCCCTTCTACTGCTGGTTGTTAGGGTACTCCAGTCCACTCCTGGCATGTTGAAGTCCCCCACAATCACCACACTACCCCTCACGCGGTCCTTCTGATCTGTTCTGCTAGTACCAGTCTGACTCCTCTGTCTGGAGAGGGTGGCCTGTACCACTCCATTTGAGAGTCTCATTCTTGGAATCCTGGAATTGCATCCAAAGTGACTCAGTGCTGCCCTCCTTCCCTTCCTCCCTTACACACTTCAGTCCTTCCCTCACATATGTGCCACCCCTTCCTTTCCCAATCACCAACCCTATAAAATAACCTGTACCCTGGTACAGACAGGTCCCAGTCATTGTATGGGTGGCCCATGTTTCTGTGATGGCTGCAATGTCCACCTCTCCTTCTGACATAGGTGCCTGTAGGTCTGCAGTTTTCCTTCCAAGGCTTCTAGCATTAGGGTGACAACCTTCCACCCCTTCCCCCCTCCCATCCTGCCCTTCTTTACTAGCATCACCAATAGAACTTGTCCTTTGTCTTTTGTCACTGTTATAGGGAGTAAGCTCATGTGGCTTCCAACCTGTGGTCTCTGCATGTCTCTTGACCACTTGCCACCACCCGCTCCTAGTTTAAATTCCCAACTTCCTCTATGTACTCTGCTATCCTCTGTTTCAACACATTCTTTCCCTCCTCACTCAAGTGTAGTCTTTCTTTGGCATAGAGACTACTGTCCTCCCAGGTCCCTCCCCACCTGCCCACCTGCCCATACCCTTTAGCATGACACCAGGTTCTTAGCCAGCCATTAAATTCCTCTATTCTCAGCTTTCTTGTTGTGTTTGCCTTGGGCACTGGGAGTATCTCTGAAAATGTTACTGATCTTCCTGCCCCCTCACATAATTGTCCAAGTTCCTCAAACCTCCTCTCGACTATATCTACCCTCTTGTCAGCCAGGTCGGTCGTCTTCAGATGTATAATCAAATGAGGCTTGTCTCTACCCCTTCTAGCATATTTAAGAACAGATTGTCCTATCCTTACTGCTGTCATTCCTGGCATGGCCTCCACCCAAATGTGACTATGCCTCTCCCCTTTGTTACCCCACCTGACTTTTCTTAGTATTGAGTCCCCAACACTGAGGTTCCACCCATCTTACTTCCTGTTTGCTTCCATTCCTCTCCATCTCTCAGTCCTCGCTCCTCCACTTCCTCCTGCTCAGTAGTTCCCCCTTCTACCCCTGTTGTAATTCCCCCAGCATGACATCCCCCCGCTCCAGTTTGGTCCTGGCATTTCCCAGTTATTCCTCCAATTTCATCACCTCCCTCCTCTGCCTTCCCCTCAAGTACTGTAGAACAATTTTCTGAAGACCCTTCACCACTGACCACTTTCTCTCTCCTCATAGTAACCAGTTCCCTCCTTTCCACTCCATGGCTGTTGTCACTTCTCCTCCCCTCACAAGTCCCTATCTTCTCCTTCCATTTGTCTTTTCTCCCCTGACTTGGTTTCCCCGGACCCCATTGTTCTTGGCCTGGGCCCCTCTGTCTCTGATTCCCTTCTTCTGACCCTCTCCTCACCACTGTTGGCTCACTGTCCTCCCTCATCCTCCCTCCCTCCCTCCAGTATTGGGCTATAACCTCCTCCAGTCTGCCTTGCCTGCCTTAGTGTGTCCTGTAGACACTCGATCTCCTTTCTAAGTTTCCCTATGTGGTTGCACACTAAACAACCCCCACCCTCCAGGAAATGTTTAGAAGATTGGCGCACCACAGTTGTTGCAGCCACCACCCCTACCCTTGCTCCCTTGCCTGGCACCCACCCTTCAGATGGGGATGCCAAACACTCCCCAAGTCTCCCTCTCCCCTGTATCAGTGCAAAACATTCTTCTCCTTTTCTGAATTTCTCTACCCCTTTGTCGTACACTTCTAGATTGATTGAGCAACTGCTTTTACATTCCTATCCCTCCTGTCCACACCGAAAAATATACTTTAAGCAACTATTGTACAGCCTTTTCAAATTCCTACCCTCCTTTCCACAATGCAAATACCAATGCAAACAGGTAAGAATAAAGCTCCTTGTTTTGTGGTTACTTCCCTTCCACTGAGATAGCTTTCATCTCTTCACTTGCTGCTGTTCTTTTTCTGCATGTCTGCTTCTGCAAAGACAGGTGCATATCCTTTGCCCGTCTGATGAAGTGATCTCATTACCCCAGGTATAAGGAAATCATGGACCTAGGTGGGTGGGGTGGGGTGGGAGTGAGGGAAGGGGGTGGACTAACCTGTCCTTTCCAGAAACAATCAGGTAGCTGAGGCCCCTGATCAGACCATGAGCACCCTTCCCCCACTATGCACTAAACTTTGCAGCTAGTGAAGCCCTTCTGCCCTAAAGGAAACAGACTCAAAAGGAGTTTAAAGATTTACCAGCAACTAAATCTTTACCTCCTGCCCAGTAGCAGAGATAGGTTTGGGATCATTTGGGAGCCAGGGAGGGCCATTCAGTCAATGACAGGCTCCACAATGAGCACTAAACAGTGAATAAAGATAGTGGCAGGGCGCCACTACTCACACTGGGGCAGCCAGGGGCGACTGCCCCCCAAGCCCCCCTCTGGCTCCGCCACTGCTCCTGCCCTAGAAACGTCCTCAGTAACAGAAGTTCAAACTACTCTGCCAGACCAAGTCTGCTTCTGCCCTACTGCTGTGTGAGAGCAGCCCCTGGTATTAAAGCCACAATGAGCTGTAAACTGATCTTAGCTGAAGCTAGAATAAAGAACTTTCCAGAAAGCTACAATTTAACCCTTAGGCTGCTGACAGAATTCAAATGTATAGGAATTTTGGACTGATATATCAGTCCGTGGCCCTGCAAGAGTTAATATTAATCATTTAAATATAAAAATTCGTATGTTTTGTTCACTGCTTGTCCCTGGTTTCACTTGAGAAACAATTGCACAGCAGTCCCTTGATAGTTGGAGGAGGAAGGGAGACTAATACTACATATCAAAAGTCCCAGATTAAATATAGAAATATGTGCATATGAGTAATATGTACGCTTCATTTACTGCTTGACACTGATTTTGCTTTAAAAATGATTGCACCATAGTTTTTTGATAGTTGTGGTGGGCGGGGGATTAATAATATAATGAAAGTCCTGTAAGACAGATAATAACTAATTAATAATAGTTCCTACAATGTCCCAGCTGATGTATAGTTAGTAATTCAAAAGCTAATATCTCAGCTAATACCTAATAATAGGTAATTAGGGTGTGAGGAGACAAATGACAATCAGCCGAGAGCCCATGTATCATTAAATTAATTTATTAATAGCAGGAGCACCCTTCAATATCATAGCTGATATATAATTTACAATTGCAAAAAGCTTGCACTTGTCAATTGAAAGAACGGGGAAGGGAAATCTAATATTAGAAAATCTGAGCCCCATATGTCATAAAGTTAATGCATGTGCAATAACATCTCCCTCCAATTTCTCTACTAATAACAGTTTTAAAATTTCAAAATAATGCAGTTCGCAGGTCGGAGGGGGTGGGGAGACTTACATTAATCACTCTCAGCCCCTGTATACTAAATTTAACCCTTTAAATAAATAAAAAGATTCTCAATAAAGCCATAAACTAATTTCAACAGTTAGTCAAATTCAAACATTACTTAGCATTAAATGTATATTCAAACTGTTTCTTTAATTCTTTTTATTGTTTTTTTTTTTCAGCAAAAATCACTCACACACTTAAAACACAAGAAACACACATCAGTGCATAGGAAAACAAAAACTCTCCAACAATACAAAACTACATTATAGCACTAGAGGAAAAAGAAAGAAGATGAACAGTCTTACAAAGAATGAACACCAAACAACAAATAAAGAAATAATTAAGAAATAATACCCTTCACACACACGTAGTAAAAAGCCAAAAATTAAAATTCACATCTGTATCTCATCATGCAAGAGCTGCATAGTTAAATTAGAGCTAAGCAAACAGTGTCCCTATACCCTGTAGAGTTCCCAGACCTAGCCATATCACAGTCTTATACCTCTTATCATGAGGTGCTCAGAGAGAAAGGAAACAGAAAAAAGAAAGGTAAGGGTGCAGGTGAGAGCAACCATGCCCAGGAAGAAAAAATCATGAAAGGAATGTAGTTGTGGCCAAGTGGTTAAGGCGCTGGACTTGAAATCCATTGGGGTTTCCCTGCATAGATTTGAATCCTGTCAACTATAAAACTTCTATAGAAACCTACAAATATCTAAAGGACATAAATAGGATACCAGAGGGTAGCATCTTTCAGAAAGAGATGTTCAGGAATGAGGGGCATGACATGATGTTGGAAGTGGGTAGACTAAGGGGTAATGTGAGGAAGTATTTCTTCACAGAAAGGGTGGTGGATGCATGGAATAGACTCCCAGTGGAGGTGGTGGAGATAAATACAGTGGGGAAATTCAAAAATGCCTGAGACAGGCAAAGAGTAACCCTAGCGACAGGAACTAGAAGGTAAAGCTGGAGATCAAGTAGGGTCTGCGGCTTTTGCAGTAGGTAGGGAAAATGAACAGACTGGATCGGCCTAGCAATCCTTATCTGTTGTCAATTTCAATTTCTACTTTCCTATTGGTGCCTATCCCTTAACCCAACCAAATCATAGCCTGCTTCACCAGGAACAGGGAGGCCAGGTATCGGCCTCATTGCTGTTCAAATATGTCAAAGCAGCAATGAGGCCGATACACGCTTCCCTGCCCCCTGTGGAGCAGGCTGGCAGTTTGGCTGGGTTGGGGATAGGCACCAACAGGAAAGTAGAAATGAAGTTGGCAGATAAGGGACGCCTTCCTTGAACAGGGCTGCTCAGCTCCCCATGTTTGGACAGCTCCCAGCCGCCGAGACCTGGATGCCCACCTGCAGCTCCTTGGAAGGTATGGTGACAGCACAGCCAATTGGAACACGGTGCTTCCAGCAAACCTGCTCCGATTGGCCAGGACTTTTCCCCCTTCTTTTGCCACCTGGTGCTTTTTACAAATAGATTTAGCTGCAACTAAGCAAAATTCAATTGTCTCATAGAAGGATTTTAACTGCATTAGATGGATTGTAATTTCTACTACTGTTTTAAAGTGCTTACAGCTCTTCTGTAGTTTCCTTGGTCCTGCACCCCTACCCCCATCCAAGCATCTCTGCCTTGGTGCCGAAAAGTCTCACTCTCCTTTGTCTTACTAAATTGCTCAGTCTAAACCTGTCCTGCCTCTACGCTATTTTAACCCCTGCTATTTTCTTCTCTCAGCTGCCTGCCCTTGAACAAGTGCTGCTTCAGCCCCCCATGGTCAGACGGCACCCAACTGACCGAGACTAGGACGCCCGCCTGCAGCTTCCTGGAAGGTACAGTGACAGCGCAGCCAATTGGAATACAGGTGCTTCCAGCAAACCCGCTCCGATTGGCCAGGACTTTTTTCCCTGCTTTTGCTGCCTGGCACTTTCTACAAATAGATTTAGCTGCAACTAAGCAAAATTCAAATGTCTCATAGAAGGATTTAAACTGTATTAGCTGGATTGTAATTTCTACTACTGTTTTAAAGTGCTTACAGCTCTTCTGTTGTTTCCTTGGTCCTGCACCCCCCCCCATCCAAGCACTCTGCTTTGGCACCAAAAAGTATCACTCTCCTTTGTCTTGCTAAATTGCTCAATCTAAACCTGTCCTACTCTACGCTATTTAACCCCTACTATTTTTCTTCTCTCCAGCTGCCTGCCCTTGAACAGGGCTGCTTCGCTCCCCATGGTCAGACAGCACCCAGCCAATTGAGACCAGGATGCCCGCCTGCAGCTCCTTGGAAGGTGCGGTGACAGCGCAGCCAGTTGGAACACTAGCGCTTCCAGCAAACCTGCTCTGATTGACCAGGACGTTTTCCCTGCTTTGCCACCTGGCGCTTTTTACAGATAGATTTAGCTAGAAACTGAGCAAAATTCAAGTGTCTCATAGAAGGATTTTCAGCTCTCCACCCACCCACACCCTCCACTGATTAAATACACCTATTGCCCGCCCACATTCCCTCTCGCTCCATCATTGGTTAGTAAACCTAGCAGCACTCGCTCCTCATTGGCTAATAAGTCTAGCAGCACTGCTCGCTCCCTCATTGGCTGCCTAAAGTTCTCATTCCCTCTGCTCCCCCATTGGTTCCTAGTTCTTACAGGTCCCTATCATTTCCCTGCCCCCATCCCAGCCCTCCACCTTTTCCACCAAGTAAATAGCACCTACCTTCCTCACAATAACCACAGCAGTAGGGTCCTCCTAGCACCTGATCTGCATCATGATCCTTCTACCAGGCCACCTGACCCTGCTCATCCCTATTCTCTTCTCCCTCCATCCCTCCCTTCCTTTCCAACATGCCACCAACCTCTCCCATTCTCCCCTTCTAAATCCTGCCAAACCTCGTTGAGCTCTCTCACCCCTCCAGCCCGGTGTCCACCTCCCCTTTCACCCAAGCATGGACACACAGTGCCACACATCCCAGCCCATTTCTTTTCAACCCATTGCTCCGCTGGGTCATTTTTCAACTTATTCCCCTATATCTAGCTCATACAAATCATCAATCTAAGAGATGACCTCTCACAGTCAATCATATACTGTTATTCGCTCACTACCTACCTCTCACTCTCCTGCTGCAGCAGGTGACATCCACCCCAACCCTGGTCCCAATACTACCCCCCCATGCCCCTCTCCAACATTGGCCTCTTCTTCACCTCACTCTGGGGACCTTCTCCCACGTGGCCTGCACCTTCTGCACCTAAATATAAGAACCCTTGTCCACAAACTTGACTCCCTTCAGGTTCTTGCCATCCACTACACTCCAGATATCCTCACCCTGTCCAAAACCTGGCTCTACAAAAACATCAACGACTCCTCTGTCGCTATCCCAGGCTACACTATGGCCCACCAGGATAGAGCCTCTAAAGGCGTGTGGAATAGCCATCTCACGAAACTCAGACTTGCACTGTCTAGTGGTCCTGACCAAGACTGAACCAAAAGTCCTTGAAGTAATACTAATTCAGCTTGTCCTTCATTTCTCGCTACCATTCTACATTGTTGGGATATACTGCCAACCTGGTACACCAGCTTTTGCTGTCACTGACCTCCTCAAGCAAACCTCCCGCCTAACCACAACAGGGAACTTATAACATGGGTGATCAAACAAATAGCCCTGCCTCAAAAAAAAAAAAAAAAAAAAAACATTTCCACCTAAACCTCTCACAAATCATTACTGAGCCCAACAGCAACCCCAAAATCTGGACCACTACCTGCTGGGTCCTACCACACACCCCCATCGGGTCAAACAAGCCAGTATTCTTCCTGACTCCTCAGCAACCACCGTAATTTTCCAGTACAAATCCACCACCCAAATCCCGCTAAATTTGTAGTCCAATGTCCTATAATCCCTCAATCTAGTCCCTAATTAGTGACCTTGCGCCAGCAAACTGGGCCCCTGCCCTCTCGATCTCAGTGATGATGCCTTCCTACACTTTAAAAACACATCTCGTAACCCCTGCAAATGGGGTTCCAAAACAGGAGCTTGTGGAATTTCCAAGCCTGAATGGGTTTGGCATTTAAGCCATTTATCAGAGTGTTTTAGAGCCCTGGTACTGTCTTAAGAGCTATTCTTGCAGACATAATTAGTTTAATATAGGGGACTGTGGACTTTCTGAGTACCACTCAGCAGCTACCAATTCACTTCATTTTGCAGTCACTAAAAGGCAAGACTATCTGAAAGATGTAACTGTTGCAGAAATTATTTAGAGTAATAATGAAATTACAGTTTGTCTAACCTGCTTTGGCAGTCAGAACTGTGTCTCATTCCCATTCTAGTTTGAACCGCTGAACTGACCAACAATGTGGGGTAAGCTAGCTCTAAATGTGCCTTGGACGAATCAGAACTTGACTCATAATCTGAGCCAGCCACAAAAGTTGTAGGCAGTGACCTGGGAGATGTAGTTTAACTTCAGTGCCTTTTTGGACCAACAGCAGTCTATTGTGAGTGACAGCCAATCAAACAAGAACTGGGAGGAACAAAGAGTGCCAGTTTTGTCGGTTGGGTTCAGCTACTTTGGCAGTGAAGAAGAAGCCTGTGCTTTTTCAGTGTGCAGTTTTAGTCAAAAACATGTATAGGCCCAGAGTTCAGTCTGCAGCGTGTAACAACAAATTGGGGCTGATCCGTCCTGGAAGAGATCAAAGGATATCTGAAGGTAGAAACCAGGCTCTCACCCCAGAAGACTGGAGGAACTGAAAACTGCACCGGTCTGTCAGGGCTGAATCTACCAGTGTGTTCTCCCGGGTATTGTGCAGTAATTAAGTCAGGATACAGATACAGCCTGCTCAAGGTACAGTGCTTTTATATAAATGTGTGAAAGGTTTGTATACCTCAAATGAGCCCATGACATTGAAGGACCCTATCTTATTTGGAGTCAGGAGTACTAATTCAGGGTCGCCCCTGTTGAATTGCTAAATCAAATAGATTACTGTAATGATGACTATTTAATTTTCATTTCTCTGTGAAAGGGCCCTCAGCTGCCACGGTTTGACTAACCACGAGGCCTGAAAAGGGACACAGCAACAGATAGGGATAGGCCTGTGCACAGGCCATAGGTAGATGAATAGAGTGATAAGCTAATTAACTGAATTCCTGTCCTTGTTATATCCCAAATAAATCAGAGCTGCTTGTTTCAAAAAGTTATACTGCCTGGAGGTATTTGCCCAGTTAAAGTACTGTACTGCATTGTTGCACTGTATCTCATCTCACAGAGGTCCAGTGCCAAACCAGACCTGGGGTAAGGCATGTGAGTAATTCTGATATATTGTGTACAAGTGGGAAGAAAGGGGGTTGCAGTGTCCCAGAGGCTGTGACCAAGTTAGTTTAACTATTGCAAACCTGACCTCTGGGAGGCACCCAACATGGATCAGGCCTCAACCTGCGAAAGCAAATCAGCAGGGGTAGGAGCCTGGGATAGCGCCATCTAGGGTTACATCTTGAGCTCACAGCTGGGATGAAAGTCCTAGTGGCCATATTGAACCATCAAAGAAAAAACTGGGCCCCAACGAAGGCTGTGCGGCTGGTGGAGTGGTGTACTGGGAGGAGATGACCAAAAATACTATCTTATCCTGGACATCCTGGGCATCACCACGACACTGTGCAGGAGTACTTTCCAAGGTGAAGGTTTACAAAACCCCAGGTGGGGTGGCATGCTAATATGCTCACCCCACTCTCCAAGCCCTAGAGCTAAAGGATCCCATAATAGCTCAAAGTGCACAGACCATTACCCCAGAGGAGCCCTCACCGTGGAAGTGACAACTAAGGACAGAAGACCGGAGAATGCCCCACCATATCTGAAACTTGGGAGAAATTCACAAATGGTTGCTGGGAAGGGAAAACCGTGGAACAGAAAACTATTCTTGCCAATTCAAATTCTCACAACACCTCCTCCCACAGTGACATCAATGGTGGCTGAACCAGCAGCTCACTTGCACCTGCCATTAGTCACGACTCTTACCAAGGTTGAGGATCTTCTCTGGCACCTCCCACCCCAAGGGGAGGATGGGAGACCTGATACACCAAGTTGCCCCAAGTGCTAGAATGGCAATGCCGGAGCCAAAAAAGCGAAGAGGTTAGTGAGAGCCCCGGGTCCTGCCTGGCTACCATTCTTTAAACGACCCAGCAACCCAAGCGATGCACAGGCTATCTTGAGCCCTGAGAGAATGTATAGGAGCCCAGATTCTGATGAGGACCTATGGTAGAGTAAGAGATACAACAGTACCAAGGAGTTGTTATCTGTGTATGAACCGCTGGAAAAATTGTTGCAAGAATGCCCCAGAAAGAAGGTTGCCAGTGATTGAATGGACCGAACCAGCGGACAGGATCCTGTCTGCCCCTTCTCAGAACTGCTAGGTAGCTGAATTCGCCTGGAATCACTGGAATCACCCCTACGGTAGGTTAAGCAGAGAAATTGGCGGTTGAAAAGCACACCGAGAGGACCTGCACCACAGCTGCACACGACCCAGGACTGAGATGACCATCAAGTGAAGTCAGGGGCAGAGGTTGGATCAATGAGTGCTCAATAAGGAAAAGATATGCCACAATGGAAGCGAACTGTTGAGAGAGATCCGAGAATTCAAAAACAGTCACTTTATGAAGGCCACGCCTGCAAGTACAGGCCCTGACCTGATATCCGACTGCATCTGCTATGGGGTGAAATTGCACCCATGTATCTCCTGCTGATAACGGCTCAAACTCAATTCCTTGACCATGGAAGTGGAGGACTGACGAGATGTCTCCAAGTGCTTATCACGCGCAGACAGAGATGGCAGGGTTTCCAGTTAATATACCCATACGGCTCCCAGCGTGTAGGCGCCTCGGCCAGCTCAAACTCCAGAAAGTATGCTTTACCTGTAATTGTGGGAAAAGTAGGCACACATGAAAGGAATACCAGTCCCAAAAAGACACTGACAAAGTTGCATATAGGCTACAAGGAGGCTTCGGAGAACAAATCCAGTGGTTAAGAGGTGCACAGAAATGATCCAGTGAGGGCACAAAAATGCTAACTCACGTCCTTTTGGCAAGGTCAGTTGCCCAGGCCCCCTGCTCGCCTCTCCAGACTGGTCAGAATAGTGGGTCCTCAGCAGAACCACTGTAAGGTGAATGGAGTGTCTACAAGAGCTGTATTAGACAGTGGCTCCAAGTGACAATTATGTTCAAGATTGGTATCAAAGCATTTGTCAGATGTACCCTTACAACCATTAGAAGGACTGCATGTATGGGGTTAAGTGAGAAGGCCTACCCTATTCCGGGTACATATCCGAATTTGGCTGTCTTTCCCCACCTCCATGAGCTGGAGTAGCCGAACAAGTAGACCCTAGCCTTGATGTGTCCCCCCACTGCGTTTCTGCAGTGGTGTCCCTTTGTTGAATTGGAACAAATGCTCATATATTCGGAAGGCTGCTTTGATTGTATTTATGAAAAACAGGGGTCAAAGACTAGTAGAGCTTTAAGAGTTCGGCTTTAATTAAGAAGGCCTATGACCAGGCACAGAGATGCTGAAAAAATAGAACCAGAGGAACCGGTCGGATGTATGGAAGAAGGATCTGAGTCTCTGATCCTGGCGCCAAATGCCCAGTGTACGCTTACAGAGAAGTCCAGTATCAGAAAGGATATTAAGTAAACAAAATATTAATGCGACGGCAGGCGATAGGAAAATTGCCAGAGGGACTGCTGGTCAAGCCTAGTATTTTGCCCGCTACAAGCCTACTTATGCCAGAAGGTAATTGTCCAAGTTCATAATGTGTCTGAAAAGAAGTTATTCGGGTAAATAGAAGGGTTGCATCCTGGCTAATGTACATTGTGCAGACACCGCAGTGCTACCCAGCAAAAGTTAGGAAGAACAGCACAAGTGCACCTGACAACTTGATTTGACTGAGCTCCCCGTTGCCAACTAGAATGAAAAGTGAGGATCAGTGAGAAGCTTGCCCAGAGAGACCAGGTGTTTTCTTTAAAGGATAGGACGTAGGATAAAGTACGAGGCTGAGCACAATATCCGCTGCATGATGAAAGACCATTTCGTAAGAGTCTCGGCGCCTGGCACCTGCTGACATAGATGATGTGAGGCGGCATCTGCAAGAGATGTTAGCTGCTGGTGTAATACAAAGAATCCAAGCCATATGCTTCCCCATTGTGGTAGTGAAGAAAAAGATGGAACAGTAAGGATGTGTAGATTATCATTTTGTAAACCCGGCGGACTATCCTGATCAATTACACAATGCCCCGCACATTCGAAGATGCTTTGGACTGCCCTAAACGAGACAAGTAGTTCTCAGAACTGGATCTCCGATGAGTACTATCAAATCCGATGGCCCCAGAGGACCGTGAAAAGACAGCCTTTATCTGTCCGCTTAGCTTATGAATTCCTTAGATGCCTCAAGTTTCAGGTGCCCCAGCCACTTTCAACGATTGATGGGCGTGCAGTGGGGACGACAGACACTAGAATTATGGTATACCTAGATGATATTATTGTGTTTGGCAGCTCACTGGAGAAACACTGAGCAGATTATTTGAAGTATTGGACCGACTGGAGGACTTTGACCTTAAACTGTCCATTGATAAGCGTCAATTCTTTCAAACATCAGTAAGTATGTAGGACCACAGTATCCACCTAGAATAGAGACCGACCCAAGTAAAGTTGAGCCTTGACCACCCACCCGCAACCCAAAATCTAAAAGAACTGAAAGATTCACAAGTTCATGGTTGTATCGGCATTTCATCAAAGGACTAATCAAGGTGATCGCCCCTTTACTTAGCAACGCCACTCAGGGTATCTAGCCACAAAAATACCAAGTCAGCATCCCTCAAGACTACAGAAAAGTGTATTTTCATCTGAGAGATATTTGGGGCCAGCTGGACTCCCTGATTGTGAGACTACTTTTCATGAGATCATTCATCAACCACCCATGCTACAGTGCTGGCCTATGCCGATCCAAGAAAACCTTATGTCCTGCACACTGATGCTAGCTACAAGGGTTGAGGGCTGTGTTGTACAAAACACGAGAATGGCCTGAGACCAGTGTCCTTGCATGGTAAGTCCCAGCCCCATCTGAAAAGAACTATCCTGTACATAGGTTAGAGTTCCTAGCTTTGAGAGAAGGAATGCGACCAAATTCCATGATTGCTTATGTAGAGGCTAAAATACAGTAAAACCCAGCAATAATCCTTTAACCTGTAGTACAGACCTCAAGCTAAGTTGGATGCCACTGGCCCATAGGTGGCTTTCTGCATTATCTACATCATTGCTGAATACGAGCAGGTCTGAACCACATAGTCTGATGCTCTCCAGGAGGCCTGTTCCCAGAATGATTGGGTCGATTAGCAGAACCTGACATTCCAGGCACTCTGCTGATTTGACAGGAAGACAAATGTCCCACAGGACTTGAAGTGGACTACATGGTGGATGCTTGGGACCCTCTGAGGTACGCTACGCTTGTACTTTTCTGCAATAGACATTTGGTGCACCTCAACTGGACCAGCCCAGCAGCAGTATTCGTGAGCTCAATCATGATCCAGTCAAAGCGGCACAAAACCCTCTATGCAGGAAAGATCTTGTCAAAATTACGCTCCACTGGTTGAGAACTGCACTGTTATACAAGAAAGGTCCTAAATTGAAACTGATCAATAAACTGTTATACAGAGAAACAGTAGACAGAGGGGGACAAGTAGACAAACAACAACTAGTGCTCCCACTGCCTTTTGAGACTCAGTATTGAGGTCCTTGCACAACCACATGGGGCACCTTGGTATAGACAGAACACTTGACTTGGTGAGATCCAGATTCTATGGCCTAAGATGGGGCTGATGTGGAGCAACACATTAGAACTTGTAGTCACTGCTTACAGAGAAAGCTTTGCCCAGAGGCTGCCCCTTGTTAACATAACCACCAGTGCACCCATGGAGCTGGTCTGTATTGATTTTCTAAGTTTGGAGTCAGATCAAAGAAATATCAGTAATGTGCTGGTGGTCACTGACCATTTCACGAGATATGCCCAAGCTTCCCCACCAAAGACCAGAAGCATCCACTGTGGCCAAAAGTACTTGAAAACTTTTGTTCACTATGGGGCTCCACAAAGAATCCATTCTGATCAAGGAGAGACTTTGAAAGTCAGTCTGATCAAAGAGATGCTTTCTCTGTGGGGAGTCAGAAGTCCAGAACCATCCTTACCACCCCAGGAGACCCACAGCCATGAGCGTTTCAACGCACTTTGCTAGATATGCTAGGCACCCTGCACCCAAAGGACAAGCCTAGATGGAGCCAACAAATTAGCACCCTGGTACATGCTTCTCACCAAAAGTGATGCCCACTGGATTCTCCCCTACCTGATGTTTGGAAGAAGCTCGACTACCAGTAGATGTGTGTTTTGGGGTCTCTCCTGATGGGGTTCAAGCTGACAACTATTTACAGTATGTGCAAAGTTAAAGGCCCAGCTAACTCATGCGTACCAACTGGCTCAAACCATGGCTGCCAAAGAAATCAGCCAACAAAGAAAGGTATGATAAAAAGGTGCAAGCACAGGAACTCCAGGAGGAGATTGGGTATTGCTAAGAAATATGGGACTGCATGGCAAGCACAAGATTGCTGACAGATGGCACCATCTCCCTCACATTGTAGTGGGCAAACTAGATGATCTGCCAGTGTACAAAGTAAGGCCTGAGAATAATTCAAAGATGTAAAACAATGCATAGAAATCATTTACTCCATTGGACAAATCTTAATTGAGTCTGAGCCCTAGAAGATGCCCCTCTGGACCAGTGACTAGAGCTGCTGCTAAGAAAAGATCAGAAAGTCTGCACCTACAGAAGCAAAGTTAAAGTGTTCCCCTCCACAAGTCCCAGTTGAGCATGACTGTCAGTCCATATCGGAAGAAAGTGAAGTGACTTTGAATACTATCCTTCTTACGAACTGAGTCAATTGTTTCAGGGCAATCCCTAGTCAATACTGGAGACAAAGCTGGGCCTTCTGGACTGTCTAAGCCCCCAACTTCATCCCTGGAGCCAATGCTCCCAGAAAGTGAAGTGCAAAGCATCAGATCAGATGAAATGGAATCATTGTGCATGGTTGAACTGTTTGAGCTTTCAGGGAGGAAAATGATAGATTAGGGCAGACTGGTGATACACCAGAACAAGAAGAGTATTTTGAGTGCCCTGACAGTCCACTGCCAGTGTCAAGCTCTCCATGCGAGCCAAATGTTGTGGACTCAGAAACTGTAACTCCTGGAGCTGGAAAGTGCCCCAAGTTCTAGCCTCTCTACCCCATGGAGACTCCCTGACAAGTGAGGACAATGCTGAAAATGAGGCTCAGAGTGCAGAGACTATAACAGTTCCCCTAGAAAGACTGGTCGAGCTGTAAAGCCTGTGGTGCACCTCAGTTATGATTCACTTGGGAGGCCTGTGGACTTGCCTGTCAATGTTGTCCATAAAGGTGTATGTGTCCCAGCTCATTGCCCAAACTGAGCATCGAGTGCTAACTCCAAGTTACTTGTGTTGCCCTCTAAGTATGGTGCCTTGCCCCATCCAGCCCCAAGGTAACTGATAGGAAGGCCCCTCTTCAGGTTTCATGTACAGAGGTAATAACTTGAGTTATGGTACAATGTGTATGTAATACTATGTAAAAGTGAGCGTACTGCAATGTTTCAGAAATGTGTTCTTGGTAAAATGATATATTGACTGATGATTACATGTGCGAGCCTAATGCAAATGTGTATGGTTGCGTTGAAACTTATGGGGGTACCTTGGCCGTCGAGGCGTCAAGCTTTCCCAAGCCGAAGGGTGTAACCCCTGCAAATGGGGGTTCCCAAAGACTTCAGGAGCTTGCTTGAATGCTCCAAGCCTGAATGGTGTTTGGCATTTTAAGCCATTTATCAGTGAGTGTTTTAGAGCCTCTGGTACTGTCTCTTTAAGAGCTGTCTGCTTGCAGACATAATTAGTTGTATGGGGGACTGTGTGCTTCTCTGAGTACCACTCGAGCTGCTGCCAATTCACTTCATTTTGCAGTCACTAGGGTGCAAAGGGAACCTATCTGAAAGATGTAACTGTTTGCCAGAAATTATTTAGAGTAATAATGAAATTACAGTTTGTCTAACCTGCTTTCTTTGCAGTCAGAACTGTGTCTACTAGTTCCCCATTCTAGTTTTGAACTGCTGAACTGGACCAATCAGTGTGAGGTAAGCTAGCTCTAAAATGGTGCCTTGGACGAATCAGAACTTGGACTCATAATCTGAGCCAGCCACAAGAGGATTGTATGGGCAGTGACTCTGGGAGATGTAGTTTAGACTTCAGTTGCCTTTTGGACCAACAGCAGCAGTCTATTGTGAGTGACAGCCAATCCAGTCAAGAACTGGGAGGAACTCAAAGGAATGCCAGTTTTGTCGGTTGGAGTTTCAGTTGAGCTTTGGCAGTGAAGAAGGAAGGAGCCCTGTGCTTTTCAGTGTGCAGTTTTAGTCAAAAACATGTGTGAGGCCCAGAGTTCCAGTCTGCAGCTTGTGTAACAGCTTGTTAGGACTGAATCCGTCCTGTGAAGAATCAAAGGATATCTGAAGAGTAGAAACCAGGCTCACCCTGTAGAAGACTGGAGGATTGCTGAAAATTGCACTCGGTCTGTCAGGAACTGAATCTGCTGTGTGTTCTCCCGGTATTGTGCAGTAATTGCGATGGGGATACAGATGCAGCCTGTCTGGTATAGTGCTTTCTTTTATATAAATGTGTGAAGAGGTTTGTGTACCTCAAGTGAGCCCTGCTGACATTGAAGGACCCTATCTTATTTGGAGGTCGTGAGTACTAATTCAGTGTCTCCTTGTTGAATTGCTACATTAAATCCAAATGGAATTACTGTACTGCTGACTGTTTAATTTTCCTTTTCTCTGTGAAAGGCCCCTACCAGCTGCCACGGTTTGGACTAGCCACTAGGGCTTGGGTACCCAGGGACAGTAACTGATAGGGATAAGCCTGTGCACAGAGCCATAAATAGATTATTAGAGTGATAAGCTAATTAACCTGATTTCCTGTCCTTGTTATATCCCCTAAATAAATCAGAGCTGCTTGTTTCAGCAAAGTTATACTGCCTGAGGTATTTGTCTATGTTAAAGTACTGTACTGTGATTGTTGCACTGTATCTCATCTCACAGGAGGTCCCAGTGCGGAACCAGACCTGGGGTAGTGTATACTGTGAAGGTAATTCTGATATATTGTGTGGGCCACTAGTGGGAAGAAAGGGGGGTTGCAGTGTCCCAGAGGGCTGTGACCAAGTTAGTTTTACTATTGCAAACCCTGACCTCTGGGTGGAGGCACCCGCCATTGGATCCAGGCCCCTCAACCTGTTAGTGGCAAATCAGGCAGGGGTAGTAGCCCCTGGGATAGCGCCATCTAGGGGTTACATCAGCATCTGGAACACACACGCCCCACTGCGTCGTACAAGAGTACGAGGAAACCATCTACCTTGGATCAGCCAAGAACTGATTGCATGTCAAATCGCATGGGACAAAGCCTGGAAAGCGCATAAATCCTCATGCCTCCCACAACACCTCTCCACATACCGCATGCTCTGTAACAAGTGCACCAGAGCCACTTGTCTTGCAAAAGCAGAGTACTTCAGCAGCTCCCTCCAGTCAAACCTAAATAAACCCTCAAAATTCAGGAAGGTCATTCATTCCCTTTTCACCCCACCGGCTGCCAATCCCACTCCAATGCTTAGTGTTAATAACTCTCTCCTGTCAGAGCTCACAGCAGCTGCCACTGAGTTCAATGTGCACTTCTCCACTTGTGCTGCCACCCTCCTCTCTTCCCTGCCCAACACTACACCTCTCGCACCATCTACAGACATAAAGTCCCAGACTAGGCCTTGCTCCTTTTTCTTCAAAGTTATCTCTGCAACTGAGGCCCTAGATGCATTACTTTCAACCCTTCAAAAGGCAAGTCCCCGGATGGATTAGACCCCAAACTTTTATATCTCTCCTCCCCTGCTATAGCAACTCCACTTGCCAAACTCCTAAACCAATCCTTTGCTGCTGCTGCCATCCCCCATGCATGGAAGCAAGCCACTGTCATCCCTCTGCCAAAAGGAGGTGCCCCTACCTCCCTCTCTAACTGCCACTCTGTCTCCCTCCTCCCAGCCCTAGCAAAACTACAAGAGCACCTTGTGCTCACCCAACTTACCTCCTTCCTCACTGACTCCAAATTCTTCACGCCATTCTAGTCTGGCTTCAGGAAGGGACACTCCACCACCTCCTCCCTGATAAGGCTTACAGACACTATCCGGACAGGCATGGACAGTGGACTGATCACTTCAGCCATTTTTGTTGATCTTGCAAAAGCCTTCAACACTGTCTCCCACCCCATATTGCTCTCGAGTCTCGCTGATTCAGGCCTCTTTGTCACAGCCACAAACTGGTTCAGATCATACCTCTCTGACAGAACTCAGTCTGTTAGAGTCTCAAATGCAATCTCCACCTCCCCCCCCCCTTAACTATTGGTGTCCCACAGGTGTCAGTTCTTGGTCCCATTCTTTTCTCTATATTCCTAAATGACCTGCCACTCATCTGCTCTACTTCCTCGATCCACATGTATGCAGATGATACTGTACTCTACTAATCGGGCTCTGCCCCTGTACAATTAAACCTCCAAGCTGACTTCAACAAGGTACAGCAATGGTTTAGCTCGCACCAGTTCTCCCTAAATGCAAAAAAAAATGTCACTATGACCTTTGGCACATGACAACGCCTGGCCAGACTCCCTCCCTTCCCAACTTTGCCAATGTGGAAGGCCAAAAACTTGAAGATGTCTCCTTGCTCCATTACTTGGGGGTCTGGCTCAACAGCCATCTCTCCTTCTCTGACCACATTGATGCTATCTCAAAAAAACTATGCCCCATGCTCAGTGCACTATATAGGAACTGCAGCAGCCTCCCTTCCCAAGTCCGACGTGAACTGGTCCTGAAGATGATACAGCCCTCCATCGACTACTGTGACACTGTATACAGTGCAGACCCTAAGTCCACCCTATCTAAACTGGACACACTTTATAATGCCTTCTGCCACTTTGCTGTCGATGCCTCTCCCTTCACCCACCACTGCGACCTCTACCGAGTCTTGGCACTACCATCCCTCGAAAACCGCCACATCTCTCACTGTGCTAAATTTGTCTCCAACCTATGGCTCGGGTCCAGCCCCTCCTACCTTGCCTCTGTGCTCACAGATGCCTCACCTCCCTCCCATCATCTTAGATACAGTGACTCCCGCCAACCTTCAGTCCCTAGGCAGAAGACCTCTGCCGGTCAAGCTGCCTTCTCACACCAGCTACCCAAGCTCTGGAATGCCCTACCACTGCAAATTCAGCACTACTCCTCTTCCTACTCACTGTCTACCACCCTAGCAAACTCCCTTACTACAAATTGCTCCTGTCCCTGAGCCTGCCATGCCCCACTATCCCCTCCCCAATGCCTGACCAGCGGCCTTACCCTTGCTACAGAAGCTCACATAAAATAACAGTGTCCAGGGAAATCGCCAAAAATGTTCGAAATTGGTTCTTTTAAGATGATAATAGGTGAAGTTTGCCGATTTTTGGTAAATTTAAACAATATCAATGATTGGCATGCTCATAAGCAACAAAGGCTACAACACCACTGAATCTTTGATGCAAGTTATTTATTTGTTTAATAGTCCAAACATTTCACTTAAGATATTAGGCTTCTTCAGGGGAACTATAAAAACTGTAAAACATAATAATTACTTTTCTGTAAATTTATTACAAAACAATTCACTTTCATTAGAACACTCGCATTCAATATTATTTTTCACATCTATTGCATAAACACCTGCTTATAAATGCTTATTTAGGAGTTTAGATTATTGCAGACATGCTTAAAAAACCAAAAAGACAAATAATTAATATAAACCATGTCACTATTTCTCCTATTTTAAGGACCACCAAATTTAAATGCAACATTTGCCTTACTTTTTAACATTGCCAATCGGGGCCAAGATGACTGCCATAAGTCCTTAGGATGAGACTATCTTGTGTAATCACTTTAAATTAAATAATATAAAGAGATTCATGTTATATCTTAAATGTTTTAACAAGATTATTTATGTACTTATTTAAAATGTTTTTAATTTTTACCTCTGCATATGTTTATTTTCGTTTTTGAATCTTCCAAGTAATCATCTTCACATAATTATCAAACTATAAAATGCAAAACAAAAAGGAGTAACAGTCAGAAAAATTCTCATAAGTTCAAACTTAATATGGTGTACTGCATACTCGTGGCATCTAAAGCTTTATGCTTAATTATTTCCATCAATGAGATTGTTTAGGCTTTTCATGAAATACTGATTAAATCAGCAAAGCATCTAATGTGTCTCACTCTTTATAATCTCCTCATTTCAACTTGTTCTAAAAAGCCAAGAAATCTTGGTGTCTGGCGTAGCACGCTTGTTTGTAATATGCACATTTCAACTCTTACTAAATGGCTAATTGCTGCTAACATTTAACGCATCACGCTTCACTCATTTTTATCATGCATTTCCACTTGTATTATGTTGACTAGATATTTTTAACTAAATGGCGTCTAACGCAGCAATCTTATTCATTCAGATGTATTCTGCTCTAACCTTTTAACTGTGGAATGTACCAGCATTTCAATGCTGGTACATTCCACATTTCACTCGTTGCTATAATACAATTCATCTTGTTTTGAACAATTAAATACTTCTGGCGTTTAATGCACCAAACTTTTACATTTGATGCACTTTTTACTCTAGCCTTTTAACTTCTTATTCAGTACATTGTGTTTCGATGCAGAAACTGTTACTTACTACGAGTGAAGATTTCGGTCCTCTCCTAAGGTACAACTGGCATCATCTGGCTCCCCATTAGGCAACCTCTTTATGATGGGGAGAGAAGTCATGTGACAACATCTGTGTGTCATCACTCCTTGCCTAGGCAAGGTTGTTACCTTGGTAACTTATGACTCCCCTCCTCGACATATTTCAGTTCCTAAAGTTTCACTGTTATTGAGTTTAGCATCATAATTAGTATTCAGTATATTTTGTTTTTCTTTAAACTCAGTTTTACTCGAGCACTAAAGATCTCTAATAGGCTCATTAGTTTTAACATTTTGTTTAAAAGAGAAGGAAAAAAGAAATGGGGGGGGGGGGTTACACAGAGAAAAAGGAAAAATAAGTCCATTTGCAAGTTTCATGTAACATGGGACCCAGTATAATTATTTACATTCTTAAGGTAAATCATAATAAAGTTAAATATTTTTTACATAAAAAATAAAAAATACATGTTGCTAAATCATTATACAAAGTTAATACCTATGTCAATTTTATGTATTCCATTATTCCTAGTCCAATAAATGCATCCAAAGCATAATTCTATAGGTTATGTAACATTCTCTACCAGCAAGCCTGCCAGTTCACATCTTCATTTAAGCTCCATTTTTCATAAATCAGACCCATTTCATACATCCAAAACATCTCACATTTCAAAAGCAAGTTGTAATAATTTCCTCCTCTGTCTAATTGTTCCAGTCCCCAAAACTTGATTTGTATAGGGGAATGTCCTCTTGCATTAAAATGTTTGACTAAGCGGGAATTTTCGTCCTTATTTAGAATGTGACTTATGTTCTGAAATCCTTGTTTTTAACTCTCTTGCTGTTTTACCAACATATAGTTGGTCACAAGGACATTGGATCAAATATATTACCCCCATAGTCGTGCAAGTAATATGAGACCTGATCTGATATTCTTTTCCAGTAAGTGGATGTCTATAACTGTTTTTTCTGGATGTATTACCACATGCTGTGCATCTACCACATGGATACATTCCATTATTTAAGGGACCTAATAGTAATTGAGGTCCTTTTTGAGTTTCGTGCCAATGTTGTGTATGGACTAGTTTGTCTCTGATTGTTGATGCCTTTTTTGAGACCACAACAGGTTACTTTTGAAACATTAGTGAAGTTTTAGGATTATTTAACAAAATATTCCAATTTTTAAAAATAACTTTTTTCAGTTAAGGCATGATTTTATTATGTACAGTACTAAATACCAATGGACTTTTGTTATTTTTCTTAATTCTTTCATTTACCACCAATTCCAATATTTCTTGTCTGGGTTTCGTTAATACTTTAGCCTGTGCTTGTTTTAAATTATCTTTGTAATATTGTCACTCTCTAAATCTCTCCTATATATTTTTAGCTTCCATTTTATAATCATCATCTGTACTACAGTTACGACGTGCCCGCAGGAACTGTGAATATGGAATACTTTCAATTAATTTATTAGGGTGAAAACTTTTACGATGTAAAATCGTATTTCTGTCTGTTGTTTTCCTGTATAGCTTAGTTTCTAATTTAGCATTCTTTTTGTAGATTGTTATATCTAAAAAGTTAATCTGTTGTCTATCATAAGTAAAAATAAAAGTCATGTTTGGATCTCTGCTATTCATATAACCCTAAAACAACTCCAGTGTTTCAACATTACCAGTCCAAATGAGTGTTATATCATCAATAAACCCTTTCCAGAAGAGGATGCAATTATTAAAACTACGTCCTTCTCCTGTAGCTCCAAATATAAATGTGTTTTCAAAATCATGCATGTATGCATTTGCATACCCTGGGGCCATGGTACTTCCCATTGCTGTTCCTCTTATTTGTCCGTAAAATTGGTCCTCAAATTTGAAATAATTCTTATTTAAAATTAATGCTGCCAAATCTTGTAGAACACATGTTTTAGGGCTTGCATCTATTTGTCTGGTATCCAAAAGTTTACCTATACATTCTATGCCCTTTTCATGGGGTATAGAAGTGTATAGGTCTTTGACATCTATAGTCACCAATAAACTATTTGATGGAATTCCTATCAAATTCAGTTCTTGTGAACCATTTTATTGAACCGTGCTCAAACCCTGCTTCGAGGTAGGCTTGAGCACGGTTTTCAAAATGGTTCAGATTCTAAATCGAACTCACCGTCAATGAGAGCAGGACAACACGAATCCCAGAGTATGATTCGGCTGTTTTCTGGGTCAGATCTGTGACCGCAAAGCATCATGGTAAGCAGCTTTCGGCTGCTGCGAGTGCCAGAAAACAGACAAGAACACACCACTACACTACTGAAGTGTGAACATGATGACATGGATTTTGCAAGGTACCAACATGTTTTTAAACTCGGGTTACACAGTGTGGATGCTTTGAAACGGTAAGCTTTAATCCATTTCTGATAACGTGTTAATGAACCATTTTCCAGCGTCCTGCAGTGCGAACAGGGCCTAAATGTAGCCCTACTGACAGAATCATTTGGACTAAATAGAAACTCAGCTGCTAAACTGATAAACATGAAACACGATTCTCTATATGCACTGTTAAAAACATAACTAGGAACCAAGCCAGCTACTGAAAACAGCAATTGCCAGTTACATTAGTTAAAAAAACATAATACTGCCCACCACCAGGAATGAGAAGTTGAACAGCACACATTTTTTACAGAAATTTTAAAACAACCATAGTTTTACACACAAAGATTTAAGATGCAGTAGTATATGAGTGAGATAATCTGGCAGCTATGGGGTAAAAGGTTTACAAGCACCTCAACTACAACAGCAGAATGAGGAGAATCAGCAGATCAAAAAGTGCAAATGAATGACCCCACAAGACAAAAAACAAGTAATTTGCTAAATAGAAGTATCTAGGTCTCAATAACTGCATTATCTTTTTAATGTACAGCAAGGGAAAAAGAAAAATATATTTAGCTAGCCTGAAAACTTAGTTACCACATTCTCCAACTTGTCAACTACGAACAATACCAGATCACAATTTACATGGTGTTCTGTTTAACCACTACTGCAGGACTGGACATGTAAAGGGCATATAATAATTACCAAAAAATCAGACATACTGTACACACATAACAAACAATACCTAAATATTAATTTACATGGTGTTCTGTTTAACCACTAATACAGGACTTGCCATGTAAAGGGCATAGAATAATTACAAAAAAATCAGACATACTATACACACATAACAAGCAATACCTAAATATTAATTTACATGGTGTCCTGTTTAGCCACTAATACAGGACTGGCCATGTAAAGGGCATATAATAATTACCAAAAAGCAGACATACTGTACACACATAATAAACAATACCTAAATATTAATTTACATGGTGTCCTGTTTGATCACCAGTACAGGACCAGCCATGCAAGAGGTACAATCAAAAGTTAACATATAATACATTATACAGATCATGAACCACACCCCTGCTGATATTATCTATGGATCATACAATGTTATCACTGGATATAATTCATAAATAGCAACTCAGATTTTTATTGTCATTTAGACCTCCAGATGTAACAGTACCCAGTTCATGTATCCAGTAACATTAACGCTGTTTCATTTTTTTCACAAAGTCTCCTCCTCTGAGTGGTTTGGGTTGGTCACTTTCTCTATAATTTGAAATCGTAGGCTTGCACATGATCCATGATTTGTTTCTTTATAATATTTTGCTATTGTGTATGTTTTAATATCACTATGTTTTGCTTGTTTATGTTCTCCAATGTGAGTTTTTTTTTTTACATGTCTTTTTCCCTCTGGTCATGGCCTGTGGAACCTCTGTTAGGCAACCTGCCTGTTTCTGACCACCTGAGGTCCTCTCAACCCTAAGCCTCCTCTCTCCCCACCTACTCTAGCAACCAGTATCCCTGGCTTAACCCCTCTGGGGTGGGGCTGCTCCTCCTTGTTGGGCACTCTTACAGACAGACTCTGGCTGCAGGTGAGGGCCTGGGTGGAGGAACTGGAAGGCCATGAGAGGTGGATCCAGTGGCGGGCATGGGGGTCAGGTGCTATCACCTACCCATGCAGAGCCAGATTTTTCCTTGTCATGGTGAGCTCCCTGTCATTCTTCCCCCTTGCGTGAAGCATTCCTGATGTCATGGCACACGGCAACCCTGCCAACGTCAGCCATACTACCGTGTGTGCTGTCTGCATTCTGCAGCTCCCCTGATCTCCACCAGGGACCACTAGAATGCCGGACAAACCCCAGCCCTTCCCCAGGAGAGGAGAGCAGCCCAGAGGTTGCTTGATCCTCACCATCCCCTGCTGACCCCTGATGCCCAAGCTTGCTCTCAAACTTAGGTTGCTGGTGTGGCGCGAGGTGTGGCGTCCAGTGCCTCAACCCTCAACGCCACCAGGCCTGCTTCCAATTTGAGTTTTGAGGGCATGTTTGGGCCAGTATATGCAACACTGTACTTTTAACTGTGCACTGTCTATAGCACAATCCTAAGAATATGATTTCAGCTGACTAATTCTTTTGCAGTCATGGGGTCATACTATATTTTTTAGTTCAAGGATAATACAAACTGATCTGAGCAGGCAGTTGCTGTTTCAGTGTCTGTCCTGGTGTTTCTTTCTTAGCTAACTGGTCATTTGCTGTTTTTTAATATGCATAGAGTCTTTCAATGAACTCATGGTGATCTGTTTGCATATCATGTTACATGTATTGTTTAGCAAATCGGATAGGGTATTTTTAAATGCTATTTATATTTATGCACTTCCACTTGAAATACTTTCACTACTCCTCTTACTGCAGCTATTTAAATGAAGGGTGAGTCAGTACCGGTTTACACTCTGAAGAAGGTGGGGTTTACTCACTGAAATGTAAGCATGTTCCTCTCTGACACGGCACCCTCAGATTTAGGTATTGCTGATGTATTGGTGATGTTATTGCACTTATTCCAATGTTTGATTAAAGTTGGCATTATATAGAGATGTTGTCTCCTTGGAATTCTTCTGCCTGTGCTGGTCCTGGGATTGCACTTTTGGGTGGATCTGCTGCTATCCTTTCTGATGAAACGCCGTTCAGGATGTGTGCACTCAGCTTCTTTGGCCATATGCCTAATAAAGTGAGCACTGAACAATCATTTTTTCTGTTCTACAGATAAAATGCATTATACATAATGGATGAGTCAATTCATACATATATATATTTATACAACAGGCATGGGTTAAAACTGATGAAAATATCACTACTATCTCACTGCCTACTGTGAAGATAGCAGTGCTATCTTAAAAGATGAAAAGTCATAATGAAACAATGTAATGTTGAATCAATCAGAGAACAGCTTTAACAATGCTTTTGACATCATAGTAGCCATGTGCAGCAGTGAAGCCAGCAAATGTGAGATGCTTTGAGGGGCACAGTCTAAATGTTGCACTTTTTTCCTTTCGTAATTTTTTATCATTTCTATCAACTGACAAATGACAAGATACATTTGGTTACTTGTAACATACAGTAGCATTAATAGTAGTACAGAAATACTGAAAAGTAATTGGAGGAAACAAATCAGATGACTTAAACATAGCTGTGCATTAATTCCTTAGATATGCATGGCACCATGTGGAGGCTGGTTGGTATTGCTGCAGGTCCACCTCTTGGTTGAATTTCTCCAGCATTTACTTAAGGCCATTGTCAGCTCCTTTCTCTCTCTCCCCCTCCCCTCCCAGCTGCCAGTTTGCACATGCTCACTAGGGCCTGGCCTACTTTCTCTCTCTCTCTCCAGCCAGACTCCTAATCCACATTCCCTTTGTTCTCTCTCCCTATTACAGGCTGTGAGACTCCACTCCCCAAGCACACACAGGCAGTACACAGCACAGCACCTGGGGAGCAGAGCAGGACTGTGGAGCCCTGAAGGTAATTCAGCAGCCTCCTGGAAGAGCTCCTTTGTGAGGGGTGTTAGCCCATTGATGCTATGCATCGAGTGCCCCGCCCACCCCAGCCACTCTCCCAACAAGGGCCGTCCCTTAATTTAAGGACCGTCCCTGGTCCCTACTTTGCCATTTGCAGGTTATACTATTCCTGAGGGCAGTATTGCTGGTTCCTGTTTTGTCTTCTCTCTCTCTCTCTCTCTCTCTTTCTCTCTCACTGCCTCCCTTCCTACTTACTCTCCTCTCTTTCCTCTCCCACTTCCACTCTCTATCCTCACCTATGGTGCTCTTCCTTTTTTGACCACTAGGAGTCACTATTTCTACCTCTTTTTTCCTGCTTTCTGCCCTCTTTTCCCACTCCCTCACCCTTACTTCCTTGCTCTTCTATCTTGCCCTGTCACTTTCTCAGCCACGGGATCCGAACCGTCGACCATTTGCACCTCAGTCGGTATCCTTTCCACTGTACCATCTGGTCAGACCTACTGTTTTCATCTCTTTTGTTCCCCTTGTATTGCTTCCTCCCATAGCGATCATGGTGTCTTATGCTCCTCTTTCTCACATTGCCTCCCTCTATCTCTTTCTTGCTGTTCTCCTTCTCTCATTAATTCTCCTTCATCCTCCAAGCAATCTCTCTAGCCATACCCCCTCCCTCTCTCTCTCTTAACTCTTCTCTCCCCTCTAACACCTCTTTATACCTAATTCCCCTCTCCCCCTTCTGCACCATCTCTCACCTACTCTGTTCCACTCCCAGCCTCCCCACCCCCTACTGTCTCACCCACCACCCCCACCTCTATCACTGCCACCCCTGTGCCCACCCTCCTTGCCTTCCCCATGCTTTGTTCCCTTCCCATCCCTGTCACTACCTCAGTAACCCTCTCCTCTTGCACCTCCCCTTCCCACTGCATGCAATACCTAGCCACTCTAAGGGTCCTTGCTCTCCTCCTCATGCTCTCTGAAAATGTTCACCCTAATCCTGGGCCTTCTTCTATTAACCCCCTCACACTCCAGTGCCCCATTCGCTGTGCTTTGCATCCATGAACATATGCAGTTTGCTAAAGAAATTCCCTGATTTGCAGGGTTGGACTGTTCTACATCAGCCTGATATCTTGGCACTTGTTGAAACCTGGCTTACCAAGGCCATCCCTGATGCTGCTGTTGCCCTCCCTGGGTATTCACTTTTTAAGGAAGACCAGATCTTTAAGTGTGGTGGGGGTTGTGCCATATATCTCCGCAACTCAATCCAAGGGCACACCCTCCCCACCCCTCAGCTCAGTCACGGCACCCAAGCCATCTCCCTCAAACTTACCCCTGACCCCTGCATAGCCCCTTTATATCTTACTGCAGCCTACATTCCTCCTAGGCACCAGCACCTTGCTTTCCAATCCCTACTTGATCATCTTACCTCCTTGTCCCCCAAGATGGAGCAAATCTTACTTGGTGACCTATACATTAACTGACTTGCTGACTCCACCTCCCAGGCTAGGGATACCGCTGCCACCCTAGATCTTACTCAACTTGTTACTCTGTCCACCGGATCTAACCTGGTCACTGGTACCTCTACCTTACTGAATCTTGTTCTATCCAACAAACCCCATGAGATCTCTAACCTCGCTGTGCTCCCTGATGTACTCAGTGATCACTCCCCTATCACTTTCTCCTGGTCGTGCATGATGCATAAGCATCCACCCAAACTGTCCACTCATTGTCTCTTACACCCTGGTAAACTTGCCCAGCTAAAAGAGTATCTTGCTGGTTGTGATTGGTCCCCCATTGATCATGCTCCTGACATTGACTCTGCCTTTCTCTATTTTATCCAAGTTTTCAACAAGGCCTGCGACACCTGTGCTCCCCTTTCCAAAGTTTTCTCCAAGGACCGTGAATCTCCCTGGGTCACTCCATCTCTGCTTGGTCTCATGCACCACAGAGACAACCTTTGGCACAGGGCTGTTGAATCCAGTAGGACTGCAGACAGGCAAGCTTACCATACCACTGGAAGTAAATGTACCTGGACTATCCATAAAGCCAAGGCTGAACACTACAGGTCCACCTTTGCCTCCTTCTGGGGCTCATCCAGTAATTTCTGGAATACTATCAAGGAACTTAATGGCAAGGCTGTGACCCCCCCCCACCCATCTCTTTGTTAATGGTGCCTTGTCTGCTGATCCTATGGCTATTGCTGACTGCTTAAATAGTTCCTTCTCTGACCTCTCAGCTGTCCTCCCTCAAAAATGTTTTTATCCAGTCCCCCCCCTCCAATCCAGTTGCTCATCCTCTGTTCTACTTCAAGGCACTCTCCTCTCATGAAACAAGGTCCTACCTGCTCAGATCACTTAAGGGCATGGGTTATAGCAGCGACTCCCTCGACACCAAACTGTCTAAAAGGGTCCTAGATGCTGTCCTTAGCCCCCTTACCAAATTGCTGAACCACTCCCTCTGCCTCAGTCAATTCCCCCTTGCTTGGAAAACAGCAGTGATCACCCCTCTTCATAAATCTGGCAACCGGACCTCCCCCAGCAATTACTGCCCGATCTCCATCCTCTTCCCTCTCTCCAAAGCTCCTTAAAAAATCCTGGCCAATCAGCTCTCTGGCTGCCTCTCCACCTATAACCGCCTCTGCCGTGAACAACATGTTTTTTGAAATACACACAGCACCACTACTGCCCTTATCGAATTCTCCAGTTTCCTTCACACTGCTCTTGACAAAGGTCATGTTGCTGGCTCTGTCTTCATTGACTTGTCGAAAGTTTTTGAGGCTGTCAATCACTCCCTTCTCCTCTCTTCTCTCCAACCCCTTGGCCTCTCACAGGGTGTGTTGAATTGGTTCACCAGTTATCTTTCCTCCCACACCCAGTGTGTCAAAATCAGGTCTAGCATCTCCTGCCCCCAACAGGTTAGTTATGGTGTTCCCCAGGGCTCCATCCTAGGACCCTTGCTTTTCAGTCCTCATCTGAATTCTCTCCCCTCCACTTGTAATGGAAACCTTCTACTTTATGTGGACAATGCTGTCCTATTTGACTCGCACGCTGACCCTCTCCTCTTATAAAACTCCTTGCAGGACTCCTTCACCCAGGCTGAACACTAGTTCTCTGACCACAGGATGGTTTTGAATTTAAAGAAAACTAAAACCATGCTTTTTGAGCATAACCAGAGTAAACGTAAAGATTATCCACTCTGGGTTTTATCTAGTACCCTCTTCCCCCTTGAACAAACCTCCTCCTTCAAATATCTTGGTGTTCTCCTTGATCCCTCCCTATCCTTAAATGACCACATCCACTCCCTATGTTCCTCCATCAACACTAGTATAGGCCTACTGTATCGCCATCATGACTGTCTCCCCACTGAAGTGCTAAGGCTGGCCATTTCATCCTCAGTACTGTCCCTCATGGACTATGGTCTGCTTATTTATGGTGCCACTGACAACACTGCTCTGCACAAAATTAAGCTATCCCTCAATAAGGCCTGCCAGCTGCTTACATGTTCCCCACGTCTTACCCATACTTGCACACTATATTCCCTCTCTAACTTACTTAATCTGGAGGAAAGGTTTATCTATCAATCTTGCCTCTTGACCAAAAAATCACTCCAGGTCTGACTTCCCCTGGTCTGTCTTCTATCAGAAGCCTATCTACCCCTCCTTCTCTACCTGAAGTGCTGTCTGCTCCCCTCTGCAAGTCCTCAGAGTAAGGCCCTCCCTTGCACAGAGGTCATTCCATTACCATGTCCTGTCCTGGTACAGTTCTCTGCCTGTTGCTATAACCTCCCTACCAAGACTGGAGCCTTTTAAAACTGCTCTCAAGACCCACCTCCTCTACTCCCGCCGCTGTGACTGCCCTGGCTGAGTTTTCCATGCCTTTACTCCTCTCAGTCTGCCTATTTTTGACTCTGCCCTTCATTTGACTCATTATAGCCCACATTATTGTTTGTGTCTGTTTATTATCACTAATTTACCTTGATGTGGGGCCTTTGTAACCAGCCCCTAATTTTGACTGTTTACTTTTATTTGAGCTCATTTACTTTGCTTTCTGTTGCTTGTTATTAATGTATTTGTCTTCCTGATGAAGAGCCTTTGTAAAGGATTCCCTGACTCAAAGGATTGCAATTCTGATTACCTCTTCAAATAAAAATAAAATGAAAGTCCTGTCTCCTCACAAGTGATGATAAATGTCATATTCTGAGTGAGGCCATTGTGTGCCTAATTTATACAAAGGCCCAGATACTCAAAAGGGTTGCGCATGGCGCAACAGTGTTGCGCCATGCACAACCCACTGATGTGCCCCGGTGCAATATTTAAAAGGGAAAAGTGCGCCTGCACAAATCCCGATGCGCTGGGGCTCATCAGTACTGTATGCAGGCACAGGTGGGGGGGGATGTGCCCATGCATAAACTGCACAGCCCGATATTCAGTCCGGGCTATGCAGAGTTATGCAGGCGCAACCCCTACCTGCGCCTGCACAAAGTTGAGCCCAAAAAAAAAGAACAAGTCGAGGGCCACCCACAGGTGAGCTGCTGCATTGCAGGGTGCAACACAACAGCTGCCATCTGTGGGTGGCCCTCGACCTATTCCCATCGCACCTGGCACCCCCCATGCCTGATTGTGGGCATAACGGTAATCCCCAAGTAGCCCGATCGCGGGCATCAGAACTCCCCACAAGGTCCAATATCCTGGTGGTCCAGTGGATCGAGTAGCCCGATCGCGTGCATACCTTCATCAACCCCCTCCCGAGTAGCCTGATCATGGGCATCTTCCATCCAACCCCGAGTAGCCCGATGGTGGGCATAACGTAACCTGCCACCCCATTAGTCAGATCGCGGGCATAATGCAACCTGCCCCCATTAGCCCTATCGGAGCGACAGATTCCCCAAAGCCCAATATCCTGGGGTCAGTGGACCAAATGGAGCCTGATCGCGGGTGGCATTCCTCACCCCCAAGTATGAAATCCCTGGTGATCTAGTGGACCCCCACCCACCCACCCATGGGCTCACCACCCTGCCCCCGTCAGCCGGCGGGCAGCATCCCACCCACCCGCCACGCCTGCCCACCGACTGACAGCTCGGTATGGCTGCACGCCCATTGGTTCAGAGCATGAGCCAATGGGCATGCAACCATACCATATCTGGACGGCTAATGCGGTATGGGCTGCATGCCCGTTGGCTCATGCTCTGAAGCAATGGGCATGCAGCCATACTAACTTGTCAGTCAGCGGGCGATGGGGTGGCAGGTGGAGTGGATGCTGTCCGCCCGGCCGGCGTGGGAGCAGGGTTTTGGGCTCCATGGGTGGGTGGGGTGGGGGTCCACTAGATCACCAGGATTTCATGGTTGGGGGTGAGGTTGCCACCACGCAATCAGGTTCCATTGGTCCACTGGACCACCAGGGATGTTGGGCTTTGGGGGATCTGATGCCGACGACGGGCTAATGGGGGTGGGTTCATTATGCCGCGATCAGGCTAATGGGGGCAGGTTATGTTATGCCTGCGATCAGGCTAATTGGGGGGTGGGTTAAGTTATGCCCATGATCGGGCTACTCGGGGGGGCAGGTTAAGTTATGCCTGTGATCAGGCTACTTGGGGGGGAGACATACAGCTATGCCCACGATCAGGCTACTCGCAGTCCACTGGACCACCAGGAATTTGGAGCCATTCATTGTCCCTTATGGGACATCCCACAATTGGGCTGCAGGGGCGTCGGTCCCCGACAGCTGCTGCCTGGCAGGGCACCAGGCGCAAGTCATTGAGGATAGGCACACCTGCATGCTAATGGCATGAAAATGGGGTCATAATCAGATGCAAATGGCCCCCCGTGTGCCTTGCATAAATTATGGCCCCATTTGCATGTCATCCTTTGAATATTGTAGGTTGCTGTGCATGGCGCAATGGAACTTGCGCCACCGCATCTCAATGCTCCACTCTGACCACTTGCGCTGGTGCAGTTCCACTGTGCCATGCACAGTGGGGGTGGCCAGGGGACGATATTCAAAGCAGTTGCGCCATAGCACAACTCCATTGAATATCGCCCTGACCACACCCCTGCGCAACTATTTCGAGCAGCGCACAGGCTTGCACCACAAAATGGCACAGTTTGAATATCTGGGCCAATATATTTTGAATTGTTGAGCTTTGAGATTAGTTTTTTCAAAGAAGAATGAATTGTTTCGGTTTGATTTCACTGCTCTGTTTTGAGTGCAGAAGAAGTCACTGTGATGTTGTGAGGCACTGTTCAAGCTGCTCTCCCATTGGCAAAGAGCTCCTTTGTGACCAATCTCAGCTGAAGATAAATGGTTATGACCCATGTAGTATGATGATAAATGATTTATCATTATTTTATATCTTCAGGCCATAGAAATAAATAATTTATCTGCAAGGTTTCATTCTCATCTACACTGTATAAAAAGTGATATCTTGACCCAACTTAATGAGATAATTTATCTAGCAAAGTAGGGTATGTCTCAGTGATCCAACCTATCAGGTAGAGTATGTCACAAAACAGTGAACCAGTCAGAGTATGCTCAAATCCACTACAAAACACATACTGTATTTCCCTGGAAGTTTATAATGTTTGGCTTCAGTAGCAGTACTAACCATATTCAAATAAGAATAACTTTAAGACAGAAAATGATAGCATTGTACTGTGAGCACAAATGTTATTCAGCACAAAGATATCTACAAAATGAATAGTGTTTCATTTATTGATACCTTTTAGATTTTTTTATAATTGAACACAACAGCAGAACAGTCTGTTTTTTCAATTTTTTGATAAACAAATGACCCCAAAATAGCAAAAACAAAAGAACTGTACATCAAACCTATTCATTATGCACAGGCCATAATGTAAACATCATGTTTCCCATGTTTTGGGGTGATGTGACTTGTTTGACCATGGTATAAATAAAGAAATGTTTGCACTCCCCAATTCGCACTAACTACAGATTGTTTTGGGGGTTACAGTTCCGAGCAAACAACCATCTCACACCTTAACCTGATTATCTCAAAACACATGGCTCATAGCACCTTACTAGCCGCACATGATTTATTAAGATCACTCATACCTATAAAATTAGTCATATTTCCATCAAAAATAAACACCTATTTTTTTACCAGAAATTATTTTTTCTCTTTTTCGACTAACAAATGCCCAAAGAAAAGCACAAACAAAAGAATTATACATCAGACATTTTCATTATATAAAGATATGGGGCTCAGTGAGTTAAAACAGGAGTAGAAGTAAATACGGGAAACCACTCCCAAGCAAGTACTATAATTATAAAAGAAGCTGATAATTAGTCTTACATTTCAAAATCACCAGCACTTTTTTACACATTCCCTATCATGTTTATCACAAAACATATGTCTGTATAAACAGAACACGACATGGCTTTACCAAGATATCATATTTCTCTTCATTTTAGGCCAATATAATGACTTGTGAGATATCATAATATCATTAGTTTCTTGTGAAGATAAACATATCTTCAGTCAGGCCATGTCATTCCCAACTTATACAACATATGTATTGAGACAGATGGCCAGATAAAAAGTAATATGTCTCTGAACATGAAGAGATTTTGGTATGTAAGCAATAACACACAACGGGGTGTGAACTGTGCTGTCATAACATACACCCAGGGTGTTGTGAGTTATGAAGCTGCAAGTGGAGTGCCTTCTGCCCCTGGTTGTATATTGTGACAGCACAATGCACAAACCCCAGAGTTTCTTCTTGCACTTATCCAATAGGTCATATACAATTATATGGAAAAAAACACAAAAGCTGTATTTCAGTTGTCACATTTGTACCACTTGATGTAATATAGTATCTCCTCAATAGCCCCGCCTCAGTTTGGTGCCTGTATTGGGTACTGCCATGAAGAAATGTGCACAATTTAATAGAATTACATTTTTGTAATTTTTATGTTTTTTATTTACATAGGCATCCTGTGCTTAAGAGGAAGGGCACCTATATAAATTAAAATGTAATACAGTACTACTACTAATACTACTACTGATCTTTTGAAGCTTTTAAATCATGTTAAATAAAGTTTACCTGTCTCTCATTATACTATTACATATTACTGTAGATAAATGAAGTTGCCATTACAGTATGGCAGTTTTTTATTTGTAGGAAGTACTAAGCTGTTTGAATTAATACTGGAGTGCCTTCTTGGGGATAGTGGGGATAGAGGGGGAGTGTACCCGGCAGGATGCATCAATCGGTGGTGTACTTACTCATGAAAGACCCACTACTCTTTGTGTTGCCAGTATGCAAGAAGGGCTATTTCTACATTGTTTTTTGGGGTTAGAGGTTGCCAGATATTGGGTGGGTGGACAAATAGAAAAATATATTAAAACTGTAAAAGGATGTCATTAGAAGGCATACTCACATATTTCGAGAATGAGCTTGCTTACCTCATGAAATCAATATCAGCAAGGTCACTGTAACTGCCATTTTCCATTCTAAGAATGCAGATGTCAGGCAGCTATTAAGCTGTAGATAATCTAGTACTGTTTAAAATAAAATACAGTACTCTAACAATGATTTAAGACTGAATACTCTCCCTACATCATGGACTGATTTTACCCGGCTGTAATTTTTCTCACTTCCCTGGCTGCTTTAGTTACCCTCACAGAGAACTGTTAAGCTTCCACACCTCAAAGACTTCTGCCTATGTAACACTTTAATTGCCCCCTCGGACACTCTCACAACTCAAAATTCCTATTACACAGGCAATGGTACTCTGTTTCCAGCTACTTGAGTAAACGTCGCAAGCACCACATCCTATCAGTATCTTACCCCTTATGGTTGGCTCTTATCTTTCTCAGCTTGTCTCTCCTACTACTAGGTGGTGACATTGAGTCTAATCCTGCCCCCCTTCTCCACCCCCAACCTGCATAAGGGTCTTTACATTTTTCACCTTAATACCAGGATCCTCCTCCCTAAAATGGATTCCATTAAAGTTTGGGTCACTCAGCATGCTCCAGACGTCCTGAGCATTACTGAATCGTGGCTATATGCCAGGATTCCTGACTCCATCTGCTCCATCCCTAGCTTCAACTTCTACCATCAGAATCATGGCAAACGTGGTGGTGTGGCCCTGTATATTAGAGACTCACTGTCATGCTCCATTTCATTGCTTGTATCAGTTCTGTCTGTCACAAATCCACTCCAGGGGTCAGGCCCTCTGCTCCCACAGTGCATAACCTTGAATTGCAATTCGTGAACAGGGGGCAAACATGGACACCCTCCTGTTTGTCTTGGGTCCAAGCAAACTACAACCTCAAGTCCTGGGGTCAATTATGAACCCTTTTTAGCTAGCACATCCAGGTAACAAGTCCAAATATCACACTCTGTTTGGGGAAAGCAGCACAATACTCAACCCGGGGGGTATGCAACCAACCTGGCTCACAACCACCTGCTCTCTCAGTTGAGACGCTGGTATTTTCTTACCTTGCTGGATCTTTACACAGATCCTTGTTAGTGTGGTTGTAAGTGGTGTGTAACAGGGAGCTCATGTTATTACCAGTAAAACAATATGCAGAAAGTCAGATGTGCACCCCCAATTTTCTCTTTCACTCTTTCCTGTTTTTCCCTTTTTTGTTATGTCAAGGTGGCCAAGCTGACATTCTCTTTGCTTTTCTGTCCCCCGTTTTCTTGAAACCCCCTCTGCTTGCACATTAAGTGCTGAAAAGCACTTCTCCTTTATCTCCTGATTTGGAGATAATGAATAACTCACATTGCGCTTTAGGTTTTAAAGCAGCTGGTGCCACCAAGAAATATTAGGTGTGCACCTGATTTAGAGGTGCTGAGCACCAAAGTCTCGGCTGCATGTTGCAGCTTCATGTGAAAAAAATGGCTCCGGTGCCAGACAATGCTCCAGGTCGCGAAGTGTGACACAGGAACATAATCCATTTCGGAACTGGAAATAGAAGAATTGCTTTGGTGCAAAAGCATGCTCTGAAGCATCAGGGGAAACCGCAAGTGCAGTTAAAGAAATACCACTTGCCGTTTAGTGAGACACTATGGGCAGACATCTAAAAAGCCCTGTAGTGTCCCATAATTAAATGAAAATGAGTTTCTGCAGCCCCAGAGATGTTATAACTGGGGCTGCTGGTAGGAATAAAGCATATTTGGGCAAAAAGGGCCAAATAAAAAGCCCCTGCATGTTAAAGCATGGGATAATATGGAAATTCTCCACTATGTAATGTCATGGCATATGGAAACTCCCCCATTATGTGATGTTATGACCAATGGGAACTCCCCCACAAAGTGTGATGTAATCCCTAGGGTATAACTAGGGCTCAACACTAGGGGACCTTAGATAGTCAGGTTAGTCTGGTGCTGACAGTGAGAGGAGAAGGATCTTCTTTGGAGTGTGTGGATTTTCACAAAATGATTGGAGTGTAAGAGGTAAAACATTGGGCTATCTAGGCTGAAATGAAGCCATGGGCTTTGCTGGGAAAAGCAGAGTCCTGAAGTTATTTTGTTATGGAGGAATAACATTTTCTTCTATGATTTCTGCATGTATTTACTGATTTTTCTAGAAAATAAATTGACAAATGCATATGTGTGTTTTTTATGCACTGGTCCCTGCTTGGTTGTGTCAGTTATTTATCCCACATGTTCACACTAGTGTCAGTTGTGGGATACCTGGCTCATTTTAGTCTGCTTGGGAAATGCTGCCAGGGTGTATAATAATATACCTGACATATGCACAGGGTAAAAAGTGTGGAGCCAAGGAAAATCCAATGGACTCATGCATTAGTTGATAAATTGGGTTTGAAGCCTTTGCCAGGATTGGAACCAGGAGTTCAACCAAAGATGGTGGTGAAAAAGGAAGAAAAGAAACACAAGGATGAGGACCTGACCAAGGAAGAAGAGAAGAGACAGCTGAAGGAAAGTGCCCCAGAGGATCCCAGTGACCTGCTGCAATGGTTGTGCTTATGACAACTAGAGATGGAGCATGAGATGGCCAAGAAGTGATGGCTATGAGAGCAGGAGCGATGGCTCTGAGAGGAGGACCAGAGGCTAAAAGAGGAGGTGAGAAAGAGACAAGATGGGAGGTGGTGGGATGCCTTGCAAGCTATCCAGGCCCTGACCCCAGGACAACCTGACAGAAATATACCCAGAGACACTAAACTTACCAAATTGACAGAGGCTGATGACACTGAAGCCTACTTGACAGCATTTCAGCACATAGCACTGACCTGTGCTTGGTCCCAAGACCAATGAGTCATCAGACTGGTCCATTATTTATCTGGATGGGTCCAATTGGTATACAGACACCTGACTGTAACAATTACAATCGGGTCAAGGAAGAAATCCTCCCTAGGTATGACAGTAATGCCGTAATTGAGGCAGTATAGCGCAGTGGTCTAAGGCTCTGAGCTGCAAATTTGGTGACATCCAGCAGACCAGACCTGGGTTTGAATCCCACAGCTTCCACTTGCATACTGTGTGACCCTGAGCAAGTCACTTTATCTCCTTGTGCTCCCAGGTCACTCCTGTAAAAAAGTTTTCAGCTTAGTGTGCTATACCTGGTTAAACAACTTAATAAAAAAAAATAAATAAATAATGCCAAGACATACAGGCAGCGATTTTGATCACAAAGAATGATGGGCCAAAGCACCCCCAGAGAGACACTTGCCAGGCTGAAAAGCTTTTGTTTGGTTGCAACCGACTGCCAAAACCCTTGACCAGATCATAGAGCTAATCATTATAGAACAGTTTGTTCAAATTTTACCCCAGGATGTCCAAGTATGGGTGAAGGAGCACAAGCCCGATATAGCAGAGAAGACCATTGCTCTGGTGGAGGATTACCTGGTGACCAGACCAACAAAATCCCAATGATACCAGGGCTCTTCACCCCAACAAACAATACCAGTAAGACCTTTTCATACTTCTTATCAGAGACAATCCCCTGGTAGGGATAAAAACTGGCAAAGGGACTGAAGGGAGAAACCTCATAATTCTGACCTTATATATCACAACTGTTTAAAAAAGGGACACATAGCCCATAATTGCCCCAATAAAAGAATTGAAGCAACACACCTATCTCTAGCCAACTGTGGATATGTAACTACTGTGGGGATTTGCCAAACTGAACTAATAGGACTATTAGACTCTGGCAGTAAACAGACTTCAGTAAGGGCAGATATACTGAAAAAGTACAGCAGTAACTGGCTAGATGCAAAACTAACTTGTGTCCATGGGGATATCCACCAGTACCCTACAACTACAGTGGAAATGACTGTCGAGCAGGACACACAGTTGATTACAGTTGGCTTAGTACCCATATTATCAGTACCTATCATTATTGGGCAGGATTTTCCAAACTTTGATCAGTTAATAAAATCTCAACAGGCCTGTGGTCTACTAGTGGCAGTTACCACTCAGGCCCAGACAAAAAGAGAACAGTCCCAGGATGTTTTCCTTTTTGATGAAGGTCTATTTGAGGACCCCGGGAAAACACAGAAATCTAAAAAAGAGAAAATAGCTGAAAAACGAAAGAGGAGGGAATACTTGATATTGACTCTGAGTTATCTGGGACTAATGTTATAAATGAACAAAAATTGGATGAAACGTTAAAACCTTTTTTTTTTTTTACTGGTGGACCAGGTGGTTGTAGAAGGGCAGCCACAGTATGTTATAACCAATGACGTGTTGCACCGAATTTGTGTTAACACTGTTACAAGGGAATGTATTAAACAAATGATGGTCCCCCACTGTTTTAGAAAGAAACATGCATTTGGCCTATGATGTACCTATGGCTGGCCAAGAAGGCCAAGATCAGACTCTAAGTAGGTTGTCAAGCCTGTTCTTCTGGCCAGGTATGCATGAAAGCATGGCTGAGTACTGTCACACTTGCTCTGAATGCCAGATGGTGTCCAAAGGGGAAGACAGGATAAGATGCCTCTACAGCCAATACCTGCAGTCATGACCCCATTTGAAAGAATAGCCTTGGATGTGATAGGACCCCTGACAAAAAGCTCTAAAGGTAATCAGTACATATTAGCGGTTTGTGATTATGACACAAGATATCCAGAGGTGATACCCCTTCAGACTGTAACGGCCCCTCGGATTGCCGAGGAACTGGCCAAAATTTTTATTCATCTGGGTATCCCTCAGACCATACTCATGGATAGAGGAACAAATTTTACTTCAGTACTCCTTAAAGGCCTTTACAATTGTTAGGGGTTTCAGCTGTAAGAACATCTCCCTACAACCCCCAGACTGATGGTCTAGTGGAGCGTTTTAATAAAACCTTAAAACATATGCTCCAAAAGTGTGTGCAAGAAGAGGGGGGTGGGGTTGGGACAATCATTTACCATATCTCCTGTTTGTATACTGTGAGGTACCCCAGGCCACTACAGGATTGTCACTTTTTACCTTTCTGTATGGAAGAAACCCCCGAGGCCCACTGGATGTGGTGAGGGAACACTGTGAAGAAGAGAAAGAGGTATGTCATACCAATATTGTGGACTATATGTCCAACCTTAGAAAGAAACTAGTGAGATTTGTTACTTTGGCTCACTAGAATGTGGTTCACAGACAGATGGAACAGAAGGATTGGTATGTCAAATGGCTGAAAGATAAAACCTACTAACAAGGTGATAAGGTCTTATTATTGCTGTCTTCCTTTGAATACAAACTTGATGAAATGGCAAGGCCCATTTGTGGTTATCAGGCAGACTGGGAAGGTTAACTATGAAACTGAAGCCGGCCTGGTGGTGCTGATGGTTGAGGCGCATTATGCCACACCTCGCGCCACGCTGGCGTCCCAAGTTCGGGAGCGAGCTCGGGTGCCAGGGATTGAAAGGGGAGGGATCTGATTGAGCACCCATTAGGCAGCTCTCCTATCCCGGGGGAGGGTATCAGGGAGCCCAGTGCTCTGATGACCCCTGGTGGAGATCGGGAGTGCTGCAGAGCACTGAGCTTCATGTAATCACATGGCTGACACTGGCAGGGTTGCCGTGTGCCTATGCATTGGGGTGTGCCCATGTGGGGGGAAGCAGTGCAGAACAAAGAAAAAACCTGGTTCATGGAGCAGGCGATGGCACCAGTCCCCCATGCCCTCCGCCGGGTGCTCCTCAGCTGGCCTTCCAGTTCCTCCCTCCGGGCCCACCTGCAGTCAGAGTCTGTCTTCTAAGACAGCCCCAGAGGCATAGGGCTACCCTCCTCAGGTAGGTGAAACCGGGGGTACCGACTGCGGGGGGGGAGAGAGGAAGCACAGTCCGAGAGATCCCCAGGTGGGCAGGATAAAAAGACTGGATGCCTGAGAGATGGCCTCGTGAGCTGCAACCAGAGCAAAAAAGAGTTAAAAAAAAGCAAAACAAAAAAATTATGAAACTGAGATGCCAGACCGACGATCCCAGAAAAAATATATCATGCCAATTTTCTAAGAAAATAGCATGATAGGCAAGACCCCATATCCAGTTATTTTATCCATCCTGAACAGGAAGTTACTGAGTTGGATGAGGCCAATGAGAGGCTTGAGATGGGAAAAGAAGTCAGAGAGTTGCAAATTAACCCTGGTTTAGATGTAGCCCAAAGACAGGAGGTTGACCAATTGCTGAAGTATTTTGGGGCCCCCTTCCCTAGTATACCATGGAGAGCAAAGGGGGTGGCGCACACCATTAAAGTGTCCCAAAAGAAACCTATTTATCAGAAACCTTATAGACTCCCTGAAACAGTTTGACAGGAGGTCATACAGGAAATCAAGAAAATGGAGCAGTTGGAGATGAGCAAACCTTCTCGTAGTGCTTGGACATCGCCTATAGTTGTAGTGGACAAGAAGGAATGGGGAATTCGATCATGCTTATATTTTCAAAAAATCAATGCCATTTTGGAATTTGATGGGTACTATATGCCACGTATAGATGGCCTCTTAGGCAAGATTGGGAATGCCATGTACATCAGTACCCTGAACCTTATGAAAGGCTACTGGCAGATTCCCCTAGGCCAACAGTCCCAAGAGTATACTGCCTTTAGCACCCACATAGGACTGTACCAATTCACCAAAATGCCCTTTGGGTTGCATGGGGCTCCAGTGACTTTTCAGTGGTGCATGGATCAGACATTATATGCCCATTCCCAGTACAGTGCAGTCTATCTTGATGACGTTGTCATCTTTAGTCCTGACTGTCAGACGCATCTCGTACACCTCAGTGCAGTCATTCAATCCATATGTGACTCTGGGTTAACCATTAATCCCACCAACTACGCCATTGCCTGAACAGAGACAGAGTATTTGAGCTTTGTTATTGGGGACAGTACTGTAAAACCAGATGTCAATAAGGTCCAAGCAGTAGCAGACAGTCCCATACCCCTGACAAAGATGTATGGTCCATTTTGGGTCTGGCCAGTTACTACTGACAGTTTGTACTGAACTTTGCCACTATATCAAAGCCCCTGACTGATCTGACTAAAAACAATTGCCCTAATAAAGTGCGCTGGTCCCAGGAGTGTGACAAAGCTTTTCGAAATATTAAAGCTATCTTGTGTTCCTCCCCTTTACTGCTTAGCCCAGACTTTTTTTTTCCTTTTTGAAGAGCACACAGGTGCCTCTGATACAGGCATCAGTGCAGTTCTTTCCCAGACCAAGAAGGGGAGGAGCACCCAGTGATTTATATCAGCCGCTAACTTCACAAGAGGGAGAGAAAGTATTCACCTGTGGAGAAAGAATGCTTAGCATTGAAATGGGCAATAGAGGCTTTGAAGTATTATTTATGGGGCGCAGTTTAAGGTTCTTACAGATCATAACCCTCTGTGCTGGCTCCAGCAGATGAAGGACAAGAATGATTGTATAATGCGGTGGTACTTGGCTCTGCAGCCTTACTGTTTCACCATTCAGTGTACAGCAGGTTCAAAACACCATAATGCGGATTTCTCTTGGTTGAGGAAGTGTGTAACAGGGAGCTCCTGTTATTACCAGTAAAAAAATGTACAGAAAGTCAGATGTGCAACCCTCCCCTCATTTTTCCCTTTAACTTTTTCCTATCTCCTTTTTCCTTTTCTGACTTTCCCTTTTTTTTCATGTCAGGGTGGCCAACCTGACATTCTCTTTGCCTTTCTGTCCCATTCAAACCCTTCTGCTTGCACATTAAGTGCTGAAAAGCACTTCTCCTTTATCTTCCGATTTGGAGATAATGAATAGCGCACATTGCGCATTAGGTTTAAAAACAGCTGGTGTCCCGAAAAACTAAATATTAGCTGTGCACCTCATTTAGAGGTGCTGAGCACCAAAGTCACAACTGCATGTTGCAGCTTCATGTGGAAAAAATGACTCCAGTGCCAGACAATGCTCCCGGTAGTGAAGTGTGACACAGGAGCATAATCCTTTTCCGAACTGGAAATAGGAGAATTGCTTTGGAGTAAAACCATGCTCTATACCATCAGGAGAAACCGCAAGCACGGTTAAAGAAATACCACTTGCCGTTTAGTGAGACACTATGAGCGGATGTATAAAAAGCCCTGTAGTGTCCCATAATTAAATGAAAATGAGTTTCTGCAGCTCCAGAGATGTTGTAACTGAGGCTGCCAGTAGAAATAAAGCATATTTGGGCAAAAAGGGCCAAATAAAAAGCCCCGGCATGTTAAAGCATAGGATAATATGGAAACTCCCCATTATGTAATATCATGACCTATGGAAACTCCCCCATTATGTGATGCCATGACCAATGGGAACTCCCCCACAAAGTGTGATATAATCCCTAGGGTATAATTAGGGCTCATCACTAGGGAACCTTAGATAGTCAGGTCAGTCTGGTGCTGACAGTGAGAGGAGAAGGATCTTCTTTGAAGTGTGCTGATTTTCACACAAAAGATTGGAGTGTAAGAGGTATTACACTGGGCTATCTAGGCTGAAACGAAGCCATGGGCTTTGCTGGGAAAAGTGGAGTCCTGAAGTTATTTGTTGTGCAGGACTAACTTTTTCTTCTATAATTTCTATATATATTTATTGATTTTTCTACAAAATAAATTGATAAATGCATATGTGTGTTTTTTATGCACTTGATTCCTGCTTGGTTGTGTCAGTTATTTTTCCCACATGTTCACATGATGACACTCTAAACAATTTAACAGTTATGTCAGAATTATCAGTACTGTCCCACCATTCACACTCAAAATGAACAAGCCCCCAGGCAGGTTTAAGGAAAAACACAGTTTATGAAAATTAAAAAAGTTGTAAATAAATGCTCACTTGGGAACATAAGCAGGAGGCTGGTAAGGACAGAGGTCTGGGGTTATATTCTGTTTTAACTGAAATATTTGAATAGTTTTGTGCGTGAAATTAGTTCTATGTGTTAAAAATTACTACTTTGAGTTAGAACTGTTACTTGGGCTGTGATATTGTAACTTTTGAGGCTTGGGAACACTTGTTTGGCAGTGATAATTAGAGTGTAATTTAAATGTGATGTTTGCCTGGTGTTGGTAAAAGCCCTCACACCCACCCTGTTTTGTAGGCTTTCTTAAATACTGAAAAGCCACTGGGGGTTGGGATTGAAGGGTTGTGTATTTCTGTTTGGGACTGAAATTAGAAGCAACAGGAACTGGTGGGCCTGTGACATCATACAGTACCTGATGTCTGCATACACACACTGTTAGTGGGACTGGACACACACTGGACTGTATGTGTTTGTGTGACTTGGGAACTTTATTGGTGGGGTTGAAACTGGGTTTGTAAATAACTGCAGTCAGTATAGAGAGAAACTGCATTCCAGGGGGAAGGGACTGAGAAAAGGGGGTGTGCCATTCTAAACAGAGGGGGACAAACAGGGTGGCCATATTCCACCATGGCAGGCATCTTCGGAAGGTTTGTAGGCTGCACAGGCTGTGAGATGGCAATAATTCTCAATTGGGCCTGGAGAGAGGGAGGCTGCCCACTCTGTAGACAGCTATCTTGTATCAGGAGTGAGGTATATTGGTTAAGGAGTAAGCTGGGGGGGGTGTCCAAGGATAAGAGGTGTGGATATGGGCAGCAGAAGGGTGGGTCTGAGGGAAGGCTGGGGCAACACTCTGAAATTACAGGACGTTATGTTACAGCAAGCAGGAGGGGGGTATTAGGGACAGAGGACCCTTAGATAGGGATGCTGACGCTAAGGGGAAAGCGTATGGGGTGAACATTCCAAATACAAAGAGAATGGCGGGGAAAGAGTCAGGAGGGGCTGTTGTGGGGAAGCCTAAAACAGCAGACTGTGGGAACGGAGCTCCTAAGGAGAACAGAGCAAGAGGGGAAGAAGAGGGGCAGTTTAGAGGTGCAGTCAGGGGAAACTCAGGTTACTTGATGGAGGCTGACATATATTGTCACAATAAATTTGAGCTACTAAGCAACCTAGAGGGGGAGGAAGGGGTTGGTGGAAATGAGGAAACTGATACAGAATGGGGGAGGGTCAGATACCCATAGGGCATCACAGACCAGCAATGGAAAGGATACAAATAGTCCCAGAGGAGAGGGAAACATAAATGTTAAGCAGATGGGGAGATGCAACATATTGCAGACATGAGGAGGAGCATGACTGGAAACTGGGAGACAAGGAGGTGGGAGGGAGCCCCCTTCAGCAGGGGTCAGTACCAAGGATGGGGCCCTAGCTAAGGGACCCACAGAGAGCCTCTGGAGGTAGGGGTACTATTACAAGGGGAGGATGGCGGTGTGGGGGAAGGGAAGGGAAACAATCAGGGCAGGATAAATGGTTCAGATAAGAGAAGGTTAAAGGGACACCTATACAGAGGGTCTGAGTTAAGTGGGCAAAATAACAAGGAGGCAGAAAGGGAGGGTGACAAGGGGTCTCTAATAAGGCAGGAAGACTCCCATGGAATTGAGATCACGAATAAAGGGGGGATGGGGGGCTGAGAGGGCATAGTGGAGGTAACCATAAGGATGATGGTGGTGTTAAGGTTCTGTTATTGGGAGACTCGATGATTAGGGGTATCCAGTGGGAGGGACAGAGGGGTGGATGCCATAGCCAGGTGTAGGTAGTGAGTATCTCTGGGCTGACAGTGCACAGAGCAAAGTTCATGGTGTATGGTTCATGGTTAGGGATTGTGGAGGGAAACTGGATTTCCTGGTACATTTGGGAACTAACAATCTAGAGGGAAATAGTGTTTTGGAAATCCAAGCAAGGTTCCAACAACTTGCCAGAGTCTGTCGGGATAATGGATGCAACATTTCCTTTTCAGAGATATTGCCAGTACCAAAGGCCTTAGTGGAGAAAAAAATTAAGATCACAGAGGTTAATGACTGGCTCAGGAAGTGGGGTGAAGAGAGTGGGTTGGGGGTGTTAGGGAACTGTAAAGGAGTTTGGGAGGATAAGGGACTGTATGCCAAGGACAGGCTTCATCTTGCCCCATTAGGAAGGAAGTCCTTAAACAGGGATGGCTGACTACATTCAAGAAAGGTGGGGTTTAAACTTGTGAGGGGCGATAAGGGAGGGGCTGACAAGCCCTCTCCTCCAGATGAGGGAGAGCCTTCAAACCCAAGGGGAGGGAAACAAACAGGGGTGGAGGTTTCAGGAGGACAGAGGAGGATGGAAGTATAAGGAACCTGGGTGGGGTTCGACAAAGGAGATCAGGGATAAGGGGTGGGGTTGGTGTTAGTAAATGCCAGGAGCTTGGGAAACAAGTTGCCAGAGTTCCAGGCCATGCTGTTCGAGGGGGATGTGGTGGCGGTCAGGAGGCGTGGGCCAACAAAAACCATGACTGGGACCTAAATGTGTGGGGTACACTATGCTTAGGAAGGATAGAAAGGAGGGCAGAGGGGTGGAGTGGCTATGTTCATTAGAGATGACATAGAAATTGCTAGGGTAGAAAAGAGGCAGAGAAATGTGGAGGCCTTATGGGTCGCTTACGATCCCCAGTAGGAGATAAGGTCAAGCTGGGTGTAGTATATAAGCTCCCCGGGATGAGTGATGTTCTAGAGGATGGTTTGCTGGACAACATCATTGCCAGTGTGGACCAAAAGGGGAAGGAGTGGTGTTGATGGGGGACCTTAATATGCAGGTACTAGCTGGGAACCATGTCCTCTAAGGTGGTCAAGGAGCAGAGGCTGCTGGATGGCTTCCAGGATGTGTTCTTAACACAGCATGTGATGGAGCCCACAAGGGAGGCATGTCCTGGGCGTGGTTCTGGCAGATGGGATCTGGTAAGGGACGTGGTTGTAGAGGACCCCCTGACTGGGTGCGACCACAATACTGTCTGGTTTCAAATAAGCATGGGAGGAGGCGAGATCTAGGACACTGGCAGTGGACTTCAGGGCAGACTTTGTGGGTATGGGAAATATTCTCAGGATCACTTGAAGAGGATTACATCAATGACAAGTGTGGAAGGGAGATGGGAGGTCATAAAGCGGGGACTTCATGAGGCAGTCAGGATCTCGCTAAGTTGAAGCGTAAGGAGCAAGGTCACATAAACCATGCTGGTGGTCCAGTGAGGTACAGGTAGTGGTCAGAGAAAAGAAGTCGGCCTACAAAAAATATAAAACAAGAAGAGGGGATAGTGATAAGGAAATGTACCATCTTGCATCTAGAAAATCACCTGGATGGTGAGGGGAGCAAAGTCCAGTAAAGAGCAGCGGCTGGCACAGGGGATACATGGAGGGGAAAAGGGGTTCTTCCAGTACATTGGGGAGAGGAGAAAATCTAAGGGCCATCTCAGCAGATTGAGGTCAGAAGGAGGGTGGGTGGAAGAGGCGAGGGACCAGGCAGAGGTATTTAACGAGCACTTTGCCTCTGTGTTCACTAGGGAGGGGGATGGGATATCTACAAAGCAAGGCATGATGGGGATAGAAGTAGCAGTGATTGGGATCAGGGGAGCAACATAAATGGAGCAAGAGGGAGGGAGAGGTACCCCAGGGGTGTCACATCTGGACAAGGATAAAAAGGCCAGTAAGGTGGAGGGGACGGATGATGCTATCTCTGCCAAAAGGGTGTGGTTAGCCCTCAAGGCCCTAAAGAAAGACAAATCTCCTGGGCCGGATGGCATTCAACCAAGAGTACTATGGGAATTGGCGGACATACTGGCTGCACCATTGACGGAGCTCTTCAACAGGTCACTTGAGACATGGAGGGTACCTAGGGATTGGCGAGAGGCACATGTGGTGCCAATCCATAAGGGGGGTCAAGGAAAGTACCAGGTAACTATAGACCCATCAGTTTGACCTTGGTGGTGGGAAAATTAATGGAGAGTATACTAAAGGAACGATTGGGGGTGTACTTGGAGGAGGTGGGAGGTCTGGATAGTCGGCAACATGAGTTTGTGCCAGGTAGATCATGTCAAACCAGTCTTGTGGAGTTCTACGAATGGGTAACATCTGAACTGGACTGGGGAAAGCCTGTGGATGTATTATTCTTGGACTTCAGCAAGGCGTTTGACTCTGTCCCCCACAATGGTCTGGTTGAGAAACTGATGGGGCTAGGAGTAGGCCCCTTGATGGTCATATGGATTGAAAACTGGCTAGCTGGATGCACCCAGAGAGAAGTGCTCTGTGGGGAGCTCTCGTACTCTAGAGAGGTTGGTAGTGGGGTACCGCAGGGCTTGGTCCTGGGTCCGATCCTGTTTAATGCATACATATCTGACATCAGGGAGGGTATAGGGTGTGAAATGAGTCTCTTCGCTGATGACTCCAAGATGAGAGCAGTAGTTGAGGGAGAAGAGGGAGGTTGGCCCTGCAAGGACCTGGACACCCTGGAAGCTGGGCTCACACATGGAAATTAAATTTCAATATCACCAAGTGCAAGGTGTTGCATCTTGGGAAACCTAAACACAGGTACACCCTGGGAGGGGAGGTTGGAGGCCTCAATAGGGAAAAAGACCTAGGGGTCATGGTGGATGCATGTATGAATAACTCTGAGCAGTGCAGGAGGTGGCTAGCAAGGCAAACAGGATGTTGGGATGCATCGTAAGGGGATCACCTCTAGGAGCAAGGAAGTGATTTTGCCGCTGTACAATGGACTGGTTAGACCACACCTTGAGTACTGTGTGCAGTACTGAAACCACACTTGAAGAGGACATACAGCTCCTGGAGAGGGTACAGAGGAGGCAACTAAGATGATCACGAGGCTAGGGGATTTGACGTATGAGGACAGACTTGAGGAGCTCTGCCTGTTTTCATTGGAGGAGAGGAGAGACGGGGGGACATGATTGAGGTCAAGTACCTCAAGGGAATAAATAGGATAAACATGGAGGGGATCTTTAGACTAAAGCAGGGAGGTATTACCAGAGGGCATGGTTTGAAGTTGGAAGGAGGAAGGGTGAGGGGGGAAAAAGGAGGAGGTTTTTCACTGAGAGGGTGGTGGACCCTTGGAATGCACTGCCTGTCGAGCTGGTTCAGAGATCCACAGTGGAGGGCTTCAAGAGAGGGTGGGACAGACACAGAAAGTGAATGTATCAGATGATGGCCTGTCCCGGGGGGTGGGGATGGATGATAGGGGTTTCTGGAACACAAGGGAGGGGAGGTCCTCGGCACCCCACTAGGGATCTGAGGTTCAAGCAGACTTGATAGACCGTAAGGCCTAATCTTCTGGCAAATAGTATTATAGTATTATATATACATTAAGGTTACAGTCAGAAAAGAAATGGACAGTTTCAAAACAAAGCACCTTGTAACTGATTTAGCTAATTCTACCTCAGATCTTCAGTTGGCAGATGATTTGGGCTGTTACCTATCTTGGCAGAAGTATCCCTTAGAAGTCCAGAAAAGAGTGTCAGTCCTTTCAGCCAAGCTTCAGCAGTATCAGGGAGGCCAGCATGTCCCTCCCTCCTTGTGATGCCACAGCTCTGAGCTGTTAGTGTGAGGTCACACTCAGTCCTGCATACTTAATTTGTAACATGCAGTTGCATAGGCAAACAGATCAGATTACTACTTGATTGGAATCTGCAAATACAGCAATATTTTCAATTATAACAAGACAGTCTGTCTTCCTCAGAGTATGGTTGACAACACCCTTTGACGTTGCAGAAATATCCTATAAGGCTAATTTACATATGTTTTTCCAAAACAATCTTCCTCCTGTTATTCTATAAAATGTAACCTTTTACAGCAGACTTCCTAAGTTCAAAGCAGTTGTTTTTTTTATAACCTGGTTGTATAACTGCTACACAGGTTTTGGCAGGTAGATGTTAAAACAAGAAAGGAAGTGCTAGCCAGCTTATCCTCTAGGTCAGCGAGAGGGCAGACCATTTTTTTCTTCTCTTTTAAAATCCAATGTCCCATGAGGCTCTGCTGCTTGACCTGTTTCCTAAGCAGGCAGCCATACAAAATATAGATTCATAACCAAATTATATACACATAACTGGCAGATGGCTATTACCATTACACCCTCCCTCCTTCCCTTCTAGACTGAATTGATGGGAATCCATTCCTAAGCATGGGATGAGTTTCACAAATTGAGTTCATTGCTCTAACTGTTGAGATAGCCCATCTGCATTGGCATTTTCTGCCCCTGCCCTGTGAGTGACAGTCATGTTGTAACCTTGTAAGGCAAGGCTCCATCTTAGAAGCCTACCATTTGTTTTACCCATTTGTGACCGCCAAACCAGGGGGTTATGATCCATCTGTACCTCAAAGTGCCTCCTGTACAGGTATGGCTCCAATTTCTTCAGTGCCCACACCAATGCAAGGCACTCCTTCTTCACTGTAGAATAAGCCTGTTCCCTGGGAAGTAATTTCTTACTGAGTACACTATTGGGTGATCGTTCCCTTGGTTAGAAGGCTGACTATGTACTGCCCCAATACCCATGTCTGAGGCATCTGTCTGGACTACAAATGGTTTACTGTAGTCTGGACAGGCTAACACAGGAGCATCGCACAGTGCCTCCTTTAGCTGTGTAAGGGCTTATTCACAGGCTGGCTCCCATTTTACCTTTTTAGGCATTCTTTTCTTTAGCAGGCCAGATAGGGGAACTGCCAGGGCACTGTAGTTTGGTACAAACTTTAGCTAGTACCCTGCAGCCCCTAGAAAACTCTGGACCTGCTTCAGTGTTTCAGGTCTGGGCCACACCTCTATTGCCTCAATCTTTGCTTGATTAGGATGGAGCTGTTCCCATCCTACTACATGCCATAGGTATGCCACCTCTGCCATGGCCACCTGGCACTTTCCAGCATTGACAGTGAGCCTGGCCCTCTGTATCCTGCCCAACACTTCCTTAAAGTAGGACATGTGTCCCTTCCAGCTGGCACTGAAGATGACAATATCACATCCAGATACGACACAGCGTACTCTTCCATACCATGTAATACCTGGTTCACCAACCTTTGGAAGTTGGCAGGGGCATTCTTCATTCCAAAAGGTATTACCTTGAACTTGAATAACCTTATCAGAGTGATGAAGGCTGATCTTTCCCTAGCTCTGGCAGTTAACTCTACCTGCCAATACCTTTCATCAGGTCAATGATAAGGTAGGTCACCCCTCTTAACTTGTCTAGTAGTTCATCTGTCCATGGCATTGGATGGGCATCCAACTTCCATGATAGTCCACACAAAAATAAGTACAGCCATCTGTCTTGGGAATGAGGACTATGAGTGAGACCCAGGGGCTGTGGGATTTCTGGATTACCTCTAAATCCAGCATTTCCTCCACCTCCCTCCTAATGTCCTTAAGTATGGCTTCAGACACCCAGTATGCTGTCTGCCATATGGGTGCTTGCATCCCCGTGTCTACATCATGTGTCACCTAAGGAGTTAGTCCAGGCTTGGCAATAAACAATGGTCAAAGTGTGCTAAAACCTCTCTTACTTCATGAGTCTGTTCCATGGTCAACTGGAGTGACAGTTTGATTGCCTCCACAGAGGACTCGCACTTGTTTTCCTCCAGCAAGTCCAGAAGGGGGTCTTCCTCATCTGTCCCCTCCCCAGGATTACACACTGAAAATACCATATCAGCCCTGTTTGCATATGGCTTCATCATGCTGACATGGTACATCCTTTGGACATGTCTCCTGTCGGGTAGTTCCACAATGTAATTTACATCATTCACCTGTTTGACTACTTTGTATGGTCCTGCCGACTCAGCCTGCAGCTTATTCTTCTGGACTGGGATTGGGACCATGAGTTCCTGATGGTATCATATGATATGAGCGAGTATAATTGATCACGTCAATATGAGCGACTCAATAATTCTGCTCACACGAGAGTGAGTGGTGAAAAACATCAAGATATCCTGTAGAGCAAGTATAGCAGGGAGATACACTTACTACTACAGGATATAGCATGTTCTGTGGCCAACCTCTGCTGAGCTGGCCATCTAGCATAGTGGTTTAAGCAACTGCTTGCGATGCCAGTAGACTCAAGTTTGGGTCTGGTCTCTGGGGAATAATATTTTGCTTTTTTTAAAAAAAAATAACTTTCCCCTGTGTCCGCACCCCCTGTGGAATTGATTATTTTAAGTTTAAGGGGTGTGAGGAGCTTGCCCCCCACAAAGGTGGGCATGGGGGTATAGCCCCATGCATAAAAATACCTATTTTTGTTGTTGTTTTGATTGATTGCAGTGACTGTCGCTATTTGCGATGGTTGTTGCAATTTCATTCGCTCTTGTTTAGTCAGTCTATGTGATCGGCGGTCTTTCAGACTCACCTTTATCACATAAAACCCTTCCTGTTCTATGGTGTATGAGTGAGCTCTTGCTCTGCATTCATACCATACCTTTTGCTTTTGCTGGGTGGCTGACAGGTTGCTCTGGGCTGTTCCCATAAGCTCCTTCAGCTTTTCCCTAAACTTCAGGACATATTCCACTATGGGTGTTCCCTGGGTGGCGTGCTTGCTTTCCCAATCTTCCCATATGAAGTCTAGGGGTCCATGCACCCTGCGTCCATATAAGAGTTCAAAGGGGGAGAATCCTGTTGACTCTTGAGGCACCTCTCTGTATGTGGACAACAGGTGGAGAAGGTTTTTCTCCCAGTCCCTTCCATGCTGTTCAGCAAATGCTTGGATCATCGATTTTAGGGTACCATTAAATCTTTCCACAAGCCCATTGACTTGCAGGTGATAAGGTGTCATGCGTCTCTGCACCACCCCACACTTCTCTCACAAACACTTCCTCAGGTCCAACATGAAGGAACCCCCTTGACTGGTGATAACCTCCTGCAGAAACCCGACATGGGAGAAAATCCCTAGCAAGGCGTCTGTCACTTTGTCTGTCCTCAGTGAGGACAGGGTGACTGCCTCCTGGTACTGGGTGGCATAATCCACCACCGTCAAGATAAACCTCTTCTCAGAAGAGCTGGAGGTATTCAAAGGTCTCACAATATCCATTCCTACCTTTTGGAATGGTTCCTCCACAATGCACAATGGAATTAGTGCTGCTTGGGTTTTATTACCCACCTTTTCTGTTTGTTGGCACCAGTGACATGACCTGCAATATTCCTTCACCTGCTGGGTGAAGTTGGGCCAATAGAAGTCCTGGGACAATTGCTGCATAGTGCGCACAATTTCCAGATGGGGATGTCATAAGAGATCTTGGGTAACCACTCATGGTACCCCTGGGGAACGACAAGCTGCCTGCCCATCATCCCTCCTTCTGTCCTTATGTCCTGCGTATACAGCAGTTCATTGTCCCACTACACTCTAAGTCTCTCGTCACCTCCCTGTGTCCTGTTAGATTCTGCACAAGTTCTCAGCCTCTCTAAACTAGGGTCCATCCTCTGAGCAGCTGCAAAATCTTTACATTTTCCCAAGGCATGGGACATGTACCCTTCAGTCTCTAAACTGGGGTCCATTACTCTGGCGTCAGGTCATTTAGGGTCACTGCCATCCCTAATCCTCGACAACTGGCTACCTTTCCCTCCTCAGAGTAACCTTCTGTAGCGGTTTTGTTAACTGCTGTCTGGGGGAGTTCTAGCTCCCTTTCACCACTCTGCATTGCAGGAGACACAGGCTGGAGAACCAGTCTCCCAGTGTTTCCCACAGGGGCTTCTACAGGGTCCAGGGAACTACAATCTGCCTTTGCTGCCTGACTGCGGATAACCACGCACACCACCCCCTTTTGCAGATTATTCCCTATAATCACATCCAGGGTGAGACTTTCTGCTACAGCCACTTTCTGCACCCTCTCTCCTGTCTCATACCAGTCCAGGAGAACACTGCTAGGGGCAGAGTTTTTTCCTTCCCAGTAAATCACCTTACAGTTATGAACTGATTAGGTGTAAGCTGTCCAAGCTCAAGCAAATCCCATTTTACCAAAGTAAGGATGCCCCCCATGTCCCTCAACCCATGGTTGTGCACCCCATTTACAGTAACCAGGTGAATGTGATCCTTTATGTTTACAGGCATGCTTTCAGGGATACACAGTGAACCCACCTCTGTTCGAGCACCACTTTGTGCACTCTGTGCTTTTTTAGGACACTGTCCTGTAAGATGCCCTGGTTGCTCACAAAACCAACATTCATCATTTCTTTTATCAGGCTAATCCTTTCTCTGTAACCTGGGGCTGCCCACTTTCTGGGGAGGCAATGAGGGACTTAGCTACCCTGAAAGTGTGCTTTTCCTTTTCTGCACTGCCACACCTGTCCCACTCCCTTTCAGAGCAGACCTGTTCCTGGCATAGTGGTCCCAGAACTCAGCAGCCACCTGCACTGTTTTTGGAGATTGGTCCTCTAACCAGGTTTTCAGCTCTGCTGGGCAAGCTCAAAGGAATTGCTCCATAAGTACCACATCCTCAATTTTATCAGCATAGTCTGCTTTGATCCTCCCCCACCAATGTTTCAAAAATTGACATTGCTTTGTGGCTAGTTCCTCATAGCTCATGTCAGGGCTTCTCCTGAGCTTGCAGAACTTAACTATGTACACTTCAGATGTAAGTTCATACTTTTTAAGCAATGCAGCTCTAAGTTTGTCTTAATCATTACTGTCCTGATTGTCCATTTGACGCAGTGCATCATGAGCTTTCCAGGTAAGCAGCGGGGAAAGCTGAAAGCTCCAGGACTCTTGGGGAATTTTTGCCTGTATGCATACCTTTTCAAATGAATTTAAAAATGCATCCATATCCTCCCCCTCTTTAAATTCAGCTGTCAATTTAGAATTTAATTTGTGCCCCAGTCCAAGAGTTACTGGTTTACTCATGCCACTTACCTGCTCTGACATTGGATGCTGGAGTTTTAGCTTCTGCAGTTCAAACTCCCTCTGGCGCTCTTTCTCCTCTCACTCGGCCTCTCGCTGTTCTTGCTCGGTCTCTCTCTCTGAAACTAATTTTCTTTTTCCTGATTCTCCAGCTCCATCTGGAACTTCCTCTGTTCGAATTCCATCTCCATTCTTCTGAATGCTAGCTGTAACCTCATCCTTACTGGCTTCAGCATGGCAATGACCTTCCACTGCTGCTGTGGCCTTGGGTTCCCTCTGGTCCTGCTGTCCTCCTCCCTGGGACTGGACACTGCGGTGGACCCTGGCCCCCACACACCCAAGGTCTGGTTCCCTTTCAGTCACTGACTGTGATTCAAGGTCCTGGGCAGTTGCTTGTGCATCAGCTGCCACAACAGCTTCCACAAAATGCTGTTTGGTTCACCCCTCGCACTGGACTCCTCCTTCCTGGCACAACTGCTTCAGGTATTCTGCTGTGTATTAACTGTAGGTGGAAGCCCTCTTTTTCCCTATTTTACTGCTACACTAGCTTGGCACCCCAACAAAAAAATAAAACAGGTAGGGAACTTCAGACTGTAACCAAAATTATATATTTCTATTAAAATATCTGCCTTGTTATTGTGTGAACTGTTACAGTTTATCGATCCAACACACTGGACTGTTAATGCCTGTGCCACCAAATAATTGCACAATATGCAAACAAATCTTTCATATCCCAGAGCTGCGCACCAGATGTGTCACATATCCACTCCGGGGGTCAGGTCTTCTGCTCCCACAGTGCCCAACCTTGAAGTGTGATTTGTGAACAGGGGACAAACAGGGACACCTTCCTGTTTGTTTTGGGTCTGAGCAAACTACCAGTCTCAAGCCCAGAAGTCAATTATGAACCCTTTTTAGCTAGCGTGCCCAGGTAACAGGTCCAAATACAGGTTCAAATATTGCACTCTCTTCAAGGAAAGCAGTGCAATACTTTACCAACAGGCATACAACCAACCTGGTTCACAACCCCTGCTGACTCAATTGAGACGCTGGTATTTTCTTACCTTGCTGGATCTTTACACAGATCATTGTTAGCATGGTTGCATATGGTGACACTGTAAGCAATTTAACAGTTATGTCAGAATTATCAATATTGTCCCACCATTCACACTCAAAATGAACAAGTCCCCAGGCAGGTTTAAGGAAAAACAAGGTGTACAAAAATTAAAAAATAGTAAATAAATACAGAACATATCTATATATATATGAAGGTTACAGTCAGAAAATAAATGGGCAATTTCAAAACAAAGCACCTAGTAACTAATTTAGCTAATTCTACTTCAGGTTTTCAGTTGGCAAATGCTTTGGGCTGTTACCTATCTTGACAGAAGTGTCCCTTAGAAGTCCAGAAACAAAGATGACTCTTACAGATTATTGCAAGATTTGGACTTATGACCCTGGGATCCCAGTATTGAGAGAAGTATAAATGCAGCACCACACAGTGAGATGTTGTTTCCTCACATGGTGGAGGTTTATTTCAGCATATAGGCATTAGCATCACAGGTGCCATAATAAACATATAGCAGGCAATAGTTTACAAGATAATAAAGCAAATATTACCAGTTCTCTTGGGAGCTGTTGGCAGGTCCTCGTGATGTCATAATTTCAACTCAATTCAAGCTGCTTCAGCCTGTTTATATACATTTCACCCTGCCTGACAGCTACTTCCTCTTATCCAAACAAGGTCAGCACATAGGTAATAAGTAGCTGATTGGACAGATAAATATTGCAAATTCACTACATTATTTCCAGCACGTACACAATGTCAAGTTAGAACAATCCAGTTTAAACCAGTTATTACTTCTGCTTTAGCCTACATGACCTGACTCAAAGTAACCTTTCCCTTCACCATGTTTGTGCATACATTTTACTCTGGCTGTCAAGAATTAAGCACAGTGCACAGCACTGCCTTACATTTAGAAGTCCAGGAAAGAGTGTCAGTCCTTTCAGCCAAGCTTCACCAATATCAGGGAGGCCAGAATGTCACTCCCTCTTTGTGATGTCACAGCTCTGAGCTGTTACTGTGAGGTCACACTCAGTCCTGCATGCTTAATTTGTAACATGCAGCTGCATAGGCAAACAGATCAGATTACTACCTGACTGGAATCTGCACATACAGCAATAGTTTCAATTATAACAAGACAGTCTGTCTTCCTCAGAGTATGGTTTACAACATCCTTTGATGTTGCAGAAATATCCTGTAAGGTTAATTCACAAATGCTTTCCAAAAACAATCTTCTTCCTGTTATTCTATAAAATGTAACCTTTTACGGCAGTCTTCCTAAGTTCAAAGCAGTTTTTTTTTGTTTTTTTTATTACTTGGTTGTATAACAGCTACACAGGTTTTGGCAGGTAGGTGTTAAGACAGAAAAAGAAGCTCTAGCCAGATTATCCTCTAGGTCAGCGAGAGAGTAGAGCATTTTTTTTCTCTTTTAAAATCCAATGTCCCATGAGGCTGTGCTGCTTGGCCTGTTTCCTAAGTAGGACTTCCATACAAAACACAGATTTATAACCAGACTATATACACATAACTGACAGATGGCTATTCCATTACACCCTCCTCCTCCCACAAACTTTTTGTTGCCCTCCATTCCCTCCCCTCAACTATCCCTATCTACGCTAGTGGTCTGTACCCCTCCCCAAGTAGCTCATGACTCCCTGGTTGTTTGTATCTCCTCTATCACCTCCCACACAGAAAAGGGTGAGCTCATCCTTTGGGGGATTTTAACTTAGACTGGCTCCCCCCACCTCAAACTCCACACTCTTAAATTTGGAGTTCCTAAACCTCACACAGTTGAATAACAGAGCCAACCGGACTTAATCCAAATTCCTCTAACCATTCCCTCCTGGACTGGGTGTTATCCTCACACCCCCACTGTATCTCTGCTGCTGGAGTTCTCCCGAATGTCCTCATTAACCACTGTACACCTACTGTGTTAGAAAAGTATCTGTCTCCAAATCAGCCCCCAAATACATTTGGTATCACCCTATCTGAACCCTGGGCTGTACTACTCTCCTTCAGGATCCATCCCTTGCTGACTGGTCTCCTATATTAACAGCTCCTGACATTGACTAAGCTCTCCGATTTTTCACAGACACCCTACTGTAGATCTGAGATACCCATGCCCCTCAAAAAAAGGCCATAGTCAGACGTCTCCATCACCCATGGAGCACACCAGATCTCTCAAGCCTTTGCAAAACTTGGGACAAATACTGGGCACTATACAAAGCCTCCTTGTCTCCTGCCCAACTGAAGCTTTGCAGATCCCACAGAAATGCTTGTACCGAGGCTATCCAACTTGCTAAAGTTGCTTACTTCAAATCTTACATCCAAGCAAACTCTGGCAACCATTCAAACTTTTGGAAAGGTATCCACTCTCTCTTCGACCCTCCTGCTACTCTCATGCCGCTAGTCCTAAATTTCAAAGGCTCTTCTCTCTCCAATCCCTCCTGTATTGCTAAGTCCCTTAACAAATCTTTCACTATCTGTGCTCTCCCTGGCAGAGTTGGGAAAGATACTTTTTCTATTACTTTTGGAAACTTTTTCCAGAAAGCTCTGTGCAGTCACTAGCAAGGATGGAGAAGTACTGGAAAAAATAATACACCTTACAGTTACAATCGGCCGGTCTAACTTGTTTTTTTTCTCTTTTAGATATTTCCTGAAGAAGACCTAAGGTCAAAACGTAGATTTTTAACTCTATTTTCTATTTTCAGCGTGCATTTAATATAACCATTTTGTTTTGCTTTTAGACCACATGCTGACGCAGCAACTTGTTTTTGTTTTTTTACAGTTACAATTACTTATGTCTTTTTATACAAAAGAAATACGTAACTGCAACTGATTACATTTATTTGAAAGTAACTAGTAAGTATCCTATTACTTTCAAAAAATGTAATATGTTATAATTATTTATTATTTTTGTATAAAAATAAATAACTATAATTGTAAGGTGTATTACTTTTTCTAGTACTTCTCCATCCTTGCTAGTGACTGCATAGAGTTTCCTGGAACAAGTTTCCAAACATAATAGAAAGTAATAGAAAAAGTAACTTACCCAACTCAGCTCCCTGACCATCCCACCCCCACAGGTCCATGCTCCCCAACCTAGAGAAATGACTTCAATCTCATCCCATTTCTCCCACAGAAGTCTTCCATGCACTAATGACCCTAAATCCTATTAAATCCAGCCCAGATGGACTCCACCAAAAACTCCTCCACATCTCTGCCACTGCCATTGCCATTCCCCTCACCCACCTCCTCAACCTCTCCTTCTCCACTGGTACTGTTCCTCAGGCATGAAAATTAGCCAAGGTTATACTGCTCCACAAAGGAGGGGAACCTCTCCTCTCCAGGTAACTACAGGCCTATCTCCCTCCTGCCATCCCTAGCCAAACTACAAGAGTCTTTGATCTACTCAAGGCTACTTGAAAATCTCTCAGCCTCTGGCACTGGGCTTCAGAGAACTGCACTCTACCATACCTCTCTGCTACATGTTACCAACTCTATCTACTCTGCTATGGCAAAGGCCAAGTAACTGCAGCCATCTTTGACCTAGCGAAGGCCTTTGACTCCATTTCCCACCACCTCCTGTTAAATAGACTTCTTTCAGCTGGCCTGGCTCCATCTGCAGTTATATGGTTCTGCTTGTGCTTACATAATAAGCAGCAATCTGTCCAAGTTGGTAACAAAGTATCCTCCCCCCCCTTTGTATACAAGCAGCTGTCCCCCAAGGTTCCATTCTTGGTGCCATTCTTTTCTTTGTCTTTATAAGCAGCCTTCCATCTACTTGCTACTCTTCATAAATACATATGTATATTGACGACACTATGATTCATTCCTCTGGTTCCTCCATCGCTGACAATTTTACCCCCATACAGTGTGGCTTTGATAAAACTCAACAAAGGTTTCAAGATAACCAGCTTAAGTTAAACAAAAAGAAAACTGTTGCTATGACTTTTGGTTTCAGGCAGAGGCTATCTAGACTTGATTCCCCTCCTTCTTTTGTCATGATGGATGGCTCCCTTCCTATAGGTTGTCCACACCTTCAAATACTGTACTTCGGGATCTGATTGGAAAGTAGTCTGAAGTTTACCTCCCATATTGATGTCCTCTGCTCGAAACTCTGCCCAGAACTTGACATCATCTACCGACTCCAAGATTGCCTTCCTTTACCCACACACCTTGATCTTGTCCTGAAAACCACCCTACCTGTTATTGATTATGCTGATGTTGTCTATGGTTTGGCCCCAAACATCCCTCTTTAGACTTGATACTCTCCTCAATTTCTTCTGTCGCTTTGCTACTTTCTCATCTCTGCTCACTCACCACTTTCTTCTCTACTCCTCCCTCTCTATCACACCACTTTCCCACATTCATAAGATCCACGGCATCTTCCTCCTTGCCAAATTCTGGTTCGTTTCTCTACCCTCTTACCTATGCTCCCCCCTGTCACCTGCTTTCCATTCTTCTTACCCTTTTTGCTCCAGGGACTCTTGCTCTTTCTCTCTCTCTCTCTCTCTCCCCCTCCCTCACACTAGAGCAGGCAATCTGATTTCTCATATCACCTCCCTTCTCCCTCTCTGCAATCAGCTCCCCTGGGACACTCACCACACTCCCTTGCTCTTTTCCCCGAAGTCCCTGCTATGTCTCCTTCCTGGCTCCAATTGCTCCTGCCTCCCCTCCTCCACTCCTTCTGCCTCCTAGCTAATGCACCCCTGCTTATCTCCAGAGCATTTCATGCCTATGTTGTAATATCCCCTATGCACTTACTGCCCCCTTACTGCATCCAATTGTTTTTCTGATGCCATTACATTAATAAATTTTTGTTCTCTGTCCACCGTATGAGTAATGCTGTTTGTTAACTCCATTGTATTACCACTTTGCTGAGTTCTTGTTATATATTTTTGAATTTGCCTTTTGTTGTATCAGTTCACTCTGTTTGTGCCCCTGGGTCACATCTTTTAACGAGCCTCGGCTCAGCATGCCTTTCCCAGTTATCAACTTTTAAATAAATAAAAAAAATATATATTTATTTAGGTGAATAAGTTACTGAGGGGTTGGGCGCAATAAAATGGAATGAACCACGAGATGCACTATTCTGTTGATGGACTGTCCAAAACAAAAAATTAACAGTAGATGTGAAGTGCTTTTGAATTACCCAATATAAGAAATTGTTGGCAGTAGCAATGCAGAGAACAGAACAGCACAGTTGAGTTTGTTTACATTCAATTTGTGCCTGGTACCTCACTGTTTCATTCGTAATAGGATGTTGCAAACATCTCCATTGTGACTGACGATACAGCAAGAGTGTACACATGGCTGATGGCTCAGCCAATCAGAAAGTAAACTAACAATGGGTGGAGCTTTCAAAGAGGACTGTTCCATTGTGCTTTGACAGTTGGCGCGAAGGAGATGATCTCAGTCAATGGAATGCAAGTGCGAGCAAGCAGGAGTGAAGATTAGTAAGTCCTGAGCACTAGACTGATATGGGACAGTGTCTGAAAACAAGCAGAGGAACCAGACCAGGACACTGTTGTAGCACAGAGCAAGAGTGCTGTCTGAGACAGAGGTTCCATGCAGGTTATGTGCAGTGCGTAGGACCAGAGGGACTGGGAGACAAAATCTGCATGAGATCCAAGACAGAGTCTGACAACACCAACAGGGACTGGAGCATAGCTAGACCTCTGAGCACAGTGCTGTCTGGGACTGAGATTTAGTATGGTGAGACTAAAGCAGACTGGGTTGAGATCTCAAGCTCTAGTACCAAGTCCCAGCACTCTTGGATCACTAAAAGACTGAACCGGTACACAGATTTACAAAGAGACTCTAGAGTGAGGTTTACTCCAGGTGCATTCCTCTTTCTGGCATTGTGTTTACTCTCCTCAGTATTGAACCGAGACCTGGCTGGATGAAAACTCTGGCCCCACTTTAGAGGCCATGATTCCGGCCGGGTACTCGGTGATACACCGCCCAAGATTGGACCACAGGGGCGGGGGGGGTTGCAGTCTGTTTCAAGACGGAATTGGGTCTCACGAATGTGGTAGTCGGTGAGACTGGGTCTTTCGAGTGTACAGTAGTAGCAGGTGTAGGCGTTCGAATCGTCCTCATCTACCATCCACCCGGTAATGGGAGACGCTTCTTACAGGAAGTAGCAGACTTCTTCGTCGACATGTCGTTTGAGTCACCCAGGTTGATGGTCCTGGGTGACTTCAACGCCTGGGTTGACGATGAACTCTCAAATTTGGGTAATGACTTCCTCCAATTGATGTCTTCTATGGGCCTTACACAGGTGGTTTCCACTGCAACGCACAAATCTGGACACTCTTTAGATCTAGTCTTCCTTCTAGGGATTAACGCATCCGACATGGGGGTGGAACCAGTCACCTGGTCTGATCACCACATCGTGAGGTTCAATTTTTGCACCCCCCTTAGAAGACCAGCCCCTGCCGAGATGGTCAGGTACCGCCCATTACGGAATGTTACTCCACAAGGTCTAGCGGCGGTCCTTGACCTCTCATCCTTCAGTTCGGTGAGCAGTGGTCCAGAAGCACTAGTGTCGGCCTATAATAAGGCCGTCACGACGGCACTGGATTCCATTGCTCCTGTTCGTGAGTGCCCCAGATCCCTTCTCCCCAGAGCCCCATGGTTTGATGGGACCCTGAGGGAGATGCGGAGACAGTGGCGAAGGTTAGAGCGTCACTGGCGCAGGTCCGCCCTTGATGCCCACCACTCTAGATTGATGGAACATTATGTTAACTACCAATCTGCAATCACCCATAAGAAGGCAGAATTCCTGTCCAGGGAGATTGCAGTTGCTCAGAATCGACCGGCTCAGCTGTTCCGAACTGTAGACAGACTGTGCAACCCAGCCTGCCTGCATGTTTGGAAAGCTTTTTCGCAAGTAGAGTGCGATGAGCTCGCTCGATACTTTGCAACTAAAGTGGCCGACATCAGGAAGAACCTGGGTCCGGCAAGCTCTATGGTGAAGCTTCTGGTCAGCAAGGAGATGACAGTGCCCCATTTCTCCTGGAGTTCCTTTCGATGACCTGAGTTCATGGACATTATGAGGATCATCCATTCTATGCGCCCCACAAGCTGTGGTTTGGACCCTGGTCTGACTCCCCTTATTTTGGGTTGTTTGGAGATCATTGGTCCGGTCCTGGCGCAAATAGTCTGGTGCTCCTTGGAATCGGGTGAGTTTCCCTGTTCCTTGAAAGAGGCTGTGGTAACTCCTCTCTTGAAAAAAGCTTCCTTGGACCCGGACTCTTATTCTAGCTATCGACCTATCTCTAACCTCCCCTTTATTGAGAAGGTTATCGAGAAGGTTGTAGCGAGTCAATTGGATGACCATTTAACCATCCATAATGTCTACGAATCCTTCCAGTCGGGCTTCCGTAAAAGACATAGCACCGAGACTGCGCTGGTTCGGGTGTTAAATGATCTTCTGATGGCGAGGGATCAGAAGAGACGCTCCATTCTCGTTCTTCTTGATCTCTCTGCAGCCTTTGACACAGTGGACCACATGGTGCTGTTGGCTCGTCTGGGGCATATTTGTGGAATGTCTGGAACCGTTCTGCAATGGTTCACGTCATTCCTTACCGGAAGATCACAGAGAGTTGTGTCGGGGATTTTTTCCTCGACCCAATCCTCTGTTGTGTGGAGTGCCCCAGGGATCCGTGCTGTTGCCCATGTTGTTTGCAGTGTACATGCTGCTCCTCGAGGTATCATTAGACGATATGGGCTGAGGTTTCACTGCTATGCGGATGACACCAGCTCTATCTGTCCTTTGCACCCGACCAGGATGGAGCTCTCTCGGTGTTTAACAGCTGTCTGAGGGAGATCCAAGACTGGATGGATTCTAGTTGGCTAAAGTTGAACTCAGAGAAAACAGAGGTGCTGGTGGTGGATCCTGGTGGTTGGGTGGTGAGGCCGGATATCGGTGCTCCGTCTGGAATTATTCTTGGTGGAGTACCTTTGCCGTCCTCAGAACAGGTGCATAGCCTTGGATTTATTCTTGATGATAAGCTGACTCTCAAAGCTCAGGTGTCAGCTGTTGTCAAGACTTCCTTTTATCATCTCAGGAACATTGCCAGGGTGAAGCATCTTGTTCCGTCTGACTCCCTGCCCTACTTTGGTTCATGCCTTTGTATCTTCACACTTAGACTATTGCAATGCCCTGTACTTTGGGCTTTCTGGGGTTGAAATCCGTCGCCTGCAGCTGGTGCAGAACGCTGCAGCCCGGGTTTTGACTGGGACAAGTCGTTTCTGTCACATCACTCCCATGCTGCGCGAACTGCACTGGCTGCCTGTGCGGTGGCGGATCACCTTCAAAGTAATTTTGTTGACTTTCAAAGCCCTTCACGACCAGGGTCCAGCCTACCTGAAAGACCTCCTGGTGCCTTACTGCCCTGACCGATCACTCTGCTCAGCCGACATGGGGTTGTTAGAGATCCCGAGAGTGAGTCTGAAATCTTCTGGCAGCAGAGTATTTTCATTTGCTGCACCCACTCTTTGGAACTCTACCATGTCGGCTACGGCAGTGCACCTCCGTGGAACTCTTTAAAAAAGAGCTGAAAACTTACCTGTGGAGCATGGCTTTTTAGATAATTAATTATTTATTAACGCTCTGGATTTTGGTATTACATATTTTATCTTGTGGTATGCTGATTTTATGTTTATGTTTGTGTATGTAATGTTTGAATTGTTAAATTGTTCAGCACCTTGATATGTTGAAAGGTGCTATATAAATAAAATTGTTATTATTATTTATTATTATTATTATTAACCAATATACCTCCCTGAGCAGACCAGCAGTGCATCCTAGGAGGGACCTTAAGAAGAGCCCATGTCCAAGCCTGAGGGTTGAAGTCCTTATTCTGGGGGACAGAGGAAGGAAAGTGTGTTGTCCCTGGCTCTGGTTAGAGTAAGCAAATTATTATATTATATTTCAAAACCGGGGGGGCACTATAACATACCCTTGCACCTGGACCCTCTGGGTATTTGTTACACAGATGACTCTAGTTCCATTGGTCAGTAGTGCTTGTGGCCTAGTATGATTGAAGACTACTTTCAGTCCAGTGCCTGGTTACAGCCACCACTTACCTTGCCTCCAGCCCAATTCTGGTAAGCAACTGAACTGTCATCACTTGCAGAGAATGCTTAGTATAGTGATGTGACAAGGCAGCCTCTGCAGACAGCTGGGACATCAGTACAGATGGGAAATTTAGTCCAAGGGGGAACAGAGTATACCACACATCCAGGCACTCAGGTATGTGTTGTGGCTGGTTCTGTGGGTGTAAGTACAGTGCTGTGGTATTTTTTTAAAGTTTGCTCATGTACATTTTAAACAATCTCACAGGACACATCGGATATCAGGAATGGCATTGATACATCCCCTATACTGTTCATGGCTGATTTCAAAAGGATCATTGTGATTTTTCAGTTGTCTCAATAAATGTCATAGTTATGTGTTTCTCACCATTCCATCAGTTTTTATGACAAAGGACTCAATTTCAGGTTTCTAAATCCCTCTTTCCCTTTTCTGGCCATGTTGAGCTCCAGATTAAGCAATGTTTTATGAAGTAAGCCAGGGGCTGTGAGGGGTGAGATCGCTGGCGATGATTTTAGCTTTTTTAAGTCAGTCTCTGACAAAGCAAGGCAGTGTTCAGTCTTGTCTATACGCTGTCATCCATAGAATTTTACCACTGACAAGTAAACACTATTTGCTGGCTTGGCAAATTCAGAGACAAGATTTACCTGTCTTTTGATCTGTGGTGAATTCTGGTGCCTATTTAATTCAGATCTCAGGCTAATGTAGCTTTATATGGAGCACCGTGCTCCTCCAAATGTCCTCTCCCTCTGCATAAAATTGTCTTAGCTGACAACGATAATTCTTAGTGAGAGTTTTGAAATCTGTCTTTGTCTTGATAGTCCTTTACCCCTTCACCTGAACAGAAGAGGCACACACAGTGTTTTGTAATAAATGTCCTTAACCATGTGTTTGTTTATAAACTACAACATATAGCATGACATGCCCAGCTCGATAGTGTCAACAAGCCTCTTATTGTGCATTCCATCCTTTCCTCTAGGGTGTACCTGCTAGCTGTTTACAAGAAGCATCACCTCTGGAGGGGATCAGTTCTCTGAGGCATAAGGGCTGGCCCCTGAGCTGTGTGCCATGTGCCCCATCCCTGTCAGAGGGTGTTACATACTCAGGCCAAAACCCAAGGCAGCTATCGCTGACTGCCCCACAGAGCTCCTCATCTACAGGGACTCACCTCCTGCTAGCTTCAGGAGGAACCCCTCTGTGCCAGAAGCTGGTTTTCCCATTACTCCTTTCATACTCTACCTGCAAAACTACTGTGCCACCACACTTACATGACTGTGACATCCTACTCTCAACCTACATCTAGCCTGTTAAAGGAGGTGAAAAAACAGACAAACACATCATGAGAAAACCTGGAAAATTTCTCCTCATCCCCTAAGGCAGTCCCGCTTGATGGTATAACATGTTCTCTACCTATACCTCAGCCTATTTCCACTGCTGCGGGTGGGAGGATGGGCATCAATGCTGACAGAAGGTGCTGGGAGACTAGGATCACATGCGTTGGTCCTTAGGTATGCTCATAGCTTCTCCCCTGGATCAACTCCCCCCCATTGGCTACCCCTGCTCTCTGCTCCTTCCCATATTCTGCTACTCTATATCCTCCCCTCCCTGACATTTTCTACCAACTGTCAGTGGAAGGGTCCTCAGAAAAAATCTCACAGGCTTCCAAGGGGGGCCCTTTGCCTGCTGTCTATTGTCTTGATAGTCCCTTACCATCATCAACTGAACAAAAGAGACAAACACAGTGTTTTGGAATAAACGACCACAGCCATGTGTTTATTTATAAACTACAACACATAGAATAACATGTGCAGCTCGGTAGCATCAGCAACCCTGTTATTGTACATTACACCTCTTCCTGTGGGGTACAACTGTTAGCTCTTAAAAAGGGGAACTGACTCCAGAGGGACGCTGACCTCTGAGGCATAGAGGGGTAGCTTCTGAATCATGTGCCATGTGTCCCTCCCACATCAGAACAACACATGGCCAAAACCCAAGTCAGCTACACTTGACTGGCCCCTAGGGATCCTCTTCAGGGGGGACTTGCCTCCTGTTAGCCTCAGAAGGAACCCTCTGTGACAAAAGCAGGTTCTCCCATTACCCCCTTCATACTTTACCTGCAAGACTTCCTTGCAACCGTAAGTTGACTATCATCAATCCCCCACAAGAATGCATGCTAACAACATTCCAGAACACTCTGTATATCTATCAAAAACCTATCAAACCTCACTGCCAACAATTGTACTCAATCCCTTACATACATACAGGTGTGGCAATTTCATTATGATGCCATCATGGCGCCGCAACCTACCCCCAACTGATCCCATAAAGCTGCGCATGGACATGTTCACCACTCTCTGGGTGTTCTCAATTGCCCCCAGATCACTGGCATAATGTCAGGTTTGCCACTGCACAATTTGTGACCAAATCTACATAATCACTGGTCAACATTGCCTCAACCAACAGAGATCATCGTTCATTTGACAAATCAAATCCAACAATCTGACTAGACTTAAGTCATTACCACCTAAATAGATGAGTAGGATTCCAGCAGGGCCTTGCCTCTGGTCTCTGTCAGGACCCCACTGGCACAAACATCTCTCCATTGGCTTCTTCTATGGCCCATCCACTCCACATATCACTGGCATGGATCCAAGTAAAGGTTTCCTTTCCCTGGTGTCTGATGGGCCTTTCTGGTGGCTCAGTGGCTAAAGTAATGCTCACAGTTCCAGATCTGCTTCACCTGCTGGTAAATGAAAAGAAAACAGTTACTGCGAATATGGATGTATGTACTCTTCAGAGGCCTGTGGCTTCCATTTCACCAAGGCCTTTATCTGGGTGTTGTCAAGCCATCTGACTTGCATTTGTTGCCACATCAATGCATAAATAATGAGTGTTGTAATTAGCCACATCCAACTCCTAGCCCTTAATGGCCCTACCTAACACATGGCAAAACAGAAACACTGTGAGTGGGGGTGCCATTTTTGTGACAGAGAATGTCCCCATCCCCCAAGCTGCTGGTCTATATACTTCAGTATTTCTTCCCTAACCTCACACCTGGTCCCCACTGGCACCCTTAAAGTGCACCAACAGCCTATCTCCAGATGGTCAGCTTTGCTTCACCAAAGGTGCAGAAAAACCCCATCAGATGTCACCACCCCTTCTTCAAATTGCCTACACCATTCCTGATTCTGGTGCCTTTTTGGGCTGTACCAAATCCAGCATGCAAAATGCACCACAGTAGGCCTTCAGAAAGGCTGTCCTAAAGAGGCATATCTCTGTTGTGTCCAAGCACTCCTGCTCCAATTCACCCCACACCCTTTCCAACAGATGGGGCTAAGTGGCCACTGTTGGTCTAACCTCCAGGGTATACCCTGTGTCCAACCTTCTAACATGTTTTGGAGCACAGGTGCTCACACGTTGTACTGTTGACTGTTGACTTTTGAAAACTATGCTATGCCCACCAGTTGCTGGCTTGCAATATCAGGTTTGTACCCCTGCTGCTTTTTCAACACCTATCTTCATAACTGACATACTGGAATGGGCCACACATTTACCCACCCCTGCATTTTCCTTGCATGCAGAAAACCTTCCACTCCTATAAATTGACCTTGTATTAGGAGCTAACACATTTCTCATTAGCTCCCAAGCTTCTGGCTCACCAAATCTCAAAGGAAGGGTGGGACCTCAAGGGGTGCTCCTTTGCCTTGGGTGATAGATTTTTGAATTGTGCCACTGCAAACAAGAAGGAGGGTCAGTGATGTCATTCACAACCCCAGGCACATGCAATGCCTAAGGGCCATCAGAACTGGTATGGCTGCTATGGCCATGGCATAGAAATATAGAAGTTGACAGCAGATAAGAACTGCAAGGCCCATCCAGTCTGCCCAATTTTTTTTCTACCTTATGAATGTGCCATCGGCCTTTGCTCTGTCAATGGTCTATCTATTCATACTCATCTGTATTGCTCCCTTATGCCTATCCCATGCCTGTTTGAAGCCCTGCACTGTATTCATATCCACCACTTCCTGAGGTAGGCCATTCCATGCATCCACCACCCTTTCTGTGAAAAAGAACCTCCTCATATTACCCCTTAATCGGCCTCCCTCTAATCTCGTGCTGTGTCCTCTTGTCCTGCTTTTTTCTTATATTGAAACATGTTAGACTCTTTCACCTTGTTAATGCCCTTAAGGTGTTTGAATGTTTTGATCATATCACCTCTCTCTCTTTCCTTTGCTCTAGGGTATACATATTGAGCTCCATTAATCTGTCCTCATATGTTTTCTGACGCAGTCCCTGCACCATTTTGGTTGCCCTTCTCTGGAATGCCTCAATTTGCTTAATATCCGTGTGAAGGTGTGGCCTCCAGTACTGCATGCAGTACTCCAGATGGGGCCTAACCAGTGTCTTGTAAAGAAGGATTATTACCTCCCTCTTCTGACTTGTGATACCCATACTAATACACCTCAACATTCCCCTAGCTTTACCTACTGCTTTAGTGGTCTGCTTGGATCATTTCAGGTCATTGGGGATGATGATGCCCAAGTCTCTTTCTTCCCTTGTGACTGACAGCAACTCCACTCCCAGCCTATAGGTGGCTTCAGGATTTCTCTTCCCTATATGCATGATCTTGCACTTCTTTGTATTAAACCCCAGTTACCACTCTTCTGACCATTTTGCTAGTTTATCCATTCCACTTTTTCAGAAAAACAAAAGAAGCTGCCCAAAGTCAGCAGGTAAAGAAAGAGTTTCAGCTGTCACTCTGCCACAGTGGCAGTTTGCTGTGCTACAACAGCTGTAGAGGCATGGCAGAGAACCAGCAGAGAGCTACAGTACATTGTACTGGAGACTCTTCACATTGTATCAATTGCAGGCTGCAGAACGCAATGCACTCATGCTTCCTTTTTGTCACCTCACACTTGTGATTCTCCCACCATGGGTGAGAGCAGAAATTAAAAAAATTTATGACTCCATGGCTGCAACATGTGAGTGAACACAATTCACTCATGCTGCCAGCTTGTCAACTCATACTTGTGCTTCTCCCATCGTGGGTGAGAGCAGATTGTAATTAATGAAAAAAATAGGCTAATAAATAAATGTAAATTACAAACTATTATTAAAAAGATCCGGGAGTCCACAGAGTGTGCATGCAGTAATGGGCTGCCACTACAATTAACCAAAATGTTGGAGCAACTAGTCATCTGCCAGACCATAATATGTGCACTGCAGATTGTATTCAGTCTTTTCTGAAGCAGAAAACAGCAGATGTTAAAACATTTCAAAGACCATACAGTACATCAAATCTGTCTCCTTTTATTCTTATTTCTATGGCACCAGAGGATAGAAATTAGTCTGCAATAATGATGTGTGGGCTTCCTGGACCCTCCCCCTGGTGTACCAGAGGATAGGGACTCAGACAGGACAGAAGGTTTAACGGGCACAAATAATTACATAACAGATTAGTAAGAAGGAATCTTACTATCTTACTACTAATCTGTCAGATGATTCAGATCAACACAAGACCAGTACCCCCTTGCCCTTAGGAGCCTGGCTGTGATCAAATAGAATATACCCAACTATTAATATACAGGATGAAAGCATCTGCCAATTGATATTAAAGTGCTGATGATAGTTAGGCTTAGAGGGAGGCCAATGTGGACCCCCAGCCATTCTCCTGTCTGGACACCATACAGGTCTTTAGAACCAGACAACTTATAATAAGAGCAACATGCTCTGGGGCACGGAATGTTAATGAACTACCCTACCCCATTACCTACCTATTCTTCCACTGACCCCTGCCTTTTCTCTCAGCTGGAAGAATAGTACCCCAGCCCTCCTGACCAGTGTTCAGCAAATCGACAGGCTAAACATGAGTCCTTCAGGTAGAAGGTTGGTTTCTTTTGAAGGCTTTTAGTCACCACACAGTGGTTACTAGGGTGCTTTCTGTGTGATGTTGGCATTTTTACTGTGAGCCCACTGTCTACCATGTAGGTGGGGAGGGCAGAGCAGCAAGACGGCCATGCTGCTGTTCTGATCCACACTAGTGCTCTGTGCTGCACTTCATTTTGTAATGGCATTTTCTTACCTTGGCAAGTTTTATCTGATGACTTTTTGTGGTCTCCAATGTCGGAGAGTGAATTCAAATAGTTACTGGGCTGGCAGCATGTGTTTTGCCTTGGGATGCTGCTTGAGTGTTTTGCACTATGAGGTGCTATCATGCTGGTTAAAAAATTCCTGCGGATACCTGAGTGTGGATGTAATGCTTTGGATGTGGCAGGTAAAGAAGTGATTGAGAACTGATGATTTGTTGACTCCGGAGTTGTGCAGCACTTGAGTATCACTGCAACTGGGAGAGAATGTGGGGTATAGGATCCCTTTGAGAAGAAAATGGCTCATGGAGACCCCTGCAAACCCCTGTAGCAACAGGGTGACATGGAGCATTGTGAGTACTGAAAGGCTGTCTGTTACCTGAAAAAGGTATGACATCTTTACCTGGGGGTAATGAGGGCTTATTTAAACAATTTGCCAAAAGTTGTTTGACGTTATTATGCTCAGAGGAGCGTTTTCTTCTTTTCTTTCCTCTTCAGGTGCACTTGCCTAATGAGCCTGCAAGCATTTTTGTCTGGAGGAATGGAGGCTCCTTTAACGAAAACTTCATTTGAGAAGATGCTGGACCTTAAACTGGCAGAAAAATACTAAAGTGACCTTAAAAGGAAGGAGGCATCTTTTGCTTCTCGCTGGACTCCATTACAGAGAGATAGAGGAGTAAGCAGTGAATTTTCTGCTCCCTAAATATGAAGTACTACTTAAAACATGCTGCCAGTATACCCTTCGATGTTTTGCGGCCCCATCCAACCCGTAATTTGAAAATATGGAAGCTGTGGTATAAAATTTGCAGACTCCCATTTCGTGAGAAGTGGCATGTGCCTGATTAATATTAAGGAAGAAAATTTGTATCCAGAAACCTGAACAAGAGGGGTAAACAGAAGTCCTTGAAGTCTTGTATTTTACTAGACATTTTTCTAAACAATGTTAAAGTGATTTATGGAAGTTTCACAAATGCATTTTTCACATAGTATGCCACTACCGCCATGCTTCAGATGTTGAAGCTGCAATTTGTTTTGTAAAAAAATCTGTCATAGTAATTTTTTTCTGTGCTTTCAGCACTTTGTTTCTGCCTGGCCTTTAGTTTTCTGTGTGCAGCCACACCCCTAGAATGATGTCATTGAAGGGAGTTGTCAATGGTTTACATATAGCAACACTGAATTCTGGGTCAAGTATGAATTTGACTTAAATGTTCCTTACTCAGAGGTGCAGTCTTTCATTTTGGTAGTGGTGACTGCAGTATAGCACCTAATATGTACATATACATAGCAATGCGTTGTGGGTACAATTTCCTTACTGTTAGGTACAGCCTCATATTTCTGTAGTGGCTTCAACAATATAAGCTCTCATATGTTTATTTTGAAAACAAGGCATTGTGCATACAGTATCTAGGTGACAAGATTTCTTTACTGAGAGATGTAGTCTCCTGTTTCTGTGGTAAGCACAGAAATACAATTGCCCATATGCTAATTTACATAGTGAAGCATTGTGGGTACAGTAAATAGCTGAGTTTTCTAGCTCTCTAATCAAAGTGCAACTTTCTACTTCAGTAGTGCTTACAGCTATATAACCTGTAGAAAATGTTCTGGTAAAATGTTTTTGTGATGCAGGTAGGCCAAAAAGATCCTTTGCCATTCTGTGTAGATGTTGTTTCAATTTTATTGTCTGCTGGTGAAGTGACAGCTCTGAAGTGACAGCTCCTATCAAAATGTGGGGAGTGTGATGATACTTTTCCATGTTTCTGTTATAGGGCCTGAATGGCTGTAAGCAGTTCAGGAGTGTAATTATGGGTCAATGATTACATGGCTCTGAGCTGCATTCAGCCAATCAAATTACTAGAATTTTTCTACACGGTATAATGCTAGATGCTGCTACTTATAAACAATGTAAAGAGTCAGCTAAAAACTGACAGTGTCCCTTTAAACACTTTGTTTCCCTTCCATGATGTCACTGCTGGGGGTTGCAGCACTAAGATAAAAGGGGCAGGGTTATAAAATTAAGCAGAGCACAGAAATAAAAGGATTTTTTTCATGGAAAACAGCACTTTCTGGCAATTTGAATGGCAGGAGACTGATTCACAAATCCTACAGGTTACTACTCCCATTTGCTATGGCAAACTTCCATAAATCACTATAAATTAAAGGGACTATATGATTTAAATTCATGCTTGCAGTTTAGTCCCTAGATTTGGTTTACAATAAATAGGGTTGCCACTAATGGGCAACCTAAATTGTCAGGGGGCCCTGATGGGAATGGGGGATGAATGGGAGAGGGTGGGGCTTAAGGACACTGAGGGGAGGGCATAGGTGTCATATGACACAGGTGTGGGGACAATGGGTTGATTGGCAGGTGGGAGGGATTTGAGAAGGGGCCTGACATGGGGAGGGAGGAGCCTGCTCGGTTCATAAGGCAGTGCTGCCTGTGTGCCGACCTCTTTTGCTGGGTAATTTTTTGCTCAGCACTTCATTGGTGAGGTTTGTATGGATGATTATCAGGTAAGGAAGGGGCCCACAGGTAGGCGTGGAGCCTGTGGCATACACAGGTGAGAATGGGTAAGCCAGTGGCTAAATTGTAGAGGTGCAGGTAGCATCAGCATTTATTCTGCAATTGATGTGGCCTGTTTGGGCAAGAGATGGTGGCGAGGCACACATAGTTATGGATGGCCAATTGGAGAAGTGACTCACGCAGCATGGGGGCAGCGTGTGCAGATCACTGCAGTTTATGCTTTAAGGTAGTGGAAGCACAGGGCTTGATTGTGCACGGCTGGTCCATTCAGGCAAGAGAGGGGGGCGGGGTCACCCAGCGTTATAGGGCAGCCGCGTGAGATCTGGGGTTCCTCGGACAGGCGACCAGTACCGGGGAGAGAGGGTGCGAAGAAGGTGTTCTGGCAAGTGATAGGACAGTGGGGGTATTGGTGGCTGTCAGCCATGGCAAGGAAAAATTAGGCAAGGACCACCTACACGCCTGTGAGGAGTGAAATGGATGGCAAATAAGTGATGCAGGGGATGGTAAGTCAGGAGGAAGAGTGGGAGAGGGCCAGCAGATCCCCAATGGAGGTGGAAGGAGCATCAGATGGTGTGGTGGTGCAGAGGCCGCTGGTGGGGTTGGTACACATAGCCTGTGAAGAGACTTGGGCCTGTGCAGTGCTGTGGCAGGTTTGCTGTTGTAGTGGCTCGTCGGGCTACAAAAGGTTTTATTTAGTAGTAAAGAAGGGTGTGTGAAAATGAGGTCCTTCAGGGACAAAGGGGGTCTTCTCAATTTACTGGGATGATTTAACGCAGGTTTGCAGGCCGGAAGGCTGGAGCCACAATTTAGGAAGTGGCTCAGTACAGCCAGCAGCTCAGGTTTGGTTGGCTTTTAATAAAAAAAAAAAAAATAAAAAAAAATGATGAAAGACATGCAGAAAAGGAACAGAGAGTTAAGAGGCTCACACAAGGTGAGGAAAGGAGAGCCTGGCCAAACAGGGAGGGTGGATCTTGGCAGGGACCGTGAAGTGATGCGTGGGAGGTGGTTGGACAAGGCCTACACCAGGGACCACATGGCATAGCGGCTTGCGGATAACAGAGTAGGGAGGGGGTGGGGTGTGGGGAGCCAGGGTGCAGACTGGTTAATGGGAGCAGGCCAGGGCACTGAATGGAGGTTAATAGAGTGGCATTTTAAACCCTTTTGCCAGAATTTCAGCAATCAGCATGGGGTACCCAGAGCTGCAGGTGAGCTACATGAGCTGCATTGAATGACTGAAAGGTGCTTGAAAGGAAGATGTGGTCTGGCCTGAGAGGTTTAGAATGGACACAGTGAACACAGGTGATTAGCAAGTAGGATAGGATTCAGTTGCAGTATGTTGGGTGTTTCTGATAATAGTTGACAATGTTTACTTCAGGCTCTGCTACCACTATGGCAGACTGGGTAATTAGCAATGCAATAGGTTTCCAAGGCATCAGGAAGAGCAAGTCAGCATCCCCATTTGGTATAAGTATGGGGCCATGGTTATACCAGGCAGAAGAACATATTTTCGCTGGGGGAACAGCTGTTCCATGGGGGGAAAGGGCACAAAAGGTGTGTGCCCGGGCTAAAAGGGGCTTGGGGGCATACTTGGAAAGCTGTGGGGGGCCAGGAGGGGGGGCCTGGGGACTGCATCAGATATGGCCTGGGGCACCCAGGACCAGTGGGGAGGGGTGGGAGCAGGAGCTACCACAAAAAAGAGTCAAAATGGCAGTGAGTAGGCACGTACCAGTGGGGGGCACAAAACCCAGTAAGTGGGGATGAAGCCCTCATTTAGCCATTATGTGTTTGCAGCAGGGAAGATGGCACCAAAGAAAGCCCAGGTCTCCAGCATGAAGTTAATGGAGGAAAGTCTCCAGTTGATGGAGAAGATGACTGAACTCATCGAGACTGCTCGCCAGAAGGATGAAGAAGAAGAGGTGATGAGGAAGAGGAAGGAGTGGGAGGGGCAGGCAGGCAGGGGCAAAGGAGGAAAGAGGCCTCACCGAGTGGTTCCTGTCCCAGTGCCCCCCCCAGTGGAGCCAGCAACATCAGGACAAGGTCACATAGGGGGTAAGGGTAATGCAGATTTGGGGAATGAAGGAGATTTACAGGAATATCTGGAGGGCCTGCTGGGCGATATGGGGTATAAGGGTGTGGAGAAGATGTAAAAGGCATTATGGGAGATAAAAGCAGAGGACAAGATTGGCACGGAGCCTGAGAAGGGCCAGAAAGGGGGAAAGAAGCTGTATGAAGGGCCATCAGGTTTTACTCTGGGGGACCACGTCCCTTCTTCTATTAAGAAGAAGAAGATCTGGAAGGGGGAAAACGTGGACATCTTTGGTTTGGTAGATGAGGACACTGTTAAGAAGTAAAACAGAAGGAGTTGGTGGAGAAGTCAGAGATAGCGGTGGCATTGGTGGGGGTGGGACATAAGGCAGAGGAAGCCAAGTACAAAGGGAAAAACAGATATGTGGCAGGTGGGTTTTTGATATATAGCACATTGGTGCTGGTGAAGCAACCAGAGTTGGCGATTCCCCTGTTGATGTACGTGGCCATCATTAGAGATGCATATAAGGCAAAATTAGGGTATGGTAGGTTAAAATATGATGAGGCATTCAGGAAGCATATGGAGGTTAAAAGGAACCTCAGATGGGATTGCACCCACTCAGAGTTGTGGGTGCGGACCCTGTCGGGTGTGGCACATGGGCCTGTAGGGGAACAAAACAGAAAGGATGTGCCACCCATGGCAGTTGAGACTTGTTGGGGTTTAACAGGGCTTCCTGCACCTAGGCAAATTGTAAATTCTGGCACGTGTGTTCCTGGTGTGCGGGCTCACATCCTGCAGTGAAGTGCAGGGTGGGAGGGGCAGCTGTACCCTGACAGGAGGGCAGGGCTAGGACCAGCCCTTTTGGGAGGGATGAGGGGGTGAAAGTGGGAGGGGTACAGGAGGCCAAGGGAGGGAAGGGTACAATTCCAACTATGGATGGAACTGAAAGGGGGCCAGGGGAAGAGCATTTTTCCCCCTGGCGCACACACCAATAATCCTGGAGGTGTCAGAGGAGTGGACTTGGGGGTACCTGGATGCTGAGAAGGCCACTTTCCTGCATCAGGGTTTCAGGCATGGGTTCCAGGTAGGCTTCCCAGGTGACACAAAGATCTATGAGGGGGAAGAACCTAGGATCAATAAAGAGGAGAGACGACATAATTCGGAAGAAGGTTTGGAAGAAGTACAGGCAGGGGAGGGTGGAGGGTCCTTTAATCAATCCACCCTGCCCCATGTTCTGGATATCACCATTGGGCCTGGTGCCAAAAAAGAGCCAGGGGAAATTTTGGCTCATCCACCACCTATCGCACCCAGATGGGGCCTTGGTGAACAAAGGTATCCCGGATGATTTATAGGTGGTGTCATACACCTCATTGGATCAGGCGATACTAATAATCCAGGCAGTTCTGGGGGCATGGCTGGCAAAGATGAACATTGAGTTCGCCTTTCGACTGTTGCCAGTGAGACCCAAGGATTGGGATATTTTAGGATTCCTGTTCAACGGGGGCAGTGTACTTTGGCTAAGCTATGCCAATGGGTTGTTCAGTAGCATGTTTGACATTCAAAGCATTCAGCACATGGGTCCAGTGGGCATTCGGGAGGAAATACGGACACAGGTGGGTGGCGCACTATGTAGATGATTTCTTGATCATAGGGAGTGACAGGGAGGAGGCAGAAAAGATGTCAGCAGATTTCAAAGAACTATGTGGGGACATAGCATCCCTTTGGTGAAAGGGAAAACAGAGGGCTCGGCGTGCAAGTTGGAATTTCTGGAAATAAAAATAGATACTGTGCATGAGTATTTCCACCTTCTGGGAGACAAAGAGGCCCATCTCAGGGGGCTACTGGAACAGGTGAGAGGGAGGAAGAAGGTGCTGTTGGTACAAGTTCAACAGCTGCTGGGACACCTTAATTTTGCTTGTACAACCATAAGCCCAGGCAGAGCATTCCCCAGGAGGCTAGCAAGGGCAACAGGGAAGGCAAAGATGCCTTACCACTGGGTGGACATCTCTAAGGAGTTGCATGAGGATGTCCACTCAGTGGACATCTCTAAGGAGTTGCACCAGGATTTGGGGGGTATGGAGTGAGTTCTTGGAGGAGTACAATGGGGTCACATTCTGGCAGGAGGAATGGGCATATAGCACAGACATGGAGCTGTACAAGATGCATCAGGGGCATTGAGGATGGGAGCATATTTCAATGGAGAGTGGATCTCCAAAGCATGGCCAAGAGCAAGGGATGAGGAGGGTTTGTTAAGGGACATCACTTTCTTAGAGATCTTTCCCATCTTCATGGCACTGAAGGTGTAGAGCGACAGGATGAAGGGAAAGTGCATATTGTTCTGGTGTGATAACAAAGGGCTGGTGGAGGTGATTAACAGACAGGGTGAGGTTATGGCCACGGTGGCAAGGTGATGAGACAGTAGGAGTTGTGACACTTGGACAGCTGGTTCTGATCACTGTATCATTTTTTGTAATATAAAAAAAGGGTTATGGACTGTCTCTCTTGAGAAATGCTGAAACAGCATGTGAGATGACACACACACACAGGTTTTAGATACAAGGTGTTACCTGGAAGGCCAGAAGCTAATTACAGACTAACTAAGTTAATTATAGCTGTAGCTGCTAAGAGGGAAAATCATAAACTTTTATAACGCTTAAGGGAAGAAGAGCAGGCTTGTGACGTTTCAGTGCAAAGTCATAAAAGATGCTTTGATGTCCTGGGAAGGGGAAACTGATCATAGATCAAAGAAATGTCATTTGAAAAAAAAATTGAGTTGTGCTGAAGATTACAGAATTTAATACTTTGAAAACACATCCTGTTTTGTATAGATATTTTTTTATATATTTTGACAGGGGGGAACCAGGTGACCTCACACAAAGGGGTTGGCCAAGACAGTTTTTTTAAACAATATTCTGTTTTCCTTCAGAGACACATTTCTAGCTAGACTTTGACAAAGAAGCATCTTTGAGCACATTAAGCAGGTATTTAGAGAGAGAGAGACAAATCTAAGTACTGTAGTAGGAATTGCACTGTTAAAACCTTGTTCTTTTAAAAGATTTGTATGTTCTTGTGATATTGGTTCTGTATTTTATGTTTTACATATTTTTGATCTATTTTAGTAAAACTCTATTTTTAGAGCCTCCTTGGTCTGTCTTTGATTTATTTCCTTTACAAGTGAAGTATATATGGTTACAGCAGACACTGTGCATAAGCTTGAATGGTGATATCAAACTGGAAAAAAGGTAAGCATTTTAATCTGGAGGTCTTTATTTTAGTTTTTAAGGGTTCATTTCTGTACATCTGGTTAGGTGCCTGTAGGCAAAGATATCTTCCCCACCCCCGAAGACAGAATTATCTGACCCTGTTCATTGGGTACGCTAGCAAGACATTCATAGTTTGAATCCCTCCAAGAACTGAGACCAAAGGTTGATCCGAACCCACAAAACAGATGGGAGGGTTACCCTGTTTCTGTTAACTGTTCACAAGACTGTACTCGGAGGTTGGTACTTTGGAAGTAGAGGGCTGACCTGCTGAGTGGGTTTGTGACAGATTGGTTGGCAGTATGTGTGGATAATTTTGATATTACAAGCTTTTATTGTTCAGTGTGTCAGCTTGAGACCATCAGCTCACTTGCAAAGAAAGAAAAAGGCAGTTTTATTTTTTTTAAAAAAGGAAACAGAACTATATCATTTGGTGTACAGTCAAATTCCTACCCGTTTTATTTTTTTTTCTAAAGTGCAAGTCAGAGTAGCCATAGTTAGGCAGGAAGATGGCTTCCAACTATAGCGGGCACATTGTAGACTCTTTAAGGCAATTATGTGGGGACAGAGGAGTCCCGTTTGAGGTGAAAGCCAGCAAGCAGAATCTCATAGATGCCCTGATGGTAGCAGATACCCAGAGCAGCGAGTCACAGACCATGACTGAAAAGGACCAAACCTCGAGTGTGGCAGTGCTAGTGGCCAGTGCTGTGTCCAGATCCAGTGAAGATGACAGCAGGGCCACTGTCAGTGAAAGGCCACAGCAGCAGGGGAAGGTCACCAGTGTCCTGGATCCAGAAGTACTCAGGCAGAAAATTGAGTTGTGCAGGATGGAGCTGGAGTTCGAGGAGAAGAGAGTGCAAGAACTCCATGAGGCAGAGTGAGAATGCTGAGACACAGACTGTGAGGAGCAGGAGCACCTGAGGCAACATGAACTGGAAAAGATACGACTCTGACCAGTGCACCAGAGCAGGTAAGTGGCCTGGGTTTAACTGGGACTGCAGCACTGGGTTATAAATTGAATTCCAAATTAATAGCCAAATTTAAAGAGAGGGAGAACATGGAAAACTTTTTAAATTCTTTTGAAAACGTTTGTATTTAAGCTAAAATTCCTAGAGAGTCCTGGAACTTCCAGCTATCCCCGCTACTTACTGGGAAAGCTTGGGATGCATTGGGTCAAATGGACAATGAGGACGGTGATGATTACAGCAAACTTAATGCTGCACTGTTAAAGAAATTTGAATTAACTGCTGAATCATACAGAGCTAAATTCTGTAAGTTCAGGAGAAGCCCTGATATGAGCTACGAGGAGCTAGCCATGAAACAACACCAATTTTTAAAATGTTGATGGGAAGGAACTGAGGCAAACTCTGTTGATAAAACTGAAAATGTGATTTTATTAGAATAGTTTTATTGGGCATGCCCAGCAGAGCTAAAAACCTGGCTAGAGGACCGAGATCCCAAAACAGTACAAGAGGCTGCTAAACTCTCGGACCACTATGCCAAGAGCAGACCTGCTCTGAGAGTGAATGGGGTGGTGTAGCAGCACAGAAAGGGAAAGTGCACCTTCAGGGCAGTTTAAACTTTCACTGCCTCCACCAAAACCAGTTAGCTCCAGGTTTCAGAGAAAAGATTTCTCTGAGAGAAGAAATGAAAGTTAGTTGTGTAAAGAAACTGGGCATATTGCCAGACAGTGTCCCAAAAAGGTGAGTAATACACAACAGGGTGCTAGAAAGGAAGTGGGTTGTTTGTGTGTCCCTGGAAGCATGCCAGTGAACATGAGGGAACACATGCACACAGACATGGTGAATGGTGTACAGATGCAAGGGTTAAGGGACACAGGGGCATCCTTGACCTTGGTAAAGGGGGATCTGGTACAGCCTGGTCAGCTTATACCCAATAAATACATCACTGTACAGGCCTTTGTGGGTGGGGAGAAAACATTGCCCCTCCCTAGTGTTCTCTTAGACTGGGGTGAAACAGGGGGAACTGTGCAACAGGTGGCTGTATCCAAAACCTTAGCAATGGATGTGATCCTGGGCAACACTCTAAAACAGGGGATGGTATGTGATGGTATGTGCAGTTACCCATAGCCAAGTGGCAAGGGAAAATTGTAGTTCCCTGAACCCCACAGAAGCCATTGTGGAAACCATAGAGAGGCTGGTCCCCCAGCCTGTCTCTCTAGATAAGGAGACTAACGAAAAGGGGGTAGAAATTTCCCCAGTAAGAAGTAACCACACAGCTATGGAGGGTTACTCTGAAGAGGGAGAGGTGACCCATTGTCAGAGGGTTGGGATTGACAGTGATCCCGAGTGCCCTGATGCTAGTGCTAGGGACCCTAGTTTAGCGACTGAAGGGGACCTGTCCCATACCTTGGAAATGTGTGAGGGGTTTGCAGCTGCTCAGAGAAGTGACCCTAGTTTAGAGAAGCTGAGAGCTTGGGCAGACTTGGACGGCGCAGAGGGAGGTGACGGCACACATGAGGTTTATTGGGAAAATGGACTTATATATACTCAGGCTGTGCAGACAGAGGGAGGGATGCTAGGCAGGCAGCTTGTCATTCCCCAGGGGTATCGTGAGCAGTTGCTCAAGATTGCACATGATATTCCCTTGTCTGGTCATCTGGGAATTGTGCGCACTTCACAGCGGTTGGCCTAGAATTTCTATTGGTTTAACTTCACCCAGCAGGTGAAGGAGTATTGCAGGTCTTGTCACCGGTGCCCAGAAATAGGGAAGTCAGGCAAGAAAACCCAAGCTGCCCGATTCCATTGCCCAAAGTGGAGGAGCCATTCCAGAGGGTGGGAATGGATATTGTGGGGCCTTTAAATACACCCAGCTCCTCAGGGAAGAGATTCATCCTGACTGTGGAGGATTATGCCACCCAGTACCTAGAGGCAGTCACCCTATCTTCACTGAGGACAGACAAAGTGGCAGATGCCTTATGTAGGATTTTCTCCCGTGTTGGGTTTTTGCAGGAGGTTATCACCGATCGAGAGGATTCCTTCATGTCAGACCTCATAAAATGTTTATGGGAGAAGTGTGGGGTGGTGCAGAGATGCATGACACTGTATCACCCACAAGCCAATGGGCTTGTGAAAAGATTCAATGGTACCCTAAAGTCAATGCTCCAGGCATTTGCTTAACAGCATGAGAGGGACTGGGAGAAATACCTTCCCCACCTGTTGTCTGCATACAGGGAGGTGCCCCAAGAGTCAACAGGATTTTCCCCCTTTGAACTCTTATATGGACGCCTAGTACGTGGGCCCCTAGACTTGATCCAGGAGGACTGGGAAGGCAAGCATGCCACCCTGGGAACTCCCATTGTGGATTACGTCCTTAGGTTTAGGGAAAGGCTGAAGGAGCTTATGGGGATAGCCCAGAGCAACCTGGCAGCTGCCCAACAGAAACAAAAAGTGTGGTATTACCACAGAGCCAGAGCTCACTCGTACATGGTGGGTCAGGAAGTCATGGTCCTTATTCCCATCAGGAAAGACAAGCTGCAGGCTGAGTGGGCAGGGCCGTACAAAGTGGTTAGGAAGGTAAATGATGTGAACTACGTTGTGGAGTTACCTGACCAAAGACAGGCAGAAAGGGTGTACCATGTCAACATGATGAAGCCATATGCAAATAGGGTTGCCATAGTGTTTGCAGTGTGTAGTCGGGGGGGAGGCAGATGAAGGAGACCCCCTTCTGAACTTGCTGGAAGAAAGTAAGCGGGAGTCCTCTGTGGAGGCAGTAAAATTGTCTCCCCAGCTGACTCCGGACCAGATCCAGAAAGTAAGGGAGATTTTAGCAGACTTTGCCCCATTGTTTAGTGCCAAGCCTGGACTAACCCCCTTAATGACACACGATGTGGAGACAGGGACACAGACGTCCATACGGTGGACAGTATATCGGGTGTCAGAGGCTGTCCAAAAGGACATTAGGAGGGAAGTAGAGGAGATGCTGGATTTAGGGGTAATCCAGAGATCCCACATCCCCTGGGCCTCACCCATAGTCCTTGTGCCTAAGCCAGATGGCTCTACTCTTTTCTGTGTGGACTTTTGTGGACGGAATGCAGTCACGAAGTCAGACGCCCACCCGATGCCCCAGACGGATGAACTCCTGGACAAGTTGGGGGGGCAACCCACCTTACGACGATTGACCTGACAAAGGGTATTGGCAGGTAGAACTGACAGACAGAGCTAGGGAGAGATCAGTCTTCATCACTCTGATAGGCTTATTTGAGTGCAAAGTAATGCCTTTCAGAATGAAGAACACCCCAGCCACTTTCCAAAGATTGGTGAACCAGGTGTTAAATGGTGCTGAGGAGTATGTCGTGGCATACCTGGATGACATTGCCATCTTTAGTACCAGCTGGGAGGAATACCTATCCCAACTTAGGGAAGTGCTGGGTAGGATACAGAGGGCCGGGCTCACTGTCAAAGCTGGGAGTGCCAGGTGGCCATGGGAGAAGGGGCATACCTTGGGCATGTGGTAGGCCAAGGACAGCTCCATCCTAACAAAATAAAGATAGAGGTAATCCAGGTGTGGCCCATATCAGAAATGCAGAAGCAGGTCAGGAGTTTTCTTGGGACAGCAGGGTACTATAGAAAATTTGTATCTAATTACAGTGCCCTGGCTGCACCCCTATCTGACCTGACAAAGAAAAAGCGGCCAAAGAAAATTACCTAGGGCCCAGCCTGTGAGGAAGTCTTTTCCAAACTAAAGGAGGCAATGTGCAGTGCTCCTGTTTTGACAAGTCCTGACTACAGCAAAACCTTTATAGTTCAGACTGATGCCTCAGACATGGGTATTGGGGCAGCACTGAGTCAAACTTTCAGTCAAGGAAGGGATCACCCAATAGCCTACCTGAGTAAAAAGCTACTTCCCAGGGAGCAGGCATATGCATGCCATGGTGGAAAAGGAGTGTCTTGCCATAGTGTGGGCCCTAAAGAAATTAGAGCCATACTTATATGGGCAGCATTTTGTGGTGCAGACTGACCACAACCCCCTGGTTTGGCTGATGCAGATGGGAAAAAACAATGGTAGAGTGCTAAGATGGAGTCTTGCTTTGCAAGGGTATGACATGACAATCTTACATAGGGCTGGAGCCAAAAATCAGAACTCAGATGGGCTGTCTAGAGTCTATGAGGAGTGAACTGATTTGGGAAGCTCATCCCATGCAGGGGGATAGACAATAGTGCAAGTGCTAGACAAGAAGTACAGGAACTCAGGCACTGGCAAATATGAAATACAGAATGAAGATCTTCAATCTGAAGGATAGCGGTGTGAAGACATGACTATCTGTTTAGACACTAGTAGATTCATTTAGAGATACTGAAGTATTTCTAGCAAAATAGCACTGTTGTACAAGTCAAATGTTGTTATGGAAACCCTGATTTCACGTCACAGGGCCAGAAACTGTCATTATGTTGCTGGTTTAAGAATTTCAATTCCAGTGTCAGCAGGAAGAAGTACAGGAACTCCGTTCCTGCTGAAAGAAAGGTACAGGAACCAAGTTCCTGTGCGTTCCTATTCACTTTCATCACTGGGGATAGAGCCCCCAAATTCAGTCTAGGTGGGGGGGAATTGTGACACTTGGACAGCTGGTTCTGATCACTGTATCATTTTTTGTAATATAAAAATGGGTTATGGACTGTCTCTCTTGAGAAATGCTGAAACAGCATGTGAGATCACACACACACACACACACACACACACACACACACACACACACACAGGTTTTAAATACAAGGTGTTACCTGGAAGGCCAGAAGCTAATTACAGACTTTAACTAAGTTAATTGTAGCTGTAGTTGCTAAGAGGGAAAATCATAAACTTTTATAATGCTTTGAGGAAGAAGAGCAGGCTTGTGACATTTTAGTGCAAAGTCATAAAAGATGCTTTGATGTCCTGGGAAGGGTAAACTGATCATAGATCAAAGAAATGTCATTTGAAAAAGAAAATGAGTTGTGCTGAGGATTATAGAATTTAATACTTTGACAACACATCCTGTTTTTGTATAGATTTTTTTATATATATTCTGACAGGGAGGAGCCAGGTGACCTCACACAAAGGGGTTGGCCAAGACAGTTTTTTAAACAATATTCTGTTTTCCTTCAGAGACACACTTCTATCTAGACTCTGACAAAGAAACATCTTTGAGCACTTTAAGCAGGTATTTAGAGAGAGAGACAAATTTAAGTACTGTAGTAGGAATTGCTCTGTTAAAACCTTGTTCTTTTAAAAGATTTGTATGTTCTTGTGATATTAGTTCTGTATTTTATGTTTTACATATTTTTTATCTATTTTTAGAGCCTACTTGGTCTGTCTTTGATTTCTTTCCTTTACTAGTGAAGTATATATGGTTACACCATCACTGTGCATAAGTATGAATGGTGATTCCAAACCTGAAAAAGGTAAGCATTTTAATTTGGAGGTTTTTATTATAGTTTTTAAGGGTTCATTTCTGTACACCTGGTTAGGTGCCCGTAGGCAAAGATGTATGGCCCCCCGAAGAGAGAATTATCTGAGCATGTGCATTAGGTATGCTAGCAAGAGGTTCACAGTTTGAATCCCTCCAAGAACTGAGACCAAAGGTTGATCCGAACCTACAAAACAGACGGGAGGGTTACCCTGTTTCTGTTAACTGTTCACAAGACTGCGCTCGGAGGCTGGTACTTTGGGAGTAGAGGGCTGACCTGTTGAGTGGGTTTGTGACAGGTGTTACTGAGCCTACAACTGAATTTATCATTTAAAGCACAGCACATTGAGGCATTCAGAATTACGTTACTGACAGTCTTTCCTGCTTACAGTTAAACAGGTTTTAGGAGTTGGTTCCACTAGCAGCAGTTCACAGGACCAAGGTTCCAGACCAGCTGTGGGAGATTGGAAACAGCAAGCCAGATGGCTGTACCAGAACTCTTGGTCAAGCAACACACTGAGGGCATATGAAGGGGTGTGGGGGGCTTTTCAGGAGTTACGGGACAGTGACAGTATAGGCAGAGCTGAGCCAGCCACAGAAGATCAGGTAAGACATATATGGTATGGAGCTGGAGGGAAGGGATAGCCTACACCACAATGGGAGTGTAGCTGGCAGGGGTCAGCTGGGTCTACAAAGATAAAGGGTGGACAGACTGATGCTCCTGGGTTGACAAAATGGACAGGGGTGAGGTGGTGACAGGAGAAGGTCCATATCAGGGCAACTCCTGGTGAGGGTACTGGGGGCCTTATGGCATGTATGCACATCAGCAAAGGAGGCAGTGCTGTTCTGGGCAGTTTTCACAGTCATGGCAAAGGGGTCATTCAGGGTCAGTGAGGTCATAGCCAGGAGGAGGTCCGACAGGATAGGGGGCCTTCCGGCGGGGGCAATCAGTTTTGGGCAGGACACAGTGATAGTGCATTTGGGAAGGTCAAAAACCGATCAGTGAGAAACGGGGCGGTGTTGGAGCTGCAGAGGCAGGCAGCAGGGGAGGTGTGTGCCATCAGGGAGTTAGAGGAGTACAGGAGGACCCGGGGAGTGGGTGGAGGGCACTTGGTTTCAGCACGGGGAATAGAGCTCAGTGATGGGTTTCCAGATGGGGGGTGGTCTTGAAGAAGTCAATATGTTTTTTTGGTTAGGACCCAGACGGTTTTGCCCCCACCTCATTCTGGATAGGAGCAGCCTCGGAAGCTGTGGGGAGGAGTGAGAGTGCACTTGTGGTGAAGCAGGTAGGACGGTGGCAGTCCAACTGCTACAAGAAGTATGTGAGATAGTGTGGCTAATGTTATCATGTTTCCCCCTTTTTTTCCCCAACAGGTGGGATGCAGAGGCACATCTGGATTGTGGGGCACTCCTTTATTTATTGGGCCGAGAAGTTTGCAGCGTCCAGGAGTGGGGGACGCAGCTTCAAATGGAATTGGCGCATACAAGAGTGCACTAGAAAGGGCTTTGGGGGTATGTGATGGGCCCTGCTGATGCTGCTGTTGGTGGAACTCAGGGTCCAGTGGAGCAGGTCAGACATGATAATTATACATCTGGAGGGGGAAATGATCTGGGAAAGACCCCATAGTGAACATTGGTGCAGGACATATCGCGGGAGTTAGGAAAGTTGAAAGGAAAGTGGCCTGGGGTGGTGATCTGCTGGTCTGAAATCACCTCCCGGAGGGTGTGGGGGAAGTCAGGGAGATCAGATCAGTGAAGAAAGGAAGAAAACAGCTCAACAGGAAGGTGGCCAGGGTAGTGATTGAGATTGGGGATGCATATCCAACACAGGGACACTTTGTTTGATGTTCCTGAAGTTTACAGGTCAGGTGGGGTTCACCTCTCAGAATTCGGCATGTCTTTGTTGTTAATGCCTTTCGTTGACCTAGTGAGCAGGATGGAGTGGAGGGGTCTCAGGTACTAGCCTGCAAGGGGGGGAGCACCATCTTCCAACAGCAAGCTGGAGATGGATCAGTGGAAGGGGGGGGCAAGGTATGGAGGAAGGGTAGGTAGACAGAAAGGGGAGGCAGGACAGCATGGGCTGGGGCAGTTGGCACCCAGGTGTGGATTTCAGAGGGGAGAGGGGTAAGTAGAGCCTAGGGGTCGGATGTTAATGTCCAGAACTAGGAGGGAGGAGGTCCTGAGAAGTTGGTACCTAGTACTGATGATGGTATGGGAGGTCGGATTTTGGTGTCTGGACCCTGAAGAAAAGAAGCAGAAGATAGATGAGAACCAGGAAAGAAGAACAGAGGATATAAACAATGAACTGTTTAAGAATATATTGGAACTAGAACGGTAAATGACAGCTGTGTATTGGATTTGTAAATATAATTAGTGTAAATAAACTGTTGCCAACGAGCATCAATAAGAGCAGTTGTGGAGAGTTTCATGCTCAGAAGGGATCCAAGGACAAATAGGGTGCCACTAATGGGCAACCTAAATTGTCATGGAGCCCTGATGGAAATGGGGGATGAATGGGAGAAAAGGGGGGGAAGGCGGAGCTTAAGGACACTGAGGGAGGGGCATAGGTGTCATACTACACAGGTGTGGGGACAATGGGTTGATTGGCAGGTGGGAGGGATTTGAGAAGGTGCCTGACGTGAGGGGCAGCCTGCACAGTTCATAAGGAAGTGCTGCCTGTGCACTGACCTCTTTTGCTGGAAAATTTTCCCACCCACCCTCCCTGAAAATGGCAGGGTGGAATGAGGAAAATGGCGAGGTTCAGTGCTAAGGCACGGGCAAAAGGGGTAATGGGAGCAGTCGGGAGGCAGCCAGACAGCAGGCAGGTAGCTGTGGTTGTGTAGCAATGGATGGGGGCTGAGAGAGCCCGGGGATAGCAAGTGCCCATGAAGGGGAAATGGGGAGAGGTGGGGGGAAGAAGGGGGGAGCAAGATATGGAGGAAGGGAGGGTAGACAGAAACGGGTGGGGAGGGCAGAACAGCATAGGCTGAGGGCAGATGGCACCCCGGTGTGGATTTTAGAGGGGAAGGGGTAAGTAGAGCCCAGGGGTTGGATCTTAGTGTCCTGACCTAGGAGGGAGGAGGTCCTGGGAAGTTGGTACCTGGTACTGGTGATGGTATGGAGTGTCAGATTTTGGTGTCCATACTCTGAAGAAAAGAAACAGAAAATAGAGGAGGACCAGGAAAGATGAACTATAAAGAATGAACGGTTTAAGAATATATTGGACTGGAACTATAAGTGCAGTTGTGGAGAGTTTTATTTCCAGAAGGGATCCAAGAACAACAGTGCTTTTAATTGTTCAGCATTGTTTAAGGTGTCTGCATCCAGAGGACTCCTGATGCACAGATACTGTTTCACACTTATCTCTCGATTCACTCATTAAAAGGGAACACTATAGTATAGGACTCCTTTCGGAGCTACTGAAGTGCTCTGTTTACTGAGTGCAGTCATATATCCACACAGAGAGTAAATACATAAAAATATACTTAACTTGTTTGATGTAGCCTGTGATGAAAGTATACGAGGTTTTGGAGAAACCCTTAAAACTTTTACCTATTTTGTTTGTGTTCCTGTATACATCCTTTTAATTCCTGTTTCTTTTGAATGCTATTAAGTGTAGAGAGCAACTTAAAGCATGGAAACATGCTTCAATTTTTTTTATAAAAGGCACTGAAAAATGTTTGCATTGCATAAGGCAAATTCAGAGTGTCATAGGTGTTTTACTTTACACATTGCTCCATCTCTTGGATTTGAGGGTTTTAGCTAAACAGTAGGACCTCTGGGTTGTGGTGACATCTAATATTCGAAATGGCAGCTAGGTTTGTGAAAAGCCTCATGAATTCCAATATACAGTAGGTAGGCAGCTAAGTGGAGGGTATACAAGATACCCCAGGTGGTAATGTTTTGTTTCCTTTCTGACCTAGGCACACGCACTTCCATTTTACTCTATAAGAGGAATAAGTGGAGCTATAGCTTGGCCCAGTGTTAGGTTTGAGGGTTTAAAGTGGGACCATTGACCAGCAGGATCGAAGAGCAGATATGGTCCTTAGACGTCATATTCTTGGATACCACATTGGATGATCATTTTGAGGTAGAGACTGCAGGCTTGCCATTTCTTGTCTGGAATTCAATGGCCACGTACAGTATCTCTCTTGTGCCTTTTATGTGGCCTAATACAGCTTATTTCCAGCCTAGCTGGGCAGATTGGTTACTGATTGTGTACTTGAAATTATGAATGGTTTCCTGACAAATTCACTGAGGGAAAACCAGGTAGACTTTCTAGGGCAATGGCTTCTACATTTGGATGTAATGGGGCTCAAACCTATTTGCCTTTTTTACATACCATAACATTCAGCTTTGAGGTTTGCAGATGGAAGTTCTTAAAACCTGAGCTTTAATGAAAATAAGGAAATGCAATATAAATCTAAGATGAAAATTAGACACAAATTTTGTTGATTGACCTTTCAGGGTCACTGGCATGTTGAATTCAAATTAATCAGAAATTAACTTTTCTTTCTTTTCAGTCTGGGGACACTAATCAATGGTGCATTGGAATGTATTGCTCTCTTTTAAGTTACTGGACATCTTTTACAGTTTAAGATGGTTGTAATTGTTTAAATGATTTTAATTCTGTTAAAAGTTTAGCTAGTATTGTAGGCTTTATGTTGAATAATAAACTTGAATTGATAAAGCCATGTAGGTTGTAATGCTGCCAAATGTTATAATGTTGGTGTAGGCTGCTATATGGACCCCCCCGGCACAATAATTCTTCTGCTGTTCAAATCCGTTACTGCTACTGCCACTATGAGGAAAGTGCATTGTCCATGAAAGCATTAATTCCCGACAGAGGAGGGCTCTCCTAGTGGATTAATGACTGGGTGGGTGCACAAGGCCACAGGCAGAGTGCTTCCAACCACCCGCCGGGCATTAATCCACTAGTAGAGCCCGACTCTGGAGGGGATTAATGCTCTTGTAACACGGCAAGTGGTGGGGAAGTATTGTAACACTCATATGACATGTAGAACGACATGCATATTCTGCCGATCGGCACTTGCTGTGGCGAAAGTATGGTGTGGTTTGCTGACTCTCTAACAGTACAGATGTAAGAATGTGTGCATGCATGTTACAGAGCTCACATACATTTATGTTGTGTCCACAGATTTTTAGGAGATGCTCACATAACATTGCCGTCTGAAACACGCACAGCTTTACCTTTTCTGTTAGATTCAACGCAACGGTTTTAATGCAGTGCCCCTCATTGTTAGCTCGTTGAGATACATCACCGTACTGCATTATGGGACTCATGTATTTTTGCATCTTTACTTCGGATACGATGTGGCAACAGTGTTTTTTTTTCAGCATGTGTTAAACACATTTAATGCTGCCTGTTGTGTTTCAGTAACTGTGGTGGGTGCATACTTTGGAAAACAGACTACTGCTTCTTTTGTTGCATTGACTTACTTCAGCTGTGCCTCTGAGGCACTTCTTCGTGCTACCAACGTCTTTCTCTAACTCCTAAGTGTTGCTGACATTCTTTGCTCATCCCTGGTGGTGGCGCTGCATGTTTCACTGTGCTCGCCCCCGGCATTACCTCTGTTCTGCTTGGTGTGTATTGCTGATCCATGCACTAGCGAGCGGGCTCTACTAGTGGATTAATACCCGCTCACTTTTGATCACCTGATACGTTTGAACAAATCTGCTTTCTGCATTTCATGATGATGTTTTGTGCCATGTTACAACTCAAATTGTACTACTAACTTTGCAGGACAGGGAGTTTTGAATTGAATTTGATTTTTCTTCTGAGTCTGCAATACTGGAATGTACTCCCTCCACTTTTTTTATTAGTACATGGGAAGAGTCATTATCAAAGAAAATGCAGTTAGGATCATTAAACAAAATCTTCTGCTGAGAAACATTCTGAATAATTTCATTCTTCACTCACAGTTTAGAAAGTGGACAGTGCTGGACCTATATTTCTGAGATATCAAGTAGAATCTTCAATTTCAGGCTGCAGCATGCGAATTAATGCAATTCACTCATGCTGCAAGGCAAGTGTCAGCACTCAGTCATGCTGGCTTGTCACATTGAGAGTGAAAGCAGATTGTGATCCAATTAATAATAAGTACATATAATTAGATATTCTTTATATTGAGTGTTTATCAGGCTGCAGCATGAGAGAGAAATCCAGCTTGTCATCAGTTATTTGAGATTGTATCTTGATAGCAAGAGTGTCTCATACTAGATTCCAAACATCAAAAAAAAAGACGAAAGAGATATAGGGCAGGATTCACAAAAGAGATGCACCCAGCACAACCGAGATGCACCGGTGCAAGTCAGAGATGCGCTGAAAGCCAATTCAGAAATAGGGTGAATGCGCTAGCTCAACTGAGATGCCCTGTGCTGAACAACATGCGCCATAGGCCCAATGTAATGACATGCAGTGCAAAAACAGGGGGCCTACCCATGCATACACAGTACAACTCAGTTCACAGTGCAGAACCATGGTGCATCAATGGGGCAACTCCAGCACAAAGCCATGATGCACCATAGAAAGATAAGTGCAAAAGAAGGAGACTTATGTCTAACACACTTGCAGGTTGTGAATGGAATGTCCACAGCAGCACACAGCCAGAGCCAGAGGGGAAGAGGAAGAGGAAACCAGAGTGAGGGAGAGACTCAGCCTGCCAGCCAGCAACAAAGCCAGGCAGCAAACAATGCCGGAGTGCCACATTGACAGCAGAAATGAACCCGGCATCAGTTGCCATAGCTGGTGCCCAAAGGAGGAGGGGGGAGGCAGAGCGCTGGAAGGCACCGTAGCGGCCAGCCCCCACGGCGGTATCGTGCCCGGCTGTCCTTCAATCAGCTCACAGAGGTGGAGACAGTAGGGCAATACTGCCTCAACAGGACCATGCTGAGGCAGCTCAATGAGCTGTGCCATGATGAAATGCAGGCACCTACCGCACAAGGTCATGCCATCTCGGTGGAGACCAAGGTGACAACGGTCATGTGCCTGCTCACCAGGGGAACCTTCCAGGGGCCTATTGGGGCCACCACTGGCATATCACAGGCCTCTACGTCCCACCTTCTCACACAGTTCCTCATTGCACTGCTACTGCAAGCTGTGCAATACATCCCATTCTCCAGCATGCAGACAGAGCCATGCAGGGGGTTCTACAGGGTGGCACACATGCCAGGTGTCATGAGGCCATTGAGCGCACCCATGTGGTGATCCACGCACCACCTGGTGAGGAGGCAATCACATACGTGAACCAGAAGGGGTACCATTCCATGAATTGCCAGGTGGTGTGTGATGCCAGAGGGTGCATCACCAATGTCTGCGCCACACACCCTGGGAGCGGACATGATGCGTTCATATGGCACCAGTCACCACTCTGCATGAGGTTTGAGGCTGGGGACATCCCAAGTGGCCATCTGATAGGTGCATGTGACAGGGCGCCAACAGCATGGGGGGCACCAAGGCCGGGACACATGGGATGGGCCGTGGGCAGTGGGAAGCAGGCGCATGGGCCCTGGGACAACAGGGGTGTGAAAAGGTACAAAGGCAGACACAGGGTGGCATGCAAGCGCTGTGCACCACATGACAGACTGGGGCATGCAGGAGCAGCCGTGGTAGGGATGCAGGTCATCCAGGTATGTGGATGCACGGGCAGGAGAGCAGGACAGGGGCACACACCACAGAGGGCAGGAATGGGGACAAGGCACATGCCACAGTGTAACCCAGTGTACTAATGGACACACGTCTACCCCCACAGGTGACACCGCATACCCACTGAGGCCCTGGCTCCTCACCCCCATCCGATGACCCGGAACAGTGGTGGAAGAATGCTACAATGAGGCACACATTTCGACACGCGCCATCATAGAGCATGTCTTCGGCATGCTGAAGAAGCATTTCCATTGCCTGTGTCGGTCAGGTGGTGTCCTACAGTACAGTCCTGAGAAGGCCTTTGGCATATTCCTAGTCTGTTGTATGCTACACAATATGGCCCATGAAAGTGGGATACCTGTCAAGGCTGGTGAGGGCGATAGTTCTGGGGAGGAGAAGGGGGTGGGGGAAGGGGTGGCACCCCCTGAGGTCCAGTAAGGTGATGCTGGGCAGGAACGTAGGGATCCCAGGCTGGCGGAGAGGGCACAGGAATACTGCATGTGTGTGGTGGAGGAACACTTCGGGCCCCGCAGGTGAGTTTTCAGGCATGTATGTGTGCAGGTGTGAGCACCACGGTGTAGGGACTGCATGACGTGGGAACAGTGGACACCAGACGCCACACAGTGGCACATACACAGGTGCATGCACATGATGGGAGACACACAGACACCAGGCATGCATCAACCTAGTACCACCCAGGCCATGTCATAGATGTCATGGGTCAGTGCGCACTGCGGCCTGCAAACATGCACTGCAGGCAATGTAACACATTCATCATTCCCATGACACATGGCACAACAGCAGTACACAGACACACTGGACAACATGCACAGGTAGCACAGGGTGGTGCCAGGACAGCTGTGAGGCAGGTGACTGCCACACACACTGCCACTTGCACCACTCATAGGGCATCCGGGACGGACAGGCATGCCAACCCACCACCTCAGGCCTGTGGACATGGGCATCACAGGGCAGCCTGCCGACCGCCATGGACATGAGGGCGGCCTCTGCCATGGCTGGTGGTGGTGGGGGTGCCACCACCGGCCAGAAGGGATGTTCCCAGTGATCCCACAGGGGTGCTGCACTAAGAATATTAATGGGTGACTAGTGGAATGGCCATCCAATACCCAACGGTCGAGCCATGGATGGTGGGTGTGGATGCCAGTGGCGATGGAATCAGTAGCAGGAGGTTCACCTGGCTTCACCACTGGGGTGTACAGGACATGCTCCTGAGCATCCAACTGGATGCACGATCTCCACGGCATGATGTGGATGCAGCCACCACCTCTTCAGCTGCTGCAATCTGCTCCAGAGCTGCGGTCATGCCCATCCACATGATGCGTGTCTCTGTCAGCATCTGAGCACGCCACGCAGCCATGGACTCATGCTCCTGGACCATTACAGCCCTGTGGTTCTGGAACTCCACACGGAGGGCATCATGACCCTCCACAGTCACCCACAGCATGTTAAGGTAGGCCTCCATGTCATCGGTGGTTGATGCAGCACGGTGGCATCACTGACGATCAGGGAATGGTTCAGCCTGACCAGGTGAATCCATGGGTGGTGGATGCACCCTGGCAGGCTGCGACATGGGCGGGGCTTGGCAGGGCACTGCCGCTGGATGCCCATGGGTGGTGTTCTCCAGGGCCACAGGAGTGGGTGCGTGCACATAGGCACCCTGCCTGGATGACACCGATGTCACCAGCACTGCACTGGACAGTGGTGCAGAGAGCACAGCACCCACAGCCATGGGTAGCTGTGCTGCGACTGCACCAGAACCCAGCATAGTGGGAACATTGGTGGCACCCAGGGACCCGTGCACAGGAAACCCATGATGTGTGCACTGCTGTCGGCTGTGTCTGTGGCACTGGTGTCGGTAATGCATGTGGCAGTGACAATGCCCTCCTCCTGCATACCACTGTCAAGCACGAGGAGGGGCATCTGCAATATCCACTGCATCATCCAGGTCAGCATCAGACAACCTGGACAGGCTTCCCAACCAAGCGATGTACCTGCTGCTGTCCCGCCATCACTGGTGGAGGGGCCCACAGGGCCCTCCATCACCAGGACCGTGACTGGTGTTGCATGGGACATGGATGATGCAGAAGCGGGGTCATCCACGGTGGCGTCATCGGCCCCATGTGCTGGACCCACATCATCGCCTGTGAGGGCTTCACGATCAGTCATGGCCATGGCTGCACCCTGGAGGTGCGATGGTGCTGTGGAGAGAGGAAGGGAGACTATGGTTAATGCACAGTACACACATGTCACAATGGGGATGCACAACAGAACACAGCCATCCACATGATGCCAGGGCCTCACACCTGTCCACAGCAGAGCCAGAGTGAGACGGCAATATGCAGCCCCTGTCGCGGTCGAGCCTGCCACTGTCCCATTGTGCACATTGTGTAGCAGCAGCCTCACATGCCACATGGGTGCACAGCAGTCACATGCCCTTCGGCGCTGCAGCCTAGCACCCACAGCACCATGGGGCTGGTCATGCCAGGGACGACCGTCCCAGGGACGCTGTGCCTGTGCGTACAGTGACAGTGCTCAGCATGCAGGAACAGGTGTGCCTTCTGTGACACATGGGTGGAGGAGCCTGGCCAGGGCACACACCTACTCACCATGCTGTGACGGGCTGCTTCCCATCTGGAATCCACCACCTGGGACACCATGCATGGCTGTCTTGGACACACTGGTGTCCAGGAGGGCCTCGTTGGGGCTGAGCCATTCCACCATGCTGGGTCCACCCCCTGTCCACTGCAGGGATGCCTGGATGCTGGCCATCTTCTCCTTGGCCCTCTTGTGGCCAGCATTCCAGTGCTTGCGGCACTCTTGGACAATGCGGTTGTACGGTGCCACTGCTTTCACCTGCTGGGCCATCTCCTCCCAGCCTTTTGCATGTGCCGTCTGGCTGCATCCCCTGCCAGTGAGGATGTCCAGGCATAGGTGGCATGCTGCAGTGAGCACCATCTCCTCATCCTTTGTGAAATTGGGGCACTGCCTGCTGGTGGCACCTGCTTCCTCCGACATACTGGCTACTGTGGGGGGAAACATCTAGGTATCAGTCACACCAGTGGGTACAGATGTTCCCGCTCACTTCTTCCTCAGTCTGTTGCCCCCCCATGGTCTGTGATGCCGTTATTCTGGGCTGTGGTCCATGGGTGGCCAGCCTAGCACAGGTGGCCATGCTCCATGGTACATGGTCCACAGTGGATGCTGCACATGCCATGTTTGACACCCAGTCCACGGCTGGGGGAACTGTGCAGCCACCCCGGGGGGGGGCACACTGTGCTGTCTGCCATGGTCATGTCCTGGTACCTCAGCAGTGTGTGTGCCACCACTGTGGTACCACTTCCGTCCTGGGAGACACCCATGTGATGGCTGCAGGGCAGGGGCAATGGACATGTAGCAATGGCCACGGTGCAGCTGGCAGTGGTGTGCGGCATGGCGACTCTGCCATCGTGCCTGCAAGGGCACCGTAGTGTGCCTCAGACTGACCTGTTGCATGTTGCTGTGTCCAGCATACATTGCCAGTGCCACCCAGTCACACATACCTCCACTGTGTCCCTGTGTACAGTGGACGGCTCATCTGTTTACGTTGCATGCTCTCCCTGTTCCACATTGCAATGCCTAGGCCAACTGATGACTATAACATCGCTCAGCAGAACTGTGTCATACATGCTGGGATGTGTACATCCCGGTTCACAAACAGCCATTGTGGACATGACAGGGGACAGTCCATTGGTGCTCTGTGCAACTTCTGTTCTGCCCTGCCACTGTATTTCATGTTATGGCCATGAATTCCACATATTGGTAGTACTGGTTCCGCATCTGGGGTACTGGAGCATTGCCTGGCGTGCATGCTCACAGTCAGTCACCACAAAATGTTATGTTGCCCTATAAATATGGCTGTGTACTCACCCTTAAGGCACTGACTACTCTCAGTGACCTGTTCTCAAGCCTGCTGAATTGGGAGCATTTATGGCTTAGGGCATGCAAATGAGGCCTGAGCCCCTGGTAATGAGATGCTAATCATCTGAGATTCCCATGCATGTTAGATGAGGCTGTTTTGGGTGCATTCTCTGTGAATTGCACAACTGCTCCCAGCTTATCTCACTTTGCACAGAGCATCTGTGTGATGCACCAATGGCCGTATAGTGCATTTCCAGGGCATGCGTGTATCAGTAGGTGCATGTTCCTGTATCAGGGGCATTCTAGACAGCACTTCTGTCATGCATGTGTGGTCACCATGTCCAGTGATGCATCTCCCATGATTTGCCATTCCACTGCTAACCCGATGCGCTGTTGCAGGCCTGCTGGCCATGATGCTGTGTACCCTATTGTGCAGCATGTTCCACTATGCGCTGTCCATGCTGCACTGTGGTTGTACCACCCATGGATCACACACGGTATGCAGTAGCTGTTTGTAGCACATGCCATGCATCACATGGCACCCACACGCTCATCACGTATGCACAACCAGGTCCTGGCCTTGCCACGCTGTTGCAGACTGCATTGTGCATGCATGGGCATGTTGCCTTTGGCCTATCATGCTTCATGCTCAGTGCATGCTGTGCTGCGCATGCCTCAGTGTTTCATGTGGTGCATAACGACCGCTCGACTGCACATTGGCTTTTTGCAACTTGTCACTGTCAGTTCCCATTGTAATATGCCTAGGGCAGGGAGACAGACACCTAGGGCCATGAACTGGTCACAGGTGGAGCTGCTACATTTGGAAGCACTTATTATGTCTGTGGAAAACTGCCTGTTTGGCCAGGATGACCTCCATGAGCCTAGGGCCCAGGTGTGGGCCTCCATTACTATTAGGCTTGTGTGCCATACAGGGATGCCACACACAGGGGAGCAGAGCAGGCATTGTTATGGTGACCTTCAGAGGCAGGACCTGGAGAGGCTGGCACAGCTGGGGTGCCATGCACGCAGGGGTGCACTGCCAAAACCAGCTAGGTGTTGTTCATCTGGCTCCTTTTGTGGCATGTGCTGGGTGTGTGTGTCAAGGCCCTCATGGGGCACCCTCATGGGTCTCACAGCATCCTGCACACACGGCAGTGGCTGCACCTGTCCCATGCTGCCATACCATGTGTGCCATGGGGGAGCACTGGGTGTAGCTGTGTCTGCCTGTGGGCTGCTGGGTGCTTCACGGCTGGTCTCCACTGTCTGCTGCATTGCCACTGGCCGGCAAGGGGGGGGCACTGTGGCACTGCATCCTGCACAGTGGCAGTGGTCGCTCATGGTGCTGTCTGTTGTATTTTGCAGGACCAGATGCCAAGCAGCAGGCCGCGGATGCAGCTAAGGTGCGGATGCAGAGGATCATGGGTGCCAAGCCTGGTGCCCTTCCAGGGGCAGGTGAGCACTGCATTCTGCTATTGCTGCATTTCAGATACTGTAGGGTTACTGGTGGGTGGGGATGTAGTCCATGTTCAGGCCCTCAGTATGTGTTCTTTCTGTCATTGCTATAGGTCTCCAGGATAGCCATGCTGTGGCTGGGGATGGTGCCCCTGCTGACGTGGACCAGAGGATCTGTGTGGCCATCCAGGCAGCCCTACAACCACTGTCCAGGACTGTTCAGTGCCTGTCAGCTGCCCTGCAGGGTGTCCTGCTGTGGCTCCCAGTCTGTGGCTGTGCCCGGGTGGTTCGTGGCAGGGCACGGCAACACTAGTGGCCCCCTGCCTCTTTCCCGGGGCCATCACTTGTACATAGGTTTTGTTCACTGTCCACTGTTACTGTCCCTTTCCTGCCCTCCATCCCATCCCTGCACCTCCCTTTCCCCGTTTGGTATTGTTGTTGTTGTGCTTGTTATTCATATCTGTTGTACAGTTTTCTATGCTCTTAAACTTTTATAAACATGTTTTTCTCAGCACTTGTGTCCATGGGTGTGATTGTTCCAGCTCTGTAGTTGCTTCTCATGCCCTGCTGACCTGCTCCACTTGCTCAGCATATCTCCCCTGTGTGGCTACGGGGCATCTAGCTAGCCCTGGCTCATCTCAGGTTGTGCCAGCACTTCTACAGTTGCACTGTTGTGTTTCACGGTGATTCACAGTGGGGTTGCGCTTGGCACTTCCCACTGTGCATGTCTCTGTGAATGGCTCTGTCTGTGCTTGGTGCATCTGATTTGCACTGGTGCATTTTTGATGTGCCAAGCACGTCCTCTTTGTGAATCCTGCCCATACCATGTTAAATTCCCCTTTTTTGAAATGTGCAGGATCTTCATAATTTTTTGTGTCACTGCCAGGAAACAGCATGCCAGTGAATAATACTGACTCAAGCTGCCAGCTTGTCATTTCTCAATGGCTCCAGTGTTTAGTGAAGGACAGACTAGTTTAACATGTCCAGAAAATAAAATAATTAATAACCACATTATTACACATTCTGTATTTTTTTACCTTTTCACATTGGCTGCTCTTGAGCATCCAACATTTAGTGGCAATGGTAGGGATTTCAGGGGGCTGTCACTTCCGAGCCCATTGCAGTTCACAAAAGCAAGGGCTTGGCAGTCTACACCAATGACCGGGGCTATGGTCCTTACATCAGGCTTGCTTGCTGGGCTGAAACTTTGTGCATTGCAAAGAACCGAGCCACTTCATTTAGAGATGGCTTCAGTCCTTTGATTTGCATGGAGTTGGTCAGCAAACTGCTGAGTGGCTTTCAGTGTCAAAAAACCCTCCCGCTCCCTCCCTCCTTGTGCTGTCTCACCCCCACCCTATTCCCATCCCCCATATAAACAAAAACTCTCCCACTCCTTCCCTGTGTGCGCTGTCCCACCCAAACCCTCCATTCTAATCCCCATATAAAAATAAACCGCCCATTCCCTGCCCTCTGTGTGTTGTTCCACCCCTGATGAACCTGCTCTTGTTTCCAGGAAAGCACAAATCCTCACAGAGTGCAAAGCGTGTATATTGTAGGCTCTATTCTCAAATTTTGGTGCGGGGCATTCAGAAGCCCTGTCTCAATGCTGCAGCTGCCCAAAACACTTTGGTACACGGTGCACCCTATTCTCATAGTTTGTGCGCCTTTGCAACACTACACTCTTTTTATGGCAGCATGTGCCACACATTTGGTGCAAGTCCCATAAAAAGGTTGGCGAAGTTAGACCAGCAAAAGCTGGTCTAACACATAGCACGTGGTGCACAGAGGGCTTGGACTTTGAGAATCCTGATTTCAGCCCTGGGATTGCTGCAGGCCCCATGCACCAAATGTTTGGCACACTCGGGGCTTGCGGCAATCTATATAATTTGAGAAGACAGCCCTGTATATCTAAGCTTGGAAGATGTGGAAGTGGAACACATTTTTGCCTCTTACCACCCACATATTTAGGTGAAAAATGCAGAGAAGTAAATGCCTGTTGGTGCTGGGGACAGAACAACTGGGTCACTTTATGGCAGTGAAAACGCTCTCTCTCTCTCTGTCCACAAGCACTGAAATGTGAACACACACACTCATTAATAGCTGCATGCAGCTGATAACTTTTTATTTTTGGGCACGACCTCACTACACACAGTGATGGTAGATGAACAACTGTCACTCCGAATGCTACTCACTATGCTGGGGTTCCTTCCCCCATCCCTGACCTATCAGCCCTGATTTTGACCCATCCTCACCTGTAGAGGTCTGTGGTGTGGCAGATCCCCAGTGTACACACAGCGTGCACAGCTCTTTTGCACTCCAAGCTCACAGTTCTTTCGATGGTCATACTGTTGCTGGGTTCCATCTTACTGTTGGTCGCTACTTTTTCTATCCCAGTATTTTTTCTCAACTACTTTGACTGGTGAGGCAGCTCCTGCTATTTGAGTCTTGCAGATTCACTCAGGTGAGACTTGTAACTGACACTGTTAATGTAATCATAGCTCGCTCTCCAGCTTGCTGCTGATTGGCTGCCAGGCCCAGCCCATCACCAGGGGGTGTACACCCTTTTATAATTGGCTCATGGGAGCTGAAAAATTCTTTGGATCTTTTGCATGTAATTCTTTATCTCACTGCACTTTTGTCTCAAGGTTTCATTTCCTTTTTATGTTGGATGTGCTTGCGCATCAAGCGTTAAGTGGCAATGATAGGGATTTCATGGGTGTGTCACTGCCGAGCCCATTTCAGTTTACAAAAGCAAGAGATTGGCAATCTACACCAATGACCATGGGCTTCTGGTCCTGACATCACTCTTGCTTGCTGGGCTGAAACTTTGGGTATTTCAAAGGTCTGAGTCGATCCAATCAGAGATGGCTACAGTCCTTTTGCATTAAGTCAGTTGGTAAACAGTTGAGCAGCTTTCAGTGTCGTAACCCTCCCGCCTCCCTCCCTCCTCTATGTGCTGTCCCACCCTGCCCTCTATTCCCATCCCCATATAAACAACCCCCCCGTGCTGTCCCACCCCACTCTCCATTTTTCATTGATTTTATTTTTTTTATTTAACAATCAGAATTATAAACCTTTGAGTCAAAGACTCTTTTGCAAAGGCTCCATGTCAAGATACAGTAGAAAACAAACAATGGCAGGTATATACATTCAATGATAAAGTATTACATCATGATTGTAATTAAATTGCAAAACATACAGGGAGGATCAAAACCAAAAATCTTAGGGTGATAGAGGACCCAGTGTTATTGATAACATAAAAATAGGTTACAGGAGAGAGGGAGGAAGAGTAGAGCCAGAGGTAGTTAGGTACAGTCACAGACTGAGGAGTCAAGGAAAAGCATCCTAAGGTTTGATTTGAAGTGCCTAAGCTTGTGTTAAAGTGATATGGGAACAGGAAGGCTGTTTAGCCAGAGAAAAGCTAGGTAGAGGAAGGACCTTTGACCCAGAGCTGTCCTACAGTGGGGAACTAGGAGGGGGCTGTGGTGGAGCTTCTGGAGGCCCTAACCTAAAGGGAAGGTTGGATGAGGTAGTGTAGTACAGGTGGGGCTTGTCAGCCTAAGAAGGATTTTCTTGGCAAGAAGGCAGGTGTGGTACTTAAGTCTCCCCTCAAAGTTAGCCAGTTAGTGAGCTTGTATAGCTCACAGGTGCGGGTTCATTTGTCACAGCCTGTGATCAGCCAATGGACTTTATTCAGGGTAACTTTGATTTGGTGAAGAGCCATGGGATCAGCAGAGCCATATATGACAATGCCATAATCTATAAGGGAAAGGACAATATGGCTAAGCAGATGGCCTCCAGAGGAAGGTAGTGTTTGTGCCGGTAGAGGATCCCGAGATGGGAGTTAATGCTAGTAGACAAGAGGTGGATATGGGCATGGTAGTTAAGGGAGGTGTCCAGGATAATTCCTAAGCATTTGAAGGTGGACACCTGTTCCAGGGTGGTGTCTTGTGCATTAAGGATGGTCAGCAGAAGATCTCTAAGGGGTCTCTGCCAGTAGGCAAAGATCATAGACCTAGTTTTCTTGTAATTTATGATAAGACAGTGGTCAGAGAACCGTGTTTCAGCTTCTGTGAAGAAGCCTTGGAGGGATAGTTGAAGGGAGTCAGGGTGCAGGTGGCTCCGATAAATCACAGCGTCATCCATACAGAGCAGGAGTTTACCAGAGCAGGAGGTGGGGAAGGAGTTAAGAAAGAGGTTAAAGATGAGAGGCACCAATATGGAGCCTTGAGGTTCCCCAGAGTGGACTGAGAGGCTAGTGGATAAGGTAGAGTTAATCTTAACCTGCCGGGATCTATCGGAGAGGTAGTCCTTAAACCAGAAAATGGTTTCAGAGGAGAGTCCCAGAGAGGGCAAGGAGTCAAGGAGGACAGCATGACTGACAGTGTCAAACACCTTTGTGAGGTCTATGTAAACTGACCCCACAAGGTGGCCATGTTCAAGGGCATTATGGATATAAGAGGAGTATTCTAGGAGGGCAGTGGTAGTATTGTGGCCTGGCTTGAAACTTTGCTGTTCAGGACACAGCAGGTTGTGCTTAGAAAGGTAGTTCATCAATTGGTCAGCAACAATTTTTTCAAGAGCCTTGGAGATGGGGGTGGAGAAGGGAGATGGGACGGTAGTTATTATGGGAGGTACAGTAGCATTTTTTTAGGATGGGGTAATTAAAGCACATTTCCAGAGTGCAGAGAATTGGCTGAGACAAAGGTACATGTTCAGCATTTTGGTAAGGGGAGTAGGCCCTCATCAAGGGTAAGTCAGAGTCTAGGGAGTCACCACTATAGCATGACTTACCAAGGGCTTTGTGGTGGTAACTCACAGCCTCACAGGTAGAGATGATATGGAGACAGAAGAGGGGGATGTTGGGGGGAGGTATATGGGCAGGTGCAGGTGCCATGGTAGTGAAGAAGTTAGGGGGGAGGACACCAATAATGTCAGATAATGTTGCATTTAAGGTGTTTGCTATAGCCAGGGGGGTCTTTGGTGATGGAGCCATCAACAGAGAGTTCATTGTCCTGTGCAGCCAGTATAGTGTTATGCTTGTGCAGCTGTGTTAGTTTGGTTTTGGCCATTCACACTCTCTATTCCAGAGAATAATCACCCTGTATGGATACAAAAGGCAAGGACCCCTCAGAGATGGTCCCACCCCTGAGGTACCATGGGACAATTCCCGTGGCTAAAGGTACCTTAGGAATCCCCCTAAGGAGAGAGTGCTGCCACTGGAGGAGAGAAGGGAGGATGGTGGGGCAAAGAAAAAGTGCTTCACAATGATGCTGAGAGGAACTGCTTATATAGCTCAGGCAGTGGGAGTGGCTGGCTGCTTGGCCTTTGAACTCCAGGCATAGCCTTTCCAATTCAATGTCCTGCACAGCCAGTACAGTGTTATGCTTGTGCAACTGTGTTAGTTTGGTTTTGTCCATTCGCACTCTCTATTCCAGAGGAATTACCAACCTTTAGGGGTACGAGAGGCAAGGACCCTCGGAGATGGTTTCACTACTAGATATGCCACAGGACGATTCCCATGGTTAAAGGTACCTTAGGAATCCCCACCTCCAAAAATGTAGTACAATCATATCCCAAAGAAGGAGATGACACAAAGCTGATGAGCAAACAGTAACTGTGACGTAGGAGCAGTATAACTGTAATGTAGTAGAAGAGAAGAATAGGCAGTTTAATAATGTAAAGAGATGATCAGTTTGATTACGTAATGAAATGCCCAGGCTTGCATAGCATGATACTGATGGTTTGCATTGAGCATGAGGGGGTCCTCTAAGGAGAGAGGGAACGGCAGGACATCCTTCAGCTCCATCCAACAGCAGAACCTACCTAAACAAACCAGGGGACACTAATATGCTAACTAACAGTTACCTGTATGACCTGAGGAAACAGAGGAGAGAAAAAAAAACACTATGAGGAGGAAATTTCTGGGGATCCAAGGCCTAGGTCTCCTTCCCTCCAAGCTTGGGATAGTTTATTTAGTGATGGCTCTGCAGCTGCAATTTGGAAAACCCAATTAAAGGGAGGTGGAAAATATTCCAATTTGGAGGAAGGCTCTCACTCAAACCCTCTAGTGGGAGCACTGTGGAAGGTTGCAAGAAATCTCTGCAACAATACATGCAACCAAGGTGGAGAGGAGAGCCACTGCTGAGACACTCACCTGGCCTACCCACCCTAAACCCAAACCAGGTGAACCGGAGGCAGTCATAGGGAGAATGTGGTGAAGGTGCCTTGCTAGGGAAACCACTAAAGTCAATGGCTAACCATTATAGTGGAACACTGGAGCCAAAGGAGATCGTCATAACCACCCTTCACCGCTAGTCTTAAATTCTACACCAGGAGCTGCTGTCACATAGCAGGCAGCTAAAGCCAAGCCCAGGGTGAGGACATTCCCAGCTATGGGCCAGGTGAGAAGGATCTCACCCCATGTTGGACACCCTCAGATGTGGACTAAATGCAGAGTGAGACCATTGGCTGCAGGAACCCTGCACCAGAATAAAATGACTGGCATGCCCCAGAATTTGATTGAGATCTGAAAAGCTGGTGAGCTGAATGAGCACGGTGTGCTGAGATTGTAATGAGCATTGCGTGATGAGACCTTGCAAGGTTGAATGCAGAATTGAGTGCAGCAGAATCCCTGAGACTGAAGCTGAGGGGATGGCAGTAGGCATGAAGCAATGATTTGCATAAGCAATGAGCAACAATTGTGTACGGAAGCGTGGACCTGCACGTAGGTCAGTAACATAGTAATAAGTGGACCTGCATGTAGGTCAGCATAACATAGTAGCAATGAAACAGCACTGAATAGTGGGGCAAGCCAGCCAGGCATTGCAAAGCCAAATCAAGGTGACAAACTCTGAGAATTTTTGGCAGCGAAGACAGGATTTAAAAGAGAAATAATTAGCCACATGGGCCACAACCCCCCCAAACACCTCCCAGTCCCTGGCATAAGACAGACAAGAAAGTGATGGAAGGGGCAAGAACCACATGCAGATATTAAAGCTAGTTAATAGCCTCAGCAGGAGCTTTAGCTAACCTCAGAGTAGAACAGCAGTGTATAAAGGGAATAACAGGATTGAACTGCATAGCAAGGTTCAGAGCTTGAAGCAGGTGTACAAACATAGAAGCAGCATCTGTATTGAGTACACTGAGTTACAATCTGCAATAAACATAAAATAAAGGAGGCACAATACTCTGAAAGCAGCTGTCACAGGCAGTGCAATGAACTGCAGCAAAGAGGCGCAAGTAGAATGAGTTGAGCATGATTGAGCTGTATAGCCAGGGTTCAGTGTGAGCCAGAATCAGGTGAAAACTGTTAAGTATGCAACATGGAAAGAAGCTATGGCTGAGCTGAACACACAGATAATATTTGTAGTTGCATTGCTGTGTGTGTAACTGAAAGAAGTTCAAGTTGTAAGTAACTGAAAGCAAGTAATATGAGCTCTGGAGTAGCAGTATGCCAGGAGCTTAGAAACAAAGCCCCCCAAAAAACAAAAACAAAGACACACAAACACAGAAAACAAGGAACAAAGATAGAAGAAACATGTGCAGCTGAAGGCAAAATACAAACCAGAAGCAGGAAAAAAGGAAAAAAACAACAACACAGAAATCCAGCAGACAAGCAGGACCAGCAGGTGGGGTAGGCCCCAACCAGCTCAGATGACAAACTGACAGAGCTTTCGGCTGCAAATAAAAAGTGCTTTACAATGAGGCTGAGAGGAACTGCTTATATAGCTCAGGAAGTGGGAGTGGCTGGCTGCTTGGCCATTGAACTCCAGGCATAGCCTTTCTAATTGTGCTGGGGGGGTAGCTGCTTTCCTGCATAGTTCTTTGATATTCTCCCAGAATTTATGCCCAGCAGCCCGGGTAGAAGACAATGTTTGCTGGTTGTAGGTCACCTTGGCTTGGTGTAGGGCCCAGGTACATTTGTTTCTGGCCTTTTGTATCTATGCCTGTCCTGTGGGAGTCAGGAGTCAAGGGCCTTGTGTCAGAAATTGTCCCGAAGCTGCATTTTGGCAAAGAGTTGTTAGGAGTTCCAGGGATTGTTACAGTTTTTAACAACATGTTTGGTTACAGGGGCAAAGGTGTCACGGTGGATGTTGTAAATAGAGATAAAGTGGGAGAGGGCAGCATCAATGGACTAGGCAGTGTATATAGGGGAACCAGTCACAGTTTGCTAGATAGGTTTTGAAATGGGACAGTGGGCCCTTTTTTAGTCTCCTGTTGAAAATGACTTTGGGAGGTGCAAGGGGGCCTTACTGGACCACCAGCAGATTACTGGAGAATGGTCGCTTAGGGTGTCAGGGAGCACCAAGATGTTTGAGAGGTTATTGGGACAATTAGTGAGGATGAGGTCCAGCAGCATCGTGGTGCCCGAGCTGTCATTAAGTCTGGTAGGGGTTTTGACCATTTGGGTGAGGTCTAATGCCACAATAGAGTTCTTGTATGGGGTAGAGGAAGGTGATAGCTAATTGACATTGAAGTTCCCCATGGTGATTACTTCACTGTTGGAGGGGAGTTGCTATATACAGGACATAACTGATGGGAAGGCAAGTCTTTGGTTGTGAGGGGGAATATAGGCTGCCATGACATCTAAGGATTTGCCAGGGCTGCCAAGGAGTACCTTAGCTGCAAGGAATTGGGCACAATGCAAGAGGGAGGGGAAGGGGAGAGGTAGGGCTTGTAGGATATCGTTTATATAGCGGGCACAACCACCTCCTCTTTTGTCTTGCCTGTCAGCCTGAAGGAGTGAGTAAACTACTGATGAGTCTGGGGTGTTTTTGGAGAACCACATTTCAGACAAGGCAAGGATGTCCAGAGAGTGCTGGGCTAGCCACCCTTGGAGCAGTGTGAACTTTTTTTGAAGACTGCATATGTTAAGGGAGGCAAAGCAGAGACCATGCAGTCTAACATTGGGGGATGGAGTACTAGATGGGCAGTCCAGGATTGGGGTGGATGTTACCTGATAGTAGTAGTAGAAGGAGGGTGTGGCGAAGAAGAGAACAGAAAAGAAGCCTTAAGGTGTCTAGATTTAGAAGGGGTAGGGGCAGGAGAAAGGAGAGGTTTTAGAAAGAGTAACAGGGATGGGGAGAGAGTGGATGATTTGAGCTAGGAGGGCAGGTGGAGTAAGGTGGTTGGGGCTAGTGGTGTTACAGCAGGCTGAGAGCTGGATTTGGGGTGTATGGGGGCCAGGCAGGAAGTGCCATATTGCACAAGACTGGGAGGGGACATAAGGCGCTATTGGTAATTGGGGCAGTGTTGCTTTAAGAGAGAAGAGGGGGGCAGAATCCAGATTGTGATGAGTAGGCAACATTGGGAGGGCATGGCTGAGTGCAGGAGTAAATACTATTTGCTAAGAGAATTAGGATGAGAGATGGGCTGGCTATGTAGCGCTGCAGCAGGGTGGCCGACTCTGGTGCAAGAGGTGCAGGGTTCTAAACCCAGCCAGGGATTGTAGAGCAGGGAAGCTCAGAGAGTAAGTTAGACCCTGGTGGTGAGGTCTGATAACCTGCTAATTGGATTATAGGGACTCAGAGACATCAGGGGAGAGGCATGTGACTGGTCGAGTGATCAGTGTTGTCAATAAGAGGAGGGCTGGCCTTGGGTGGGAGGGTGGCTAGGGTGGGTGGGAGTTGGCGAAAAGTGTCAGCGAGTAAACACCCATCTACCAGTGCAAGTAGAAGGAGGGTGAGCCTTTACTTTTAGGGATTCCCTCAGTCTGCTCCTGTGAAGTAATGCCCGCTCCTAGGAGAGGATCTGCTGTTGGGTGAATGGCAGGCGGCTGTGTTTCAATCCCCCATATTAACAAAAACCCTCCTGCTTCCTCCCTCTGTGTGCTGTCCCACCCTCACCCTCCGTTATCATCACCCATATAAAAAAAACCTCCCACTCCCTCCCTCTGTGTGCTGTCCCAACTGCGCCCTCCAGTCCCATCCCCCATATAAACAAAAACCCTCCTGCTTCCTTCCCCTGTGTGCTGTCACACCCCTGATGAACCTTCTCTTGTTTCCAGCTGCATGTCTGTACTAAAATCCCTGGACACAAGAGGAGCTCATTAAGAGTGAACTTTTTGTTGCAGCAGGTGAGGTTATTCTGTTGCTCGGTTCACCACTCAACTGTCATTTGTGGTGAGCCCCTCGGCTCAAGGCTCCTGTTCCTACCTGAGCCCATCAGCGCGCATGGCATGAAGCCAGATATTGCACGCCCATGACAGCGCGCTCCACCCCAGCATCAGCAGGAGCCAGTGCTGACCTACACCTACTGGAATTGAGGAGAGACAGATATAGGAGGAGTACTTTCTAAACAGACCTTTCAGACCTTTGCACAGCAGTTCCTTTTACAGAAAGAAGGAAAGAAAGGAAAATGATAGCTAGTTTTCATAAAACAAGTTTAGATAGTGGATGTAAACTTCTACTCTTAGGCATGTCTGGCCCTTCTTATAATGACAAACAGGAAGTAAGTAACTTAGAAATCTATAAACTTGGCCATGATGACAATCAATCAATCAATCAATCAATCAATCAATCAATGTCTTTATTTAACCAGGCGATCACCGTTGAGCAAGCTCATTTTCGAGGTGGACCTGGGTTTGTTAGCAAGGAACAAGGGACAATATACATGCGATGCAACACACAAGAAAATAGTAATAATACAAATAAAGTGAGATACAATAATACAGTATATACAAAGTATAAGCAGGTAGCATTGACAGTAATATATGTTTGGAACAGAAGATACAGCTAGTTTTGGGTAGGACACAATTTTTCATAAAAGTAAAGAAATATATATATCAGGTGCACCAAACACAAATAAAACCTAATATAAAAAGATATATAGTGATACAGTATGGAGAATTTAGAGTTGGAATCAGGGTCAAAGGAATGTGGAAGGGACAGATATGGGGGTAGAAAAAGGGGAGAGGGAAGAGTCGATTATAGATGTGATCAGTCTTTCAACAGTAGTAATTAGAGTGTGCTTGGACTTATAGGAGTCACTATTTAGGGTAGACAGGCACAGGACTCCTTATTGTGATGTAGATATAGAGATTTAAAAGCTGCTAGGCTGATGGGGTGAGTTAATGTCAAAGTTTTTTGCAGCTTGTTCCACAGTTGAGGGAGCAAAAAGCTGATGGCTGCTCTGCCAATGTGAGATTTTGCTTTGTAAACATAAAGGTAGATATATGAGGTGCTTCTCAGGGCATACTTCCCAGAGTGCACAAAGGTAAACAGACAGAGATATACTGGGGCAGTTTATTTGAGATAGCTTTGTATGTCCAAACCGCAGCATTTGTTTTCCGTCTGCAAGCAAGGGATGACCATCTCACTGCCGTGTACAATGTGCAGTTGTGGGTTGAGTATGGAAGACCCGTGATAAATCTTATGGCTCTGTGGTAAAGTGTATCGAGTTTGGCTAGGGTACCTGCAGGTTCCTGACTATATAGAAAGTCTGCCTAATCCAATAGGGAAAGAAAGGTAGCTTGAACCGGTTTCAGTTTAGCGTCTCTTGTGAGGAGATTATTAATCCTAAAGAACAGACCAAGTCTTTGTCTAAGTTTCTTTGCCAGTTCTTCTAAGTGATCTGTGAAAGTAAGTCTATGGTCTAACCATACCCCCAGGTACTTGAACTTTGGTACATAGTCCAACTGCTCGCCTAGAATGGTAGTGATCTGAGGGAGTGTCCCAGCAATTGCAGGATTTATTGCATTTTGAAGGGGCCAGAGGAACATTGCTTTGTTTTTTTGTTTTTTTGCATTTAAGAGCAGCTTCTGGTTTATAAGCTGATGTTTCAGCAGATTAAATTCATTTTTAAGGGGTTTTGGTATTGTTTTGGTTTTATTGGATCCAGAGTCAGTCCGATGTATGCTACTCCATATCTATCCTGGCCTGTATTGTGTATGGTCAATCCTGTAGCTTCCTTTCTGGGTATGTGGAATGTAAATTCAATACAATATTGAATTTCAAAAAAAAAAAAAATTCATTTTTAACGGCTTTACAGGCCGCTTCAGGTGTGGGGCTACCAGCATAGAGTACCGTATCATCCGTGAATAGGTGTATTTGTGCTTCTTTGATGGGGGCATCTACATTGTTAATATAAATGGTGAAGAGCCAAGGGACTGAGAATGGAACCTTGTGGTACACCCCTCAATAGGGGTTTTGGTGGAGAAACTTCCCCTTCTGCCTTTATTTGTTGAAGTCATCCTGAGAGGTAGTTGGAGAACCATTTAAGGGATAGGGAATCCAAACCAATGTTCTGGAGGGATGACAGAAGCAGTCTATGATCAACGGTATCGAACGCCTTGCTTACGTCCACGAAAACTGCACAAAGTTTTTTTTGTCTAATTCAAGCTGCCAGTCATTTGTCACCTTGGCTAGAGCAGAGATTGTACCGTGCTGTGCTCTAAAACCGGATTGTAATGGGTTGAGCAATTTTTCTTATTCCAGGTACTTCCGAAGCTGGGAGTTCACTATTTTCTCCAGCATCTTTGACAGGATTGGAAGTAGGGAGATTGGCCTGTAGTTTTTGAGGTCACTAGGATCTCCTGACTTAAACAAAGGGACCACAAGTGCATTTTTCCAAATGGGCAGCAGGTCACCCTGGGATAAGGATAAGCTGAAGAGAAGAGTAATTGGGACTACGAGGACACGGTAGCCAGCCTTTAAGAAATACGGGTCAATGAGATCGGCCCCAGCACTTTTACTATTGTCCTGCTGAAGGAGAAGATCTTCGACTTCTTTCAGAGAGGTAGGCTGCAGAGAAAAGTATGGACTGGGGATGGGTTTTTCTTGTGTATCCAACCTAAGTTGTTGGCAGAGGATATTCGAGGTAGAAGAGTCAAAGGCTAGCCCTGCAGTGGCAAAATGATTATTTATAGCATCGAGGATAGACAGTCTGTCGGAGGTGACAGTATTGTTTATCAGTAATTTAGTAGGTAGGGAATTTACATTGGTGTGACCTTTAATGTCTTTGATAGCCTTCCAGAATTTGGAGGCATTTCTTGAGCAGCTCTCCAGCTGAGAGCAGTAGAAATTAGCTTTGGCTTCTCTGACCATTTTGGTGCAGAGATTCCTCGCCCTCCAGAAAGAATTCCAGTCATTTATTAAATTAATTTTCCTAGCAGTTCTCCAGAGTACATCCCTAATCCACAAAGCATCTTTCGGGTCTTCTGTAAACCACCGACAGGATTTATTTCTGGCACGAACTTTTACTATAGGAGCATACTTGTTGGGAGCCCCTAGCACAATTTCTGAGAAAATGTCATAAGCCGTAGTCAGAAACTTGGCTAGATAGAAGTCCTGTCATCACATGGAGTCTCTTAGGTCTGATATATACCCATGGAGATCAAAGTTGAGTATGCACCTTTTAAAGGAGAATTTTGGTTCAGTTGTGGATTTAAGACAAAAAAGTGTCACAATGGAAACTGTCAATTGTCTGTTATTGCTGCTTTGTATAATTAGGTTTGTAGAAACTGTGACTTGTATATGTTTTGAAAAGTTTTATTAAAACTACTGTATTTAATCACACCACAGGCAAACAATTATCAATCAGTATTGTCTGCAGCTGGGAGGCAGAAAGTTTAGACTACGTGAGAAAACATATCACTGTGGCTTTGCAAATGTAAGTAGAGACTGTCAACAATAAATAGACATGGGTAGGGTTATAATAGGATCTATACAGTGGGTAGTTTTCAGTGGCATTTGAATGATACAAGTGAAACTGGTACTTACATATTTTTGTATATTTATGTATATGTGACTATTTTTTATGTTGGTTGTGCTTGTGCACCCAACGTTTAGTGGCAATGATAGTATCTTCAAAATTTGGGGTCAGAATTGCAAAAAATCAAATTAACAAGCAGCCGACATTCGTTATTGACAAATGCTTCTTGTCTCTGTCATGATGCAACATGGGATAGAATGACAGCCTATTACGTATAGATAGCAGCTGCATGATTTTAACAATCATCTAATTAACATAATAAAACCATAATTTATTTGACACTCATTACACATGAGTTAGCTATGACACAGTAAGCCAGAATCAGTTCACAACATACAATTAAAAAAAATAACATCTAGCAGCCCAGTGGTTCTGAGGGTTGAGGCACTGGACACCACACCTTGTGCCACACCAGTGACCTGTGTTTGGGAATGAGCACGGGCCACTGGAGGTTGGCAGGGGAGGAGAAGGATTGAGCATCCCAGGGACAGCTCTCCTTCTCTGGGGGGGGTTCCAGTAGTTGGCGAATGCCTGGCCCTTAGTTGAGGCTGGGGGGGCAGCACTGCCGACGCTGACAAGGTGGGTGTGAGGACAGGGCAGTTGCCTTGAGGACCGTGCATGGGAGCGTGCGTGTTGCCTCCATAAGCGTAATTGCATGCCCCACCCCTTAAGGGAAGAAAAAGTGGAAAATGTGTGGTCGAGCGGCTTGATGGCCATCCCAGGATGCGCTCAGCTCTGGTGGTGTCACCCCCAGTGGACTGGATCCAGACTTCATGGTGAGTAAGGGGAGCTCGCCGCCACGTCATCATAGGGGGGTAAACTATGGGGGTATGACTAGGGGTGAGTGACTTAATGGGAGCCGGGGTGCACCAGGATGGTGGCTAGATGTGGGCCAACCCACAGGAGGGCAAAAAGTATAAACAAAAAGAAAAAAAACATCATCTAGAACTGATATTTGTATGTCAACAGACAGTTTGTATGCAACTATATACCAATCTCTATTCTCCTCCCTCTCTCCAAAAGTGCTGGAGAGAATGACTGCTGACCAACTGAAAGAATACCTTGGTAAGTATAACCTGCTATGTCAAGAACACCACAGAATTTGCAAGGGCCACAGCACGACTACAGCACTGCTAGAGCTTACCTCCTACATCCACAATGCCCTGGACCAAGGGGATCTCATTGACGCCACCTTCATCGACCTTACTAAGGTGTTTGACACCATCAACCATTTACTACTGCTTCAACAACTATCTCTAATAGGCCTATCTCCAGACACAATTCTTTGGTTTCAAAGCTACCTCAGTGACTGAACACAGCAGGTAAAAATTGCGAATCCCTCTCAACACCCCTCTTGGTCCGATCAGGAGTCCCACAAGGATCCATCCCGGGTCCTATGCTTTTCAGCATTTTCCTTAACAGCCTCCCTTCATCTTGCTCAGAAAAAATCCCATTCTATGCTGACGATGCTGTCATCTTCACCTCCCACTCTGACCCCTCCTTTCTCCAGTTGCCACTACAAGAAAACTTCACTGATGTAGAGGCATGGTTTAAATCCCACAAGTTTATTCTTAACTTCAGCAAAACCAAATCAATGCTGTTTCATGGTACCCACAGCAAACATAAAAACAGAGACCTCTCTATCTCAAACAGCACAAGGGCCACCCTTGGACAAGTACATCTATTGAAATATTTTAGGGTGATTCTTGACCCAACACTTGGATACTCTGAACATATCAACTATATAGCAAAAACTGTGAATACCCGCATAGGCCTGCTCTATAGACATAAGAACTGCCTCATGGATGAAGCCCTAAGCACTGCCATTCACAGTTCAGTAATCTCTATAATAGACTATAGGCTTGTGATCTACGGGTCTGCCACTGACACAACCCTCCGATGCATCGTCACAGCACTAAACAAGGCAAACATCTGCAAACTGCCTTACACACACCTGCAAGATCTACAAACACGCAAACTGGCTCCAACTATCTGTCAGAATTAAATATCAAACCTGCATCCTAGCAAAAAAGCAAACACTGGACCTACTACCCCCTGGATCACAGGTACTGCTGAGACCATGTAGCGGCCCACGACAAACCAGGAATTCAAACAACCTCTCCTTCACTGTTCCCCTTTGAAGGACTTCCCAAAGCCAACAATCCTTCTTTTTCAGAACCTCCTTCTGGTTCAACACCCTGCCAGCAGAAGTTACCAGCTAAGCAACCCTGGGTGCCTTTAAGCTCAGCCAGCGTCTATACCTCATCTCCTGTTACTCCTGTGACTGCTACACCTAAATGGTTTATCCCCCTGCCCCCATACCCCACCCTTCCCTCCCTCCCTACTCCTGCCCTCCTCCTGTACTCCCTCCGCACACCTCCTCGCTGCCCCTGCCCCTGACACCACCCCACTCCTTCTCTTTCTCCCTCTTTACACCAGCCTCTGGCCTCGCCTCCCTCTGTCAGATGGCTACCTATACAAATCTATATTGTTTAATTTGTTATAGAAGTGATTTGCACAATTGTGATATTTTGGTAATTGACAAAGCCCTCCGGCTGCTATGTTTATTTTTCATTTGCACAATACTACTGCCTGTCCTAATGTTTCAAGTAACTTAACATGGAACCTTTGTAAAAGAGCCCCTGGCTCAAAACTTCTTGTTTTTTTTCAAGTTCTTGTTTTTTTTTCTAAGTTCTTTTTTTTTTTTTCTGATGCAATTTTCCTTACCAGTGTAACCCCCTACCTCCAGGGCTCATCTGGAATCGAGCAGTACTCTGCTCAGCATGCCTTCCTGGTAAATCTCTTAAATAAATAAATAAAATGTGTATCTGATTCCCTTAAATAAATAAATAAATAATTACAGTATACATGTGATGTGCCCGTTTCCTGTTTTACCATATAAATCACTGAACCCCAGTGCTGTCCATATGAAGAAATAGTCAATGCATCAGTCAACATGAAACAACAGTTTTAGAAGCTATACTCCTGCAATAACACATTAGACTAGAAAGTATTTTTCTGATGAAGCTTTAACATTACATTTCATATCATAGCAGATTCTGCTACGATATGAAATGTAATCTTCAGATAATGCAAAGCAAAACTACTGTATGGATGCATTTCACCTTATTTGAAATAGCTTTGTGACACTACAACAGATAATCAGGGTTCAGGAACAACTTTGGTTGCTCGGAGTCAGCCAGAGGAGGCAGAATTGAGAATCCCAAGGGCAGCTCTTCTTCCTCTTGGAGAGGCAATGGAGTCCTGTCCCACTAATAGACTGCCGCTTGCATGTTCAGCCCTGGATCTATACAAAAGGTTTGCAAGCTCAACCCCTCTATTTACAATACAATTTAGTAAAATTAGAGGAATGACTCCTGGTGTGTGAACGAACAGAAACATATGGTTAAGGAACTAGGGCAGTACCCCCCCCCCAATTTGCTGCATCAAAGCCTGCACTTTTATTTTAAATTAACTCCAATGTTCTTACTTTTCATACTTTTACAATACAATTTAGTAAGCTTGCAAACCTTTTGTACTCGGCTCTGTTAAGGCAAGTTAAAATGTTATGCTTTTTACCTGACCGATGGAGGTGGTCACTTTGCCGAAGTGGTCAGGCTTAATCATGATTCAGCTGGATGATGAGAACCAAGAGCCCCTCCAAAAAGTATGAAAAGTAAGAACATTGGAGTTAATTTGAAAAAAGTGCAGGCTTTGATGCAGCAAAATGGAGGGGGGAGTAGTTCCCTGGTACCTTAACCACACAGCCCTGGATCTGCACAACATTTTGGTCACTGAGCTGTGTCCAAAGTGCAGTTATCCAATCTCTTTGGGAAATTAAAATTAGACCAAAAATATACAATAATAATATGAAATCAGAAATCATATTACAATAAAAATGGGATTCATGATGCTGGTACATCAATCTAGTACAGCTGACAAATGCTACTGCAACTTTATCACACTTTTTTAATTTAATGATTTTACTTACTCTGATCAGATGTCATTATGTAACTGAAAAGCTGGCAGTAGGAGAGAATATCATTCACAGTTTCACTATAGTCTTAATAATACTGAAGTGTAGCCTGTCAGTGACTAGTCAAGGGAAGCAGGTAGATAAGACAAAATGAACATTTGAGGGGATTTAATTAGCTGGAGGGTTTGTGGAACCACACTCCTATAGGATACTCTGTGCAGGTATGGAGGATGTCCTATTTGCAGATGATCTGTGGTTCTCCACTCTGAGCTGGCTGTTGCATAATCTGTAGATGGGGACGGTACACAGAGTCTCCATGGAGCAGAACTGAGCTGCAAGCAGGCATTGATTGAGGGCAGCCTGGGGTCCTTCATGATCAGAGCACATGACACCAACTGGGCTGACACTTGATTGGTGTAATTGGAGGTGTCTGTGCTCTGTCTTTCTGGACACAGAAAATGTGTTGGCAGTCAGTGAAGCAAGCATTTCTGACCGGGAGGGACTTTGCTGATTACATTGCTATTATTTTCATGGCCGTTTTGGTGCAATATTCTGTGGCTGTGCATTTTGTGCGAGTGAAAAAATAAATAAAAAATAAATTACAGCTTGTTTTTTGTTTTGTGGCTTGCCAGAGTACCACAGGACAGGTCAGGACAGCACACTACAAGGGACGAGTGGGCTGGGCTGGGGTGCTAGGGACAAGAAGAACAGCAGAAAAAAAGGAAAAACTATCTCAGTGGTGGAGAGGGATCACAGTTAGCCTTAGAGAACTCATAAGGGTGGCAGCCTCAGGCAAACTCAGACCCAGGAAGATGGTAGTACCAGTAAAAAAGTAAAAGAAGAAACTACATTTTGGAGGGTGCTGGGAGCCGCAAGAATAGCCAGAAAAGACAGCAGCAAAGGAAGGACACTGGTGGGAGACTGAAACAAAAATGATCTCAGGGGGAGGAGGAGGCATCTTAGCCTGCCTGCCTCAGAGGAGATGGTGCTGCTGAGGGAGAGCAGAAGCAGCAAACAAAGTGGAGGAAGCCCAGGAAGGATTAAACAAGACATAGAAGGCAGCTAATGCTGAGCTGGTGGGTGGGGTACTGCTAAACACTCTGGCCCCCTATTCAATAATCCTATTAAATGAAAAAGGGGATCTGTTTGGGTTAAAGGTGGTGCTGGGAAGAAAACAGAAGGAGCAAAGTGGGGGAAGCCCGCTAGAAGGCACCTGAGCTGGTGGAGTAATGCTGCTAACCCCCCCTTTAAAAAAAAAGGGGTATCTGTTTGGGTAAAAGGTGGTGCTGGAAAGAGAACAGAAGGTGGAAGAAGACACTAGAAGGACGCTGGTGGGGTACTGCTGAAGAACGGAACCCTCCTTCTCATAAATCCCCATCCTGATATTAATTTAAAACAAACAAGCACTTGTCAATGCTGAACGTTTGCTTGCTGGAATTGGCACTGGTAGTGCAGGAGTTACAGAGATGCATAATAGGAATGGCGGTGAAGTATTGAAGTAACACCAACCTCCACCCCCACCCTGCAGAGACTGACAGGTGTTGGGGAAGTGCCATTGAGTAGTCGGCCATAACACTCACAGCAATCCATCTCACCCCACGCTGCAGACACCGAGAGTTGTCACAGTGTGCCTTCAGGCCTTTGACCCTTACACTCAGCCCATTTGAAAAGGAAATAAGCAGAGCTGGGTGCAGTATAAGATAATGGAGTGAATGTTACAAACATAGAGACATAGAAGTTGATGGCAGATAAGGACTGTAAGGCCCATCCAGTGTGCCCATTTCTTTTTCTACCTTATAAATGTGCCATTTGCCTTTTCTCTGTCAATGGCCTATCTATTCATACTCATCTGTATTGCTCCCTTATGCCTATTATCCCATGCCTATTTGAAGCCCTGCACTGTATTCATATCCACCACTTCCTGAGGTAGGCCGTTCCATGCATCCACTACCCTTTCTGTGAAGAAGAACTTCCTCACATTACCCCTTAATCGGACTTCCTCTAATCTCATGCTGTGTCCTCTTGTCCTGCTATTTTTCTTATATTGAAACATGTTAGACTCTTTCACCTTGTTAATGCCCTTAAAGTGTTTGAATGTTTCAATCATATCACCTCTCTCCCTCCTTTGCTCTAGGGTATACATATTGAGCTCAGGTAATCTGTCCTCATATGTTTTCTGATGCAGTCCCTGCACCATTTTGGTGTCCCTCCTCTGGACTGCCTCAATTTGGTTAATGTCCTTGTGAAGGTGTGGCCTCCAGTACTGCATGCAGTACTCCAGATGGGGCCTAACCAGTGTCTTGTAAAGAGGGATTATTAACTCCCTCTTCCGACTTGTGATACCCTTACTAATACACCCCAACATCCCTCTAGTCTTACCTACTGCTTTAGTGGTCTGCTTGGATGATTTCAGGTCATCAGTGGTGATGACACCCAAGTCTCTTTCTTCCCTTGTGACTGCCAGTAACTCCCCTCCCAGCTTATAGGTGGCTTCAGGGTTTCTTTTCCCTATGTGCATGATCTTGCACTTCTTTGCGTTAAACCCCAGTTGCCACTCTTCTGACCATTTTGCTAGTTTATCCAGTTATCTTCTCATTCTGCCCACCCCAAATGAATCATCTACTCTGTTACAGATCTTGGTGTCATCTGCAAACAGACAAATCATACCCTCCAGTCCATCTGCAATGTCACTGATGAAGATATTGAAGAGGGCTGGCCCCAGGACTGATCCCTGAGGTACCCCACTTGTGACTTGTATCTCTTCTGATTGTATACCATTTACCACCACTCTCTGTTTTCTGACCATCAACCAGTTTGCCACTCAGTTGACCAACATCTGACCCACCCCGAGCCTACCCAGCTTATTAATCAATCTTCTATGTGGAACAGTATCGAATGCTTTGCTGAAGTCAAGGTAGGCAACATCAACTGCTCCCCCTTGGTCCACCACTCTGGTTACCCAGTCAAAGAAATCTATGAGATTAGTTTGACAGGACCTTCGTTTTGTAAACCCATGCTGTCTTGGATCCTGTGCTCCTATGGATTCCAGGTGTTGCACTATCCTTTCCTTAAAGAGTGTCTCCATAATCTTGCCCACTACTGAGGTAAGACTGACTGGTCTGTAGTTTCCTACCTCTTCCCTGCTACCACTCTTGTGGAGTGGGATCACATGCGCCCTTCCTCAGTCTTCTGGGACCTCTCCGGTGCTCAGAGACTCAGTAAACAGTTCTGATAATGGCTCTGCTAGTTCCACCCTTAGCTCCTTTAGTACCATGGGATGTATGCCATCAAGTCCCATTGCCTTGCCCACCCTGAGTTTATAGTGCTCTTGTAGGACCCTTTCTTTTGTGAAGAGACTAGTGCACACCTTCCTTCCCCCTGTGTCCATGGTGCTGAGCTGTGGGCCCTGCCCTGCCTTCTCTTCAGTAAATACTGAGCAGAAGTTTCTATTTAGGATATATACTTTTACATGGTCCTCCTCCTCACACGCCCCTTATCCCCTTTGATCTTAGCAATACCCCCTCTGGACTTTCTCCTTTCACTAATGTATCTATAGAAAGTCTTATCACCTTCTTTTACTGTTCATGCTAGTGTTTCCTCAGCTTGGGCCTTTGCCTGCCTTACTGCCTTCACTGCTTCCCTTAGAGAAGTTTGGCATGCCTCCCTAGCTTCATCCTGCTGCGTTCCCTTATATTTCCTGAAGGCCAGCCTTTTGGCTCTGACCTTTTCTGCTACTGTGTTTGAGAACCAAAGTGGTTTCCTTCTTCTTTTGCATTTCTTTTTCTTACTAACATAATGGGATGTTGCTTCAAGTATTGCATCTTTAGTGTGTATCCACTTTGCCTGTACCCCCTCACCTGTATTTCTTTTTGCCAGGGCTAGCTTAATTCTGTTGGCCATCTTATCAAAGTCAGCTCCTCTGAAGTCCCATATTTTTGCCTTGAAATGGGATGTTATAGTTCTAGTGGCCAAATTGAACCATACCATGTGATGGTCACTGGCACCCAGGTGACCTTCTACCTGGAGATCTGTGCTCCTTTCCCCATTAGTCAGTACTAGATTTAGGATAGCCCTGTCTCTTGTGGGTTGTTGTACCAGTTGTTTGAGGCCCTTCCCCTGCAGGGAATCCACCATGTATCTAGTTCTGGCAGATGTCCCTGCTAGTATTGACCAAACTGTTTCTGGCATGTTGAAGTCTCCCATTATCAGATCCTCCCCTTTAGCTGTCATGTTTTGTATATTTTCTAACAGTAACACATCTATGTCCTCCCCCTGGTCTGGAGGCCTGTACACAACCCTGATTCATATGGCTATCCCATTTCCTGTTTCCAGGGTGACCCACAATTTTTCTGGCTCCTTATGTGTATTCTGAATTTCTGTAGCTTTGATACTTTCATTGACATAAAGGGCCACTCCACCTCCCCCCCCCTTTTTGCACCTGTGTCTCTTCTAAACAGTACATAGCCAGGTACTGTGTCTTACTAATGTGGCTACTATGTCCAGTTTAGCCTCTGTCATTGTTGCCTGCAGGTCTGGGATCTTGTTTCCCAGACTGCGAGCATTTGTGTACATGATTTTCCATTGGTCAGATTTTGATGTGTTAGTTGCTGGACGAGGTCCAGCGTTTCCTCTGTGCGTCATATGGGGAGCCAGACCTTTTTCTTTACCTGGCGATGCAAATGAACTACAAACATGCTGAACTCCTGTTTGACCACTAGCTGAGGGGGGAAGGGGTGTTCTTCCCATTCAACGTATGGGGTGCTGCACCCCTCTCCCCATTTGCTAGTTTAAATATTCTGCAAAGATGTCAAACGTCTGCCCCAATGCACTGACTCCCTGCTTAGCCAGATGCAGTCCATCAAATTTAAAGAACTTTCACTCCCAAAACTGTTGCCAGTTCCCTACAGATTTGTGTCCTTTTTCCTGGCACCAGCCCTTGAGCCACATGTTTAGCTCCCCTATCTGCCCTTCTCTAAACTTCCATCCATCTGTCCCCCTCTCCCAGACTGGCAGGATCTCAGAGAAGGAGATGCTGGATGAAATGGATGATAGTTTGTCACACAGCCTGATCAGGTGTTTCTTGGTCTCCACAACTGACTTGCTGGTGAGATCGTTAGTCCTTATGTGTACCAGGGCGTCAATGTTTTCTCCTGCTTTCTGAACAATTTTAGTAATGTGGTCAGTGTATCTCCATACTGATGTACCTGGGAGATATCTGATCATTACCCTTGGACTGAGATATGTGTCAACTCTCCAAATCATGGAGTCTCCTATGATCAGAAGTTTTTTGGATTTCCTTTTTGCTTTTTTTGTTTTGGTTCCTGATTTGGGTGAGTTTTGTTGTGCTAGCTCCTGTGCTGCAGTGTCCTGCTCTGCAGTGCCATCTGTCCCTCTGTTTGATTTCTGAGATAGAGGCAGATACATGTTTGTAGTTTTTATATAGTTTGTGGAGGTGATATGTTGGAAAGCACCGAGTGATGGGGCACCCAATTTCCCCCTCCTAACCACCTGCCAACCCCCCAGACCAACTACCCTGTGTGGTTGAGGTGCTTCTGTTGCATGTTGGGGAAATGGCTGGTTCTTATAATATATGTCCTATTGAATATGCAATTTGAGGTGTGCAACCTCTGCCCATACTGCCTGGAGCTTAGCCCTTAGATCTCCAATGGCCCAGCATGTAGGACAATGTCCTAAATCCTGTAAAACTGACCTTCTGAAAAGTGTTCCGCAGTACCTGCAGTTAATGATATCAATTCCGGATAAGTTGCTGGGTTTATAACCTGGTCAGAGTAATTAGAAGGAAGAAAATGAAAACAAAAGTTTGATTTTGTGTTTTGGTTGTTGTATAACTTGTTAAATTACTAATGGCCTTTTAAATGAGGTCACTGTGTGGATACCCCTCTGATTTGCTCCTTCCTGCTTTGCTACAGAAAATGTCACAACTGTGCTACCCTATAAAAGGAGCGTAGTGTGGGGTGGTTAGGGATGGGGGTGGGTGGCTGGACCCTTCCTCTGCCTGAAAAGAAGAACCACAGATGAAAGAATCAAAAAGGTAAGAGTGGAAACAATCAGCCAGCAACAAATGCAGTAGCCCTGAAAGCTTATCCTAATGATAGATAAAACTGTCAAACCTGTAAAGCACTACCTGTAATAATTTCACAGAAGATATACCCTGTAAGAAACACTTTGCTACAGAGAAAAAAAAGCAGTAACAGAAGATATATCTTGCAAAAGACAATTTGAATCGGAAGATTACAGCAGTAATCTGTAAGCACACCCTGTAATAATGCAGCAGAAGGTATGCCCAGCAACAACAATTTGAATCAGAGAAAAATAAAGCAATAAAAGTTAGCAACAAACAGTAACAATCCCTGTGAGTACAAAAATTAAAATAACAACACACAGTAAATATGCCTAGCCCAAAGAAGCCTTAATCCTTATCCTTGCTCTGGTAAGGTTCTTTGCTCTGTTCTTTCAAGCAACCTAGAAGAAAAGAGCTCAGGTGAAGCTAGGTGCCTTGGCCAGCAAACCTAGTCTTAGGCCTAGTCCGAAGACCCCAAGGCACACCTCGATGGCTGTCAGTGGCTGCAGGGTAGGGGTGGAATGGATTGAGCATTATGACCAACGACCTTAAGTCACACTCCCAATGGCTGTCGGTGTGTACAGGGTTGGCGTTACGGGTTGGAAACCCTAACCTCCTGGGCGTGTGTTTCTAGTTTTTGCTCCAAATTTTCAACATGAGCTTTTTGGGAGGTCACCTCATGAACAGTGACAGTATGATTTTGTTACTCAATGCCAAAAGGTGATTTTGCACAGCGAGTGTGCCATTTGGCTCCAAAGGTGCGAAAACACATTTCGGGCAGGATGTGAAAAATGACAGGTGTACTGTTGATGAGGAGGTGTGAAGAAATGGCAATGTTGAAAATCTGGAGTTAAAATATGAAGAAGTGGTGAAGTTACGAATGTCCATAGAAACTGTGCAATGAATGCTCATAACGCAGTCATTTTCTGAAATGATTCACCCAATCACACATCACTAGACATGCCACCACAACAATAGCTACATCATCACAAACAGTTGTCAGACTAACAAACTGGCTTTTGGTTACAATATTGTATTGTGACAAGCCTCTGTACCACATCAAGGTAGCCAGTCCCACAGAAGTCCAGTGGCATCACCCCAAAATTCTGCTACAAAATGAATGGCTCAGACTCAGATGGACTGACTGGACTTTTGTGCAGGCAGCAAGGTTCTGGCTGGTTGACAGCAAAGCTATCAGATGACCAGTGCTCTGCTCAAGGCTCCCCTTGGCCCTTGTTAGATAGTAGCACCAGAGCTCAGCAAAGCGCTACAATCTTTCCTCTTTCCCAACTGAATTGACTCCAATGATCTATCCCCCTGCCCGTCTTGGGCTGGTGGGCCTGGCTGGCAAAGCTATCCGTCTGTCGGCTCCTCCTCAACTCGCTCCTCCAGGCAGTCCGTAACTGGCAGTGACTGTGGGATGTAGCCAGCAATTTCAGATGTACTGTATACACCAAGTTGACACACTGATACCCCTCGTTGTCTGTACCCTACTACCACACCCACACAACACATGCATAATTTACACTGTAGCATATGGTATAAATTGGACATATACCGTGAATATGACATTTAAAGATGTAACACACATGGTCCCATTCCTATACAGCAAGAAGGCCTTTCAATAACCTTTCAATAACCAGTGTCAGACAAACAAAGTGGCTTTTAGTTACAATGTTTCATTGTGATAAGCCTCTGTACCATATCAAGTAGCCAGTCCCACACAGGACCATTCACACAGACATAGACTATGCTGGCCACAAGTGTCAGACTAAGACTTGCTTTTAGTTACAATGTTGCATTGTGACAAAGCCTCTGTACCACATCAAGGTAGCCAATAACAGAAGTCTATTCACCTAGACACGCCCACCCCAGACACACACCCAAAACACCCAACACCCAACACTGACACCCATCCACCCAACACCTAACACCCACACACCAGACACACCCCCACACAACACCCATCCACCAAACACACACCAACACAACACCCAACACTCACCCACTACACACACACAGCCACACAGCACCCAACACCCACCCACTAGACACACACTGACACAACCAACACCCACCCAACACCCCCCCACACACACCCATCCCCCCACACACCACACACACTCCACACAACTGTAACTCCCTGCTGTTTTACATCCACACAGAGTCCCTCCTAGATCCACACCCACCCAGGTGTCATACACATTTTAACTTATTTGGAGGTGACAGAAAAAAAATCAAGTTCACCACAGGTCATGGGGGGGTGGCATTTAAAACTAAAGCTAAGCTACTGGTCAAAACATCAAAATAAAGAAAATTTATTGTTTTTACCTAAATGGTCTGAAGCTCACAGCAGGTCAGGGGCAGCATTTTTATTACTAAAGGTAGTGCCAGTGGTGGTAACAAACAAGAAGAAGCTAAGCTACTGCAGCTAGTCAGTGTGCAATAACAGTACCTGATACCTTGAAGGATTCAGTGGTGGAAACAATCAGAACTCAGAAGCTGCTGCACTTATTTCTAGTGGCTGAGCAAGACAGTAGGACTTTTTTTCTCCATTGTTCACTGCTCTAAGTCTTGATGCAATGACAACCAAATGTGGTGGGCTAGCTGAGCCGAGTGACTGAAATGGAGAACGTCGGGACAGCGTGCACTTCATTTCCACACACATACTCTGACTTGGTGTAGAAGAAAAAGCAAACACTATGAGCTCAATTATTTTTCTTTACAGAGAGCGAGTCTCAGCTCCTTCTCAACTGACCACAGATGCTGGTAAGCTCATTGCCTCCTCCGCTGAGGCTCAGTCAGTCCACTAGCTGGTCCCATTCCCGATTGCATCAAATTCACAGCCACGCTGCTCTCTTCTGCTGCGCCCTGCAGTGGGCTTCTCTCTTTTTCAATACACTGTAAAGACTTTGCACTGAGGGGTGTAGTCAGGAATTTCAGATTTGCACACCAAGTGGACTCACTGCTACCCTTCCCGTCAATGCCCTGTTTGTGCCCTCTCACCCAACAAGTGCCATTTTCTCTTGTGTATACCAGCACACTACTAGCCAAATCTTCATCCACAGTTGTCGGACTAACAGACTGGCTTTTAGTTACACTGTTGTATTGTGACAAGCCACTGTACAACATTAAGCCAAGATTCCAGTCCCTCAGAGGTCCATTCATACACCACCAGCCATGCCACCACACCACTAACCTGGCTCTTAGTGACAATGTTGCATTGTGACAAGCCTCTGTATCACATCAAGGTAGCCAGTCTCACTGAGGTCCATTCACACACCACCAGCAGTGCTGCCACACCACTAGCCACACCACCAACCTGGTTTTTAGTTACAATGTTGCATTGTGACAAGCTTGTGTACCACATCAAGGTAGCCAGTCCAACAGAGGTCCATTCACACACCACTTTGTCAACAACACAAAATTACATTTTTATCCCTATGTTTTCCAGCTGGGAGTGTAGTTGGTACTGGTAGAAGGTACACAAGGGATAACCCGATATTTGAGGATAACACCATATTTCTTTGACAGAAAGGTTCTTTATTAAGAAATCACTCACAGCAAGTACTATCAAATGTGTAGGCACCTCTTTTCATTGCCAATAAAATCCCTGTCAGTGAGGTTCCTTACTTCATTGAACATATCCTAAAACATCAGACACACAGTATGTTAGCCAGGTAATGACTACTACACCATGCTTTTGCACTAAAAAACAGCTGGTCTGCCGCTACTCTGAGGCAGACAAAACAAGGTACCTACTTGTACCATAGCAAACTTATTGGCTAATGAAAATAGTTGCCTATACATTGGTCTTAACTGACTGAACTTCTTAATAAAGAACCTTTCTAACAATGAAATATGGGGTTGTCAACATTTTATCTTCTACCATGCTTCCTCCCAGTTGGACAACATAGCCTGCATATTCTTCAACAACAGTGCACAGTTATAGACAGATACTGTACCTACCCATGAAAGACAAGTTGAAATGGTGGTGCTTAAACAGCAAACACTAAAAACGTCCAAGAACAAATCAAGCACCCAACATGCTAGGTAGCAAATGCACAAAAGCACCAAAACCAACCAAGCACCAAAACCAAAAAGTTCTAATTCTGTACTTACTGTAGGTACTTGTGATGTGACCCTCTACCCCAGGATGCATCATGGTAGCATGTCAGAGTTTGGTCTATATTATTGCTTATTTGGGGGGCTCTGCCCTCCACTCTCCCGCTGTAGTTTCTGTACTATAGTATTGCTACAGTAACGCAATAAGGTTCAGAGTTGTTCACTAAATATTGCTTATTTGGGGTCTCTGCCCCCCCCCCCACACTCCCTCATGTAGTATTGCTCAATAAATATTGATGATTGTGCTGTACATTTGCTTCTGCAGAAAATTATTATGGGGGTGTGGTGGGCGGAGCCCCCCAAAAAAGTAGTAATATTTACTGAAATCTGCTGGACGGCAAAACTAAGAAGCGTAATTATCAGCATCTCTTTACTGAACAACTCTGAAAGTAACTTAAATAAAGTGTCCAACACTCCTTGCTGTATTAGCCTCGTAGAACTGCACTATGTGTTATGCATGCTGCCGTAAATCTTGTAGCAGCTGCAACAAGTCTGGGATTTATAGTAACGCCCACTTAGTACTGTACATTTGGACCCCCCTCCCCCCCAAAAAAATGAAACATGGCAGGGCAAATCAATATATGCACCACCACTGGCAGAGAGAATCAGCACTTCAGCTGGGTGAGCATTGAGCAGAGTGAATTTTCGATTTGCTGCTCATTTTTTATCCCTCTGCAGTACTGCATGTTAGGAGGTTTAACATAAATAATAAGTAAAGATTAATGTAAGGTTGCAGGAAAGGATTCCACTAACAAGAATGCACAATGGTTCTATAAAACCTGGGTATAGCTAGCATTAACAGATAATAATTAACTCTTGCAAAGGTCAGCAGCAACATGTATTAAATCGCCATATAGCATAGTAGAAAACAATTCTGTCTTCAGTTCTGTTTGACAACCTTTCCTGCAAACTTGCATGAATCATATTTCTTCACTTATGTGCATTAATGCAGCACTGCAGGAAGATTAAAACTATGCAGCAAGCATGTTAATTAACCATGTAGCAGAGTGGGCTCAGCAAGACATCTTTCCATCCTAACCCTTTAGTTTAGTATATTAGCACATAATCTCTTACCTTTCAGGAAAGTTCACTTCATATAATAGTTTCCCCACCCACTGAGACACAACACTTGTTTCACACTGAAATTCACAGGCTCACAGCTACCTACAGCAGTGTAAATATACTTCTGCAGCTGCAGGTGCTATGCTGCTACTAGCTAGCCTGTGAAGGACTGCTCTGGACTAAGTACTACTACTAGTACAATACCGACCTCCGTCCACTAGCACTCCACTGACTAAAATAACAACAGTTACACTTCACTACAGGACTAGAACTGGAACTTAAGGAGCAAATTGTGAGCTGAGACTGATCAGAGATCTCCTCTAGTAGTCTTACCTACAAGTTTCTGCTGTGAGAGGTCCTATATTGTCTTGGGGGGAAGGGGGAGCATGGTCTTCAGGCAGCCCAGACTCAATACCGCAATGAGAGTAGATGCACGTAGTGCATCAGCATGACTCCTCTGTGTCTCTCTCTCTCTCTCTCTTGCTCTTCGGCTACGGATCAGTCAGGCAAGGGCTGGGGCCAGCTAAGCTGTTGACTCTTGCCACCCGTGAGCTGAGCATGCAGGGTTGGGGCGCTGCTGGTAAAGCTCTGTCCGTATGGTACTCCATTCGGATCTTAGTTTAGATGGTGACCAACACTTGTGCAGCTCCTTCTCGGTGCTCAGTTTTCTTAGTGGGACAGTCACGAGTGAGGGTCCTGGCTGCTGCTTGAACTGCTTCTCAGCAGCGGCACTCCCTCTACAGCTGCGGCTCCAGTCAGACCTGTTGAGTGTCTTGACAATACTCCTCTCTGACTCAAGGGTTTCATGCGCAATAGCTCCTGGTCTTCTGAACAGGAACAACAAAGTGGAACTGGTAATCTGTTTCAGGGGCTTTTAAACATGCCACCCTTATAGCCTCACCTCCTGACGTACTCAGTGGATCTGATTGAGAAAGGCTGCTACATGCATCACAGCCCATTGGCGTTCACATCACAAACATCTAAATTTACCAACTGGCACCCCCTCCCCCCCAGGAAGTGAAAGGAGGACTATCCAAGGTCAGAAGTGTTTCATAGGTGTCACAGGTTTCAGAGCTTTTAAGACATAGTCCATATGCTCATCTTATTCTTAAGAATATCCCCTTATTCCATTTTTTATTAAGTAACTATCCAGTTTACTCTTAAAAACTTCCATATCACACTATCAACTATTTCTGCTGGTAGTCTGTTCCAGATTCTTGGTGCTCTAACTGTTAGCCAGTACTTTCTTTTATTTGATTTAAATCTCTCCATTTTTATCTGTAATGTGTGTGCCCTGGTGTTATGATTATGAACCATAACATCTAGGGCAAGCTGATCCCTTAATACTGGGTCATTCAGTGCCCTATATATCACACACATGTCTCCTCTCAATCTTCTAAACTCCAATGAGTATAATCTCAATGACACTAGTCTTTGATCATAATCCATCCCCTGTACCTCCTTTATTCTGTGGGTGGCTCGTCTCTGTACCCTCTCTATCGATGCTATGTCCCCTACCTTATATGGTGACCACAACTGTGAACAGTATTCCAAATGGGGCCGTACCAAGGATGTATACAGTGGCAACAGCACACCCTTTTCTCTACTCTTTATATGTTTGTTGATACACTATTGAATACTACCAGCTTTTTTAAAAATTTGATTATAATGGGGTGTAAAGTTTAATTTATTACCAATCCTTATCCCCAGGTCGCTTTCCTCAGAGGTCTCTTTAAGATCTCTACCTCCCATTTTATAATTGTGCATTATATTGTTCTTACCCAAATACATCACTCCGCACTTATCCACATTATACAACAAACCGTGACTGTCTGCCCAAATTTCTAATTCGCTTAGGGCTGTCTGTAATAAGTCCGCATCTTTATTCGTATTAACCAACCTTCCTATTCTGGTATCATCTGCAAATTTTGAACACCTGATATCTGGGGTGGCTCTCATTGTTCCTATATAGGCATTGAACAGACAGAGACCTAACACGGATCCCTGTGGGACTCCACTAGTCACCCATTGCCAATTACAGAGTTGTCCTTTTATACATACTCTCTGTGACCTATCCATCAACCAAGATTTTATCCAACAAACAACACTTTGTTTGACTCCCATATTTACTAGGGTTTCCAGTATTTTAACGTGAGGTACCTTGTTGAATGCATTGGCAAAGTCCAGAAATACCACATCCACTGCATCACCCCTGTCCAATGTCTGATTTACTTTACCATAAAACTCCAACAAGTTGGTCTGACGTGACCTTCCCTTAACAAATCCATGTTGTATATTGTCAACCATCCCTGTTCTATATTGGTATGCTAAAATGAAGTCTTTGATGAATCCCTCTAGCATTTTTCCAAGAATTGAGGTCAGGCTCACAGGCCTATAATTTTTAACTTCTTGTTTAGAACCTTTTTTGTGGATAGGTATCACATCTGCCTGTCTCCAATCATCTGGGACCTCCCCATCTCTTAGTGATTTCTGAAATATTATAGTTACTGGGCCTGCTAATTGTTCAACCAGATCTTTAAGCACTCTTGGGTGTAACCCATCTGGGCCCTAAGCCTTATTTTGGTCCAGTTTTTGAAGTTGTAATAAGACTTCCTGCCTATCTATAATTATACCCTGGTTATCACTAGGTATTCCACAATTTATCCCCTCTAATGGTTCTCCCTTATTAAAAACAGAAGCAAAATATGTGTTACTTAATTCAGCCATACTAAAATTATCAGTAACTAGTTTCTCTTCAGCATCCATCATAGGGCCCATCTTTTTTGATTCTCCCTTCTTATTATTAATGTACTGATAAAAGAATTTGTAGTTGTCCTTTACCCTTGTAGCCAATGTAACTTCAAACTTGCTCTTTGCTTCCTCAATGCTTTTTTTGGTGGTTTTTAAACACCTTTTGTAATTTGCCTAACTGTTATCATCGCCTTCTACTTTGGCTTTCTTAAAAGCTTTATTTCTTTCCTTTATTTGTTGCTTTATTATTCCTGTCATCTGGGGGGAAGATTATTTTTAACTTGTTTATATTTATTATTCATAGGTACAAACGTGTGGATCAGACCCAACATTTTGTTTTTAAAGGTATTCCACATCATACCTAATGATGCACCCTTAAACTCTGCCGCCCAACTCCAGTTTGACAATTCTCTCTGCATGCCCTTTTTATCTGCCCTATTATAATTATACACTATAGTAGCTCCCCCATTCTGGTTTACTGTCCCAGTGTAATAAAATTTAACCATTAAGTGGTCACTAGAGCCCAGGGAAGTCAGAACTTGGCAGTTGTTTATCTTTTCCCCCATATTACTTAAGACTAGATCAAGAATGTGCTTATCATGAGTGCTTTCCCCTACATACTGTTCCATACTTGCTAAGTTAAATGTGTTTAAGTAATCATTTTCATTTTTAGTTTTTGTAACCAGATTAACCCAATCAATACCAGGTAGATTGAAATCACCCATTAGGACCACATTCTTCCATTCTGATAATTTGTTAACAAAATCTAATATCACGAAGTCCTCCTCTGTTGATATAGACGGATTTCTATAAACTAGTCCCAGTTCAATGTATGTAATGTACGATGGAGAGATTGATACCCAGAGAATTTATTTATCTTCCCATCTAGATGTATCCTTTTCCTCTGATACTATTTCATCCTTCACATAGCTCCCCCCATTAGTGTCCCTATCTTTATTACATAGAGTATATCCTGGTATATTTTTCCCCCATCCATCTTCAGGATTCCACCAAGTTTCAGTTACTCCACAAACATGAATATCCATGTCTTGGAAGGCTAGCTGGAGTTCCTTGATTTTATTATTTAAGCTTCTTGCATTAACTAAGAGAAAGTTTAATTTAGGTATACTATGCTTGTAAGTTTTCTGAGCCTTTATCCTGGTTGCTCCACTACTTACCCCTACTATTTTGTCCTTTGCCCCCCTCTCCTTTAGTTTAAATGTACCATATTTTCATCTCTCAATTTTTTTAATTTATAGGAAAAAATCCTTTTTCCTTGTCTATTAAGGTGTAGTCCATCTCTAGCAAACAAATGATGTCCTTGAAAATCTTGCCAATTATTCACGAAAAGCTGATCCTCTCTCTGGCACCAGCATTTTAACCAACCATTTAACCTTTGAATTTCCCTACCAAGTGTAACATTCGCTCTAGGTACTGGTAGGAGCCCTGATATAGTTAAACTACCATTGTTTGCTTTAATCTTTTGCCCAACCTCCTCAAAATCTCTCTGGATATCCAAAATGTTTCTTTTACCCACATCATTTACCCCTAAATGCAGAACTGTCATTGGTCTGATGGTATTTTCCATAAGTCCTGGTAACATTGTTTTTATGTCCCCTATACCTGCCCCTGGTAGAGCACTTACTGTAGTGTGTAAATTTCTATTTTTACTAAGTATGGTATCAGTGTATTTTAACATTGAGTCTCCTATAAGGAGGACATCCTGGTTCTCTAGCAGCTGGGGGGTTGTATCATGATTTATAGTCATGGACCCTTGCTGTTTTTGGGGAATCACAGAAACTGTTTCTTCTTTTGTTATATTAGCATTCAGTATCCCCTCCTGTTCTTCCAATGCCAGTACACTGAACCTATTGGGTGTTAGAATGTTTGAGACCCCCCCGATATTTCTTCTCCCTCTTTTATTACTCGTCTTTTTATTAACCAAGTACCATTTATTTGATTCCTTCTCTTGGTTTTCATTTCCATGGCTCTGGGTATCTGTATTAAATTGATCCTGAGAATTTAACTCAGTCATACTATCCACCACGTTGTCTATATATTGTTCTAGTGAGGATATATCTGCCTGTACTTTTATTCTTTCCTTTAATTGAGCAATCTCAAGTTCCAAACTCTTTATTTTACAACATTTAGAACACATAAATCCCAATTCAACCTCCCCTTCGGCATACATGTTACAACCAGCACATATCTTTATTATGTTTACCTTGTAAATATTCTCTATCCAGGAAAACCTTTTTTATGTCCCACAGTCCCAGCAGACACAGCTGACACTATCTGATGCGTGTCTCCGCGCGTGAAAATGAGCACCCTGCACACGCTCGCCCTGCTCGCTGCAGGGGCGAGTTTTAAGCTCTTGCTGACCTGGAAGTGTGCAAAAACCAAAAGGAATATGTAGACCCACCAGGTGGCTTTTTGCTACCCCCTGCTACTTGGTAAGCACTCCGAGGTGTGTCTGGTGTATGCCTGCCTATGCCCTGTAGTCCTGTTTGGCAGAAAGGCTGGCTCTGCTCTCAGCTCCTGCTACCCTCCCCCCCGCTGATCTGCTGTATGCTGTGGCGTGCCAGGCATATGGGTGGCTATGCCTTGCTATGACGAGGCACTCCCTCATTGTGGTGGTGAATTTCTTTCAAGTTGGTGGCATGCTACTCAACTGCTGTCATAGACAGCATGCTCATTCATTGGTGCCAAAGAGACGAGACCAAAAAAGCAGTGGTGGCATTAGCCACAACATTGCTGCATCTCCACAACCTGCTACTCCAGCAAGCTGCCACAAAATGTTTCTTGTGCATGTGTGCAAGCAAACATAAAAAAGTAATATTAAATGAATGATGAAAATAGAATAGATGTCTCAACCATAGGTCTTCTTCAGGAATTTATTTATAAAGAGAAAAAAGTAAAGTTGGTGGAAAAAGTTTTTTTTTCTCTTTATTTATTTATTATAGTATCAGAATTACAACCCTTTGAACTCATTTACAAAGGCTCATCGTCGTACACAGAGTAGGACAGGGAGGCTAAAAACATACATTGTGTGGGGAGCAGACAGTAGTGTAGGAACAGAAGCATGGCAGAAATATATACAGTTACACATTGTATGGTTAAGAATGGGTGGAAGGTCAATAAAAGTAGGAGAGAAAAAATATGCCCCTTCTTGCAGGAGACAGGGCTATACATGATGGTAGCTAAGCAAGAAGGAGTGGCCATTGGTATACATACACTGGGTACAGTAGTGGTAGTCAGTCAGAGTGTGATGTTGAGATCAGGACCGCAGGTGAGGTTTATAAGTGGTTGTGACTTAGCATTCGTGGGAGCTGTACACTGGTATAAGAACCGGGTGGGTGATGTGGGATTGGGTAGCAGTAGTGGAGCAGTTATTTAAAATTGCAATGATGGGAGCTTAGAAGATGGCTACGCAATGATGACTTGAAAGATCCAATTCTGAGCTCAGATGAGGTATCAGGAGGGAGGGAGAGTGCTAAACCAGGACAGTGCCATGTAGGGAAAGGATTTCTGAGCGAGGGTCGACCTAACCCTGGGGACTACTAGCAGGGCCTTCGTGGAGCTACGAGTGTGGACAGAAGGGGTGGCTGTACTGATTAGTGTAGTCAGTCTGAGGGGGGGGTCATTCCAACACAGATTTGTTGGGTGAGCAGGCAGGTCTGGTACAGTAGTTGCTATTCAAGGGAGAGGATGTTAGACACTGCGTAAAGTGTGCAGGTATGTGTTTTCCTGTCAGCCCCAGTGAGTAGCCAACAGGCCTTGTTGATTGACACCTTGACTTTGCCCAGAGCAGTGTTGTCCGCTGCACCATATATTAGGAGTCTATAGTCCACTAGGGACAGAACAGATGAGTCAATGGTGAGTCTTAGTGCTTCTGGGGGAAGACAGGCTCTGTGCCGATAAAGCAGGCCTATGCGAGAATTTATGGCAAAGCAGAGTGTGTGAATGTGTTTATGGAAGGTGAGAGAGGAATCGAGGATGATACCTAGGTATTTGCATGAGGTAACCTGTTTAATAAGTTGATGGGAGAGGGATTGAATGGACAGTGCAGAGCCCTTGAATTTGTTCTGATTGTGGGTGAACAGCAGCGTTTTTGTTTTTTTCAAATTGATCACTAGCCTGTGGTTGAGGAACCACTGCTCAGTCTGGGCAAAAGTGGATTGTAGCACAAGTTGGAGTTTGGCAGAGTCAGGGTGGGATGTGAAGAGGACCGTATCATCTGCGTAAAGCAAAATGTTTTCTGATGAGACATTGGGTACCATGTTTAGGTATAAGCTAAAGAGTATTGGCCCCAGGATGGAGTCTTGGGGAACCTTGGAGTGGACCTGACGTGGGCTAGAGAGGATATTATTTATTTTTATGCACTGGGTACGGGTAGCGAGGTAATTTGCAACCCATTTTACAGGGCCTGAGGTGAAACCAAACTGAGTGAGGGTGTTTATAAGAAGAGGGTGGCAGACCGTGTCAAAGGCTTTTGACAAATCAATGAAGACTGCCCCAGCAGGATGCCCTTTGTTCAAGGCAGAGTGAATGAAAGTGGAGAACTCAATGAGGGCAGTTGTGGTACTGAAGCCATGGAGAAATCCGAGTTGTTCCCTGGAGAGTAGGTTATACTTAGTAACATAGTCTGTTATTTGGTCAGCCTCAATCTTTTCTAGGGCTTTGGAAAGGGAGGGGAGGATGGAGATTGGCCTGTAGTTGCCTGGGGTCATTTTATCACCGCATTTGTGTATAGGGGTGATGATAGCTCTTTTCCATGCTTGTGGGAATTGGCCAAGTTGGAGGGAGAGGTTGAGAAGGTCAGTGAGGGGGGTGAGAACAATGTCTAACGTAGAGTAGAGGAGACAGGGATCGAGTGAGTCACTATTGTGCCTGGAGCCCTTTAGGGATTTGATCAGATAGGGTTTGGCAGCAGATGGGGAGAGGACTTGGAAATAGAAGGGTGGGTAATAGAGAGTGGTGGTAGGGGGATCAGGCGCTGGATCAAAAAAGTTGGTAGGTAGTGTAGAGGAGAGATCCAAGAAGGCATCATTCAGTCCATTAGCAATACTGAGTGTGTCAGTGGTGACGGTGCCATCAATATTGAGCTGGGGGGGGACTGGGTTTTGCTGTTAAGTTCCTTTAGGTTGTCCCAGAATTTGCATGAGGAGCCCCAGGTGGATGCAAGGGTATTCCTGTAGTATGCTGCCTTTGCACTACGGACAGCCCAGGTGCATTTGTTGCACTCAGTTCTATAGGCTTGCCTATTAGCAGGCTTCCTGGACTCGAGGGCTCTGTGCCAAAGATCATCCCTGAGATGCATTTGCTTTATGAGAGCGGGGGTGATCCAGGGAGAGTTGTGATTCCTTCGCATGGTTTTGTAGATGGATGCATAAGCATCACAGGCCCTGTTAAAGTGGTATATAAAGTAGTGTAGGGCAGCATCAATATCGGGGGCCAGTTTTACTGGGGACCAATCACAGCTGGCAAGGTACCAATGGAGTAAGGCAAGGTTACCCACGGACATGTGCCTTCTGGAGATGAGAACGGGCTTAGGCTTCTCAAGGTTATATGACCAGGAGAAAACAACTGGGCAGTGGTCACTGAGGGCAATTGGTAGTATTATCAAATCAGTGATCTTATAAGACCTGTTTGTGAGTACCATGTCCAGTAGTGTGGCACTACCATTAGTCGGGTGGGGGCGGGTTGGGGCAGAGACAAGTCGGTGAGATTGAATGCAGCAAAGGTATCTTTGGCATTGTTTCCAGTATTGGAGAGGCAGTTAATATTTAGGTCCTGCACAATAATTTGTTCCATCTTACTGGGTTGTTGAGTGATGTAGTCTAGTAGGGGTTGCAGGGCTCAGTTCTGGTGGCGTGGGGGAATATAGGCGTCTGTGATGATGAGGGGGGCTCTTGTGGGGCCCAGGGTGACTTTTAGGGAGATAGCCTGGGCACCATGCTCCAGCAGAGGTTTTTCAAGGAACTCTATGGTTGAAACACTGATTCTAATTCTATGTCCCTTTTTTAAGCATGCATTTGGTATTACCTTTTTGTTTGTTTTTTTGTTCCAATAATCAATGTGCTGAACCTTCACATGTCGGTAAAGAACAGGGCATGAGACAATGTCTCTTAATGTGACATCGGCCTCCGTGTTTCTCTTGTGAAGATACAGTACATTAACTGTATTCGTTTGCATTTCAAAATATAATAAAATATAAGTATAAAAAAATAGGGGTAGAAGCTGTGTCCCCGCCACTCTAAACGAGATGTTGTGGGTTACATAGGGTAATTAAAACTGTAATGAAAAAAGAAGCCTTTATAAATTGCCTGAAATGGTGTTGCCCATCTCTTCCACCATTCCTTTTACTGATACAGTGAGCAAAGGCGCCAAAGTACCTCTCCAACACAGATTTCTTTTAGAGTAGTAACACACTATCACCAAGATACTGCACTGTATTGGGGGGGCTAAGAACATATTCAGCTAAGAGAATTACTGCTTTTCACTTTTAATGTGGTATTAGCCACTGATCACCCAGCCTGTCCCACTCTAATAGTACTGGGGAGTCGGGGACTGGGAAAGCCATCATACCTGTGTGAAAACATTTACTAAACTACTAAAGGATAAGCTCTTTTATTTTTGTCATCATTATAATTATTTTTTCCCATTTTTCACTGTTTGTCCCCCTTGCCCCACACCCAGATGATCATGGGGGCATGTGCAACCTTCCTTCAGCCAAGAGGGTGGGCCCATGGCTGCCATCATAGCAGGTATTGAGGCCACTCCATGACTGGTGGTAGCAGGGTTGCACAAACTCTCTGCAGGCTGCATCCTCCCTCCCTGAGAGCAGACAGCCTCACCGCTGCAATGCGCTTGGCCTCTAGCTTGGGCTTCCAGGGCTCATCCACAGACCCTAGCCCTACCCAGTGGTGGTGCAGGCATTCTTTTTTTTTTTTTTTGTCTGAATTATTTTTTCCTGTTGATATATTTATTTATTATTGTACAGGGACAGAAAAGTTACTGAGTCATTTTGCACTGACAGATTCAGAACAATTAGATTCAGAGAAACTCCCACTCACTCCCCACCCAGTGCAATCACTGCCATTAAATCATTCCACTGCCTCTTCTTTGCAAAATGAATATCTGCCTTGTTACGCTCCTGAACTATCTCTCTCTCTCTCTCTCTCTCTCTCTCTCGTAAGATGACCATCTCAGCAATATCAACAGGAAACAAACCCTCCATCTTTTTTGAGAAGTTTACTGTAAAAGCACAAAACAAATAACAAAACACCACAACAAAGGGATAGCAGTAGGTGTCTCTTTCACTGGTGACTTAGGAGGGGATTACATTCATTTTTTCTCTGGTGTAACAGGGATTTTCCCTGGGTTATCTCCTCAGTGGACACTGATAAATGTATCTAGATGTCAAATACTCTGGAGGTCCGTCTTGCAGGCAACTGGTCCACACATCAACAGTCTAAATGTCCACAGAATTCTTTTTCCTTTTGTTTATCCATCTCCCACATTTACTCTGTTTTGCTCTACATCCCCACCCCACCCCACCCCACACCACCCCAGTCCTCACTCTAACAATTGGGGATGCCATGTATGCATTATCACATGACAGGGTGTGCGGTAATGCTAAATTACCACGTGCTTCAGGTTGGTTGCCTTCAATCACCTGGTAAGTGCAGTAATTTGTGGCATTATAGTACACCCCGGAGCTTGTTGCTGTGCTTGAAAAAATTGCTTTAGAAGTTGAAAAGTAAAGAAAAAGAAAGTAAAATCCGAATAAATAGTCACGCCACCAGTTTTAACCAATCAGATTGATTGAGCCAAGCCTGTTTATAAGGCTACATCTTTTTGTGGCCTGGCATATAGGATAATTGCTGCCTTGAGAGAAGATGCCATTACTGGAATGTGCATAAGTCTGGTGGCCCCACCCTCCCTCTCACCCCAGGAGCCAAACACCCTTTTGAGGGCACTGGGGACATGTGCCCAGGTTTTGTGGGCACTGGGGTCATATGCTCTGTTTTTTGGGGCATGGGGGTCACTTGTCCCGATTTTATGGGCTTTGGGGTCAAGTGCTCTAGTTTTGTTGGCACTGGGGTTGCGTGTCCTGGTTTTGTGGACACTTGGGTCATGTACTCTGGTCGTTAGGGCATTGGGGTCACATGCTCTGGTTCTGTGAACAGTGGGGTCACATGCTCTTTTTATGGACACTGGGATCACATGCTCTGATTGTGTTGGAACTGATGCCATGTGCCCTGGTTTTGTGGGTACTGGGGTCACGTGCCCTGTATTTTTGGGGGGGACATTGGGGTCACATGCCCTAGGCTTGTGAGCAGTGGGATCACAAGCACTGGTTTTGGCATCTGCCCCTCCTACTCCCTTCACTGATGATCTTGGCCTGCTGCCCCCCTCCAGCTACCACTTGGGATCAGGCAAGCATCAGCCTCTGCACCACCACCCCCCATCCTGGAGGAGTGCAGTCCAGTGGACACTCAAGCATCCTCCCACTGGCTGAACCCAGGTCATCAGCGATGCAAGCAATAGCGCAACTGCTGCACCAGCAGGCTGATTACTTCTTCTTAAAGTACCAGGTTAATATGATGTTACTGGTTGGAGCACCTACAATGGGGGATGGTGGGCTCTATACAGGGCTGGATTTAATGCAACAGTATTTGTTAGTTAGGGAAACATTTCATCATGTAGTTTTTAGTAAAAATTTATTTCTGGCATCCTTAGATGCATAGAACCAGAAATGTCAGCATAAAAGGTCTGCTTGGCCCACTCAGTCTACCCAGGTTATCTAGTCCCTGCCCTGTTTGTCTTTGCAGACCCTATCAGGTTTATGGTGACCCTCTCTATTCCCTGACACTTCCTAATATTGCCCTATGTCTATCTCATGCATGCTAGAAGCCTCCTACTGTTTTCGCCTCCACCACTTACTCTGGCAGTCTATTTCAGGCACTCACTACTCTTTCAGTGAAGTGGTACTTCCTCAAATCCCTCCTAAACGTCCCTCCTTCCAGCTTTATCACATGTTCTCTGGTACTCTTCCTCATTTGAAAGAGATACATGTCCTGCACCCTGTTCACCCCTGTTAAGTACTTGTAAGTCTTTATCTTGGTCCTCCTCAGTCGCCTGTCTTCCAGGGTGTACATGTTGAGATCCCTCAGTCTTTCCTAGTAGTGGTTTTGGTGTAACCCATGCATCATTTTGCTTGCCCTTCTCTGGGTATAGACTGCTCTTCATGCCTTACTTCTCACTAGCCTGCCTCCCTCCTTGCTTTCTTTCCTGCCTGTGCTGTTTCCTGGAGTTCCCCAGAGCCACTAATTCCCTTGTTACCTTCTCCATTACCTGTTTCCTTTACTCCTCTCTTCTTGCCATCCTGAGTTATACCCATCTTGTCCTCCACCTTGTCCCACTCCTGTCTTCCTGTGCTCCTGCCCTAGGGAATCTTCCTCACCTTGGGCCCTTCCTCCTTGTTTCTTAATCATCTGCGGGGGAGACGGTCTTTTCCTCCTTTGGTATTACAGCATGTCCCTCCGGTTAGTTTAAATGCTCATCCAAGTGGCATTTAAACCTACAACTAAAGACTGTGGCCCCTTCCTGGAAAGATACAGGCTGTCTTCCCTATAGAGGCCCATATCCTCCCAGGCCGGTTCCCAGTCCCCAGTGTAGCCAAAGCCCCTCCTCCATGCACCATGCCTTCAACATCTTGTTAATAGCTGTGATGTGGACTGTCTTTTCCTCTTCTTGGCCATATACACATAACACCTCGGCAAATACCACCGTGTGTGTGCTACTTGCTTCAGGCCTCTACCTAGCTCTATGAAATTACCCTGCACTACTGCTACTCTATCCCTTACCAGGTCATTTGTCCCTATTTGAACAATGACATCTAGCTTCCTCCCATCTCCTGCTACCCTATAGATCCTTTGGATCTGTTCTCCATTCCTCCAACCCAAAGCACCAGTGAGGCACTTCATCTCATTCTCCTTTCCTCTTCCCACTACCTCATCTATCCCCATTACAATAGATTCCCCCACCAGAAGCTGCTTTCTCTCCAGCTGGGGCATCTTACTCCCTTCTTGGGGCCTCCCCTTTTGAAGACACCCCCTCCAACACACACACATCCTTATTAAGTACTACTGAAATATTAGCTTCTGTCTCATTAATATAGAGAATACTGGATGGGCAACTGTGCACAACCAGTGTGTTCTGCCACAGAGGGGTTCTGATTTCCTCTGACCTTGAGAGCAAAGCTTGAAAAGTTTGTGGGAATCAGAACCCCGAGGTGACAAACACCACTGGTTATGCATTAGTCACTCATTCTGTATTTTTTTATAGTGTATAGTATTATGGGAAATGTGTGCATTGTGTTTTTTTTCTCTTTCTTAATGAAACTGACTTGTGCAGTCTTTAGAGGTTCTAGAATGCTGTACTACCACAGAAGGGTACAGTCTCATTCCATGACCTTTGAACAGTGGTGTAACAGCATTTTGAAAAGGATGGATTTCTATATAGAACAATGCTCTACTATACACGATTATATCAATTTATCATCAGTAAATTTTCATTTCTCTCTGATGTTTTAAAAACAGCATTTATTACTAATTTTATAATTAATGACTTAAGTCATTAAAGATGGCCGCCACTAGCAATTAAAAAAAAATCCTCTCCCTCAAGGTTACTTTTTGATTTTATAGACTGTATTCATACCATGGATATATTAGGAGGGTGCTGGCACACATTTCTGATGGCAAACAGCACAGCACCACACCACACCAAAATGTGCCATCTGTTAGTAGTGGGTGCAACCAGAGAGAAGTTACGTTTAAAAAGACTTCAAAAGAAACCCCATACTGTATCTCAGTTCAAGAATAAAATACAATGAAAAGAATAAATGAATATATTGATGTGTTTGCCAGAAATACAATGCAGCATTATTGAAAAACCATATGACAACATTTTTTTCCAATCACAAATGCTGCTGCTTTAAAGACCAAAGAGACAGAAAACCAAAAAACTAGACAGCACTGTACAAAAAGTGAACCGGGTGCGAGTGGATATCAGTTGGGAATGCTGCATTGCATCCTTCCCCTTTAATCCTTTTATCTGCAATTCAATTACACTGTTCTCCATTACTTGTAAATTCACCAAGGTCAAGCGTGCTGCACCCACCCCCATCCACACACATTCATGTTAAGTGTTACTGAAATATTAGCCTCTGTCTCGTTATTAATATTATCAAGTTATATTTCACACTCTGCGTGTGATATGACAGATGCTACATGTGGGACAGGGTGCAAAGTGGCCCACAATAAATTAACCACTTTATATCAATAATTTCCGCTTCATTCAGTGACACTCAATGTAGTTCCCAGCTACACAGCTGTGATTCATTCATTCACAGCAGCATGTGTTCCTCCTTGGTTATGATTTGCATTTTCAGATCACGCAGATAACCCCCCACCTACACACACACACACACACACACACACACACACACACACATTCTCTTCTTTCATGAAATAGATAAGTGACTCCAACCAGCTGCAGAATTAAAAAACTAGCATTTGGCAATGCCGAATGTTCGTCATGTGCAATGGCACCATTTGTGTGTGTGGGGGGGGTTACGAGCCAGTGTTGGCAAATTTCAATATGGGTTCATAACTCTATTGTTTTTTTTAATATTTTTGCACCACATTTGCAACATAGCTATCTTATTATGCCACCTCATGAAGAAAGGAAGAGTACAATTTCAACTTCTCTCTGAAAGGTACTTTCACGCAGTGGCTGCGAAATCACCTTTTGTGATGCAAAAAAACATTTTGCCCAGTATCTGGAAAATAACAGCTGTGACATTCATGAGGTACAGTGAAGAGATGGCTATGATGAAAATTTGGGGTCAGAATATTGAAAAGTACCAAAGGTATGAGCCTGTGTTTGTAAATTTAAGTGCATGCTCATAACTGTTGTTTGTTAATATTTTCACATCACATTTCCAGGGTAGCATTCTTATGACCCCACCTCATGAAAAGTGCCAGTGTCATTTCATTCACTCGTCCTGAAAGGTGATTTCACAGAGCCACCACTCCATTCTGTGCCACAGGTGTGAAAACACGTTTCAGGCAAGATATGAAAAATGACAGCTATACTGTTCATAAGGAGATGTGAAATAATGGCAATGTTGAAAATCTGGAGTGAAAATATTAAAAACTGGCAAAGTTAGGAGCGTGTGTAGAAACTGCACAACACATGCTTTTAACGCAGTCACTTTTTGGAATTTTTTCACCAAATCTGCAACATGGGCCTTTTGGGACCCCACTTGATCAGTGGTACTGTCATTTCATTAATCAGTCCCAAAAGGTGATTCCACACAGCAACCGCGAAATCACTTTTCAGGACAGAGTAACAAAATGACAGTGACAGTGTTCAGGAGGTGGGATCCCAAGAACCCCATGTTGAAAATTTTGGGCCAAAATTCCTAAAAATGGCTGACCTAAGTTGACCCCCCATTGATTCCCACTACATGGCTTACCTTGAAATCTTCACTTTGCCAGTTGGCTTTGAAGACAGCAGATGTGTCCTGGTCCAGAGAAGATCATTTCTCTCGACCTCCAGAGGTAAGTATGGGTAAGGGGGGGCAGGGAGGTGTGTGTGTGCAGTGGGAGGGTCGGGATGGGAGAGGAGGATGGAGAGACAACAATGGATCTTTTTTTTTCAGGTTTAAAGAAATAAAGAAACTGGGTACGGTTTTCTTTTTTTTTTTTTTTTATCGAGAAAGGATGTGAACATTTCTGGACACTGGGAGTGTGCTCCCCAGTGTCTGGGGGGACAGGGAATGGAGGGTTCAAGGAGGACAGCAGCAGTGGGAGGAATTTGCTGTGTGTGTGTGTGTGTGTGTGTGTGTGTGCTCGAACAGAACAAGGGTGTGGGGAGGACAGCAGCAGTGGGAGGAAGAGGGAGGGATTGATTTGCTGGCTTGGTGGCTTGAACAGAATGAGGGTGTGGGGAGGATAGCAGAAGTGGGAGGAAGCAGGAGGGAGTGATTTCCTGTTGAAGGACCTTGAACAGAATAAGGATGTGGGGAGGATAGCAGCAGTGAGAAGAAGTGGGAGGGAGTGATTTGTTGATGGGGGGGCTCGGAAAGGAACGCAAGGAAGACAGGAGCAGTAGGCAGGCTTAGCGCATTCACATATGCCTGCCTATGCCCTGTAGTCCTGCTCAGCAGAAAGGCTGCCTCTGCTCTCGGCTTCTGCTACCTCCCCCCTGCTGATCTGCTGCACGCCGTGGCATGCCAGGTGTATGGGTGGCTATGCCCTGCAATGATGGGGTGCTCCCTTATTGCGGCAGTGAATTTCTTTCAAGTTGGTGGCATGGTTCTCAACTTCTGTCATAGACAGCGTGCTCATTAATTAGTGCCAAAGAGACAAGCCCAAAAAAGCAGTGGTGGCATTAGCCACAACATTGCTGCATCTCCACAACCTGCTACTCCAGCAAGCTGCCACAAAATGCTTCTTGTGCATGCGTGCAAGCAAATAAGAAAAGGGGATCTGTTTGGCTCAGATGTAGTTGTGGGAAGAGAACAGAAGGTGGGAGAAGACACTAGAAGGCAGGTGGCATGGTTGTGTATACTGACTGAATCTCCCTCTCCTTGTTAAGAATCCAAGTTGAAGCTAAATTAAAAAACACAAACATTTGAGAGAGGGGGCCCACAATAAAAGTTGCACCGGGGCCTATCTGTCTGTACTGCAGCTACACCACAGGGCTCTCGAATGCTGTGCTGTGTACTAGTTTTATTCATTTTCTTTGCTGGCACTGTTAAGTATCATTTGATTGTACTTCACACAGGGTGGAAAACCTTCAATGCTGTTGAGCTCTACTGAATGCCGAAGTTGGGCTCAGAATTTACAGTCTCCTGAAGTGGCTAATCAAATACCTGATAATTATGACCCTATCAAAGTTTTTTAGTAAATTCAGTCAAGGACTGGAAATACCAACTATTTCTGAGAACCCTCATCAGCCACTGGCTTACAATTTTTCAAAATGACAATTTGGAAAAACACAGGTGATAAATAGATCATGCAATGCCTCTTGGTTTGAGAAATGGAAATGGCTTCATTATGAGAAAAGCAAAGACTGTGTATTTTGCTTGCAACGTGTAAAGGCATATTGGTATAAACTTATTAATTATAATTACCTTGATCCCTGTTTCATATCTAAGGGGTATAGCAACTGAAAAGATGCTTGTGTTAACTTTAGAAAACACAAATTCACAAAGTGTCATGAAAATGCAGTTTTCAAGATTATGACTGCTTCAAAGTCATTCCCTGATGTTGGTGAATGTCTGTCATCACTCCACGAACGACAGAAGAGGGATTGGCATTGTTGTTTCTTAAAAAGTCTTCAGAGTGTAAAATTCTTAGCTAGACAGGGTTTAGCTTTCCACAGAGATGGGGATGAAATGGATTCAAAAGCTATACAATCAGATTAAGAGCTAACGATGACCTGAAGCTTAATACCTGGACTGAGCAAAAAACAGAGAAATACAGATCCCCAGACATTCAAAATTAGATGCTGAAAACTTTAGGCTTAAGAGTCCTGCATGGAATTACTGAAAACGTTCAAGTAGCTGCATTCTTCTCCATAATGATTGATGAAACCAGGGATTCTGCCAGCTCTACCATGCCAGTCTGACATACTTTATGTCGACCGGCATTTCGCTGACAGGAATCATGTCAACCGCAAGTTGCGGTCAACATGATTCCTGTGTGTCTCCTGGTCCTGTTTTTTAATCGGGGGAGGAGCATTGCCCTCAAACACCCCATGTGGGGGACTCTGTCCCCCATCTTTTGGATTCTGAACTCCAGTCAGAGTTGAGTCAGTGTGGTGGTGCAGGACTGGGAGACAGCATGCCCCTGTCTCGAGCACACCAACACAGCAACCTGTCGACAAAGTGCCGATTTTGCTGACAGGTGTGTATTTTGCTGTGTTGATGTCACCGTAAGGGGGGGGGGGGCATACCAATTCTGCCAACAAGAAACAGACTACAATTTGTGTCAGATGGGTAGATGACCATTATGAAGCTCATGAAGAATTCTTGGGGCTTTATGAAGTTGGGGGAACTGATTCAAAAACGTTAGTGCAGGTCTTCAAAGATGTTCTGATGCGTGCTAACCTTAGCATCACAAAAGTCGAGGGGTAGTGTTATGATGGTGTTACCACTATGGTTGGAAGGAAGTCAGGTGTGGCCCAACAGATATCTGATGTAGAGCCTAGGGCACTGTTTGCCCACTGTTATGGTCATTCCATAAACGTAGCATGCTCTGATGCTGTTAACAAGTGCAAAGAAGTCAAAACTGCTCTTGAGATAACTCATGAAATAACAAAATTGATCAAAAACTCTCCCAACAGAGGAGGCTACTTTGAACAGCTTAAAAAGGATCTTGCATCTAATGTCTGTAAAAGGGAAGTCATTCAAGGGTGTTTCGGATAACTATAAGGTGCTCCAGAACACGTGGTTTGCCTATGAAGACCGTGCATCAAACTCAGAGACTAAAAGCAGAATACTGGATATTTCTTCCCAGATGAAGTTCTTTGATTTCCTGTTTGGTGTTGCCCTTGGTGAGGTTTTATTTTGTCACTGCAATAACCTCTGCACATCTCTACAATCCAGACCGGAGCCCCCAGGGTTACTCATACATGCCTACTCTACTCCACCGCAAACCTCCTCTACCTCAAAGAAAGAATCCGCTACCAGACCTGCCTATTAGCCAAGAAAATGCTGCTAGGGCTTTCCTTCCCTGGGGTGTCTGCCTTCCTTCAGCATGCCACCCCCATGGTCTCCACCCACAGCGAGGATAAGGCCACCCTGCTGGTGCCCAGAACCAGGACCTCCTTGGCTCAGAGAGCCTTCTGCTACAGGGCTCCCTCCTGATTCAACTCTCTCCCAGTCAACATCACCAGCACTCCCAAAATTGGTCCCTTTAAAATTGCTCTTCGTAACCACCTTTTCAACCCACACTGCTGTAAATGTAACTAACTGTTGCTTGCTCTCACTCCCACTGGGATTCTAAGGACTCATGCCTTATGGTGCACTCCAATTTCGACAATGTCCTCTGGACAGCTCACCCGCACACCCCCTCCTCCTCCTCCTCACAGGCTCCATTGCTCCACTTCCCTCTGTGTTGTAGCCTGGCCCTGGGGCAGTTTCATTAGTCGCACCAACATTGCATGTCATATTTTCTCTGCCCATATTGTATTTGTGTAACAGAGGTATACCTCCCCTAAATTTGATTCATATTGTATGTAACCTATGTAAATAGACTGTACCTATTTAACTCTATATGTATCTGGAACTCTGTATCACTGTTTTTGTTCTCACTGTGATGAGGTCCCTTTGTAAATGAGTCTCTGATCCAAAGGTTGTAAATCCGATTTGTATAAATAAATAAATAAAGCTCCAGAAATATGTGCTCAAAAGGATAGAATCTAACAAGAATGACTGCAGACACTTTAAAAGCACTTAGAAGTGAGGCTGAGTTTCAGAAGTTTTGGGGACAATTAAGAGAGATAGCCAGTAACCTGTACGTGGATGAATGACATCTTCCCAAAAAGAGGAAAGCACCACACAGATTTGAGGATTACAAAACTACTTGTCCAGCACCAGCAGTATTTCCCACATCAGTTGAAGACCACTATCGCCAAGTCTACACAATGGCATTATGTGTTATTACCACTTGCATCAAGGACTGTTTTGAGCAGCCTGGATATCAGACGTATGATATGCTGGAACAACTAATCTTAAAGACCGTCAATGGTGAAGAATGGGAGGAAGAATTTCAGCACATTATAAAATTGTACACCCATGACATTGATGTTTCATCACTGCGTGCACAACTATAAGTCCTTGCTGCAAATGTCGCCAAGAAAAAAGGCAGCTTGCGACTCAGAGATGTAGTTGACTTCATGAAGACCTGTCTCATGCTGAACCACAATTTTTCTCAAATGTTGCGGTTTTGATTGAGTTGATACTTGTGATACCTGCTGCAAATGCAGTCAGTGAACGGTCTTTCAGTGCATTGAGAATAAACATTATCTCCATACAACCATGACACAGGAACATCTGAATCAACTAATGCTTCTTCACATCTACAAGACCATTACAGACAGTTTGAATCTTGTGGATGTTGCCAATGAGTTTGTAGATGACTAGAAGCACCGACGCTGTATCTTCGGCAAATTCACTGTTAAAGATTTCAAAGTAAAATGTCTAACAGAATGGAAGTTAAATGTGTTTTAATTATTCTAGTCTTCTTTCTTTCTTTCTTTCTTTCTTTCTTTCTTTCTTTCTTTCTTTCTTTCTTTCTTTCTTTTCTTTTTCTTCATTGCAATGGGTCAATTTTTGTACAGAGATGACCTGGGGGTGACATGTTTCCGTACTAGCCAGTACAGAGCAAACAACTGTCTACAATAACTTAGAATGAGATTATTCTGACAAACAAGGTCCTTGCAGGTGACCCAAGCAATGGGAGACACATTCTCAGAGAACATGTTGGTGGAACAGTTTACCACCACTGGAGAATAAAATAAAAATTAGAAATAGTGACTCATAATGACAAAGGCCCCGAAACTCAATAACATTGCTCTGTCCACTAACCAACCACACCATGAGATCTTATTCTGAGGGGAATTACTGCAATGTCCCTGTGAAATAAAAGATTTTTATATAGGCTTTGTGGGATCTGGGTCTGGGGACTGCTAGCCCCCTGAAGTTCTAGGGGGTCTAGATGCTCTGTGGTGAGTTTTGGTACTTTTATAGAAGATTACACACACTCTTTCTTACCCCTAATGCCTCTAAACATTTCCCCTGGAGTTAAGGGTGCGGGAGACTCTGGCTGACCTTATAGCCTGCAGCAGGTGCAACTGGGGGGGGGCAACTGGCTGCTGACCAACAGTGTAATCAGTCTCCCACCCTGCCCATGATGAGCAGCACAGATGAGTCTAAACACAGAAACTGGTCTGCTAGGAGACTTTTAATATAAATTGACTCTCGCCTGCCTGTGTCCCTATCAAAGATACCCTATTTGCTATCCATTTCTCCCAATTGGTGGAGACTCTGACACGAGTCAACTACAAGACTGGCACCAGTGCCCTGCTGGACTGGGTGATCACCAACCATCCTGCTCATATCTCCAATCTCACCATTGTCACCGACTTTTTGAGTGACCACTCCCCAGTCAAATGCATTTGGAATAACAACTATTGCCAACCCCCCACCAGAACTATAAACAAACTCTGGCAGAGCCACTATGACTGTGAATGCATTAACTAGATAAGGATGTTTCATGGGCTTAAACATAAACATTTATTTAGTTACATATTTAAAAAATATCACATTTACATACCTTTGAGTCAGTGACTCATTTACAAAGGCATCACATCGAAACTAATACAAAGACAGCACAGTTAACAAGTCAAAAAACAATGGTTCGGAGAGCAGACAGTTATAACAATCATTCACTGGAGATACATGGGTAGCAGTAGATAAACAGATTACATAGTTTAGGCACACTGGCACCACATCAAGGAGACCAAAGCAGTTCAAACAATATACAATAGCTAAAGCAAATAGACATCAGGAGTCAAAGAGATGCCCAGAGTGTTCACATGAAGGCCACTGCATATACACTAACTGAATCAAAGTACAGTACATTGAGAAAGGGCATATTTAAGCAATAAGGCACTCCAGGGTGTATGTTATCATGTAATAATGTCACTCCTGGGGTGGGTTGAAGCATGAGGCAAAGCCAAGTGCTTCCAAAACCCCAGGAATGACGTTATTACAAGATAATACACACCCTTGAGTGCCTTTTTATAATTATACAATGGCTTGTTTTTATATACAGAATAAAAATACATTTTAAAGGATGTTTTTGTTAGTGTGGAAAAATATTTCTTAAAAGAAAATGCAAGGAATGATCCAAATCCAAAGCTATGGTGATGTTAATGTGTAATAACATCACTGTTTCAATGGGTCAGCAGCCAATCAGCTTCTTACATTTTTCCTTGCCATTGTATAATTAAAAATAATGCCACCATCTGTATTACAGTTATCTATATGTTTTACATTTTATTCTATGCACTGTTATGGCAATCAAATCAACAGAGCCAGGCCATCATATACATGAAGGTACTGTACACTAACTGAAAACACTGCTGAGACAACTGTATGTTGTGACAAGGTGGAAGACAAACACAATGTTGAGACAAGTTTTTGAAGACATTTAATGTGTTTATTTTTTTTTTAGAGACTGATATACAGTTCACATACAAAATTCATATAATATTAAAGTGCATATGCCCAAATGCCAATGTAAATTCGACACATTTCATTACAAGCTGTTCTCGTGAAGGAAGATATTACAATCTAAGGCCTAAAAATGGGCATCAGGTAAATGTAAACTGGGTTAGGTGTGTTATTGAGGGTATTGCATAGTTTATCTTTTATTGCTGCTCCACCAGATCAGCAATATTTGCACAAGCAGTGCCCAGTCCAGATTTTACAGCTTCTGGCCTGGGTCTGGTGATGTGGGTTTTACCCATACTCCACTGCATGTGGCTTAATGATATACTGTACAGATGGCTACAAAGTCTAACCCATTGAAGGCTGGCGTTTCAGAAAACCATTATGCTAAAAATATCAAGGCTCACTACCTCCCTCACCCCACAGTCACAATTAATTCTCTACCAAAGTCATGCTTATATACTGGTGCCTCTACATCCACACCACGAAGCTTTTAATGCCAACATGCTTCTTTTTTCTGCTGCTGTGAGTTCCCCCATCTGTGAAGTCCCATCCTGCTTGTGGCAGCCCCCCTCCAAACCAGATAATTTATTTAAAAACATTTTGTTGAGAAATTTTTGTTTTAGTACATCCATGGTCAGGAAAAATGAATTTGTAAAAGAAACCAAAATCCCCATTTATCAGTCCATTGAATCACAATACAGCATGTTATGAATTTTTTAGATTCTTTGTGTAACCTACAGTAAGTCAAACAGAATTTAGACACGCAAATGCCTTCCCATTTGCAAGTGAAGCAAATGTGGTTATTATAATTCAGTTATAAACACCTAGGGCAGGATTCATAAAGGAAATGCACCCAGCACAACTCGGCTGCCCCGGTGCAGGGGAGATGCACTGGGTGCAAAATGGGCTATTCACAGAGGAGGCACAGAGAGATACCCCCAGAGCACCCCCTCTGTGAATAGCACTGGTGTGCCCAGGCCAGGATGCCCCAGAGCATCCCAGGCTGCTCTGGAGCATCCCCCATGACAGGCAGTGAGAACATCAAGGCAGGGCATCTCAGGATGCCCTGTGCCCAAAAACGGTATTCACAGCCAGGGGCATGCAAATGAGGCCATTAGACATGCATGGTGCAATGGGGCCATTTGCATGTCATTATGGCTCCATTTGCATATTGCCATCTGGAATCCCCAGCAGAATGTGCCCAGCGCAACCACTGCCCTACCTCTGCCCAACCCCAGCCCAAGCCCAAGCCCAAGCCATGCCATTCCAGGCAGCATTGTATGTGCTGGATCCCCCCGCCACAAGCCCCCATAGAGCACTGCACATGGCGGCAGTAGCAGCACCGTACACCCCCAATCTCCATACAAAGTCACTCACGGTGGCAGTAGTAGTGGTGTCAACCCCCCCAAACCCCTGTACAGAGCCGCTCATGGCAGCAGTAGTAGTGGTGATGATCACCCCCGATCCCTGGACAGAGCCACTCATGGCGGTGGTAGAGGTTGAGTCAACCCCCAATCCCTGTATGAAGCTGCTCACGGTGGCAGTAGGGGGTCAGATGCCCCCGAGTGCCCTGACAATGCCGCTTGTGGTGGCACTGGACTGCAGGCAACCCCCCAGCCACAAGCACCCGTTACAGCCACCACCCATGGACCTGCGGACGGCCCCATGCCCTACAACCCAACCATCTCCCCAGCAAGGACCCACTGTTGGCGGGCTGCTCAGCCCACCCACATACCACCATGGCCACCCACCAACTGAACTGTCTGTGACTGACAGCGATCACACAGCCCAAAGCACTGCAGGCTGTGTGATTGTTGTCAGTCTCAGACAGCTCAGTTGGTGGGCAGTCATGGTGGTATGCTGGTGAGCTGTGCCACCCACCTACAGTGTTTCCTTGCTGGGGTGTTGGGTGGGTTGGGTGTACATGGAAGGAGGGCTGTCCGCACATCTGCCACGGGTGGTGGCTGTACCGGGTGCTTGGGGCTGGGGGGGTTTGCTTGCAGTCCAGTGCCACTGTGAGCAGCATCGTATGGGCTCTCGGGGAGGCATCTAATCCTCTACTGCTGCCGTGAGCAGATTTGTACAGGGATTGGGGGGGTCATCTCATCCTCTACCGCCGCCGTGAGTGTCTCTGTACAGGATCGGGGCCTATCACCACTCCGGCCTGTGGAGCGGCTTTCGTAGCAAGGATTGGGGGGGCGTGTCCAGTAATGCTGCCATGGGTAGCAGTGTATGGAGGCATGGGGCTTGGGGGGGCTCACTGGGCTGTCATGGTGTCGGGCACCTGTGCTGCTTCCCATAGTGCAGTGGCCTTCCTGTAGGTGGCCCCTGACTTACACCACTTTTTTTTTACTTATCTTTCTGTGGCGCAACCTGGGACTTGCCCCGGAGTTGTGCCACAGAATTGGACTGTGAATGGGGCTGCACCCAGTATGCATGGGCACACCCCCCCTCAGAGACCCTATGGATGCAGCGCATATCATTACAGGTGGTTTGCGGTGCATCAGGGTTGCACCAGCGCATGGTCACCCTGCCTGAATCACACTCGGGTGCATTCCGGGGATGCGCCAGTGCATCTCGCATGTGCTGGGTGCATCCCTTTTGTGAATCCTGCACCTATAGTCACAAACTGTAAGTTATGAAGATTCAGTAGAATATAAACAGTAGCCCAAGGCTGGGTCTCTTCCTATGCAATGTCCTGCAAAGATAGTGGTGTCAAATGGCTTAATGAGGTGCTGTGAAGTGCCTAAGGGAACCTGTTATGCAGAAAGTTCCAGGAACACAGTGGTAAAAACCGGAATAACAGGTTCCAAGGAGTAATTAACTCACCAGGAATGTTACAAAAAACTACCCCATTCATTCACAGGTGTCAATGAATGTATTTGTTAACCATGCTGGTTTATCTTCTTGCTTCCCTCATGGTAAAAATGTGAAACTACATTTGTTTTATTTTAAATGAAATATGAGTGATAAATAGCTTGTCCAGTTGGATGGCAGCTCTGATAGTTGTTCCAGTCTTTCTTTTCACTGATATAAACTGAGCCAGAAAAAAAAGTAAATAGGAAAAAAAAAAACTGCATTTTGTTTCTACAAGTAGTTGCTAATTGCAGCTGGTATTTTTAACATGTGCAAGTCAACTCCACTTCTCAAACTTAAAAAGAAAAATACACTTCATCACAGAGTGTGTTTACCAAGTACTGTGCCCATTTTAGTATATCAATGTTTAAAAAATATCTGAAAGCTGTCTATTTTTACTTGGAAGCTGAATCCTTAAGCTTCTCCTAGTCCTTAACAAAATGCAGGGACTCCACAGACTTGTTCTGTTCCTAGGTCCAGATCAAACTACTGAGTCTTCTTTCAACATGATACATCCACCACATGCCCCTCCCACATGAATAAATAAAAAAAAATTGGGCTGGATCTTTAGGAGCTTCTTGGGTGGAGGAGGGTTGGATCTTACTTTCCCCCACAAAACAATGCTGTCTCCTACTACTCAGGTTCCAGGTCTTGTACCATCCATTTAAGAAAGAAAATAGTACCCTGCAATCATTGACTAACATGAAAGCATATTTATTTGAGGGCAGAAAACATTTCTTTGAGGATGGTAAGGTGGAGGAGACTAGTTACACCTTCAGTCAGTTCCATGGACAGAAAACATGACATCACTCCTTTTGTACATGCAATACTCTAATAGGCTCTGCCCACAGTCATAAAAAACAGCTGCTACTAAATGGTCACCTGCCATAACTAAAGTCAGACCTCAAACTCCTTGACTGAATGGACCTCTATGAAACCAATGATGTGGGCACCACTCTTGACCTCTCTGCGTCAAAATTCAATGCTGTCTGTGACAAACATGCACCAGTTACTACAAGAAAAACTAAAGTGCCTATCAACCCCTGGATAACCCCAGAACTCCTGGAGCAACTCACCTTAAGAGACCATATCTGGCAACTAGCATGGGTGCAGGGGACTGCAACAAACATTCAACAATATAAAAAGGCCTGCAATGCATGTACGAAAGCTATCTGCCATGCTAAAAGTACAACTATAAAGAAACCCTCACTAAGTCATGGAATAGCAGCAAGTCTTTCTGGGCCAACCTTAATGACATCACAGGGAAAGACCCCAAAACTACCCCCGCTATGCTTACTTTTGAGGGGGTTTCAACACTGGAGCCTTTGCTTATTGCCAACTTGCTGAATCATGCTTTCACTAACCTCAGTAGTGTACTCCCCAAGGACTTCTTCAATACCTCAAACCCAAGGGACGGTATGAGATCATCTGCACTACCCCCCAACTAGCCACTATTCCACTTTAAAATGGTCTCTGACACAGATGCTAGGAAATACCTTGAAAAGGTCCTCAGAAAATCTAGGCACAGTGGAGTCTCCTTGGAGCTCAAATTTGTACACTTGGCACTGGATGAAATACTTGGACCACTAACCAGAATACTTAACCTATCCCTCCTCCACTCCCAATTCCCCCAAAGATGGAAGTCTGCTACAGTAACCCCCATACACAAAAGTGGGGACCAGTCGTTAGATAATAACTACAGACCAATTTCCATATTCCCGTTGCTCTCCAAGGCTTTTGAGCAGATTGTGGCCGACTAGAAGGTGGAATACTTTAATCAGTATCAACTCCTGTGTCCAGAGCAACACGGATTCAGGGGTGGCCATAGTACCATCACAGTCCTACTCGAATTTACAGAATTTATCCATAATGCCCTAGACCAAGGCCACCTCATAGGGACAGCCTTCATTAACCTATCAAAGGCATTTGATATGGTTCATCAAGCATTCTTCCTTGAGCAGCTATCTGACATTAGACTCACACCTGAAACTGTGAACTGGTGTAGCAGTTATTTGAGCCGCTGCTCTCAGCAAGTCAGGATTGGGGAAGTCCTATCAGACAGCTGACCTGTCAGATCTGGGGTACTGCAAGGGTCCATTCTGGGACCACTGCTGTTAAGTGTTTTTTTAAACAATCTCCCAGCCTGCTGTCATTGCCGTATGCTCCTTTATGCTGCTGAAGCAGTGATTTTTACCAACAACCTGAACCCTGAACTCTTTGAAACTGATCTCCAAAATAGCTTTGCATCTATGGAAAAGTGGTTTAAAGAGCAAAGACTGGTCATGAACTATAAAAAACAAAGACCATGCTCTACTCCACAGCTCAAAACAACCAAAAAAGCTGCCCCCTGGCAATAAGGAATGACAACGGTGACACACTGGATCCCACATTTACGATACCCGGAGATTACAATAGACTCCTCCCTGTCCTTCTCCCAGCATATCGATATCACTGCAAGAGCTATTAATACCAGAATTCAGATCCTATACTGCAACAGGCATCGTCTAACCCATGAAGCATTAAACCTGGCAATTGGCAGCTCAGTTGTCTCCCTCATAGATTATGGGCTGGCCATATACAGTTCTGCAACTGACAAGGCAGTCCAACAGATCTCAGTTGCCTTAAACAAAGCCTGCCACCTTCTCACAAATGCACCAAGACTCACACACACCTGCAAATTTTATGCCGTGCCGTCTGGCTTCAACTGAATGACAGAATCAGGTATCAAACCTGCCTTCTCAACAAAAAAGTCGCATTAAATCTGCTTCCAACAGGGGTGCAGAACCTGCTGGCACTGCCTATGAATACCAGATAAACCAGAAGCTCCACCATTCAAATCTTCCATGTGTCCAGATGCCGCACTACCATAGCACAATGAGCATTCTCACATTGTGCATCCCTCTGGGAAAACACACTGCCCCCTGACATCTCTAGCTCCACAATGATTGGTTTGTTTAAACATAGACTGCACCAACACCTCATTGATACGAGTTACTGCAGGTGCCCCCGCTAAGGCCCTGCCCACAGCAACTATCTGCCTCTAGCACTTATCTTTGCCTCTGTCCTGACAGGACAGTCTAACCGCAGCACTTTGCCTACCTCCCTATCCCTCCCAGGCTCTGCCCCCTGCCCCATGACCCATCCCTACCCGCCACCATCTTCATTGGCTGTGCTCTGTTCACCCTGCCCTCCCACTCCCAGTGTATCCTTCCCTATCCTGTCTGCTTATCTTCATGACATGGGGTATACATTGTACTATGCCTCAGCATTCCTAGTGCTTTATGTTTGACTTCTGTAACCTCCATATATATTTTATCAATATTTGTCCACAGTATTTAACCATGTTGTCTAATGTATCTGTCATGGAACCTATCAACAAGCACTCGTTCACAAGTGTTATCCAAGATCTCAATAAATAAAAATAAAATTGTTACAATGTCCTTTGAAACATTTTTATAGAAAGGCTGGGGGTTTGGGGGGGCAGGGGCCGCTAGGTCCCCAGAAGCTCTGGTGGTCTAGATGCTATATGGTGGGGTATGGCTGGTGTTATTGAAGATTAAACACACTTTTGTTATGTCTCTATTACCCCTGACTCCTCTTGGGGAAAACATTTTTTTTTCCCATGGAGTCAGGGGTGTGGGAAACTCTGGCTGCCAGAGTCTCCCACACCCCTGGGGAGCAAATAATTTTTCCCCCAGAGTCAGGGTTAGGAAAGATGTAACAAAAGTGTATTTAATTTTCAATAAAGCCCAAAGTTTCACCACAGAGCATCTAGACCCCCAGAGCCTGTGTGGGCCTAACTGCCCTCCAGACCCCTAGCATTGTATAAAAATATTTTTTTCACGGGACATTATAATGAAAATTATGGTGGGGTTGAGTGAGTCTCCCACACCCCTTACTCCAGTAGGAACATTTTTCCCCTAGAGTTAGGGGCAGGAAAGACACAACAAAAGTGTGTTTTATCTTCAATAAAAGCCTCAAAACTCACCATAGAGCATCTAAACCCTCAGTGCCACCAAGACTAGTGGCCACCAGACTCCCAGCCTTTATATGAAAATGTTTCACAAAACATTGTAATAATGATCATCATGGGGTGGGCGGGTGGTTGATGGCATTGTTGCTCAGCTAGTTGACTCCCCCCCCCCCCAGTTGTAGCTGCAGGTTCTATGGCCAGCCAGAGTCTCTCACACCGCTAACTCCAGAGGAAAAATGTTTTTTCCCAGGGGTCAGGGGTAGGAAAAACACAAGAAAAGTGTGTTTTATTTACCAGAGAAGCCACAAGACTCACCAGAGAGCAACTAGACCCTCAGAGCTTTTGGGGGCCTAGCAGCTCCAAGATCCTCTGCCTTGATCTCTTGGATTTCCAGGTTATGGCCTTACCACTTTCAAAATGCTTCCTACTGGCATGATGACAGCATACTGCACGAGCTAATCAACCAAAAAACAGATGAAAAGTACAAAGTACAGTCAAGGCTATTCAAACTGAAAGATAAACAAAAAACATATCTAGTCACTGTTAGCCCTTTTTAAAGGATGCAAAATTGAGGTCAGACAGTTCAACCATGGCATATGCCCTATGATCAGTCAGGTAGGGAGGACCATAATGCCAAATCCCAAAAGAAGAGAGAACCCTCCTGAAATATAACATAAGTTCTAAGAAGGGTCTAAGAACAAGGTTAAAGTAACAGCAAGAAAGGAGCAACATCAGGACAATTTAAATAGGTCAGGAAACAGTATTTGCAGTTCCAATCTAGCTTGGTCCGTCAAAGTAAAGAGTTTTTGTTTGCAATTCTTGAAGACTTCCAATTTGGCTGGATAAAGAAGATGATTCTTAATACTGGGAGCCGTAAGGGTGGCAGTCAAAGAACAATACAAAACAGTGTGGGTGCAGATAATATTGAACCTTACTTCCTAAAACGTGGCCATACCTATCTGACTGCCCCATTATACACTTATTCAACACCTCTCTGATTCAAGGTGAGCTACCTGTCTTGTGGAAAACTGCTCACATCCTACCATTATTCAAGACTGGGGATCCTAGTGATCTGAACAATTACCAGCCCATTTCTATACTATCCATCCTCTCTAAATTACTTGAAAAAATTGTCAACATCCAACTTAGAGAACATTTGGATTCACAAAAGTTGCTAAACCTGGCTCAGAGCCAAACACAGTACAGTATCGGCACTTGCCAAAGTAACTACAGACTGGCAAATGGCCTTAGACTCTAAGAAGCATGTATTTGCCCTCTTCCTTGATCTAAGTAAGGCCTTCTATACTGTGGATCATACCAGCATGCTTACTGCACTGAGTAACATCGGACTTGATAGTTCTGCCATTAAATGGTTCACCAGCTACCTAACCAATATGTTACAAGTCAAAGCTATAGGAGATCTGTCCCCACAAAAATTCTTGTTACAAGGAGTCCCACAAGGCTCCATCCTGGGCCCTATCCTCTTTGCAATATACATCAATAATCTGGACTCGCAGCTAGGCACAGCAAATGTGCACTTATTCGCAGATGATACTGTGCTGTGTACCACAAATTCATCCTTGGATCCGGCCCATGAGTACTTACAGAAAGACTTCGTCACCCTTCAATACAACCTTCTCACTCATAAGCTCCTCCTCAATGCCAAAAAGACTAAAGCAATGATTCTCTCACCAAAGTCTACTTCTGGATGTCCACATATCACACAGATCTGAACACTCTTAGATGAACCCCTTGAAGTAGTTGATACCTTTAAATACCTAGGGTTCTGGCTGGATAAAAAGATCAACTTTCTGTGCCACTTTAATGAAACCTCAAAGAAACTAAGACAGCGATTAGGTTTATTCTATCGCATTAAACACCTACTCACATTAGAAGCCAGAATGAGACTAATACAAACTACATTCCTACCTATACTGGACTACGCTGACTTCCTTTACAGTCATTGCCCATCAACGATGCTAAACAAACTGGACACCCTTTACCACCGGGCTTTACAATTTATTTTAAATCTACCCTGTAGTATACATCACTGTCATCTATACCAGGTTTTGGGATGGACCTCACTCTCAACTAGAAGAAAAAGGAATGCTCTCCTCCAGTTTTTTAGAGCATTATCTGATAACCTCCCTGCATACATCTCAAACATCTTCAAACAGGCTAAAGGTTCCTATGGCCTGAAATGCTTCTCCTTAATCTGCTTCCAGATTTCTAGAGTGAAAACTACCCTTGGCTCAGCGCAATCAACTTCTCACTTTCTTCACTTTGGAACACTATGCAAGACTCATTAAAATTATCCTCACTTCCAAGCATTTTCACATTCAAAGCTCTATTAATGGATTATCTGAAGGAATCATACAACTGTTTCAGATGCCGATGATCCCTAAGCCCCAGGTGCCACTCTCGCATCCTACGCCTAAGTATCTCATCCACCCCACATTCCTAACAACAGAAACCTAGGACCTACAAGCCTAGTTCCCTTAATCCAAGATGGCCCTTGCCTATTCTCTACCTTTTACTTATTCTGGCCTCCCTTTTGGCTGCCTACTCTTTCACCCCAATTTCTACCCTATTCCTTAATATCTCCTTATTTTTTATCATTTAGGTATGAGCTCTTACTTAAAGGAGACTATATGCGATTGTTGTCTCTTCTCATTTCAGTAAAACTTATCATTATGTACCTTTGCATGTTAATTATGTTGACCGGTATGTATAGGCCCATATTGACTGGCACCTTCACAATGTTTTTTCTTTCTTTTTTTTTTTTTTGCACCGTTGTCCACCGTAATTGTAATCTTATGAAGTGTACTGTATTATATTAATGCCCAGGACCACCTTGAAAATGAGCTTGCTCAATGGTGTTTATGCCTGGTTAAATAAAGTGATTGATTGATTGATTGAATACCCCTCTTATTTCTGACAGATGGAAAAAGGTAAGTCCGTACCACCCGAATGTGATGATTGTCCCAGGTTATCTGTAGTAGACTGCAAGCTTTTTGTAAAATATGCTATCAAAATAATTCAATAGTTTAAAAAGCAAGCCAGCCCATTGGCACAGCAGTTGGATTTCCACTTGCAGCACTGGTGACCTGGGTTCGGGAATGGACTCAGGTCGCTGGAGGGCTGGCCGGGGAGAAGGAAAGGAGCATCCCAGAATGGCTTGTTTTCTCTGGCGGGAGGGTGGGGATGCACCTCGGTGCATGCCGGCCCCTGGTGGAGACCGGAGGCACAGCATAGATGCCTGAGATGGAAGCACTAGGGGAGTAGCAGACGTCGGTGTGTGCCTTGACGTCAGTGGCATGCCACTCCCCGGGGAGAGAACCAGGAAACTTCCCTGGTTGACCGGATGATGGTCTCTCTGGTCCCATGACTGCCGCCAGGCCTCCTAACTGGCACCGCCACCTCAATGACACCCCAGGGCCAATACAGATGTGCTGGCTCGCCCCACTAGCGCTGTCCCCATCGGAGGAGAGTGATCTGTCTGGCGAAGGGATACACCAGGTTACCTGGGGGGGGAGTCGTGATATGAGGTGAGTGGTAGCCAAGGATGAGGGAGAGTGCATGAGTTGGGACATTGAGAGATCCGAAGGAGTGGCTGGCCAGGGGTGGCAGGAGGGAAAAAAAAAAGCAATGGTCAAGACTGCTCCCCATTTTCTGGCATGGCTCTCAAAGCCCAGTGAGCCCACTCACTTACATACTGCAAGTCATTTGAAGAAGGGATGGCAATATGTTCACACAACCATTGCACAAAAAGCAAAACATCCTTGCTCTCAAAATGTTCTGGGAGGCCGAGGCTAACAAGATTGTTAGAATGGCTTCACCCCTCTATGTCGTCCAAACGATCCTCTAACTTGGCAATCTTCTGTTGCAGCTGGATGACTTCGGGCTCAATATGGTGCTGCCAATCCTCCAATGAACTCTGCCATGCCTCCAGGTCACCTACTCAATGGGTAAGTTTTGAGAGAGTAGGGCACAGGGTCTTCATGTCATCAGGTACGGAGGAAAGGGTATGCCTCAGTGGGGCAAGTTCTTGTAGAAATCTGTCCACTGTCAGCAGAGTGGGCTATGTGAAAGCTGAAGACACGGGGTTAGCCACCTGCTTAACTCTCTTTGAGCCACGGTCTTTCACTGGAGTCACCAGCGGGGTATGATGCACCACCGGTTGAGCTTCCATGGTGTCCATTTGCTCTACCATTCCACCAAAAAAGACAAAGAGTAGTACACAGATACACAGAAGGTGACAGCAGATAAGGTAGGTGTGACCCACCTAGTCTGCCCCTTTTCCCTACCTAATGCATTACTGCAGACCCTAGTGGATCTGCAACTTACCCTATCTTCCCTATTGCTAGAGTACTTTTATGTCTATCCCATGCGTTCTTGAATTTCCCTACTGGTTTTGGCCCCACCACCTCTGTAGGGAGGCTGTTCCAAGCATCCACTACTCTTTCTATGAAAAAGTACTTCCTCGCGTTGCCCCTGAGCCTACCCCCTTATAGCCTCATATCATGCCCCCTTGTTCTTGTACATCTTCTTTTCTGAAAGATGCTACTCTCTTGTACCTTGTTTATACCCTTGATGTACTTGAATGTCTCCATCATATCCCCCTCTCTCTCCTCTCCTCCAGGGAATACACAGTGAAGTCTTCTAGTCTTTCCCCATATGACTTTTGGTGCAGTCCTTGCACCATTTTTGTTGTCTTTCTCTGGACTGCCTCTACTTTGTCTATGTTCTTCCAGAGATGCGGCCTCCAGAACAGGACACAGTACTCCAGATGAGGTCTCACTAGTGATCTATACAGTGGCATAACCACCACCTTTTTTCTGCTGGTGATAACTCTCCCTATGCACCCTAGCATCTCTCTGGCTCTCCCCACAGCCTTCTCACATTACTTAGTTACCTTTAGGTCATCAAATATGATTGCCCCCAGGTCCCTTTCTTGACTGGTGGCTGGCAGTACTCCCCATGATCTTGTACTCCTCCCTTGGAATTTTGTGCCCTAAGTGCATGATTTTGCACTTCTTTGCATTGAATCTTAGCTGCCACACTCAACCACTCCTCAGGCAAGTTTAGGTCCTTTCTCATTTTTTCCACCCCCCCCCCGGAGTGTTGACCCTGTTTCAGATCTCAGTATCATTTGCAAAGAGGCATACCTTCCCCTCCAGCCCCTCTGCAATGTTGCTTATGAAGACATTAAAAAGGACTGGCCCAAGCATGGATCCCTGTAGCACCCCGCTGGTCACCACCTCTCCTCAGATTGAATTCCATTTACCACCACCCTCTGTGTCCTGTCACTCAACCAGTTTCTGACCTAATTTCCCACCTTGGGGCCCAATCCCAGGCTGCCCAACTTATTTACCAACCTCCTATGTGAGACAGTGTCAAAGGCCTTGATGAAATCTAGGTACGCCACATCCACCGCCCCTCCCCTATCTAACTCCCTGGTCACCCAGTCAAAGAAATCTGTCAGATTTGTTTGACAAAACCTTCCCGCTATGCATCCATGCTACCTTGGATCCTGTGCTCCACTGGATTCAAGGACTCTCCTGAACTCATGGACTCTCCCCCCACCACTACTACTATCTCCTGTCGGTTCACCCTCTTATACCTACTCACGTCACTCCTATCCCCGGTTGGTTCACCCTCCTATACCTACTCATATCCCTCCTACCCCCTGGTGGTTCACCCTACTATCCCCCCCACAGACTACTCCCCCCCTCCACTTGCCCCTTCCCTCACACTTTGACAATGGGTACTATGGACTCATCCATATTTCCCAGACAAATTCTCCACCCCACCCATGCCTTTTCCTCTTCCCTATCTATAGTATACCTAGCTAAAATGTATCTACCTGATGCTCCTCTATATTACTAGCCTCTTGAACCTATCAGCTCTCCTCCCTACACCTAGCTGGATGATTTGTTCAACCTATCCTGAATATACCTCAACTCCCCCAGAATTATTACCCCACTGACTTATTGTTATTAAATCTATCGCCTTAGCCAGAAGATTGTTATCCATCTTACTGAGGATTTTTACACAATTTGTATTACTCCTAATTGTCTTCATTCTATTACGTGTAACCCCCCCCCCATAAATGGGGGATCCCAAAAGTCTTCCTTGGGTGTGCGTAAATGCCCACTGGCAGGCTGGTGTTCTGTGTCTTTGCAGGTGTAAAAGTGCTTGCATGCAAGTGCCCTATTGGCTTCCGTGCCTGTCTCTTTAAGAGACATTATTTTTGTAGTGTATAATTAATCTGGGTAGGGGCTGAGTGTTTCCAGGCTAGAGTCCCGCCCAAGCTGCAGTAATATTGCTCTGTTCTGCCGTCGCTAATGGTGTAGAGGAAACTCTGTTAGAACTGGTAATTGTTTGCTGATTAGCTGCTCTAATAACAATGCCACTATAGTTTGTCTAACCTGCCTTTCTTTGCAGCATGGACATTTCTGTATTACAACAACCAGTACCTTTTGGGAACCTTAAAATGGAGTCTGTCCCCAGGGGTCTTGTGGGAGTGAATTTCTGTAGGAAGTGTAGTTTTTCCACTTTGGCGCTTAAATGGATCTGGAGGGGGAGCTCTAGCTGTGACAGACAGATGGATCAACCAAACAAACCTTTTGGATCTCAGAGGAAGTCCCGGTGCTGTCTGCAGCAGAGTGTGAGTCTGAGTTTGGAGTTGAGAGTGAACAGCTCGAGTGATTTGAGCAGCTGCTCCTGCGTAGTCACATGAGAAACTGGTGGAAAGGTTGAGTTTGGCCTGTCTGCCTGCTTTCCCTCGAAAGGGATTCTTAAAGAGTGCTTAAATTGCAACCAGACTTTCATCCGAACTGTGGTAGTGCTTTTTTTTTACTATAAGTGTGCTGAACTATGTTGGTGGGTCGCAGTATGGTTCTCCACTACCTGATTGTGTCACACTTTTCTAGAAGCTGCATCCAGCATTTACCGGCCTGAATCCGAACTGTTCACCCAGCCTGGGCCCTGCAAACTTGGCCCAGCCAGCTACTTGCATTGCACAGAAAACCATCAACGAGGACCTGCCTGGGGATCAGCCCCCTGCTCAACACCTCGAACAGGAACGACACCTCGGTGATTCATGTGGGCCCTGCTTCTCCTGGCAAACCAGCAAGTCATCCTAAAGTCTCCATTTCATCCTTCCTGTGTCCTGTATTGGGCAGCATGAGTAAACACCAGGGTAGCTCCCTGCAACAACAGCACAATCAAAAATGTGTCATCTGATTTAGTTGTTTTGTCTAATTATCATGAACCAAGCCTCCTGGCTCTGGATTACAAATTGTGTGTGGTTGTGCATGCTTCTTCTTTCCATCACAGGGCCCGATCAGCTGTAATGTAAGCCTACATCGGGCAATGAATTAGGCTAGCCCCCCCTTTGTTCCAACTGGGTACCCAGAGTGTGTGACTGTGATGGGACTCAAAAGTGTATGCATGATTGCCTGATTAAATCAGTCACAGAACTAATCAACCAAATTACGCCTCTCCCTTGTTCATTCCCCCTGAATAAATCAGATCTAATTATTTTTGCATTTAACCTTACTGTGGTTCCATTTTGTACCAGAAGCACTGTACTGTTGTTACCTGCTGTGTCTAACCTTATTTTACAGGGGGTCTCCAGGGTCAGACTGCTGGAACCAACCCTAGTGGTAAGTTCAAACAGAGTGGGGATTTGTATGCTGATTAGGGGCTATTGTACCTGTGTATGCTGTTCATTGTTTAGGCGACTAGAAGGGAAAGAGTGGAGGTCACAGTGTCCCAGAGGGCTATACCCAGGTCAGCTATGCTACCACTAACCCTGTCCTCCGGGTGGAGGCACCCGTTTTCAGTACCCAGGGCACTTAACCTGCAACTAGTCACACAGGCAGGGGTAGTAGCCCTTGTTTAGCACCATCTAGGGGTTACATACGCATCCTGTATATCTACTTGACTGTCTGTAATCTTCTTGCTGTCATACTGTTGTGAACCTAACTAGAATCATAGTATGATTATGTGTAACTGTACCAAGCAAAGTCACTGGCCTTGCCTAAATCAGGCAATGATTGTTTGTATCCTATTGTTATACCTTTTTTTACCTGATGTGAAACCTTTGCAAACAAGCTACTAGTTCAAATGTTGCAAAAAATGTTGTAGGTGCCGTATTAGTCCTTTTAAGGACAGATCCAGAAACGAATGATTTGATACCTTTTATTGGACCAACATGGATGTTACAGAAAAGAACAAAGTGCTCTAGTTTTCGAACCTACCCGGTCCTTCTTCAGAAGCTTTATGGCAGTTATTTTGAAAATCCCATACTATTAACACCAGATTATGTTGAAAAAACAGAAATAATTCTCATTGGTTTAACATATACATTTAAAACATAACAGAAGATTACGTCAGAGAAGTTAATTAACACCAGTATGCTTCTAACTGAGGAGCCTCAGAAGGGCAAAGGTTATCAAGAATTCTCAACAGCCAGAGAGTTCTTCTCACATAAATTTTAAAATGACTCAGTATGCTAAGAAAGCATTCTAGTGATAAAAAAAACCTTGGGCTAGCATTCTCTCTAATACATGTAAGATGAGGTTACAACTTACATTCCAAGTGTCCTGGTATATTAAAGAACAGATAATGAGAGACAAAATCCTGAAATTAGGTATAAGCGCAAGTTGAAAAAGAGCCCAAAATTAAAAATACACATATATACATGATGCATGATAGTATCATTTGTAAGTGTAAGTGCCAAATAAACATACTTGTCAAGGACCCCCAAGAAAATGAGACCATGAGCCTGATAAGGGCAGATTTCAACACACAGTCAGTGTATAACAAAAATGCACAGATTCAGTCTAAGGAATCTAAATGAAAACTTCCAAGGATGAAATCCTACAGGCCCCTCCTTTTTTTCACTTTCTCTCCCTCTCTCTCTCTCTCTCTCTCTCCTTGGGAAAGATACTGTAACTAGTAGGAATGAGATATACTGTATGTGCAAGAGTCATAATACAGCATCATTCACACCAATATTAATCATTACCCAAAGGAATTCCACCTTTTATGAACCCCCAAGTAAATGAGATATGCATCTTAATATGAGCAGATTTAAAAATGTGACAGTGTGTAATCCAACCACTGACGACTAGTAGAAGGAAGTAAATGTACAGTATATGTGAAAACTAAGTGTCCTAGCCACATAACAATTGTCCCATGTCATGCTCCCCCCACACAGATTTGTGTACATACACCACACCACACACATACACACACACACACACCCCTGCACACCACACACAACCACAACACACAACAAATATAACAAACACAACCCACATATACCACACCACACCGCGAACACACAAACAAAACACACACACACACCATACCCACAACACACAAAAACACAACACATGCAAAACACACACAAACACATACATACATCAATACACACACACACACACACACACACTCACTCATACACACTCACCACAATGTTAAGGTGTGAAGTCAACATGTAGATAACCATAAACTTACAAAATCAAAGGCCCGCTGAAGAACTAAAGTATTTATGTCCATCTTTTAAAGTAAAGGTCTGTGTAAGTTTAAGTGGAATAATGTGTCATATAACCAACATCAATGTTCAGTCCATCCGCCACCATATTGAGAAGTAAAATAAGTTTAATTTCAGAAGCCCGTCTCTGTTGTGTACTGTTGAAAATGTCCTTTTAAGACCATCACAGACATATCTGAGATTGAGTGGCCATCCTGGGAGAAGTGCTGGGCTACTGGTTTCTCAGTCTTCTTGTGACTAATAGAATGTCTGTGTGAATTCATTCTAGTGCGGAGTTGTTGGCTTGTCTCCCCCACCTAACCTGTGCGAGGACATTTCTTGCATTGGATAAAATAGACCACATTACTTGATGTACATGTATAATTCCCCTGTATCCTGAATAGTCTGTTTTGTGATGTAACCACACAGTCTGAAATGGAAATTAGGTTACAAGTCTTACATGTGCATTGATGACAGGGTTGTGTACCATGTGATGTCATGGTATTCTGTTCTAGTTCAGTTTGACTCCTAATAATCAGGTTGGCTAAGTTAGGTGGTTGTTTAAAAGATAGTAGTGGTAGTTCTTGAAAAATACAATTAAGGATTTCATCCTCACTAATTACTGGATCGAGATCCTTAATAATCTTACATAGAAGTTCAAGGTCAGGATGGTATGTGACTACTAAGAGTATTCTGTTGGTAGTCATCCGTTCCTTATATTGCAGTAGTTGTTCTCTTGGGACCTGTGCTGCACGTTCCACTGCTCTGTCAATTTCTCTGAATGAGTGTCCCTGCTCAATAAAGGTGTTTTTCAACATCGCCAGATGTGTGTCTCAGTCTTCCTCATTTGAACAGAGGCGGTGATACTGAAGTGCTTGACTATATATGACAGATTTCTCTGTGTGGCTCAGGTGATTGCTTTTCTTGTGTAAGTATCTCTATCTGTCTGTTGGTTTCCTGTAAAGACAGGTATGTAGGGTTTCATCCTTAATAGTGACAGTGGTATCCAGAAAATGTACACTGCTGGCAGAATATTCCAGGGAAAGCTTTATAGTTGGGTGGAGGTTATTAAGTTCCCGATAAAAATCTTTGAGTGTGTCAGTGCCCTCTGTCCAAATTATAAACAAATCATCAATGTAACGGAAATAAGCAAGTGGTTTATGTGTACAGCGTCTTAGAAAATCCTCCTCCAAATTCACCATAAAAAGATTAGCATACTGTGGAGCCATCCTGGTTCACGTTGCTGTTCCCATAGTTTGAACATAATGTTTACCATTGAAGCTGAAGTTGTTATGTGTCAGAATGAATTCAGTGAGTTTACCCACAACTCCAGGGTCAATGTTGGGGTCCAATTCTTTGTCATGCAGGTATTTGAGGCAGGCTGAAATGTCATCTGTGTGCAGAATATTAGTGTAGAGGGAGGTTGCATCCATCATGGCTAAAAGGGTATCAGGTGGTAAGTTCTTAAAACCAGAAAGTTTTATTCAGGAAGTGAGAAGTGTCCTTGATGTAACTATCCTTTTGTATAACCAGCGGTTTGAAAATAGCTTCTACAAACCCTGATATCCCCTCTGTCAGGGTACCATTACCAGAGACTATGGGTCTACCAGGATTACCAGGCTTATGTATTTTAGGAAGCATGTAGAATGTCCCTGGCTTAGGTTCACTGAGGATGAGGGCCTTTAGTTTGTCTTGGACATGGTTTGGAAATGTTTCAATTAATTCCTGTAGTTCTCTTTTATATTCTGTAGTTGGGTCACTTCCCAGTACTTTGTAGTAAGTTAGCTCACTTAGCTGCCTGTTGGCTTCCTTAATGTAACCTTCCCGATTCAATATCACCATTGCAGAGCCTTTATCAGCTTTTTTTATGACAATGTAATGGTTCGATTTTAGTGTTTGTATAGCCCTCCATTCCAATGGAGAGAGGTTGTAACGGACCTGTTTCTGCCTATTAAGAATCTCACCAGTAACTCTCTGGCAAAAGCAATGAATGTATTTGTCCAGTTTTTTGTTACGGCCACTTGATGGGGGTAAACTCATATGGTTTCTTTTTCTTATCCATAATATTTTTACTGTCTGTGATTTCTTCTCTGCCATGAAAAAATTCCCTGAGTCTCAATCTGCGGAAGTATTCCTCCATTTCACCACAAAACTGTATTCTGTTCAGTGGTTTAGTTGGGCAGAAATTGAGGTCCTTAGAAAGTACATTTAATTCCCCAGTAGTCAGTGTGTGGGTGGACAAATTAACAACTGAAAGGTGCCCATCTGTGTGGCTTAGTTGTTCATTCACTCTGTTCTGTTCTTCATGGTTGTTAGGAAGTATGGTAAGTTGAAGGGCATCTAACTTCCTGTTTTTAATGAGCATGGCTTTTCTTAAGGTTATTTGATAGTTCATGTCTATCTCATGCAAGATGTCTGGAATATGCTCACCAGACATCCTCTCCAGTGTGGTAGCTATTTCATTAAACTGTTTCTTCAAAAATGCTTTCTTAGTATATGAGTTGTGGATTCTGTGATTTCTCAGTTTCTCAGAGGTCCTACGACAAAGTTGTTCCGCATATGTAGAATTATCTGTGTTTCTCAGTGGATTCCAAATAGCTAGACCTTTAGGGATAATGTTATTCCTTTTGCACTGGGATAAAAAGTAGATGTCACTGTCTAGCTGTGCTAGTTTCTTCTTAATGTTATGCAACTGTCATATCCTGTGGCAAATTCCGGTATTAAGAAGACAAGCAAACAAAGCACAGCTGGGCCATGTTGCCCCAGCACACACACTGGCAAGCTGAGACTGCCACACAAGGGGGGGCGGACCACCCCATTGTACAGCAGCCCCCCCCCGTGCACAGCACACCCTGCACTGTGACCCCAAGACACCCCCCATGAGCAGTGACCATCACTACAGGAATCCCCATGCATACCACCCCATCACACTGTAACCTCGTGTACCACAGAACCATACAAGCCAGAGCCACCATGAGCACCCAGCAGTGGGTGGCAGCACATGGCAATGCAACAATGGCAGACACAGTGCCAACACGCACAACCCCCCTGAGGCACAGCTGAGAGACTGAACATGTGTCGCCACAAGTGGTACCCCACATGGGAAAGGGCATGCCCCTGACACCACTGCCATTGATACAACACCCTGCACAGTAGACAGGTGTCACAGCGCGACCCACCACGAGCCACAGCAGCCAGCACAGACACCCACAGTGGTGTGTGGAAGCATGCAGCACACCGGATGCAACACAGTGCAGGGAAAAACACACACCCATACCCTCGGGGACACCAACACAGGGATGCAGTAGTGTGGCAACCAAGCCCCCAGTGTGGGCACATGTAAACTGTGCACATACAGCCTGCAGTCCACCATGGCACAGGGGTGACACCCACCCTGTGCATGTACTGTGGCCCTGTATGCCACCAGCACACGCCTGATCACAAGTCACAGACAGTGCTGCACAGCCTCTGCAACACACACAAGACACAGCATGGAGGTGGGACAGCAACTGTGGAGGCCACAGTGTCACCCAAGGCAAACATGCACCCCGCTGGTGACAGGTGGCAACCCAGCATTATTGACGGTGCAGTGGATGACCTGCAGGGACAGCACCCACTGACAAGGCAGCAGACCTGGCAGGCCACAGACATGCAAGGGTGTCAGCTGCACAGGCCAAGGACAGCTAGACAGGGGCACAATGGACACAGAGCAGGCACCATGGAACACTGCACACAGCAATGCAATGCACAGAGAACAACACACACCACAGATACCGACTGAAAGCCACTCCCACACCAGAGACACCTCCCCATGCACACACACACAGACCCATGACTATACCTCCCCAGATGCCATGCACACCACTGCAACTGAGCACCTATAGCCAGCTGCAAATCAGAGACCACCGCAGTATTCATATCAAAATAACTGTATTTGAAAACCAACAACAAGTACAACAACAACATCAACAACTATTTACATATATACAAAACTGGGGTGGAGGTACGGGTACAAGGTAGGGGTGGGTAAGGGGCAGGGGTGAACAACTGGGAGAGGGAAGGCGGGGTGTGAGGGTTAGTCAAAGGGGGGGAGGTGATGCCCAGCTACTGGTCTCCAGCCTGCTCCCCTGCTGCCTGGTGCCAGTCCCGGGGTCTCCGTCTCCTCCGCACCCCATGCCGCTGGAGGTCCTGCAGGATTTCTAGGGAGTCTGTGGCCACCCGCAGTAGCTGCTGCATGGCTCGCTCAATGCGTAGTAGTATCCAGACACCTAGGACAAGGGATCAGAGTCAATGGGTGTGACTGTCCATCTCCCTGAAGCCCACCCATCATGTATGGCATACAGCCAAGTGCTCCACTGCTGTGATGGTGTGCACCCACCCACAGTGACCATGTGCACAAGACATGCCCAACCAGGCAGCAACAGCCATGTGTACCACTGCACACACACACCACCCATGTCCAGCACAGCACAACCAAGGCTGTACAGTAACGTGGCTATGCAGTGGGCAGGCAGTGCCACAGCCATGTGCCCAGTGCATGCATGGACCACCATTGATGCACTCCCAGACATGCAGTGCCACTGGACAGTGCTGACTGTCACATATCGCATGCATGGCAGTGGTGTCCATGGATGGTGGCCATGGCCTGCTCCCCACCCTGTCACACAGCATGCAATAGCAATCATGTTGTCATGGCACTCACCCTCATCAGGCTGTTGCTGGCGTTGTGGTTCTCCACTGCCACGCTCGGGTACTGCAGCCACCACCCTCTGCTGCTCAGCCATGGCCCTCCTCTGGTCTGCCATGTCTGTGGGAAACAAAAGGTGAGAAACACATCAGTACAACCCCAAAGCATATTCCCCCCGCCCCAATGAGTGTGCCCACCCACCCAGCCAGACCCATACATCACATACCCTGTAAACACTGGCACAGCCAACCCTAGACCAACCCTCCCCCATGTGCTGGACACAATAGACAGTGTTACCCATATGGACCATACAGGTGCGTAGATGGATCACCCACCTGGATGAGGCACCACGCCCCTTCTGGCATGCAACCGCAGACGTGCCAGTAGCTCCGGCTCCCTCCTCCTCAGGGGACCATAGCGGTGCCTGCATTGTTCTGAGGTCCTCCTTTGGCCAGTGGCCACCTCCAGGTCAGTGGCCACCTGTTGCCACACCTGGGTCCTGGCCCTGTCCAGGGGAACCTCCCCATACAGTGGGCCATAGTGAGGTTCCACAATGGTCACCAGGTTGGCCAGCTCGAGGGCACTTCATTGGGGGGCACTTCTGCATGCCATCTCCAGATCTATAGTAGGCAATATGGTGCTCCGAAGAGTGGCAACCCCATGTGGAAGTGCTGCGCAATACAATGCCGCTATTCCCTATCGTGCTGTCGGTACAGCGCCACCATTCCCTATCGCGCTGTCACCGAACAGCGCGATAGAGCTGCAGACATGCCATACGTACAGTGCCAAGGGGGCCAAGGTCAGGCACAGGGTCATGGGTCTCTGGCGCAAGGCCATGCAAAGCACCATCGGATGTCTATGTGTCCAGTGGGATTGGTCGCCTGTGTGCCATTGCCACAGCGAACTATTGCACAGTTGTGCCACAGCGCCATGTAGTGACCATCGCCATAGTGCCACTGGCACAATGGTGGCCATGCCCTGAATTGCCTACCGTGCACAGCACGTCATCAGCGTGGCAGACGGCTGCATAAGCTACCTGGGCATGCGCAGTGCGGTGTACTACGCAGTCACAGAACTGCGCCATTGGCTCAGTACATTCAACCGTATTGCGCAAAGTGCAACAGCGGGATATTCAGCCGTCATATGCAAATCATCCAATCAGCCATTCAATGCGCAGCAGTGCGATTTGCATCTCATTAAAGTTACTGCACACCTAATTTGCATGGATTGCACTATAAAAACTGTGCTGTTCTGCAGTGGGCATATTCGGTTACTGCAGTTGATAGTTGAGTTGCATGCTGTGTGCTGTTCTGGACTATGGTTCCAGGGAATTGATGTGTACTGCACAGCCACAAGTGACCGCTCTCACCCATACAGGCTGAGAAATGACCGAGCCAGGACTGGGTGAGGAGGATGATGGTGGGCGGAACAGGAGGCCTAATTTTACGAAGGCAGAGATGGAGGCACTCTTTGAGGCCTACCTGGATGAAGAGCCACTGCTCAGTGGATGGTGGGGCATCCCTCAGGCCCATGCTGCTGCATGGGAGGGGGTGGCACGTGCCATCAACCTGCACGGCAGCCACCAGCGCTCTGTGCAGGAGTGTAAAAAGAAGATGGGAACCAACAGGAGGAAGGTGAAGGAGAAGGTGGCTGCCATCAGAGCGGCACGTGCTGCAACAGGCAGGGGCCAGCCGGAGATCGTGCAGCTGACACCGGCAGAGGACAGGCTCGCTGCAAGCATGCAGTGCAGTGCCATTGAGGGCGTACCTGGAGGTGGCTTCCAGACAGATGGTAGCCCATCACCGCATGCTATGTCATGGTCTGTGGGGGGGGGTAGATCCCATGCACTAACGTGTCTTTGCTTTCTGTTACAGATCCTGTGCATCTGCAGGGGTCAGCGGTGGAGGGCCTGTCCACTGCGGATAGCCATCTAGAGTTGGAGGAGGGACCATCCACCTCCGCTGGTAGCCGGCGTGCATTGCAACAGTGTGCATGCCTGGCTGCCAACACTGGAGTCGTTGAGACAGGTGTGGGGGGTGCCCTTCCTGTGATCCAGCGGTCTGGCATGCAAGCATGCCAGCATGCTGTGGCTGTGGCACAGACCTGCACCATTGATGATGCAACGACCATTATGGGCATTGACATGTGTGTGTCACAGAATGGACACACAGCAGGACAGCACACGCCCATGGATCTGGCTGGTTCCGACGTGTGTGCCAGCACGTCAGCACAGTCCCAGGCTGCACCTGTCAGCACCAGTGGGGCAGCACCAGTGGCTGTTCAGGTCAGTGGCACTGTTGCAGCCACAGTGGTGAGACAACTGATCCCTTGGGCACAGCAGGTGGAGGGGCAGCAGCAGCAGTCACCCACCGGGACTGGGGTTACAGGGTTCAGAGATGGCATATGTGCACCGCCTGTGGACTTGCCCATACCTGGTCCTGGTGAGCAGCGCCCACCCTCAAGGGGTGCTGTACATCAGGACCTTCCATACCCTGAGGGACAGGTTGCTGATGTGGCAGATGACCTCTTTGACGAGCACACCTGCCTGCTGCAGGCATCAGTACAGCAGCAGATGTGAGTTGCAATGTCTGTGGAGGCAATGTGTGTGGCTCTGGAGTGGGTTGAGGAGTGACACAGCAGGGACACTGAGAGGATCCTGTCTCAGATTGACCATTTGTGGATGGATGTGACCGCAGCCATTGACAGGCTGACAAAGGTGGTGGTCACTGTCAGGGCCACATTGGGCACACAGTCAGGTGCCGCGTGCCACTCACACAGCGCAGTACACTATCCACTCCCCGTTTCTGGCGTCGAGCGACACCCACCCTGTCAACACCGGGTTCAGCTGTGGGCATCCCGAGCACTCCCGGTGCAGGTATGCTCAATGTGCTGCAGACACCTGTGCGGGCATGGTGTCGTTCACACAGTGGAACCCCTGGTGGACCATCGGTGCCACCCTATGAGGCCCATGCTCAGCCTGCCAGTGCTGCTGGGTCTCAGCGGGGCCGCCCATGCATCCGAGGTGGCCGTAGCACTGTGTCACAAGACTGAGCTGTCTCCCAGTGCGGGCCCTGTCTGGTGCAGCCCTGTGTGCAATGTGTGCTTTGGTGGGCAGTGCACCGGTGGGTGCCCAGCCCTACTCGCAGACACACGGACCACCTGCATACCCTTCCGACTGCTGTCCACAGGTGCGTGTGCATGATGATTCCTGCATTGCGCTGTACACCAAAGTGCGATGGTGCCCAGCATCTGACATACACACATGGACAGTCAGTGGACGTGGTGGCCTGTGGACATGTGTGTCTTTAGTGTCTGTGTTCTGGCTCTGTTTTGAACCTGACCCCTGTGCACCTTGTGCCTATTGCGTGTGTGTGTGTGTGTCTGTCCATGTGGCATGTTACTGTTCACCCCTCCCTGGTTGTCTGTGTGTGCCTCTGTGCCCTGCCACTTCCCTTGCCGTCATGCACCCCTGGTGTGTTTCCATGTGTGTACATTGGTTGTGCCCTAGCCACTGGTGGTTGCACATGGCCCCATGACTTACCTGTGTTGGCTGAAGTGCTCCTCTGTGATGGTGTCCCAGTGCAGCTGGGCCAGCTGGATCAGTCAGGAGTCCCATCTTCCAAGGGGGGGGCTGCCCATCCCCATCTTCACCGGCGTCACTGTTGTCCCCATCACTGTCCCCCTCTTCAACCTGTACAGCTATCCCACAGTCTTTGGCCATGTTGTGCAGGATACAACAGGCCAGGAATATCGCACAGGCCTTTGAGGGGCTATACTGTAGGGCACCGCCGGAGGTGTCTAGGCAACGGAGGTGCGCCTTCAGCATCCCAAACACCCGCTCAATGATGTTGCATGTAGCGGCATGTGCCTCATTGAAGCATTGCTGTGATGGGGTCGTGGGCCGCTGGTAGGGTGTGAGCAGCCAGGGATGGAGTGGGTATCCACTGTCACCTGTGTGGAGATAGTGGAGGTTAGTGTCTTGTTCAGGCTCAAATTGCCCCTAACCCTGTGTGCCACACCCATGGCACCTATGGCTTACCCCCTCTTGCCCCCGATTTGTCAGTTCTACTTGCATACTCACCCACTAGATGTCCTGTGGGGATGTCCCCCCTCTCAAATCGATGGCACAGTATCGACTGGTACCATATGAATGAATTGTGTGCTCCCCCAGGGTGCGTGGCACAGACATTAATGATGCGCCCACTGGCATCACACACCACCTGGCAGTTGACACTGGCATAACCCTTCTGATTCATATAGGCAGCCCCATCGGGGCCAGGTGGTGTGTGAATGGCCACATGGGTGCAGTCTATCACCCCTAGCATGCCAGGCATATGTGCTACCCTGTGAAACTCCTGTATGTTTGCTGTGCGCTCCACCGTGGTGCTGGGGAAATGGATGTACTCTGCAGCATGTGGCAGCAGTGCGCTGAGGAACTGGGTGAGGATGTGTGACGTGGCCGACTGTGTTATGCCTGTGGTGTCCCCTGTTGATCTCTGGAAGGTACCCGTGGCGAGCAAGCACAGGCAGGCTGTTACCTTTGTCTCCACTGACAGAGCGTGACTCCATCATGTGGGTGCCTGCATCACATCACTGCACAGCTCACAGAGCTGCCTCAGTATTGCCCTGTTCAGGTGCACAATCTCGACATCTGAATAAAGCTCAAAGCTGGTGCGGGCTCGGTACTGCCTGTTGGGGGCGTACCGCCGACGGGCCCTTCCACGGCCACGTCCCCCTGCAGCATACCTTCTCACCCCCCTCATTAGGGCTTCCATGTGGAAGGTGGCACTGTCCATGTCCCTGGCTTGTGTTCCCTCCCCCAGCTGTTGTTGCTCTGTTCCCCCCGCTGTCCTGACTGCTACCTCCACTGCACCGGGTACACCTACTGGCCTCTGCACTCTGTGGCCCCACACATCTTTCCTTGCCCCTATTTTGTCCTCTGATCTCCCTGGCCTGCCCTCTTTGTCCCTCTGGCCTTGTCTCTCTCCCTGCCTCATGTGGCTTCCCTTTAGCGTTCTTGAGCCTCTTCCTTGCTCCTTTTTAATTTGGCTCATTTGCGCTATGGCGCAACTTCCGCCTGATCCACTGTTGTGCATTGCGCAAGTCTTTGAACATCGCACTGCGCACTTTATGCATGGTTCCACCCCTTCGGTTGTGCATGCCTTCATTAGCATTGCGCTGTTGCTCAGCATGTTTTCAGTGGCGCAACTGCCTCCTGCTGAATATCGCAGAATGGCGCATTTTCTGACTTGCGCAGGTGCAACCCTATTTTGCATTGCACAACCCTTTTGAATATCCAGCCCATAGTGTACATTTACTTCCTTCTACTAGTTGTCAGTGATTGGATTACACACTGTCACATTTTTTAATCTGCTCATATTAAGATGCATATCTCATTTACTTGGGGGTTCATAAAAGGTGTAATTCCTTTGGGTAATGATTAATATTGGTGTGAATGATGCTGTATTATGACTCTTGCACATACAGTATATCTCATTCCTACTAGTTACAGTATCTTTCCCAAGGAGAGAGAGAGGGAGAGAAAGGGGGAAAAAAGGCGGGGCCTGGAGGATTTCATCCTTGGAAGTTTTCATTTAGATTCCTTAGACTGATTCTGTGCATTTTTGTTATACACTGACTCGGTGTTGAAATCTGCACTTATCAGGCTCATGGTCTCATTTTCTTGGGCGTCTTTGACAAGTATTTTTATTTGGCACTTACAGTTACGAGTGACACTATCATGCGTCATGTATATATGTGTATTTTTAATTTGGGGCTCTTTTTCAACTTGCAGTTATACCTAATTTCAGGATTTTGTCTCTCATTATCTGTTCTTTAATACACCAGGACACTTGGAATGTAAGTTGTAAGCTCATCTTACATGTATTAGAGAGAATGCTAGCCCAAGGTTTTTTTTGTTATCACTAGAATGCTTTCTTAGCATACTGAGACATTTTAAAATTTATGTGAGAAGAACTCTCTGGCTGTTAAGAATTCTTGATAACGTTTGCCCTTCTGAGGCTCCTCAGTTAGAAGCATACTAGTGTTAATTAGCTTCTCTGACGTAATCTTCTGTTATGTTTAAATGTATATGTTAAACCAATGAGAATTATTTCTGTTTTTTCAACATAATCTGGTGTTAATAGTATGGGATTTTCAAAATAACTGCCATAAAGCTTCTGAAGAAGGACCGGGTAGGTTCAAAAGCTAGAGCTCTTTGTTCTTTTCTGTAACATCCATGTTGGTCCAATAAAAGGTATCAAATCATTTGTTTCTGGATCGAGTTCAAAGTTTGTAATCCGAGCTTTAAAATAAATAAATAAATAAATAAATAAATAAACAAGAAATATCACAATCCTTTCCTTTAGCAGTGACTCCATTACTTTCCCCACTGCTGAGGTCAAGATAACTGGCCTGTAGTTGCCAGCCTCCTCCCTGTTCCCATTTTTGTGGGGAGGGACTATATTTGCCTTCCTCCAGGCCCCTGGAACCACCTCTGTCTCTAGTGATTTGTTGAATATGGCGGTTAGTAATGCTGCTAGCACCTCTCTTTGTTCTTTTAATATTCAGGGATATATCCCATCTGGCCCTTTAGCCTTGTCCCCTTTCAGATTGTCGAGCTCCTTTAGGACTCTTTCATCCGTAAATGGGCTGGTGTCCCACCTCTCTCCCACTGCTGCTCCTATCCCCCAATAGCGATCCTTCTCCTTCCCCTTCGTCTGAGAATACTGAATAAAAATATTTGTTCAGGATTGTTGCTTTTCTAGGTCCCCCTCTGCTCACCCCTCTTTCTCCCTTTTTAACCTCACAATCCCACCCCTTGTCTTCTTATCACTAATGTACCTGAAAAATGTCTTGTCTCCTTTCCTAATTGTCTGGGCTATTTTTTCCTCAGTTTGCGCCTTTGCATTCCTGACTGCTTTCCCCTCTTTCCTCTGCTTTGTCAGATACAGTTCCCTATCTTCCCACTCTGTGTTTCATTGTATCTTCTGAAAGCTAACATTTTCTCTGTTACCTTCCCAGCCACATCCTTTGAGAACCATAGTGTTTTTTCTTTCTCTTTGTTTTGTTTACTTGCCTAACACAAAGGCTTGTTGCCTCTGCTATGGCTCCTCTAAGGTTAGCCCATTGTTTCTCCACATCACCCCCCCCACACACACACTTCTTCTTCCCTTGCCAGGGCTTCCCTGAGACATTCCCCCAATTTTGCAAAGTCCAACTTGTCTGAAATCCAGGATGCTTGCTTTCGTGTGGTTTGACTCCTCCTCTGTTCTCACATTGAACCACACCATACAATGATCACTGGACCCCAGGTGGCTACCCACTGTTACATCAGTTACTCTGTCCCCATTGGTGAGTACCAGATCCAATACCGCTCCTTCTCTGGTGGGTTCCACCACAAGCTGCTTGAGGCACACCCCCTGTAGGGCATCCAGGATGCCTCTCCTCCTGGCTGTGGCTGCGAGCCTGAGTGCTCCAATCCACATCAGGCAAACTGAAGTCTCTCACCAGCAGCATTTCACCTTTGGCTGTCATTTTGTGGATGGCTTCAACTAGTACCCCATCAATCTCCTCCCCTTGTGCTGGAGGTCAGTAGATCACACCTGTATGAATGGCAGTGCCATTTCCAGTCTCCAGGGTAACCCACACTGCTTCCGCTCCCTCCTGCATTCCCTAAACTTCAGTTGCTTCAATTCCTTCCCTGATGTAGATAGCCACCCCTCCACCCTTTTCCCACCATCTTTTCTAAATTGAATGTAACCTGGTATGGCTATATCCCATTCATGGTTCCCCGTGTATCATGTCTCAGTAGCAGTGACAATGTCCAGGTCCGCCTCTGCCATCAAGGCCACTAGGTTTGGGATTTTATTTCCCAGTCTGCAGGCATTTGTGAACACGGCCTTCCAAGTTTTACAGCCTCCCCTTCTAATAGCTCCCCTTCAATCGGTTCCATGTCATAAGCGCCTTCGCAAAGAGCGTCGCTATTGTAAGCAGTGTATATCGGCAAAAAGCAATTGACTATATACATGAAACAGCGACACTACATCCAGCCAGAAGTTTTGAATGTTTATGCTTGGGGGGCAGGGGGTTCCCCCCCCGCACCCTTCTAGTAAAGGAGTCTCAACTACAGGGGGGTGCATGCCGGGGAAGGGGCGAGACTCCCAAAATAAATAAAATAAAAAAAAAACAAGCACCTCAAGAAGCAGCAAAATATTTCTCCCTGTCCCATCCCTGAACCCAGAACCTCTTATGCCAGAGCCAGCCACCCTCACCACCACACCACACTGGCTAGCTCAGCAGCACCAGGAATGCTGCCCCACAGAAACCATCTCTCCTATCCCTCCTCTTCCCCTCGCTATTCCTGACTTCTGGATGATTTTCTGCATGGTCGCCATTGACCAAGTTGCTACCCTTGCAGGGTAATCATTAACCATTTTACTCAATATGACTCTCATTTGTGAGTCACTGATATGTGATCATCCTTTTGACATGCTACCCTCCTATCCCCATGTGTTCCCTCCTTTCCTCTCCTGTTTTTACTCCCATTCTTCCTTATCTCTACCATTCTACCTATCTCAGTTTTAGGTTTTAGTGTCAATTTCCCAACCCTAGGGTCCTTCCTACTAACTGCTTCATCGGGGGGGGACAATTAGTTTCTTCCTGCCTACTATCAACCCCCCCCCTTGGCTAGTTTAAAAGCTTGCCAATTAAGCATTTAAACCTCTCATTAAGGATCTTGGTCCCCCCTGAATAGATGCAGTCCATCCCGTTTATACAGGCCTGCATCCCTCCAGGTGGGAGCCTAGGCCCCAATGAGGCTGATGCCCTTAGCTGTGCACCAATCCTTCAACCATGCATAGAATATTGTGGTGTGGAGTGCCCTGCCTTCCCCCTTGTCATTGACCGTTAGCACCTCTGAAAAGGTTACAGTGTATGCCGCTTGTCAAAGACCCCTCCTCAGCTCCCTTAAGTCCTCCTGCACTACCTTAACCTCATCACCAGCCAGATCATTTGTCCCCAGGTAGACAATGATATCTAGCTCTCCCTCCCGTCCAGCTGCTCTTGCAATCCTCTGGATGCACTTTCCATCCCTCCAAGCCATGGCACTGAGTAGGCACTTAACCTCCCTCTTTCCCACTCCATCCCCCCCAAGTCTGCCCCCCTAACAATAGAATCCCTCACCAGGAGTTGCTTCCTCCTCCTATGGGGTCCTCTGCCTCTCTTCCTCCCTTGGGTCTCCACCATGGAGGACACCTGCATCCTCCTTGGTCTCCACTGTGGGTGCCTCCTTGGGACAGTCCCACCCTGACAGTGCAGCATAGGAATTGTGGAGTTTAACTGTAGGGATGTGCCTCTGCCCCACCACCCTCACCCTTCATGAGCCCACCATAGTACAGGCACTCCTCTCCCCAGGCAATCTTTGAGGCAGTGGGGGCGGAGTCGGTGGTCCCTGGAAGAAGGATGAAGTCCCCCGAATCCTGGCCAGCCTGGCGTGGAGACAAGCAACCTCCTCCCTCAACCCAGAGAGGTGCCTGCAGATTGGATAGCACTGCATCCTCCAGAACGTCTCCTGGAAGACTGCCACTCCACAGCCATTGTACTGCACCACTCCCATCATGTCTTATTCATGGCCCCTCTCCTGTTGCTTTGCATGTTTACTCTCTCCTCACTCTGTTTATTTTTTTCTCCCTATTTTTCTACTGCCTTTGTGCCCTTACAGCTCTCGCTCTTCCTATTCTGGGACAGGAACTTCCTGTATTCCTTGGTAGTCTCCTTCTTCCTTGCCATACCTCTCAATCGTTTATCACCCAAATGTGTGGCAAGATGTGTGACAACTGGACAAAATGTGTGACACATCATCAAACATGACATTGCAAGCTATAGACAGTGTGTCGGCAGATAAGGGCCTATGGCCCACCCAGTCTGCCCATTTGAGCTTGTAAATTCAGTTTGTTTTCCTAGAAGTCTGTTTCCCCTTACCACTGACCTCTAGAATTCCTTTATGTCTATCCCATGCATTCTTAAATCCCGTGATTGTTTCAGCCCCCACCACTTCCTCTGGCAGGGTGTTCCCACTTGTCCACCACCCGTTCTGTGAAGAAATTCTTTCTCATGTTTCCTCCAATCGTCCTCCTCCAACTTCATCCCATGCCTCTAGTCCTGGAACATCTTTTTCGCTTAAAAATAGTGTTTTCCTGCACTCTGTTTCTCCCTGTAAGATACTTGTATGTCTCTATCATATCCCCTCTCCCTCCTCTCCTCCAGGAGTACATGTTCAATTCCTTCAACCTGTCTTCATGGGACTTGTGATGCAATCCATGCACCATCTTTGTTGCCCTCCTCTGAACCTTCTCTACCCTGTCTGTGTCCTTACGTAGGTATGGTCTCCAGAACTGTACACTGTACTCCAGGTGGGCCTCACTAGTGTCTTGTATAGCGGAATTATGACCTCCTTTTCCTGCTGGTGATGCCCCTGCCTATACATCCAGCATTCTATTTGCTTTACCTGATGCTTTGTCACACTGTTTCCCTACCTTGAGGTCATCAGAGATGACAACCCCAAGATCCCTTTCCTACGTTGGCATGCTATATCCTCATCCCCAACTGATATATTGTGCCAGGGTTTTGTGCTCATATGCATTATCTTGCACTTCTTTGCATTGAATTTCAACTGACCTAACCATTCTTCAAGTTTCTGCAGGTCCTTCTCATTCTGTCTACACTCTCTGGTGTGTCTACTCTGTTACAGAGCTTTGTGTCATCAGCGAACAGTGAAATTCTGCCTTCTAGATCCTGCAATGTCACTGATGAAGATGTTGAATAGGACCGTCCCAGCACTGATCCCTGTGGTACCCCACTGGTCACTCTTCCCTCTGTGGAGTGACAGCTATTTACCACCACCCTCTGTGTCCTGCCACCCAGCCAGTTACCTACCCACCACACACTGTCCTGCCCACACCCATATTCCCCAGTTTGTGTAATAGTCTTCTATGTGGCACAGTGTCAAAGGCCTTGCTGAAGTCCAGATAGGCCATGTCCACTGCCCTCCCTGATCCACCTCCTAGTCACCCAGTCAAAAATTCAATGAATTGGTCTGACATGACCTCCCCTGGTGAAACCGTGCTGCCTTGGGTCCTGTAGTCCATTGACAACCAGATGTTCCACCAATCTCTCCTTCAGAAGTGCTTCCATGATCTTTCCCACTACCGAGGTGAGGCTGACTGGTCTGTAGTTCCCTGCTTCCTCTTTGTTCCCACTTTTGTATAAAGGGGACTACATCTGCTGTCCTCCAGTCTTTGTACCTCCCTGTTTCCAGTGATTGGCTAAACAGGATAGCCAGAGATTCATCCACCACCTCTCTTAGTTCTTTAAGGACCCTGGGGTGCACCCCATCTGGCCCCATTGCTTTGTCAACTCTTATTACTTCCAGTTCCTTCAGGACCCTTTCTCGTGTAAAGGGACTTGTGTCCATTTCTGCACCATTCTCACCCCTTGTACTTCCTTCAGACCCATTACCCCCCTCTTTCTCAGTAAAGACTGAGCAGAAATACCTGTTCAATATGTCAGCTTTACTGTTGTCATCCTCCATCCTCAGAATACTGTGGAAATAAGTGCATTAATATTTATAATGTTTGCTGATAACCTAGCATCTTTTATTATTATATATTTCTGCTTAAAAGACTCAGTGGTCAGTGTGGAATTTTACCTTTTCAATGTGGGACAGAGGGTTTCTGAGGGATAAAATGAGTGACGTACCTCGTAATGTGTGACAGTTGAGAGGTATGTTCCTCGCTCAGAGTCAGACCTCCAGCAGCTGGGAGTCACGTGATGCAGGCACCGGCTTAACATCCTGATTGCTCAGCTCTCACCTCTCATCTCTATTTTTATAATAAATATTATGAGTTTGGTATTCTTGCAACCACCTTTCAGCACATCCTGTTATCTAAAGTGCTGGAGAGTGACAAGACTCGGTCTTGACTGCCGATGGAGAAGGATAAACGCAAAAATTATGGCAAACACACTCCGTCTGTCTCTCCTAGCAAGGCCCCTAAGAAACCCAATGCCTCTCCTGCCTCCGGCGACCCAGAAACCAAAATGGCTGAAGTGGAGGATGAACCATTTACTCTGGCAAGGTTCCTGGCGGAGATGAAACCCCTTCGTGCAGAGTTTCAAATGGTTAATAACGAGTTGAAATCGGTTACCCTGGCTTTGGAGGACTTATCAAGACGTACAAGGGATAACAAAACTAGAATCGCTTTGGTGGAAGCTCAGACAGTCAAGGTTGAACCACAACTGGCGGCTATTTGACAGAAACTGGCGAGGATGGACTCCAAACTTGAGGACTTAGAGGGAAGGAGCAGGCGTAACAACCTTATAATCATCGGGTTACCAGAGAAGGCAGAGGGCGCGGATCCGATTGTGTTTGTTCAGAAGCTTTTGATAAGGATCGCTGGCCCCTCGTCTTATGGCCCAACCTACATGATCGAGAGAGCCCACCGTGCTCTAAGATCGTTGCCGCCGCTGGGTGCTCCTCCTTGCACTTTAATTTTTCACTTCTTAAATTATCTCGAGAAGCAACATGTCCTTATGAAGATTAAAGAGCCAAAGGAGATTTCCTGGGAAAACGCTGTTCTGCGAGTAACTCAGGATTTACGTCTTACAGTGAGGCAGAAGCGTGCAGAATACCACCCGATAGTAGCAAAACTGATAGCCTCTTCAATCCAATTCCAGATGAAGTATCCAGCGCATTTGCAAGTTTGCCTGTCTGGGTCGTGGGTGAGCTATGATGATCCAAAGGCGGCAACTGAAGGTGTAAAAGCTGCTCTCCCAGACCTATTTAGATGAGAAGTCGATTCCTTGCTTCGAGAGGAGATTTGGAGTTCTGACAGAGTGGACTAAGGGCTTTGAAAGGAAAAGTTGCATTCGGACATGTGGCGCATCCTGTCCCTCAATGCTGGTTGGGGTTTTTTTGGTCATGGCAGGAGCCCGAATTTGATTTCAGGAGCAGAGGAGATTTTCGTATCCTCGCATCTCATGGCAGTCTAGATTGAAGACTCTGGGTCCTGCCTTGAAAGGCAATTTGATTTCCGGCTGTTTATTATAAATTTGATGGGACAGTACAGTCTAACTTGTCTTTTGGAGTTTGCTTTCATAATATATGTACCCCCTTTGCTATAAGTTGCATGCGCGTTAATAGCTTGATGTCACTAGAGGGCATTAGTTTGTTGAAATTTTGTAAAGTCTCTCTGTTCACAGTTCGGTCTTCCCAACCGCACTCCCTCGAGCATTGTCAGGCTACAGTGTTCCATTCATGTGTTGCCTGCGGGCTCCCTACTACTCTGGTAGAAATTGTGCATTTCTTTGGAGTTGTAAATATTGGGGAGGATCGAATAACATTTCAGGTTTGCCCGGAATGTTGTTTCTCCAAACTATTTCCAGTTTCGTGGGTCACCTCCCAGTGCTACACTCATTAGATGTATTTCAAATCGGAGCTCTTGGAAGGATATATTCGGGAATACCTTATGGTGAGCTTTTTAGCAAGTGACATAGTTTTCGAGGGCTTTTCTTTTAACACATTAGCTCAACAAGTGGAGAGGGGGTTCTCCTACTGGTTGTTTGCTCCCAACGGGGGGCCTTTCCTTCTTGCTTTTATGGTAGTTAGAGCCAGGATGGGGTCAAGAGGTCAGTCTTAAGGTACGGAAGGTTTCCCGATCTTGTCCTTGGTAGGTCTTTTAGGAGTTACTACACTTGCTCTTTGGGACTATCCCCTTTCCGTTATTGCTCAAGCCCATTCTGTACTAGGGGGTTAAATTAGAATCAGACAGTTTGTAAGGTGGTAGTTAGTTTAGAGGCGGGGGGTGAGGTAGCGACAGGGGAGTCTGTGCATCTGTCATCAGGGACCTAGATAGTGTTATGTTGGAGGAGCAAATGTTCTGGGAGGAATGTTTGGAGTGGGTGGGATTTATTTACTTGTATTATTGGGGGAGGTATAAGGGTTTAATGGGGAATGGGGGTAGTTTGGCGGGGGAAGGGGTAGGGCGAGGGGAAAAGCAGTCAGAACTACAGGTGTACTGGACAGATGGGTGTTGCCTTTGCTGGGCCCTGGAGAGCCCCGCAACCTTCACCCGGGGAAATGCCCCTGCCAAACTTTAATTTGTAGATAAATGGGGTCTCTGTGGGACTTAATCACGTGGAATGTCAACGGAGCTATGAACAATACTAAAAGATATAAGCTTTTGAAACATCTTCAAATGCAAAAGGGGAAGATCATCTGTCTACAGGAGACGCACTTGCTTGACTCAGAATCTTCCTTGTTTAAGAGACAGAGTATAGGACAGGTATACCTATCTGGAGAGAGCACGGTTAGCAGGGGAGTGGCCATTCTGTTTACTAAGAAAACTCCTTTTTCCTGCGAGGATATTATCAAAGACCCTTCGGGACGGTTTCTGATAGTCGTGGGGACGTTATACAAATCAAAAGTATTAATAGGTAGCATTTATGGCCCAAATTCAGACTTGCCTGGCTTTTTTGTTGATCTGTTTAAAATTCTGTCCCCTTATGCCCATATTCCGATGGTTTTAGGGGGGGACTGGAACCTACCATTCGATCCGGGTCTGGACAAGGATGGCAAGGGGAAGTCCAGGTTAACTCCCGCGCAGAGGGCCCTTAGAAAGCTGGTTGATGGTGTGGATCTATGTGATCCGTATATCCTTCACTTAAGGTGTATACTTTTACCTCGGCTGTGCACGGATCCAGATCCAAGATTGATTACTTCCTGATCAGCAAATTGGCCCTTCACGGACTATCACATTGCTCGATCCTGCCGGGGATAATCTTGGACCACTCTTTGGTCCACTGTTCAATAAATTTCTCCCCTAACCTTAATAGACAAATGTCGTGGAAGTTGAACAATCAGCTGTTGTGCTCCCCGGCAATAAGAGAATCCATTATACACATTATAGAGCAATATGAAAGGGAGAACATGGAATCTATAGGCAAATGGGATATCGAATGGAGTGCACTTAAACGTGTTTTGAGGGGCGAACTTATTAGAATTGCGGCAGAAAGGAAGAAAAAGAGAGATAATAAAGCCATAACTATGCTCTGCCAGATTAGGGATTTAGAGCGTACCCTTTTGGGTACCACCCCTGCAGATATTAGAGATAAGCTGGTTGGTTTAAGAAATCAATATAGTGATCTCTTGCGGGAGAAAACGGAATATGCCCTGTTAAAAATGAAGGCCTGGTATCTTGACCAGGGAGAGAAGGCCGGGCATTTATTGGCCATGAGACTAAAGGGAGAGGAATCGTCTAGGATTATCAGGAACATTACTGCCCGGTCGGATGGCACGATTAAAACTCACCCTAAAGACATTGTCCTGGAATTTGAAAGCTATTACAGAGATTTGTATAGTCAGATGGAATCCAGGCCCTCAAAGGGAGAGGTGGACAGTTACCTTTCCTCTTGCCCACTTCCCTCGTTACCCAGGAGATGGCCGGGATGCTGACTCAGCCTATCTCGGAGGGTGAGATACTGGCAACAATAAATTCACTTACGCTTGATAAAGCCCCAGGACCGGACGGTTTCTCTCCAAACTTTTATAAATGCTTTGACCCGCAGCTAGTTCCAGGTTTAAAAAGATTATTTCACTGTATCTTAACTTTGGAGACAGTGGACAAACATCTATTCACAGCCCTTATTATCGTCATTCCTAAAGGAGGCAAGGACCCAGACAAGGTGTACAGCTACAGGCCCATCTCGCTCTTAAATTACAATGTTAAAATATTGGCTAAAATCTTAGCCAATCGCTTAGCTAAAGTAATGCCGCTACTCATACACGGTGACCAGGTCGGCTTCATAGCGGATAGGTCGTCTGCGGATCATCTACGTAAATTGGCTAACATTTTTTCTGTGTCTAAAGACCATTTCTCCCCTTCTGGGTTGGTGTCGATAGACGCAGAAAAAGCATTCGACAGGGTGGACTGGCAATTTTTATTTTTAACCATGATAAAATTCGGACTCACCCTTTCTTTTGATAAAAGTGTGTTCTCCCTATATAGTCAACCGAGTGCACAGATTTACTGCAATGGGTTCTTTTCTTCAACTTTCCCACTGTGTGCTGGAACCCAGCAGGGGTGCCCCTTATCACCTCTCCTATTTAACCTCTACCTTGAACCCCTCCTCGTAAAACTAAGATTGGATCCCAGAATTAAGGGAATTAAGATTGGTTCCCATGAGTTTAAACTTTCTGCACACGTGGACGATGTCCTTCTCCATTTAACTCATCCCAACACTACTATACCAATGGTTAAGGGGCTTATAGAGGAATTCAGTAGGCTCTCTAACTATAAAATTAATAGAGAAAAAACCTTAGTATTCCCGCTGAATTCCAGAGTGTTTAAGTCAGAGATTACAGCATTGGGCTTACAATGGAGCCCGTTCAAGCTTAGATATTTAGGGCTCACCTTGGCCCGAAGTGAATCCAAGATGGTCCAGCTGAATTTAGACTCGATAAGGAATACCATTCAGCAAGACCTCGCTAGGGCCAAACTCCCGTTATCGGTCTGGGGCAGGGTCAACCTGACAAAAATGAATATATTGCCCAGAGTATTATATCCATTAACCATGTTGAACATATACCTGCCACTAAGCTGGTTTAAGAATTTGCACGTAATAATCACAACATTTATCTGGCAGGGAAAGACCCCACGCAGGGCTTACCGCAGGTTGGCTGCGCCTAAGGAGAAAGCTGGGTTAAAATTACCTCACTTGGGGTTATATTATTGGGCAAGCAGTGAGAGTTATTACTTAAAATGGTTGACAGTTTCCGGGGAACACTCTCCTTCCCTCTATGTACCCTCTTGGGCTAATCTAGAGGTGGAATTAATTAAGGAAGCGGGGCTGGACCTGACTGCACTCCTTTACGCCTCTTCGAAATCCCTTCCTGGGAACTTATTTCCCACCCCGATCAAAACCTCTTTAAGAATCCATGCACAGTTATGTTCAGTCTTAAAATATTCCCCCTGTAAGGATAGTTATCAACCCTTATGTCGCAACGTGAACCTAAAAATTGGGAGGCACACGATTCAGGAGTCCTGGATTCCCGAGATGAAGGACGCGAGAATGTCCGATCTGTTTCAAGAGGAGGAATGTCTTTCAGTTGAGGCCATGATTAATAGATTTGGTATTGCCCCGGGGCACACTTTTAGAGTTTTCCAGCTCTGACACCTGATGGTACATTCTTGTAGGAAACAAGTTGGGTCTCTCCCTCCTGATGGGGTTTTTGAAACCCTTGCCAGGTTGGTTTGGGAGCCGCATGTAATCTCAAGACTTTATAAAGTTTTATTCGACCTAGCATTTCATCAGCTTGATGGTACCCCCCATTACTGGAATACAGTGCTGGGGGATCCGCGGAGGGACTGGAGTGCAATTTGGTCACATACCTATAGATATATCTCTCAGAACAGGCTGCGAGTTATGCAGTTCCAATTTTTAAATAATATGTTCTGGACCCCTTCAAAATTGTATAAGATTGGGCGTATTTCCAACCCAAAATGCAATTTCTGTCGATAGCAGGAGGGGACACTGCTCCATATTTTTTGGGACTGTCCGAGGGCCAAGTCACTGTGGGACAGAATTAGGGAGTGAGTAGACCCTTTGCTGGGACTTGACCACCTTTTCAACCCTGAGGTTTGCTTATTGGGGGATTTTTCCACTATAAAGGTTAAGGCTAAAAGGTATTACATGGCCATTATTTCAGCATTGCTCAAGAAAGTAGTGCTGAAACACTGGTTGGATGGAGCCATAATTTCTTATACCGAGAGGTTACAGGAGTTACTGTTCAATTTGAACATGGAAAAGTTTAGTGCGAATCGAAGGAACTGCATGTTTAGGTACTGTAGTATCTGGCAAAAGTTACACGTGCTCTATTTACTCCAGACAGGTGCTTATTCCCCGTGACTACTTATACTGGGCTGGCTTTATATTATGATGGAGTGCACTATTAATGAGTTCTGTCTGCTTGGGGTGGGAGGAGAGGGGAGTGGAGGGAGGGGTAGGATACCTCTGACATTGTATCTGGTCTATTTGTCTTGTTTCAAATTGGTATTGTTGTCTGATTCACCCTGTACTGCTGTATCTTGACCCTTTTTTGGGGGAATAATTTCCTAATAAACTTGAATTTAAAAAAAAAAGACCTCCAGCAGCTGAGGCAGGGGATGTCTAGCTACTCTTTTCGTTCAAGGATGGCAAATCTTATTTGTCTCCGTGATTCTTCCCTTCCTGCTCCCTGACAGGAAGTTCCTGTTGTCCGTCAAATCCAATGGCTAAAAAAGTGGACTTGGCTAAGGTTGGGAGGGCAATACCAACATGTTACAGGCTCTCTTGCTGAGCCAGAAGTGTTCTAGTAGTAAAGTTCTAGCTCCTTAGTCAGCTGTATCCCGAGTAATGGTACAGCAGCATAAAAAACACAAAGAAGCCACAAAAAAAAACAAAACAGTTAAAATAGCTGATAATAAATTATTCAAAATGGTTCGGAGCTCTTTCAGGAAGCTGGCGCTCAGCTCAAGATCATCACATGACTGCCTGGCCAGTAAATATAAGTACATTGCTGTAAGCCTGGCTGCAGCTCTGATGTCGTGCACCAGGGTGTCAGAGTGCTAAAATAGATTTTCAGTGCTCTGACTTCACTGTAACGGTGATCGCCCTTTTACAGTCACTGTTATCACATAGAACGGAAGCCACTATTATAGTCCTACCTGAATCAGGGAAAGATAAAGCCTTATGCCCAAACTACAGGCCCATCTCACTTCTCAGTGTGGATATAAAGATTCTTGCCAAAGCCATAGCAAACCGCTACGAAAAAGTTGTTCCATGTTTAATACACAAGACACGGGCAGCGTTCATGAATGGGAAGCAAGGGGCAGAAACATTAGAGCACTTATTGATCTGATCCAAGTGGCATTACAAAGGCTGGAATCAGCAGCTTGCGTCTCTGTGGATGCTGAAAAAGGCACTGACTTGATGGACTGGGAAAATATAGGATTTACTTTGGTGAAAATGGGTTTAGTGCACACCGTCCTCTCCTGGGTTAAGATGATGTATGCTGATCCCACGGCACAAGTCCTTACAAATGGCATTCTGTCTGACCCTTACCACTCTACCAAAGCTAGGAGTTGCCCACCGACTGCAAGTCCAGGGTTGTTAGGGCACTGCAAGCACCTCCACCTTCCCCTTTACTACCGTAGCTAGGAGCCGCCCGCCGACTGCAAGTCCCGGTTTGGGAGGGCACCGCAAGCCAATTTAGTCAGCATTCTGTGTAATTAGAGAGGCTGTTCCCTTCCAAATTCAGGTCCTGTTCTCAGCCTGACCCCCTCCTCTTCCTCACTGATTAGCCCTGTACCTGCTCCTGTATTAATACTGCTTTTTGTATTTTTCCACAGTCCTGGGTTGTGAGGGCACCACAAACACCACCACCCTCGCCTCCCCTCTACTGCCTCTGCTAAAAGCTGCCCACTGACCGCAAGGTACAACTACAGCTGTGATGCAGGGAGCCAGTGTTGATCCACCCACCCTCCACCAACCCCACCCTTAGCTGGCTTTTCTAATATAGTGGGTTTCTGATCACGTGATGATCATGTGATTTTATGCAGTCTGATCTATCAGCTCAGTCTTCCACTTGCAGGTTATGGGTGCCCTTCACTAGATGTTGCCCTGCAGCTGGTATTGATAATTCTACCCTAGTTCTGACTCCTTTACAAAGGCATCAGCTGTTGCTGCGTTTAGGGTGTCCTATACACTCCCTAGTCCTTTGTATTTCACCGTCCCCCTTTTTCCGCTTTATGCCGAACAGTCACTAGGGGATGTTCCTGCTCCCCTGCTGGCCCCTCTTGCTTCTTCTGCTTCTTTCCCTTATGCCCCCCTGCCCTGTGAGGGGGACACTCCTAATTCTGTGCTTCTACTGAGTCCCCCCTTCCCCTTCCTGCCATGCTATCTGCTACTGGTACCATGGGCAACTCAGGCTACATGGCAGCGCTTTTCTGCTTATTAGCCCTATATATCTCTGATTACTTCATTGCTATCTCTCTGCTCATCCACCCTTGTGCAGTAAACACCCACTTCCTGTGCTTGACCGCTCTGAACACATACATAGGCATCACTTAATTCCCTGTCTCCCCAAATGTTATTTGCCTTGGGTGCTGGCTCCTCAGAGGCATTTGTACACAAGCCTCTCAAATGGAAACACCTCAAAGAATCTCCTAACCCGAGGTTGGATTGCACTACCCTCCTAATCCTTCTCGCTCAGGTAGGTGACATTGAGTGTAACCCTGGCCCCACTGGCCCTATGCTCTCACTCCTCCACCGCTGCCCAGCATCACTTACCAAAAGGACTGAAGGCTGCTCACCTCAGTGTTCAGAGTCTGTGCCTTAAGCTTGCCAAACTCACGGCATGGGTCACCCAACTCAACCCAGACATCTTAGGAATGTCCGAGTCCTGGCTTAAGTCTAGTATCAAGCAACATGAGGCTACTCTGCACAGATATAATTGTTCCCAGAAGGATCAGCTGGGCAAGCGGGGCAGAGGGGTCCTGATGTATGCCAAGACATGTTTAGCTGCCGTGGAATCCTCCCTAGTGGAGTAATCTATAGAATCCGACAAGTGGAAATCCCTTCCTCAGCCCTTCGACCTGTTCCAGTAGAATCCCTATTCCTCACCCTAACCCTTGGCTGTGTCAAGAAACTTATTGTGGGGTGTGCCTACCCCCCCCAAAGATACAGCTGTCAGCCTCCCCTCCTTCATATCTTCCCTTGCTAATCTCCCCTCGTATGACCTCATCCTCTGTGGGGACTTCAGCCTGGACTGGCTGAATTTCAGCAAGCACAAGTCATGTTCCATTCTCTCTGACTTTAACCTCACACAGCTCATCTTTGAGCCCACTCGTCAAAATTCAAAATCAGGCAACCATACCTTTCTAGACTGAATAGTCACTAATTGCGTTCGCAGAGTAAGAGTCGTGGATGTCCTTCCTGATAGTATCAGTTACCACTTCCCAACTTCCTGCTTATGGCGTGACAACTTCCCCAATCTCCCCCAAAGGTCTTTCTAGTGAGGGACATGTCCTGGTTCGATGTCCAAGCCTACATTGACTCTATTTTTAATGCTGATTGGGGTCCCATCCTCACACTCCCTGATATTAAGCAAGCCCATGACTTTTTCGTGCACACCTTGACCAATAGAGTTAATCACCATGCCCCCTTGACAAGGTGCAGATCTAAAGGCTTCAAAGCCCCCTGGCAGTTCAAGGAGTTGCAAAAGGGTATGACTGCTTATGACAGGGCATGGAAAACCTTTAAACATACAGTAGCAGCCACAGACACTGCCAGCTATTTCCTGAAATTTCTGTGATATTTCCAGATATATCTAATGCTTTCTCCATTTTTACAGTAGGGGCAGCAGAGACAAACTCTCTAGAAATTTTGCAACATATCTGGAGATAGCTGGCAATGTCTGTGGCTACTACTGTAGTGGTTTAACTTTTGACTGGCAGGCCTATAGGCAGCTATGGAACATGTGCAAGAACTTACTTGTTAAAGTTAAATGCACCCATCTCTGGACCTACAAACCGAGCACCTTAGCAACCCTAAGGAGTTCTGGAAGCATGTGAACTCACTTATCAATGGCAGGTCCAATAAAGCACCAAGCTCTCTTACTGCCAAAGGATCTGTCTTATCTGACCCCCCTCCCCATCCATTGCTAATGGCTTCAATGAGTTCTTCATGAACCTGCAGAGGTGCACCTTGCTCTTCAGCCACACTTCTCCCCCCCTTCCATCTCCTCTGCCACTGGCAGATATAGGCAGCTGCCCAGCCTTCCATCTTAAGCAGGCCACCATCAAGGAAGTACTCTCCTCTCTAAGCTAAAACCAGAAAGTTCCCCCGGGCCATGACACACTCGAGCCCATGTTACTTAAGAATTGAGTCTCAGCTCTGGCCTCTCTGGTGTGTGATCTAATCAATAGGTCCTTTCTGTCTGGTACGGTCCCAGATAGGTGGAAGGTTGCCGTTGCTGCTCCTGTCCATAAGGGTGGGACCACCATGGTAGTTGACAACTACAGGCCAATATCTATCCTCTGCCCTCTTGTTAAAATTCAGTAGTGAATCCTGTACAACCATCTCAGGAATACCTTGATTCACACCCCCTCCTCTCTATCTTCCAACATGGGTTCCAAAAGAATCACAGCACCCTCATTGTCCTTGTAAAATTGTCTGTTGACCTGTTCAGTGCGATGGACCTGGGCCATGTTACGGGAGCAGTCTTTGTGGACTTAACAAAGGTGTTCGACTTAGTTAACCACAACCTCCTATTCTGAAAGTTGTACTCCAGGGCCTTGACCGGAGCGCACTGAACTGGTTTCACAATTACCTAACTGGCTGCTCACAAGGGGCCAAGTGGTCTGGTGCACTTTCAGACTTCAGATCCATTATCCATGGAGTACCCCAGGGGTTCATCCTGGGACCATTGCTATTTTCTCTTTTCATTAATGATTTCCTGAACAACTGCGATGGGGCCTCTGTCCAACTTTATGTGGATGATGACATCGACTACTGCTCTTCTCCTGACATCTCCTGGCTCAATAGAATGCTAGCTTCTGATTTCCAAACACTTAAGGACTGGTTTTTGGACAACCAACTAGTTCTCAATACCAAAAAAAAAACAAATGCATGGTATTTTTCAACCCTGCTTCCACTCCTAAACCTCACCCAACTCTCACTATCACCATCTCCTCCTGCATTGGGGATACCCTCAAATCCATACAATCCTTTAAATATCAGGGCTTCATGCTTGATACCTCCCTCTCCTTTGCCATTCATGTAGCTCTCCTTATGAAGACATTTAATCAGAAACTTTGACTGCTCTACAGCCTTTGTCTGTTCCTCTTGTCAGCCTCCTGCAACAAAATTGCAACCTCCACCCTTCTCGCTCTGCTCTCCTATAGTGCCCCGCTACTTCTCTCAACCAATGCAACCATCCTTATGTGCCTTAAACAATTCTATCACCATGCAGGAAGGTTTGCATTAGTGGTTAATGCATGTCACCACCACTGTGATGTCCTTTCATCACTGGGCTGGCCGACTTATGAATCCAAACTCCAACTAATAACCCTTGGCTTATTATGCAGGTTGGTTCACCTCCACCTCCCATCTTAGAGACGTTGTCCAGCTCAAATAATCCTCTTGCATGCATAAGTCCTCCTCCATCTCCCTTCTTGTAACTGTAGCTGTGGTTATCTATGGGCAGGAGATCATTTGCCTTCTCCGCTTTGTCTTTATGGAACTCCTTACTGCATACAGTTTTATCCAGCACCTCCTTCTCCCTATTCCAATACTCCATCTTGCTCCACCTCTCGACCTCCTTTCACTGTACTTGCTTCAGATGACAGCACCTTTCCCACTTGTAACTCGCTTCTCTGAGTGTGGCCAGCCTCACGTGTTACTGCTTTCCTGTATCTAACTCTGTTTGCATTTGCACTATACATTTGACACTTTGTCTAACTGTAATGTAATATTTTCAATTACTGCTGCACTGTTTGATGGACCAGTGTCCGTTGCATGTATTGATGATCTCCTTGTAAATCTTGCTCTTTTGCAATTTGTAAAGCACTGTACTCTATCCCCTGTACTTGCATATACCTATTATTGGGTGTACAAATCTTGTAAATGTCTGTTTGATCCTGGGAACCCCTGAAAAATGGACTGTATTGTCTCAGTGGGCTCAACCAGTTACCAAAATTCAAATAAATAAATAAATAAATAAGGCACCCGGAAAGGTTGCCCTCTTAGACAACTGATTTTTGTGGTGGCCATAGAACCACTGAATGTGGCTGTCCACTCTTCAGGAAATCTCCGGCATCACAATAGAAGAGAAATCCTACAGCACTTTCCTTTTCACTGATGATCTCCTCCTTCTTCTGCTCTCAAAGGTAGACACTTCTCTCCCTGCAGCCCGGGACATCACAGATGCATATGGAAGCATCTCAGACCTGAGAGTTAATCCCTTCAAAGTGGAGCTACTACCACTTGTGAAGGGTAGTCCAGACTTGGTAAATGTGGGGTGACAACAATTAAAACTGAGCCCAGTAGGAATGAAGCATCTGGGAATGATAATCTCTCCTAAGGTTCATACACTCATAATCCAAAATATCAACCCTGCCTTGGATAAGCTACAATAGGATATGCAGAGGTTGCAGAAGCTCAAGTTGTTCCTTACAGGGAAAATTGCAGTGCTCGAGATAGTGGCCGTACACCAGCTGGTATACTGCCAGAATAACCATCCCTTGTGAATACCCCCCAACAATCGAGCAACAAATTGGTAGGCTCTTCATCAGTTATATCTGGGGCTCACAACACCCCCGCTTTAGCAAGTAGATACTCAGAGCACTGTACAATTTTGAAGGATAGGATTATACAAGCACTACATTAGCTAGAAGCCAACCACTTACAGTTTCCCATATGGGTGGAAATTAAGCAAGCTATGCTAGTGTCAACACCATTAAGCATGCTGTTGACAGGCAGACCCTATCTGCAATGCTCAACCATGTCAGCAATGGCTTTCTTGGTACAAGCCTGAAGAAAGCTGCTTCACCTCAATACATGGCCCCACAATTTCCTCAGACCCCAAGAAGCACTCTGGAACAACCCCACCTTTGTATCAGGGGAGCTTCTGTCAACAGGAACTCATGGAGTAGGTGGTGTATATTATGGCTGCAACACCTTTTAGACCCTCAAACACACACCCTTAAGTCCTTTTGACAGCTCCAGGACCAGTACGGCTTGCCATGGCAAGGTCACTGGAAATATCTACAGATATAACATGCTCTTCAGGCCTGTCATACACTTAAGCACACCCTTGAGCAGACAAGTATGGTATAAACAATGACAGCCTCCCTGTCCTATTGCCAGAGAGGGACATGGGAGGGCATGGATTGAGACTGGAGGGGGGAAGATTCAAGAGGGCGATGAGGAGACATTTTTTCATGGAAAGAGTGGTGGACAAATGGAACACCTTACCAGATGAGATAGTGTCCTGTAGGATAGTGGGCAGTTTCAAGAGGGGTTGGGACAGGGGAAGGGTAAGGGATACTGGGAAGGGGGAATGGTAGGGGCAGCTGCAAGATGAGGGGCTAGCTGCACACTCGAGCAGACTCGATAGACCATGAGGACTGTTTCTTCTGGCAGTTTCATATGTTCATATAACAAGGGATAGATGGGAAGGATATATAAACACATTCAATCACATCGTCTCACATCCTTGAACCAGCACAGGCAAAAGTGTGAAGCTGAACTCACTGTCTTTTTGGATCCTGACTGCTGGGAGTGGTGCTTGAATATGACCCATTCAGCCACCCCTGATCCTAAATACCAATTTATCCAAAAAAAAATTCTGGGAAGGTGGCACAGAACATTGGATAATTTAGGTTTGGAAGTCAGAAATGTATGCTAGTATTGTAGAGCCTTGCTAGGAACTAGTTACTGCATTTTGTGGTTATGCCCAACAGCCAACCCTGGTGGTCAGCAATTATCTCCAGACTAGAACAACTTGCTAGACCACACTCACAGTAGCCTCAGTGCTCTAGATCTTAGGACACCCAAGAGATCTGACAGGGCCCACTAAGCCATGTAGGTATTTGTTAGTTACCACAGCATTAGGGGCAAAAAGGGAAATCTTAATGTGCTGAAAGTAACCAACTGCCCCTCCGTTATAAAACTAGGAGGCAGTCCTGGCTAGAACAGTTGCATACAGTACCTACAGATCCTACTCCAACATAGAAGCAACTTGGGTAAATTTACCAGAGCCCTTGCTCAAGTCCATGAACTCACCGGATGGTCACCAAGTGCATGTGGGGCACCCCCCAAGGTAGCAAATTAGCAGGGGCAAACAATGACCTAAACAAGTTCTCTCTCTCTCTCTCCTCTTCCACTGGATGAAACAGAGCCTAAAAACTTACTTCACAATCCTTTTTGCATGCCCGCACAGATAGCATGTTACAGGTTTATGACCTTTACGCATATATGTACAAGTGTATGTTGAAAAATATAGGCCAAACCGGTAGCATATCCTGGCATGCATCTATAAATAACCTGGCCACTGGATCTTATTCCAATGTACCAGGTAAATAAGGAAGAAGTAAAAGTAGTCAGATATGTGGATACACATAGCACTGAACTAATGAGGTGGTAGTGAGTGGCTGAAGTTAATGATTTAATCATTCTTCTTGTATGTGAAACTTTACTACAGTTTTAGACTACTTATGTAACAACAAATGTGACATTTCATTTTGTCATAGTTTTTAAATTTCACTATATAATGAATTATTTCCCTTCTTGACATGTTCCTGTTTTGGACTAAAGGTTATGACTGATGATTTAATATCTAGTCGCTGTTATTATTTTCTTTTGTCTGTTACTATTTTTATGTTATGCATTTTTAGAATTGTACATCCAAGGGAGCTTCCACTCCTGGCCAGGTTATTATGATTGAACTTATTTCTGTATGAATTCATCTAATGTACCAACTGGAACATTTTCAATAAAAAATTGTTTCTCAAAAAAAAAGATGTAGTAAAAGGTGATGCAGACTCTGGCAGATATAAAGGTTTCAAAAAGTAGTATTTCTCATGCATCAAAAGATATATCCCACAGCTTTGACATTTGTAACATTATTTGTTGAGTTTAGAGGTTGAACGGTATGACAGTTTAACAGAGGACATTTTTTCTTTCCTCGAATAACCTTTCATGTCAGGATAGAGATTCAGTTAACTCCTTTGATACCATAGCCATCATATGGTGTTGGAACCATCCATTGCTGAGCCCTACCCAAAATGGCCACCGGGAGAGAATGAGTTAAAAGCCAGCTTTAAAATGAACTCAGATATAGGTGCATCATAGACGTAGCTGAACATGTTAATAGGTTTAGATCATAATTTAATATACTGCACTTCCTTTTGTTAATTGGTGTAGTTCTAGAGGGAACAGGGGTATTTTGTTTTAAATTGACTTTCATATTTAGCATAATTCGTACTGCAATTACTTTGTTATCAGAGGGTACATCTGTTTTTAAAATAGTGTTGCTAACTATAATAATTAACCAGAAGCATTCTTCATATGAACCACAGACAGAAAAAATTGCTTTTGAAGATGAGAGTCAAGGTTTCAGTTATGGCCTAGACCTCTGTGTGTTGCTCTTTCTATTCAAATTTTTCCTTAAACAAAATGTTCCTGTAAACAGACATGCCACATCAATTTTTTTTTCCAATTATGCAGAATCAACATTCATAATACCAAGCTGTATTCACAAAACACTGTTTGTGTCATGACTGACAGTTATAACAATGCAGAACATCAACAAAATTGATCTGAGGCACAGTCATTTTTGGTTAGTTGGTCCTGGGAAATTAACATAAACCCCATACTTGCAAGATGTAAATCAGCAGGCAGCACTGTGGACTTGTTGCACCATCTTTTTGGGAGCCCTCCCCAATTGGGGTTTACCTGTGGGCTACTGCCCTTCTGCTCCACTGCCGACATCCTGTAAGTGGTCCTGGTGGGATTTGATCCCTGGTGGGCCAGTCGATGCTCTGTGGCTGTAGCCACCAATTTCCTGTGGCTCGGCCCCATCCTCTGAAAGGAAATGAGTCCTGATTGGTGTTTTCACACCTCTGGTCGCATTGGGGGAGCTTCTGGATGGTCTAGGAATTCAAGGACTAGACTGGCCAAAATGTAAACAAAAAATGTGGTGGCCCACACTCTATTGCACATGCGCAGCCACCTGAAAAAAAATTAAAGAAGCCATGGCTTCATTTAGGTGTTAGGGTTATAGCCACTATATAATAGTATCCCTGGCTCCAGGGCAGGCAGCGGAGCTGGGGATCAGCATAATAACACCTCTGGGCATGGGGAGATATGTTTTCTGCCCTGGCAAGGGTATAAATAATAAAGTGGCTGCACTATTTGGACATAAATATAAACAAGTATGGTGGCCTACCAGGACTTGGGCAGAGCAGGGGCCACTAGGAAAAATATCAGGGAGCATCAGAAAGCCCAGGACTGCAGCAGCCAATCAGAGAGGGGGCTTTGGCAAAGTTATTTAAGGAACTGTTTGCCCACCAAATGAGAAGATCAGACAGAGACTGCAGTGAGAGCAGAATGCAGGAGAGACTGTTGTACCTCCAGAGGAAGAACACCTGGTAAAGCCAGAGAAAGCACCTGGAAAGTTGTAGTCTGAAAAAAGGGATAGACTCTGGGGTTCTGCTGAGGGAGACAGAGTTTCTTGATCTGTAGCCAGAGAGAGACTTTGAAGCTGGCCGCCAGAGAGAGAAATCGCTGAGCACCCTGCAGTGTGAAAGTTCTGCAGCCTCCAAGCATAGACTATGAGTTGTGCAGCTTGGAAGCAAAGGCTTCTGCACCAGTGAACAAAGACTGAGCAATCTGTGTTCCCCCTCAGTGGGACATGTGTTGTTGCTGTTACCTGATGTGACTTGTTGCCAAACACTGGAACTGTGCATGCTGAGGCTAGAGACTGTTCAAAGCCCAGCCACTTGTTGCTGTTCCAAGGAAGTAGAAAGTGCGCATGCTTGTCCCAGAGACCAAACTAAAGTCCAGCTACAGTTCCATTTGTAAAAAAAGTGTGGGTGGGTGGCACTAGTGGGCAACAAGAGCAATGGCTAGGGTGGTAGGCTGCAATAACTGCAGTGCACCAATCTTTCTAAAAATTGCCTGGAGGGTGGGGGTATGTTTAGTGTGCAACCACATAGGGAAACTTAGAAAGGAGATCGAGGGTCTACAGGAGGAACTAAGACAGGCAAGGCAGACTGGAGGAGGTTATAGCCCACTACTGGAGGGAGGGAGGAGGGGAGATGGGGGAGGGCAATTTGAGCCAACAGTGGTGAGGAGTGGGTCAGAAGAAGGGAAGCAGAAACAGAGGGGCCCAGGCCAAGAAGAACGGGGTCCAGGGAAACCAGGTCAGGGGACAAAAGACAAACAGAAGGAGGAGATAGGGACTTGTGGGGGGGGGGGAGAAGTGGCAACAGTCATAGAGTGGAAGGGAGGGAACAGGTTACTATGAGGTGAGAGAAAGCGATCAGTGGTGAAGGGTCTTCAGAAAATTGTTCTGCAGTACTTGAGGGGAAGCAGAAGGAGGGAGGTGATGAATTTGGAGGAGTAACTAGGAAATGCCCGGACCAAACTGGAGCGGAGGGAAGTTCTGCTGGGGGAATTACAACAGGTGCAGAAGGGGGAAATACTGTGCAGGAGGAAGAAGAGGAGCCAGGACTGAGAGGTGGAGAGGAATGGAAGCAAGCAGGAAGTAAGATGGGTGGATCCTTAGTGCTGGGGGACTCAATACTAAGAGGAGCCAGGTGGGGGTAGCAAAGGGGAGAGGCATAGTCACATTTGGGTGGAGGCCATGACAGGAATGACAGCAGAAAGGGTGGGACAATCTGTTCTTAAATATGCTAGAAGGGGTAGGGACAAGCCTGATTTGATTATACATCTGGGTATGAATTACCTGGCTGACAAGATGGTAGATATAGTCCAGAGGAGGTTTGAGGAACTTGGACAATTATGTGAGGGGACAGGAAGATCAGTAACATTTTCAGAGATACTTCCAGTGCCCAAGACAAGCACAACAAGAAACCTGAGAATAGAGGAACTTAACAGATGGCTAAGAACCTGGCGTCATGCTAAAGGGTATGGCCTGGTGGGGGTGGGGAGGGACCTGGGAGGACAGTAGTCTCTATGCCAAAGACAGACTACACTTGAGCGAGGAGGGAAAGAAAGTGTTGAAACAGAGGATAGCAGAGTACATAGAGGAAGCTGGGAATTTAAACTAGGAGTGGGGGGGTGGCAAGTGGACAAGAGACATGCAGAGACCACAGGTTGGGAAGTCACATGAGCTTACCCTCTGTAACAGTGACAAAAGACAAAGGGCAAGTACTACTGGTGATGCTAGTAAAGGAGGGCAGGATGGGGGAGTAGAGGTGGAAGGTGGTCACCCTTAATACAAGAAGCCTTAGAAGGAAAACTGCAGACCTGCAGGTGCTCATGGCAGAAGGAGAGGTGGACATTGCAGCCATGACAGAAACATGGGCCACCCAATACAATGACTGGGACCTGTCCGTACCAGGGTACAGGTTATTTCATAGGCATAGGGTGATTGGGAAAGGAGGGAGGGGTGGCACTATATGTGAAGGAAGGACTGAAGTGTGTAAGTGAGGAAGGGAAGGAGGGTAGCATGGAGTCACTTTGGATGCAATTCCAGGATTCCAAGAATAGGACTCTCAGAATGGGAGTGGTGTAAAGGCCGCCCTCTCAGACAGAGGAGTTAGACAGGGAACTAGCAGTACAGATCAGAAGGACCTGTGTGAGGGGTTGTGTGGTGATTGTGGGGGACTTCAACATGCCAGGAGTGGACTGGAGTACCCCAACAACCAGCAATAGAAGGGAGCAGGTACTGCGGGATGCCTTCCAGGACAGCTTCCTGATGCAAATGGTCAGTGAACCAACTAGGTTAGGGAATACCCTTGACCTTATGCTGGCAAATGGGGAGTGTGTGAGGGAACTTAAGGTGGAAGAACCACTGTCAGGGAGTGACCACCATTCAGTATGGGTCTCATTGGATATGGGCAATGAAGGAGGGAATCTGGCACAAGGGTGCTGGACTTCAGAGGGTCAACTTTGGGAGGATGGGGGAAGTGGTAAAAGGGTACCTGGCCAAAATTCAACCTAGCATGGACACTAACCAGAGGTGGGAGCTCATAAAGCTGGGGATAGCGGAGGCAACCAGAACCTGCAACAAGGCCCAGAGCAAGAAGGCTTGGACTAAGAAACTGAGCTGGGTGAGCAAGGACGTCATGGAAAAGGTAAGGAGGAAAAGAGCTGCCTTTAGGAGGTACAAGAAAACAGGGAGGGGGAGGACATGGAGGAGTACCTGAAGGAATCTAAGGAGGTGACACAGGCAGTAAGGGGAGCCAAGGGGTCTACGGAGCTCATGCTGGTACAAGGCATTAAGAAGGCTGAGAAGAACTTCTTTAGGTACATCAGGGAGAAAAGGAACTTTAAGGACCACATAGTAAGGATTAGGAAGGAGAGGGGTTGGGTGGAAGCAAGGGACAATAAGGCAGAAGCGCTAAATGATTACTTCTGCTCGGTATTTACTAAGGAGAAGAGGGGAATGATACCCAAGGTGGAGGAATGACAGAAATGGGGGGGAGGGGTGACAGATGGGGAAATCATTGAGGGCAGTGTTCAGGAGGGTTTGAAGGCACTGAGGGTGGATAAGGCACCAGGCCCAGATGGCATCCACCCTAGGGTACTGAAAAAGCTGGCAGAGGTCCTTGTGGGACCTTTGGTAGACCTATTTAATGCCTCACTACACTCGGGGTGTGTAGGATTGGAGGATGGCTCATGTGGTGCCCCTCCACAACAGTGGCCCCAAGAATGAACTGGGTAACTACAGACCAGTGAGCCTCACATCCATCAAGGGTAAGCTGATGGAGACTATCCTGAAGGAGAGGCTGGTGGCCCTGCTGGAGGCCAAAGGACTACAGGACAGCAGACAGCATAGCTTCATACATGGCAGATCCTGCCAAACCAACCTGGTGGAGTTCTATGACTGGGTAACTAGGCAACTGGACAGGGGCCATGCAGTGGATGTACTGTATCTGGACTTCAGTAAGGCATTTGACTCATTGCCACATGGGAGGCTGGGAAGTAAGTAAGAAGGCACAGGGGCAGGTGCAAAGCTGGTGAGATGGGTAGAGAACTGGCTTCAGGAAGGCAACAGAGGGTGGGTGGTGGGGCTCCTCATACCCAAGGGTAGTGATGAGCGGTGTTCCACAGGGCTTGGTGTTGGGACCAGTGTTGTTTGGGATATTCATAGCAGACATATCATTGGACATCAAGAGCAAGATCAGTTTGTTTGCTGATGACACCAAGATGGGAGCAGTGATGGACAACCTAGGGGGATGGCAGGGGTTGCAGGATGATCTTGAAAAGCTAGAAACCTGGTCAGATACCTGACAACTGGGGTTTAATGCCAAAAAGTGCAAGCTGCTGCATTTTGAGGTGAAGAACCCAAGAAGGAGTTACCAGCTGGGGGAGTGCAGCTAGCCAAGACTAAGGAGGAGAAGGATCTGGAGGTGCTCATTACAGGGTCAATGACCAACTTTGCACAATGTAGGAAGGCAGCTGCAAAGGCCAACAAAATGCTGGGTTGCATTGCAAGGGGTATCTCCTCGAGGAGGGGGGAGGTGATTCTGCCACTGTATAGGTCATTAGTTAGACCGCATCTGGAGTACTGCATGCAGTACTGGCGTCTGTATCCGAAGAGGGACATTAAGTTACTGGAGGGGGTGCAGTGCAGGGCGACAAAGATGATCATGGGGCTGGGGGACTTGCCATATGAGAGGAGGCTCAGGGAACTGAATGTGTACTCGCTAGATGAGAGGAGGGACAGGGGGACATGACTGAAACCTTTAAGTACATGAAAGGAATAAACAAGATAGGTACAGAGGGGCTGTTCAAAGTAAGGGAGGGGAAGGGAGGGACACCCAGGGCCATGATATGAGGCTGGAGGGAGGAAGGGTCAAGAAGGAGATGAGGAGACACTTTTTTACAGAGAGGGTGGTAGCCTGGTGGAATGCGTTACCGGCAGAAGTAGTATCCAGTAGAACAGTGGACTGCTTCAAAAGGGTCTGGAACAGGGCAAGGGGGAGGGCCAATGGAGGGGAAAGGTGGGAGGGAGAGGCAGCTGCAAAATAAAGGGTGCTAGCTGTACATTCAAGCAGACTTGATAGACCTCTAGGCCTTTATCTGTTGCCAAATTTCGTATGTTCATATGTTTGTAAAAGAAAACCCCATTACAGCTACTTTCTATTGCAATAGCCTTGACAAAACCAGCGATTAGAATGATTACCATCATGTTCAGAAATGAGGGAGTAAATGTCAGTGACATTTACCATTGGCTGCAAAACATGTGTGATGTCTTGGGTCCCCCTGAAGCAATTATAGATGACCAGGGCCTATGGACAGGAGGGTGGAAGTTTAAATTTAAGTTATTTCAAGTAAACTCTGAAATCATGCACTTGCCAAACAGCTTCTTTTTGGGGAAAGACATAAGGGTCTATTTCTATGGGGAAGGGGGCAGCCAAGAGTGTGTGACAAGTGTGGGGAAAGGACTCATCTTAACAGTACATGTGACATGCTAAAATGCTCCTTGTATGGGGGATATGGTCACCCAAGCGCATCTTGCAAAAATGTATTTCAGTGCAATCTATATGATGAGAAAGGGCACGCATACCATCAGTGCCCCTGGGCTGAAAGAAATAGGGCTGAAGGATGGGACCAAGATAACTTAGTACAGACAGCACAAGAGGGAAGAGGGAGGTCAGGGCCCAGCACAAGACAGGACAGGAATACACAAGAACAGGGAGAACAGGAAGAGCAGGAAGAACAAGAAGGGTCTAAAGAGCAAGAGAAGGAGCAAACCAACAGTGAAGAAACAGAACAGGAGAGTAGAGTACAAAAGGAACAGAGGCTGAGAGAGCACAAGTATTTTGCCCCTGAATTTTTAAGCCCTATGTGCATAATTTTGCATTTTCTTGCGTTGAATTGTAGTTGCCACTTTGCTGACCACTCCTTCAGCCTGATCAGATCCTCCCTCATTCTTTTCACCCCCCCCCGGTGTGTCCACTCTATTACAGATCTTCGTGTCATCTGCGATCAGGCACACCTTCCCATTTAGGTACTCCAAAATGTCCCCAATGTATATGTTTAAAAGTATGGGTCCTAGCATGGACCTCTGGGGAACCTCACTCATTACCCCTCTTTCATTTGAGTGCACCCCATTTACTAGCACCATCTGAGCCCTTCCCTCCAACCAATTTTCTACCCAATTTGCGATCTTGCTCCCAACCCCTAAGCTACCCAATTTGCTTATTAACCTCCTGTGGGGGACAATATCAAAGGCCTTCCTGAAGTCCAGGTAGACCACGTCTACCCTCCCATCCCATATCTCTGTTACTCAGTCAAAAAATTGGATCAGGTTGGTCTGTCATGACCTTCCACCTGTGAACCCATGTTGGTTGTCATCTATGAGCCCCTCCTCCTACTTTAGAAATTGTACCAGCCTTTCCCTTATAAGTGCCTACATTAGCTTTCCCTCTACAGAGGTTAGGCTAACTAGGCAGTAATTTCCTGGCTCCTCCTTTCCTCCTCATTGTGTAGGGGCACCACATCAGCCCTTTTCCAGTCACCTGGGACCCTCCCCTTGTCCAGTGACAGATTGAAAAAACCTTGTGAGTAGTGTCAACAGTTCCTGCCTGAGCTCCTTGAGTACCCTTGGGTGGATTGCATCTGGGCCCATTGCTTTGTCTGTCCACAGTTTTCCTAGTTCCTTCAATACCCTATCCTTCTTAAAGGGGCTTGTGTCCAACTCCCTGCCTACCTTCCCCTGCTGTTTAGCTCTGGCTCTCTCCCCTCCTCAACAGTGAAAACTGAGGTGAAGTAGTCATGCAGAAATTTGTCTTATCCTCTTCCCCCTCTATCAGAGTTCTCCTCACCCCCTTGAGCTTCATAATCCCCTGTTTGCATTTCATTCTGTCACTCACAGACCTGAAAAACCTCTTGTCACCCTGTTTTGCCTCTCTCTGTCTATATTCTCCTCCGTTTCCGCCTTAGCCCTTCTGACTATTTTCATGGCTTCCTTCAGTCTCTCCCTGTAAGCTTCTTTATCTGCCACCCGGCCCCTGGGAGGTTTTGTATGCCCTGAACACCTTTCTTTTCTCCCTGACTGCTTCCCTCACTCCATTTGTGAGTCAAAGTGGTTTCCTCCCTCTCTTATTCTTGCTCACCCGCCTGACGCATTTCTCTGTCACCTACAAAATTCCCCTTTTAATTCCCTCCCACAGCTCCTCTATTACTTCCAGGTTTTCCTTTCCCTCCATTTCCTTTCACACAATTTCTTTCATTTCCCTAAAATCTTCTTTCCTGAAGTCCAGTACCCTAGTGGTGGATCTGCTCTTAACCGACCCGTTCGAAGGCTAAACTTTACCCTCCTATGGTCGCTATCGCTCAAGTTTTCCTCAACTTCTACTTCATCCACACTATCCCCATTTCTCATAAGGTCCAGTAGGGCCCCTCCCCTAGTAAATTCTTTGACCAGTTGGTGAATGACTGCTTCCTGCATGGACTCCAACAGCTCCCTGCTTCTTTCTGATGATGCTGTCATGATTTCTCAGTCCACATCTGGAAGATTTAGATCTCCCACTACCACAGTTTCCTCTTTGCTGATCATCTCCTTTATTTCCCTAACAATCTCCCTATCTACTTCCTCTCCTTGACTTGGCAGTCTGTAGATCACCCCTATCCTTACTGCCTCCCTCATCCTCTTACTTAATGTGACTCACAGGCTCTCCGCTGATTATTGCTCATCCCCACTTACCATTGCCCTTATCCTGTATCTCACAAACAGTGTTACCCCTCCCTCTTTTTCCTTTCCTGTCTCTCCTGTAGAGATCATACCCCAGTATTTCCACCTCCCAACTGTGGTTTTCTGTCCACCATGTCTCAGTAACCGCTATTAGATCTAGGTCTTCCACCCCCACCACTGCCTCCAGGTCCCCCATCTTATTTTTCAGATTCCTGGCATTCCCAGCTGTCCCTTCTACCAACCCCCCATTCTCTTTACTGCTAGCGTTTCTACCCCCAGTTTTGGGGGAGTGCGAGTTAGGTAAGTTCCACCTGCCATTTTTCCCAGATAATCCGTAGCTTCGCACTCCCCCTTTCCTAGTTTAAAACACCCCCGAGTATTCTGTCTATGTAGCCCTGCAGTTTCTCTCTTAGTAGTGTAGCCCCTTTGTCATTTATATGCAGCCTGTCCTTTGTGTACAGGTGCTCATCCATCTACGTGTCACCCCCAATCTCCTAAACATTCATAACCCTCCCTTCTGCAACACTGCCTCAGCCAGTGGTTAAAATCCTTGATTCTCAGCTGTCTAGCAGTGCTGGCATGGGTTAGGTACTATTTCCCAACATCCAAAAGCCCGACATACTAATTCCCGACCCCGATATCCCAACTTATCAATAGCCCAACTTCACAAGTGCCCGTCATGCCAAAATCCTGACTCAGCAACATCTGGTAAAAGCGGCCACATGTATCGGATTCAGCATCACCACAAAGATTAGTAAATGAATATTAAATGCTGCCCCATGTATCAAATTATGCAAACCTCTAAAAAATATTGTTCAAGCTGCCTCAACAGATCAAAAGTGAAAGTTGGTGAAAAAGCTCCGCTGTAACACTGCCCCCGCACTTGTCAAAAAGCTGCCGGATGTACCCCATGTCAGTGCATGGTCAGAATAAAAGACAGGGCGACAACCCCCAGAAAATGAAGGGCACACCTCCACCAGTTCTAAGGCAACAGACGTAAACAGCGAGACATCATCTCCAGTGCATCTCAGGTCAGTGTCCCCTGCTACCAACCTCAGCAACTCTGCTTTAGTGCCCTGTAGCATCAGGCAGATGGCCTCGCAACTGCATAAGTGGCACCCACCTGATAAAGAGAAAACCTACTGTTGGCTGGCATAGGTTCCAGGTAAACCCAAAGTCTAACCAGAAGCAAATGCTCATTTCATTCACTGTATTGCCGCAAGTGCCAGTTTGCCTCAGTGCTCAAGAGTGTTTACTTCGGATTACACTTCTGGTTAGAATTCCTTGTGTTGTGCTGGGTTTTTGTGCTGCTTAGAACTTTATTAAGTAAGACATAATGACAACTATGCAGTGCACTTTACTATAAGTCAGGCACAGCCAAGTGGCTTTGACTATACATTGCATGCTTTGAGACATGCGGCACTACCAAAGGATTTTCACTGGCTGCTATCACTACGTCGGGACTGTGTGTGTCGAGCACCTTTGTTGTCGGGCAATTGATCTTTTGGATTGTGGTGACAGGATTATAAGAGTTGGGATTCTGTATGTCAGGATTTAGTATGGATCCCACTGGCACAGTGCAATGGCAGGACTTCTGAAAAAGCAATAGAACTGACTAACCCTTTACACCCCACTGCTGGCTCCATAAATCTCCTCTGCACCTCCTCCCTGGTCATTTGTTCCAAGGTGTAGGATTAGGTGTGGTTTACCACCAATTAAACTAATGCTTTCCTTGATTCTAGGAAGCGCCCTGCTTGCCTCCATTCCTGAATCACAAAAAAACCCTCAAATCTACACTGTTGTGGAACCATTTATAGCAATACCCCTAACCAAGCCAGCTCAAAAAACAATAACTGTTCTATTTTGTAATGAAGGGATCAGCATGAACTATTTGGTTTGCTGGTTAAAACAACATTGCACTGTGCTGAATGATCCTGAGGCCATATTTGACTTCAAACACAATTGGACTAAAGGGGAATGATCAAAGAAATGCTTAAAACTACTGCTACTGGAGCTATGCATTTGCCTAACAGTTTTCTTTTGAGGAGGGACAGATGAGTGCTCTTTTATCCAGTCCAACCAAATGCCTGTTATAAATGCAGTCCAGTAGCTCAGTTGAGCAGCATATGTGATAAGATTAAATGCTCTGTCTGTGGCGAATTTCGGCACTTTGGGGTTCAATGTGCAAACATGGAGAAATGTAACCTTTGTGAGGATGCAGGTCATACCTTTCAAAGCTTTTTCTTTTTTTGTTCTTTTACACCAGGAGAGACACATTAAGCTGAAGCTTGTTTACAGGTGCGACCTGGGAGCACAAGGATGTTAAGTGACTTGCTTAGAGTCACACAGTATGCAAGTGTGGGCTGTGGGATTCAAACCCAGGTCTCCAGGTTTGTAGCTCAGAGCCTTAGACCATTGCGCTGTACTGCCTCCTGTCCATGGGCAGCTCATAACAAATCCAATCTAGCTGATGGGGCTGAACAAAGGCTATAGATAATGCTGGTTCGAAGGAATAAAGCAACCACCAAGACTCCTACACTGATAGAAGATGCTGTTTCTGTTCAGTCTATTGACTTACACAGACAAGAACTTCCCCCCTCCCAATCCACCCCAGTCAATAGTCCCCCCCCCAATTTCTCAGCCAGCATCACCCATCCCTTCCTTGCAGTTCATGAGACTACTATGATGGTAGATGAATCTACCCCACCTACAGTACCTGTTACTACCCCCCTCTAGTTCCCAATTGATCAAAGTTATGAGGCATCCCCCACCACCCAAAACTGATGTAATGACAACTACAAGGACAACAAGATGAAGGCTAACCACAGGACTTCCAGACCCAAAAGTATCAAAAATTTAACCCATCCCAGTTAAAAAGAAAATGAGTTACTACAAGTAAACTCTGAAGACTCTGACAATGACTCAGATACTTCCTCAATAATGTCTTCACACCCAGAACAGACTACTGATACAGAGGTGCCACTTGACTTTTTAGGGCCTCAAAAACGAAAAGCCAAGACAAAACTGAAACATAAAGAGCATACACCCAGATGAAGGCCAAGGTGAGGATGTATACTTGCAACCATTAGTTTATCTAAATGTCTACTAACTTTGCTTTTTATACTGTGAATATCAACAGCATCAAAAGACAGGAAAAGCGTGATGTGTTTTTTTCCTTTCTATCCTATCTCACTTTAGGAATCATTTTTTTATAGAATGTCAAATTTCATACCTTACATAAAACTCTACAAGCAAAACAAGCTTGGTATTTAGGACATTCTTTTTTGTTGTTTGGACAGGAAGCATGTTCAGGAGTAGGGATACTATTTAAAATGCCTGATATTAAAGTTTTGAGATTAACTTATCTAGTGCCTCGGCATGTTTTAATTCAGGATATTAGGTTCCAGAATATTAATTATAGATTAATAAACATATACGCACCACAAACCAAAACTATCAGGATAGATTTATTGTAACTAATACAACCATATTTGCATACTTGGGAAAATTGGGGTGGGAGTTAGCAGCACTCTGGCAAGGATACAGAATGTGTAGGGGTAGAGGAAAGGTGGAAGAAAATTAAGGAGGCAATGGAAGAAGCAGCGAGCCTATGTATTAGACAGATACAGAAAAAAAAGAGGAGGAAGAGACCATTTTGGTTCTTATAAAAAGTAGCAGAGACAGTCAGGGCAAAACGAATAGCTTTCAAGCAGTACAAAACAACACAAGGGGAACAAGACAGGGAGGTGTATAAGAGCAAAGGAAAAGAAGCAGCAAAAGAGATCAGGGAGGCAAAGTCTCTTACAGAGGAGAACATGGCAAAGTCAGTAAGGAAGGGGGAAAAACATTTTTCAGATACATCAGCGAAAGAAAAAAAATAAAGCAGGAATATTGAGAATCAAGGAGGAGGGGAGTGAACGTGTGGAAGAGGACCAAAAGAAGGCAGACATAGTGAACAAATATTTCTGCTCAGTATTCACAAAGAAAGAGAAGGGAAATGGTCCACAGATAAAGGAGATATAAATGCACTGCTGGGTTGGTGGTGGGAGGTGGACACAAGCCCGTTTACAGAGGACAGGGTACTTAAAGAACTGGAGAAATTATGAGTAGACAAGGCTATGGAACCTGACGGGGAACACCCAAGGATACTAATAGAACTGAGGAAAGATCTAACTGCGCCTCTGGCAGCCCTGTTCAGTCTATCCTTGGACACAGAGATAGTACCAGGAGATTTGAGAAGGGCAGATGTGGTGCCAACCAACTAGAGTGGGAGCAGGGAGGAGGCAGGGAACTATAGGCCTGTAAGCCTGACATCATTGGTAGGGAAGGTAATAAAGACACTAATAAAGGAAAGGATGGTGGAGTACCTGACCAGTAACAAACTGTAGGATCCAAGACAGAATGGGTTCACAGAGGGGAGATCATGCCAAACTAAGCTAATCAAGTTTTTCGTCTGGGTGACAAGAGTCTTGGACTAGGGGGGAGCAGAGGATGTGGCCTACTTAGATTTCAGGAAGGCCTTTGATACTGTCCCTCACAGGAAATTAGTCAACAAATTGAGCAGTCTAGGGGTGGGGGCAAAGGTGGTGATGTGGCTGCAGAACTGGCTAAGCAACAGGAGTCAGAAGGTAGTAGTGAATGGGGGAGATCAGACGAGAGGGAGGTGACAAGTAGGGTACCACAGGGTTCAGTCCTGGGGCCTTTGCTATTCAATGTATTCATTGGAGGCATTGCAGATGGACTGGAAAGGAAAGTGTGCCTATCTGCAGATGACACAAAGATCTGCAACAGGGTGGACACACCAGAGGGGGTGGCTACAATGAAAAGGTACTTACACAAGCTGGAGGAATGGTCAAGGGTATGGCAGCTGGGGTTTAATGCTAAAAAATGTAAGGGTATGTACATGGGATGAATTAACACAGGGGCAACTTACCAGCTAGGAGGGGAAGAAATGGCAACAACTAACCAGGAAAGGAACCTAGGACTCATCATAACAGAGGACCTAAAGGTGTCTAGTCAGTGTGGTAAAGCAGTGGGTAAGGCAAGCAGGATGGTGAGATGCATTGGGAGAGGAATAACATGTAGAAAGAGGGAAGTAATTCTATCCCTGTATAGGTCACTGGTGAGGCCCCACCTCGAGTACTGTGTCCAGCTTTGGAGGCCCCATCTCAGAAAAGATATCAACCAGGTGAAGGCAGTGTGGAGAAGAGCTACCAAAATGGTCCAGGGCATGCATCAAAAAAAATTATAAGGAAAGGCTCATGGAATTAAATATGTACTCACTGGAGGTAAGAATGGACCTGGGGGGGGCATGATAGAAACATTAAAATTTTCCAAAGGAGTCAACAAGGTAGGAGAGGCCAGCTATCTGAAGAAAAGAATGAGCACTAAGACTAGGGATCATGATATGTGGCTAGAAGCGGGGGAGACTCAGAGGAAATGTGAGGAAGTACTTCTTCACAGAGAGGGCATTGGAACCCTAGAACAGGCTACTAGCGGAAGTGGTGGGGGCATAAACTGTGGAGGCATTCAAGCATGCATGGGATAGACACAGGGGACTAATGATGCTAGAACGGAAGGGAGGTATGGAAATTGGTCTGGCAGGATCTGACAGAAGAAAGTAAGGCATTGTTTTTAAGCTAAACCAGGGCAGACTAGATGAACCTGGAGGCCCTTTTCTGCTGACAACTAGTATGTAACTACGTAACTATATACTTTACAATATTTGGAAGGCTATGCCTGTAATTCAATGGGGCAAGCAATCAGCTACACTCCCTTCTGAGCTATATAAGAAGCTCCTTCCAGCCTCTCTCTGATGCACTTTTTCTTTGTTGCCAGAGGCTCTGTTGGTCTGTCTTTTCCCCTGGAGCCTGCTGCCCCCCTTCCCCGTGTTGCCGTTCTTGGACTTTACTTGGTTTGTTCTGGACTTCTGTTGTTTGTGTTCTCCTGCTTCTGGTTTGTATTATTATGCCTCCGGCTGTGCTGTGTGCTTGTTTTTCTGTTCTCCTGTGTCTGTGTTTTCTCTTGCAAATCTTTTTGGATTTTTAGTTTTCCTAATAGCTTGTTGTCCTTTGTTTGTTCTGTGTTCATCTGTCTGTGTTCCATGTTCCTACCAAACCTCAGTTTTCTTGCACTTGTTATTGCATGTTTCTGCTCACTCTGCAGTTTGCTGCCTTCTGCTCCACTTAACTGATTAAACCTATTGTTAATTTCTGTTGCTGACTGTCTCGCCTTTCCTGCTACTTGCCTTTGTCTTATTACTGTACAGTATTTTGGATTACCTCATGTATGTATGTTCTGTCTGCTTTCGACGAGGTACCTTTGTAAATGAGCCCCTGGCTCAAAGGTTTTTAAACTGATGTTATAATAAATAAATAAATAAATAAATATTACATGGTTCTGCTGCCTAGCTAACAACTACTCTCTGTTTTACTGCCTTGCAATGCCCTAACTCTGCCTTAAAGGCATTTACGTTATTATGCCTCTCATTCAATTCACTATTCCTGCTGAAATCATAACAATCATCTGCTAAACCTCATAAATTCAATTATGCTAAATCTCAATCACTGGCATTCCAATCTCATTGCTTCAACCACTGGCATCACAGCCTCTCACTGCCTGCATACCTACCTTCTATGTCACTGACTTGGTGGAACTCAAACTTGAGTCTCCTGCATCTCTGTATACTCTCCATGGGATTCAAGCCTGCTTACATGCAATTATACCAAGGAATTGCTGTTGTTGTCAGAGCATTGCCTTTCCTTACACTTCCTATACTCTGGAGGTCAGCTCAGCTACAGCTATCACTGTAAACTAGTTTTAAAATCTGCATGCGGGTCATGAGGCTTTACTGTGTCTTTTTTGTTTTTTTCCTATGGCGGGGGACTGGGGGGTTGTGGTGGAAAGTTGTGGCTCCATGTGGTTCAAATATCTCATGTCTGAATACTGTCTTCACTGCTAAAATCCTCAGAGTATTTATGTCCCCATTAATTTGGCTCCATAATGGTTTGATTGGCTCGCTTTTACTGCCTTTGCTTATATTACTCAATTATGTTCAACCTTCCTTCCATCAATGTTATGAGCCATTCGTATCAATCAAATCATCTCAGACAATCATACCATACACCAATACCTATATGATGGCTACTGGCTTCACCCAGCCCCTCATATTAGCACTTCATAGTTATCCCTATTCTCTCCTTTATAAATTAGAGGCTTGCCAACCATGACCATTGCCTTCTCCAGCTCAGGGCCCCCTGCAGGCAACTGTCTCGCTCTGCACTGAAGTCTGCATCTTGAGGATGTGAAACTAAGGACGGGGTCCTTCTCATCTGGCCCATAGTGGGAATGTCCTCACTCCAGGCATAGCTTTAGCTGTTCTGATGGTGGCTTCTGATGTAATATTTATGACTAGCTGTGAAGGGTGGTTAAAAGTGATCTCCTCTGGCTGTAGTATTAATTTACTACCTTCAGCACCTTCAATGCATTCTCCCTATGACTGCTTTTGGTTTGTTTGATTTGGAACAGTCGGCAGATCAAGCAGCGCCACAGCAGTTATTCTGCCCTCCTCCCACCTTTGCTGAACTTGTTGCAGAGACTTGCCTTGCAACCTTCAAAGGCATTGCTGTTAGAGGGAATGATTGAGAGCTTCCTCTAAACTGGAATATTTTCCACTTCCCTATCAATTCAATCTCTAAATTGCAGCAGCCAAGCCATCACTAAATAAAATACCCCAAGCCTGGAGGAAAGGTAACCTACGCCTTGGATCCCCAGAGATTTCCTCCTCATAGGGTTTTTTTCTCTCCTGTGAGCCAAAGGCCATAAACTTAGTCAGTTTTCAGTGGTATTCTATAGTTCACTTAGATAGGTTCCGCTGTTGGATGGAGGTGGATGGTGACCCTACTCGCCGTTCCCTCTCTCCTTAGGAATCCCTCATGTCATCAGTGCAATCCTGACAACATATGCATCTCATTTGTATTCTCAGTCTGTCTTGTTACTAACAATATGCTTTTCAACATCGATGTCAATGTATAACTGCTCAATGCTCCTTTTTGTGGCTCCTTCCTAAGGTACCTTAAGCCAAGGGAATCTTCCTGCTGCACCTCTAGGGGTGGAACCCTCTTCAAGGGTTCCTTGCCTTTGGTACCCCTACAGGTGGTAATCCCCCATGGAATAGAGAGTGTGTATGGCCAAACAGTTATTACAGTTGCACAAGTATAACACTACTCTAGTTGTGTAGGCCCATTGAATTGGAAGGCTATGCCTTTAGTTCAATGGGGTGAGCAACCAGCCACACCCCCCCCTTCCTGAGCTATATAAGCAGTTCCTTCCAGCCTCTCTCTGAAGCACTTTTTCTTTGCCCCACCATCCTCCTCTCCTCTTCCAGTGGCATACCTCTCTCCTCTGGGAGCACTTTCCTAAGGTACCTTTAGCCAAGGGAATCTTACTGCGGCACCTCTAGGGGTGGAACCCTCTTCGAGAGTTCCTTGCTTTTGGTACCCCTACAGGGTGGTAATTCCCTGTGGAATAGATAGTGCAAACAGCCAAACAGTTATTACAGTTGCGAAAGCATAACACTACTCTAGTTGTGTAGGCCTATTGAAATTATATTTGGGGGAGACTTTAATTCTGGTCTCTCAATCAAAGATAGAACTAAAACTACAAAAACTTCAAAAATATTTTGTAATTCTAATTTTATATCCTCTATTTTGCAGACTGCTAGGCTACAAGATGTTTATCTTAATATTATTAAATCACATACACCAACTTTCCATAAGGGACATTTAGCAACCAGAACTGATTTCTTTTTTACATCCAGACAGTTACCATTAAATTCATCTCAGGTAATTACTGCAGAGTTTTTAGACCACAATGTACTTTTCAGTCAAACTGGAAAAAACAATCCTTTAGTTAAAGGCCTTGGAACCTGGAAATTTAATATATCCTTATTGGAAGATGAATTAATCCTATTCAACATAAAACAATTCCTTACAACAAGAAAGTCAGTTTTGATCTTATATAACCCTCAGATATGGTGGGAAGATACAAATCATGAACTCTGTAATTTATTGAAATAACTAAGCAGATCAAACAGTGTTAACATTTATATGCAATATCTGCAGAAAAGACAGCACTTATAAAACCTGTTAACACTGTCTTATACTACTAAACATGATTACACAAAGCAAATAAGTGTTATTAAAAGGGAGCTTATGTCTTTTCACTCTCAGAAAGCCAAAACCATATATCAGCAACAAAAACGTGGTACTTCTGGTACTTCAGATACAGTCTGTCTATATAAAAGCTGTCATAATAGAATACCGAAAAAAGAAATGGATGCTGTATACGATACACAGTACCAACTACATAACAGTAATTCAGGAATCTTAAATGTTGTTTACTACACACAAACTATGTGTGGCCCTCTACCATCTAATAGAACATGCCATCTAGTTTTTCTCAAGGCTTACTTTGCCACAGATTCCTATGGATACTATAAATGCTGTTACCCAGGACATACAATGCTAGGAAGTACAGGACATTATTTCCTCATTAAAAAAATTAAACTGTCCCTGGTCTTGATGGGCTTCTGAGTGAAATATATGAAATAAATGATCCTGAATTATGTACTGAATTGACTCAGATACAGTATATAATTCTATTTTAAAGAATCATTCTATGGCATTGGAAATGAATATGGGTGTTTTAATTTGTATCAATAAAAAGGGGGAGACAAAAAGCAGATGCAAAATTGGAGACCAATAAGTCTCCTTAATATGAATTTTAAAATTTTAACAGAAGTTTTGGCCAAAAGACTTATCAAAATTGCTCAGACCATGATATCAGATGCATAATCCTGCTCAGTGCCGGGTAGAAGTATTCCTGACCATGTAATCATGTAATGCTGTTATGGGAAGTAATAGAAAGAGGAAATAGTGGGCAATTGCCTGGATTTCTATTATCTTTAGACCAGAAACAGGCTTTTGATTCTGTCAACCATGAATTTCTCTGGTTGACTTTAGCAGCGTATCATGTTCCAGGTAACATGATTGAATGGATAAAAAGCTCATATAAAACAGCTACATTAGTTCCGGATATAAATGGGTGGAAGGGACCATTATTTAGTATTAAATGAGACATCAGACAGGGATGTCCATTAAGTCCCATTCTCTATATTTTCTTTCTAGATCCTCTACTTAAGCGCATTAACACTTCATCCATAATATGACCACTGGCAAATGAGGTGGGGACCATATCCAATAACGTGTTTATTTACGTTGATGATATGAGCCTATTGACCTCAAACAAAACTTCTATTACAGAATCTATAAGGCTATGTGAAGAATTTGGGGCAATGTCAGGGTTGTCCTTAAATTTAATGAAGTGTGTTGAATGACAATTAGGACAAAGTACACATACTCCCACCACTATTAATGGGATAACTCTAACAATTGAACCAATGCAAATATTAGGGATACAATTTGGTACAGGGCAATTAGATGTAATGAACTGGGAGCCAACGATTATTTAACGGTAACTGAAAGTGGCTTTATGGAATAAATGAAAATCAGGAAAAAAGGAAATAATTTATTTAATTAAAACATATATTTTACCATTAGTTTTTATATATTAGATATATCTTCCCCCCCCCAAAAAAAGTTTAAAAATCAGTAATCTTAATGTCTTTTTGCTGGCTTTATGGGGCAGTTGCCTTAACCAGATCAAAAGAAATATTACTTACCTTCCCATAAAAAATGGGTGGTTTAAATATGATCAACCCACTGCCTTTTTTTATAACAGTTTATTCTTTATAGCTAATTTAAGACCACTACTTATTCTTTCAGGTAAAGGATGAGAAGACTGGATGTACAATAATGGTAAACCTTGGCTCCAGCAATGGCAGACTAAGACCTTAAGAACTGTTAAAAATATTCCTTCAGCTCCAAGGTATTTAAAGGATACCTTCAGCAGATTTAGGCAATGGCAGATTACAAGCCATATGATTATCACCTTACACAGGAAAGCGCTATATGTGTATTTACTGGATCAGGTGTAAAGTTCCAGTAGTTTTTGAAAACTGCCCTGTTAGCTATAGACAGAGACCCAGATATTAAAAAGGGTTGCGCATGGCACAACAGTGTTGCGCCATGCGCAACCCACTGATGCGCCCGGCATGATATTCAAATGGGGATTGTGCCTGGCACAAATCCAGGTGCGTCAGAGCACATCAGTAATGTATGCAGGGCAGGTGGGGGGTGTGCCCATGCATATTCTGCACATCTCGATATTTAGCCCGGGATGTGCTGAGTCCATGCATGTGCAACCCCTACTTGAGCTGCACACAGGTGAGCCAAAAAAAAAAGGAACAACAGCTGGCCACCCACAGATGAGCTGCCATGTTGCAGGATGCAACACAGCAGCTGCCACCTGTGGGTGGCCACCCGAGCTCTGTCTGCACCTCCATAACAGTGCTCCCCCCATGCCTGATCATGGGCATCTGTATAAATTAATAACGTCCGATCTCCCTGGTGGTCCAGTGGACCACTGTCAGCCCGATCGTGGGCATTTGTGAAATAAATATCAAGTCCAATATCCCTGGTGGTCCAGTGGATAGCTCACAGCCTGATCACGAGATTAAGTATATAAAAATAAAGTTCAGTATACCTAGTGGTCCAGTGGACCACTCACAGCCCGATAGTGGGCATAAGTATACAAAAAATAAAGTCCAATATCCATGGTGGTCCAGTGGACCACTCGCAGGCCAATCACGGGCATTTGTATTAAAATGTTAAGTCCAATATCCCTGGTGGTCCATTGGCACCCCCTCCCCACCTGCCCACTGAGCCCCACTGCCCCGTTCCCCCCAGTCAGTGGTGGGCAGCAGTATCCCACCCGCCTGCTGCCCCACCACCAACCGACTGACACCTTAGGTAGGGCTGTATGCCCATTGATCCACAGTGTGAGCCAATGGGTGTGCAGCCCATATCGTACTACACATTCCAGATATGTGAATGGATCCATTCACATATCTGGACTCTGTAGTATGGTATGGGCTGCACGCCTATTGACTCATGCTGTGGACCAATGGGTGTACAGCCCTACCTACGGTGTCAGTCAGTGGGCGGTGGGGTGGCAGGCGGGTGGGGTGCTGCTGCCCGCTGCTGACTGGGGGTAGTGGAGGTGGGGTTCAGTGGGCGGTGGGGAGGAGGGTACTGCTGGACCACCAGGGATATTGGACTTAATGTTTTAATACAAATGCCTGCGATCAGCTGTGAGTGGTCCACTGGACCACCAGGAATATAGGACTTTATTATTTTATACTTAAGCCTGTGATTGGGCTGTGAGCAGTCTGCTGGATCACCAGGGATATAGGATATGCTATTTTTATACTTATGCCCGTGATCGGGCTGTCAGCGGTCCACTGGACCACCAGGGATATAGGACTTTATTTTTATATACTTATGCCTGCGATCGAGCTGCAAGTGGTCCACTGGACCACCAGGGTTATAGGACATTATTTAAGCCTACAGATGCCCACAATAAGGCAGAGGGGTGCATTACCACACTGTGCAGGGGGCGTCGGTTCCCGACGGCTGCTGCCTGGCAGGATGCCGGGTGCAAGTCAGTGGGGATCAGCACACCTGCATGCAAATGGGGCCATAATGACATGCAAATGGCCCCATTTGTGCCTTGCATACATTATGGCCCCATTTGCATGTGCACTTTTGAATATTGCGGTTGTTGCACATAGCGCAATGGAACTTGCGCTAGCTCATCCCCCCACTCCACTCTGGATACTTGTGCTGGTGCAGTCCCACTGTGCCATGTGCACTGCAGGTGGCCAGAGTGCAATATTCAACAATGCTATGCCATGGCGCAGCTCCGTTGAATATCACCCAGTCAACGCCCCTGCGCAGCCAAGTTGCACTGCTCCCAGGCTTGCGCCACAGCCTGGCGCAGTCTGAATATCCAGGCCCAACTCTTTTGCAACTTTTGCAAAACTCTAGGATACCACCACATATGTGGGATACATAAAATAAATGTAAAATCCAACCATAAACAAAAACAAATGTTACAGAGACTGTGTAGTTGACCTCATTGCATACAACAGATAGAGACAATAGAACAATTATTCTTCCAATGTTCCTTTATAAAAGATTTTTTGAAATGTGTTGCACATACTTAGACTGAACCAGTTTTTGCTTCTGTTTCATATAGTAATATGATGTATGCAGAATTCTTTGCATCTTTGATACGATGGCATTGGGTTATGTTATGTGTTATACTGCATTTATTGTTTTCAAGTGTAGATTGTTTTCAAGTGACATATTTGAAGAAACAGTGTAATAGCATTGATTTGCTTGAGCAGGCTAAGACACATTTTCCAAGTTTGGATTTCAAATTTACCACCTCTGGCCAGCTCCATGAAAGGAACATTTTCAGAATTTAATAGTATCGATCACCCCTTGGCACCTCTCTACAGTGACCAAAAAATAAATCTGCTTCAAGTCTTTGGCAATTTTTCCCAAATGTTCCTGATAAGATACCTGTTTTTGTTGTAATGTAAAAAAGAATTGTGCAGTCCAGATATGCCTATATTTTGTTTTATTGGGGTCAGGAAGCAGTGGCAGATTTTGATAGTTGGCTATCCTTTCATCCACTGGGCTGAGCAAAGAGCAGCAATGTGGCATTGGGGGGAGACAGCTAAAGTTGGACCCAGGGATGGCCAGAGTACATTGCAAGTGAATTTGGGGCATAAGATGGGGACAACTGATACCACTGCATGTGGATTTGAAAATAAAACTGCCTAAACTTGACTGTCTAATAATACATTTTGGGGGTAATGACCTTGGGGGTAGTGCCTGGATCAATTTGATATGGAAAATAAAAGGTGATTTTGAAATGATTAACTGTGGTGGCTGGAAGTGACAGTGGTATGGTATGATATTGTACCAAGGAGGGTATGGAGACGTGACAGAGATGTATGGGCAATAGATGGGGTAAGAAAGAGGCTAACTTGGAAGGCAGGGGCCATTGTTTGAGATTTGTGGGGGAGTGATTCAGCATGAGGAAATCACAGAGTATTTCCCAGGTTTATACAGCCTGGATGTGGTCCACCTCATGGATGTGAGGCTGGATTTATTTAATTTACAACTTGAGGAAGTACTGGAAGGATGGGACAGCTAAGCTGGGGGGAGAAGAGAGAAAAAAGGGGGAAGGGGAAACCCATGCTACTTCACAATAGCTGGAGATGGGCTAATGGAGAAAAGGGAGAAAAGGGGAGGGCTGGGAGAGGTCAGCAGAATAAAGAAAGAAGGGGCCAAGGGGGTACTGGGCCAGGAGGAAGAAGGAACATGCACTAGGTGTGCAACCAGGCATGGTTAGGCACCTTGGGGGTTGCACTCAGAGGGTCAGGATGTAGACTGGGTATGCACCTGAGTACAATGAATATGGATAACAAAGAAAATGAATGATGGATAATGTTCTGTGAATGTAAAAATAAAGGCATTTTGGGAAATGTAAATAAATTGATGGACAGTAAAAGATAATAATTATTATGAGGAGGTGAATGTAACAAAGTGTGAATAAAATGTAAATAATTTTTAGGCAATAAATTAGCTGACTGAGCACCCAAAAAGATAGGTCTAGTGTGGTCATTTCCACGAAGAAGATCCTATGACAAAGGGGGTTGCTTGTTGGAAAGGTAGCCTGGATTGTCAGGGGTTTCCTGACCTGAAATGTAGTCAGGTAAAGGGAGGAAGGGGAAGGGGAGGGAGGGGATGAGGGAAGGTAAGAGAGGAGTGATTATGGGAAAAGAGAGAGAGGATGAAAAGAGGGTGCTGGGAAATTAGTGAGTTGGCTCAGAAAGGAAGGGGTTTAGGGAAACAAGTATCATGATTAGAGGAAAAAGGACAAAAGAAGGGAGGGTTTATAAAGAGATGCTCCAAGGAGTTCTCCCTTCTGTCTGCTAGAAATTTTGCCCACCCACCTGGCCATAACTAGGTGGTGGTTTTTGAGAATTTGTTGGTGTCAGGGGTCATGAAGGCTGGGGAAGGGGATAGCAGCAGTGGCCGGTTGATGGAAGACAACCCCCAAAGTAGGGGTGGTATGGTTAAGTCCTGGTAAAGATGGAAGGATGGAAGTCACAGGTAAGGGATGGGAGAAAGAAGGGTGGAGAAGGAGAAAAGGAACAAAAAGGGGGGAGGGAGCAGAATAAAGAAAGATGAGGCCCAGGGTGTACTGGGCCAGGAGAAAGAAGGAACACGCACTTGGTGTGCATACTGCTCCTGTCTCTGAACATAGCCTCCACCTCTTTCTCTTGACAATGCCCCCGGGCAGCTCTCCACTCTACCATCCCCTCCACCACTTCCCTGTACACCATGCCTAGGTTTAACCTGGCCAGTGCCAGCTGTTTTCAATGTTTATCTACCAGAATGCTCACTTGATACCGACTTGTGTAATACCTGTTATCAATTACATGTACCCTGTACCCAATTGTATTTGTCTGACCCCTATGTGACGTGGCACCTCTGGTGAATGCCTATTGATTTTTTGCAAATCTTTGCTATGTATCCGAAACGCAATGTATGTCTTTATGTGATGAAGTAACTTTGGAAACGAGCCTCTGGCTCAAAGGTTGTAAACTGATTCTTAAATAAATAAATAAATAAATAAATAAATACAGGCATGGTTAGGCACCTTGGGGTTTGTACTCAGTGGGCCAGGATGTAGATCGGGTGTGCATCTGACTACAGTGGATATGGATAACAAAGAAAATGAATACAAAATCACACATGCCCTCACAATGCAAAGCATCATGGGCTGCATATGCAAATCACACAAGTACGCAAGAAAATGAATGATGGATGATATTCTGTGAATGTAAAAATAAAGGAATTTTGGAAACTGCAAATAAATCAATGGGCAGTAAAATATAATGATAATATTGAGGTGGTGAATGTAACAAAGTATGAATAAAATGTAAATAATTTAGGGGCAATAAATTAGCTGACTGAACACCCAAAAAGGTGAGTCTAGTGTGGTAATTTGGGGAAGGAGATTACATGACAATTGGTTTGTGATTTGCAAACTTCCTAGCTTGCCTAGCTAATTATGAGGAGGTCAATGTAACAAAGTTTGATAAAAATGTCAATAATTTGTGGGCAATAAATTAGCTGACTGAGCACCCAAATAGGTGAGTCTAGTCTGGTAATTTTGGGGAAAGTGAAGAGGAGATGGTGTGTGTGTGTGTGTGTGTGTGTGTGTGTGTGTGTGTGTGTGTGTGTACCATGTATTTACACTTCTGTAAGGGTTGAGTGCATCGTACTGCTTTCATAGGGGGGTATATTGGAAATCCAATAGTGTTTGGAACCTTATTAACATGCCTCTTCAAGTATACCTTCTTTGATGTCGCACTCACATTTACAAGTGCTATCAGACTTCAGGACCTTATGCCTTAGTATGCTTTGAATATGGATCCCAGTGTGTGAGATATAACATCCCTATCCTCAAGTACAAGAAGACATCCTAGTGCTTATGACATCTTGTACTAATGCAACACCAGAGTATGTAGCCTATCAGTATGTGTGCCCTTCCAAGTAGGTGACCTACAGTTCATGCTAACAAGGCTACAGGAATGTAGTAATAGGGCTAAAGGCAATGTGGCCCACTCTCATCAGGAAATCTGCATGCATTCTGTGTGTATGCTCCCCAGAGTCATGGTCTTCAGTGGTTCTTCATGGTGCCTGGCATGGCCATGTGTCCCCCCCCCCCACACACACACAAGGTCTGGCATCATTTTCTCTCACATCTGTTGCTCATATAGGGCTATCTTTGGCTTCTGTGGGTCCCAGAACTGACATCTCCAGCCACAACATTGTCCAATGGCTGTCTCCCAAAATGGGATAATGCATAGGAATATCAAGGATGTTATATAGTTGAAGGCATCAAAAGATAGTGCACCCATAATAGAAAATGACACACAAATTAGTCAGCAGTACTCAAACATTTATTGATATTGATATGCATAGTGAATATCAAAACATAACAACCCCTAGACTCACCTTGGCTGTTTCATGGGTCCTCAGGGTTCAGACCTCACACTCCTCCCGAGAGGATCAGCCCAGGTTTAGAAGTGGAGAGAAGAAGTGGCATGGTGCCTCCACCTGGGGTAATGGCTGGGAACCTGTGAACAGATTGCAGGTTACCAACCCCCAGGAAATATGTAATAGCTTCCCCAAAGTCAGTTCCCACACAATAACAGTCACCCCCCCCTTGCAATGATTTACAGTACCAGAATATAACATGAACAATTAACAGTATCTATGCTGGGGAAGAGGGAAAAGGGAGGAAAACAGTACAACAATATTAGTAACTGTTTCAACAATGTGACCTCATATAATACCCCCACCAACAGCTGCACCTGACTTTCCAATGGCAGCTGCTCAAAATGTCTTTCAGTTCCTTAGGTGGATACCACACCATGGTGCATACATCAATCTAGGGATCCTCAGTTGGGGCCCAATACTTTTAAAAACACAACTTTGCTTGAATTTCAGGTCTGGGTGCAGTTTTCTGACAGAGTCTTACCCAGGACCTAACCCCTAATTTTAACCTAGTTAGCTAACTAAAGACTCCCAAAGCCACAGCTCAGGTGTACTTACAGTTCAGGAGTTCAAAGGGGGAGGCAGAAACTTGGTTCATGGTACCATGTTGGTATCCACATTGGAGATGCATCTCAGCTGCAGGACTGACTGAAGAATGAATGAACGCTGGTCTTCACCTGCCTGGTCTTACCTAAAAATGCTGGCACACGAGTGCAGTATTTAGGGGGTGCTGTACTGCTGGAGTGTGCGGTCCTTCAGATGAGACATTAAACCGAGGTCCCTTCTACCCATCCTGGTGCTGTCCTAATGGGTATCTAGGTGGAAGTAAAATAACCCAAGTCACTCTTTGAAAGAGTAGGGGAAACTTTATTCAAAAGAAAACTATATGCAATCACAGGCAGAGAAACAATGTTCAAGTCACATCGATACATCTCTCAATAGAAACATTATGTAGTTATACAATAATTTCCATAACTGAAAAGTCAGAATCTGTTACCCATGATAGGCATTTCCATCTTTCTAATCATTCAACCCCGTGTACAATTTTCATTTCCAAAAAATAAATCTAAACTTGAAAAAAATGTCTTAGCCTGCTCAAGCAAATCAATGCTATGACACTATTTCTTCAAATAATGTTCTTGTTTATTCAGCATTTCAAGTCCCAACATTTCATCTAATTAATAGGCTTCTTCTGGGGAACTCTAAATTTAAATCAAGAAAAATACATATACAAAAATACATTCTTTCAGTATGGACAAAGGCCACATATTGTTCAATTTTACAGAGTAGTACTCATTTCGAAGTTCATACTTCAAGAATAATCAAGTAATCAGTTGTTTGTAAGTAGTTAAATGAATCATTAGTCACCACCTTAACTAGCCACCATGAAATAAACTTGTGTTAAGATAACACTACCTGCCTTTTTATTCAGTTGTTTAGGCTCTTTGGCTGCTGTACTTTATTGGTGTATTTTTATATATCTTACACTGACCGAGAAGATTACAGAAACATGTGCTGTACACTACTAGAAGCAGAGGAGAATTGTAAATGTAAAATTAGATAGAGACCACTACCAGACATCACTAGAATGATTAAATCTAAAGTTTTAGAAATGGATAGTGCTGTGTGGAATTTTCAAATTCCGGCAGAATGAAATTCCACAGAATTTTAAAAATTCCACTGAAATTCTTCCACATTTCGCCACAAATGTAATGTCAAAATCCTGCAGTAGAAAACAGTTGCGAAATTATTTTCCATGGAAAAATGCTGTTCTGTGGAATATTATTCTGCAGATCTCAATATTTTCTGTGGAAATTGTTGCAGAATGATTTTCCGTGGAAACATTGCTTTTCCACAGAATAATATTCCGTGGATCACAGTAGGCAGAATTCAGCCACAGAACCAGCAAACTTCCTGCAGAAATGCTGCCAGCAGAATGGTCATTCTACACTAATTCCACCAGAGGAATTCCACATTCCACACAGTACTAGAAATGGAAATAATGGGATGGTTAAGACAACAGGAAGGAGAAACTTTAGATGTAAAATTCCAAGAACACCTCTTTTCAGTTCCTTGCCCAAGATTCATAAAAATCTTAACCAGCCACCAGGTAGACCAATAGTATCGGGCATAGGGTCAGTTTTGGAACCCCTGTCCAAATTTGTTAGTTTACACTTGCACCCATAGATGGATAAAATATCTAACTATCTAAAGGACACAACATACATCTTATTACTAATAGATGAAATTAATAAGCACCCACTACCTGGTAACAATACTTTGATTATAATAACTGTCAAAGGTTTATATACCTCCATCCAACATGATGGAAGTATAGAAGCAATGGGACAATTACTTGATACCAGACCACAGGAATCAAAAACAAAAACAAAAACTTTGCAGGATCTTACAGAAATAGTTCTTTACAATAATATTTAAATTTGAAGATCATTTTATGGCCAAATAAGAGGAACAGAAATGGGTATCACAATGGCTCCTAGTTAAGCTACTTCATATAACTTTGAATCAATGTATATTTAACCAACTGAAGATACAGGCAATACATTTTCTGAGCACATTTTATGTTTGAAGTGTTTTATAGATTATGTTTTACTTATGTGGACTGGAAGCATTAAACATTTAGAGGAATTTCATAGATATATAAACACTAGAGACCATAATATTCAATTTACATCTGACAGTAGTGAACAAAAAGTGGATTTTCTGGGCATAACAATTTTTAAGAGAAATCAAAGAATAGAGATAAAACTTGTGAATATTTATTTTTTTGATTTTAATTTAGAGTTCCCCAGAAGAAGCATATTAACTAGACAAAATGTTGGGACTTGAAATAGTGAATAAACAAGAGCATTATTTGAAGAAATAGTGTTTTCAAAAATAGAAAAAATTTTTTTTTTCATAAATCTCTGCTAACACTGCATGAGATTAACATATGCCACAGGGAGCCCTTTTCTACTTGACACCTCTGACAGCTATCTGTTATAATAGCACCAAATTTATTAAGTCTAGCTGGGGCCATGTATGTCCTATGTACTGTAATTATACGGATTTGTCTTAACCTATTGTTTTTAATTTTTATAGCTGAAAAATTAATAATTTGCTCCCATTTTTCTTCTGAAATACTCTGTTCACTATCTTTTTCCCCAAGATTGTTTTAGCTCTGATAAACCTAGTTTGTTCATATCCCTGAAGGCTTTGTAAAAAACAGCTATTATCCAAAGTGGATAACACATGAGTGTCTAGCTTTCTGCTCAGGCTGCAGGAGTAGTAAACTGCAAGCTGCACACTCGGGCAGACATGATAGACCTATGGCCCTTTTTCTGCCAGTGACTTCATATGTACTCTTTTTGAACAAACACATTTTGATTTGAAGATACTGATATCTAATCTTATCTATGAGAGTATGCTTGGATTGCAAAGTTTCAAAAGAGCAAAAGCTTATATTATCAAGCAAATGCTCTATATGATAAATGCCCTTATCTTGAAATCTGTGTTTCAACAACTTATCAGACATTGAGGGTATAAAATGAGTATTGTTAATAATTGGGAAGAATCTAGAAAAATGATTTAGGTTGCCATGCAATTTTTGTGACACTTGTCATGCATTACTTGTGGTTTTAGTAGCATTTAAAATACCCTTACAGCAGGGAGATTTATTCAAGTTTACCATAAGGGAATTTTTTTTTAACTTGGCAAAGGGAATTTTAGTTGCTTCAGTGTGAAAGCAGGAGATTTTCTGATCCAGTACTTCTGAACTAATAGTATACACGTTCCAGTTGCGTAGCTAAAGAGTGCCACCAGAAGTTGGGGCAACCCAATCCCCCCTTCCCCATGATTGGCACAATTTTTGAAAGAAATTGTAGGTTGTTGGTTTTTCCAGATAAACTTCCTAATGTTTTTTTTCCATCTTATCAAATGGACTCAAAAAAGAAAAAGTATTCTAGGGAGAATATTCATTTTTTAAATATTAATTCTCCCTATTAAGACCAGAGGAAGTAACTGCCACTGTTCTAGATCTTCTTGAATCTTTTCCACAACCAGCAAGAAATTTAGTTCATATGTCAATAAAGGGCCTTTTGTTATTTGGACACCCAGATAGTTAATTGACAATTCAAAAGTGCTAATATTGCTTGATTCTGTAAGAACTCTCAATTTTCCCCCCAAATTAATTCACTCTTCTCCCAGTTAATTTTGTACCCTGAAAGATTTCCATATTCAATACGAATCTGTGATAAGTGCAACAATGAGGAATTTGGATAAGTGAGATACAACAAAATATCATCTGCATATAAAGATACTTTATGTGTTTGATCCTCAATTTTGATACCCTTAATATTTTCACATGAGCAGATTTCTATTGCCAGTGGTTCCAGAAAGATTGCAAACAGGAATGGGGAGAGAGGGCACCCCTGTTTGGTACCCCTGTGAAGACCAAAAAAAAAATCTGAAATATCCAAATTTGTATGTACTCTAGCTCTGTAGCATGTTACTTCACCAAAAATAGTATAGCAACTAGTTGTTTACAGTGACAAAACTGACAAAATGACCGGTCACTGTAGTGGTTGCATGGGACCCCGGCACAGCTTCCTTGGGCCTTGTGCCCCCTCCCTGAAACACCTCTGCCATGTAGGTGATTATAATAAAATCTGGGGGGGGGTAAGGGGGGCAGAAAACACACTGTGTTCTTGACAGCACAATGTGGATCATGATTGCAGTTGAAATTGTGCCATCACTGTGAAGCCAGTCAGCAGGTTTTCTGTCAAACCAGCTTAGTGGAACCCTCGAGTTCTAGGTGTAGAATATGTTAACTTAATCCAATCTAAAAACCTGCCGTCAAATCAAAAGGCCTTCGATACCTCAAATAGGTAAGGCCAAAATACCCTATCGAGGGCTTTTTCAGCATCTAAAGAAAAGACTACCATATTTTCCCCTAGAACAGATTTGATGATGTTGAAAACCCTTCTTATACAGTATGTGAAGGGTATCACATCAATTCAGTGCAAACAACTGAGCGCAAACAATTAAGCAAAAACAACACAGCAAAAACCATTGCATCGCAAAGTACATCTAAGCGCACCGCAAATTCAGTGTATTTTGAACAGCTCACTTTGGCACAGCACAGTCGTGTAACATTGTTTACATATTATCTCACACTATGCAAAGATAACTCTATGCAAAGGTAACTCACTCAGACATGCCTGTACAGTAAAGCATAACAGATCAGCGTATTTTGAACAGCTCACTTCGGCACAGCACAGTCGTGTAATGCTGGCAGCATCCTGATTTGTTTACATATTATCCTACACTATGCAAAGGTAACTCTACGCATAATGGATGAAAGACGCAGGAACAAAAAGAAACAAAAGGAGGGTATACAATTCAGGAGCTCTAAGTGCTGGTGCTCTAAGGGCAGTATACACACATGTGGGGCGGAGAACTCATGGAGGCTAAAAGATGACTGTCTTTGGCACAGATTGAACTTCATCCTCTTTATCTTCTTTGTTGTTTGTGGCTTAGTCCCTTTCAACAGGTCGGTAGACCTCGGGCAGATCCTGAGGGAGGGGTGAGTAGATGCTGTCAGGCCCTCTTGTCCCATCTCTGAAAAGTTTATGGACTGTTGGGACAGGGAGGGTTGAAAGTTAATAACAAGTACACTGTGAGAGAGAAAAGGTTCAGCTCATGGACTGTGGGAGTATTCTGAAAATTGTACTTGAAGGACATGTCTAAGGAATGTGGAAGCAATAGTGTGTGATGTTTAGCAGCATGGAGAGTGATTGCTGCTGTGTAGATATATTTAGCATTAGGTAGGGCAGAGGGCAGAAAAGAAAGGAGGTAGTGTCAGGCAGACATTTCAAATTTGTGCTGTTGTGCTATTAATATAGACATTAACTGCACTGAACAGTGAAATGCTGAGAAATCCATACTAGGAAAATGATTGTGCTATAATGTAAATGCAGTAAATGACCACACTTAAAAGTTTTGTGCACAAATGACATGGAACCTATGTGATGTATCCTTCTTCCCTCAATGAAGCCAGTCCTAATCAGATGCATCATTTTTGGCATGATTTTATTTAGTCTATTTGCCAATATCTTGGCGAATATCTTGTAATCACTGTTTAGTAATGATATAGGATGATACAACTTACATAAATTGGGGGGGAGTCTCCTTTTTAAGTAATAAAGAAATATTGGTTTCATTGAAGGAAGAAGGAACCTTATTCAGTATTTGTATTTCTTGAAAAAGTTTCAACAAGTGAGATGATAATGTAGATTTTTGTAAAATTTAGAAGGAAACCCATCTAGTCCAGGAGATTTTCCACTTGGCAGATTTTTTATAGCTTGATCAACTTCCTCAGTAGTTATATCCCTAGGTAATAATTCAGAATCTGTTCCTGAAATTATTTTGAACTTGTTGTATATCTGGGTGGTTTTCTGGTGTATACAATTTAATGCAGTAATCTATTGATGTCCTCTGGTTAGTACTAATTGTTTCACTTTCTGATCTAATGACATCTATTCTATTTTGGTTTTGTTCTCATTTCAATTGATAAGCCAACAACTTATCTTGAAGGTCTGAAAAAAATTATATTGAGCTCTAGATCTATACATCGCTCTTTCTGCCTGAATATTTAACATTTTCTCCCTTATATACATTGTTTTAGTCATATCTTCCTCTAAACCTGTCTGAACCTCTTTTAACTCTACCATCAGCAATTCTTGCTCTAGGTGAAGTAATTCTTAACTGTTTTTCGTCTTCCTATTACTGCTGTAAGTTATCACCCAGCCCCTTATATACCTTAAGGGATTCCCAGATGGTTTGGTAAGAAAAGTCCCCTAGTTTATTCCAATCCAAAAAATAGCCAATCTCTTCTTTGAAAGCTACAACAAAATTGGGATTATGCCATAACTTATTATCTAATGACCATAATGATATTTTTAAATTGTTAGTGTTTTTTATCTTAATTTCTAAAAAAGGTGGAGCATGATCTGAAACAGTAATAGATTCATATCTGACTAGAGCAATCCTATATAATAAATATTGTGAAATAAGAACAAAATAAATTCTCGAGTGAGTATTATGAATTTTGGAAAAAAGGAAAAAGAAAATTTACTTAACTGGGGATAAAAAAAATCTAAATGGATCTACAAGATTCAAATCTTGCATGTAGCTCTGAACCAGTTTAACAGCTTTAGTGTTTCATTACACAGTAGAGGAAATTCTATCCAAAGAAGAAAGTGTTAAATTAAAGAACCCCCATAATAACATATGTCATTTCATATGTGGCCACCTTTAAGAAAAAGTAGGTGAAGAATTTTAAAATCTTCCTCATTAGGTGCATATAAACTTACCAACATTTGTTCTGTGTTTCTTAATGAAAGTCTTATCACAAAACAACCTTCTTGATCCATATATGAAGCATAATTTGAGGTTTTAAATAGTTCTTTTATAAAAATGGCCACGCTGCTTGCATTATTTGAGTGTGTTGTGTAGATACCTATACCCTTGAATAAATTGGCAAAACAAATCATGGTTTTGTTCAAAATGGGTTTCTTGTAACAAGTGACAGATAATATTTTTATTATTAGCATAATTTATTACTTTCCAAATTTTTATTCTATCCCTGCAACCATTCAAGTTCCAAGTCATTATTTTTAAACTAGTCATAGTGTTTCTTTATGACTGAATAGTGATGGACATACCTGTACCTGATCCTGGAATTTACCCATTTTTGGTTTCCAATAATTAAAAAAAAAAAAAAAAGTGGCAGGCTTTATTTTACATTCCAGAAAAAATCATTTAAGAATCCAAAAATACTATCAAGCTGAGATTTTGAACACCCACACCATTGACTCCAACCAGATTCATCACACCCTAAACCCATCAATTGCTTTCCCCAACACCTACAATTTTGCTTTATTGTCATCCCCAGAATACCCTGTTCCTCAAAACCTATGGTCGTACCCCCAAAAACTTTTGGGGACAACCACCCCCCTTACTATTCAGAAGATGACATGCCATTTACTGTGTGTTAGATGGTTAGTGAGCTCTCCGCCCCAGTGGAGAAACTGTTCTGTCAGCTTTAGTGTGTAAAATGTAGTTGTCTTACAGTCCCGTTCATTCAGTTCCTGACTCTTACTAAATTGCACATGAAAATATTTTTACTCTCCTCCTTCTAATACTTATTCCTGTCTACTACTTTTGCCCTAGTGGCAGGTCCCTTCATTGTTCCCTAACATCATATCTATAATTGCCTATATATTTTCTGAAGTATCTGCCTTATTAAATTTTTTTTGATCTGATGCATTCTCTGAAGGTGTGTTAACAAGGAAATTAACATTTGAGGTGGTTGCAGCCAAGGGCATGGAGTCTTTGAAATTGTAGTGGGAAGGTGTAAGAGCACACAGTAATTCGAATTCAATTCGAATTCAAATTCAATTACCTGAAATCTGTTACATAACACAGAAATTACCTGAAACTGTTACAAAACACAGACACTTCATGAAGTTTATCAGCAAAACAAATCCCCAAAGCAGAATGTGGAAAGGAACCTCAGCAACTCAAGGCAGATGAAAGCGCACACAGTAATTTGAACTCAGTTACCTGCAATCTGTTACATAACACAGAAATGACCTGAAACTGTTACAAAACACAGAAACTTCCTGAAGTATGCTAGCAAAAGAAACCCCCAAAGCAGACTGCGGAAAAGAACTTCAGCAACTGAAGGCAGGTAAAAAGCATATAGCAATGTGAGCTCAATTACTTGAAATCTGTTATGTTACAAAACACAGCAACTTCATAAAGTTTAGCAGCAAAAGAAACCCCCAGAGCAGACTGTGGAAAAGAACCTCAGCAACTGAATGCAGGTGAAAGAGCTCACAGCATTTTAAACTCAGTTACCTGCAGTCTGTTACATAACACAGAAATTACCTGAAACTGTTTCAAAACACAGAAACTTCCTGAAGTTTATCAGCAAAAGAAAACCCCAAAGCAGACTGTGGAAAAGAACTTCACAACTGAAGGCAGGTGAAAGAACTCACAGCAATTTGAACTCAGTTACCTGCAATCTGTTACATAACACAGAAATTACCCGAAACTGTTATAAAACACAGAAACTTATTGAAGTTTAGCAGCAAAATAAACCCAAAAAGCAGACTGTGGAAAAGAACCTCAGGAACTGAAGGCAGGTGAAAGAGCACACAACAATTCAAACTCAGTTACCTGAAATATGTTACATAATGCAGAAATTACCTGGAACTGTTACAAATCACAGAAAGTTCCTGAAGTTTAGCAGCAAAAGAAACCCACAAAGTAGACTGTGAAAAGGAACCTTATCAACTTTACTTATCAATTAAAAAAATAAAATGCAAAATAAATGTTAGAGATTCTGTTGCTCTTTTTCTACCCCCACCTCATCACCATTATTTAGCAGTGAAATGTAAATCAGGCAAAGGCTTTCCAGTTTCAATAATAAAAGAACACTTCCCGGCTTAGTCATGTTTTTTATGAGTTGCACTTTATATCTGACATCTGATATTTTATTAAACAATATTGCACTTGTGCCTTGGTTAAAAAATAAAGTGAAAAAATTAAAGATGTACTGTTAAAGTTCATTTTACTTCTATGATCCACCTCTACACACACACGCATTCATTCATATCTACACATTGTGGGGAAATTTAGCACATGGCAGAGCTCCATGCAATAATAGCATATGGCATCCATTCATGTCAGTGGTATAGCCTCTGCAACTTTTTGTTTTTTTTCTGGTCATCATGTAAATATTATTTTAAAGTTATACCTTCATTAGGAGCTCCTGCTGTATCTCTGTTTTCACACATGTGACATCTCCTATTTGGAAAAAAAATTCACCATTGACCGAGGATGTGCTATAAGCAAGAAATAGCACTCTGCAGCCTATATAACGGAGCCAGTTGTTATCCCATCTGATAGGCATAAAATTGAAGTTGATGGCAACGGATTGAACAACAATGCTGTAAAAACAATAGCCTGACCAATGATAGTTAGGGCCACACACAAAAATCAAACCACAAGCTTTTTCTAACACTGGAGACTCCAACCATTATCTAATTGGAAGTTGATAGGTGCAGGAGTCAAGGAGAAGAAAATGCTCTCCCCAATCAACTCACTGCAGCACTTACAGTTAGGTTGGAAACTAAGGCATCTGTTCCACTCCCTCTGTTTTCAGTCATGGTTAATGAATAATTCTCCACTAGGGCATGTATAGTTCATCCTACCTTTATATTTGTGTTTGATGGTGGGCTGGGAGTAGATAAAGTGGAGGAGAAAATGATCCCCACTGCCCCAACTAGGGTTGAGCTGATAAACTCAATGGGAAGGATTCAAGAACCCTGTGAAAGTCCCGCAGCTGTGACAAAACTTCGGCGCTAAAGGGTGGCCACTTGCGGAGTTGTAGGGGTCCCGCGTGGTGAATATTCATATAGGAGGAGCCGGATTACTATTGGCTCCACAACTGATGGCAGCTTGAGGGTGGGGTTACCAGGGGGATTGCCACTGCTGCGGAGTATTGCTATGGCTGGTGGGAGCAGCCGTAACACCCTCCGCAACTGCTGTGGCTGTGAAGTGCATGCACTGCAGCTGCGTGATTTCAGTCCACCACTGGAGTTGCAGAGTGGGACTTCGCTCCTGAACGGTTTGTGAATCCTGCCCAATACCTGTTAGTGGAGGGGTTGGGTAGCATAGATACAATATTTCATAATATACAGAGCAGAGTATACTGTGATGAGCAATGGTATTATCACCAGCACTGGTAAAGCTGGAAATCTATTCCAGGACCAGACCCAGGCAATTTTTCTGGGAAAGATGTAATGCCTCCTTGGGCCCATGCTTTAATAACTAACTTAGCTGAGTTCAAGCAACAAATCATAGTGCTAGATTCTCTGACTGAAATGCTTAACTCAGTATAAATCTCTCTGGATAAAAATATCTGATATGGTGAGCCTGAAAAAAGCTATTAATACATTGGAAATGAGGATTTCGTCATCGGAGGCCAATACCACACTTGTTGCTAGAGAATTAAATGACCATATGTGCAAAAAAGCCCTGCATGCCCAAGTCCTGAAATAAATAAAACTGTCCATCAATGTCTTTTGTGGTCCTCTTGATACCCCACCTACCCCACCCCAAAATCCCCCACTCAGCACTCACCCCAATACAACACTCACCCCCTCACACACCCCAAACCCTCACTCATCTACAAAATCTCCAACTCCATAATCCAATCTAGAAGCATATAGGGGTTGGTGAAAGCTGCAAATTGCACTTTTGCGGAACTTCTGTGAAATTTCAGAAATTTTGTGGAAATTTCTGAACTTTTGCCAAAAGCGGAATTGGGATTTTCCATAGATTTTCACCCAGTTTCACAGAAAATCCCAGTGAACTGCAGAATAATGTATATAACCTGCTGAAATTATTCCATCTGCAGTTTAATGTATTATTTCACAAACATCACTCCAACCTCCAGCTCCCTCATCTAGTGTCCCCCACACCTGCTGATCCCAGTAAATAAATAAAAAACAACCCTTCAATTCCCTCCCTGGTGTCTACTGGCCCTCCCACCCACAGATTGTGGGTCCCAAGTAAAAAAAAAAAGATCTCTGGTGTCTAATGGACTCCCCCACCCCCATCGATTGTGGGTCCGGTAAAGAAGAAGAAAATAAAAAGATTTCTCGGTATCTACTGCCTCCCCTCACCTGTGGATCACAGGTCCCAAGTAAAATAAACATGACCCCCTTGTGTGGTGTCTCATTGTCACCCTCCTCCCACCCGCCGATTGTAGGTCCCGGTAAAGATAAAAAAAACTACAATTCCTAATCCTCCCTGGTGTCTGGTGGCCCCCCCACCTGCTGATCATGGCCTACCAAAAACGTTTCAATCCCCTGGTGTCTAGTGGACCCCATCCCTAAACCAGATCCCCTGAGTAAAACAGTCGGCTGTCCAGTCCATGGACTTATACCACTCTATTCCCTGGTGTCTAGTGGAACCCCCATTTGGCAATTCCTGATCTGTGAGATCCCTTGTAAAAAAAAAAAAATCCCAAAGTAATTGCAAGATACCCAATTTCTTGGTGTCTAGTGGACCCCCACCTCAACAGTTTGCCACTGTCATTTTACACCCCTGACTTTGCCCTTTAGCAATATCGGACCGCAGCTTCCTCCTCTCTCCTCCATGGCGGCCGTAGCCATTGAACAGTCAATGAATGAGCATGTGCTTAGCGCCAAGCATGCGCTCATTCACTGACTGTTCAGTGGGTTGCCGACTGTGGAGGAGAAAGGAGGGCTGCACCGGTGGCCCACTTGAGGGGGTGAGGTCAGGGGGAGTGGGGTAGTGGTGGTGGGCAAACTGTCAGAGTGGGAGGGTCCACTACACACTAGTGAACTGGGTATCTTGTGATTACATTGGGATTTGTTTTTACAAGGGATCGCAGAAGACCAGGAATTGCTGAATGGGGGTCCCACTAGACACTGGAGAATAGAGTGGTACGAGCCAGTGGACTGGACAGCCGACTGTTTTACTCTTGAATTGAGAGGGGATCTGGTTTAGGGAAGGAGTCCCCTAGACACCATGGAATTGAAATGTTTTTTGGGAGGACATGATCGGAGCATGTGGGGACCACTAGACAGACTCCAAGGAAGATTAGGAATTGGAGTTTTTTTTAATCTTTACCAGAACCCGCAATCGGTGGGTGGGGACCACTTGATGCCACACCAGGGGTCATGTTTATTTTACTTGAGACCTGCGATTGGACCCACAGTCAGTGGGGCGGGGGGCACTAGACATCAGGGACCATGTTTTTTTTTAACTGGGACCTAGGCTGTGATCTGGGGGGGCACTAGACACCAGGGAGGAATTGTACTTTTTTTTGTTTATTTATTTACTGGGAGTCTAGGATCTGGGATTGGCAAGGGGTGGATTAATTAATTAAAATGTGGGTAAAAAAGTCTCAGAACTGACCACTGCCAGTGATCAGTTCTGTGGATTTTTTTGCTGCAGTTTAATAAATTATATCGCAGCCTTTACATTTATTCCAGGGGTTGTAAGGCAGAATTTCCATGAAAGTGGTGAAAATGACTTCCGAACTTTCTTGAAAGTGAAAGTCACTCTTTCGTGGGAATTCTGCCGGTGGAAATTCTTTTTGCACACTCCTAGAAGCATATGAACATAGAATTCACTGGCAGGTAAGGACACCTAGGGCAGGATTCATGAACCCCATGAAAGTCTCACAGCTGCAGCAAAACTTCAGAGCCAAAGGATGGCCACTTGCAGAGCCGCAGGGGTCCCACAGTGGCAGGTATTCACATAGGAGGAGCCGGATTATGATCGGCTCCATGACTGATGGCAGCTTGTGGTTGGGGTTACCAGGGGGATCGCCACAGCTGCAGAGTGTTACCATGGCCAGTGGGAGCAGCAATAACACCCTCTGCAACTGATGCAGCTGTGAATTACACACACTGCAGGTGCAGGTGATTTCAGTCTGCCACTGGAGTTGCAGAGTGGGACTTAGCTCCCAAATGGTTCGTGAATCCTGCCTCTAGTCTGTCTATTTTCCCTGCTTATAGTATTGCCACAGATCCTACTTGACCTCTGGCTCATTCACCCACCCCTTCCTTTTCCCCAAGGTTCCCTTATGCCTACCCCATGCACTCTTGAACCCCACCACTGTTTTCAGCCCCATAACATCTGCTGGAAGACTGTTCCAGGAATCTACCACTCTTTCTGTGAAGATGTATTTTTTCACATCTTTTCTCAGTCTACTCCCCCCCAGCTTTTTATAATGCCTCCTTCTCCTTGAGAAACTTTTTTTTTCTGAAAAATACTTACCTCTTGTACCTTGTCTATGATTAAAGCCATCCTCTTCCTGGAACTGCAACTGCAAACTGAAGAAAAAGGTAGCGCAATTAATGTATTTTCAATTTGTTTTGAACTTTTACTCATTAATTCATCACTTTCAAATATTTTTTCTCCAAATTTTCAAAATGGACTTTTTGGGTCCCCACCTCAAGAACAGAGTAGGTGAAATTTTTCAAATTTATACCGAAAGGCGATTTTCCTGTAAAATCGCCTTTTGGGCAGGATGTGATGATGTTCATCTACTGGGTTCATGAGATGGGTCATAAGAACATTGTGTTGAAAATGTGAGGTCAGAATATTGGCAAGGCAAATTTTATTTTTCCAGGCACCCAATCCCGGAGGCTCTGGGTGCTGTACTCATCAGCATTACTATCCATAAAATAGAACAATAAAATTGCAGCAATAAATTAGATAGACCATATAAATAAGAAAACAAGGCCTAAACTAAAAACAGTAGATAGAAGGGGCCATCCTAACAATAGGATCTAATACAGAGTTTCTGGGAAGGCCTGGCTAAACAAGTGGGTCTTGAAGTGGGTCTTGAATACCTCAACTGAAGGGGTCTCCCATACAGATAGTGGAAGCAAATTCCACAGGATGGGGCCAGTGACACTGAATGCGCTATCACCAGCAGTTTTCAGCCTCATCCTGGGAATCACAAGAGGCCCCTACAAGAGGAGCGGAGGAAGTGGACCAAGGCAGTGAGTGTAAGAAAGTCAGACAAGTATCCAGGACCCAAGACATGTAGAGCCTTAAAGGTGAGCAAGCCCCTTGAAGAGGACCCTCCACCTGACTGGCAGCCAGTGCAGTTCATGCAGCACCAGGGTGACATGACAGTATTTTGACTGTCCCGTCAGCAACCTGACAGCCACTTTTTGTACTAGCTACAGCCTGTGGAGGGCATCTCCTGAGATCCCAAGTTACAGCACATTACAGTAGTCAAGCCTTGATGTCACAAAGGCATGCATCAAGGTGGGGAGGTCCAGGGGCGGTACTAGGGGCTTGAGTCTGGTGATATTACTAAGATGATAAAAGCTGGTCCAGACAATGCTGACACCTGAGCTTCAAATGTCAGTCCATTGTCAAAGGTCATACCAAGATCGCACACCCTACAGGAGACCTTCAATTGCTTGGACCCCAGGAAAAAACTTGTTTCTGCTTCAGAGTCCATCCTATCACACCTTCTGTTCGACTCCACAACCAGTACCTCCGTTGTAGCGGGGTTAAGTCACAACTAGCTAGAGGAAATCCAGTCATTGATCTCAGCAAGGCATTCATTTAGCACTTCCATCCTGGGGGCAAAGGAAAGATACAGCTGGGTAACATCCACATAGAAATGAAAACCCAAACTGCACTTCCTAATGAGCTCTCCCAGGGACAGCATATACATGGCAAACAACATTGGTGACAAGACCGAACCCTGAGGTACTCTACATGACAAGAGGCTAGGGGAGGAGGAGGAGGAGGAGGAGGAGGAGGAATAACCCATCACTACCCATTGCCTCCAATTCATGAGATAGGACTCGAACCAGCAGATGACAGTACCAGTGAGTCCACAAAATCCCCTCAGGTTGTTGAGCAACACACAATGGTCTACCATGTCAAAAGCTGAGGAAAGGTTGAGGAGCACAAGAATTATCCTCTCCCATCGATCTCTAGCCCTGAGGGGGTCATTGTGCACCCAGACTAATGTGGTTTCCATGCTATGCCTCACATAAAACCCTGACTGGAGAGGTTTGTACAGATCAAAGGCCACACAGTTCTCTTCAAACTAAAGCACCGCAACCTTCTCAACAACCTTCCCTAAAAATGGGAGGTTGTAGATTGGATGGCAATTCAACTTGACGTCATGGTCTAGAGATAGTTTCTTCAGAAGTGGTCTGACCAGCGCCTTCTTCAAGGCATCTGGGAAGACCGAGAGAAAGCTCTGGACAATCAAGGCGAACACTGGGCCAACGGTGTCAAAATATCTCATTAAGAAACTCATTGGCACCAAGTTCAGTTCACAATATGTCTGCTTCAGCTCATGAGCAACCCAAGTGACCTCAGCTACCTCCACTGGTTTAAACTTCCTCCAACCAAGTGAAGTGCTCTCCGGATGCCCAAGGCGACCACTGTCGACCATATTATGGCTCACTGTTGGTACGCCCTCCCAGATGGAAGGCACCCTGTCTGAGAAGAAGTGAGCAAACTCTTTGCATAGAGTGTTGGAAAAGGATTTTTTTGGCTGTAGACAGGCTGGGTTTAATAACCTGTCCACAGTCGGAAAGAGCACACTTAGTCGATTCTTCCTGCCAGCAATCTCCCTGGACAGGAACTCTGCCTTCTTACAGGTGATTGCCCCCTGATACTCACCATAATGGGAGCACAGGGCCAGCCTGTCCACCTCCAACCCGGACCGCCACCAGCAGAAAAGCCTGTGATCAGATGAAACGTGCGTGAGGAGGTTTTTCTGTGTCTGCAATGTATGCACTTTATGTCTGCCGTCACTGTTTTTTTGCACTCCACCAGTAAAGATAAGCTATTTTCTACCTGCTTTGCATGGAGAGTTTTTCTGTGTCCAATTTAGGTGTGTCAGGACCTTTTCTGTTGTTTGCTATAGTTATGGTCTTAGAGCACCCGCACCTCTGTGCGGCTCTGTCTTATTGCCTCTCAGTGATGCAAGCCAGATCAATTGAGGAAACCAAGTCCGCTGTAATTGTGGTCTTACATAAAAACATAGACTTTGATGGCAGATAAGGACCGCTTGGCCCACCTAGTCTGCCCATTTCCCCTACCTAGAGGATAAGCTGCTGATCCTATTTAACCAACAGCCTATTTCTTCCTACCCCCCACAAAAATTGCCTTATGTCTGTCCCATGTATTCTTGAAGTCTTGTTCCTGATCGAGCTGGCATTGCAAAGCATGGCCCTCAGGGGATTGGTGGATAGTGTTGCCCTTCTGGTTACTAGCCCAATCGGTCAGGTATGAACCCTGGGGACAGTAACTAAACATGTCTGGCCTCTTCCTAGGTTCTGTCGGTACCCAGGGTGCCTTCTGCACCTGATAATCTCAATCCTACCCCCATCCGCAGGGCACGGGTCACCCTGCCACACCTCAATGTGGAATCTCTTAATTCCGACCTCCCAACAGTGATGAGCCATAGTGGTGGAAACTGGGAGGTCAGTAAAGGGCTGAAAATTGAGAAGCTGAGATGCCCCATACACAATGCTACCCTGCCCCTGACACATGGGCCTCCCCAGACACATACTGTACCACCGCATAGCCCCTGTACACCACTAGCCAAATACCAGTTACACAAATAGCCATGCAACTAATACAAAACTAGCCATAACCACTCTCATCACACAAATGCTCAATTACCTCTAAAACCCCACACCCCAAACCACTCCACACAAGCTCCCAAAGGAAGAAAGAAACTACAGAAGGCAGTTATTTCAGTTTAGGAGAGCAATGATCATAGATTCCTTTATAATAGAGTCTGATCCAGACAAAGCAAAGTTATTAACAATGTTAAACACAATTCTGTAGCAGAAAATTCTTCACTGCCTAAATAGATAAAGATGGAGGGCCCTTTCACTGACCTTCACCTCAGGGCAAGATATTCTAAGTGAAGTTATTAAACAGCACAAAGCTGGAATGAGAGCAATCTGGAAAATCACCCCCCCCCCCAGCTACTTTCACCAGCTTCAGAGGTCCAGAAACAAATTCAATACCAGAGATGGAATGAGTTCCAATTCCAAACAATCACCATCCAATCCAACTCCCCTCCCTTAACGATAATCCAGCGGGGGGATGGAAGGCCTCAAGGTGATAGCGATCTTTAGGCAGCCAGCAAAATGATGCAAGACAGCTAGTGAAAATAGAATGAAACCAGGATCACTGCATCAAGGACTGCTGCAATAAATTCAGTCATCCCCCAGGAAAAGCAAGCAGCTAATGCCCTCTGATTCCACATTTCCTGGGGAAAGGTATGACAAGTAAATAGCTCCAACCAGTCCAGTCGGCCCTCATGTTAAGGTAGTAGTGAAGCACCTTCCAATGAGCCCAGCTGGACTGAAGCAGATGGATCAGCCGAGAGGTCCAAGCTTCATGGACTAGGAAAATTCAGTCAAGTTGACCTCTTCGAGTTAAAGGGCACCTCCTTCCAAAAAGCACCAGTCCTCACACCACAAGCCCCTGCCGGACCGCTGCAGCAAGAAGATCTGGGAGTCGGGACAGGAACAGGCACTAAACCTCACATCCAGTACTTGAACAGGCAGGGATCAAGGGTCTCTGCACTCAAAACAAAAAAGCAGGCTCCTATGTATTACTCACTTATCCAGCCCTAGCTAGCACTAAAAGTCCTAGCTATCCCCCTAACTCTTAAGAAATGGCTCGCGTTTTTTGGATCTCCGGTCACAAACACAGACTGGAAGATCAGCACAACAAAAATAGCTCTCCAAGAAAGGGAAAAAAAAACTACACTAACATTAAAACATGAAATACAGGAATGGAGAAGGCAGACTGCTCTCAAAACAGGGGGCTACAAGATACTCAGCACAGCTCTGCCACCATCTTGAACCACTCCACCATTAAAAGAAAACAATGTTTTAAAGGTACATTTCATTTTTTTAACACTCACTCATAACTTTTGTAATTTTCAATACTTTGATTCCAAATGTACAACATGGCCATTTTTTCACATCACCTCATGGTGTCATTTTAGAAATCTTGGCCAAAAGGTGTTTTTGCAATTGTGGTGCAAAATGACATTTCAGCCACTATCTTATAAATGCCGTGTGGTACCAGTCCCAGCCTGGGGAGGGACAGTGCAGTGTTGGCCAGATAGACAACAAGTGCCATATAGTGAAGAGAAGTCTTCTCTTGGCAGAGGGCCAAGAATGCCCTGAACTTCTTCACCCATGTCTGCAATGGAGCACAAGGCCCAGAGGGCCATGTGCTTCTGCAGCCAGCTGGACTCTTAGCACAACACACTTTCATCTACAGCCACGTGGAAGTCTGCAGCCCCCAGACAGTCCCAAGAATTCTTTGCATCCATAGCCACATAGATGTGCAGGGCACAGATGGTTCCACAACTCCTCAGGCAGATGAACAGACTCTTCTCTTAGCACAGGGCCTGGAGGTCCCTGCACATCTGTACCTGTTTATACAGGTCCAGAAGAGATCTCCATGAATGAGGATACAATTCAGCTCCTCAAAAATAAAGGAAACTCATTGAAAAATATTGTGTTAATGCACAAGTTAGGCTTCAAATTAACCCAACAAAAGAAATGTGGTTTTAGGATTTAGAACCCTAATTCCCCACCCCTAAGCAGCAAAAGGAGAACACTACACAAGCAACCACAGACAGCCATCAGGTAAAGCAACAACATTTAGCTGTCTCCAGATGACAAATGCAATAGTACTAATGTGTTATCATCATGGATTTGTATCTGTAGCTGCAGATGCACAGGCCCCACAGGGGCCATGCTTCTGTAGCCAGAAGTGTGTGTATGTCTTATAGTGTACATGAGTATCTGTGGATGCAGATGGCACCACAGGGGCCTGTGTTTTTGAAGGTGAAAGCTGTGTTGTAATTTGGGTACCATGGATTGCATTGGGCCTGCGCTTCTGCAGACAGGAGTCAGTGTGTATGTGCATACTGTATGTCTTACAGTGTGCTTGAATACTTGTGGCTTCAGAGCAGCTTGTACTTCTGCAGTCAGAAGTGTGTGTAAGTCTTGCAGTGTGCATAAGTACTTGTGGCTACAGAAGTGCTAGATCCACAGAGGCCAGTGCTTCTGCAGAAAGAAGTAGTTTTACAATTTGGGTATCATGGATTTCTATCTGCAGTTTCCGAAATTAGTGTGTATGTCTTACACCTGCAGCTACATAAGTGTAGGCCCCTCAGGGGCCCTCATGTCTGCAGTAGATGTATGCGCATGGCTTACAGTGTGCATGAGTACCTGTGGCTACAAAAGCACTGGCCCCACAGTGGCCTATGTTTCTGCAAACAGAGTTAGTGTTGCAATTTGGGTATCATGGATTTCATTGAGCCTGCAGTTCTGCAGCCAGCATTCAATGCGTAAGTCTTACACCTGCAGTATCCTACCCCACAAATTCCCCTCATGATGGTGATAGGAGGGGAGGACCTTTGCTCCCCTTGACTCTCAGAAAGTTTGGCAGTCCTTTGCTTTGTCAGTGTTGCAAGGCATGTGAAAGCTGGTAGCTTCTTCCAGCCCTGGTGGTGGTCAATGAGCAGAAGAATGTGTATCCCAGGAGAGTTGAGAGGTCCCAGGGATGCTGAATCATGTCCACTTCTAATACACTGGCCTCCATAACTGACCTATGTCTGCTCCCAAAACCATGGTACTGGTAGCTAACCTCTTGACCAACTTACTGTACTTTAAAAAAAACTCTGGAAGTACTTCCTACCCAACTGACTGATCAATATTTTTATTACACATACTAACCCAATTTCCACTTTATGTCTACAGGTTCAGTAGAATGACAAACAGGGCAACACAATGCCAACATTGGTGTGAGAGAACACTGACCACAGGTATCAGATAAGTATTATTTTATGTTTATTCTGCCTTGTTTGTCCCAGTTATTTACTAACGAGCTGTTCAGGAATGCACTCATTCATTAACAGCTCAGTGAGCAAGCCGGCCGTGGAGGACAGAGGAGGGCTGTGCCGGTCCGCCCATTGGGATTTATCATGGGGGTGGAAGTGGGTAGGTGGTACACCTGCTGGGGTTGGGGGAGCATTAGACCACCAGGGACTAGAAAATGTATTCAGGGACTGGGGATCGGGGATAGGGAGGGGCCAGGGATGGGTTGATTGAAACCACTAGACCACCAGAGATTTTATTTTAACAGTACCAAGGGAGATGGGGGGGGGTTACTGTACACTTCAAGGAGAGAACGGGTGGAGGAGAGGGACCACTAGCCATCAGGGCATTTGTCAGGCTGTGTGAGCACAGTTGGGCAGGGGATTGGGGGAGGGATTGCTATTTAAAACAAGGAAAGAGAAATGTTTTTTAAAAGTCAGGCAGGAAATCCAGTGGAGGGAGTGGCCGCTAGCCACCAGAAAATAGGGATATGTTGTTTTCTTGTGGGGCAAGTGGGGGGAGGGACCATTCACTACCAGGAAGCTTTTTTATAATTGAATTGTAGAGGAGGTGCAATTTCCACAAAAGTTTGAAATAGATTTCCAAACTTTCTTGGAAGCGAAAGTCTGACTTTCGCTTCAGTTGCATCAGCAGACTTTTTTTTTTTCACACACCCCTACACCAGGGAAATTTCTCTACTTTTTTTAAAAGTGCTGTGTGATAATTTACATGCACCAGAAATGCCTCCCAAACAGGCAAACAGAGCCTTGGTTTAAGTTAAAAAAAATCTCATGTGTATTTAACACAACTATATTCACAGCTGTTAACATTATCCTTTTAGAATGTTATTAGACAGACAGAATGCTCCATGTACAGCTATTTTTTTTTAAATAAAAATAGCAATCCATCAGTTGCAGTGCCAACAATTCCATCTTGAAATTTAAATAACATCACAGACCTCTCTTTCTTGTGGTTTTATGTTGTCACCCAAATCCTTCAATGGAATTACAGCAGTATCAGATAGATTATTATCTACAGTAGTATTGTATACTAGTTATATAATATTCTTAGGTATGAAGCTCATTATTAACCCTTGATATGCTACAAACTGATATATCATTCCTGAATTCCAGTGCATTCTAATATGTGGAGGTACGTGTGTAAACCATGATGTGGCTATGAATCACAAGTTTCTTATCCCTAACTTTACAATACCATTGGTATTTATATAACATATTTCATTCAAGCATCTCAAAGTGCCTAGCGATCACCAGACTGTGTAACTGCATGCCAAACAATTACAGTAGTGCAGCCACTTCTGGGAAGGAACGCAGCAGATATTTGGTGTCAGCACACTATGCAGCAGGTCTCCTACTCTCTTTGCTCAGATGCAGATGAACTGATATAAAAAAAAGCTTAATCTAACATGACATAGTAACAGAGTATAATATGAACAGAAGGGACTCTTGGTCCATCATATCTGCCCCTGCTTCATAAATAGGTACTGTATGAATAAGTATGCATATCTGCCCCTGCTTCATAAATACTGTAGGTACTATATGAAAAAGTATGCTGTGAAAAGTTTTAATACTTTAAAGGGGTCCCCTACCCAGCCTACTAGCTAGGGCATACAGTGATGATGTTAGTAAGTAGAAATTTTTCTAGGCTTTCCTTGAAGGTGTGTATTGTCTTCATATCCACTTTCTCTGCTGGTAGACTGTTCCTTAGGCTCACCAGCCTATGAGATAAAGAGCTTCCAAATGTATCATCGTAGGCATCACAAGACATATACGCCCATCTAGACTGCCTGCATTTGCTCAACAGTGGTACTCAGTTTATACCCTGCTTGATCAGACATGTATCAAAGTTTTTACTAAAAATGTCCATGATTCCACTGTCGATATGAAATGGTAAACTTTTTCTGCGGGAAACCACTCTTTATGGAAGTCATGATTTTCTCTTTTAACACTTAAATAGTTCTCCCTTCAGCTGCTAGTTATGTTGTCTTATGTTGAAATTATGAAATCTTCTTTGTGGATATCTATTTCATCAGGCCACACCTAATGAACTATAAGCTGCCAGATGCTAGGACCACACAGAAACATTTACAAGCAGTCCATCAGGGGCCGCCCATGATGACATCAGACGTTGGCTGCTACATAAATGTGGGCTGTCCCTTCCATCCTCAGTTCATTTCCTGCCTTCAACCATACTTGCTAGACTGCTGACAGAAATGCTGCTGCAATTGCTGCCACTCTATTTTTTAAAATAGTAAAGCAATCACTTTAACAAGCGATTTTTTGACAAACTGTCTGCTGTCGAAGGAACCACTGAAATTGCTCTGGTATTGTGAATGTGTTGAGTAGTTTTACACTTGCAATTCTCATGATGTCTGCTGCATCTGTTGCCTTGGCTCAGACCATAGTGTGCAAGCTTACCCATTCTGCAGGGGTTTCAACACTGCCACCTGGTGACACCTTAAAAGGGCCCTAGAGAAGTACCTATTAAAACAACAGGTAACCTGCATGGAGAAGGAGTTCCAGCAGAAGAGCACTGCCACGTCCCCAGTCCATTCTTCCAGGCCCAGGTCTTGAAATCCCAGAAAGAGTCATCTGGGAGCCATAAGCAAAAGCACTAAGAGGAGGAGAATGAGAAGGAGAAGGAGAAAACCTTCATGGTGCATTCCAGGCGACTGCTCCAGCCACAATGCTGCTAGCCCCTCCAACTGTCAACATAACTCCCAGGTTGGGGCATGGTACTGGCGCTACCAGGCCTAGTATGGCTGGTATATCACCATCAATGCTGGGAGCTCTGCCTCCTCCATTGATGTCTGCCGGTGCACCTGTAGACCCCATGGGTACTGAAGTTTGGGTGGTTCTACTGTCTTTTAAAGACATGCTTAGACACCTGCTGCCTCTTCCTCCTCCTATTCTAGGAGGCCCATTGATGGGGCTTTCTACTAACCCCCATGATGATACATACTAGAGCCATGCCTCAGCCACCTCCTAGAGCACCGCCATTCTCGCCGGTACATTCTCTGCTACCATCAACCAGGCTGATGATGATTTCAAATACAATCCTGATTTAATAAAGGAGGATTGAGAGGAGGATCCTGAGGACAATTTTAAAGCCCCTATGAGATGGGCAACAACTCTACTGTGTCCACTTACAATGAAGACTCGGTCATCTACACTCCATGGTCGCCCCCCAGAGGACCAAAACCATGATGCAGAAGTTACAGGCTGCAATTGGTTTTGATTTAGAGGAGCAGGATACCACCAAGAAAAATGTGATAGATTTCTTGGAGCTACTTGATTCTCCCCACATTGTAGTATCACCTCTCCTTTCTGCTCTAGAGGATGCCACCTTTGCTGCCTGGTATAGGCTGAATGTCATTCCAGCCATACCAAGAAAGGCAGACAAAATATTCATGACTCCTTCAGGGAAACCCTTTTTTGCCACCCAGACTTGGGCAGACTCTGTGGTCATTAATGCTGCCCATGATAGGTCAAAGGCACCAGAACACCTGAGCTCCCTCCATCCTGATAAAGAATACAGGAAGTTGGATATGCTAGGCAAGAGGACTTTTGCCTTAGCCTCCCTGGGCTTTAGAATTGCTAACTTACAGGCATACATGGTCAAATACCAGAACACTCTCTAGAGAAAGGCCATAGCAGCTGCACAAGCCTTGCCATAGGGTACCCCCGAAACAGGACCCCCTCAAGGCTTTCACAACTGGGGCTGATGTACTGTAGGAAAGCACCTGCTCTACATGGCCTATGATGTTTCCAATGCTTTTGCCAGGGCTACTGCCTCAGGCATCTGTCTAAGGAGGTACTCCTGGCTCAGGGCGGCAGAGTTTGCAAATGACATATAACAGTCCATTCTCAGTGCCCCTTTTAGAGGACATAAACTATTTGGTTCTGATGTCCAGGATATTTTTTCTAATCTTCAGGCCTCAGGTAGGACCCTGAGGTCAGTGCACTCCCTCTACTATACCCAACCCTGGAGTAGGCAGAGGATACTTTTTTGTCCACTTGGTGTTTGACACCATCCTGCACCAGACAACAGAGTAAGGGCGAGGGAACGGGAGCCTTGCCCACCCAGGGCACCACTCCAGGTGCACACTCAAAAGCCCCTAGAGGTGGGGGCACAGCAGGAACTGTCACAACTGGCTCTGTCTGACTCCTTGTACACCCCCAAACCACCATTACTTCCAGGGGTGGTTGTAGGAGGTTGTCTCTCCCTTCACTTGACTCAGTGGAAAGAGGTGACATCAGATGCCTGAGTCCTAAAAATCATACCACAATGTCATGCTCTGAAACTTGTGGACACACCTCCAGATTATCTACTGGTGCCAACTCACTATCCTCCAGGCCACATTCCTCTGCTCTTGGAGGAAGTTTAGACTTTGCTTCAGAAGAAGGCCATAGAGCCTGTGCCCTTTGAACCAAGAAACACAGGGTTCTACATTTTTTTTTTTTTTAGTCTTTGGTAACCGGGTAAGGCCCACTAGGCACAAGTGCCTGTTTTCAGGGGCGACCTGGGAGCACTGGGCAGTTAAGTGACTTGCTCAGAGTCACACAGTATGCAAGTGGAGGTTGTGAGAATCAAACTCGGGTCTGGTCTGCTAGATGTATCAAGCTTGTTCACACCTCATTCCTCTAACCTCTAGGCTATACTGCCAGCCCATTGTTACTGTTATTGTTACTTCCTACTGCAGTCCCAAAATGGACAGGAGACCTGTAGCCTAGTCTAGATCTCAGGGACCTGAACTTGTTTTATAGAGTACAAAAAGTTCAGAATGGTCACCCTGCAAGGTCTTCTCCCGCTGCTGCAAGCATGGATTGGATCTGTTTCCGCAACATGTAGGATGTCTACTTTCATATCAAAATTTGCAAACTTCATAGAAAGTATTTGAGGTTCCTGTTTCCGGGGAACACTACCACTTCAGAGTGTTGCCCTTTGTCTTGTCCTCTGCACCACAGGTCTTTGTGATATGCTTGCCAGTGGTGGAAGCAGCCCTTCACAGGAAAGGCCTCTATATCTTTCCCTACCCGGATGACTGGCTATTAAAAGTCAACTCCAAGGATCAGCTCCTGCACACCCTAACTCGAATGAGGCAGATGTTCGATGCTGTGGGGGTTACTGTCAACATACCCCTGTCTGTCTTGATACCTTGTCAATGCCTGCAGTACATAGGAGCTATCTTGGACACAGCTCAGGGTTCAGTCTTCCTGCCACTGTATGGGACTGAATGTCTTATTGCCCAGGCCCAACTGGTACAAGACAGCCAGTATGTCTCAGCCAGGACATTTCCTTGACTTCTGGGCCTTATGGCAGCAGCTATTGTCACAGTACCTTCTGCCAGAGTGCACATGAGGATCCCTCAGTGGATCCTAAGAGTCCAGTGAGACCAGCTCACAGATGACATAGAACAAAGGGTTCTAGTAACCTCTTCTGCAAGTAAAGTGCTCATGTGGTGGATGGAACCCATCAACCTGTTAAAAGTGATTCCTTTCCTGATCCCCTTCCCTCACCAGATTTTAACAACAAATGCCTCAGGGATGGGCTAGAAGGCACACCTAGGGCCCCATCAGATGCAGGGCACATGGACCACGGTGGACAGTATACTGCACATAAATGTTCTAGAAATGCGAGTTGTCCAGTATGGGCCTGAACTTAGCACAGAACCTGTGTATCTTTTATATTAATCTTCACTGGATGGTAAGACTCCTGGCTTTGAAGTGTGAGTTTACTACTTGTTTTCTGTGAACTTTGGGTCATAGCCCAACACTCACATCCCACCCTGGTCATGAGCGCAGCACTTAATTGTTTGTTTGAACTGCATAGGCTACAAACCTTCTAGGCTCATCTGTCCCTGGGTCCTCTGTTAGTACAGATGGAGAACGTCAGTGTGATGCATTACATCGACAAGCAAGGGGGAACTCACTCTTGCCTCCTGTGCAGGGAAGCAATGAGAGTCTAGTATTGGGTTCTGGAACACAGTCTAGAACTTTCAGGAGTACATGTTCCAATCACTCAAAATGTCTTGGCAGACAGGCTAAGCAGGTCACAGTCCAGAATGCAGGAGTAGAAACTGTTGATCTCAGTTGTTGAGGATCTGTTCAACAAATGGGGCTGTCCAGAGCTGGACCTTTTTGCATCCCCACACAATGCAAAACTGCTGCTTTTCTGCTTGCTCACTCCAGGGCTTGGAGCTTTTTGGTGATATGCGTTGTCCCCCTCTTGGAAAGAAAGGTCCCTGTATGCCTTCCCCCTAATTCAGAGTGTGTTACTCATGCTCCATACAGAGGGGACAGCTCTGATCCTCATTGCTTCCTTTTGGCCTCGACAGATCTGGTTCCCCTGCCCTTATGCAAGGGGCCCACTGTCACAGAAACAGGGAACCCTGGTCCATCTGGACCTCAGATCTCTTCATCTTCATGCATGGCTCATGAAAATATAGCCATTGCCATGTTTGAGTTTCCCAAAAGATGGTTGATGTCCTGGTGGCTGCCAGAAAGCCTTCCACCAGATCCACTTATTCTATGATGTGGAAGCAGTTTGCTCTGTGGGCTGCTTCTCATCACTTGGATCCACTTACCTGTCCAGTTAACCAGATTCTGGTGTATCTGCCATCCTGTCTGATACAGGCCTGCAGTATTCTTCAATGAAAGTGTACTTGGCTGCCATTTCAGTTTTCCATGTGCCTTTTGTGGGTCGTACAGTTGCCCAGCTGGAGGTGGCCCGTATGTTCTTGAGTGGTATTCTACACTTGAAGCCTCCAATCCACAATCTATTCCGCTCTTGGGACCTGTATTTTGTTTTGGAAAAACTTAATTTGGTTCCTTCTGAGCCAACCACAACTTGTGGCTTATGCTTTCTCTCTTGGAAAGCATTGTTTTTAATTGCAATTATTTCTGCTCGAAGGATTTCAGAGCTACGGGCTGTAATGCGTGAGCCTCCTTATTTGATTTTTCACAAAGTCAGGGTGTCTTTGCATAAAAATCCTAAGTTTTTACCAAAGGTGGTGTCTGAGTTTAATTTAATTCAAACCATCCACCTGACAGTTTATTTTCCTGAGCATGCCAGTCCGAGGAAGCATTGCTCCATACTCTAGATGTCCATAAAATACTCAAGTACTCTGTACATTGCACGAAGGACTGCAGAAAGTCCTCATAGCTTTTTTTTTATTCACCCCTAGGAAAGAGAGCACTCCAGTTTCTAAACAGTGCCTGTCCAAATTGTTAGCAAACTATTACTTTCTGTTACATGAAGTACTGTAAGGAACTTCCTGGGGTTGTTCATGGCCATTCCACTAGACGCATGGGCACATTTGTTGTCTGTTTCAGAAATGTGTCTGCTGCAGACATTTGTGTAGCTGCCACCTGGAGTACTGTCCACACTTTTACTAAACACTACAGTCTGGACATTGTCTCTCAAAAAAGGACTGCTTTTGGCCTAGTTGTGCTTCAAGGCCTGCTTGCTTAGGCCTGTAGGCTTCAACCAACCAAACTGTTTATGGTCAGCACTGCTTGGTACTCATTGCATAGGTGTGTCCTAATGAAAGAGATATCCTCAAAGAAGATAGAACAGTTACATACGTACCATAACAGTAACTGTTTGAGAGACTCTCTTTCATTAGGCCATGGTCTCCCACCCTTCTTGCCCCTACAGGGTCCTGAGACTGTAATTAGTACTGTCTCCTTCTCCATGATGGTCCACCTGTAGCTCTGTGCCTTCCCTGGCTGGCAGACACCCTCAGTTCTTCCTGGTTCCCTACAGGGAGGTCCTCTGGGCAGGATCTCTAGTGGGGAACTGAGAAGGGAAGGGTCTGCCCACATTTATATATCAACTGACATCCGACATCGCCATGGATGGCTCCTGTTGGATTGCTTGCAAAAGTGTCCATGTTGTCCTAGCACCTGGTGGCTTATAATTCCAAAGGTGTGGCATGATGAAAGAGAGTCTCTCAATGATGTACTGTCATAGTAAGTATGTAACTTCTTTTTGATGTCAAGTTTAAGACTATCTCACAAACCTTAATTATATGTTGCTTTTAAGATTAATATCATATCTCCACTCATTCTTCTCTGTTCCAGACTAAACAGATGGAAGTCTAACATTCCAGCTTCATAAGATTTTTCTTTCTATTTTTTATCATCTTAGTGGCCCTCCTCTGAATCCCTGCAAGCCTCAGTATTTCTGTCTCCCATTTTTGTTATTTGAGCTTTTTATTTATAAAAAATCATTGCTTACAACTGAGAAACAGATATTTATTACTGCTTTGCCAGACCAGATCTCCCATTTCTTTGAGTTATTTTCTTATTTCTAATGGCAGAACATACATATTGTGTTATTTAGAATATTACTAAACTATGTAAGTAATACAACATGACAGGGTGTGCATTATGGTAATATAAACACACACCTCAGGTGAATTGTTAGACATGACGTACAGCCAAGTGCCATTAAATGCACCTGATAGGTGTGATTGTATCACCATAATGGTACACCCTGGAGTGACATATTGCACTTATAAAATGACATTTAAATACTTAACTTTAAATTAATAAAAAATACAAAGAAACTATTTTTTTAAATGATACAAAATAGGATCTTTCATTGAAATATGCTTCCATTTTAACTTTGCAGACAAAAATAGTGCATATACCTGGAGAGTTTACTAAAATAGTAAAAGATATTTAAAACTATGTGTGACACACTCTTTTTGTAAAAATAAATAAAAGCATTTGTTACTTTATATGCATTTCAAACCAATACAGGTATTTTAAGGGAAACGTGCATCTAAATGTTGAATCTGCCAGTTTTGTTTTGGTTGGTGGGGGGTTCTCCTGCCTCCATCTATGAACTTGTGTTTTCCTACCTTTTTGTTCTTTGCTTACACAGTATTATTGTCTCCTTTCTTTTCTCACTCTATTTCTTTTTTCTCTGTCTTTCTCCCTATTCAACAGACGGGATGTTTATTATGGAACACAGGGATTCAAAATTGTGCACAGTTCTACCAGTGGAATGTTCCTTTCCTGTATGCTTCACCCCCCCCCCCGCAAAGGTCTTATGTGGAGTCAGAACCTTAGTTTTATCTCTGGCAAGGTAAGTAGCAGAGATTTCCCTGGTAAACAGGTAAAAATAAGAGGATGATTTTTCAGCATTTTTTTATTTAAGGTATTTTTATTCTTAAGCTAAGGCCTAGTAGAAGATTTTTAATTAGTAAAGGTGTCAACCATGTTTACTATGGAAAGTCGCTTCTGATTGATGTATTGTATAACTGAATATTAATGGTCTGACTAATAGTAGTTAGGTTCACCAGTTAATCATGTGCATCATGGTTAGACACAACCCCCTAATGAAGTCTCTGATATGAGGTGCTACAGTATGTAAGGGTGTCTGTCTGCCTTCTGGTAGATGTAAATACAAATTATTTACCTTTTAAATAAAACATTTAAAACTGCCTTTCTGTGTTGTTTCTCATGTTCTTCCAACTAATGCATGCACTGTTTGAGGCAGTTTGAACTGCTGAATGTGCAACAGATTTAAAACAGTTTAACTTGCTCTAAATTTTAAATAGGACTCCATTCTGATTATAAAACTGTTAAAAAGTCCCCAAAGCTCAAAAGAAAAAAAAAAAACATTTAACAACCTGTCTGGTTGTGCTGTGATACTTGTTTGATTATGTGACTGGATTACAGTAATTGCAGTGAAATATTTCTTAGTAATTTTATAAAAGTAATTAAATATTCCAGAACCGAAAAACATGAGTCAGTTAAAACTGCATGTTAATAGAAATCTCAATTTAATAAATTAGATTTTACCTAACAGTTTTAAAAGAGTCACCTCAACAAGTCTGGTTCAGGTTGGTTCATCTTGATTTATTCAGATAGTTTGCATCTGAGAAAAAAGAAACCAAGATCAGTATGTCTCATTTTCATCTGCAACTTGGAGTATACGTGTGTGTGTGTGTGGTGATGCAGGAGTCCGGAAGTAAAAAAACAGATTATATAACATTGCTAACCAGCACATCAGAAGACCAACAACAAGTGTATAGCACCAATAATAAAGAAACAGGCTGGTTACAGGTCTGAACCCAGTACCTTGAGCATAAATTATCAATTACTCCTTTGCAGTCATTATTCAGTAAAGGTAACAAGTGAAGGTAGGATAGGCTCTATAATACCTGTTAACTCAATAATTAATATAGCAGTGAACTTTGTATAAACAAGAGTATCTGATATAAATCATTTAGTTCTATGAAGGCCTCCTATACTGCTAGTAGTACATGCATATAAATGAACAGAGCACCATTTCTAAACTTGAATATGAAACATAGTAATTATATTTGTAACTGACTCTTTCGCAAAGCAGATTTAAGAAAATAACCAGATGTTGCTGAAAAAAATATTTGCACCAGGTCAGCTTGTTATACTCAGAAACTAGTTTCACTCATACATCAGTAAACTGATTGAATTCATGGCAGTGACCTTGCACTCAATTGCAGTCATAGAAAAAAATCTTGAACAAAGGATCCATCATCTGATGAGTTTTTCTTTGTTGGAGTTGTGTACTCTCTTTGAGCACCTTGAATGCATTTTTCTTCAATTGCAATTAAGTGTACTATCATAGTTCTAGTCATCTATTTGAAGTAGCATTGGGCCAAGACAGTCAGCTGTACTGGTAGCTTTCCTATAGTGCCCCCATGTTTGCTTACTTTGTGAATGGCAGTGGCCATGCATTCTGTATGATTAAAAATCTTGGACTTTGATTTACAGGCTGTTATAGTGTAAAGAAATGAAACTATAAAATAAATCATACAGTTGAGCAGTAATGAAACAGCAATTTAAGGTACATTTAACCCTTCCTGTTGTCCAAAATAGTTTGGATATACAATGCACTTATAAGGATAGATTGCTCTGCTGATAGCAGTATTGCAAGATAAAACAATAAAAATTGTTTTTGAAATTATCTGTTTCAGAAAAAATGGTTACAAAATATGTTAGAAAATGATTGACATACAACATGAAGGCAATCCATTTTATCAGTCCAAACACACCAACTTAAATATAATTAATATTATGACAAAATAATCAGTGATTTTGGGCCATTCCTCATAATGGTTCAGCAAATCGGTCATTTAACTTGATAACCTACTGCAGAAAGAAACATTCAGTTTTCAGTACAGGTGGATAGGTTAAAGGTTGTAACCATGGCAGCAGTATACTTCTGAGTCCTACAATATTTTCAAGCAGGTGTCCCCATGATATTTCACCACTCTTGCTGCATGCTAATGGAACTGTGATCAGCAACATTAAAGGAAATTCATGCTATTCCCCATATAATGATAATAACATAGTGATTTAAGAACTGAAGGGACCTCTTATAAAACCTGTTGCCCCTTGGCAGACCTATTTAATAAATTACTGGTGACAGGAGACATGTCAGTCGACTGGAGGGCAACAAAGATTCCCCCACACATGGGTGTGCATAGGGAAACCCAGGAAATTGCATACCAGTGAGTCTAACATCAGTAGTGGGCAAGCTACTGGGGTCAATAAGAAGTACAGTAATAAATAATACATACTGTAATAGCCCTTCATGTCAGGAATGGCACTGAGGTTGTGAAAGATGGGTGCATCAGGGACAGTAATGGGAAAACAGTCGCTGTCGGTGCAACTCATTGCAATTTCAAGCAAAAACCTACACTTGGGTGTCATCTATTGATCATCAGGGCATGGAACAGAGTGAGGCAGAGAGCTTTGGGAAGAACTAGAAAATGGGGTGGCATACGGGGAAGTAGTGGTAGTGGGTGATTTGAACCTGCCTGACATTGATTGGGATGTTCCAGTGGCCAGGAGCACCCACAGTCAGGCTTTGCTGGGTACATTCTGGGGCCGTCTACTGGTAGAGCTAGTCAAGGAACCCACCAGGCAGCAGGCCACTCTCGATGTGGTGCTCACCAACTCTGAGGCAGAGGGAGCTGTGAGAGTAGTCGAGCCACTAGGGAACAGTGACTACAACATTTGGTTCAAGCTTACCTTTGAGACCAGAAAACCGTAATTAAACCTAAGGTCCTTGATTTCAGAAGGGGGAGAACTCCATCAGGTTGAGGGAGTTGGTCTGGAACAAATTAGTTGAGGTGGACAACATAGGAGGTGTGGAACAGAGATGGAGTGTAATGAAGGGGGCCATTCTTGAGGAATTTAAGTTATGCATGAGAATGGTGACCAAAAGGAATACGTTTAAGAAATCATTATGGTTCCTGGCAAGGGTCAGGAAAGCTGTGAGGGTGAAGAAAAAGGCCTTCTCCAGGTACAAAGAGAAGAAGGAGGAAGAAGAATAGGGAGAATACTTACTGAGAAATAAGGAAACTAAGAGGGTATTTAGAGAGGTGAAAACAGACACAGAGCTACATATTGCAGAGGAGGGTGAGGGCATTTTTTTTCTGATATATCGGGGAGAAAGAAAGACAGGAGTATTGTTAGGCAATCTGAGGGGGTAGGGTGATAGAAGAAGGCATGCAAAAGGATGCCTTTCCTTAATGATTACTTTAGCTCAGTCTTCACTAAGGAGGACAGCAGACCCTTGCCAGAGAGTGGCATCAAAGTGGCTCTTGCTGTCTTTCTAGGCCCCATGCTGTTTGCCATAAGCAGCCTACTCACCTCAAACTGAGGCAACAGTGACAGTTCCTTTGTGTGTCCAGGATAGGTGGGTTCTCCAGCTGCAAACTGGCAATTCCAAAAGTGTAAGTCCAGATTTCATCACACACACATATACACACACACACACACACACACACACACCCTACACCTAAGAATACACTGAAATTTCAAAGGCAACCAAATCAGCTTTCAGTTTCTACCCACTAATCCTTGGTTTACAGCAGACTATATAAAAAGGCACACTTTACACAAGACAAGACATAAGAAAAAGCTTTGGGATTACAGTAATTAAACTCCAGAAAGTTACTGAAGAAGAGAGATTTATGGCATTAGTTTTCCTGACCAATTGCTGTAGTCGTGGAATACCACAATCTAAAAAGGTGAGCAAACGGGTGTAGGCTGGGTAGCAAAATACATTTTTCCAAAAGGACAGCACACTGTACTTTTGAACACCTTTTTAAAGGCTTTAATCATTGTTCTATGTCACACAAAATTACAGAGTGCAATAAAATCACAGCTGCCAAAAGTAATAACATTTAGTTAAACCTAAACCATGGTGGCTGGTGTATTGGACTGGGGTAGGTTTAACTAAACGTTATTACTTTTGGTAGCTGTGATTTTATTGCACTCTGTAATTTTGTGTGATATAGAACACTGATTAAAGCCTTTAAAAAGGTATTCAAAAGTACAGTGTGTTGTCCTTTTGGAAAAATGTATTTTGCTACCCAGCCTACACCCATTTGCTTACCTTTTTAGATTGTGGTATTCCACGACTATAGCAATTGTTTAATTTGAGAGCCCTGACCAGGACTATCATTGGTGGAGCACCCCTTTATTGACACAGGGCACAGGTTTGTTGTCTTTATGGACTGCAATAGTTGTTCTGACCAAGTAGGTATCCCCCTTTCTATTTCCAGGAGATCTAGAGGCTCTAAATCAAATGTGTTACTCTGTACCTTGTTTTAGCAGTGGTCTGATGCAGATACTGGATGTTTTCACCTTTAATGCTCACCCCCACAAAGTAGTTAAAAAAGCTGTTGTCAGAGCCATTTCAGACAACCTCTGCAATTCCCCAAGAGCAGGTCAGTCTTGTTCCCCAACACCATACTGGGGTTCTGCTCCCAAATCAGGGACAGTAGGACAGACATATTGGAGCCAGACAGATAAAACAGGTTAACCATCAGCAGGACCAGGGCATTGCTATGACAGTAGTGGTGCAGACTGCCCATGATAGAGCAGTACTCCTAGTTGGAGATGATGATGTTGAGCACCTGGCGGTGATGCACATGTCATTCTCTCTCTCTCTCTCTTTCTCACTCTCGTTGGCTTTTCTCCCTCTCATCTCTGATGGCATTGGTGTGACAGAGTGTCAGCTATCCCATTGATGCAGGTCAGACCTCATCTGGCTCTAGCAGTTGGTGGATCAATCTATGTTTACAAAGCAGCTTCACCTGTGGTAAACTCTGTCTATCTGCCATGCTCAGTAGACCTGGCATGCAGTCTGATAGGTGTGGCAATAATCAACAACTGGCAGTGGTGCTTATCAGGCAGATTTCAGTTACCGTCTCAGGCTCCAGGTGCAAGGCAAGCACAGTCCCTTTTCAAGCTGCAGCTTTCAGGTACAAGTTTGTGTGGCACTCAGCACATGATTACTTCTTACTGAAGGCAGGAATTCTGCTTCACACTTCTCTTTCAGGCAAATACACAGTCTGTCTCCATCAGCACTTTGGTCGTCAGCAAATTTAATGATTCCTGTTCTTGCCAGTAAGAGTTAACCCCACCATCTCTTATTTAAGTATTGAATCACCCTCTTCCAGTCAGTCTTCCCCACCTACCTCATTCACTCATGCCTTCACCCCTCACCCCCCCTTCCTGTCCCACCCACCTTATTCCCTCATCCCTCTACCCACTCCCCACCTCCATCTGCCTCACCTCCACCTTTATTCACCTATCACTTACCTCACTATCCCTCCTCACCTTCACCTCTAATCCACCAGTCATAAATCCTTTACCTTCACTCCCCTCCCACCTCTATCCACCTAACTCCTCCCACTCCCTTTTTCATCCTCTACCATCCTACCCCCACCCTCACTCTCCACTTCCACCTCTATCCACCTCCCCCTCACCATCTCCTCTTATCCCAAACCTTCCTTCCACAGTCAGCTGCTCCCTCATCTCCCCCCCAATGCCCACCCTTTCAGTTTTCACTTTTCTGTATGCTAACTATTCCTGGGCAAACCCTTCCGTCTTTGTCTATACCTTAGTCCTCACCATCCTTAACTTTTACCAAGCCTTAATCTAACTAACAGCCATGTGTAGTTAAGATGGAAGTGAAGCACTTATGTATAGGAGCAGTATAGCTACCCATCCATCAAGTCACTGTAGTATCTTCTGTGTATTTAGCCAACTGTGGTGTCTGATTGTATTGTTTACACATTTTTGATATGACATCTTGTGTACTCTCTGTTACTTGCACTGTGTGTAACTATGATTGTATCAGGACCTCCTTGCAAATGATCCTGCTTAATGGAGATTTTCCTGCCAATAAACTTGGTATTAGGTTACTCCCAACCTTGTAGTTAGGTCTCTCCCTGCCTTGTGGTCAGGTTTCTCTTTCTGACTGTACAAGCCTGCAATTGGTCTCCTGTCCCTGGCTGTGCAACTCAGGCAGGCCCCAGATGCTGTGGCTCTGGGCAGCAACTCTGTCTCTGACCTGTTCCCCTAGCCAGAGCCAGACTCAGAATGAACCAACTGCTAGAACAGCCCCTGCTGTTCAGTGTGGGGAATCTACCTATCCATTATTCCATAGGCCTTTCAATAATGCTTGGCAGTGTTGGATGTCTAATCCCTTACACATGATTAGCCAGGAACTCAAGCTGGAACTCAGGACAGTCTTTCTGTGTCCCAGGAGCTTCTTGTGGCTTCCTCTTTAGGCTCTAGATCATTAATGGCTGAAGTGCCACCTTGACTCCTATTGTTATTGTAGGGATCCAAGGGAACAAAGATGGTGGTGTCCTCTATGTTGTTGGGGCAATGGCCCAAAATGTCTTATTTCATAAGTGCTCCCACCCTAAAATATGCACTGGTGCACTCTTGGTGTTATTGATTGGTGTCAGGCTGATGTCTGGTTGAGCTCAGAATGGGGAATTCCCATTCCAGTCATGAGCATCAGTTATGCCGCACATCAGTGGCAGCTGAGCCACCACTGATGTGCAGCAGGAGTCAATTTCACAACTGATGGAGAAGCCCCAAAAATGTTCTATTCCTCTTGTCTCTCTCCTTGTCCCAGCTGCATAATCCTTTTAAGAAATGGAGAGTACCACTGCTGGCCTGTTGGCAGGGCATGGATCTCATGAGCAAAGGCAAGCCCCCACACTTTGGGGGTCAACAATTATTTACTGCATGTTGAGAGGACATGAGAAAGTTTTAGTTCAAGTTTCATTTATTTGATTGATAATAAAAGAGATCATTACAGTTCATATAGGATAATGCATGGGGAGGAGTGCTTAAGGAAAATGTAATGCTTATCGGAAGTGTGGGATGCTAAATATACCCTGCGGGCAAAGACTGAGGGGTTAATCAAAACATTCCACACCGAGGGTGTGCAGAAAATTATCATTAAACACTCCTCCTCCCCCTGCTTTTCTTTTACCTAATTGCTGTTCTCTGTTGTTTTGCCCTGCCCTCTTTATAAGGTAATAAAGAGGAGTTTGAAAAAAACAAAATGGTAATATTATTAAATGCAAGCCGAAAAGTAAAAAACAGAGTTGCAAGCAAAGTTTTGACCATAGATCTTCTTCAGGAATTATCTAAAAGAGAAAAAAAGCAAAGTTAGTAAATAAGTAAAAGAAAATAAGGGATATATATGTGAGAAAAAAAAAACAGGGGGAGGCACTAGAAAAAAAAAGGGATAATAGGCAAGGTAAGAGTAAAGGTGATGAAGGGTATGAAAAGGTGTAGTAGGAATGAATGAGCAGAGGAGTTCTCAGGTGGGTATTAAGAAGGCTGAAAAGTGACAGATGTGGGGGAAGGAGACAAAGATAGACATCTGTAGTAAATGAAAATGGATGTGCACACATACTGTACCTGGAATGCCCTTGTAAGTATGCTCCCCCCCATACGCATATCCACACACATGCAGGCATACCCACACATGCAAACATAACATGCACACATGCAAGCTAAAGTATGATGGGGTGGGGGTTAAAAAGACAGACTACGGTGGTAAACTATTAAGTGGCTGAAAGATGTTAGTAGAGAATAAGTCTCTCATTTAAACTAGAGTGCTGCTGGGAGCCTAGGCAGATGATCACCTTCGTTTGCATGTCTTTTCTTTAGTCTGCATCCCAGAAACCCTGCTGAAGGACACAAACAGAAAGCTTTTGACATGATGGTACCTGGAGGCAAAGTGAAATATATTGGGTTTATTAGTGTTTCCATTCCTGACTACCCTTTAATGTTCCCAGAATTGGTCAGCCTGGTGTCTGCCAGTTTCGCTGATGTAGACAGCTGCACATGTCCTGCAAAGAACAAAATTATATCACATTACTGGAAGTGCATGTGAACTCCTTGAATTTTAATGAAACTAGACATAAGTTTGCAGGTATAACAGTGAGTGCTGTTTCAAGATATGGTACCTGGTAGGGAAGAATTGTAAGGAGTATGTAGGTTGCTTCATACCAGGAGATTCTGCAGGTTGGGTGATCCGTGATTGAAGGCAACCGGTAGCTCTGTAAAATATGCTTCAATATTAGGTTCAAGTTTGTAGAATAGAGAAGTTCCTGCTGATGGTCTTGTGAAGAGAGGGGTTAAAGAATGGAAGGGAAGCACCAGTGAATGCATTGTCATTGCTGCGTGAGAGTATCCCTTCTGCAAGGGTCAAGGTTACAGGGCATATTACTGATCTGGGAGAGTGCTCTGTCCACTGTGCTTTCTGGATATACCCTTTTAACAAAAAAATTGCGTTATCTGATCCTGTTCAGCAAAATCATCATGTTCTCTGCAAAACCTTCAAAGTCTCAAAAACTGCAAATATTTATTTGCTTTTGTTAACCAGGTAAGCACACTAGACAACAAGTGCCTATTTTCAGATGTGACCTGGGAGGTTACAGAGAACAAAAAAAGCAAAATACAAAATACAGAGTCAGGGTAACATACTGGTCCACAGACAGGTGGGAGGAACAGCAAATGGTACAAATGGCTATACGAAGGTACAGTTGGTAGTATGTCAATGGGATACATAATGTCAATGCTAGGTAGAATATAAACAGGTACATCATCTCTGGGAGTTGGCAGTATATCAACATGATACATAACAATATTGAGAGGTAGAATAGCAACAGGTAACATCAAGGCAGAGAATACATCAAATAAATAAAAGTACAGCATGTATATTAGTATGCCAAGCGGGCCTACCCTAAATACAGTGATCAACAAATTAGTACAGCTAGAAACAAGTGCTGATATGACAGAAGTGCCTCTCCAAACCAAAGGGTGGAAGTGCCTTATGCTGGTTATCAGCAGAGAAATAGCAGTGGCCAGTGAGTCAGCTCACAGTCTCCCATTAGTGAATTGGGGTCAGGGGTGAGGGAGGGGACTACTCTGGGTCTATATAGCACACAGACAGGCAGAGGAAGCTTTGAGGAAGGTCCATAGGGATGTTTTGAAGGAGAGATGGGAGGGGGAGGCACGAACTAGGGCGGGAAGGGAGTTCCACAGTCTGGGCGCTTGGACAGAGAAGGCCCGGTCACCTGTGACGGTGCGGGTCTTAGGGACCAGGCGGAGCTGAGCAGCACTTGATCTTAAGTGGTAGGCAGGGGTTCCATAATTGAGGGGAAGGGCAAGTGCAGAAGGAGAATCAGTTCTAACTATGCTATCCATGAAGTTGCCTAGGACAAAGGCGCGGTGTATTTCAGGGGGAAGCCACTCCAGCCAAGAGTAGAGCTCACAACGACGTGTAAAGGCGTGGAGCAGAGAGTGTGAAGTGACATACGTTGTTATAAGCAGTATCCCATTTTGCTAGTCTAGAATTCGGGACTGGAGCAAAGGCTACAAGCCCATAGCAAAGTGTGGGAAGGATTATTCCCCTAGCTATGGCGAGCCATGTAGCGGGAGTGAGGCAATCTTTGGCTCTGTAGGCAAGTCCAAGCTTGTCATTCACAGTTTTTGCAGATATTCTGAATATGTGCAGTGAGATCCAGTTGTGGATCCAGAGTTACTCCTAGATACTTGACAGAGTCAATGACCGGCAGGAGGGAGCCATTTGCACCAAGGATAGCAAGGGGAGCAGTGCGGGAAGCGGTTTTGGCCACAGAACCAAAGAGCATGGCCTGGGTCTTTTCCAGGTTTATGTTGAGCTTGCGCCCTCAAGCATATATGGCAAACTATTCTTAACTCATTTTGAATGGAAGGAGCTGTGGAGTAGAATGCTGTGTGAGTCAGTAGGCTTTTAATAAGCTAATGTGTTCAGACCAGTGTTCGGCACCAACAGTCTGATATTTAGAAAAGGCAGCATAGAGCAGAATACTTTGACAGTGTACTGAAGGAAAGAATGGGCTATAGTAAACCTTTCCAAGAAGATTTGGAGGGTTTCCCTGTAGCAGAAGTTGGCCCCCACACAATCATGTATGTAGAATTCCGTAGAGGTCAGGCACAGTCCCTGTGAAGGAGCAAAACAAATGTTCTTCAACCCAACAAACAGATTTACAAATCTGGGATAGATCCCAGTAACTATGGCAATTCAAGCGACTTGCTGATAAAAATTAAAAGAAAAAGCATTAAGTTTAAGAACAAGTTCAGCCAGTGGGGTTAATATGTGTGGGTGTGGCTGCTGGACCTCCTGCTTATTCAGGTTTGAAAACAGTTGTGTGACAATTTGTTGTCTGATAATATTAAATGAGCTGAATTTGAATTTTAAGAGGTAAGACTGGATTAAAACATCTTTTTGTTCTGATCCATAAATGAAAAGAAAATCGGGTTTCCATGGGGACAGGCAAATCAGCTGTGTCAGTTTCAGCAGTTTCCAGGACTTCTGCAGTGACCAGGAAGTGGGAAAGAGGGGAGAGAGAGAGAGAGAGAGAGAGAGAGAGAGAGAGAGGATTAGTGTATGAACGTATGTCTCTCGCTCTCTGTGATGTCACACAGCTGAAAAAGGGTTGCCATTTCTTTTCTTTTGAAGGATCTTGATAGAAGGTAGGTAAATATTATATTTTTAGGTGAGAAACTTTATTTTTATTGCCTCAGTGAGAACAGTTCAGAACTGTGCTCAGAACTGTGAGTGCATGTCTTCCATAGAGAAAGCTTGCATGTGTGTACAATTATAAATCACAGGGTATAATAGTGAATTATGATATGCTTTCTCTATGAGGAAAAAACAGAGACCAGCTTTACAAAGCAGATAATAAGCAGTACAAAAATTACGAATATATACACAGGTAAAACAATCCATTAAAAACTAGCCAGAAAGTGCATGACACAGAAAGTGTAAACAGAAAAAGGTACAATTAGTTCACATACATGATAAACCTCAGACCTTAAATCTCTTCCTGATTCTCAGTAACAACAAGGAAACCTTTGCAGCCTTATTGATTGTCCATTTGCCTCCTGTAGTTAGTAGGGTGTTAACAATTGTGTCCTTGTCTACACTTAATAACTGAATAAAAGGGCCCAACCACAGTTGTCTAGCCTTGGTACATCTTGAACAGAGATAGACCACGTGTTACATCTTCCCTACCACCTACACTACCCAGACAGATAGTATCATCTGGTATTGAAGTTTCACTATATCTAGCCTGTAAGAGGTCATTCTCAAAAAGTTCTAATTGAAATAGTGTATAGGCTTCTCTCAGCTGGAAATTATTCAGTATATCTATGTAATATTTGTAACCAAAGGGATATGTAAGCATTAACACATGACAAGGTCTGCTGAGAATGTGGATTAACAAACACCATGGGTGCATTGTGAGGCAAGGGGCCATAGACAGAGTGCCTTCACAGCACCTGGGGCATGTGTTAATCCACATTATCAGCACACCCTGGAGTGTGTTAATGCACTTATTACATGGCTGCCACATGTGTGTGGTAACCCACACCACAAAACAGTGGCAAAAACAGATCAGAAACAATGTGTCCTATCGAGGAAAGGGTACTGTTTAATGGGTGTTGCTTCACATGGGAAAGTAATCCCTAACTGTGCGTTAATGACCCCAACATGTACAAACACTGCTCACTGTTCACAAACTGTGCATTACTAACCATGATCGTAATGATGATTCTCTGTGCTGCTACTCAGCATCCAGGGCTTGGCAAATGTCTGTTGTTAACAGTGCCGTTTACCAGATCCTGAGGAGTGTGCATACAGAGAAGCACAGGTAACTGACCCAGCACTCCAGGAAATGGAGTCACTTGTCTTCTGAGGGAGCAAGTGGAAAAGGTACTGGTGAGCAGTACTCGACAACTGTGATTCGGTTCTGTCTTTGTCACTCTCTCGCTCTAGTCTTGTCAATGTGCAGAACACAGGTTTCCCCAGTGAAGTGTCAGCATGTGAGACTAGATAGAGAGAGATGGAGAGAATGAGAGACATTTGCACTGTGTGTGTGTGTGTGTGTGTGTGTGTGTGTGTGTGTGTGTATGAAATCCTCAGCCACTGTTGCATTTCCTTGTGTCCTGATCTTTCTGTGAATTCCTGGGTGTCTGTGCCATGATCTTTCCACAAATTCCCTGGTTATCTGTCTCTCTGTCTATGAATGGGAGCTCTGTGGCAGTGGGGAGACAGAGACTGTTTCTCACCCCCCTGCTCCTTGCTGTTTCTCCTAATCCTGTTTGTCTCTCTTCAGACAATGCTGTCTGTGTGTGAGGGACATCCGTGCCACTGGGGAAAGAGAGAGGGAGATAGTATGGAGGACTACTAAGCCATGTACATGAGGGGGGAGTTGGGACAAAAGTGACACTGACGGGGAGACTCGTACCTTGCTATGGCAGGTATGGTCACAATGTGTTACTCTGTGCTTTGATTTCATGTACACCTCCTGACTCACAGTTTCCTGTTGGAAAACCACTGCATGACCATGGCTCACAGAGAGAAGTGCTGCATCTCATTCCCTATAAATGTACCACAAACTCAGGTATCTCCATCGTGCACTGACTATTGGATGAATGTTGGGAGTTGGCTGCTGTTTGGTAACTGACATTGAAGGGGTACTAACACCTTGCTATGGAAGGCATGGAGACTATGTGTTACTCTGTCCAGTTTGAGCTGCACACTCTTCTACTGACCTTCTCTCTCCATGTGTACTGTCCCCCATTTCTCTCCCAGTACTGCCTGTACTGACCTCAGAACATTAACTGCACAGCACTGTGTCCTGGTATCCCGCTGGAGCTCCCTGCCTCTCCCCAGTGTGCAGCTGTCACATTATGCCTGGCTCTCTTAATATCACACATGCTGCACAGAGCACGAATGCCCAACTTCACTTCTGTCCTTCTGTCCTATGTGATTGGAAAGTACAGACAGCACTGCATTGGGAAAGGCTGTCTCTGAACTCATCTACTGGAGTACTAACAGTGACAGCAGATCTCTGACAGTTTGCTAATCCACTCATGGTCACTGTATCCTGCTCCTAGAAGGCTGCTATGGGAGACAGTGCAGGTACACAGCACCATTACTACTGTGCTCCGAGTAGCATGACACTTGCAGTATGGGTTAGGAGGGGTGTCCAGGGTCCACTGGGCGAGTGAGTAGGAGTAACCAGACTGTACCAGACAACACAATGTGGACAGCACAGAAGGGGAGGCGCACAGTTCTTTCTAGTAGCAGCATGCTATGAGCACCAACAGACGCCACTGCTGTGTCAGTATGGAGCTGTGATCTCCGCCCACCCAGCAAGTTACCATCTCTGCCACAGGGCACATTACTGAAACATTGCCAGACACTGCAGTATGGTATGGATGTGTAGCACATCACTTTCACCACCAGTTAGCGAGAGAAAACAATTGCTGCTGAGCTGTGTTGAGGAACGTGGTGTGCAAAAGCACTAATGTGCCCCATGATCTTGGCCATGGTGGACCTCATCACCCTGACAGTGCTGGTAATGTGGACTATCACACTGGCACGTGACAGTCCTGGTCCAATCACATCAGTCACTCAGCAAGCCCATACAATAAAGTTATTTAATGCTAACCATGGTGAAAACATTGAATAATGGATGTCCTTCAGGTCATTCATTATCCAATAATGTCTTATCTTTTGCAAAATGTTTTTTTTATATATTTGATGCTTAAAGTAATATCTTTCTGAACATATGTCTGTAAAATCTGCAGATCATATTTTTTATGCTATTTATAAAATCTTGAAGCCATTTTGTCCAGATACACCCAATTTTTTAACCCATGTAAGTTTTTCTTCCCAGAAAATACATGTGAGACGATCGGTTGGCATTCTGGTAATTGTAACTTAATAGCTGATTTTTTTGGCATCCACTCTGGCCTTGCAACTGGTAAGATCTAGTTCAGCACTCACATAGTGAGCAAGAGTAGATTTGTTAATACCTAATGCAGATCTGAGTAGCTGCTACAGAGTTTTAGCAAGAAACTCTCTCTGATATCCTATGCTTCTCCACCATAGAGAGCCTGCTAACAGTATTTGACTTTAGAGGCCTTGATCAGGGGCCCCATTGTATTCCCTTCATAAACATAGTTACATTTGCTTAAGCCCTGGGTCATATTTTTACGTCGTATTAATGCAGCAGCCACATCTTTTGTCCAGTTCAAATTTGCATAGAAAGTGATGCCCAGGTATACATAGCTAGCCACTGTCCTTAAAAGGTCTTTTCCTAATTTCCAGGTGTGTAAGTGTTTTTTGGTATCAAATATCATCACTTTGGATAAGTTAACAGTCAATTTTAGTGTACCTGTAGTTCTATATAATATGTACAATTTATTTTTTGCAGAGTACCCCTGGATAATGCAGACTACCAATGGCACTGTCAGTGGCTCAGCAGGTTGCATGCTTGCCTCTGAGGCCAGAAGATAAGAAGGCTGTAGGTTCTGTACCCACACCAGGCACTTGGGTTAAATCCAAATACTGACACTGTAGTGCAGCATGAGGGGGGTGCTGTACTCCTCAAGTGCCGTCTTTCGGATGAGACAGTAAACTGATGTCCCACCTGCCTGTTCTGGTGGTAGTTCAGGTGGATGTTAAAGATCCCACAGCACTTCTCAAAAAGAGTAGGGGACACTTTATTAAAAAAAACTACTTACAAACACAGGTGTAAAAATACAGTATCACATTATAAAATTATATTATTTCATTATACAAATGTATATAATTGGAAAATCAGAAGCTGTTATCCATGGTAAACATTTCCATCATTCCAAAAATTTGTCTCTTTGTACAGTTTTCATTTCTAAAAAATTGATCTGTTTTAAATCTTTAGTAACTTTTCCCATCAATTCCTGATAAGATGTTTGTTTCTGTTGTAATGTAAATAAACAACTTACTGTCCAAATATGCCACTTAAAAACTGTAACCATAACACGTAGGGTGCCCTTATGCCATCTTCCCCAGGGAGCAGAAAAGTCTCCACATAATATATTGATATAGGATACTGTATTAAAATTGGCTCAACCCAAACATGTGCTACAAACTTCCAAAAATCTTGTATGAAGGAACAGTGAAAGAATAGATGTTACATTGTTTTTAGTTGCTGTATACAGGAAGGATTGCTACACTGTCTTTCTGACAACTGCTTATGTTTGTGGTTGGACTTCTCATTAATCTTTTCATGGCAGCTGAGCCAGTGTATGTCCCACATGTTGGAGTATCCTAGGATTTTGTAAGAGGAGCAGCAAAGCAGGTCTATGACCAGTGGGACATTTTTCGGATACTATTGGCATATTACAATTATGATCTAGTAGATATGCAATGTCATGATCATCATACTAGTAATATTCCATTGTCTCAGCCTACTAAAAGTATTCCTTAAGAATCTAGGAGCTGAGGGGACTTTTTTAACAATCCTCAGAGAGTTTATTTTCAGTTGGGGAAATCAATACCTACAACTATCATAGAGCCATGGTTCCCACCCCTTGCCTACATTAATAAGTAAAGGTTTGAGACTGACCATAAAGAACATACTGTTATAAAAAATGATGAATCATATTTAACCCTCCTCATTTTAATGGGAAGGTAGGTGATGTTCCATTTAATGGGATTCAAGTGGCTACCCCATAACACCTGAAAGAAAATACTAAAAATGTTAATTTCTAGAATTTTGGGGGGAGTGAAAACATAGCTAATATATAAAAATAATGGCAGAAGATAAGTTTTGATTAAATTAATTCTTTTGTTTTTCCCTAATTTCCATTTGTTCCATTGGGCCACTTAATTTTTCTCTTGTGGGATCTTCATTTCCCAGTTCAACATATTCAATTGTCCATCACCAAATTGGATTCCCAAAACCTGTATAGGCTCAGTGGTTATAGTTATACCATTAATAGTAGTAGGGCAGTGGGGGAAGGGGGCGGAATTGCCCAAGTTGTCTTCCAACACATTTTAGCAAACTTAGAGAAGCCCCAGATATGTTCCCAAATTCAGTGCAAAGTCTTACAGCTTCAGTGACAGAATTGTCATCTGCTACCAAAAGACTAATATCATCTTCATAGGCCAGGACACTGTAAGGGATGGTATTGACTGCATTTGTTAGTGGACGTATTATAGTAGATGTATTTATTACCCTAAGAAGGGAGTCTAGAAAAAAAATGTAAAGTATGGGGCTTAATGGGCACCCCTGTCTTAACCCTCTTTTAATATTAATCAAAGGGCCCTTCCAGCCATTTATGACTGGTACTACCATTGCTGTATTATATAAACCCTTTAGCCATGTAAGCATCTGTTCCAGAACCTGATTTCTAGCTAAAGTTAGCCAAAGAAAATCATGATTTAATGAATTGAAGGCCTGCCTCTGATCTAAAGAGATCAGAAATCCAGGCAATTATCTATTATTTCCTCTTTCTATGACTTCCTGTAGAAGTATTAAATGATTCAAAATGCTTTGTCCCAGTACTGAGCAGGACTGTGCCTCCATATTCATTATTTGGTCTAGTTTTATTGATCTCTTAGCTAAAATTTTAGTTAAAATCTTAAAATCCATGTTCAGAAGACGTATAGGTGTCCAATTCGGTATGTACTTGTTGTCCATCTTTTTGTGTAAGTAAATAAGGGACCCATGCTCATATCCAAAGGCATCAAATTATTATGCAAGATATAGTTATATACCTGGGTAAGTTAAGTACTAATTTCTGCACCAAGCATTTTATAAATTTCATTGGGGAGCCCGTCTAGGCCGGGGGCAGCCCTATTTTTCAAGGAAGATATTGTTTCAAAAACTTCATGAATCTGTGTATCTTGATGGACAGAATTTATGATATCTGAAGAAATATTTGGCAAATTTAGCTGTGAAAGGAAAGAAGGGGCCTGTTCTATATTGGAGCATAAAGGTCCATACATTTCCTGTGTGTAAGCAGCCACACATTTTTGTATCCCTGTGTTTGAGGTGTGTAATCGATGCTGTGCATCATAAAGTGAATTCATTTCTTTTTTCATAATTCTTTTATGGTGACTTTCATAAGGGCATACCATGTCAGAAGAACCAAATGTACCAAATTTCCGATGTTGGTATAATGTCTTAGAGTTTTGTGTGTGATAACTCATCAGATCTTTTTTATGGCACTGATTTGTGTAGTATAATCCTGTTGAGTATTATAGGAAAGTGTAAGCAGTTTTTGCAAGTGCTGTAATTTTTTGTAAATGTTGTATTAACAAATTCACACTATTAGATTTGTTGAAGTGTTTCAATAATTTTTGAAGTTCAGTTTTGGTATCCGCCCACCACATTTGAAGGTTATCACAGATAATAAAAACTGATTTCCTTACCATAAGAAATTGTTTTATATTAACTAAAATTACTTCATCTTCTAATAGTGACGTATTAAATTTCCAAGTTCCTGGACCCTTAACTAAGGGGGTTGGATTGTCCAATCTGAACAGAGAGAACATTATGGTCTGAAAATTCTGCAACTAGTACTTGTGCAGAGACTAGTGATAAATGTTGAAACATAAAAAAGAAATCAGTCCTCGTTGCTAAAGGACCCATATGAAAAGTTGGCGTCTGAGTTTTTGTGATTTGCAGATCAGTCAGTCAGTTGTTTATTGTTGAAAAGTTATGTCATCACAATATCAAAACACAAACTAATACACATACAGTAATCAATGAAAGATGCAAATTCACAACAAAATTGCCTATTTTATATTCTTTAAAATCCATGTTCTGTGCAAACTAAGTCATATAAAGTGGAATATTCACATCATGTGCAAACTATGTCATATAGGGTACAAAAATGTATTCAAAGTGCATGAGTTTTATTGCTCAACCCCCCAATCACAATTACTGTGCACTTTCATTTTATCTACTATTTAAAAAGTGATATTATTTTTTCCAGTACATAAGCTGATTAGTTATTGAGGAGCATCTCTGTCATTATTTTCTGGTTCATTTTTATAATCCTTCAATATGTCTCCCAAAATTTTAATTCTAAATTTATTATAAAGTGGACAAACTATTAAAAGGTGGACTACATCATCTTCATCTATTCCACAGCAGCACTTACCAGTGTAACTAGATTCTTTTCCATGATATAGTTTTTTTAATCCTTTTGCTGTTATTATATTCAAACCTATATTTGGTAAAGATCTTTCTATTTTTTGGTATCTTAATTATCTGAAAATATTTCTCTAAATTAATCTCTTTTTTATTTTTTGGCATCCATTTACTTGTTTTATATTTTGTATTATTCTCAAGTTCTTTTTGTATAAAAATATCCCTCACTTTACATTTAACATCTGTTTTAATTTTTTCAAATTGTTTCCTCAGTGAGTCTGTGAGTCTCTGCAATAATCCATAAGGTTTAAGCCATAATTCAATGATTTTTACCATTAGAAAAGTAAAATTATTATCTTTATATTTAGTTTCTTCTTCTAAAAATTTCCATGGTAATTTAGTGGGCTCCATATCATATACTTTTAACAAGTAAATGATGATTCTTTCATGTATTAAACATTGTAGAGGTAGCTGCCCAATTCTACCCTCACTAAGGAAGATGGAGCCCCTTGTTTAAACTCCAATAGGTGCTTATAGAATATATTTTGCATTTTTTCAATCTTGTTTGGGCTGTTTAGTCCCCACACTTTTGCACAGTATAATAATTGTGATCTTATTTTTGCATTTATTACTTTTATCAAGCTTTTGATCAAACTACCTCCATGCTTATATTCAAAGCCAAATAATACTGGGATAATTTGCTTTGTTTTGACTTTTAATTCCTTAATATGTTTATTCCATGACAAATCTCTTGTTGTTGTTAGTCTCAAATATTTGAAATCTTTTACTTGTTCTATTTTCCTATTCCCTATTTTAAATATATATTTTTTTCTGTTACTATTATCATGTACCATTACTTTAGTTTTGTTTATATTTGTAACTAAAGAGGCTTTTCAAAAGTCATCATTTAGGTTATGTGTCATACGTTTTAAGCCTAATTCACTGGTTGATATAATAATAACATCATCAGCAAATGCTAAGTAAGGACAATGTTTATTACCAATTATGGACATATGGTATTCTGGCCGATATAGTTTTATTAGATCTGATTCAGGAACAAATTGCACAAGATGGATGGCAATAAGCATCCTTGCCTATCTCCCCTATTACCTATAACATTTTCTGTTTTGTCTCCTTCAGTGTTATACTTGTATATTAGTATTTGTATATAATAATTTAACTGTTTCTAATAAATCTCTTTCTAAATCAATTTCCTCTAAGACTTCCCACAATAGACTTCAACTGGTACTATCGAACTCAGCCTTAAGATTAATGAATACGTAGAATAGTTTTTTTTTTCATTTTAATGTATTTATGTATTAAAGGGACACTGTCAACCCTCTTAGGCTTCAAAGTGTCCCTTGTTTAAAAAACACATTTTATGATTGCTAACATTCTGTAATGGTTGCTGATGTAGTTAGTAGTTTGATTCTGATTCTTTTTTTCTTTTAAAAAGTGAAAAACAGACTGCCTACCATGCTGGTGTTACCACACAAAAACAGATTTGTTTACATTCCTTGATCAACTCCCACTGCATCTTTCCTGGATTCAGGAGCACCCCAACACAGTCTAACCAGTCATGATGCAGTGGGAGTTTAGGTGGCTACTGCCTCATGAGTAACTGCACTGTTTGGGGTGCTTCTAATGTTTAGAAAAAATTCAAGAAGAACAGATTCAGGATTTGAAGCAAAACAAAGTTGTTTATAAATATACTTTACCATGCATTTCGGTTCTACTAAACATTGAGACAGACAAAACAAACAGCAACATTAATGAATTTTAGAGAAGATAAGCAATCATAAAGTGTGGGTTTTTAACTAGAAATAATATGATGCAAAACAAGTTGACAGTGTCCCTTTAAATTGGTTAAGATATAACATTGATCCACTGTGGAATGATTAAACATGAATCTTGCTGATGCTGCATTGATTTTTTATTTGATTGTATCCATTCTATTAAACAATTATAAATTATTCTAGCAAATACTTTTTGATTAGCATGAATTAAACGAATTGATCCGTGGCATGATGGCTCATGCCTATTTCCTTTCTTAAAAGGGATATAATAATAATAGATCCTTTCCAAGATTCTGGTATTTTGCCTTTTATAATTATCATATTGAATAACTTGTTAAGTAGCAGCACCCAATACTCTAGCAAGATTACAATAACATCAATGTGTACACCATCTGGACCTGGTGCTTTTTTGCTTTTTAAAGGATTGTATTGCATATACTAGTTCACCCTGCTCTATTTTATTTTCCCCAAGAATCCATATTTTTTGATTAGCTTCACCTCTAGCATCTCCATCCTTGGTCTGGAATAGCTCCTTAAAGTATTCCACCCATGTTTCTGGTTCTATATACATTTCCAAGTTGTTATTAAATTCATCACATCTCTTCGCTACTATGTTCCAAAATGTCCTACTATCTTTTTTACAGATTGCTTCTTCTAGCTTTTTCCAGTTCTCTTTCCTTAATTTTTCTTTTTGAGACATTTTTAATTTGTTATATTCCTTTCTGACATTATTCATTAATTTCCTATTTTCTTTGTTGGTAATGTTTTTTCATGAGTCTAAATTGCTGATTTACTCTTCATTTCTTTACATTCTAAATTATACAATTTTTCATTTTCCCCCTCTATATACTGTGTATTATATTATTTTTGGATGATTAATGCTGTCTCCTTTATTATGTCATTGCAATCTTCTATTTGTATTGTTTCTTCAGAAGCTACACATTTTTCCATTTTTTCAATTATCCCTCAATACCTTACTTCTTCATAGAGTCTTTAACTGTTTATTAGTTTCCAACTTACCCCTTTCCTTTTTTTACTTATATTTACTTTTACTTTCTCAGTATTATTTATCCTTTCTAGTTTAACTTTTAATTCTATCCCCAGCTCAGTAGTAAGTGCTCACTTTCCACCCTATCCTTAATTATTAAGTTAATTTTCCTTCCTATCAAATTAAGACTTAGCCAGACATAATCAATGGCAGATGCTCCTCTCACATTTATGTTTGTATGTTTCCTCTGATTGTCTCCTAATGTTTGACCATTTAACTGTGTAAAATTCCTGTCTGTAAACAATTTACTAATTTCAATACCTCTATTATTTACATGAGAATCCATTGAGTTCCTATTAATACAAACATCATTTGATATAATGTTTGATAACATTCTCACAGCATCTTTATGTATGTTTCTCAGTAGGCCCACTGTTGCATTAAAATCACGAATTATGATATAACTATTCAGATGGTTCAGTGAAATGTCGTTATCCAGAAAATTTTTCAAACAATTGACTTATTTGTTTTTTTATTTGCACTCATTGAAGGCATTTTATATATATATATATATATATATTAGAAAGATTATTTCCTTGTTGATTCCGATTTTTATTCCCAGAATGTTGTTGTTCTGTATGTTTATTTCCTCATCCCTTATTTAATTTACATAATGTTAAGAGTCCCTCCTGAATTACTTCCAAATTTCTTTTTCTTGATAGCTGATTGGTAGTAATTTTTATTTCCATTAATATCTACATAATCCTTTAACCAAGTTTCTTGGAAATTAATAAAGTCAAAATCTCGTATATTCTACAAATTCTCCATCCCCTAATTTGTTTTTTGAGTCAGATATATTTCATGACAGCATTCTGAGACAGTACTCAGTACCAGTCTTGGCTATCTGTGTACAAAGTGCAGGTCAAATTATTGTCTTAACTTTGCATCCCTTTTTCCCTTTTACTACTTCAATATATTCATCCCAATCCATGTAATTCACATGGTTCCTTTTATTTCCATTATATATATATATATATATATATATATATATATATATATACCCATTAGGCTGGATATTCAGACTGCATCAGGCAACTGGGCTGCACCAGGGTATGGACCAGGTGATATTCAATGGTGCTGTGCTATGGCTCAACACCATTGAATATGGCACTCAGGGCACATGCACTGCACATGGCGCAGTGGCAGAAGGGGTGCAGGAGTATGCACCAGTGCAAGTGCGGTTGCGCTAGGTGCATCAATCGTGATATACAGCACTGAGCATGCAAATGAGGCCATTATGCATGCAAGGCACAAATGGGGCCATTTGCATGTCATTATGGCCCCATTTGCATGTGGTGTGCCAATCCCCAGTGACTTGTGCCTGATGCCCTGCCAGGCTGCAGCCATCAGGGACCAACACCCTGTAGTCTCTTGGTGGACCCTGCTCCCATATGCCCGATCATGGGCTTGTGTTTAAATTATCCCTGGTGGTCCAGTGAACTGTTCTCCATTGCCCGATCACAGGCATATGTTTAGATCATCCCCAGTGGTCCAGTGGAACCCCCAGTGCCTGATCAAGGGCCGATATGGTGAAAGTAATCCTGGTGGTCCAGTGGTACCCCTCCCACCCACCCACTGAGGTCCCTCAACACGCAGCACCCCCCCAGTCAGCGACGGGCGGTAGCACCCCACTCGTATGCCTCCTGGCTGCCCGCTGACTGACAGCGTATAGTACCATCTGTATGCCTATTGGTCCACCGCTTGGACCAATGGGTGTGTAGACCATACTGTACTACACAGGCCTGATATGTGAATGAATGTGTTCATATGCCCATGATCGGGCGATGGAGAGCAGTCCACTGGACCACCAGTGATATGTTAAACATATGCCTGTGACCGGGCAATGGGGGCCCTTCCACTGGACCACCAGGACATATTCTACACATTTGCCCATAATAGGGTGACATGGCAGGGGGGCTTAATGCTCCCAGGGCAGGGGGCTTGGGGTCAGTGTTCTGGGTGGGCAGGTGGCCACCCATGGCAGGCAACTGCCATATTCTGCCTTGCAATACGATGGCTCACCTGTGGGTGCCCTGGACTTGTTCCTGATTTTACCAGGCACATCTTTGCAGCCCCCTTGAGTGGCGCAAGGTGGGTTTGTGCCAGCATATGTGCTGCACATCCCGGGCCGAATATTGGGATGTGCCCCACATGCATGGGCATGCCGGCCCCTGCACTTGCGCAGCATACATTACTGTTGTGCCCCATGCATTGGGAGTTGTGCATTCTAACTTGCCCCTTTCAATAGTGCACCAGGGTGCATTGGTGGGTTGTTGTTGGCCCATCCCTGTTGCGCCATGTGCAACCCTTTTGAGTATCCAGGCCCTTGTGTCTAGTTCTTTTCCTTTTGCTACTATTTGATGATATACAAGTTCACTATTCAGACAGATGGTTATTTGTCCACCATTCTCCCATCTTATTACTTTTTTGATGTCTTTTCTTCCAATTGTTAATTTTAAGATGGATTCCAAAAATTCTTCCATTTTCTGTTTCAAATTGTTAGATGTTTCCCTGCTAAATTGTTCAAGACCAAATATAGATATTACTTTATTTTGTTTCATTATTGATTTCCTATTATCATAATATTCTGGAAATAATGTTCCCTGGATTGTTGTTTCTCAGCATATAATTCCTAATTCCGGTAGCTTGAATTTTTCTTTACTATTTTCTACTACCTTTAAGGTGAAGAACTGGTCCAATACCACCAGAATCCATTCCTCATTTAATATAGGTCTAATAATGCTTAAAGGGGTTTTATTGATGCCACCACCTACTATTAAGGACATTAATGATTTTACATTAGCACTCAAAGCTTCTTCAGACTCTTGTGGTAACATACTCACACTAAACATGGGGGCCCAGATATTCAAACTGCGCCCAAAAAGTGCGCAATAGCTGGAGCAAGCACAAGTCCATTGCACCCATGTGCAAGAGGTGCGGTATTCAAAAACAGAGCAGGCCAAACTGCACCTACAGCCGATGACTGAATATTGCACCACCTGTACCATAGCGTAACTAGGGAGGGGAAGCTGAGCAGATCTGATGTGCCATAGCACAACCAGGGATGCCCCCCCAACAGCAGAGCAATGCAACTGCACAACCAGGGAGGTAGGGGCCCACCACCCATGCCACAGATGGGCACAGGAACACACAGCAGAACAGACATCGTCCCCCCACACCACATGCACTGCACAACTGGGGGAGGGCTGGAATAACCACCAACCCATGGAGACAAGCAAACAACCCACAGCTGGGCCACAGAGCCCCATCACACCCCCCAGCAACCTGTGACTGGCACACAAGGAGGGCTGACCACCCCATGCCACACCATCCCCCAATACAGAGAATACCCTGCACCATGACCCCCAGACACCCTCCCCAGGAGCAGCGACCACCACTGCAGGAAACCCCAAGCATGCCACCACCCCCACTGTGACACTGCAACCCTGTGCAGCACAGAACCATGCAAGGCAGCCCCACCACGAACACCCATCAGCAGGTGGCAGCACACAGCAATGCGACAACAGCATACACAGTGCCACCACGCACAGTCCCCCCGAGGTACTGCTGAGAGACCAACCATGTATCGGCACATGAGGTACCCCACACAGGACAGGGCTTGCCTCAGACACCACCAGCAGTGGTACAGCACCCTGCACAGTATCCCAATGACACACCTCGACCCAGCATTGGCCACAACAGCCAGCACAGACACCCACAGTGGTGCGTGGAAGCATGCACCACACCGGATGCCACACAGTGCATGGACAGACACCCACCCATACCCAAGGGCACAACAACACAGGGACACAGTAGTGGGGCAACCAAGCCCCCAGCATGGGCCTATGTAAACTGTGTACACACAACCCACAGTCCTCCATGGCTATGAGTGCCAGCCACCCTGCGCAGGCACTGAAGACCTGTATGCCACCATGATTTGCCCAGAGCACAGGTCATAGACAGTGGTGCACATCCCCTGCACCACACAAGCCACAGCATGGAGGTGGGACAACAACCGCGGAGGCCACAGTGACACCCGAGGCAGACATGCACCACACCAGTGACAGGAGGCAACCCAGCATTGTGACAGGTACAGTGGCTGCCCTGCATGGACAGCCACCACTGACATGCCAGCAGACTGTGCAGGTCACAGACATGCAAGGGTGTCAGCTGCACAGGCCATGGACGGGCTGACAGGTGCATCATGGACACAGAGCATGCACCATGGACCACTGCAAACAGTCATCCCGTGCACAGGGAACAACACACACACACCACAGACACTGACTGATAGCTACCCCCACACCATAGTCACCTCCACATGGACACACACACATACCCATGACCGCACCACCCCTGACACCATGCACACCACTGCAGCTGAGCACCTATAGCCCACTGCAAATCAGAGACCACCACAGTATTCATATCAAAATAACTGCATTGCAAAAACATATATAAGTTAACTATTTACAAGACTATTTACAAAATATATACAAGGTGCAGAGAGGACCACAAACAAGATGGGGGTGGGTAAGGGGCAGGGGTGGACAAATGGGATGGGAAAGGAGGGGTGTGAGAGTGGGTTCAGGGGATAGGGGATTTCAGGGGCTGAGGGACCCCTAGCAGGAGCGCTGATCCCCACTCTGGCTCCGTCTTGGTTGGTGCCTCCGCAGGACCCCGGTGTCATCAATCCTGCGAGGATGTCCAGTGATGCCCTTGCCACCTGCAGTATCTCCCGAAGTGCCTCCCTGACTTCCCGGAGATGGCGTGTACCTAGGACAAGGGAGCACAGTCAATAGGTGTGAATGCACAGCCCCATACAGCCCGCCCACTGTGCATGGCATACAGCCATGGGACATACCTCTGTGATGGTGTGTGACCACCCACAGTGATCACATCCACATGACCTGCCCACCCAGGTGCATATAGCCATGCGGAATGCTGCACACACCCACCGGCCAAGTCACACACAGCACCACCATGGCCGTTTAGTGACATGGCTATGTGGTGCAAAGGCAGTGGGACAACCATGTACCCGGTGCAAGCATGGACCACCATCGACGCACTCCCAGACATGCATTGCCACTGGACAGTGTTGACTGTAAATAGTTGCGTGCATGGCAGTGGTGTCGATGGATGGTGGCCACACCCCGCTGCCCACCCTGTTACACAGCATGCAACAGTAATCATGGAGTTATGGCACTCACCATCATCGGGCCGGTTCAGTGGGTGGTGAGGGTCCTCGCACTGCCTGGCTTCCCTCTGCTCCTCCTGCTACTGAAGATCGTGGGCAAGGTGGCATTCCTCCAGACCTGTGGTGCAAACATGGAGAGAGGAACATCAGTACAATCCCATAGCAAAGCCCCTGCCCCAGGTGTGTGCCTCCCACCCAGCCAGACCCACCCACCCCACACCCTGATAACAGCACCACAGCCAACCCCAGATGGTCCCTCCCCCATGTGCTGGACACATACAACTGTGATACCCATATGGAAGATAAAAGTGTGTTGACTTGACACCTACCTGGCCATGGCACCGTGCCCCTCCTTGCACATGCCCATAGGTGGGCTAGCAGCTCTGGCTCCCTCCGCCGCAGGTCCCCATACCCGTGGCAGCACTGCTCGGCACTACTCCCCCATCCTGTGGCCTTCTCAAGTGCACTGGCCACCTCCTCCAACACCTGGGCTCTGGACCTGTCCAGGGGTGCCTCCCTGAACAGTGCCCCATGGTGTGGCTCCACAATGGCCACTAGTTTGGCCAGCTCTGTTGGCAACCACTGAGCAGCCCTTCTGCGTGCCATGCTCTCTGCTTGATTTGCAAATATGGTGCTCTGCGGCGCGGCTCCCCACATGCAGATGCTGTGCACTACAGCACTGCCATTCCCTATCATGCTGTCACCAAACAGCGTGATAGAGGTGCACCAATGCCTGACGCATGGTGCCAAGGGGGCAAAGCTCGGGCACAGGGTCAAGGGTCTCTGGTACATGGACACGCACAGTGCCATTGGAACCCAATGCGTGTAGCGTGATTGGCTGCCTGTGTGCCACAGCCAGTAGCGGCCTACTGCGCAGTTGCCCCGTGCACCTATGATGGCCCAGTGCCACAGAGCCATGTAGATGACCATCGCTATAGCACCACTGGCACAATGGTGGCCATGCCCTGCATTGCCTACCATGCACAGCACGTCAGCAGTGCAGCAGACACCTGCGTCCAGCAACCGAGCATCGCAGTGATGTGTACTAGCATGTCCACAGAACCTGCGCTCATTGCTCGGCACGTTCAACACAATTGCGCAAAGCGCAAAAGCACGATATTCAGCCATCATATGCAAGTCTAATCAGCCATTCAATGGCATGGCACTGCAATTTTCATCCACTTAAAGTTGTGCCTCACCTCATTTGCATGGGTTGCGCTATAAAAGTGCGACATTGGGCTGCTGTGGCCATAGTCAGTTACTGCAGTCCATTGGTGAGTTGCATGCTGTTTGAGAGTGTGGACTGTGGATTTAGGGACATGCATGGGACTGCACAGTCACAAGTAACAACTGCCATTCTTACAGGCTAAATAATGACCGAGCGAGTTGTGGGAGAGGAGGAACACAGTGGTGGGAGGAGGAGGAGGAGGCCTAACTTTACCAAGGCCGAGACCGAAGCCCTGTTAGAGGCCTACCTGGATCAGGAGCCGCTTCCCAGTGGATGTCAGGGAACACCTCAAGCCCGTGCTGCTGCATGGGAGAAGGTGGAACACGCTGTGAACCTGCATGGCAGCCATCAGCGCTCTTTGCAGGAGTACAAGAAAAAGATGGTCACGGACAGGAGGAGGATAAAGGAGAAGGTGGCTGCCATCAGGGCAGCATGTGCTGCAACAGGTGGGGAACAGCCAGAGGTGGTACACCTCACCCCACAGGAGGAGAGGATTGCTGGAAGCGTGCAGCATAGTGCCATTGAGGGTGTTCTGGGTGGTGGCTTCCAGACGGGTGGTGGCCCATCACTGAATGGTAAGTCATGGTCTGTCTATGGGGGTGCAGGGTAGGTCACATGCAGTAACGCTACTTTTTTTCCCCTTACAGATCCTGAACGTCTGTATGGGTCAGTGGTGGTGGGACTGTCCACTAAGGACAGTCATCTGGAGATGGAGGAGGGCCCATCCACCTCCACAGGTACACGTGGCTCAGTGCGACAGTGGGGCCGCCTGGCTGTTCACACTGATGTTGTTGTAACAGGTGTGGAGGAAGCCCTGCCTGTGTCCCAGCATACCGGCATCCATGGATGCCAACATGCTGTGCCTGGGGCCGGTGCAGAGTCCATCACCGATGATGATGTCGCTAACATCATGGGCAGTGACACGTGTGTGCCATGGGATGGCCACACAGCAGGACACATCACAGCCATGGCTGTGGGTGGTGCTGCCGTGGAGGCCTGCGTGTCATCACAGTCCCAGCCTGTGCCTGTCAGCACCAGTGGGGCAGCACTGGTGTTTGTTCAGGACAGTGGCACTGTTGCGGCCACTGCGACAGCACCACTGAGCCCTGGAGAGCAGCAGCCAGAGGGGAAGCATCAGCGGTCGGCCAATGGGCTTGGGGGTACAGGGTTCAGCAGCGGCGGCATCTGTGCACCACCTGTGGACATGCCCAGACCTGGTCCTGGTGCGCAGTGCCCACCCTTAAGGGGTGCTGAGCATCAGGGCCATGCACACCCTGAGGTACCATATGCCGAGGAGGCAGATGACCTCTTGGATGAGCACACCCACCTACTGCAAGCATCAGTCCAGCAGCAGATGCGGCTTGCGACATCGGTGGATGCACTGCGTGTGGCTTTGGAGTGGGCAGAGGAGCATTGCAGCAGGGACACCGCTCTGATCCTGGCAGGGATGGGCCAGTTGTGGGAGGATGTGACTGCTGCCATTGACAGGCATGCACAGGCATTCACTGCTGTCATGGTCACAATGGGCACACAGTCATGTGCCCATGCATCGCGGACACCACGCAGTGCACTGTCCACCCCCCATTCCTGGCTTTGTGCGACTCCCTCCCTGTCAACACCGGGTTCAGCTGTGGGCATCCCGAGCACACCTGGCACAGGCATGTTCAATGTGCTGCAGACCCCTGCACGAGCACGGTCACGTTCACGCAGTGGAACCCCTGGGGGACCATCGGTGCCATCCCAGGAGGCCAGTGGTCAGCCTGTCAGTGCTGGTGGGTCTTGGCGGGGCCGCCACGCATCCGTAGTGGCCGGGGCACTGTGTCACGTGACTGACCTGTCACCCAGCATGACTACTGTCTGGTGCTGCCCTGTGTGCATTGTGTCTTTCATTGGGCAGTGCAAAGGTGGGTAGCTGGCACTGCATGCGGACACACAGTCCACATGCACACCCTCCCGGTTGCTGTCCACAATTGTGTGTGCATGATGATGCCTGCATTGTGCTGTACACCAATGTGCAATGGTGCTCAGCATCTGACACACACACATGGACAGGCAGTGGGTGTGGTGGCCTGTGGACATGTGTGTGGCTGGGGTGGCATTCTGAGTTGGTGTGCCTCCTGCCCTTTGTGCAAGTTTGGTGTGGTGTGTGTTTGTGTGTGTGTGTGTGTGTGTGTGTCCATCTGCGTGGCATGTTAGTCCTCACCCATCCCTGGTTGTGTGTGGTTCCATGCCCTGCCACTTCCCTTGATGGCATGCACCCCTGGTGTGTGTCCATGCGTGTTTGTGGGTTGTGTCTTAGCCACTGTTAACTGCACATGGCCTCATGACTTACCTGGGTTGGCTGAAGTGCTCCTCCATGATGGTGTCCCAGTGCAGCTGTGCCAGCCGGATCAGTCAGGGGTCCCATCGCCCAAGGGGGGCTGCCCATCACCATCATGCCCGGCATCCTCATCATCCCCATCGCTGTCCCCCTCTTTGACCTGTACAGCTATCCCACATTCGTTGGCCATGTTGAGCAGGATGCAACAGGCCAAGAATAGCCTGCAGGCCTTTGAGGGGCTGTACTTTAGGGCACCACTGGAGGTGTCCAGGCAATGGAAATGTGCCTTTAGCATCCCGAACACCCGCTCGATGACATTATGTGTGGTGGCGTGTGCCTCATTGTATCATTGCTGCAATGGGGTTGTGGGCCACTGGTAGGGTGTGAGCAGCCAGGGACGGAGTGGGTATCCACTGTCACCTGTGTGTAGAGGGTGGAGGTTAGTTTGGTGATCAGCATCGCCCTGCCCCAGGCCATGTAGGCCACTACCCATGTCACCTCTGGCCATGCCCCCCCAGGCCCTATGATTGTCCATGTGGTTTGCATACTCACCCACTAGGTGGCCAGTGGGGATGTCCCCACTCTCAAATCTGTGGCATAGTGCCAACTGGTGCCAGATGAAGGCATAGTGTGCTCCACCAGGGTGCATGGCACAGACATTGATTATGCACCTCCTGGCATCACACACCACCTGGCAGTTGATGCTGACATAGCCCTTGCGATTTATGTGTGCGGCCCCCTCGGGGCCAGGTGGTGTGCGTATGGCCACATGGGTGCAGTCTATTGCCCCTAGCAGGCTAGGCATATGTGCTATGCTGTGGAACTCCTGTATGTTTGCTGTGCACTCTGCCGGTGTGCTGGGGAAATGGATGTACTCCACAGCATGTGGCTGTAGTGCACTGAGGAATTGGGTGAGGTGGCTTGATGTGGCCAACTGGGTTATGCCTGTGGTGTCCCCAGTTGGTCTCTGGAAGGTCCCTGTGGTGAACAAGCACATGCAAGCTGTTACTTTAGTCTCCACTGACAGGGCATGGCTCTGTCGTGTGGGTGCCTGCATCACATCACTGCACAGCTCACAGAGCCACCTCAGAATTGCCCTATTCAGGCAGTACCAGCCCACAATCTCAGTATCACTGTACAGCTCGAAGCTGGTGCGGGCTTGGTACTGCCTATTCAGGGCATACAGCCAACAGGCCCTTCCATGGCCATGCCCCCCTGCTGCCTGCCTTCTCACCCCCCTCATAACGGCCTCCATCTGGAAGGTGGAACTGGCCATGTCCCTGGCTTGTGTTCACCCCCCCAGCAGCTGTTACTGTATTCCCCCTGCTGTTCTCACTGTGACTTCCCCTGCACCGGGAACACCTACCTGTGGTGGCCTCTGTGCTGAGTGGCACTTCCCCCTTCTGCACTGGCTATGGCTCCCCACACCTTCCCTGTGCCTCTGTGTTCAGGGTGCCCTTTTCCTGGCCTGCCCTGTGTGTCCCTCCTGCCCTGTCTATGTGGCTAGTGTTCTGCCTCATGTGCCTTCCCCTGTAGTGTTCTTGCACCTCTCTCTTGCTCCTTTTTATTTTGGCTCATTTCTACTCTTGCGCTTCCACTTGCTCCCCTATTGCGCATGGCGCAAGTTGTTGAATATCGCACTGCGCCATTTATGCATGGTTCCTCCCCCTTCAGTTGCACATGCCTTCATTATCATTGCGCTGTTGCTCAGCGTGATTTCGGGGGCGCAACTGCCGCCTGCTGAATATCGCAGAATGGCGCAGTTTCGGACTTGCGCAGGCGCAACCCTATTGCACATGGCCCAACTCTTTTGAATATCTGGGCGAGGGAGTTTGTAGTCACTGTTTTTTGGTTTTTTCATAAATATTTCAAAACCATTCTAGCTAGACAAATTTTTTGTTCTCCTTGTATTCTCTTTGTTTCCCAATGTTGCATCTATATATAATTCCACCTTAGAGTTTTGTTTTGACTTTACTTCCTTAATTTTCCCTTTCTTATTTGATCTTAACCCTTCCTTATCTCTCTTGTTCTTATCCTGTTCCTTGGGGGTTTCCTCATTCACAATTTTTATTTTGTTAAGCCCCTTCATTTTATTTGAGCCCTTTTTCCTTTTCTGATTTCCTTCTTTTCCTGTTCTTTCCCTTTCTTTTTCTTGGACATTTGTCTCCTTTCTTCTTTTTTCAGCTGATTTAATTCAGATGTACTTTGTTTTACTTCTTCTTTGTTTTGTTTCACTAAAGGTATTTCTGGGAGTACTTCTATTGATCTTATCTTTTCTGCTGTTGTTTTGGACAACATTTTGTTTTTGTCCTTATCTCTTTCCCCTCTGTTCCATAGTATATGGTTCATTTACTTTATTTCTTCACATACTGCATACTATCATCCCTAAATTATTTATTTGGTAACATAATTAGTTCCATAGAGTCTCTAGTATCATTTAGGGGTACTCTCTCAACCATTTCTTTCTTTCTCCTTTCTGTCACCTCTTGATAACTTATCAATTCCCCTCTACATTGTTTCCTATTCCCTTTTATTTCAGTACATAACTCACTGTGCCCAGATATCTGTCCTTCCTTAATTAAATATTTTTTCTTTTTGCTTTCTATCATAATCCATTTAAAACAAGTTACTTCCTTTTTAATGCCAATCAACTGTTCATAAATCATTAAGTTAGTTCTAAAAGGATCATTTAGTGCTGCAGTGAGATCTTTACCTATTTGTTTGTAATCCTGTGTAACGTTTGTTTCTTCACTAAATACACTTGATACCCTAAATACTGGTGTTTGCTCTTCAGATATTTCTAGAGTCTTTGTTTTATTGTTTTTTAGTTTTTATTCTTGTTCCAATTCTTTTAATCCATCAATAGTAAGATGTAGGTTAGTTAATATGTTATTCATTTCTGTTTCTTTATCAATTGGTTCTTTTACAGAGGTATCTATAGAATTTTTAAGTCATCCCCTTTATCTTAATGTTCTTCTTTTTGTTCTTTCCTTTTATATTCTTTTTCTTAGTGAGATTTGGTAGTGAGCAGAAACTATTAGCTAATAAAACAGTTTGTCCAAATAGTGAATCTCTCACAGAATTTCTGCTTGTTTCATTTACACCCTTCTGCCCTTCTACTATATCTTCTCTATTGCCTTTACTATTATTCAGTATATCCTTACCCTGGGTCTCTCCTTACCCTGGGTCTCATTCCTGCTTGCTTCATTTTTTTTCTCTGTACCTCAACTATCTTACTTACACCGTCTTCCTCAGTTACTTCCCACATTTGACCTATGGATTTTGGTGTTGAAGTTTGGTGGTGAATGTTAATTAAATCATTGGTCCTCTGTTTAATTATACTTCCTTTTTATTTCATGAATGTGGTTATTTGTAATTGGTGTTTGTCTTCTCTTTTTATGTTGGTGTTATCAATCTTTTTATCTTTTTTTTTCATCTTTATTTATTTTGGTCCTCTTGAACCTTCTAGAACCCTTTTGTTTGTGTTCTAATACTTTTATGGATTTTGTCTTTCTTTTCTTTCCTATTCTACTATCGTTGTCCAAGTCTAACTTATTTCCTGTTTGCACAGACATAGCTTGCTGCTACAATATTACAGTACAGTACTAAGCTGTTAAGTAATGTAGTTATCTTTAAGAGATTTTACACGTCAATAAATTCACAAATTAATATCTCAATTTAACACTATTTAACACTTGGTTCACCCAATTTACTTATTTTTCCACTTGCTAGTGTTACATAACACTTCAATTATGTGAATTTAATAACATACACTAGCACCAAGTGACTACAGCACTTGTAGTACTGTACTAGAGATATCACAAAATATTGTTGAATAACCTTTTTCAGTTGTATTGAGGTAACTCTGATTGCGGCCTCAAATTGTCTTCATTTACACCAGTGTATACCAAATTACTTAAATTGCACTGCTGTGCACTTAATACTTTATCATTAACAGGATGCACCTGTATGCAATTAGAGACAACCTCCTTATTGCACTTCAGAAAACTCAATATGCACTTATCTCATATATTGCACCTGGAATATATATATTGCACTTAGTAAAAAATAATGTATCAGAGCAAAATTCCCTCATAATCCTTATGACCCCATTGCACTTTCCCTTAGAATTTCAAAATATTACTGACTTAAAATTATAGAATATAAAATCAATCAAGCAATCAATCAGTGAGTCACTAGACACAATATTCTCAAGACTACACACCATCCACTTAAGCCATAAATATTGTCTAAAGAAAAAATTAAAAGATACTCCAAAGCCAATGTAGCAAATATAGCACTATTAATGTTAGAGCTTTAAAAGTTCAGAAATATTTTTTTCCAGTTCTCACACTTTTTTCTAGGTTAGACTGATGTAGTAGTGAAATAAATTTCTTCTTGCATTTTAAAATATCACTTGTATATTAGAAAGGCTCTTGGGACAAGATATAAGCCAGCTGTAGGAAGTCTGTCTTTTTGATTTAGCCATGGATGTTCTAATGTTTAAAGTATTCCTTCCAAGAAATTCCACTAGTGTCTTCACCCTTCTTTCATTTACTGTTATTATGTCTCCTTTCATATCATCGCATCAGACGTGGCTTCAGAAAAGGTGCAGTCCTCTTATCTAAGTGTGCCACTAAAAAAGGAGATGAAAAGGGATCAGAAGTACTGTTTCTATTCCTTCAAGACTCCCCCAGCTAAAAGTACTAATTTATAAAATCACAGCAGAACAAGTTTGAAAAATATTATATAGACCAAACAGATAAAACTGATAAAACAGTAATGAAGAATATGTATACAGTTCTACAGGTTCTACAAAATACACTAGATACATGCTAAATATGTCGCACAGAAAGCGGGTAAAAAACTTCATCAAAACTTCCCTTCTGTCCTCTGATATTGCTGTTGCTGCTTTTGCTACTCTAATGACAGCTGGTTACTTACTTTCTTGCTCTCTGCCTGCTCGAGAAAGGCTGCTCCAAGTCTTCTCACAAGTGGCTAATTGCAGTATATAGGAAGCAAAAACGGTTTCTACAAGGCCTTGTCTGCAAACTTACAATCTTACAAGGCAGATAAATAGGCAGATAGCTAATGCTGGCCTGCTAGTTTGCCAATATACACCATAGCCCTTACTATGTCAGGGCTTTTCAACTCAGCAAACACTTTTTTTTCCCTACACACCATTCCAAATGGAGTACTGGTGCCTCAAAATTTGGTTTAAATTGCCAAAACTATGTAACTGTATAAGTGTTCACTGCCTTATGCTTCTTGCTCCCTACTCCACTGCAGCTAACCAGTTTCTGGAGGTGTACACCTTATAGCAATAGGAGTCACATGCCCTTACATGCTCCTAATGTGACCACATCAGCATGTTTTTTTATTTATTAAATTCCTAAACTTTTAGCTTTTAACTTGAATAAAACACAGTTCCGGTGTATAAATTAGCCACTATTATAACATATTTGCACTCAGTCCCACTAACGTACATGTATATAAAAAAGAAAATGCTGGTACAAGGTAAACTTAGTTCTTGTAAAATTACAAAGTAAAATAAAGTAAAAAGATTGATTGATTAAATGCCCCTTTTCAGTTTATTCTGTATGCTTCTGTTGTGACACATTCGAATCTCCTTGTAGTTTTTTCCGGGTGACTTTTGTTCTGTCAGTCAGCTTTTCAAAAGGTTTTTTGGAGCTGCCTTCTCCTCCAGTATCCACAGCCATCCTGAATGGATCCTTGGCTCTCTTCAGCTCCAACTCCCACCTCAGGAAACCACCTGGACCCCACTGACAGTAGGTATTCCTCCTGGGGAAAACAAAGAAACACTGAGGAGTGATAACACCAGCCACAGACCACAAAAAGATTTACTGAAAAGAGAGCATAATATTAGGCAATGGTGGCATAACTTTTATTGCTTGTTTTAAAGCTTTATGTGCTCCTGCTTCTGTGAGCTACTCCTCAGCTCTTGCAGAGCACATAGTGGCACTTTGACCTCTCTCATGACTCACAAACACCTCTCTCCTCTCTGGGGCTGCAATGTGAAATGGGTCATAGGGGCCAAGATGATATGCAGGTAGGCAACTTGTAACCTTGCCATCTGCAGAAATGAAGATAAAAAATTAGAGTTGCAAAAAACTTTTCTGGGCCCTGTGTTTCCATGTGTCAAACAACAGTGATCAAACTGTCAGCATAGCCATCTTCTTATCCTACCTCTTGTACCCCGGTGCAGAGAAATTATGAAATGCAAGGCAAAACATAATTATGTGCAACTGCAATGCCGTTCTGCACAACAGGTGCGAAAACACATTTTGGGCAGGATATGAAAAAATGTCAGCTGTTCTGTTCATGAGGTGATGTGAAGAAATGGATATGTTGAAAATTCGGCATCAAAAGATTGAAAAGTAGCAAAGTTATGCATGTGAGTAGAATAAATTAATTGAATGCACGTAACGCAGACATTTTTAAGAATTTTGGCACCAAATTTTCAACATGGCCTTTTGGGGACATTACCTTATGAACAGTGCACTGTCATTTCATTAATTGGCCCCAACAGGTGATTTCACACAGCATACATACCATTCTGTGCCACAGTATAGTGAAATCACATTTTGGGCAAGATATGAAAAATGACAGCTGTACTGTTCATGAGGTGTTGTGTAAAAATGGCAATGTTGAAAATCTGGAGTGAAAATACGTAAAATTGGTGAAGTTATAAGTGTGCATAGAAACATTTCAATGACCATGCGTAACTCAGGCATTTTTTGTATTTTTGCACTAAATATTCAACAGGGGCTTTTGAGGGGCTTTTGGGACCACACCTCATGAACACTGGCACTGTCATTTTATTAATCAGTTCCAAAAGGTGATTCCATGCAGAGGCCACAAAATCACCTTTCAGAACTGAGTAATGAAATGACAGTGTCAGTGTTCATGAGGTGGAGTCCCAAAAAGCCCATGTTGAAAATTTGGTGCAAAAATGTAGATAAATGGGCAAGATATCAACATAAGTTCAAAACACCATTGACAGCCATTATACAGAACTTAACCTTGATTCTTCAGTTTGCAGTTTGGCTTTGAAGAATGCAGATGTGTCCCAGTCATCAGCTGATGGCCTCCAGTGGTAAGTATAGGGCAAGGGGGGGTGTGGGAAGGTGGTTGCTCAGTGGGAGGGTCAGGATGGGGGGGTCGGGGAGACAATGAGGGAACGTGTTTTTTCTTCCAGGTTTATAAAAAAGATGAGGGACTGTTTTCTATTTTGTACAGGGAAAAACATATATTGGGACACTGGGGCTGGTCTCCCCAGTATCCCACTGTAATGGGGACTGTACAAAAATAACTGGGAACACTGGGAGTGGGCTATCCAGTGTCCCACACTGTCAGGAAGGTGGTAGTGCCAACACAGGGATTGGCACCCCGATGTTGGAAACATAAAAGGGGAATTTCAAATAATATTTCAATATACTTGGAGTAGGCTCCCCAGTGTACCAGACTGATCAGGTGATGGGGAGGATTTCTACTGCCAACAAGGGGATTGGGCATCCTGAAGCTGGCTGAAGTATTTAAAAAAAAGATTTTGGGACACTGAGAGTAGGTTATCCAGCGTCCCACAGTGGCAAGTGGTGGTGGTGGGGTATTTCTACTGGCAACATGGGGATTGGGCACCCCATTGTTGGCAGAAACATTGTATTAAATAAAAGCAGCCATGACCCCTTACAGGCAGTAAAAGGAGAAAACTGGGGTCAAGGAACACAATTCTGACCTTATTTGTCTAAAAAGTGGCCAGGAAAGCTTTTGTTTTTTTCCCGGTGTAAATGGGCTTTTCCCATTAAGGTAGTGCTGCAAATTGCTGCAATTTTCACAAAACAGTGCTGCAGTTTGAGGCAATAGTCATGGAATTGTGCTGTTAGTTGCATGAAAACTGTTGCCTTGTGCAACATTTTCTCAAAAGAAGTTCTGCAGATTGTGGCACTGCCAATGGCCGAAATGATGAAAACATATTTCCAGCCAGTATTTAAGAAAAATAATGTCAGGATCTTGTCCTTGGGCCCTGATTAGGTAAACACAACTGTTGGTGTTTACCAAGGGGCATCATTTTTTGAATTACAGCATTTTTTGTCTGTCTCTAACTGAAAGCAAGATGGCAGCAACACGACAGTACTGAACCTGTTTGTGACAGCAAAAGGTGCTTTCATGAAAGCAAAACTTGGCTTTGGCATGCCACATATATTTTTTCCCATAGACCATAATAGGAAATGTTAAACTTTAATAACTTTTGAAAGGATTAATATTTTTTCACCAAATCTTCAAAAGGAACATCAGTGACCCAGACCAGTCCCCCAAACCATTCGAACCATAGCCCCAAGCAAAGAATTTGACAAAAAGTGGTATTTTTTCACATTGTTTGACACTCCGCTGCTCCGCAAATGTACATCCAATCCAAACAAAACTTACCAGTTCTAGAGATCTATAGTACCAGACTGGGCATGCTCAATTTCAGGCAAATCAGTCAGATGGTTGCAAAGTTATTGAAGTGCAAAATATTGGGTTTGACATGGAAGTGGCAGGGCAACCCTAACTGTAGTGGCACTACTGTGCCACTATAATCAAATCAAATCAAATCATCTTTATTTTTATAGCGCCTTTCAAAACCAAGGCACTTTACATAAAAAACATACACATAAATATAATTTTTTTTTTAAAACAAGCATAAATAGATCATCCGTAGCAAGGAAAAGCTAAACTAAATAAATAAGTCTTTAACTTCATTTTGAATCTATCGACGGTTGGGCATTCTCTCAACCAGTGAGGTAGAGAATTCCACTGGGTTGGTGCTGAAACAGCAAAGGCACAAGATCCTGATGTCTTTAATCGAACCCTGGGAATCTCCAGCAATCCCTCATTGGTGGAATGGAGAGGACGGAGGGTCAATAGGGTATCAAGAAATCTTTTAGGTAGCTGGGTCCCAGATCATGTAGGGATTTAAAGGTTAATAAACCAACCTTATAGGTGATCCACCACCAAACAGGCAGCCAGTGCAGTTCACAGAGCACAGGTGTAATATGACTGGTTCTAGAAGTCCCAGTCAAAAGCCTGGCCACCGCATTCTGCACCAGCTGCAGGTGGCAGATATCAACCCCAGGTAGCCCTAGGTAGAGGGAGTTGCAGTAATCAAGATGGGTAGTGATAAAGGCATGGGCCAATGTTGCAAGATCACCCGGTAGAACCAGATGTTTCACCAGGGTGATATTCCTCAGATGGTCAAAAAAGGATTTGACGACAGCTGATACCTGAGATTTTAAGGTCAAACCATTGTCAAAAATAACACCCAGGTTATGCAGCTGATCAGAGGTAGTGAGCGACATACCACCCAGTAATAAGCCTGATGATTGTCCAGCCCCCAAACCCACCTCCGGATGACCTGGGTCCACTATCAGCACCTCAGTCTTATCTGGATTCAGTCTCAGCCAGCTGGAACTCCTCCAAAATCTGATTTCAGTAAGGCAATTATTTAGCACGTAGAGTGCACCATCTTGCCCAGGCAGAAAAAACAAATACAGCTGAGTATCATCTGTGTAGCAGTGAAAACCCAGACTGTATCACCTGATAATATCTCCCAATGGCAGCATATACACTGCAAACAACATGGGGGCTAGAATGGAACCCTGTGGTACCCCACAAGGCAAGGAGTGAGCACCAGAGGAATAAATTCCAGTGGCAACTCTCTGAGACCTGTCCATGAGGTAACACTGGAACCATTTGAGGACTGTACCAGACAGCCCACAAAAGAACCACAGGCACTCTAATAGCACACCATGGTCTACAGTGTCAAATGCAGCAGAGAGATTGAGAAGGACCAGAATGGTATGTGCCTTTCGATCTCTAGCCATTAGATCATTCAACACCTGGACAAGGGCAGTCTCCGTGCTATGCTTCTTCCTAAAACCAGATTGGAGAGTATGATAGACATTGTGAGTTGTAAGATAATCATCCAATTGCAACGCAACCTCCTTTTCAAGAACCTTACCAACAAAAGGCAGGTTAGAGATAGGCCGGTAGTTGACTAGACAATCTGGGTTCAAGGAGGATTTTCTAAGGAGTGGTCAAATGACGGCCTCCTTGAGGAGGTCAGGAAAGACCCCCCTCTCCAAGGACTTTCAGGCAATGTCAGCAAGGATCGGGCAGATAACTTCTACACATCCCACTAAAAGGGGTGTAGGACCCGGATCCAAACTACAACTGGTTGGTCGCAGTGTTTGGATGATCTTCACAATGTCAGTGAACTCCAGCCGGTGAAAATCTGACCAGACAGACTGAGTGCATGCCACTTCCTGTTCACCACTGCAATCTCTCATAGAAGAAGTCAGACCAATCCCAGACCTGATGCTGGCAACCTTATCTGCAAAAAACCAAGCGAACTCCTCACATCTCAGCTGAGAAAAAGCTTCTCTGGGCTGGAGACAGATTGGATTGCACAATCTATCAACGGTCTGGAAAAGCTGAGCCAGTCGATTCTGTGCAGCAGAAATCTCCCTGGACAGGAATTCTGCCTTCTTACAGGTGAATTCTGATTGATAGCCATCATAATGTGCCATCAACCTAAGCCTGTCAGCATCGTGGCCAGACTTCCACCAGGCTCTCTCCAACCTTCGGCCAATTCTCCTAAACTCCTTCAGAAAGTCATCAAACCATGGGCTCCTTGAATGAAGGGTGAGAGGCCAAACATGAACAGGAGCAATCTTGTCCAGAGCATCTCTCACAGCCTTATTATAGGCTAACACGAGATCATCTGGACTCATGCATTCACCCAACAAGCTCGATAGATCCAGCACTGCCATTAGGTCACTGGGGGTTAATACCCCTTAAAGGGTGATAATGAACCATCTCCATAGGGGCAGACCTATTAGGGGGAGCCCTGAAGCTGAACCTTATGGTGTGATGGTCAGACCAGCTGACTGGTTCCACCCCCAAATCAGCAATCTCCATACCCAGAAGAAAGATTAGATCCAATGAATGACCCCCTGCATGGGATGAGGAGGTAACCACCTGTGTTAGGCCCAGTGACATCATCAGCTGGAGGACAGTTTGACCAAAATGCAAGAGTTCATCATCGACCCAGGTACTGAAGTCCCCCAGAACTATCAATCTGGGGGACCGCAACACCATGTCGACGATGAAATCTGCTATCTCCTGCAGGAATTCTCCACCATCTCCTGGTGGACGGTAGACGAGGAGAATCCCACAACCCACACCCTCTCCCAGGATATATTCAAAGGATCTGGTACCTCCCAATGGCACATCCACAAGGCCTAGCTCAGTCTTAAACATAATGGCTACACCCCCGCCCCTGTGATCCAACCTTGGATGGTGTATCTCCAAGAACCCGGCTGGTGGTGCCGAGGCCAATATAGGGCCTGGATTTTCATCCAGCCAGGTCTCAGTGATGCAAGCCAGATCAGTTGACCCAACAAGATCAGCTACAATAGCTGTCTTGTTTTTAATAGATCTGGCATTGCATAATACTGCCAAGGTGGGACGAGCTGTCAGGGAAGACCTCGGCATCTTCCCACTACAATCAGAGCCCTTGGGTATGGGGACAAGACAAGAATAACCTCTATCTTGTCCCCATTTTTCCCCAGGGCATCTCCTGGACCCCACAACCCCAATCCACCCTTCCCTTTCCTGTCCCTCACCAGGCCCAGATCAACACCTTCTTTTACGTTTCCTAAGAATGCCCAAAGCACGACACCTAAAATAGGTGTCGGATGACAATGGTGGACATTTGAAGGGACATAGTTCCCTGAGTCTGGTTGGGGGAATAATACCCAACCATCACTAAACCTCCCCAACACATTTTAATAAAACCAAATAGTTTAGAGAGGAGAAAAATAAACAAAGATAGTCTATTACACAATAAAAGAAAAGAAAAAACAAATTATATATAACCAAACACTTATTCAAAAATAAAATGGAGCACTAGTTCATGCATAAATCCCAACAGTCCAGCACTTCCTAGATACAGGCCACTTAAAAACTGTTATCCTTTAAAAATAACTAATTAAAACAATCCAAAACTCTGAAAATAAATCTTATAAATCAAAAAAAGAAACCCCATACAGAGTCCACTCTAAAGAGAATTCAAGTCCCAGAAAATTAAGAAAATATGCTTTAAATAAATAATAATGAATACAGTTTAACTTTCAGCCCATGGTACTCTCACTACCCTGAGAGTCAATATTAAACCAGGCACTGTCACTGCCTAGCTAATGTAATACACATGAGTATTTAACATTCCCAGGCACTCACACTACCTGGAAAATAAAAGTAATTTGGGCACTCTTACTGCCTAAGAAACAGTAAAAATAAATTCAAGCCAAAAATATATTTCAACCAAAAAACAGGAAATGTTCTCTCCAAGAGGGTATCTTAACAGACTTAGTTCTTTTTTAAGCTCAAAAATATCCAGTCACAAAATCCAAATGAAGTCATTTTCAAATCTCCTGGTTTCTGAAAAAGACAGCAGTCAGTCCGACTGTTCCAATTTCAAATCAGCCACTGAACTCCATTCAGCAGTCTTCCATCACGAAAAAGGGGGTTTCTGGAAGGGGCTAAGAGTGTGTAAAACTCTCAGGAAAATAAAGGGACATCCCTTCCTCCCCTCTACACTACCCCAGACTAACCTAATTCCCCAACACCTGTGACCCGCAGCTACAGACGCCCTTAGGGATAGACAATAAAGTACACCCCTAGGGCAACTTAGGAGAATCCCAAATCCTCCTCTGGCTCCCCGAAGGCCAAATGAGGTAACTCCCGCTCGATCCCAGGTAGCACAATGGGACAACGGCCCAAGGTGTGGGGGAGGAGGGATTTCCCCACCCAGCACCACTCAATGACTCTCACCACCCCTAGATTCCAGAGAAGCGGTAACTCCAGAGCCCACAACAAAGTTATTTGGAGCGGTAAGTGGCAATTCAAAACATCCACAAACTCCTCCTGTCAGCGTTCTGAGCACAATGTCTCAAGGACGCTCTTCAATGTAATTCTTCTGGAGAACTCCAGATCAAACAAACACTTCCCCAGTCACCTCCACTGACTCCACTGACTCCACTGGAGATTTTCAGACTTCAGTACGGCCTATTAGGCTGTCACAAGTGAGTGTTCAGAACACAACCTTCTCACAATGAGCTTTCAGAACAAGTCAGAGCAGAGAGCAACCACACACAGATATTTCAAATCACAAGGTGCGCAAAGTGCGCTCTCACCACACCGCTACTTGCTCATGAGTAAGCGGTCTTTCGGCAGTAGTTCTCCCGAGTCAAATCAGCAGTGGTTCTCTCAAATAAGCAGCAAACTTAGTTCTGGCCTGGTCTTCCCAATTCGAACATCAAACAGCAACTCCTGGCGGCAACTCTGCAAATCACGAATCACCAATAATTTGGGATTTGGGGTTTACTTTAGGTCTGTCACGGCTTTACTGAGAGCAGCCATAACATAATAATGTGAAAACTCAGGGCTTAACATCATTAAATAATTATTCACAGTTTTTTACCAAAACAATGTTTTTATCTAATAATTAATGTTCCCCGTCTTAAACAGGTGCATGACTCTTGTGACTCCCCCAACCTTATAATAGTGCATACAGTTGCCAGTACAGCTAATCTGTTCAGAAGTAACTAGATGAAGAAGGAACTGGGAGCAGTGAACACGCTACAAATACCCAACTAACTTAAGAGGAAAGGAATATGATAAGTCAAATGATAAGTTTGACTTAGTAAACCTTTCAAGTCAGTACCTCTTAATAAACTGTACCACACCCGACACAGGCAGTGAAGTTTAAAAAAAAACTACCAATAAAAAGGAAAAAGATGCCTCTCTGGGATAGCAGGCCACAGATTTCAGTCAATTCCAAGCATACTTAAAAAGTCACTATATATGCTTTCATTTAAAAAGAAAGAGTAAGTACTGCATTTCAGAAAAAAAAAACATAGCCCTACATTATTTATTTATTTATTTATTTATGAGATTAACTAGCCAGGCATACTGAGCAGGGGACCACTCATTTCCAGATGCGACCTGGGGAAATTACAGGGTAACAGCAGGACAGGTATTCACAAAGATTTGACATAGGTGCAGAGTATATACAAACAGAGAACATTTAGGTACACAGGTATTTACAAATTTTTAACAGTAGGTACAGAGTATTTACAAGGCAAAGAACATTTAGGTACTCAAGCAATATGAAAAACATGTGACTAGGCACATGGGAGAGAAGCAAGTCAGCAATACTTAGAACATTTCTGACCCAGTTGTTCTGCAGGTGAGTAAATGGTGCATCACTAGGCGGGGGCACATGGGGCTTACAGTTCAAGGTTGCTGGTAGCAGTTGCATGTGTCAGAGAAATGTGCATAGGGAAGTGGGTTTAGGAGTCTTTGGTTAGAGTTGAGCCTGATGTCTGCAGGTAGATCATTCCAAAGTTTGGGCAAGCGATATTTGAATGCTGATTGACCCTTGGATGTATGCATGAAAGGGACTTGGTGAAGCCTGGAGTCAGAGCTTCTGAGTGAGTAGGCCAGGGAAGGCTGGGCAGATAAGGTGGTGCTGAGGTGGGGGGGTTGGGACCATAATTTAGCTATGACCCTGGAGCAGTGGATCAGTCTGTGGGATGCAAGTGAGTGTAGGGCTAGGGAGCTGTAACGGTCACAGTGATGGGTCATTGGGGGGCAGTCCAGGATGAAGTGGCAGAAGACATGAAAGAGGGTGTCCAGGCTGGCCAGGTTGGATGAGGGTGCAGTTCCATAAACCACGTTGCCATAGTCAAGTATTGGGAGAATCATTTTATGCTCTATTTCCCTCCGGATCAAGGAGGACAAGCATCCTTTGTTGCGATATAGTGCACCCAGTTTAGGGTGCAGTTTTCTGTGTAGTGAGTCGATGTGAACAGAGAAATCTAGGTGTTGGTCAAGCCAAACTCCCAGGTATCTAAATGAGGTGCAAGACTCCAAGGGGAACCCATCCAGGGTATGGAAGGCGGGGGGAGCAGCTAGGCAGGAGAGTCGAGGTTGTGTGCCAAAGGTTAAGGAGATGGTTTTCTTTGCATTTAGGAATAGTTGGTTGGATCTGAACCATTGCTGTATGACATCGAAGTCCTGTTGGAGAACCACGGACCTGGCACCAATAGAGTGGCCTGAGGCATACAGTATGGTGTTGTCCATGTACATTTGTATGGCTGAGTTTGTGCAGGCCAGTGGGAGGTCATTTAGAAATATAGAAAATAGTAGTGGGCCGAGGACTGAGCCTTGGGGGACCCCCATGGTGACTGGGAGGGGGGAGATACTTGGGAGCCAATTTTCACAGATCAGTGTCTACCAGTCAGGTAGGCCTAAAACCAACTAGTGGCAAGGCTGGAGAGGCCTGCATCATTAAGTTTTACTAGTAGCTTGGGGTGGGAGATGGTTTTGAAAGCCTTGGTCAGGTCTATTAAACTAGCCGAGGTGATATGCCCCTTGTCCATACCTGAGGAGCTGTCATTTGTGAGTCTTAGGAGGGCGGTGATAGTAGAGTGAGACTTGTGGAACCCTGACTGATAAGGGGTGAAGAAGGAGGTAGAGTGAAGGTATTGGGTGAGTTGGGCAAGGGCAAGGTGCTCCTGAAGTTTGGGCAGTATTGGGAGTAAGGAGATGGGGTGGTAATTTCCAGGCGCAGAGGGATCACTGCCCTTTGGAAGGGAGATAACAACCGTCTGCTTCCAAGGGCAGAGATTTTAGCCAGGGAGAAAGAGAGGTTAAGGAGGCCGGTTAGTGAGGCAGCAATGGTGGGGTCTGATAGGTGGAGTAGTTTGGCATCCAGGCCTAAGGGACATTTGCCTTTGTTGGAGTTGAGAGCTCATAGAGCATGTAGTACTTTGGCTGGAGTGCCCAGACGGAAGGAGGAAGTGGCGGGGGGGGAAATACTGGGATTTCAATGATGAGCCAGGTATGGGTGGGGTGAGTGGGTGGCTGGGTAGGAGAGATGTAGCGCAGCTGGTGAAGAAGGTATTGAAGGCAGTGGCAACTTTGCTAGGGTCCGAGATGATGTTGCCAGGGAAGGATGGATCGGGTTGGGGTTGGTGGTTGGACTGGTGGAGTGAGTAGGGATTTGATGGTTTTCCAAAAGTTTGTAGGGTGGCTGAGGTTGGAGCAAAGAGCTGACCTGAAGTAGTTGTTTTTGGCCTGCCATGTAGATTTGGTGGATGAGTTGTGTAGGGGACGGTATCTTAGCAGGGATTCTAGGGAGCTGGAAAGCTTATGTTTTTTCAGGCCTGGTCCCTGGATCGGCATCTGCTAATGATGTCAGCGGTGACCCTGGGGAGATGGGAGCCCTTTACTCTTGTGCATCTTAGAGGGGCATGCTAGTCCCATACAGCATGAAAGTTATTTATTAACATATCGAATGCGTAGTCGATGGTAAGTGCCTTCTGTATGAAGGACCAGCCAACGTGAGCAAGGTCATTTAGGAGGGAAGGTAGACATAGGGATTTGTAGGATCTCGTGAGTAGTGTCCTTGGGGGGGGGTTAAGCAAGTCTGTGCAGTTTCCTGATCATATATGCCATGCGGTGATCGCTCAGGGAGTCGGGGAAGAGACCGGCTTTAATAATCCTGTGAGGGTGGGACGTGAGGGCCCAGTCCAAGAGGGAGTGGTTTAGCATTTTTGGGTTTAATTGAGTGGGTTGTTCAATTAATTGGGAGAGGTTTAGAGTGTTTACTTTGGTCCATAGCTTAGAGCAGTCGTCTGCTAGCCAGTTGAAATTGAAGCCACCGAGGATGTCATTATTGAATGAATAAGTCTTAACTAGACTGTCCAATAATTTCTCTTCTGTTATTTTTATTTCCCACAAACATAACTTCACAAATGGAGCCTTACATAGACTTAAAGGCTATAATATGTTAAATTAAATTGTTTAACTGTACTAAAACTGTGGAATCTCTGTAAATGAGTCTCTGACTCAAAGGCTTTGTAATTCTGGGAAATAAAATATAAAAAAAATTAAAATAAAACTTACACGTGAACTTAGTTGCTTTATCTTCCCCATGCTCTTAGTTTTTAGTTTTTATTTAGTAAACACTGTATACTGATCTTGGAGACACTAAGTAGTATGTTGTAGTGGCAGAAACTAAATCTCCCACCACTTTAATTTAGTCTTAAAGCTAACAGAGTAAATACGCTGCAGAATAAGGGAGATCCGGATACAGCGTGCATTTGCTATCATATAAATTCCTATGAAGTAGCCAATATTATGTTACCATTCTAGACAAACTTGACACTTTAAAGAAGGCTGAGGGGAAATGCATCCTGAACTTGTGGAAGCAGAGCTGAAAGCTGGAAAAGGAAGATTACAGGGTGTGTTATTTTGGAACTAAACTATTTTTACATTTTCGCACTGTACTTTTGTACAGGACTGTAGCACTTGAAGAGCTTGAGAGGAACAAACATTGAACTCTACTCAATGCTCCCAAGTTTTCAAGAAGGATACATGATGGAAATTCTCAAGTATTTTGTTTTTGTTTTCACCTTTACTATAGTGCTTGACTGTTGACTGCTGTCTATGTACTGAACTACATATTAAACTATTTTCTAAATTGTGCATATATTGGAGGATGATGTTCTGGGACTCAGGCTTAGGCTGTTTTATTTATTTCTGCTTTGTATATTTACCAACTGAATTTTAATGTGTGAAAAACAATTTATTATACATTTATTATATATTTTTATATTGTGTTTTCTTTACATACCATTTAACCAGTACATTGGTGGAACCTTAATATTAAAATTCACTGAAAATACCACCAACAGCTTAATCTGGTTCAAGGTCAGTTGGCAATCATCTGTATCCCCCTCCCCCGGGTCATGCCTGAAAATAGGTGGGATTCGTCTAGTGCACTTACCTGGTCAACAACAACTAAATAAATAAATAATAAATAAAATGAATACTTGAAGTGGGAAAGTAACAGCCAGAATACTAACTAAGGAAAGGGAAAAAGGCAGGAAAAAACTAAAAATCACAAAAACTGTTGTGCTTTTGAGGGTCATTTAAATATCAGCACCTCTACACCTGTGGATATAAAATAAGAACTTACGGTGGCTGAGAATAATGGTAAAAAGCAGGAAGGAGAGACCATGGAGATAACAAAAAACAAACAAACTGAAAATCACCTGTCAAATAATGCAACAAATGAAACAAAAAACAGCAGGAAAGTATGTACCAAGAAATCCTTTAGCAGGAAAGATGATCAAGTTTCTAGACAGTGCAAAATTATCACTCCCCAGGAGGAGATATTGAACAGAAATACTGGAAAAACAGCAACAAGAATAATGAAATATAGCTGTTTCAGTGGTGCTGAGGGTTGAGGCATTGGATGCCGCACCTTGTGCGATGTTGGTGACCCAGGTTCAGGAATTAACTCAGCCGCTGGGGATCAGCAGAGGAGGGAAGGAACTGAGCACCAGGAGGACTGCTCTCCCTTCCCAGGAAGGGAAATATGGTAAGCACCACTCATGGGTGACCCCTGATGGTGGTTGGGGCAGTGCAAGAAATGTGTGGTGCTGTAGACATGGGAGTGGAGCTGTGACAGGAGGCAGCACATTAATGCCAGGGGACATCATTGCACATCCAAGCTCTGAGGGGGTAACTTAAGTAGAAAAATCCTGGGGACTACAGGGAGGTGACAGAGGCCCCAGGGGCTGCACCCCACATCCCCACAGCTGGACCATCTGCTATTGGACTCTTCTGAGCCCCTCAACTGACCCTGGGGCCTAATTACAGATAGGCCACCGAGAGGTTGGGTGGGGTGGGCCCTCCCACAGGGGTTGATCCAGGGGGCTGGAAGATCCTAAGGGTTCAGTCAAGGGTGCTCAGCAATCTCTCTTCCCAGTGAGATGGTTTCAGGTGTGGAGTAGAGGGTGCAGTCACATGGACACTCTTAAGACATGCCCCAAGCCACCCGGAGGAGAAAGAAAGTTTAAAAAAAAAAGAATAATGAAATAAAGCCATCTAGCCTGGTGATTTCTAAGAATAAGGAATCCATCACCACATTTTTATTTTGTTCCCTAATTAATGTTAACAATGAAATAGAAAATGGGAGAGAAAACTAATGTACTACAGCAAGCAAAAGGAATACAATGAATGTTCTGTGGCAGATGATGAAGAAAATTTAGAGACAGCAGATATTCATTCCACTCCTCTGGCATGTTACAGGAAAAAGCATACTGAATAATAAAAAAATAACTGTTTTGCCCCTCAGATTTTAACAAGAAATTCTTATGAGTCATATACAAAATCTTCAGATTTGAAGCAAAAGGAAAACGTAAATATGAATAACTCCTTTAGATCTTCAAATGTAGTTTTTGAATGCTTGAATCAGCAAGTAGAAAATATTGTGTTGGACTCACAGCTGTTGGCCAAGCAACCAATAAATTTATAAGAATACTGTATACATTGAAATCATTGGCCCATTGTATTATGGCCAATGTGGTGATATTGGAAGTTATTAGAGTTTAGAGTTCATGTGGAATCTTTTAAAGCTGAAATGCTAAAACAATTAGGAACTACAATATAACAACTGCAAAAAATGAAAGATAAATGCAAAATCTAATTTTCTACAATATTCATACCAGATTCAGAAAGTAGAAAATCTGAAAAGAAAATCAAACCTCAAAAAAAGAACAGCGGTAATACAAATAATGTATCAGTAATACAGCTGCCTTCTGGGGATGAAACTAATGAAAAGAAAGAAACACAGCTGAAAGAAAATTGACCACAAATAAAAAAAAAAACAGCAATAAAAAGAAATAATATCACAGATGTTGTCAAGAGAGAAAAGGTTAGACATAATACCACAGACATACCAAATAAAGTTAGCACAGAAGAGAACTAGGCAGAACTTACACAACAAATTAGGAAATACATTTTAGACTCTCCTGATCAGTGTAATGAATTTCTTCTGTGCTCTAGACAAAACTGTATGGCTATAAATGATGGGAATAAGGAATATAATGTACCAATGTTTCAGCTTTTAGGTAATGAGATGATTCTGAGAGTTTTAGGCATGTTTCCCAAGCATAATGAACCCACTGACTCCATGATGGATTTAATGATCTTTATATTTAAAGCTAAACTGGGAATTAACCTGGTGTAAGAGGATAGTGTTTAGAGACGATGAGGATTCAGAGTTACCTGAATATGTGATGGTTTTGAACATGTGCTTTGCCAAACAAGTGTGGTTAAAGACAAAAAGATTAGCACAACTTGGAATGAAAATTGCTTTGCATGTGACGTGGAGATAAGTTGACAGAATAATGGTTAATTTAATGAAAATTTGATTATACATTGAACAACACGTACTACAGTATGCACTTGTTTCCCTTAAATGGAATTTTTCAACATACTCAGATGCCCATCGTGAAAACAGAACAGATTATGCAAATAACCCTATGATTTAAATTTTTGAAATGGGAAAATGAAATAATGAAAATGATAATACCCAAACATCCACACTGTGTTTTTTGGTTACAGAGGTCTTAAAGGCCAGTTTAACCTTTGAGGATGTGTTAAAGGTTGTAAGACAGAAGGCCCAGATGGGACATGAACAAATCCACTTATATCTGAAGGAGAAAGTGACATCATAGCTATATTAACAAACACCTCTAAAAGAGATAATTTAGGAATTCTTTTTAACAGATTTAAATAAAAAAAATGAAGTCCAAAGGAATAAATTAAAGCTGATGCAATCTTAAGTACCCAGAGGTAATATAGAATATTGAAGAAGTCAGTAAAAAGGGAGTACTGGGATCTAATTTTATTTAATATAGCGGGGCTCCCAAGTAAAACATTGAACCCAAACTGGATTATATTTATTAGAAAACACACAATTGTATGTTTGCAGGAAACCTGAGCATCTGAACCTATCAGCCTTAATGGTTATGAAGCCATTTTCTCCCTACCAAAATAATTAAGGAATAGGGGAGACATGCCCGTGACTTAGTCACGCATGCAAGCATTAGACCAGGTATAGAATTCATGGAGAAACTGAATACAGCTAATAACCAACAAGTGATTTATCTTGAATGGATGACATTTGTTGAATATTATTGAACATTTATGTTCACCCAAAAGTGATCTTTTCAATATGGTGCCCCATATTCAGAGCCAGCCAGATGCATGCACAGACAGATGTGCCACATGAAAAAAAAATGCACCAGCTGGCTCTGGAGCCATATTCAAACAGATTGTGTGATCGCACAAGCTATTTGAATATTGTACCATGGATGCCTGGTGCACAGCAAGCAGCCACCAGGTATGATGCAGCGCATCAAGGTCTCTGGACTGAAGACTGCCCATAGGGAATGCTTAGTGCATACGTGTATGCGCCACAGTCCCCATGGGTGATACTCAGCCCAAACATGGAAATGAGCCTATAGGGCATGCAGGGTGCGAAGGAGCCATTTGCATACCCATTATGGGCTCATTTGCTTGGCTGCACCTGGCAGAATGTACCAGGCCAGCCCCCAGCCCCGATCACAGTAATATAATGAAAAAAACACTGATCCCTGTTTCCATAGTGTAGGGACCCCCCCTTCCCCAGTCCCAATCAAAGTAATAAATTAAAAAAAAAATCATCATTGCCATGGTGTAGGACCCTTCAAGCCCAGATCACAGTAAAAAAATAAAAGAACACCAATCCCAGTTTCCATATAATAGGGACCCCCCTTCCCAGCCCTGATCATAGTAATAAATAAAAGAATACTGATCCCCATTTCCATAGTGTAGGGGCCCCCCCCAGCCCTGATCACAGTAATAAATAAAAGAACACCAGTCCCTGTTTACATAGTGTAGCAACTGCCCCATCCATAGCCTTGATTACAGTAATAAATAAAAAAAAATCCTGTCCTTGTTGTCATAGTGTAGGGACCCCCACAAGCCCCAATCACAATAATAAAAAAAAGATCCCCATTCCCTGGTGGCTAGTGGGCCCCCAACCCCTGTAGGCAGTAACCCACCACCCTGTACCCCCCATCCCAACCCATGCCAGCAACTGGCAAAACCTTCCTCACCCTGCCATGGCCATCTACTGACTGATCGGTACTGGAATGCATACAGTAAATAGTATGCATTCATTGGTTGTTCCAACAACCAATGAGTGCGTACAGTACTATCTACTTTGTATGCTCCAGTGCTGATGAGTCAGAAAATAGGGAAGTTATTACAAATTTTATGGTGATCGGGTCTTGGGGGGCAGACTGTGTACCTGGCCCTAGACTGCGCGTGTTGCACCAACTTACTCCAGGCATAGTTAAAGTGATGTTTCTAAAGCATAAATATGCACTGACACAGTGGGTCATAGTTACGCTTTGGGAGGTTTCAATATTGTGATGCATGGCTTATGCATGGGGGCCCCCTCAGTTGCATAGGCACATTGCAATTTTGTGCACAGGGGTGCAGTCAGGGGTGTGCAGTGCATTGGTGGTCTTTGAATATGGCCATGCCCCTGATGGCCACCAAATCTAGAGATGTGTGGCACATCCAGGGATGCATCGCTTATCTCGTCTGAGTATGTGGGCCATGACGGACAATCATGGGTGGATATTAGTAAGGATTTAGAAAATGCAATTTATAAATGTCCCACAACAATTATCTTGATGACAGGAGACTTTTAACACTAGAATCTGTGATTTTAGTACAGTAATATGCCTTGACTAGAATCCTACATGTTTTTTTTTAATATGTACCACATAGGCGTAATATTAATAAAGTATGTAATTAAAATGGAAAGTGTCTTTTTGACATGGTAACTAATAATTTCCTATTTATATTAAATGGCAGGTTAAAAGGGATGAACTGGGCAATGTTATGTACTTTAATTGCCCCTGCACAATAGATTTTGTTATAAGAAGTTCTGAAACCATAAATATTTTTAAGTCACTTGACATTAAGGTGAGGGCTGAGTCACCATGTCCCATTATTATTAAATACTATAAGAAACAAAAACATTTTGACTCCCATTAGCATCCCGCAGTAAGTGCCCTTGCCTGTAAGAGTTCCTGTAGGTTAAGAATGCAAGGAATTATTATGGATAAAATTAATAATGCATAATACAGTAATGACACCGTAGATGTGCTTTTCTTAATATTCAGTGATACTGAGCCAGATAACATTTATGGAATATTAGAAAGTTTGTTTAGGAAATTAAATGCTATTATAGACACACATAAATCTACTGAAAATGCAAACACTGTAGAACATGGTTTAACGCTACATGTAAAACCTTTAAGAACTTATGAGAATAATTAGATTGACAAAAATTAATCCTTTCAAACATAACTTTAACATACTGAATCAAAATATGAAGGTGTATAGTAGTCTCTTAAAAAAAAAAACAGAAATACTTTATGGCTCCATGGCAAGAGATGCTTTTTATTTTTTTATTTGAGTGTTTCACCAGGAAAAACATACTGAGCTCAAACAGCTCATTTTCAGATGTGTCCTAGGTGGAAGGGGAGAAGGAGTAGCTAACAGAATATAATAGAAATATATATGTATATATGTATGCACAACTGAAGAGATACAGAGTTTACAGGAACATCTATGGCAGATACAATAAATAGATGTACAACATACTGTGATAAATAAATAAAGTGCATAATATAGTATGTATAATATTTACAAACAACTGTATTAGTTCAGGTAACATTTCAGCTAAGCAGACAAGGCAGGCATACCCTGAATAATAATGCTTTATGGTTTAGAAACTGAAGTAGAATCATCATAAACTATTGAAAACCAAAAAGGAAGTTGGAGTGGAAGAAGATTGGGATTGTGCATGGGATTTTGAAAAGAGGGAAGAGAGAAACTAAGGGTCAGGCACATTAAAGGCAGTGGCAGGAGGGAGATGTATAGAAGTGGAGTAGAGAGAGATTAGGGAGAGTTTGGAGGAGACAATGTGAATGGGTAGGTGCAGAGAATTCCAAAGTTGAGGAAAACAGACAGAAAAGACCACTTGACCATCCAGTGATCTGCAAGATGGAATCCGGAGGGAGCGTTACCCTAAGTTTTGGAGGGAGTAGTGAGAAGGGGTGGAGGGAGAGAGGATGGAGTTAAGATAAGGGGGTAGGGAGGAAAGCCAGATATTGGAGATGAAGGAGGCAGAGAGGGTTAGACAGCCATCCTCCAGAAAGGGAGGTAGAGAACAGAGTAAAGAGTATAGTGGTGGATGCAGGGAGGGCAGTAAGAGTGAAGCAGCAGAAGGAGTGGAAGAGGGGATCCAGTCTGATGGTATCCCATTGCTAAGGCAACAACTTTACCACGGCCGACATTGGGGGTCCCCCCCCAAAGAAATCACAGTCTGAAGTGACTCCCTTTATGCTGACCACAAATGCTATTCTACAAATACCAACAGCTTTACAGGAAAAATAATACTATAGACAGAATTAACTCTAGGCTTAGAAACTGGTGTATTCAAGAGAACATTTCATTTATTGATCACTGGAGAATTTTCTCACAAAACAGATATTTGTTTGCTAGAGATGGATTACATCTAAATAAAAGAGGCACAGACCAATTGACTTCATGTTTTCTTTCAGCTCTTAACATCATGGATTTAAACTAATAATGGGGGGGGGGTCAAAAGTACCATCTTGCCACTATTGATCATACACTCATTATGAAAGTTGCCAGCCCTATCAAAACTATGTCACCGATAAATGAAATATCCTTAAAAACTTATTTAATCAATGCTCAAAATCTGAATAATAAAATGGTTGAACTAAAAACACTCTGTAATTTACATAATCCAGATATTGTTGCCATTACTGAAACCTGGTGGTCTAATAAACAAATGTGGGGGACAATAATATCTGGTAATAATAAAAGGGGGCTGAAACAATCACGGGATTTAAGAATGCATGGGATAGACATAAAGGAATTCTGGAGGTAAGGGGTAAGGGGCAACAGACTTCCTGGAAAACATAAACTGAACTTACAAATTTAAATGGGCAGACTGGGTGGGCCATAGGCCCTTATCTGCCGACACTGTCTATGTATCTATGTATGTATCTATGGTTATGATTTGTTTTTTTTAACAGTAGAGAAAACAGAAGAGGAAGAGGAGGAATTGCATTATATATAAAAACTGAACTAAAACCTATAAATATTACAAACAAAATAAAAACATCTAATCACACTGAAATCTTATTGATAAAATTATTGAATAAAAATAATGAAACTCTTTTAATAGGCTTATGCTACCATCCATCAGATACCATCCCCCTAATATCTAAAGAAATTCTGAATGAATTGGAAAAAGCTGTAGACCAAGCAGAGACAGTGTTTTGGGGAGATTTAAATATGGGTGACATTGACTGGATCAAAGATACTGCCCATTCACGCATCTCTGAAGATTTTTTGAATTTTTGTGGTGAACTCTCCTTAACACAGTCAGTTACAACTCCAACAAGGGGTTCAAACATATTAGACGTGATAAATTCAGAAAATATGTTAATAAAAAAACAATACGGTATAAGCACCACTTGCATGCAGTGACCACAATATGATTTCATTTTATATAATTTCTGATGTTTCCGTGTCTAGGAATTTCTCCGAAATCTTTCTTTATAAAAAAGCTAAGTCTGATATGATCAATAAAGCACTCACTAATACTGACTGGGATGAATTATTTAATAATGCATCGGTGGAAGACATACAGACTATCCTAAAGACAAAAATCATGCAAATAGCTAACACAAACATACCAGAAATCAGGAAACACTGCTCTGCTAAGAATAATCAAAAATGGCTAACTGTAAAACTTAAAATTGATTAAGAAAAAACATGGCCTTTATAATAAATATCAAAAAAACTAAATTCCATCTAGATTGGCAGCATTTAAACAGATCCAAAATAAATGCAAACAAGAAATTAGGAAAGCAAAAGAAGTACCAAAGTTACAATTGACGGCAGAAGTAAATAAAGGAAATAAACAAGTTTACAGTTATATAAACTCCTTAAGGAAACAGTCATGTAAAGTAGGTCCATTAGCTTTTGAAAATAATGTAATATCAGAACCAACAAAGATGGCCAATTTGCTAAATGACCATTTCTGTAAATCTTTTGATACCCATCTAATACCCATACCATGCAAGACACAATTCAATCTGATAGAATTTCTTCCTCAGAAATAATAATATCTAAAATTAAACATATAAAACCTGGTTCTTCCCCAGGCCCAGATGGCATCTCCACAGATATGATCAAAATTATGCAAGTACATCTGACCAAATCATTACAAATTTTATTAAGTCAAAGCATTAAAACAGGAGAAGTATCAGCAGACATGAATGAATCACATGTTATACCACTATATAAAAAGGGAGATAGAGGGGATAAGGATATCTATAGGCCTATTGGCCTTACCCCAATTCTCTGTAAAATTATGGAAAGCATACTTAAGGACAAAATAATAAACAACTTATCAGAAATTGACTCAAAACAACATGGTTTTTGTAAAGGTCGATCTTGCATTACAAACTTGTTATCCTTTCTGAATCAGTGAGTAAGCATCTTGATAGCAGGATATGATGTGATGTGGTATTTTTGGACTTCAAAAAAGCATTTGACTCTGTCCCTCATTGGGCCTTACTAATAAAACTGAATCTCTATAACATATACACTAGCATTATAAAATGGATAAAAAACTGGTTATTAAATCAGTCTCAAAGAGTCCTAACAGATGGTCATGTTTCAGAAAGAAGACCAGTTAATAGTGGGGTACCCCAAGGATCAGTCTTGGTGCCCTTAATATTTAAACTGTTTATAACCAATTTATCTAATAATCTAGAAAATTATATTATAAAATATGCAGATGACTGCAAAGTTGGAGGTCCTGGCAAGACACCGTCTGAATCAATTTCTATACAGAATGACTTAAATAGGTTGACTGAGTGGTCCAAAAAATGGGGTCTCAAATTTAACAATAATAAATGCAGCATCATGCACTTTGAAACTGAAAATTCTATCACAGCCTACTCACTCAATAATTTAACCTTAAAAGTGGTGGAGTCTGAAAAGGACTTGGGAATTATAATAAAGCATGCATTAACATTCAATACTCAAATAACTGAGAACATAAATAAAGCAAGCCACATTTGGTGGAGTATAAGAAGGAATATTAAATCAAGAGACGAATCAGTTATTCTTCCACTGTACAGATCATATATTCACCCCATATTTGATTATGCTTCTCAGTTATGGTGTCCATACAATAAGAAAGCCGTCTTAATTTAAAACATTTTAAGAAAAACCACAAAATATGTAGATGGTGCACAGTCCTTAAATTATGAACAAAGACTGGAAAATTTGGATTAATGTATCTTGAAAAAAGAAGACTTGGGGTGACCTTATGCTCACTAGAGATACTATCAATGACAAAAATGTAATGTTTGAATTTGGCATCAATTTCAAGCAGATAAACATTAACACAAGAGGACACCCACTTCAAATAAAAAAGACAAATGCTTTAATCAATAAAAAGGGGATATTTCTTCTCTCAAAGAAATATAAAACCATGGAAATCACTCCTTACAGATATTGTCATCAATAAAACCAAGAATATCTTTAAAAAAACACCTAGTCAACTACTTGTTACAAGACCATTCCCTTGGGTATTATGGGTGACTGATAGGAGTGTTCATGGGCTTTGGGCTTATACTCCTTCCAACTTTCATAGTGAATCTTAATGAAAGCTTTCACTAAATTGATGAAGTTGGTATTAATGAGAAGACCCTGGTCCAAGGCAGTGTGGACGGAATCTGTGAGTCAGAGGAGGGAGGAAGTAGTGGAATGAAGTTTACAAAAAACAGCCTGGATAGGGGTGAAAAAAGAAGAGGAGTTGAGATTGAGGGGAGAGTTGGGATAGAAATATGTGCTCTTGGAGTTTGGAGAGGGTAGGGAGGAGGGATATTGTGCAATAGTTCCCAGTAGAGGAGGAGTCACCATCTTTATGCAAGGGAATGACAGTGGTGTGCTTCCAACTAATGGGGACAGAGGCAAGACAGAAGGAGTGGTTAAGTAAGGAGCTGATAGGAGAGGCAATGGCAGGGGCAGAGAGGTGGAGGAACTTGGGTCAAACCTATCAGGCTGCAGCTTTGCAAGTGGTTGAGGGCAAGAAGGGTTTTCAGAGAGAAGGATTAAAAATCTAGTGAGAAGAAGAAAGGAAGGGTAGGGGTGGGAGGAGGAAAGGAGTGAGGAGAGGAGAGAAGAAGCACAGGTGGTGAAGTAAATGCTGAAGGCAAAGACCACAAAGGGAAGGTCACAGATTGTGGAGGCACTTAATTTTATTATGGGGGGACAGAGTGGGTTGGAGGGGAGAAGAGGGCATTAAATTCCTCTGTAATGATGAGGAGAAAAACTCAGCTTTGGCTCGGTGAGTGGCTCTGGTACAAGAATTCCTCAGGGTGCAGTACTTATGAAGGTCAGCAGGGGATCCAGAGGGCTTGTAGGATTTCCATGCTTGTAGGCACAATGGCAAGCCAATAGTTCTGCTGGGATCCAGAGGAGGGGGAAAGCTTTTAACCTTGGTTTTACATAGGGGAGCATGCTGATCCCAGATCTGAATAAATTTGGAGTGGAATTATTCAAGGACTGTATTAATGTAGATGGTGATCAGTTTTAATGATAAAAGAACATTTTAGTTAATGGTGGCAAAAGGCACACACACTTTCCAGGCATCCTTAAATTGTGTATTCCTGTGGATAAATGGATTATGAATTATAATATATATATATATATATATATATATATATATATATATATATATATATATATATATATATGTATACACACACACACACACATATATATATATATATATATATATATATATATATATATATAAATATATATAAATTCAGAATCCCTTGCAAGACAATAAATAAATGCAGATCCAGAGTTCAGCCTGGATTTCAGGTATCGCATTGCTTTTAATGATGGGAGAAGTTGAGGATGCTGTACTCTCCTTTGCCTCAAATAAGGCACCTGGCCCTGATGGAATCCTCTGTGAATTATATAAAAATAATCTTAATGTATGTGTTCCAACTTTAACTATACTTTTTTTAATAATTTCTGTCCAATGTCTTGGCTGAAAAACATTATTGTGCCTTTTCACAAAACAGGTGAAAGGAGCCGTCCACCCAAAACTTGCAAAAAATATATGTTGTGCAGAGTGTTTTAATTTGTATGTGAAGTTCTAGCCTGTCCTTCCCTCTGACTGCTATTAGGAGTTTTTCCTTAATTAGCCTGGTAGCTAGCCCTGAGGAGCTTCATCTGAGACAGCTTAATTGTCTTTCTTTTTCCCACAGTGCATCCTGTCTCATGTGACAATGATGTAGCAGAGACCCAACATTCAGCACACACAATGCCAAACAAACTAAATATCTTGGAAGCTCTACAAGCCACACAAAAATTACCAGCAGCAAAGTTCTTCAGGACAGTAAGACCTTTATGACGAGGGTAGTCACTAAGCTGAATTCTACAGATTTTAAAATATAGTCATCTCTACTGTTGTGAACTTATTGTAAAGCAATGCTTTCTGCTGGATTTATGGCCTCTGCTTCATCACTGTCACATGAGACAAGGTGCATTGTAGGACAAAGGAATACAATTAAGCTGTCTCAGATGGAGATCTCCAGGAGTCATAAAATTACTGTAAAGCTAGCAGGCTAATTTAGGAAAAACTCTTAATAGCAGACAGAAGGAAGGGCACACAAGAACTTAAATACAAACTAAAACAGTCTGCACAACATATGTTTTTTGCAAGTTTTGGGTGGACTACTCCTTTAAGTGTATGATCCAAATAATTCCAGCCCTATTAGTTTCCTGGATGTTGCATCACAAATATCAAAAATTCTTCTGATTAGATTAACAAGTGGGCTTAACAATCAGAATCGTTTATAGTTCCATTTCAACTTGGCTCTAGGGCCTGCGTTCAACTGGGAATAATATTTTCACCTTAAATCATCCCCTTTAAAAATAATTAATGATTAATAAAATGAATCTTTATGCAGTATTTGTAGATTTCTCTGCTACTTTTGATTCCCTACATAAGGAAAAATTGTGCTATATTATGAATGATTCGGGGATTGATCATTCTTTGTAGTACAGTTGTATTCAAATAATAGTACAGCAATCAGATATAACAACATGGAAAAGCTATATAAACCTTTCAGTGCAGACAGGAGTGAAGCAAGGATGCCTCTTGGCATCAACTTTAATATTTATGTGAACTCCTTGTTACTAAAAAAAAGCCAAGAGTTTGATGCGCCCAAAATAAATAACAAGAAATGTCACATACTAGCTTACACGGGAAACATATACTACTGTATCTTTCAGTGAAAGGACTTCAAAAAAGAATTAATGTTTTCAAACAAAATTGTGACAACCTTTCAGTTAAAAATGAACTAAAATAAAACCAAAGTTTTAATATTTGGATCACACAAGAAATTCCACTTTGTTTTGAGTCTGAAATAAAATTGAAGTAGTTAAAAAATATATGTACAGTATCTGGGAGTTAAATGTACTACCAATGGTAAGTGGAATCAACATATAAAGCAGCAAATTATCAAAGCAAAGCATTCAGCTAACAAGTTATTAAAATGTAATCTTACATTTAGTGGAAACACTTTAATACCATCTCTCACAGCTGAAGAGGCTAAAATCAATCCCATACTTTTATATGGGTGTGAGGTCTGGGGTATTAAAGATTTTGAGGACTTAGAAACAATATTACTGTACTTCTACCAATCATGTCTGGGGGACTCTCAGTGCACATTGCCCATTATGGACAGATGTGAGTTGCGCAAAACTGACTGTAACAAACAAATGAAACGTAGAGTTATCTCACATTGATGTAGGTTAATGAATACTGTAACCAGCATAACCTTCCTCCAAGAGAATGTCTCCAAGAAGAAATGTCTTGGTCCAATTTAGAACATCAGTCATTATGGCTTTTAGCTCTCTAGGAGTAAGTCTTATCTATTAAATCTTTACACCTGTAGACTGGCTTTTTTTTAAAAAAAAAAAGATTGATACAGTAGCCTGCTATAGAAACAACATTAAAACAAAATTGTTTCAGTGAGTACAACAGATGAACAAGGATAAAGTGAGAGAACTGAGATTCATGCAGTGGTTTAGGCAAAAAAAAAATCATGATCTGAAGTATTATTTGCTCCCCCCCTTACAACAAAAAAACTAGGAGAAGAATCACAGTAGTTTGGCTTCAGCTCTTCCCATCAAGCTGTTTAAAAAATAGAAATAAAGGTCTTTTGAACATTTCTCAATTGTATACACAAATGTTCCTGTTATAAAAACTTTGATTAAATACCCTTTCATTGCACTGTACAATGTTCAATATATAAATAATACAGAAAAAGGCATATTGGTCACATTCTAAAAATCTATGTTAATAACCCTCATGGTATATTTTTTATTTTGCTGCACCCTGCAATAGTAAAGGTTGCAGAGGCTACTGAAAGCTTTTATATTACACTAATTAAACAAACTCTGACCAGAGCTGATAGGGCTGCAGCTGAAGAATTTAGGGGTAAAAACTATTGAAAAGTACCAAAGTTATGAGCCTACACTCACAAAATTCAATGTAGGCTCATAACTTTGTTGTTTTATAATATTTTTGCACCAGATTTGCAACATAGCCTTCTTATGACTCCACCTCATGAACAAGTGCAGAGAAATATTGCAACTTCAGCCCCAAAGGAGATTATGTATAGTGACCACAAAGTCACCTTTCAGGACTGATTTGCATAATGTCAGTGTAATTGTTCATGAGGTGAGGTCCCAAAAAATGCATGTTGAAAATTTGGGCCACAAATATGCAAAAATGGCCAAGTAATGCCACTAAGTTCAAAACACCTTTGAAATACATTGAGCCGCAACCTGTTTCTTCAGTTTGCGGTCTGGCTTTGAAGAGTGAAGACATGTCTGCAGTCCAGAGAGGATTACAGCATTGGACCCCCAATGGGCAAGTAAGGGCTTGGGGAGGGGATAAGGTGGTGGGTGCTAAGTGGAAGGGTCAGGTGGGAGAACTGTAATGGCCACAAAAAACATTGATGCACATTTTTTAACAGGTAAAAAGAAAGAACGACTGAGGATTCCTGCACTGGGGGATTGGGTGCACCCCAGTGTCACTGTTATGTTTCTGAGGGGGTGCTGAGAGGGTGGGTCAGATGAGGTAAGGAAAATCCTTATTGCAACACTGGGGCATTGGGCACCCCAGTGTCCCTGTTATGTTTCTGGGGTGGGGTTGGGTGGGGTGATGGGAGCCATGAAGGAGGGTCAGGTGGAGAAAGGAAAACTATATACACATAAAACTTTTACAGATATGGTGGAGCAGGGCACAGCCCACTGTGTCCAAGATGGCACCAAACTACAGTATATTGCACATGTGCAAGTAGTTACGCAAGTGCAGTAGAGTTTGGTGGCCATCTAGGACATGGCAGACTGTGTCATGTTCTGCCATGACCATGGGCTGAATTAAATAGTGCAGTGCAGTCCTCCAGATGGCATCAAAATAGTACCTATGAGAAGACAGCAGTGATACTGCAGAGTGCTTCACAGACCATGGAGGCTACTGTGATGTAACTCCTACATGTTGTTCAGTCAGAGTTGTGAATCCTTTTTTGATCACAAGAGGTCTACAGGCCTTCATCCACTGCAGCCCTAAAAAGGATACAAATGATAGGTATCTCTACTTGAAAAGTGCCCAGTGTTATCCACATTTTTTGCTAAATTAATTAGCTTTTTTCTTGTATAGATTATCCTTTGAAGATAATTACTTTGGGAAGGGTCCAAGCTCCCAGAGATCTTCAGGTTGATTAATATACCATAAAAAGGCATCAACTAATTGTGTAACACCGTGCCCCTGTGTGCATTTTATGACTCAAATGCATATAACCTTGCCCACGTTTTATTAATGCTACCTGCTAAAACAGTGTGAGTAATTCATTTATGATATTATGCACAGAGCTGTTACTTTCATACTGTAAGTCCTTTGGAACATGCCTGTGAATGTGCGGTCCAATGGTGCTTGTAAAGACAAAGTTGGTTTTTACTTTAACTTATGCATTTTTGTCCTTCTGTAATATTTCTGTTTTCAAGAAATACATTATGGTTGACCAAGAAACATTTCACTACTATTGTACTCTAATTAAAAGACATAATCAGAGTGTCACTCTAATATAGGATCTTAAAAGCAAAATCTTCGGCTGACATTGGTCAGGTGTAACAGGGTGCCCCAGGTAAGGATAGGAGAGCTGTTAAAAAAAGTGTCCCTTTAAAATCTTCTTTTCATGCTTTCCTCTTTCCTTTCTTTTTCTCTCTTTCTTTTCCTATCCTTTCATGTCAGGGTGGCCAACCTAACATTTCTAATAAATCTTTAATGTCCCTTTGATTATCTATCCCCTTACTTGCAAGAATACATTCAGTCTGGTTGTACAATAAGATTGTAAAATAAAGCGCTCTGCTTTTGCAAAAACAGAAATGACACTTAGCCTTAGAGCACTTTGCGCTGTTGTCCCGTAATGTAGGATGTCTCAAATGCATGCACATTCATGCAGGAAATGTGTCACACATTTGTGTAGGATGCTGTTCATGATCGCAGAGGAAATATCCCCATGTTAGTAACTTGCATTTTAATTCTGCACTGTGCGATTTGCAAAATACAGTAGTGCAGATCGCAAGGAGTGCCTGAGTGAAAGCCCTACAGTGAAATAAAGAACCTCTTCTTGTGGTAGAAAAAGAAACAGCTACTGCATCATACATTGGAGCAGGAATTTATTCCGATGTACAAAGACGTGCAGCCTGCTGTTGTCTTTTGAAGCAGGATGCTTTGAAAGAAAGTGAAAGTGCCACTCAGGACAGCTAAGACTAATGCAGGGACACTATGGACAAGAGGTAAAAAGCTGTGTAGTGTCCTTAAAGGTTTAGCTCAGCAGCCTCAGCCCAGAAGCTGGTACCTTGGAACTGTCAGAGGGAGCTGTCAGAAAAGAAGGCCAAAAGGAAAGTTAAGCTGATGGCTGACATTTCAGCAGTTGGGTTGTTTTAAAATATGATACCTATTATTTCCAAGGGCTAACAGAATGTATTGGCAAAAGCATGCAGGCTGTATTTAGATTACTTCATTAATGCCTAAATAAATAAAATGTTTGCATTTTGACTAAATAATTGTGCTCTACTGTCAGGTCTCCTGGCTGACAAGGGAATGCAAATAGGGAGCACACACCTCATTTGTTATTTTCCTGTCCAGGCTGGGTATTATTGTACGGTAGCAGTAATAAAAAACAAAATAAAAGAAATTTATTTTACCAGCAGTCATGTTTTCTTGTGGAAGGTCTTACTATAGGGCTGTCAACCCAAGAAATGGCTGCTCTTATAGTAGCCTTAAGGAGAGATGTCACCATTAGTAGGAGGAGCTATTAACTGAATGATGTCTGCCTATCTAATTAAGGTTTTTGTGTGAATTATAAGGCTTCTGTGAACCACTGTGTTACATGATGGTATTGGTCACACCTATGGGGACATTAGGGGGGCAACATAGCCATGGTGAGACAGCATAGGAGCCAAAAATATGTCTATGTTTATTAATTGAGAGGTTATATGTTTGTGATGTCACCCCTGTGTTCTATATAATCTCTCCACCAGGGGGCTAGAATTTAGATAGGGAGGTCAGTTTCTTCTGACAAGAGAGAAATAAGGATGTGTGGGTGTTTACACACAAAGTGATATTGATTTACAGAATAGACAGCAGGGATTCTGAAAGAAGAATTACCTGAGTATATTATTTTGGTGTGACATTTAGCACCATATTGTTTTCCTTTCTGTAAAAATCCACTGGAATTTATTGCTTTATTTTTTATTATTTTCTGATTTTGCAAATAAAATGATAAACACAATTCCTGCATTTTTTATGCACTTTATCTGGTTTTCTGGTGTCTGTAATTAAATCCCAAACTCTTACATCAGGACCAGAGGGTTTGTTTACTTTGAGGGAGGGCATGGTGAGAAATACCTCTTTCATGGATATTGTGTTAAATGTACTTCTGTTAGATAGTTAATGACCCCCCCATGGGCAGAATTGTCAATGTCATACTCATAAAAGATATTAGAACAATGATCTATTCATATCTTTGCAGATATATATGAATCTAAAGAATTCTTGGAGTTCTTAGCGCCAACCTTGGAACAATCTACCTTTCTTTGTATCCACTACCCTATTCCATAATGCCTTTGTTACTGCTTTGGACAACTGTTTTCCATGAGTTTGCAACTGTTAATAGTCTCTTAATTATGTGTATCTTTTACATTTCTATAACTGTACACAGTTAGGTGCATGATAATTGTATGCATGAAGTGATGTGAAATTTTGCATGTTTTGTATTTTCTTATTCTTTTTAGAAATCCACATATAACCATTCACATGACTGTCTTGTAAACATGAATTTCTTCCCTAACAGCATGCTTCTCCTGTATAAAAATAAAAATGTTATTTATCTCCATCTATAAAGGGAGTTATCTCCACAGTTAATGAACAATTGTATGACCATATGTCATTTGCACCCTGTAATGATAAGTTCTCATTTAGCCTGCACTCTAGATATGACCAGATCTTGACTTGGATCTCATCCTCCAAAGCTGGTCCTATATCACTTTATTTGAAATTCCTCACGTTGGTAAATCCCTGACTCCTGTTTCCATTACAGGCATTGATTTCTTTAGTGCTATAATCACTTTTTGATCTAAATAAGAAGGACAGGTTATCTCTTTAACATACTGTAATGCTCTAGAGCATAAAACAAGATTGACAAAGCACCCCCAGTGGACATAAAGGTTACCTCTCCCTCCATATCTCCCTTTGTCTCCCATCTAGAGGGAAAATGTTGACATCCTTTAGAATATTAACCAGGATCATTCCTGCTTTGTTAATCTTATTGTCCTTACTTTTCCAGTTTGGGATAATAGAAAGTATGTTTTTGTACATTAAAGTTGAAATGTCCAAGGGGCCATCAAAAAACCCAATTCTGGCATTTAGGTCCGCAACTAGTAAAATATCTGTATCTGGGAATCTAAACTGTATTTCCTGAATATTCTCCTGTAATTGCCACCAGATGGCCTCATCGTAATAGCAAGACCCAATTGGTGGAATGTAAATATTAAACAGGACAGTTTTAAAATCTAAAGTATCCAGCAGTGTAGGTGTCCACTATAATTGGGTCAGACTGTATCATTATGGCATTATCCAGCATAATGAGGGGAGTGTCCCACTTACAAAAGTAATTTTCAGATAAATGGGAAGACCCCCCCAGAAAGACAACCATACTTGCTATCGTTGTTCCCTGGAGTATGAAATATTTAAAAACCATTAAAGGAGATATATTTATATCTACTGTGCCAGGTTTCTTTTAGGCAGATAATGTTATGCTGTATGACAAAAGTCACCTACACATTGTCAGGTAAATTTAACTCAATGCCTGCAGTAGTCCAGAATAAGAGGAAATTAATAGTACAAATACAATATATCTAGTTGTATCATGGCTCACATTATGTACATTAGATATACTGTATCTGCTCCATTATTAGAACTGAGTCAATTTACATACCTATCAGAGTCAAAAATGTATTTGAAATCAGCACTGTAGTAGCATGTTGATCTATTTGGAGCCTGTTTATACTCAAGTGACCTAACTGTTCTGTGTTAGGATTCTTACTAGCAAGGAGAGGAGGCAGACCAAAGTGCATTGTGCAGTATAAACAACCCCAGTGAATCAGAAATGCCCAATTTTTGCACTAATCTTTCTGCAATCTATTTTTGACAGTCATCCAAGCAATATCACACACCGGGGTGTGGGTTATGCCCTGATCAATGCACACTGAGGGGCATAGTGAGGCATGAGGCCTCAGGCCAAGTGCCTTACTGCCTCTAGACATGCATTTATCAGAGCATAGCCCACACCCCAGAGTGTGTTATTGCACTTTTAAATGGTATATGTTAATAAACTGAAAAGTGTTTTAAAAAAATTACTAAAATAAAAAAGAAACTGGCTTCATGTTAGACAGTCCCTCCACTTTCCATAATTTTCTAAGGCCAAGGCTAAATTAATTACTGTCACTAGGGGCACTGGATAGGCCATTGAGTTGCTACATCAGGCTGCTGGCAAGGCTACGATTTTCATTTTGCTTTTGCAGCAGCATGTTACTCTCTGTGGTAGCAACTTTCTTGAAACTCCCCACTGTCACTCTGGTTGTGGCTCTGGAGGGAGTTCAGAGACACCATAATACTTGTGGGTAAGAAAAGGAAAGCAGCAGCTCAGGAGGGACAGCAGAAGGATTTCTGAAGTAAATAAAAATACTTTTTAAAGTATTCTGACTCTATTTAGTCATTTTTGCTGCTTATACATTCACTGGCTTTCCATGTCCATTTCTGACTTTTTTTCTAAGTGGGAAACAGCATGGTGGATTTCAAGTTCTGAAGGCAGGGTGGCACAGTGATATTATTGGCAAATCCATTGTCATTTCTAGCACTTATTATTTAGTGTGGTATAAGCAAAAAAAAAAGAAGACGACGACATGGCTGGCAAGGACTGGCAACTAATCAAATTGGTTTACTGTTGCTACCCATTTTATAAGTCTTTTTAGCCTTCTTTGTACAAATCCTCCCTCTGAGTGGATCCTGAGTGGCCAACTTGACACTGTTTCTACCAAGTGGAATTTGCAAATAGTTCATAAAGAGTTTGCATAAGGAAAGGGTCAATTTATGGATGTTTTTCTTGAGCAGACTCTCCATTCCAAACACTCATGGTGGTAGGTACATTCAAATCATCATAGGAAATTGCTGCTGAAGTGTTAAACGTCATCTTATTAGGGAATGTAATTCCTATTTCTTGCATTCGTAAAGTGGGTACATTTATCCAAATACAGTAAGCTATTCTCGGAGAAGCGAAACAAATAAATAAAAATAAAAAATTACATTTTAATGAATATCCATAGAAGTAAAATAAACCTCTTTGACTTCAGCACCCTAAAAGGTTAAACTTATGTCTGCCCTAAACAAGTTTACAATCTTTCTTTAAACAAGAGCAGGAAGTATAAGTGTATTTTTATAATCCAGTTAATCTCAAAACTACTGTATTTTCTAAATGCTCACACGTTCTATTTCCATTGGTTTCCATCATTCAACACATTTGGAATACTGAAGGAAGTGACAACGAGATGTTTTTAGGGGGATCACATACCCTCAGAGGAACTCCCTGCACAGGGCTACAATGCATCCTTTCTTAGGAGCTTGTTCTATGTTTTTATCATTATATGATGTTTTACACCCAGATGGCTCTCTGCCGTTGTTATGTTGTGGGAAACCACCTGAGTCCAACGTATTTCTTAGATGTGTTATACTTTCAGAAAGGGTCCTCCCAATGAGTTCACCCAGCACATCAATATATATTTTAATACTAAAATCATTCCACTCCTTCCTAAGATGCCCATTTTATTTGTGTCATTTTTAAGAAATTGCTCATCAAAATAGTTCCTTGAGGCAATAGGTTCTGATCCTTTTCTGTAACTTTGATTCCCTTTGTAATAATATGAAACCCAGCTTCTGCTTGGGCCTACATTGAATCTTTCCTCCATTACAATGTCTGTAAATCTGTTCGTATGTCAACAGGCATTACAGCCTAACTAGTTCCCCTACTTTTCCCTTGATTTTCTTTTTCTTCCTTTTCATTTTTTTGTTTTCTTAACTTCTTTTCAGTGACAGTTTCAGGGATGATAGTAAAACTAAAATCTAGTCTTATCAGAACATCAGTCTGTCGTGGACACTCTAAATCTATCAAGGATAACTCTTTCAGTCAATACGCAACATTAAACATTATGGTTGAATCATCTAATTATGCCCAATTAATTGCTACATCATCTCTTGTGGTCTCCATTTCATTGTGTAAGGTCACAAGTTGCTACAGGAGCAGGAGATTAGCTGTGTATTGATTCTGCACGACATTAATTATGTTATTGCCTAAAATGGAAGAGAGATGGTGCTGAGTTAAGTCATTTAGTTGTTGGGGCAAATTAACCAAAGATCTTACAGAGTCCTCTTCATCCATCGAGTTACCAGAACTTGATAGTTTCAATACACCTAACACAGTACCCATAATCTTTTCTCTATTAGTTCTTTCTAATTCTTTTAATCTCCTGATTGTGTGGTACGGGTCCTTCATAACTGCACTGATCTTGCTCTTCTGAATGTCACTTTTTTCTTGTACACAGGCTGACTTCTTACTTTGCATACCTAGCAAAGGCATAAAGCTGTTTTCCTAAAATCTCACCACCATCCAAGATGTTCTGCTCATTTGTCTCCAATTTGTTTTTCAGCCAGAACACTTGCTGTACAGTCTAAATCAATTAGGAGATTAGGAGACTTGTCAAGTGAGTCATCAAATGCTTTTATCATGTTCTCCAATGGGGGTTAGCTTTTATTTATACCCTGATCATCTTTACAAGTCAGAAATGATTTTTTTTGAGTACTCAGGTTTAAGTGCAGATGTTCATTCACCTAGTGCTTTTATTTTTTATTTTGACATTTAATGGAGGAGCAGACGATACCATAGGAAGTACATGATCTGTTATTTTAGTCTGGTTCAAGTGTAAGGATAAAAGGGAAACCCCTTCTCCTTTTTCTGCTTCCTAGTGCTAACCATGTTCTCAATAAAAAATGGTTACCAAAGAATTATATGTTATATATAAAAACACAAAAAAGTTAGTATAAAGTCCTAAGAATGCCCAGCTTTTATTGCAAATGCAATTGGAATTCCTCAGTATAACAATTCAAAGGAACTTCTCAAGTTCCACTCTCACAGTTCTGAAGAACAATACAGAATGAAAAAAGGGTATATTGCAGGCCTCTAATGTGCTGCTTTGTCTTTGGGTCATCAGCAAGTCTCAGTGAAACTGCTCCATGTTTCAGCTGCTGTGCAATATTCAAAGGAGGAGTACAGGGCTCAACAAAAACCCTTAATTAGAGAACAAAAGGGAAGAAAGCTGCAATAAACTGGAGAGAGAAGAGCTTCCTTTAGCTACTCAGTTTTAACATATATCAGAATGTGCAAAGTCTGAATCATCTTAGTTGAAGTGCCTCTGATTTACAATAAACCAGTCTTCAAAAGGCTATAAAATATTGGACAAAGGCCTTTGCAAAACACCCACCATATCATAACAAAATTCATAAAATACAGTGAGCAAAAAAGTGCCCCAAATTGCTTTTCAGATTATAAGAAAGACAGAGTATACAATTATGACTTTAAAATCAGATAGTGCAACCATCACCAACTCAGTCTCTCTCATTCTGCTATATTCCAAGTAGAGATGTGCAAAATTGGCAAATATTGTTGTGCAAAATATTTTGCGAAATTCGCCCATTCCATAAAATGTTTTGCGGAAGAGAAATTCAGAATTTTGCCTCCATAATGCAAAATTTTGCATTCCTCTGGAATGTGAAATTTCACCTGTGTAAGGTGAAATTTCACCTGCAAAAGGCAGAATTTCACCTTTCACAGGCAAAAGTTTGCCTTCTGCAGGTGAAATTTCGCACTATGCAGGTGAAATTCCTAATTTTGCACCCAGTGAAATATTTCATGTAATAGGCAAATTTCGCAAAATATTTTGCATGGCAAAATTACTCATTTCACTGGAATTTTGCCAGCGAAATATAATTTCACAACATTTCTAATTCCAAGTGCTTGAAAAAACAATGTGTCCCAAAGAGAGTGCTATAACATCAGTTACTCCAAATTATTGCTATGCCTGACTGCCCTAATAGTTTTAGATAATATAGGAGATTAATGGGTCCCTAGAGAGCACCTATCCACTCAGCATACAGCCTTCTCTTGCCTTCTGCCATCTTCACTCGCTCCAGAACAGCTTTGACTAAGTGGAGGTCTGGTGTCATTTCATCACCTATCCAGGGCTTGTGATTGTTGAGGAAGCCTGCAAAAATTCATATGCAATAAAGTCCTGAAATTAGATAATAATAATTATACAATGGGGCCAAGAATCCAGGATTCTTATTGGCTCACTGGCACCTTTCAGCCATGGTAAATCATGGCATAACCATGGCATAGGTGCCAGTCAGCTGCATCAGCAATCCCAAATCTGAAATCAATCCAATCCGCCATCTTTACTCCCCACTAAACTGAAAAGCTGGGGTGGGAGACTCAAAATGACTGTGCATGTGAACTTGCATACCCCTTTGCTGCCTCCGTTTTATGCTTGAGAAAATAAAAAATAAAAAACACGTCCCTAGCGCCTTCCATTTCCCAGCCCAGGTGTTGCTGATGCCGACCAACAAAAGGTAAAGCACATCAGGCTTCCATTAGCTCCCCACTCATCCCACCACTTGAAAACTTCCCCTGAAACTAACGGGCTGCAGTTTTGAATTAATGCTGCCGTTACAAGGTCATCTTCCAGAAAATAAAAAATCTGTAGAATGCCACAATACTTGCCACCTACTCTTCCTGAGACTGTCTGCTGCTAAGAACTTGAGGCCATAGTAAAATTGCATCTCTCTTCCAAGTCCACCCCAAGTATCAGTGACTGCCCACCCACATTCCACTCCTACAGACCCACTCCTACCAGCCCGACAACCACTGCACACATAGATTACTGGGGGGAGAAAACAATTTAAATTACCATATTAATGCATGTTTTTCCTAGAGAAACTTTTGAAATTCAAAGAAATATGTATGGCAATCACCCCTTCTTCTGAGCCATTTGCACCATACGGCAATCACCCCTTCCTCTGGGCCATTTGCACCATTCAGCAATCACCCCTTCTTCTAAATGTTTCTTTCCCTGCATCTTCAAAAAGTAATGGTATGAACTGATTAAAAAAAAAGTCAGATATTTCCTTCTGAGTACAAAAGCTGCACTGACTTTGGGACCATATCGTGAATGACTGCTGTCAGCACTCACAGCCAGGTGGTCTCTTTTACATGATAAATGACAGAGGAAATTGGAACTCCCACCAGGCTTAGTTAAGGGAAAAAAAAACACCTTTGTGTATGTGGGGTGGTGGGGGGCAGATGACTCTCGGCAGCAAAAAAATCAATTTAAAGTGACTAATCCACAAAAGCTTACACTGTGAGAACCAGACTGTTTTTTTTTGTGGTGTAGGAATATGTTAAAAAAATCATTTAAAAATGCCCCAAACTTTTATATATATATATCTATATATATATCTATATATATATATATAACGATACAAAACTGAATGTGGGCATTGTATAATCACAATAAACCATGACAGGGTGTGGGTTATGCTGTGATTTACACACAGCTGACTTAGTTTATGTATGGCAATCACCCCTTCCTCTCAGCCATTCACACCGTACGGCAATCACCCCTTCCTCTCAGCCAGTCGCACCATTGAGCAAACACCCATTCCTCTAAATGTTCCTTTTCCTTCACCTTCAAAAAATAATGATACGAACTGATAAAAAAAAAAGTCAGATATTTCCTCCCGAGTACAAAAGTTGCACTGACTTTGGGATCACACCATGAACAGCTGCTGTTAGCACTCACAGCTAGGCAGTCTCTTTTACATGATAAATGACAGAGGAAACTGGAACTCCCAACAGGTTTAGTTAAAGGAAAAGAAAACACACCTTTGTGTTTGTGAGGGTGGGGGGCAGATGACTCTCAGCAGCAGAAGAAAACAATTTACAATGACTAATCCACAAAAGCTTACACTGTGAGAACCGGACTATTTTTTTTCTGGTGTAGGAATAGGTTAAAAAAATCAATTAAAAATGCCAATAACTGTTTTTTTATAACTTTATTTTGATACAAAACTGAACATGGACATTGTATAATCATAATAAACTGTGACAGGGTGTGGGTTATGCTGAGATTTATACACGGCTGACCTGGTTTGACCGCCAAACCACGCCAGCCTTGGGTAAATCTCAACATAACCCACACCCTATCATGGTTCATTGCTGAAATAAAAGAAAAAGTATCAAAACATTGCCTTTAAAAAAGCATTCATAGAAGCAGGTTTAGAAAAGCTGATCAGACCTGATACCCCAATTCCAAACATAAACAGATCAGGGTTGCACATCAAAATTGTAATGCTATGTTGCTTCCGCTATTTTAATGTTATTTTAATGCATTGAGCAGCCAGTCAAATACACAAAACTGTGTGTCTCAAATTTTAATTTAGGTGAGCATGGCAAGGAAGCAGCCTGTTATATTATTGAAAGGTCTCCTTTCACCCCCTTCCTCTATTGAGTCACAGAACAGCAGTAATTTAGAAACAGAGCAGATGACCCAGTAACATGCTGAACCTCTGATGATCCTCCACAGCTCCCCATGGATCCATTGACCTAGCTCCCCATGATGCCACCCGATGCCACATCTCATCAGATTCTCCACAGTCACCCTTGTCTCATCTCCATTTCCAGGTCTCAGCCAGCTCTGCCAGCTCCACCAGTTCCACCATTGCCAACCATCCTCTCTCACAGCTCCACAGACTGATGGCACTGAAAGAAAAGTAATCAAAAAGGAAAAAAACAAACACGCTTGACTAGGTGCAGTAAATCCTTATAGGAAATCACATTTTGTCCTGAAGAGATCCTTCAAGATTTGTGCATACCTGGCAAAATCTATAGTCAAACATGTTACCTCTCAGCATTGCCATCTTGCTTCTGTATGTTGTGAGTCTCAGTCTTCAAAATGGCAGGACAATATCAGTTTACAGAGAGGGTAGTTGAGCCACAGAATAGTCTGCCAGCTGATCGGGTGGGCACCGAAAACATTAATGGTTTCAAGCATGGTTGACACATAGAGAAGAGCTTAGTAGATGTCTAGGGCAGTAGCAATAAAATGGGGAGTATGGGGTGGATAATGTGGGCTAAAACTCTGTATAGATGAAAGGTCCCAGGGTACAATAGGGTGTTATGGGCAAGCTGGATGAAAACATAGTCATTTTCTGTTGTCAGTGGTTATGTTTCTGTTTCTAAAATAACTGCACTGAGAACTGGAGCCTAAACAATTTAACAAAGAAAGCTTAAACACATTGCTAGAATCAATATTCCATACCCCAGTGAGTAGGCAGTTCCAGGTCAAAGGGGCACTCACAGTAAAGGACCCCAGACCCTGATTTGATAAAACCCTAGGAACAATGAGTTGCCCAAATATGATTTTTTAGTGTAATAAGTTAAAGAATTATACATAGATAGATTATTAACTATAAAGGTGCAGAACCATTGACACATTTGTGAAGAAAACTACTTTATATTGTAACAATCCTGAGAGTTTGTTGTGTTATTTCTCCCCAGGACAGTGCTGCTGAAGGTGCAACCAGCCCCTCTGATGGCTAAAGAACAATTGAGCAGCAACTGTGTTATAGCCATTGTGAGGTAACTGCTGCTGCTGCAGCCACTGGGACTTCAGATGAATTCACCTGGGCATGAAGTCATAGTTGAAGTGACCTAGGCTCTTTACATTATAGTACATCACTGCCTTTATCACCTCATGGGCCACAATGAAACAGTCATTGAGCCACCTAGCAACCTGTGGTTGGTACAATAGGCTGCAGGAAATCTGATTTAAATTATGGTGAGAGGAAATTATCTGGGGATTTTGAATCAGTCTGTTGAACACTTAACATCCTCAGCAATCAGCATTAGCTGAAAAGGGCACAGCTAATCCAGTGTATAGTTCAGGTCTACCCAAGTGTTGGGATGAGGGTCAAGAGCACATCTATGCAGTCAATAAAAAAATGTTACTTGGGGAATGTAGCATGACTGTAAGAATGCCAGAACAACCTGTGAGATGACAACCAGTGACAGATTTAACAAGCATTTGTCAATGCCGAAGGTTCGCTTGCAGGTATTTGCAGTGGTGTTTGGCATGTATGGTGCTTTACCCTAATGCCCTGTGCGATTGCTGGTATTTGCACAATAAATTGTCAGCATGACCTTGTTGTTACCCCCATTGTGCGCTACATAGGCGGAAACACGTTTTGGGCAGGATGTGAAAAATGACAGCTGTACTGCTCATAAGGAAGTGTGGTAAAATGGCAATGTTGAAAATCTGGAGTGGAAATATTGAAAATTCGCAAACCTATGAGCGTGCGTGGGAATTGTGCAATGCACGTTTATAAAACAATCATTTGTAGGATTTTTTTCACCAAATTTTCAACATTGCCATTTTAAAACCTGTGCTAATGAACAGTGTCACTGTGATTTTCTTACTGTGTCCCATACATTGATTTCGCACACCGACTGCGCCATTGTGCACTACATGGGCGGAAAGACGTTTTGGGCAGGATGTGAAAAATGACAGCTGTACTGCTCATAAGGAGGTGTGGTAAAATGGCAATGTTGAAAATCTGGAGTGAAAATATTGAAAATTTGCAAACTTATGAGCGTGCGTAGGAACTGCAAAGCAGAGTCATAAAACAGTCATTTTAGGAATTTTTTCACCAAATTTTCAGCACAGCCATTTTAAGACCTCTGCTCATGATCAGTGTCACAGTGATTTTCTTAATGTGTCCCATACATTGAGTTCGCACACCGACTGCGCCATTGTGCGCTACTTGGGCAGAAACACATTTTGGACAGGATGTGAAAAATGACAGCTGTACTGCTCATGAGGAGGTGTGGTAAAATGGCAATGTTGAAAATCTGGAGTGCAAATATTGAAAATTCGCAAACGTACGAGCGTGTGTAGGAACTGCGAAACGCATGCTCATAAAACAGTCATTTTTAGGAATTTCTTTCACCAAATTTTCAACATAGCCATTTTAAGACCTCTTCTCATGAACAGTGTCACTGTGATGTTCTTAATGTGTTCCATACATTGATTTCACACCGACTGTGCCATTCGCACTTACATGGGCAGAAACATGTTTTGGGTGAGATGTGAAAATGACAGCTGTACAGCTCATAAGAAGGTGTGATAAAATGACAATGTTGAAAATCTGGGTGAAAATATTAGTCATGAACTTATGAGCCTGTGTAGAACTCATAGCCTTGCGCTTGTAAAACAGTCATTTTGGAATTTTGCCAAATTTTCAACATGGGGTTTTGGGACCCCTTCTCATGAATGATGTCACTGTCATGGTGTTATTCAAGGCGAAGGGTGATTTCACGCAATGACTGCGCAGTGCCTGCGAAATCACCCTTTGGGCCTGAATAATGCCATGACAGTGACATCATTCATGAGAAGGGGTCCCAAAAACCCCATGTTGAAAATTTGGTGCAAAAATTCAAAAAAATGACTGAGATATGCAATAAAGTTGAAACCCCCTATGTAGCCCATTATACAGCTTACCGGCATTTCCTCAGTTCGCGGTCGGCTTTGAAGAGTGCAGGCGTGTTCCGGTCCACGAAGATCATTGCACCAGAATACGGGTAAGTATGGGGTGAGGGGGTGTGGGGAGGCTGGGTGCGCAGTGGGTGGGTGCTGGTTGTGGGAGGGGGCTGGGAGACATGCCGCGGGACCGTTTTTGTTTCACAGGTTAAAAAATAAAAAAAAGATGATGTGGGATGTTTGCCACGCTGGGGTGGGCTCCCAGTGTGGCAGAAGATGGCTGGGGGGGCCGTGGAGCCGACGGGGATTGGGCACCCCCGTTGGCAAACTAAACCACCATTTGCCACGCTGAGGTGGGCTCCCAGTGTGGCAGCAGGATGGCTTGAGGGGGCCGTGGAGCCGATGGGGGATTGGGCACCCCCATCGGCAAACAACATTTGCCATGCTGGGGTGGGCTCCCAGCGTGGCACAAAAGCTTGGGTGGGCGGCGTGATGCGTGGGGGAGGCAGCGTGTGACGTGAGGGGGGTAGCGCTCAGTATGGCAGTGGTGCTTTCCTTTGAAGCAGAGGAACACCGCTGTCATACTGAGCTCCTGCACCCATTGGTGCAGGACTGCCACGCCTGCTCAAGGGAGCAGTGCATTGGGTGGGAGAGGCACACCTCCAAGTGTGCAGCTCTCCTAAAACGTTCCTTGCGCATGCATGCAAGCGAACGTAAAAAGAGCTTAAACACCTGCCACACCCCAACTGCATGAGAAGCAAGCTTGCACCAGAATTGGCCACTTCCAGAGTGAACTACCATCAAACCAAGCCAGCAGCTCTGCATGTCTGTGACAGGACCTGACAGATGTTCAATTTCAACAGGGGTCAGCTGTGATAAACCAGTAGTTGTGACAAAACAAGAGCTTCAGCCTGCTACACTGCTGCTTAGTGTGGTGTGGAATTTTCAAATTCTGGTGGAACAGAATTTCACAGAATATTTGAAATTTTGCCAAAATTCTACCAAATTCCATCGGAAATGGAATGATAGAATTTTGCAGCAGAAAAATACAGACTAAGTCTTAAGCAACATTTCCACAGAATTCTATTCTGTGGATCTTAATATTTTCCCCAGAAATGGTTGTGGAATTATTTTCTGTGCAAAAATGCTATTCCACAGAATATAATTCTATGGGTCACAGCAAGCAGAATTCCACAGAAGAATCAGCAAAATTCCAGCAGAAATTCCATGAGTGAATTGGTCATTCCACAATAATTCTGCTGGCAGAACTCCACATTGCACACACCACTCTTGTTGCTATGACAAAAGTCTATTTTTACAAGTCTTGTGTGCTGTTACTCTTTTCCCTAGAGTACATGCATTGGTTCCTGTAGAAAGGGTAGTGACAAATTAGCTACAATATTTTTAGTGTGCATTTAATTTTTTTTTTTTAGTGGCTATTGCCCCCCCCCCACAGGAGGCTCTGGTCCCCTACTCCTCTTGCCACTTCCCCCATACCCAGGCTTGTCCACCTGGGCAGAGCTGCCAGGCGGGTGCCCCCTCACCAGGAAACATGATCACAATGCCCTGGCTTGCCCCCGAGGGTGGTGTCACAGGAGTGGGACCCCCCAGTGGACTTCATCTGCAGCAGGGAGTGGCAGCAGAGGTGGTGCCAGTGATGCCTTTTTTTTCCCCCAGGGGTGTGGACATGCAATAATGCTAACATCCACCCCGGCCCCTTACTTGTGGTGCCAACCATGGCAGTATCCTCAGCCTCCTCCAGAGATCTGCATAGCGCTGGACACTTTTCTCCCCCTCCCCCCAGAGAAGGAGAGCAGTCCCTTGGATGCTCAATCCTTCTGCCCCCGGCCTGCCCTCTGATTCCTGAGTCCATCCCCATACTCGGGATGTTAGAACTGCAGACGGATGCCTTGCCGCTGTACTGGTGGTCCGGCCTGTTGTGCATTTAATAAAACCCTTTCATTTTATTTGCTCCTCACCCACTGATACATCACTCCCCCTTTTTGTTCTTACATGAAGACTCAGTGTTGCTACTTTAAGGAGAAATCATGACAAGCACCTTTGAAATCTCTCTTAGTAACCTGAAATTTAACATGAGTATTAAATGTAGTCATGTTCTTGCTCTGCTTTTAAAATGAAACATTCACGTTATATCCCTAGATATGACTTCCTGTAGATTTTATGCAAAATATTAAAAACAAATATGAAAATGTTTTAACTTTTTAATATGTGTGAACCCTGGAATCCAGGGCTGGGAGGGGACATGTGTACCACAAAAGTGAGGTAGTCGGCATCAGGGTGGGAGGGCATGGGTAACCCAGCAATTATATATCCTCTGAAAGATACAACTGGGAGGCACTATGGAAGTCCTTGGTGCTGCTAACAATCCTCAGTGGGAAATGAAAGCATGCAGAAACTTTTTTTTTTTACCAGGAGAGACACATTAAGCTGCAAACTTGTTTACAGGTGTGACCTGGGAACTCAAGGTCACACAGTATGCAAGTGGGGGCTGTGGGATTCAAACCCAGGTCTTCAGGTTTGTAGCTCAGAGCCTTAAACCACTGCACTATACTGCCTCCGGAGAACAACCAAGTTTATTTCAAGAGTTGAGACAAATGCCTGTGGTACGACTATCCCCTTGTCAGAAGGACCACACACCCCAGTGTTTTGTGGATACACCTCCACTTCAACTGGGGCTCCCAAAGTTGAAGTAGAAGTGCTTCTGTAAAATATGGGGGAGGGGGTAAGTCTGTATGATCTGGTGATTCCTCTTCTACAGGTGTTTCTTTGTCTTAACCTCTGAGATAAAACTGACTGCTATGAGTGTAATGACTGTGTTTAAACATTTTACACCCATTGCCAAGTGGTTAAGAATCAGCATTGGTGTCAGTTATAAAAAGTCCAATCCCAGCCAGAAGAACAGTGTAGCCATGGGGACCCCAATTGTTGGGATGAGAGACTAAGTACAGTAGGGCATCGCTATGGAATACTTACACTATCCATGGAACCACAGTATCTTGGATTTACAGTTGACTTAAAGTTTAAAAAAACATCTTGAACAAGCATTATTTTCTATAGGGAACCTGACAAAGGGATTTGGCTGTTTATTAGTTAAACTTTATTCATTTTCCAAGAGCAACAAGTATGTAAAACAAGCACAACATCAGCAAAGTACAGAAACATCTATCAAATGAATGCTGAGGTTACCATAAGGAAGCCAACTGATAAAACAGTGATAAAGCCAAAGTAAAATAAAGAAAGGAGGGGTACTTAGAAAAACATAGGTGGAGCAGTTTACAAATCCTCATATATTATCCACTTAAATGGATGGAGACTTATCAGGAGCATGGCATATGGAAGAAAACTATGTAAGGCTGTGGAAGTCCATGGGGAGGGAAAGGTCCGAGGGGTTCCAACAGACACACTAGAAGATGAGCTGCCCCCCTTCCTTCTCATTCTGTGTCAGCCAGGACTTCCAAGCTATCCCTCCCCATTCTATTTGCCAGGTAGTTTAAAAAAGGAAACCATTGGCCTGTGTGTGTATCTTTTTGGTGTCTCAGCTGGGCAGTGACCCTCTCTATTTCCTGAAGCTTCTGGCAATTCTTAAGCCAGTGTTCCAAGAAGGGTGGAGGAGCTGTCATCTCAGATTGGTTTATCACCCTTGTAGCCACCACAAATATGCTAAACAGATTTTTTTGCCTTATCCCTCATCCCATGGGGGGAGGCAGGCCTACGATCCAATTCTGGATTCAGGATTAGTTGTTGAACCATGCTGAATCAGTTGGTATAGGGCATAAAATGGCATCTCTAAACTCAGTTATTTGGAGGGGGTCCACAGGGGTCCAGTTTAAGACCCCTGTTATTCTGTCTGTCCATAAACTTGGTTCCAGGGGTATGCTCAGATTGTGAAATGGTGTTGTATGCTGATGATTTTATTATTTGGAGATGCTCCAAGTGAAATTTATGACTGTGATTTCTGTGCTGTCAACAGATGGTTTGAAAGTAACAATTTGCTTTTAAATTCATCCAAAACTAAGGCTGTGTTATTTGGTTCTTTTGTTTTATTGAAAAAGGCATTCCCCTTTATTAATCTCAGATTTGGATGCATCATTTATTGAGCAGGTTATTCTCTTCAATTATTTATGTGTCCTCTTGGACACGTCTCTCAATTATTCATAACACATTGTAATGCTTTGTAAGAACATTAACCAGAGGTTTGGAGCAGTATACAAGTTAAAACCTATTTTTCTATGGAAACATGGGGTCTCTTCTCCCCTTTTTCTGATTTTGCCTCTGTCTTGTTTCTTAATATTGTACACATGGAGTTTTAAAAAATACAGGCTCCTTCTTGTTCCATCAGACAAACAAGAGAATACTGCGACTAGCAAAAGTTCAAATTGGTGCTTAACACAATGAGCAGCCAGCTCGTAACAACTGAAGACAAAATCCAAATGTGTGGTGTCACTTGGGTCTCCTGCCACTTGATCTGGAAAATCCAAATAATTCACTGATAATCCGATAAATTAAAAAATATTTGTTCACAGCACAGAATACCAGCAACAGTAAAGGCTCCCTTCATGCACCCAGCACTCCGACTTATCGTGATTCTTCCTCAGGGGTGTGGTTACAATGGGAAGCAGTCATCACTTAAATACATCATCTCATTAATTATACATGAGTTTGTGTCATTGCATGCTCAAACAATGTTGTGCTTTATTCAATTATACAAAATTAAATGAAATAAAAAAGAAAAATAAAAAATGAGTAATATGAAAAAAGATTTTCAATTATAAACTACATTGTATACTACTTTTTTAACACTATAAAGTGACTGTGTTACTATTAAGGTCATTTGTATATTCTATGGCCCAGATATTCAAAAGAGTTGAGCCATGCGCAATAGGGTTGCGCCTGCGTAAGTCTGAAAATGCGCCATTCTGCGATATTCAGCAGGAGGCAGTTGCACCCCCAAATCACGCTGAGCAACAGCGCATTGATAATGAATGCATGTGCAACTGAAGGGGGGAGGAACCATGCATCAATGGTGCAGTGCGATATTCAACAACATGTGCCATGTGCAATAGAGGAGCCAGCAGAAGTTGCGCCATAGCGGAAATGAGCCAAAATAAAAGGGAGCAAGGGAGAGGTGCAAGAACGCTACAGGGAAGCCACATGAGAGCCAAATACAGCAGGAAACACTTGGCAGAAGGGACACACAGAGCCAGCCAGGAAAGAGCACCTGGAAGCAACAGGCACAGGGGAAGGTGTGGGAAGCCACAGTGCAGAAGGGGGAAGTACACCACACAACAGTGAGGCCAGCACAGGCAGGTGTTCCCGGTGCAGCGGAAGTATCAGCCAGAACAGTGGGGGGAATACAGAAACAGCTGCCGGGGGGGTGAACACAAGCCAGGGACATGGCCAGTGTCACCATCCAGATGGAGGCCGTAATGAGGGGGGTGAGAAGGCGGGCAGCAGGGGGGCGTGGCCGTGGAAAGGCCCATCAGCGGTATGCCCCCAACAGGCAGCACCGAGCCCGCACCAGCTTAGAGCTGTACAGTGATACTGAGATTGTGGGCTAGTACAGCCTGAATTGGGCAATTCTGAGGCAGCTCTGTGAGCTGTGCAGTGATGTGATGCAGGCACCCACACGATGGAGCCATGCCCTTTCAGTGGAGACGAAAGTGACAACTTGCATGTGCTTGCTCACCACGGGTACCTTCCAGAGACCAACTGGGACACCACAGGCATAACCTAGATGTCCACGTCCCGCCACCTCACCCAGTTCCTCAGCGCACTGCTGCCACATGCTGCAGAGTACATCATTTCCCCCAGCACACTGGCAGAGCGCACAGAAAACATATAGGAGTTCCACAGGGTAGCACATATGTCTGGCATGCTAGGGGCAATAGACTGCACCCATGTGGCCATCCGCACACCACCTGGCCCCGAGGGGCTGCTTATATAAATCACAAGAGCTATGCCAGCATCAACTGCCAGGTGGTGTGCGATGCCGGGGGGCACATAATCAATGTCTGTACCAAGCACCCTGGGGGAGCACATGATGCCATCATCTGGCACCAGTCAGCACTGTGCCACAGATTCGAGAGTGGGGCTATCCCCACTGGCCACCTAGTGGGTGAGTATGCAAACCACATGGACAATCATAAGGCCTGGGGGGGCATGGTCAGAGGTGACATGGGTAGTGGCCTACATGACCCGAGGAAGGGTGATGCTGATCACCAAACTAACCTCCACCCTATACACACAGGTGACAGTGGATACCCACTCCATCCCTGGCTGCTCACACCCTACGGGCAGCCTGCTACCCCATCGCAGCAACGCTACAATGAGGCACACACCACCATACATAATGTCATTGAGTGGGTGGGTGTTCGAGATGCTGAAGGCACATTTCTGTTGCCTGGACACCTCCGGCGGTGCCCTACAGTACAGCCCCTCAAAGGCCTGTGGGCTATTCCTGGCCTGTTGCATCCTGCACAACATGGCCAATGAATGTGGGATAGCTGTACAGGTCAAAGAGGGGGACAGCAATGGGGATGATGAGGACGCCGGTGACAATGGTGATGGGCAGCCCCCTTGGGTGACGGGACCCCCGACTGCTCCAACTGGCACAGCTGCACTGGGACACCATCATGGAGGAGCACTTCAGCCAACCCAGGTAAGTCATGGGGCCATGTGCAACCAACAGTGGCTAAGGCACAACCCACAAACACATGGACACACACCAGGGTGCATTCCATCAAGGGAAGTGGCCGGGCATGGAACCACACACACAACCAGGGATGGGTGAGGTCTAACATGCCATGTGGATGGACGCATACACACACACACACACACACACACACACACACACAAATGCACCAGACATGCACAAAGGGTAGGAGGCACACCGACCCAGAATGCCACCCCTAGCCACACACATGTCTACAGACCACCATGCCCACTGCCTGTCCTTGTGCATGCGTCAGATGCTGAGCACCATTGCACATTGGTGCACAGTGCAATGCAGACATCATCATGCACACTGTGGACAGCAGCTGGGAGGGTGTGCAGATGGGCTGTGTGTCTGCATGCAGGGCCGGGTACCCACCCATGCAATGCCCTCTGAATGACACAATGCACACAGGGCAGCACCAGACAGTAGCCATGTTGGGAGACAGTCACACGCCACAGTGCCCCAGCAGCCATGGATGCATGGGCGGCCCCACCAAGACCTGCCAGAACTGACAGGCTGACCACTGGCCTCATGGGATGGCACCGATGGTACCCCAGGGGTTCCACTGTGAGAGCGCGACCGTGCTCATGCAGAGGTCTGCAGCACACCAAACATGCCTGCGCCAGATGTGCTCGGGATGTCCACAGCTGAACCCAGTGTCGACAAGGAGGGTGTCGCATGACACTGGGAACGGGGATGGACAGTGCACTGCATGGTGTCTGCGACACATGGGCACATGACTGTGTGCCCATTGTGGCCATGACATCAGAGAATGCCTGTCAATGGCAGCAGTCACATCCTCCCACAACCGGTCCATCCCTACCAGGATCAGAGCGGTGTCTCTGCTGCGATGCTCCTCTGCCCACTCCAGAGCCACACGCAGTGCATCCACCAATGTCACAAGCCGCATCTGCTGGTTGACTGATGCTTTCAGTATGTGGGTGTGCTCGTCCAAGAGGTCATCTGCCTCCTCAGCATCCTGTCCTTCAGGGTGTGCATGGCCCTGATGCCCAGCACCCCTTGAGGGTGGGTGCTGCACACCAGACCAGGTCTGGGCATGTCTACAGGTGGTGCACTGATGCCACCCCCTGACCCAGTACTCCAAGCCGATTGGCCGACTGCTGATGCTGCCCCTCCAGCTGCTGCTGCTCACCAGGGATCACTGGTGCCATCGCAGTGGCTGCAACAGTCCCATTGTCCTGTACACACACCAGTGCTGCCCCACTGGTGCTGACAGGCACAGGCTGGGACTGTGATGACATGCAGGCCTCCACGGCAGCACCACCCACAGCCATGGCTGCGATGTTACCTGCTGTGTGGCCATCCCGTGGCACACATGTGTCACAGTCCATGCCGTTAGCGACATCATCCTCAGTGATGGACCTGGCACCAGCCCGAGTCACAGCATGCTGGCATTCGTGGACGCTGGCATGCTGGGACATGGGCAGGGCCTCCTCCGCACCTGTTCCAACAACATCAGTCTGAACAGCCAGGTGGGCCCACTGTCGCACTGAGCCATGTATACCTCTGGAGGTGAAAAGACCCTCTTCCATCTCCATCTGACTGTCCTCAGTGGACAGGCCCACCACTGCTGACCCATGCAGATGCTCAGGATCTGTAAGGGAAAACAAAGTTGCGTTACTGCATGTTACCTACCCTGCCCCCACTATAGACAGACTATGACCTACCATGCAGTGATGGGCTACCACCTGTCTGGAAACCACCACCTGGAACACCCTCAATGGCACTATGCTGCATGCTTCTAGCAACCCTCTCCTCCTGTGGTGTCAGGTGTACCACCTCTGGCTGTCCCCTACCTGTCACAGCTCGTGCTGCCCTGATGGAAGCCACCTTCTCCTTTATCCTCCTCCTGTCTATGCCCATCTTCTTCTTCTTGCACTCCAGCATGGACCACTGGTGGCTGCCATGCAGGTTCACTGCACGCGCCACCTCCTCCCATGCAGCAGCACAGGCCTGTGGTGTTCCCTGCCGTCTGCTGAGAAGCAGCTCCTGATCCAGGTAGGCCTCAAACAGGGCATCAGTCTCGGCCTTGGTGAAATTAGGCCTCCTCCTCCTCCCACCACTGTGTTCCTCCTCTCCCACAACTCGCTTGGTCATTATTTAGCCTGTAAGAATGAAAGTTGTTACCTGTGACTGTGCAGTCCCATGCATGTCCCAAAATCCACAGTCCACACTCCCAAACAGCATGCAACTCACCAACAGACTGCAGTAACTAACTATGGCCAGTGCAGCCCAATGTCGCACTTTTACAGCGCAACCCATGCAAATGAGGCCAGGCGCAACTTTAAGTGGATGTAAATTGCAGTGCTGCGCCATTGAATGGTGGATTAGCTGGTTTGCATATGATGACTGAATATCACACTGTTGCGCTTTGTGCAATTGTGTTGAACGTGCTGAGCCAAGGGCGCAGTTCTGTGACATGTGCAGTACACACCTCACTATGCATGCCCGGGTTGCTGACGCAGGCATCTGCCATGCTGCTGATGTGCTGTGCATGGGAAGCAATGCAGGGAATGGCCACCATTGTGCCAGTGGCGCTACAGTGATGTTCACCTATATGGCGCTGTGGCACTGGGCCATCATAGGTGCACTAGGGCAACAGCGTGGTAGGCTGCTACTGGAGGTAGCACACAGGCATCCAATCGCACTACATGCATTGGGTTCCAATGGTGCTGTGCCTGTCCATGCGCCAGAGACCCTTGACCCTGTGCCCAACCTTTGGCCCCTAGGCACCCAATGTGTCAGGCTTGGGTGCACCACTATAGCGCTGCTCGGTGACAGCGTGACAGGGAATGGCAGTGCTGTACCATGCAGCATCTGCACGGGATGGAGCTGCGCTGCAGAGTGCCATTTTGAGCTGACTGAGCAAGTGCAACAGCGCAGAGGAGGGCTGCACAGTGGACCCAAGTTGAACTGGCCAACCTGGTGGCCATTGTAGAGCCACTTTATGGCCCACTGTTTGAGGAGGCACCCCTGGACAGGTCCAGGAGCCAGGTGTGGGAGGAGGTGGCCAATACCCTGGAGGAGGCCACAGAAATGGGTTGGATGGCAGAACAGTGCTGCCACAGGTATGGTGACCTGCGGAGGAGGGAAAAGGACCTGCCTGCCTGCCTGCGGGGATGTGCCAGGAGGTGCACGGTGCCACGGCCAGGTAGGTGTTATGTTCACATACCTTTATCTTCCATATGGGTATCATGGTTGTATGTGTCCGGAACAAGGGGGAGGGACTGTCCGGTGTTGGCTGTGGTGGTGTTATCGTGGTGTGGGGTGGGTGGGTCTGGCTGGGTGGGAGTGCACACACATGGGGGCAGGGGGACTTTGCTACAGTATTGTACTGATGTTCCTCTCTCCATGTTTGCACCACAGGGCTGGAGGAGAGGCGTCTGGCCAGGGAGACGCGGTGCCAGCAGGACAACAGGGCCGCTAGGAGGGGCGAAAGTCAACAGCACCTGAGGGACTGGCCTGAAGATGGTGAGTGTCATACCTCCATGATTACTATTGCATGCGGTGGGTAGCGGGGCAGGGCCACTATCCACTGACACCACTGCCATGCACACAACTTGTTATAGTTAGCACTGTCCAGTGGCACTGCATGTCTAGGAGTGCATCGATGGTGGTCCATGCATGCACCGGGTACATTGCTGTGCCACTGCCTTCGCACCACATAGCCATGTCACTAAACAGCCACAGTGGTGCTGTGCATGACTTGGCCCATGGGTGTGTGTGCAGTGGTCCGCATGGCTGTATGCACCTGGGTGGGCAGGTCTTGTGGACGTGATCACTGTGGGTGGTCACACACCATCACAGAGGCATGTCCCACAGCTGTATGCCATGCACAATGGGTGGGCTGTATGGGGCTGTGCATTCACACCTATTGACTGTGCTCCCTTGTCCTAGGTGTCCACCAGCTGCAGAAGATAAGGGACACATTGCAGGAGATCCTCAATGTGGGCTGGGCATCGTTGGAGATCCTGCAAAGGATTGGCCGGCTTGGGGTCTTGAGAAGACACCGGAAACAGAGCAGCCAGAGCGGGGAGCGGGGCTCCCATTGATCATCCCTCTGCCCCTGATATCCCCTACCTCCATGGACCCACCCTCACACCCCTCCTTTCCTGTTCCATTTGTTCACCCCTGCCCCTTACCCACCCCACCTTGTTTGTGGCCCCCCCCACATTTGTACATAGTTTTGTAAATAGTTCCCTTTGATATGTTTTTTGAATACAGATCTTTTTATATGAATACTGTGGTGGTCTCTGATTTGCAGTGGGCTATAGATGCTCAGCTGCAGTGGTGTGCATGGCATCAGGGGTGGTGCAGTCATGGGTATATGTGTGTGTCCATGGGGAGGTGACTATGGTGTGGGGGTAGCCATCAGTCACTGTCTGTGGTGTGTGTATTGTGCCCTGTGCACTGGATGACTGTGTGCAGTAGTCCATGGTGCATGCTCTGTGTCCATGGTGCCCCTGTCAGCCCATCCATGGCCTGTGCAGCTGACACCCTTGCATGTCTGTGACCTGCATGGTCTGCTGGCATGTCAGTGGTGGCTGTCCATGCAGGGCAGCCACTGTACCCATAACAATGCTGGGTTGCCTCCTGTCACTGGTGTGGTGCATGTCTGCCTCGGGTGACACTGTGGCCTCCGCAGTTGTTGTCCCACCTCCATGCTGTGGCTTGTGTGTGTTGCAGGGGATATGCACTACTGTCTGTGACTTGTGCTCCGGGCAAATGATGGTGGCATACAGGTCCACAGTGCCTGCACAGGGTGGCTGGCACTCCTGTGCCATGGAGGACTGCAGGCTGTGTGTACACGTTTCCATGGGTGCACACTGGGGGCTTGGTTGGCCCGTTACTGCATCCCTGTGTTGTTGTGCCCTTGGGTATGGGTGGGTGTTTGTCCATGCACTGTGTGGCATCTGATGTGGTGCATGCTTCCATGCACCACTGTGGGTGTCTGCGCTGGCTGTTGTGGCCAGTGCTGGGTCAGTGTGTGTCCTTGGGAGGGTGTGCAGGGTGCTGTACCACTGGTGGTGGTGTCCAGGGGCATGCCCTTTCCCGTGTGGAGTACCTTGTGTGCCGACGCATGGTCAGTCTCTCAGCTGTACCTCGGGGGAGCTGTGCATGGTGGCACTGTGTATGCCATTGTTGATTCACTGTGTGCTGCCACTCACTGATGGGTGCTCATGGTGGGGCTATATTTTGTAAATAGTGTTGTAAATAGTTAACTTTTATATGTTTTTGCAATGCAGTTATTTTGATATGAATACTGTGGTGGTCTCTGATTTGCAGTGGGCTATAGGTGCTCAGCTGCAGTGGTGTGCATTGTGTCAGGGGTGGTGCGGTCATGGGTATGTGTGTGTGTCCGTGGGGAGGTGACTATGGTGTGGGGGTAGCTATTAGTCAGTGTCTGTGGTGTGTGTGTTGTTCCCTGTGCACTGGATGACTGTTTGCAGTGGTCCATGGTGCATGCTCTGTGTCCATGATGCACCTGTCAGCCCATCCATGGCCTGTGCAGCTGACACCCTTGCATGTCTGTGACCTGCACAGTCTGCTGGCATGTCAGTGGTGGCTGTCCATGCAGGGCAGCCACTGTACCTGTCACAATGCTGGGTTGCCTCCTGTCACTGGTGTGGTGCATGTCTGCCGCGGGTGACACTGTGGCCTCTGCAGTTGTTGTCCCACCTCCATGCTGTGGCTTGTGTGGTGCAGGGGATGTGCACCACTGTCTGTGACCTGTGCTCTGGGCAAATCATGGTGGGGTACAGGTCTTCAGTGCCTGCGCAGGGTGGCTGGCACTCATAGCCATGGAGGACTGCAGGCTGTGTGTACACAGTTTCCGTGGGCCCACACTTGGGGCTTGGTTGCCCTGCTACTGCATCCCTGTGTTGTTGTGCCCTTGGGTATGGGTGGGTGTTTGTCCATGCACTGTGTGGCATCTGATGTGGTGCATGCTTCCATGCACCACTGTGGGTGTCTGCGCTGGCTGTTATGGCCAGTGCTGGGTCGGGGTGTGTCCTTGGGAGGGTGTGCAGGGTGCTGTACCACTGGTGGTGGTGTCCAGGGGCATGCCCTTTCCCGTGTGGAGTACCTTGTGTGCCGACGCATGGTCAGTCTCTCAGCTGTACCTCGGGGGGACTGTGCATGGTGGCACTGTGTATGCCATTGTTGCATCACTGTGTGCTGCCATCTGCTGATGGGTGCTCATGGTCGGGCTGCCTTGCATGGTTCTGTGCTGCACAGGGTTGCATTGCCACAGTGGGGGTGGTGGCATGCATGGGGTTTCCTGCAGTGGTGGATGCTGCTCCTGGGCAGGGTGTCTGGGGGTCATGGTGCAGGGTGTGCTCTGCATTGAGGGGATGGTGTGGCATGGGTGGTCAGCCCGCCTTGTGTGCCAGTCACAGCTTGCCAGGAGGTGTAATGGGGCACCATGGCCCAGCTGTGGGTTGGTTGCTTGTCTCCATGGGCCAGTGGTTATTCCAGCCCTCCCCAGTTGTGCAGTGCATGGGGTGTGGGGGGACAAGGTCTGTTCTGCTGTGTGTTCCTCTGCCAATCTGTGGCATGGGTGGTGGGCCCCTACCTCCCTGGTTGTGCAGTTGTATTGCTGCACTGCTGCTGGGGGGCAACCCTGGTTGTGCTATGGCACCTCTGGACTGCTCAGCTGAACATCCCTTGTTGTGCTATGGTGCATCAGATCTGCTCAGCTTCCCCTCCCTAGTTGCGCTATGGTGCAGGTGGTGCAACATTCAGTCATTGGCTGTAGGTGCATCTTGGCCAGCTCCATTTTTGAATATCGCGCCTCTTGCACATGGGCGCAATGGACTTGAGCTTGCTCCAGCTATTGTGCACTTTTTGGGTGCAGTTTGAATATCTGGGCCTATGAGTATTATCTAAAGTGCTCATACATCGTGCCTTTAAATCACGATTCTTGGTAGGGAACAATATAAGAACATAGTTATGTCGCTATTAGATAATAGTGATAATTACAAAAGACTTAAAACTGATCCAACTTTAATGTATAGGAAGTAATTGCAGAGCCTTTTGTCACACTAGTTACAACAAGGTGCCATTACAGAAACAGAATATCAGTTTCTTTGGTCTGAATATCCTGTTATTCCTGGTTTTTATATCTTGCCAAAAGTACATAAAGATAGAAATAATCTACCAGGTAGACCTATTGTTTCCAGGATAGGAAGTTTAACCCAGAATTTAGGTAAATTCATCGATTTCTTCCTCCAATTCAGTGTCTTAACATTAGAATCATACATTAAAGACACCAAAGATTTATTGAACAAATTAAAAGACATAGATTGGAGTGAAGACTTTATATGGTTAGGCATAGATGCTGAGTCATTATATACATCGATTCAACATCACCAAGGATTACAAGCAGTACAATACTTTTTGGACAGGTCATGTAGAGAAGACAGTATACCAAAATAATTTTTGGTACAGGCACTTGAGTTCATTCTGAAACATAATTACTTTAAATTTGAGAATCAGTTCTATTTACAGGAGTGTGGCACTGCTACGGGTGCAGCAATGGCACCAAGTTATGCCAACCTCTTTTTAGGATATTGGGAACATCTGTACATACTCAATAAAGAAACAAATCCGTACTGTCCATTCATAAAATATTGGTTCAGATTTATCGATGATGTACTCTGTATATGGCAGGGTGATATTGCAATCATTTCAGAATTTATACAATGGCTTAAAAACAATGACCTGAATTTGTGGTTTACTTTCGAGATGAATAAAAGAACACTCAATTTTCTAGATTTAACTCTGACAGTCAAAGAAGACTCTAAAATTATTAATACATCTAGTTATCATAAACCAACAGTAACCAATTCGGTTTTACATGCTCACAGTGCCCATCCGCAAAATCTTAAAGATTCTATTCCCTATAGTAAATTGCTAAGGTTAAGAAGGAACTGCAATTCCAAAGATTTATTCAAGACACAAGCAGATGAACTTATTTGCAGATTTTTAGCCAGGGGCTATGACTGTCTACTTTTGAAAAAACTAAAAGAGAAAGTGAGTACACTAGATTGAGAATAACTTATTACAGCAATAGAATCAGGAATGTAATCAGATGCTGCATCAGTACACACACATCCCTGTACTTTTATAACTGAATTCAATCACAAAGCAGGAAAGATTGGCAACATCATTGATCATAATTGGCATATCTTACATTCTGATGAAGCAATAGGGGAGCAGTGGGGGCTACACCCTGAGTATCATTTAGTAGGGCTAAGAATTTAAAAGATGTAATGGTACATAGCAGGTTACAACCAGTACAAAGGGAGGATAGAACCAATTGACTACCTCAGAGATCATCTGTTTTTTTTTAAATGTTCCAGATGTAACATCTGTAAATATAGCGTACCAGGCAAAACATTTCAACATCCGCTAGAGCCGAATATTAAAATAGATATCAGACAGCTCATCACCTGTGATACCAGTTACATTATTTATGTACTATGGTGCACGTGTAATTTAATTTATGTTGGCAAGTCAGTCCGCCCTGTTAAAATAAGAATCCAAGAGCACATTAGATCTATCTTAAACCAAAAAGAAGACACACCAGTAGGAATGCATTTTCTGACACACCATTCCTCTAAACCAGAAATCCAGTTTATGGGTCTGGAATGGGTGCCTCCACTAAGACAAGGAGGAGATAGATCTAATGTATTATTGGAAAAAGAAAATATGTGGATTTACAAATTGAATTGTGTTAAATCATTTGGATTGAATGAAAGATGGGATTTAAAACCCTTTCTGAGAAGAAAATGAAGAAATTTGTTAAACTTTTTTTGATTATTGACATGTACTGTATAAACCTTTTTTCTCTCTCGTTCTCTCGTTCTCTCTTTCTCTTTTTCTTTCTTTTGCTCACACAGAAATAAACATCTACCAGAAACCTAGGAATTTAAAAAAATTGGTGTTAACCAAGAATGGAAACTATGACACTGGGACCTGTCTAGGACATCCAATTTTTAGCTTACTATATCTCTAAAATTGTTGCATGAGCGTCATAGGCAGCCTTCATGAGATTTGAAATGCCAGACACAGTATTATGTCATTTTCAGTAAATACATTGTAGTAGGCATACAAGTTTCTGATAGTGAAGAATAATTATATCTATATTGTGAAAGTTACATTGTGTGATTAATATAGAGTTTAAATACTCAGAAACTATTTACTTGTTATAAATGTATTATTACTTATAAGTTTATGAATCACATTCTGAAAGTAGTTCGTAACTATTTTTGTAACTTAACAAGACATTGTGGACATTTTGGATATAATGGATTTGTAGATAATGTTTAGAGGCTATACACATATATATGTGTATATATATATATATATATATATATATATATATATATAACTAAAATATATATAAATAAACCATGATTTAAAGGCACAATGTATGAGTACTTCAGATAATACTTATAGAATATACAAATGACCTTAATAGTGACACAGTCACTTTACAGTGTTCAAAATGTTGTATAAAATGTAGTTTATAATTTAAAATCTTTTTTCATATCACTCAATTTTTATTTTTATTTTTTATTTCATTTCATGTTGTATAATTGAATAAAGCGTGGACTTGTTTGAGCATGCAATGATACAAATTCATGTATAATTAACGAGATGATGTATTTGAGTGATGACTGCTTCCCATTGTAACCACACCCCTGAGGAAGACTCACGAGGAGTTGGAGTGCTGGGTGCTTGAAGGGAGCCTTTACTGTTGCTGGTATTCTCTGCTGTGAATCAATATTTTTAAACTTATCGGATTATCAGTGAATTATTTGGATATTCCAGATCAAATGGCAGAAGACCCCAAGTGACACCACACATTTGAATTTTTTTGAGTACCTAGAGGCCAGTGGGGCACAGGACCCAAGGCAGCATGGGTTCACAGCGGGAAGATCATGTCAGACGAATCTAATAGATTTCTTTGACTGGGTGACCAAAGTAGTAGACCAGGGAGGGGCTGTGGACATGGCCTACCTAGACTTTAGCAAGGCATTTGACACAGTCCCATACAAAAGATTAATAGTCAAATTAACCAGCCTGGGAGTGGGTCCCAGGGTGGTAGCCTGGTAAAACATTGACTGGACAACAGGACACAGAAGGTAATTATGTGAGTCCATTCTGAAGAAAGAGGGGTTACTAGTGGGTGCTGCAGGGTTCAGTATTGGGTCCAGTCCTTTTAATGTCTTCATAAGTGACATTGCAGAGGACTGGAAGGAAAAGTATGCCTCTTTGCAGATGACACAAAGATCTGCAACAGGGGTTGATACACAAGGAGGCGTGGAAAGGATGAGAAGGGACTTGGCAAGGTTGGAGGAATGGTCAAGTATGGCAGCTAGGATTCAATGCAGAGAAGTGCAAAATAATGCACCTGGGAAACAAGAACCCAGGGAAGAAATACAATGGGGGGAGGTAGTAACAACAACAAAGAAGAAGGGACCTGGGGTAATCATATCAGATGACCTTAAGGTGAGCAAGCAATGTGAGAAGGCAGTAGGGAGGGCTGGGGGTATACTGGGATGCATAGGGAGAGGCATCAGTAGCAGAAAACGGGAAGTTGTTATCCCTCTGTACAGACAGTTGGTGAGACCCCATCTGGAGTACTGTGTCCAATTCTGGAGACCCCATCTCCGCAAGGACATAGACAGGATAGAGGCAGTACAGAGGAGGGTAACTAAAATGGTCCAGGGTCTGCAAGATAAGCCATATGAGGAGAGACTAAAGGAGCTTAATATGTATACCCTTGAGGAAAGAAGGGAGAGGGGGGACATGATAGAAACTTTTAAGTACCTCAGTGGAATCAACAAAATCCAAGAGGGTAGCATCTTTCAGAAAAAGAGACATGCAAGAATAAGGGGACACAATTTAAAGATGGGGGGCAGTTCAGGGGCAATGTGAGGAAGTATTATTTCACAGAGAGGGTAGTGGATGCATGGAACAGCCTTCCTGAGGAGGTTGTGGGTCTAAAACTGTGGGAGAATTCAAGAATGCATGGGACAGACATAAGGCAATTTTTGTGGGGGTAGGAAGAAATAGGCTGTTGGTTAACTAGGATCTGAGGCCTATCCTGTAAGTAGGAAAATGGGCAGACTAGATGGGCAAGCGGTCCTTATCTGCCATCAAATTCTATGTTTCTATGTTATGTTTCTTGTTCCATCCAGAACTCACCATTGTCTTCTTTACTCCCAACTTAATTGACTTTGTCCTGTATCATGTATTAAATATTTTTTGGTAGTTTGGTGCACAAAGCAATTTTTCCTGCTGGTTTCATCCTTGCTTGAGGAATTAAAGTTTTGCATTTGGATACTGTTCTTTGATCATCCAAGAGTTTACAAGTAGTTTATCCTCAGTGCAAAACTAAAATGACTTCAGGGCTTTCTCTATGTCTGCTATGGCTTTCTGGAATGCACTACCAGTTGCCTTGCATAACACTACTTCTAGAAGCTCATTCAAATTTAAATATACCAGTATTTATTTAACACTAGTAATTGTTATTGAATTTGTTATTATGTATTATTGCCATTCTCACTAAATATGTTAAGTATTTCCACCCAAAAGGATCACCTGCTGAACTCCATTCCCAATTGCCTGAGCGAATCAATGCATTTGGTTTTACAGATCGTGGATTACCCTGTTATAAACTGGAAAACATGGGATTCCCAAATAATATTGTTTACTGGATTCTGCATTATTTGTTGAACCATGCTCAATCAGTTGGTATAGGGCCTAAAATTGCATCTCTAAACTCAATTACTGGGAGGGGGGGGCACAGAGGTCCAGTTTAGGACCCTTATTATTCTGTCTGTCCATAAGCTTGGTTCCAGAGGTATACTCAGATTGTGAAACTGTTTTGTATGCTGATGATTTGACTATTTGGAGATAGGGTTGCCACCTATCTGGTTTTAGACCTGATAATCCATTTTTTAAGGTCCTTATCTGGTCATCCGGTTTTGATTAAATGTAGTCCAGTTTTGGGGCCGTTTTGGGTGCTCATATACTCTTAAAACTGATGTATCAAATCACCCACTGTTTCGACTGCATTGCAAGTCCAGGTTACAGAGAAGTTCTGATGTCATACAGACCTGTTTTTGTTTGTAAAACCAGTCTGCCCGGGAGGTGTAAAGTATAGCCATTAGCAGTAAATTAACCTAATCCTTTCTGCTCTGAATTTTAAGTATGGTCTTTTACTGCTATGACAGGAAATGGCTTTAACACCTTTATATGCTGTCATTATTTATTTTTGTTTGTTCTGTATTCTGATATGTTTTAGACCAATGTTTGTTAAATTATCTAATTGTTATTGCCTTCATCAATACATTGAATACTTCTCTCCTGAGTCCTCAACAGTTAGCTACTGTTCTCATTTTGTACTATCAGAACATTCCATGATAATAGCTACACTTGTACAGGTCATTCAGATAAATAGCATGGAATGGTGTGTCTGAAATTGTGGAATGTCTTAGAAATATGAAAAGAAACAGTAGTAGCTACTGAGGTAAAGGGAACACAATGCAATATTGATGGTACCACAAGCAATAATTAAATTATCAAAAATTGGTCAAATCATATCAAAATACATGACTAACATGGAAAGAAAAATGGGAGAGTGTTTCAAAGAGGTTTGAACAATCGGCTGTGAATGAGCTTGGCACATTCAGCAGACCCGAGTTTGATTCCCACTGCCTCCACTTACATATTATGAGAGCCTGAGCAAGTCACTTAACCTAACCTTCCAGTGCTCCTGGGTCACTCCAGTAAAATGGGCCATGTGGCCCATGGAAATTAACCTGGTTGCCAAAGAATAAAAATAAATAAATAACATTATAAACATTATTTCGTTTCACTGTTAATGTTTGTTCCGATGTTACAAATGGCTTTGGAGAAGGAGCAATATTCTCGTCAGTCATGAAAAGGGGTGGAGCCAGAGGCAAAGTTTGGGGCATGGTTTAGCATCTGGTTTTTACCTCATCCAAAGGTGGCGACCCTATTTGAAGAAGTTCCAAGTGTTCTTTGGAAATTTCTGACTGATTTTTATACTGTCACTAGATGGTTTAAAAGTGGAGACAGTATAGCGCAGTGGTTTAAGGCTCTGAGCTACAAATCTGGTAATATCCAGCAGACCAGATCTGGGTTTCAGTCCCACAGCTTCCACTTGCATACTGTGTGACCCTGAGAAAGTCACTTAACTTCCCTGTGCTCCCAGGTCGCTCCTGTAAAAAAAACTTCCAACTTAGTGTGCTACTCCTGGTTAAACAACTAAAATAAAATAAATAACAACTGACTTATAAATTCCCCCAAAACTAAGGCTATATTGTTCGGTTCTTCTATTTTATTGAAAAGGCATTCCCCTTTATTAATCTCAGATTTGGATGTATCATTTATTGAGCAGGTTATTCTCTTTAATTATTTGGGTGTCCTCCTGGACACTTCTCTCAATTATTCAGGACACATTCTGAAACTTTGTAAGAACATTAACCAGAGGCTTGGAGCAGTATAAAAGTTAAAACCTATTTTTCTATGGAAACACATGAAAAGATTGCTATGGGTCATATCTCCCCTTTTTTTGATTTTGCCTCTGTCTTGTTTCTTAATATTGTGCAAGTGGAGTTTCAAAAACTACAGGTTCCTTCTTATTCCATCCAGAACTGACCATTGTCTTCTTTACTCCCAACTTAATTGACTTTGTCCTGTATCATGTATTAAATATTTTTTGGTAGTTTGGTGCACAAAGCATTTTTTCCTGCTGTTTCATCCTTGATTGAGGAATTAAAATTTTGCATTTGGATACTGTTCTTTGATCATCCAAGAGTTTACAATCAGTTTCTCTTCAGTGCAAAACTAAAATGGGCTTCAGGGCTTTCTCTAAGTCTGCTATGGCTTTTTGGAATGCACTACCAGTTGCCTTGCATAACATTACTTCTAGCAACTCATTCAAATATAAACTGTGTAAGTATTTATTTGACACTAGAATTGTTATATGGATCACCTTAAATCAATAGTTCTCAGTCTTTGCCATAGTGAGCCTCCCCCAAGTCGTGGAAAAGATCTTGAGCCTCCCCCAAATATTGAAATAATCTTGGGCCTCCCCATAGAAAAATAGCATACTTTACACAGTTCATCAGGAATAAAGTGAAACTTCTTTGAGTAGTTGGTTCTCACTTATTCATCTTATTGACCCTCCCCCCGTAAACCTACTTGCTCTGCTATTTTGATTCTCAAACAGTTATTTACCCCTTGTTGCAATACCTTCATGGTCAGACTGCTTTCTCATTCTGTTTACCTTCTATCTGGAATAACCTTCCTACCCACCTCCATCCCCCCCCATTCTGCTCTTTAGCAACTCCTGCTCTTGTGCCTAGTACCTCTCTGCTAAAGCCTTGTATATGGGCTGTTATACTGGGCTGTTCTGCCACAATCCTAATTGGTCAAGTGTTGCCCCTCACTATTTGATTATGGTTCCCGTTTGCCCTATTGTTCATTTTGTACTGCTTGAGTACTTTGCAGTTACCTTTGGAATTGTATTCACTCGCTACCCTTCCCCAGGTTCATCTGTAATAAGCCTTAGCTCAGTGTACCTTTCCTAATCACCAATATGTAAATAAATAAATAAATTGCCCTGTTATCCTCTTTCATTTTGCCTCATCCCTTCACACAAAATATCTTGAACTAAGAATTCAAATACTACTTTTTCAGACTTGCTTGAGCCTCCCCTGGAACGGGTTGGGGCCTCCCCAAGGAGGCTGGCCTCACCATTTGAGAAACCCTGCCTTAAATCAACCACTCCAACACCTGCTTTGGTTCAACCACTGATTTTATTGGGTAGAGTTTTTGTTTTATCAGTTTCCATTCACTATAACATAATCAAATCTTTTCACACTTTCCACATATTTACATGAATTCTGGGGTTGCACTTTTATTTACATATCCACACTTTGCTTAAATTTCATGACATGTTTTCCTTCTGTGCTCAGGTGTGATGACCCGATGCCTCCTCCTCATGGTTCTTTCTTTGCCTGGGCTCAGGTGTCCCACCTGATCCTCAGCCTGTCCCCCCAGTGGTGACTACCCATGAGGAGCCCTTCCTTTCCCTGCTCTGCCTTACCTCCTTCAGGCTGGGCCTCATTTTTTCCATTTTCCACAAACCTGTTGCTCTCATCAATAACCCATCTTGCTTTGAAATCATGATCGTGCTGCCCTCACCTGGCGACCCAAGAAAAATCATCCCTCATCTCTTCCTATTACCCTATCCTCCATCTCCAGGTGGGTGGGAATCTTGATGAACAGCTGCAGGAGAGAGGGAGAGTCCTCGTCCTGCAGCCCCTTTTCTACCCCAGTTTGCCCCCCCCACTTTGCCCAAGCCAGTAGGCTTACCTGTCCTCCCCTAGCCCCTAATCTTCAAGTGACATCATCACATGTGACCTCATCCCTCAAGTCCCCACCCTCTCCCCATGCCTCCCTCCCTTCAGGTATTTAATTACTTTCCTGTCCCTTCCTCCCACCCTTCCCTGCCTAGCAACATGCTAATCCAAGGGATCAGATAACATCGCAGGCTGCCCTTTAGTAGGGCAGACTCCTTTTGTCATATGGACCTCCTGAAATAAGCCACCATACCTCTCAACCTTCTGCCTCTTAAATCAGGGACAAGGCTTAAAAAATCAGGGACGAAGGACCAAAGTCAGGGACACATCTTCAGAATTAGAGCTAGGCACCCACAAGCTAGCAGAATATGTGGCTTAGTGTAAAATGCATTTTCTAAAGAAAAACAAGTCTGTAACTTTAATGCTTGACAATATTTTGTGCTTATAATCCCCACTGCTTAGCCATGGAAACACAAATTTTGGGAGGGACAGAGTAAAATTTGACGGCAAAACAGGGATGTCCCTGAAAATCAGGGACAGTTGAGAAGTATGTCAGCCACTCCAACACCTGCTTTGGTTCAACCACTGATTTTTACTGGGTAGAATTTTTTATTACACCGTTTCACATTCACTATAACATCACCAAATCTTTTCACACTTTCCACATATTTACATGAACTCTGGGGTTGCCCCTTTGTTTACATATCCACTTGTTGCATAAATTTCATGACATATTTTCCTTCTTGACTCGGGTGTGATGACCCGGTGCCTCCTCCTCCTCCAGGTTTTTTCCTTACCTGGGCTCTGGTGTCCCACCTGATCCCCAGCCCTGTCCCCCCCTAGGGTGACTACCCCAAGAAGAACCCTTCCCTGCCCTGCTGTACCTCCTTCTGTCTGGGCTCCATTTTTCCCACTAGCCCATATGCTGACCATCTGGTCAAGCTTATGGGCTTCACCCACTAAAAACTAGCAAAATACTCCCCACCCCACCATATTTTGATAGCTTCCCTAAGGGCACCATTGAGAGCTGTGTTACCATGACTGACATGTGCACCTTGTTGGACCAGTACATACCCGGTGTGTCATGCATAATTAGTGTGTGTTTGATGTTCAGATCCCCTTCCCTCCTGGCCCATTCTGCCATCTTCCTATTTACTCATTTGTGCATCCTTACTATTGCCAGGACCTCCCTCACCTGTCTCCAGTTCCTCCTCAGGATTATCTCTGACCACCTGATTTGTACAGGTGGCCACCATTACCTTAAAACCCCAATGTCAGATAGAATTGAGTGGCCAGAGCCCCCCCCAAGGAATGTTCCCCAGGTCATGTCCCCCAGTATAGATAATGAACAAGTCCAGTGTAGTCCACACCCTACTTCTGTCTTTGATTAGTGGTAACAATTGTCTCCAGTAAAGTTCCCTCTTCCCACGCCACTTGATAATCATCTTGTCCAGATCTTGTCCCAGCTGTTGACCCCCCATTGTCGTCAATGCCCAGAGCTCTGCCCAATGAATGAATGAGTGTCTGACAATCAACACAGCCCATCTCCATCCATCCTTTGCAACAAGACATGAAAAAGGTTAGCTCATTTCCTGATATACCTCCTATATGCCTGGAATGTCCACTTTCCCACCTTTTGCACCGCGGAGGGGAAACCACCCAGACTGGCCACCTCTGAGGCTGCCCCAGTCCTAAATGAATGTAATGCAAATCTCTTTGGGTCCTTCCCTATGAATACTATACCTTTTTTAGTACTGCCATGACCTGAGAGGAGGTGGCCGGGTCCCCAATACCATGTCTAAAGAACCACCCATCTCCCTAGGGTCTTACTGCCATGTATGCCCTGATGGTGTCCACTACTCCTTGTCCTGCACCTCCCCCATTGCATCAGATCCACTGTAACCCCCCTTCCAGCCTAGTCCAATTTGGACCACCTGAACCAAATGTAGGCTGCCTCATCAGCCCAAGATACACCCTGTAATTGCAGGCCACCCCCAAAATCCCCTTCCCTCTGGCTACTACCTCGCTAACCCAAAATGCCCTATGTTGCATGACCTGATATATGGCCACAAACAACCTGGCTTCATATGCTGAAGAGCAAATCTGCTACAGGCTGCCCATCAGTCTAGCGAGCATGTCCCCGCATATTGGCCTGAGCCTCTCCATCTGCTGCTCCTGCAGCCTTAACCAACCTTGCTGCATCCAGCAGATGGCCAGTGCCCTGGTGGGAGTACCCCACCCCTGTAACTGGCACACCATGCCAATGCCTGCTAAGTGTTTCCTGATGGTGGAGGCTGCCATACCTGCCTCCCACCTGTCAACCATGTATCTGATGATTTTTAACTTGGAAACTGGGACACTTACCTCTAACCCCGCTCGCTCCTGAAACTCCTGGAAGCTCCTGCATGCTATTTCATAGGCCCTCTATGTGTTAGGAGCCCAGGCATTCTGAAAGAGGAGTTGGGCTCGGTCCATCCAATCTTACAGAGGCTTGATGACACCTGTGTTCTCTAGGCAGCTGCCCTCGGGGCAATTGACTGGAACCTGTCCAACTGAAAACGTGAAAGGTTGTCTGCTATTTTGTTATTGACCCCCTCACCATGCTTAGCCCTGAAGGACATGTTCAATCTCAGGCCTTCCCACACCTGCATCCACATTACCCTCAACACCACCTCCATAGACCCAGACTGCCTGTTGATGACAGACACCACTGGCATATTATGACACCTAAAGATCACCTTCTTGTTTCTAAGGTGCTCTCCTAGACCACCATGGACATTCAAATCAGGAATGCCTCCAGGAAAGTAATGTCCTTAGTCAGCCCCAATTCCACCCATCTGTCCGGCCACTTTTCTGACATCCACTCACCCTGAAAATAACCACCCATACCATATCCCCCCGCTGCATCCGGGCACAGCTCTAGGTTGCTATTGAGCTTCAATTGCTCCTGTCAAAATGTTATACTGTTGTACCCCTCGAGAAATCCCTCCCAGGCTAAGAGATCATCCTTTACCCCTTTGTTGATATCCACCCAGTAGTGAGGTAGCTTAGCCTTTGTAGTGGCCATAGCCAGGCACCTTGTGAAGACTCTGCCTGGTGCCATCACCTTACAAGCAATGTTTATGTACCCCAGGACCTGTTGGACTATCTTTAGCTGGACCCTCCATTTTCCCTTTATCCCTGAGATCGGTTCCCTCAGCTTTGTCACTTTACTTTCCAGAAACTGGAAACATTGCTGTTCAATATCAAGCTCGGTGCCCAGAAATTCTAGTCTCCTATTGAGTCCCTCAGTTTTGTCCCTGGCCAGAGGAACCCCCAGCTCTCTGTACATGGCATCAAAACCCCTGAGTGTGTCCAGTGTCTCCTTCCTCCCGTCACCAATAAACAGGAAGTCATTGAGGTAATAGACCACTGCCCCTTTCCCGTACCTTACCAAAAATGCCCACTGCAACTAGGTGCTGAAAACCTCAAATGTGGCAGAAGTAACTGAACATCCCATGGTCATGGCTTTATTAAAATAATACTTCCCCTAAAACTGGAACCCCAACAGTTCCCAATCCTGTTGCCTCACCGGAAGACGCTGAAAAGCTGATTCAATTTGTCTGTTTTAACCACCCATTTCCCCCTTCTAGCCCGTATTAACTCAGCTGCATCGTCCAAAGTGGTGTATGAAACTCTGCTTTTTTTCTGGTATGATGGCATCATTCACTGAACTGCCCTCAGGATATGATCAATGGTGGATTAAATGGTATTCCTCAGGTTGTTTTTTTGGGACTATTCCTAATGGGGACACCTGAAACATGGGAAAGGCAGGGCATCGAAAGGGACTGCCACTCATCCTGCCTGCAGCTGCTTCTTTATCTTCCTGTCTATTATGTCCTCCTTGCCCCTTGTAGATTCTTAAATTCTTAGCCCTCATGTTCTTCCTGACCCTTGTGAAGGGCAGATTAACCCCCCCCCCCATGAAACCCTCCAGTAACATGTCCCTTGCCTCGCGATTGGTATAACCTTCTGTCCATGCCCTTAGAATGTCTTCCCTTATGGGTGAGACTGCCTTTTGGAAGGCTCCCCATGGGCCCATCTCTCCTCATAGGTCTTCATCTCCCTCAATAGCCACCCCTCCCATTTTGCCATCTATATTTGGTTCCTTGACCACTGTATCCCCCCCCACCCCCCATGATCTCCCTGAAAAGGTTGCCATAGAGTCTGGAAACTGTTCTTGTCCCCCTGCGTCCTTCACCGGGTGACCGGATGAGCTCCCCTGCACCCTGAGCAGGCGTGCTTAAATTTGCAACTTGGCCATGTGCAATTCACTTTATTGTACGCCCAGCATGTCTTAGCATTGGTGGTCCCACTCCCCTTCTTTCCTTCATTACTACTCCCACCTTGTGCCGACAGAGTTCTTATCCACAGTTTAGACAAGGTAACATTTCCCCTCATGTCCCCATGTGAAGCCATCCTTTGTCTAAACATCTTGTATAAAAGCCAGCCATACCCACTCTTAACTCAGTAGGTGTCCCGGATTATGGCCGAATAGGTCAGTAAAGGTATGACCAATTCCAGCTTCTTCTGCAACACAATGGCACTAAAGTGTGTGAATCCCTCCATCCATGTCCCAAATGTCTTGCTTTTGTAACTAACCTCCTCACTAGTCTTCCTCACATTAGCCAGCATCACCGCCATCTCTGAGTTGCCTACTGATTCCTTCTGCTCATATTTATTTGCTGTGGCCTGCGCCCATCAACGCAACACAACAATATTTTCCCCTTTCCAGATTTTCTCTTTTAATGACTAAGACACATAGGACCTGATTCTAAGTCGGGTTATGCATGTCACAAGGTGATTTGCGCCAAATCCAATGCTGTAAGTCACACCTTGCGACATGCGTTATGCCGGTCAGAATTCTAAGAGGCAGCCTGCACAAAGACATGGGTGGGCTGCACCCAAGGGGGCTTCCACCACCCATGGCCCCTATGGCATGGTGGAAGGGTGGGTTATGGTAGCATCTGCACCCTATTCCAAAAGGGTGGCTGCCGAAACCCCACTGCGCCATTCCAAGACCCACTGCAGCACTGCGGGATTAGACCAACTTTCAGCTTGTCTACAGGGCTTCCGTCCTGGCAACCCCCCTGCAGTGCCAAATCCCACACATGGCAGTGCCCCATGGACCCCCCCAGCACAAAGCAACCCCCCCAACATTGGGATGCCAATCGCTGGCAGTCGGGGCCATCATATCCTGCCACATCCATGCCTGTGCCACGCAGTCAACACCCCCCATGGCCCACAGAGGTTTGCGGGCATGTTTGGGGCCTGGCGGGGGTTCAGGGGCCTGCACCCTGCCATTGGTGACTTGTGGCACCCAGATGGGGTACACCCTTCCTGTGTCACAACCCTGGAACTGCCACAAGTTGCAGGGCGTAAGTGCCGGGGACCCTGCCTGTTCTGGAATATGGTGCAGGTCCCCGGTGTAGTGGCAAATGTTGCTACTTGGATACACCTGCAAGCTGCAACATGCATCTTAGAATCGGGCCCCTGGCCTCCCAATGTCATCCCTGGTGGCCACTCGTAGCCATCCTTGCTGGTCACTTCCTCAGCCCCTGAATCTTGTTCCCATTTTTCCGCACCTTTTTTCTCTGCTGTCAACTCCTGCCAGGCCTTAGCCACCTAGTCCCAACGCTTATTACCCTTCCTGTCCATTATACTGGACATGTAGTCCTTTAGACTACCTTCAACCAACAAATCCACTGTTGGTTCCTTATCTTTCTCAGGAAGCAGTTCCCCGCTGTCTTCTGGGTTGTTCCTGGTCACCTTCTTCCTCGGCAGTTCCTTCCGGGTTAGTGGGTTCTTTCTCTTATCGGCTTGCCACTCCTTCTCCTCCACTCCCTGGATTCTTTTATTATTGCCTGAACCTGGTCCATCAGCTCAGCTGCCTTCTGTGCCAGCAGTTCACTGGTCTTCTGTTTGGGCAACGCCGTTTTCTTAGGAGCCATTCTGAAATGGCAAGAAAGACCATCTGCATATGCCCCCCTTATACCCTGTGACTTCTCCCTCTAAAGTCCCCCTCTCTGCTGACATCACCCCCCCATACCAGCCCAGTCTTCACCCCATGTGCCTCAACACAACCTTGGGGTACCAGCATTCTTGAAGAGGCAGACTTAAGAAACATTCCCCAGTGTCGCTACCCCCCACCTCCCCATTTGCCCCCTATGTGCTTGTTATCCATAATATATATTTTTATTGTTTTTGTTTAAAGCACTGGTGCCTTCCACATTCTCCCCCACTGGATACAGTCTATACAGTGCTGTCCACCATGGTAATTGCCAAATTTGTTATTTGCCCCCTTCCCTTCTGTGTCCACCCGCTCTCCCCCTACATTGTGTCACTTATTCAAAAAAAAAAAATTCTGTTCTTTCTGCACTGCTTGGTTCCTGAGCTCGCATCACTGTAGATTGTCAACATTCCCATAATGCCCTTGACACCAGTGGGCACCACCTTGTGGGCTAAATGATGCAGCCCATCCTGGGCCCCCTGGGAATATGCTCACCTGCTCTCCCTGGCCAGCTGCACTGGCTGCATTTTCCAGACCAAAATGCCGCCCCCCACCATCTTCATTTTTTTTTGCCCTCTTGTTTTCCTCTTTTCCTTTCTTATGATATTGTTTTATATCCCACGGGGGCTGCCCAGCCTTCATAGGTACCGGGCTGCCTTGCCAGACAATTAGCACGTGGGCCACATGCATCGTCTCAAAATGGTAGCCACCTGTTATATTTCCCACCAGCCTTAAAATGGCATCCCTGTGCCAGCTGTTTGGGCCCCTCAACATCATGGTAGCTGACAGGAAAAGACTCTGCAAGCAGGTGAGGTTAGCATCCCCCATTGCCCTGTGAGGGTTCACTGCACTCCGCCTTCTCCTTTTACCATCCCCCCCACCTTCATTTGTTGTTTTTTTTGGCAGTAGCCTGAAGAAGCTCGCCCATTGTAATTGCAGACCCGTGAGCCTCTCCCAGGATAAATAGGCTCCCCAAGTTTCTCCGATCATTACCTGTGCTCACCGACTCAGGACCAGCTCCCAGCAGCCATGAGACTACAACCAAAGCCCCCCACCAACTGCCTGATCCCACATGCATCTCTAAAACTTCAGCTTTGTTTTTTGAGGGTTTTTTAAGCAATTGAGCACCCGCTAGGAGAGAAACCTCCCACTTGTGCACTCCGAGGAGAAACTGTGCACAGGATCCAGGCTGCAGAGGGGTGATCCCGCGTTCCAGCTCTGCACTCACCACCCTTGGCCCAGGGATACTTGGCCTACTACTGGCCACCAAGCACCTCAGTGTGAGTCCCATCGCTGGCTGCCATCATCCATCACTCCTCACTTCAGGTCACAAAAACTAGGAACTTCTTGATGGCAGCCAACCTCCCATACCAACCAGAGGCCTCTCCTTGGCTTAGCACTACCAACTGCCCTGGTCTCCAGCTGAATCGGGAAAACAGTTCCAAATGCCAAAATTCAAATTAGGCCCCACAATGAAATCCATCTCAAGCTGGCATGCAAAAACCCTACTGCTTTCAGCCCTGTATTCCTTTTTTTGTTAACTAACTCTAGCGGGCACGGGGTCATAATTTTGCAAGACATTATGCCGCATGCATATACCACGCTGCCCATACAGCATAGTATATTGCTCTGCCCCCTGCACCCACTGTTATGGGGGCCATATCCCCCCGAACCTCCCCAACTAAAAAAACAAACGCTGGGAAGGGGGTTCAAGTAACTATCGCACAATGTGCAAAAAAAATTAAATAATATTTCTATATGTCTAAGAATGGGAATCGAACCTGGTCCCAAATGCTCTTGCTGTATCTCTTGCTGCTAGTGGCTCATCTCATAGAGCCACGGCAGCTGCTCAGCTGGAGTCTGTCCCAACAGAGGCCTTATCTTCTGCCTGGGACAGCAAGAGGGTGCAGTACCACACACAGAACCATTCATGATATTGCACCCTCTTGCTGTAGTATTCCGTGCTGTTTCCATTGACAGAGATATTATTGAGACAGTACTGTAGATTCCCTAGGTAACCTAGTTCAGGAGCATTAATAAGTTCAGATTGGGGGAGGAAAGAGATAGTGCAACATTGTTAGGGGCTAACGCTTATAGTTAGGTGAGCAGTCTGCAGAGGTCACTGCAGTAGTGTCAAGGGCGGAGGTTTTGTTGTACGCTATTAAGTGTATAACATACTGACCTGGTAGCAAATAATTTTTTCTGTTTTCAGTAATCTTTTATTTGTTGATAAACTTTCAGTTTAACAAAGAGCCAAAGCATGTGGTTGCCTGGGAAAAGAATGAGCATCAATGAATGAGCCCGTGCTTCATTATGTCACGGGATCTACAACAGTGAAGCCAGTGGCACTATTGGGCTGTTTCACGAATCAAAAGTATTTTTTTTCCTTTTCACATCGACTTTGGTTTGCTTGGCTTGGATGTGCGAGGAAACGAGTGTGTGTTGAGGAGGCAGGGGATGGTGCCATGCATGGTTTACTGAAGCTATTTTGTTCATAGGGAAAGCAGAGAGGATAAAATACATGTGCTATGATTTGTCCCTGTGTTATGAGGTCTTTTGTGTGCCTGGACTTAACACAGTGATGTTATTGTGTAATAACATCTCTGTTCCAGGCACACACTGACCAATCAGAATAGAGAAAATTCCTTTGCCATTGTATAATATATAATAGCACTGGCTGGTCTGGCTCTGTTCCTGCCCTGAGCCCTGCTTCTGCTGGCATTCTGCTGCCTCCCTCGAACTCCAGCTCCTTAAGCCACAACAAATAAAAGCAAGGGTTTTTTTAAGTTAAATTTTTAAATTTTGAACAATTAATTGCTCAGCAAACACTTCCCCACTCTTAACTCTTTTACCCTCCCTCTGCTGGGGTTCTCCCTCAACCCAAATCCCGAGTCCTTCTGTGCACACTCCAGTCACCACAGCACTGTCCCTAAGCATTTAGCTCTGGCTTCTGCTCCTCTCCCTGCATTCCTGATGCTCTATGTACACTTATTGGCACAATGGATCTACATTCAGTTATAAATCATGGAATTAGTGTTGGCCAGTCAGGATTGTTTATTTCTAAGCATTTCACATCCTCTTATAACCATAAGAGGGTGCCTCATGCACATAGTTCTAAAATTCTGGATTTCTGTGTTCAGTTGGCACAGTGGTTTCGGCTCAACCTCTAGTCATAGAAAGGAAATCCAGTGCAGCACAAACAGTGCAGACAAAGCAGCATAACTCAAAACTGCACCTCCAGAATACTGGTGCAGATTTTGGGGAAAGTAAGATTTACCATTACAATACCCTGTTGATGTGGACCACCACTACAGTGAAATTTTGTAACTTACTTTTTTTTTCCTTCCTCTGCTGTATTTTGGATGCACAGTTTTGACTTTCATGATTTTGTCTGCATTATTACTGACCGTGTTGGCGTTCCTCTTGAGGACTTGATGTGCTACCATGCATTTCCCACAAAAGTAGATTCTCTATTATTCTGCAAAGTGAAACATTTTGATTTTACATTCCAATTTCTTTTTTTAAATAAAAGTCTTGATCATTATTTATGTTTGTATCTAATGTTTCTGTAGCTCTTATGGTTATGAGAGTCTTTTTTTAATTTTTTTTATTTACTATGCTTTTTGTTGCCACCAGCTGCCAGGAACCTCTGGCCAGTTATGGACCCTTGCTCCCACCTCCACATCAGACATGCCCCTTTGATACCCCCTGGCTTGCCCCCCCAGGATGGGGTGTGGCACCCTTCGCCTGGCAAAGCACAATGAAGGGGTGAAGAAGGCCATCCTGAGGCTAATTGAAGTCGAGGGTGGGCTTTGTCTAGGTGGCTAGAAGTGTTATTTTCTCCCAGTTATGCAGGGTGGGGATGTGCAATGATGGCCAGCATCCATCCCTGAGCCTACTTGTAGTGCCAGCACGTGATACACCCAGCCACTACTAGGTGTCTGTGTTTGCACCAAACTATACCCCTCCCCGGAGAAGGGAAGCATTCTTCAGATGCTCAATCCTTCTCCCCAGCTGGTTTCTTCGCACAACCCGGGTCCATTCCTGAACCCGGTTGCCAGTTAAAAGTCGCCGGAACTAATCAGTATGCTGGCAGGCCAGCAGTTATGAGAGTCTTTGTAGAGATGTGTGAACTTGGCTAACTTTGCTTTATGAAGCCATTTCATGAAGTTAAACAGCTGCATGAAGTGCATTTGCAGTGTGAAGCCCAACTTCATAAAGTTCTAGAAGTCTGCAAAGTTACAAAGTCAGGACCGTCACATGCAAACAAGTAAACTCCATCAGTGAAGTTGCAGACCAAGTTGAAGGTGAAGTTCCTTGAGGACTAGAGAAGTTTGCAACGTGCTTCACAAAGGCAAAGACAATGACAATGCTGGAACATTGCCTGTGAAGAGCAACATTGCTTCATCTCCATTCTCAAGTCCTTTGTGTCCCAGAACTGCTCAACTTCAGTTTACAGTTCTCTCATCCAAAGAACTTGAAAATGCATGCTCACAATTGTGAGAGACACATTAATTATACATATAAATATATGTCAAAGAACTCTGTATTTGAAAGGGACATACAGTAATTACATCACAGAGTTCTGAAATGGCACTTACCACCAGTGTCTGAATCAGAAAACCCCACATGAGACTGCTAAATGACCAGAAAAGGTGGAGCAATAACAACAATGGACCTCATATACAGAGATGTGCGAAATGCGCACAATTTGTTCCGTGAAATATTTAGTATAATTTGTGCATTTTGCAAAATATTTTGCGGGTGCAAAATGCAAAATTTCACCGGCAAAACTGTGAATTTCGCCTGCAAAATCATGCATTTCACCTGTGGTCTACAGAATTTCACCTGCGATTGGCAATTTTGCACATCTCTAGTTGCAGCATGGCATGGAATGGCATGGCACAGACTACTGTGTACATTCTGAGTGCTACCAGTATTGCGCTGCATGATATATTAAATAAAAGGAGTCTGCAGGCTAAATGCCCTAATATTATAAATATGCTCTTTTTGTAAATGCTGCCTGTGTACATCACATATTTCCTTAAAGTGTTACTTGGCACCCCTCACTAACCACTCAGTGCACATCTGAAAACATAAAATACCTTTCTGGTGTTGCTGCCCCCACCCCCGCCCATTTAGTACCAGAGAGTGTTGATGAGGGTAAACCTTGAGTGGGTTATTGAAACGCTTAATCTCATGATCTGCTCCTCCTGCAGTCTTGATCACTGTGCCATCTCTGAATGTGAAAATTTAGCAGTATTCCTTAAGCATCTACCTGTAAGCCAGTGTGATCCTCCAGGCACAAAGTGTTTGTATACAAAATACTTAAGTACAGTCAGTGTTAGCAGAGTGTTGTAATCATCACCCCGGAGGTCCCACTGTATAAATAGTGGGATGCAGTCAGTGTATAGTTGTTGTAAGTTAACTGCATTTAGCTGGCAACGTGTACATGGCTACACTGAACTACATAAACTGGATTGCCCTTCCTGGCAGTCATGTCCTATCACCATCTAGTCTCCTTCCCAGCGCACTCATGGAGCTAGGGTGCCACATAGGTTAGGGTGCATTGGAAATATGTGCACAACATATGTACAAGATGGGGCTGATGGCTGCATCCCATCTACATGGCTGTGTGGTGCAATTAAATATTTTGTAGTGTTACAGGAATTTCAAAATAATAACAACAGTAATCATAAATATTTCCTAACTAGTCAGTTGACCCACACTCCCTAATCTGCAGCATGCATCTACTGAGTGCAGTCATTCTAATATGTACATGCTGTAACTATCTATAGCTACAGTATTTGGTCATGAATGACCCCCTTTGCATATCTGCCTAACTCTCTGTTATCCAAAACAAGGTCACTGAATGAAAAAAAAATAATAATTAAATCCTTGTTTAGTAATGTGATTGGATAACCTCATATTACACTTCCATTTACATACACTAACCATACACTTAGTTCGAGGAGTATGCTTTTACTAATAAAAGCCAATTTTACAATTCCTGATCTGTAAATGTTATGGTCATTAAGAACTGTATACATTACTGACCTAGTCTATGTAGTTGGAAGTGTAACACAAGATTGTCCAATTGCATTACTAAACAAGGATTTTTTTATTTTTTTATTTTTTTTAAGTGACATTGCATTGGATAACAGGAATTAGACAGATATGCAAAGGGGTCATTCCTGACCAAAGAGTGATAGATGGTTACAATGGACATTGTGAGTGTGGAAAGGTACCACTGGTCACCAGTGAAAACAATCATTACATATATATGAACATCAGAAGGCAGGGTGAGGAGACTAGACACCAATGCTTACAAACTGATGGGGTCCAGGCAACAGGGTAACACTGGACAACAGATAAAACCAAGGACACAAGGGACCTTGTGAGGGTGTGGGGTGGGGGCAACCAAACACCAATGAAATACAACATTTTTTATGTGAGAAAATCTGAGGGATGGGGTTGCCACTAGACAGCATGGATTATGTACCAGGAATACATGGGGACTGGGGATCGATTAGGGAGTCCAAAGACAGATAGTGCCTTCATTTTATGGTGTGTGCTTTTTATTATTTTTCATTTGAATCAATTTGCAAATTGAAAGATCAGCAACAGATCCTTCGTATACATGCAGAGGTATTTATCCAGGTTTTTAGATTTAATATAACCAATGAAATTCATGGCAGAATGTGTGAATTCCATGAAAGGTTTCACACAGCGAAATTTGCAATTTCACCAGACTTTTGCTGGTGAAATTACATTTCACTGCAACACTAAACCCATATTTAAAAACAAGCGTCTAGAGTCGAAATTAACTTACACTCTGAGCACAGTTCTCCTTTAACAGTTCATCTTGTATACAGAGCAGTAGTTCTGTGAAGCTTAATAAAATGTCTCTGCAATCTATGTTATGCTATTGTAATAACAGCTACTCAATTAGATTTTGTGTTCTGAAATTAAGAGCTCATTACAAACTGACTTTATTAGCTGGCTTTATTTTTCTGGATTATATGCCTGCCTATTAATCATGTACACAAGTACTTAAACAGTGGAAGACACCTTGATAACTTACTTTATTCCCATGGAGTTAAACGTTATTATTGTCTAATTTGCCTTACATGAAATTAGACCAAATGGTAGCATAAACTTCAAAGGAAAGCTGTTTTCTAGTGTGTAGATTTTACCCCCAGTGGTTTGGGGAAAAGGTCTTGCTTTCTCATACAGTGCTGACTACCTTATGCTTCTCTGCGGAACATTGCTTATTTGTTAGCCAGTTAAAGTTCGTATGCTTGTTTACCCTAAATTATGACATTATTTACTTAGGTGCCAATAAGGGGTTTTAACACCTCCTGATGATATCTTGCACTTCATCACAAAATGACAAAATCATGAAGCACCACATGCTGAGCCCATACAAGAGCAAGGGCTTACTGAGCAAAGACATAGCTGAAGTAGAGAATAAAACAACCAAGGAATAGATTTTCAGACAGTGTTCACATTTACAGCCCAGCCCTATTGATGGGCAGAGAGGTGATTTTAAAACTGCAGAGTTTATTGCAACAGTATAATCTCCCCATAGATATTTTTTTGTAAATAGCTCTTTTAATAGCAGTGTGGAAAAATAAGGGTGGGCATAACTAATGCAACCAATCAACCACTGCATGAATGAAGTGAGTAAAACCAGAAGGCCAAAGAGACTGTTACGGTTCTCTAAGGAAGTTAAGGAAGTGGCAAAGGTGGTGAACTGGTAGAGTATCTTGAGTCCAATGGACTGCAAGTCCACAGGCAGCAGAGACTGACTGGGGGGTGGGGGTGGGGTGGGGTGGGAGTCATGTCAAATAAATCTGAATGATTTCTTTGACTGGGTGACCAGGAAACTAGATCATGGGAAGGCAGTCGACGTGGCCTATCTGGACTTTAGCAAGGCCTTCAGCATTGTGCAGCACAGGAGGCTGAGAAAGATGTTGAACAGCTTAGGAGTGGGATCCAAAGTGGTGAACTGGGTTAGAAACTGGTTAACGGATGGGAGACAGAAAGTGTTGGTAAACAGCAGTCATTCTAATGATAGGGGATTGATGAGCAGGGTACTACAGGGCTCAGTACTGGGATCAGTCCTTTTCAATATTTTCAAAGGGAACATTGCAAAAGAACTGGATGGGAAGGTGTGCCTTTTTGCTGAAGACACCAAACTCTGCAGTAGGGTGGACACCCTGACATAGACTGGGTGGAGGTGGTCCAGAGGAAAGCAACTAAAACAAGATTTGCATGAGAAGCTCTGAGGGATCTTAACATTTACACCATGGAAGGGGGGGGGAGAGAGAGAGAGGTGATGTGATAAAGACCTACAAGTACCTCACAGAGGTGAACAGGGTGCAGGGCGTGATTCTCTTTCAAATGAGAAAGGACCTCAGGACCAGGGGGCATACACTGTAGGGGTGGTTTAAGAGAAATGTGAGGAAATATTTATTCACTGAAAAGGTGGTAGACACCTGGAAGGGACTGCCAGTGGAAGTGGTAGAGGCTAAGACAGTGGGGGGCTTTGAGCATGTATGGAATAAATATAGAGGTATATTATAAAAGAGGCAAGGAGGCAGGAGGGTCACCAGAGACCAACTAGGATTTGTGAAGGCAGATTAGTCAGAGAACATCTTGGTGGACTGTGTGGGCCAAGTCATTCTTTTCTGCTAAGGAATTCTATTAATCAATTTTCCTATCATCTCTGTTCACACATTGGACTCCTTTCTCACGTTGGTGACCACCCATGCACATCTGTCACATACTTTTCTGCTTCTGCTATCACCTCCAATCTTTTCCCCTGTGACAGGGTGCTGGGGAGAAAGGCCATTCTCTCCCTGGTGAAAAGGATAAGACCAGGTAGGGGAGTTAACAAGGAGTCAGGCCCGACTGTGCTGAGAGCCCTCACGCTGATGGCTAACAGGTTTTTCCCAGTTGTTTTGGTCCTGCCCACCTCCCTGATGTCAGCCATCCTGAGTCCTTTCATGATACAGCACCTCCTCTCATTTCATTTCATTTTTATTTTATACTGGAAAGGCATGTGGGCAAGATGCCCATCCTCACAAGTATCCAGTTATAACAGAACAACGGTGGATAAATACAAAATACAGGGAATACCATTTTACAGAAATACACTAATAATTTAGGTGGGTATGTACATGATTACAGAAAAAATACAATTTATACAGAAGTGCACTAATTACATAGGTGCAAGGCAGTAGCATGATAAACATACAGAGATCCAGTCAAACAAACATTAGGATATTGTATATCTATGAACAAAACAAAGTAAGTAATAACCTTTCTGTGCAAGTGTACAGAGTAACAGAACCTGACAGGAAGGGGATGAGGTGAAAGAGGGGAAGAGATTAAAGACAGAGGAGTGATTAAAGTAAGGGAGGGGGGTGAGTAAAACAGCAGGGATGAGGTAAAAGACAGGAAGAGGAGGGATTTAAGTAAGGGAGGTGAATTTAACATAGTGGGGATGGGAGGGGAGTAGTAGATTATGTATTCAGGAAAGGAGTAGCTAGAAACAGTTGCAAGGAGATTTATTGAGTAAGTGCTTTTTCAGATTAACATTAAAGGATTTGATGGAGGGGTAAATTGCAAGTCTGGGAGGAAGGGTGTTGAAAAGTTTGGAGCCCTTGAAAGATAATGATCTCTGTCTCAAGAAGGTGTTGAAAAACAGGACACTAAAGAAGGAGGAGGAGACACTCTTGGTAGGATGGGCAGAATCAGATCTAATGAAGAAAGAAGAGACACTGGGAGGGAGGAGGTTGCTGAGAATTTTGTACTTGAACATTTGTGTCTTCCTGGCAAACTTGTCTTCCAACAAGAACCATTTGTTGGATTTATAAAGAGTACAGGCTGCTTTTAGTTTAGAGAAATTAATGGAGTTTGGTGAGGGTGAAAAAATGAAGGACCCGTAGTTGAGTAGAGGGAGGAATAAGCTGGAGGCAAGCCAAGTTCTAGTCTCAGGGATGAGAAATTGACAGATCCAGTAAAGGAGCCCAAGTCTTTGGTGCATTTTGTTAGTCGACTATGTTATTTGCGGTCCGAAAGAGAGGTGTTCGTCAAGTGTTAGACCAAGGTTTTTGAATTTATGGATCCGCTCAATTGCGATGCCATCATTGTCCAGGAGTGTAAAGTCGAAGTTTGAGGGTTTCCGAGCACCTGAGAAAAATCATACGTTTTGTTTTTTTGGAGTTTAGGACAATTCCACGGGAGGTAACTCAAGTGTGGAGACTATAGAAAACCTTCTGTAGTTTGGAGGGGGGGTAGGGTCACCGTCATTACAGAATAGTGTGTCATCATCTGTGTAGAGGATGATTTTAGTATGTAAACATACTGAAGGGATAATGTTAATAAAAAGAGAAAATAGGAAAGGTCCCAGGATTGACCCCTGTGGGACTCCATATTTAATGAGGCAGTTAGATGAGAATTGGCCTTTTTTAACCATTTTGTGGTATCTAGGATAAAGGAAACTCCTAATCCAGTTTACTGTGTTTGTAGAGAATTTCATTTGGGAAATGGTTGCTAGGAGCAGGTTGTGATCCACCAAGTCGAAGGCCATGGTTAAGTCCACAAAAATGGAGCCAGTATATAGTCCATCATCCATGGCCTTAAAAATGTCATTGGTGACCCTCGTAAGGGCAGTTTCGGTATTGTGTTTTACTCTAAAACCATGTTGAGCCTCCCTGAGGCTGTCATATTTATTTAAGTGCTCAGTGATTTGTTCATGGACTATTTTCTTCATGATTTTGGAGAGAGGGTTAGAAGGGAGAGGGGTCTATAGTTACTGATCTCCTGTTTGGAACCTCCTTTATGCAGAGGCCTGATGGAGGCCATTTTCCATGCCTCTGGGAAGATGCCAGTCCAGAGCGCAAAATTAAAGATATTGGTGAGGGGGATAGCAATGTCTTTAATGACTAGTTTGAGGATGCAGTAGTTGATGCCTTCGGGACCAATGCTGGGTTTGGGGTTTTTCTTCATAATAAGTTTGACCATGTCAGCAGGGAAGAGTGCTTAGAAATAGAAAATGGGGGCAGTTAATGGTGGTGGGAGTAGAGATGCAGCAAATTTAAATTCCACTGGCGAAGTGAACGTGAAGTGGACACTTCACATTGCTAATCCGCTACATGCAGTGGGCAATGCAAAGTGCTCATTCCACCTTGTCATTACCACTTCACGTTAAGGTGGAATGGCACTGCGAAGTAAGGCAAAGTCATTCTTTTTAATGGACTTTGTGTTCCTCATTATGATTCTAGGTGATCCACTTGGTGTTTCAGATTTGGCAGCCCCCCCCCACACATCACGTGGCTTTTAGCACTGTAAGTCACATGCTCTTTAACTAGGCATGAAGAAAGTGAGTCATACAAGCAGACACTTTTACTTTCTCCTGTGCAGACGGAGAGAGAGTAGTATGTTTTGTGACTGCTGATACTTTGGGATCAGTGTGAGGAGGAGACTTAAACTTTGATTTAGACCCAACAGCTTTTTTAAAAGCTACATTTTTTTGCCTTTTCTGTACTCTTTTTTACTTAATTTGTTCTTTCTGTAAATTTTATTTTTCTTACCTTTATAAGTAGTTGGTTGTTTGTCTGTGTGACTGTGTGTGTGTGTTGTGTGTCATTGTGAGTAGTAATTGTTCGGACTGAGGGAGCTCAGTAGGAGAGATGGACCAGGGTGAGGGAATGTCTGGAGTGGAGGAAGCTCTGGGAGAACATGGTAGTGGTAAGCATCGTACTGTATGCATGTGTGGAGGGCATGGGCACCCATTCCTGTTGGACCGCTCGATACTTGTGAGTGCCCCCCCCCGGAAGCAGGACTAGCACCGCCTCCTGTCCTGACTCTAAGGCAGTTGAACCACCACCACCAAGTCCAGGTTCTCTGGAGCAGGATGCGCCTATTCCCCCGGGCAAAGGTGTGGATCCCATCCCTGTTCAGCACTGTGACCAGCCGGCTGCCAGTTCATCTGGCCATCCCCTGCCTGTGCCTGGTCCTCCCTGCACCTCCATTGTTTGGCAGTTTTTTTACTGTGTGGGGGGACAGCAGTGTGGTCAAGTGCTGCCTATGTGAGATGGAGGTGCACCGTGACAGACGGGTGACTCACCTGGAGACTGAGGGCCAGTGCACCCATATGCTCAATCACCAGCAGTTGGAGTGGCAGGCTGCCACAGAATGGACCATGTCTACACCAGCTGGCCATTCTGTGGAAGAGGGTGCAGCTGTGCATTGTGGCATCCCTAAGAAGAGGAGGGCCACAGCAGCAGCACCTGCTGCTCCACCAGCACCCCCACCCCCCCCACCACCAGCAGGTCAGCCTGTAGAATGTGTGGACCCCAGTGAACTACATGTAACACAGGCTGACTTGGCAGTTCTCTGGAGTGCTGTTGAGGATAACAACGAGAGGGTGAGTGCTGTGGAGCAGCGGCTGGATCACATAGAGGAACATCAGTTGCAAATTATGTCCATGCTGGAACTGCTGCTGGATCACCATGGGATCCCACATTATTTTTTTTCCTCACATTATGTGCCCCCCTACACCTTCCTTGCTGAGTTATAAAATGTATTCCTCCACCATCACCAACCCATGTATGTAATTATGCCCTTTTTTTGTTGTCTTCTGTATGTGTGACACTTTGTATTCTGAGCAGTGCAAGTATACTGTACTAAACTGCATGTGTGTATTCGGTCTTTTTTCCAGTCTGTGTATGTACTGCAGACACTGTCCAACTCCCTGACTTAAAAACAAACATTAATGAGTACAATGGTGGGGTAGTGAAGCATGGAGACATACTACAAAACAGGCTTACAATACATCCAAGTAACTAATAAAAAAAATTAATGTTGTTATTCGTGATGTGATTGTGAATCGTGATTTGTGACTGCATTTGTGACCATGATGATGAAGAAACGTGAATGTCTACCATCTACGGCTGTACTTCCCCGATGAGCTGTAGCTTAAAACTCCAAGACTTAAAAACACATATCAGTGAGTACAATGGTGGGGTGGTGAAGCCGGGAGAGATACTACAAAACAGGCTTACAATACATCCAAGTGACTAGAAAAAAAATTAATGTCGTGATTCGTAATGTGAATGATCTTGAATCATGATTTGTGACTGCATTTGTGACCGTGATGAAGAAGAACGTGATTTGTATCATGAGTGACTCGTGATGATGGTCCTGACTTAAAAATGCATATTAATGAGTACAATGTCATACATGTGATATGTCCAACTTGCTTAAGAGGGAGATTTGAGTCAAATTAGGAGGAAGACTCGCCTTCCGACTGCTTAAGAGGGAGACTTGGGTCAAATTAGGAGGGAGATTGGCCTGCTAGTAGGGAGATGCCGTAACGTCACAATTTTGTTCTTAAATGGCATCAAAAAAATAAGAAAAAAGTCATTACAAAAATCTAATGTATTTCATTTTGTCAAGAATAAGCACTAAAAAGAATAAACAACTAGTTATATAAAGTTATCAGATATATTTTTCATCACTGATTTAATTTGTATGTGTCTTTATCTGCCCAAAAACCATGGATATTTTGGACAGAATTTTACTTAAGCAGGAGATTTTGTTTCCCAGGAGGGAGGGAGTTCAGTCAAAAAAAACAGGAGTCTCCTGCGTAAAGAGGGAGATATCACATGTATGCAATGTTCACGCAGAATTAAGCACCACACCTGTCCAGTACTCTGAAGGGAAGTCAAAGAAACAACTGTGACTTAAGTTACAGATGAAGATTGGGCTCTAAAGAGATGCAAATGCACAGACAGATTAAGACTGCACTGTGCACTGAAGAGATGCAGACACAAAGGCACAACACCTAACCAGTGCTCACCATCAGAAATTCAAATCTAGAAAAGAATACCTTTGCCGGTTGGTGGGCTGGGGCGGTAACACACTGCTGCAGTAACAGTCACTAGTACTAGTACCAGTAAAGATACCACAGATAAGTACAAAAATCACACAGCTGCAGTGGATAGCAGCTTCACATTGCTGATATTATTATGTGGTGCAGTTTGTCTGATTTGATGGCACACATCACACACATACTGACACACACACTAAGTAATGCATGCAAATTGAAAACTTCAGTAATATAACCACATATTTTAAACAAACTAAAATTATGCACTGCTGCACCACAACAATAAGCAAAAAATGGCAAGAAATATTGAAAAATATTACTGTGTGTACATTAACACAGTTATGCAAGAAAAATATCACCAAAACAGAAAGAACTGACTTTTTCTCCAAGTTAATCTACCTACACCACAGATACACCCCTTCCCCAAAGCACACTTCCAATGTCTCTCAGTACACATACTGAATGTTGTACATTAACATTCAAAATCCATACACAAACAATAAACGCTCGATGATATGAGCACAGGAGGGTTTCCTATAATCGATGAACTAAAATTTCAGCAAAAAAATGACTCAAAAAGGCCTTTTTAACAGCTTTTTGAAGGTCTGAATTGCAGAGAGCTCTCAGAGCAGATTGTCTCCTACAGTTTCTCACACACTACACCAAACTGAGGCTGTGCAGAACAATCTAGAGCCCATGTGAACGAAACCTACATGAACACTGCAAAATTCACCTTTGAGCTTAAAACAAGGCAAAGTAAGGTGAAGTACATTGTTTTCAAAGTATTTTGCCATAAATTGGTGGAGTAGTGGTTTGGGAAGGCAGATTAACATTAAGTCATTGTTTTCCAATGGACTTAGCATTACTCATTAATAACATGAGTACTCCCTTGCGTTGCAGAGCACTCCACGGTTGTCTTCACTCCTTCGAGTCATTCCGATGGGCGGGTGGGAACCACTTCGCCCATCACTAGTGGGGGGGGGGTTGGTAGCATTGGGGTGAATGGGCTAGGGCAGTGGGATCTGGAATGTGTCAAGATCACCGTCTGCCTAGGGGAAAACAAAGAGCAGACTTACAAGAGAGAAGAGGATTAAGGGGTCATGGCTGAACACAAAGGGAGGACTAAATTTCAATGCGGGGAGAGGGGGTAAGGAGCAATAGTCACACAAGGAGTAAAATGGCATCATAGAACACAGTAACTCTGCAGCACAGTAAAATCACAGCTAGACAATCACAGAAATCAGCTGTAAATCGCAACAGGTAAAGCATAGAAAACAGCTGATACACCGTATCTAAACAGGGCAATTGTACTTGAAGTACTTTAAAGAGCTGATGACAAACACAACTAAATTCAGTGCTTTAGACGCACAGAAATTCTACCTGAAGAGGTCCTCTGACCAATACCCCAGAGGGAGTAGCCCATAGCTGCATCAGGGAGGGGGGTCTGGGAGCAGCTTGCTGGGGAGAGACAGCTGAAAATGGCTCTGTCGGGAAAACAAAGAGCAGACTTACAAGAGAGGAGAGGATTAAGTGATTAAGGCTGAACACAAAGCAAGGGCTGAAGGTCGAGGTGGGAAGATGGGGGAAGGGGTAAGGAGTAATAGTCACACAATGATTAAAATGACTGCATAGAACACAGCAACTCTGCATCACAGTAAAATCACAGAAATCCGCAATAAATTGCAGCAGGAAAAGCACAGTAAGCAGCTGATGCATCGCATCTAAACAGGGCAATTTAATTTGCACTTAAAGTACCTTACAGAGCTGATCACAAACACAACTAAATTCAGTGCTTTAGATCACAGAAATTCAACCTGAAGAGGTCCTCCGACTAATACCCCAGAGGGAGTAGCCCACACCTGCGTCAAGGAGGGAGTCTGGGAGCAGCTTGCTGGAGAGAGAGAGAGATGGCTGAAAGTGGCTCTATTGGTCTGTGTCTGCCTGTGTCAGGGAGGGGGCTCCGGGAGCCGCCTGTTGGGGAGGAAGATGGCTGAAAATGGCTCCATCAGTCTGCATCTGCCTGTGCCGGGGGGGGGGGCTCTGGGAGCAGCTTGCTGGGGAAATAGCTGGCTGAAAATGGCTCTATTGTCTGTGTCATGGAGGGAGATCCAAGAGCAGCTTGCTGGGGAGAGAGCCAGCTGAAAATGACTCTATCCATCTGTGCTGCCTGCGTCAGGCAGTAGGGGTCAGAAGCAGCTTGCTGGGGAGAGAGACAGTTGAAAATGGCTCCTCTCACAAGGAAGCAGGCTTCCCAGCCCACCTTGAGGGGTTGCCACATCAGAAGAGTCAAACACCACACTCTATTAGCTGGATCAGGCTGCTTCACATAGATGTTCAGTGACTGATGCACAGCTATCATTTGCAAGCTATTTTGTCATTTTTGGCATGTACTAAATGGTAATTAAAGGGATACAAAAAGCAGCAGATTAGAGAATTTGTCACCAATCCTTGCAATTCTGCAGTTTTTTTTTCCAACAGCTGAAGTTTACTGCAATCTAATCCCTTAACTTTATGCTTTTCTTAGATGGCAAGCGATAGCTTCTATCTCTTGCCATCATGAGTACTCTTTCGTGAAGATTTTAAAGATTATTCCTACATTTAATATATGTGAGTCAGCTGTAGTGAGGTCTGAGAAGTGAAACATCAAACAGAATGTAGCCTCTGTGGAATCATTTTCTAGTTAGTCCCCTAAACATGCATGTATTTGTATACCCATGATGCTTTGTGCAGGGTGTGAGGCTTTTAATTGTATAATGTTTCCATACAAAATGTGAAGTATTTGTCTATCATACATGCCTTCTGCATACTGTTCTTCTTTCTTTTTCCTTCAGCATTTCAGTTGCTTCATATCTTTCCACTTACTGCCACAGTAGAAAGAAGAGTTCAAAAATGTATCTCCTCTCAGGCAGCTGAAGCAGCATTAGCTATCCATCCTTCTGGGATTCATCTTGAGGTAAAAAAGAGTTGTCATCAATTTTGGAGTAGTTTTTCATACTGGCAAAGGACTCTCAGATGTTTGCTGTGGTTAGGGGAAGAAAAAGATTGTGCATTTTAAGAAAGTTGATGTTAACTTTTAGGATGCAAAGTGTAATCTGCATATTTTTTTTATTTTTATTTTTTATTTGAATCTAGGATTACAAGTACCTTTGAGCCAAGGCTCTTTTACAAAGGTTCCATGTCAGTTGAGGTACAATTCAAACAAGACATAGAATAACAGCGTAACAGTGGGTTACAGGCAGTTACATACAGTTTTATACATTCAATACAGTGTCAAAAATGCCAGAAGGAGGTGTGGTAACAGAGTTGACACTGTATGGAGGAGAGACACACTAGTGGGGTGCGGCCATAGGCACTTGTCAAATATCAATTAAAGTGCTATGGAGGTAGGGAAGGAGGGTTGGAGGAGGGGAAGATGAATGGATGTATGGGAGAGGGAGTTGGGGGGAGAAGGTTAAGTGCTAGGTGGAAAGAGTAAAGAGGAGAGGGGAGAACAATTAGGAAGGACAATCATAGGAGCTAGATGCAGAAAGGATGTGATGGAGACTGTAGTTGAATGGATCAAGCTTTGGCATTGAGGCAATGTCAATGTTAAGACCATTGAACCAGCTGGGAGCTCTGTGTGCAAACGATCTTTTCCCATGTGTGGTGCGGAAACACGGGGTATGCAGAAGCTGGGATTCAGAGCCCCTGGAGATGTGAGTAGTCCACACTGGGCAGAGGAGAGCTTGGACACCTGGGGGAGCAAGGCCTAGTGTTATTTTCTTTGTCATAAGGCAGATTTGGTACTTGATCTGGTTTAAAAGTTGAAGTCACCCAGTCTGTGCATAGAGATCACACGTGTGAGTGAGGCGATAGGTGCCGGTTATGGGACAGCAAGCTTTGTTTAGTGCAATGGATATACGCCTGATGGTGGTGGCAGAGGACCCTAGGCACTGTCTGGGTCCAATACACAGCCTGTAATCTGCTCTCAATTCAGGACTTATGACAAATTATTAGCCCAGTGAATAACTCACAGTATTACAAATATCTCAAAGGAGGTGGCAGAGAAGGTTCAAGAGAAAAAGAAAGCATTCAGAAAGTACAAGGAATCACAGAAGGAGCAGAACAGAGAATTGTATCAGTTAAAGCAAAAGAGGCTGGGAAGGCAGTCAGAACATCAAAGGCCCGAACCGAGAAAAAGATAGCCAACTCAGTTAAGAAGGGGGATAAAACCTTTTTTAGGTACCTCGGGGAGCGAAGAAAGACTAAGGGAGGGATAGTGAGGCTTAATAAAGGGGAGGGGGTGGGCAGACAGTGACGGTGAAAAGGCAGAGACACTAAACAAATATTTTTGCTCAGTATTTACAAATGAAGAGGGGGGAGGTATCTAAAACAAACAATAGAAACACTCTGGATACAGAAGTTGATACCAGCCCATTTACAGAAGAAAGGGTTCTGAAAGAACTCTTAAAACTGAAGGTGGACAAAGCAATGGGGCCTGATGGGATTCATCCCAGAATTCTAAAAGAACTAAGGGTAGAACCAGTGACACCACTGACTACACTGTTTAACAAATCATGGGAAGATGGGGTGGTACCTGAGGACTGGAAGAGGGCAGATGTGATTCCCCTTCACAAAAGTCTGAGCAGGGCAGAAGCAGGAAACTACAGACCTGTTAGTTTAACCTCAGTGATAGGAAAAATGATGGAATCACTTCTGAAGGAAAGAACTGTCGAGTACCTAGAGGCCAGAGGGGTACAGGACCCAAGGCAGCATGGATTCACAGTGGGAAGGTCATGCCAGATGAATCTAATAGATTTATTTGACTGGGTGACCAAAGTAGTAGATCAAGGAGGCGCTGTGGACATGGCCTACCTAGACTTTAACAAGGCATTTGACTCAGTCCCACACAAAAGATTAATATACAAGTTAGCCAGCCTGGAAGTGGGTCCCAAGATGATAGCCTGGGTAAAGAATTGGCTGGAGAACAGGACACAGAGGGTAATAGTAAATGGAGTCCACTCTGAAGAAAGGGGTTACTAGTGGGGTACTGCGGGTTCAGTATTAGGACCGGTTCTCAATGTCTTTATAAGCTACATTGCAGAGGGACTTGAAGGAAAGTATGTCTTTGCAGATGACACAAAGATCTGCAACAGAGTTGATGCACAAGGTGGGGTGGAAAGGATGAGAAGGGACTTGGCAAGGTTAGAGGAATGGTCAAATGTATGGCAGCTTAGATTCAATGCTAAGAAGTGCAAGGTAATGCACCTGGGAAACAAAAACCCAGGGGAAGAGTACACAATGGGGGTGAGATACTAACAACAACAAAAATGGAAAGGGACCTGGGAGTAGTCATATCAGATGACTTAAAGGTGGGCAAGCAATGTGAGAGGGCAGTAAGGAGGGCTGGGGGAATACTGGGATGCATAGGGAGAGGCATCACCAGTAGAAAACAGGAAGTTGTTATCCCTCTTTACAGACAGCTGGTGAGACCCCATCTGGAGTACTGTGTGCAGTTCTGGAGACCCAATCTCTGCAAGGACATAGACAAGATGGAAGCTGTCCAGAGGAGGGCAACTAAAATGGTGCTGGGTCTGCACCAGAAGACATATGAAGACAGACTACAGGAGCTTAATATGTATAGCCTCAAGGAAAGGAGGGAGAGGGGGGACATGATAGAAACTTTCAAGTACCTCAAGGGAATCAACAAAGTCCAAGAGGGTAGCATCTTTCAAAAAAAGAGGTGTGCCAGAACAAGGGGGCACAATTTGAAGATATAGGAGGGGCGACTCAGAGGTGATGTAAGGAAGTATTTTTTCACAGAGAGGGTTGTGGATGCATGGAATGGCCTTCTGGAGGAGGTTGTGGAGTCAAAAACAGTGGTTGAATTCAAGCATGCATGGGACAGTCATAAGGCAATTCTAGGGGGGTAGAAAGAAGTAGGCTGCTGGTTAACTAGGATCTGCAGCTTATCCATTAGTAGGGAAACGGGCAGACTGGATGGGCCAAGCGGTCCTTATCTGCCATCTAATTCTATGTTTCTATTTTTCTGTGCTGCAGTCCTTAAGGCATCTGAGGTAAGGCATTGCTTGTGCCTGAAAAGTAGGCTAATGCGAGTATTGGCAGCCTTGGCAATGTTGTCAATGTGTGTAGCATATGATAGGCTACAATTGATGGTAATACCTAGATATTTAAAGGAATGAACCTGTTCGAGGGTTGCACCAAGGCAGTTTTTGATCATGTTGGGATTGAGTCTGTTTGTTGTGCGGGCTGCAGAAGAGCATGGACTTGTTTTTTTTGTAGTTGAGAACCAGTTTATGTGTACTAAACCAAGTTTCGGTCAAGGGGAAGGCACGTTGTAGATTGTTTTGAAGGTGGCCCAGATACTTGTGAGTGGAGAGGATGATGGCATTGTCAGCATAAAGAAGGATTTGTGCTGGACACGATTGTGGAAGATCATTCAGAAAGAGGCTAAAAAGAAGTGGCCCAAGAATAGAGTCTTGAGGAACTCCTGAGTGAACAAGACAAGCATCTGAGAGAACATCAGCTATTTTCACTCTTTGGGAGTGGTTCTCCAAGTAGCTCTTGAACCAGGTAGTGGACTCAGGTGAGAGCCCAGCAGAATGTAGCTATGTGATTAATAGATTATGATGTACAATGTCAAAAGCCTTGGTCAGGTCAATGAAGACAGACCCGGTTAGGAGGCTGTTGCTCTTCTGCAGCCCGCACAACAAACAGACTCAGTCTTACTTCTTTAAGATTGTCCAAGAAGGATGTTCCCTTACCTCAGGTGTTTATGAAGGTATCTCTGTAAAATTATTTTTTCTTCTGGTGGATTGATTTAGTACAGTCGTTTCACGACCGTTTGTAGTTCTAATTATCGGCTTGATTGTCAGTGGCCCATGCCCGAAGCCAGAGGAGGTCCCTTGCTTTCAGATCTGCAAGTAGTTCAGCGGAGAGCCAAGGATTGCAAAGGCCTTTAATTTTAAGCCTTCTGAAAGGGGCATAGGTGTCACAGGCAGCATTGAAGGAGTTGATGAAAAAATCCAAGGCTGAGTTGACATCAGAAGCGTTGACTATAGGAGACCAGTCAAGCTGTCAGAGGTGGGATTTGAGGTGTTTCAACTGGCTACGTGGGAGGACTCTACTATTGATTAATTTAGGGGGGTCATGCATAATTTATTCTACCATTCGCAGATGATTGGGGAATGGTCACTTAGTATATCTGGAAGGACAGGAACATCTGAGATGCGGGAGGGAAGGATTGTCAATATCCAGTCCAGGAGAGTGTTTGCACCAGTTTTATAATCAGTGTCAGTGGCTCAGCAGGTAGCACACTCTCCTCTGAGGCTGGGAGATCAGAAGGCTGTGAGTTCTTCCCCCTCCTCTGGCACTTGGGTTAAATCCCAATACTGACACTGTAGTGCAGCGTGAGGGGGTGCTGCTCTCCTGAGGTGCCATCTTTCGGATGAGATGTTAAACTGAAGTCCCATCTGCCTGTTCCGGTGGTAGTTCAGGTGGATGTTAAAGATCCTATGGCACTTTTCAAAAAGAGTAGGGGAAATTTTTATTGAAAAACAAAAACAGAGACAAGCAAAAAATAGACAAATCCAAATACAGAACACAGGCATCATAATCATAAAGGACATATGGTTTCAAGAAAAAAAATGTCCAACCATGACCAAAACAGCAAATCACTACCCCAATACATCACCAGAAGATTGCCCAATAGCCCAGAATATATTAAATTGCAAACAGAAAAAGGCATTACATCTCATACATGGAAAAATAAAAAAAGCATAAGAATAGAAATACATTACCCCACCCACTCCACTGCCGTCCAAAAATCTTGACAGATAGCTGCCCCAAAATACAAAATTCATATTGATAAATCTTATCTAATTCCATTTGAACCTGACATAACATATCCCACACAGTGACTTCTTTTTGTTGCAACACTCTAAGACATCTAGCATGCCAAATTACCCATTTTAAACAGGCCAGAATCACCCAAATTGTACTCTTCCTCCATTTATTCCATCCTGTCTCCAACTGTCCCAAAACCAAAATCTCATAGGTCATATGGGCAAATAGACTCTCCCTCCATAATTCAGCTAAAGAATCCCAAAAACCTTTTATGCAAGTACACTGTCCTACATGCTCGGCCTTTGGCGATCTTAGGTCTCAGCTCCGGGCAGCATGGGCAGAGATTGCACGCCTCAAATTTCATATTGAAGAGGAAATACATTATAAGAACCACCCGCCATTTCCCCAGCACCCAACAGAAAAACCTCGACCGCAGAGGGTAGTTTGTGCAGGAGGTTGGCAGGTGGTTAGAGGAGCAAATCAGGTGCCCCATCACTCTCTGCTCTCCAACACATTACCCCGAAACCATATAAACACTACAAACAGGTATCTGCCTCTATCTCTGAAATCAAATAAAGAGGCAGAAGACACTGCAGAGCAGGACACTGCGCACAGGAGCTAGCACAACAATACTCACCCAAATCAGGAACCAAAACTAAACAAGCACAAAGGAAACTAAAAACTACTGATCATAGGAGACTCCATGATTCGGGGAGTTGATACCCATCTCCAGCCATGGGTGATGGCAGATGTCTCCAGGTACATCAGCATGGAGAGAGACACTGACCGCATTGCTAAAATTGTTCACAAAGCAGGAGAAAACATTGATGTCCTAGTACACATAGGACTATAGATTCTCGCCAGCTGGTCAGTTGTGGAGACCAAGGAACACCTGACTAGGCTGGGTGAAAACTATCATCTATTTCGTCTGCATCTCCTTCTCTGAGATCCTGCCAGTCTGGGAGAAGGGAGCAGATGGAGAAGGTCAGAGAAGGGGAGATAGGGGAGCTAAACACGTGGCTCAAGGACTGGTGCCAGGAAAAAGGACACAGATTTGTAGGGAACTGGCAACAGTTCTGGGAGCGAAAGTTCTTTAAATTTGATGGACTGCATCTGACTAAAGAGGGAGTCAGCGCATTGGGGCAGAAGTTTGACGTCTTTGCAGAATATTTAAACTAGCAAATGGGGAGAGGGGTGCAGCACCCCATACGTCGAATGGGAAGAACACCCCTCCCCCCTCAGCTAGTGGTCAAACAGGAATTCAGCGTGTTTGCCGTTCATTTGCATCACCAGGTAAGAAAAAAAGGTTTGTCTCCCATACGATGCACAGGGTAATGCCAAACCTCACCCAACAACTAACACACCAAAATCTGGCTAATGAAAATCATGTACACAAATGCTCACAGCCTGGGAAATAAGATCCCAGACCTGCAGGCAATAATGTCAGAGGCTAAACTGGACATAGTAGCATAGTGAGACGTGGTTTACCAGTAACCACACTTGGGAGACTTCAGTACCTGGCTATGTATTGTTCAGAAGAGACCGAGGTGCAAAAGAGGGGAGGAGGGCCCTGTATGTTAATGAAAATATCAAAGCTACAGAAATTCAGAATACACATAAGGAGCCAGAAGAACTGTGGGTCACCCTGGAAACAGGAAATGGGACAGCCATAAGAACTGGGGTTGTCTACAGGCCCCCAGACCAGAGGGAGGACATAGACATTACTGTTAGAAGATATACAAAACATGACAGCTAAAGGGAGGTTCTGATAATGGGAGACTTCAACATGCCAGATACAGATTGGTAAATACCAGCAGGAACATCTGCCAGAACTAGACTCATAGTGGATTCCTGCAGGGGGGGCCTCAAACAACTGGTACAGCAACCCACAAGAGACAGGGCTATCCTAGATCTAGTACTGACTAACAAAGAAGGGATCACAGATCTCCAGGTAGAAGGTCACCTGGGCAGTGACCATCACATGGTATGGTTCAATTTGGCTACTACATCTAAATCATCCCATTCCAAGGCAAAATATGGGACTTCAGAGGAGCTGACTTGATAAGATGGCCAACAGAGTTAAGCTAGCCCTGGCAAAAGAAACACAGGTGAGGAGGTACAGGCAAAGTGGGCAAGCATTAAGGATACAATACTTGAAGCAACATCCCATTGTGTTAGACAGAAAAGGAAGTGCAAAGAAGAAGGAAACCACTTTGGTTCTCAAATACAGTAGCAGAAAAGGTCAGAGCCAAAAGGCTGGCCTTCAGAAAATATAAGGGAACACAGCGGGATGAAGATAGGGAGGCATACCAAACTGCCCTAAGGGAAGCAGGTAAGGCAGTAAGGCAGGCAAAGTCCCAAACTGAGGAAACACTAGCACAAACAGTAAAGAAGGTGACAAGACTTTCTATAGATACATTAGTGAAAGGAGAAAGTCCAGAGGGGTATTGCTAAGCTTAATGGAGAAAAGGGAGCATGGAGGAGGAGGACCCTGTAAAGGCATCTATCCTAAATAGATACTTTTGCTCAGTATTTACTGAAGAGAAGGTAGGGCAGGGCCCACAGCTCAGCATCATGGACACAGGGGGAGGAGGTGAGCACTACTCCTTCACAAAAGAAAGGGTCCTACAAGAGCTTGCTAAGCTCAGGGTGGATAAGGCAATGGGACCTGATGGCATACATCCCAGGGTACTTAAGGAGCTAAAGGAGGAACTAGCAGAGCCATTAGCAGAATTGTTTAGTGAGTCTCTGAGCACAGGAGAGGTCCCAGAAGACTGGAGAAGGGCTCATGTGATCCCACTCCACAAGAGTGGTAGCAGGAGGAGGCGGGAACTACAGACCGGTCAGTCTTACCTCAGTAGTGGGCAAGATTATGGAGGCACTCTTAAGGAAAGGATAGTGCAACACCTGGAATCCATAGGGGCACAGGATCCAAGACAGCATGGGTTTACAAAGGAAGGTCCTGTCAAACTAATCTCATAGATTTCTTTGACTGGTAACCAGAGTGGTGGACCAAGGGGAGCAGTTGATGTCCTTACCTTGACTTCAGCAAAGCTTTTGACACTGTTCCACATAGAAGATTGATAAATAAGCTAGGTAGGCAGGCTTGGGTCAGAAGTTGGTCAACTGGGTGGCAAACTGGTTGACTGGCAGAAAACAGAGAGTGGTGGTAAATGGTATACAGTCAGAAGAGATGCAAGTCACAAGGGGTACCTCAGGGATCAGTCCTGGGGCCAGTCCTATTCAACATCTTCATTAGTGACCTCGCAGATGGACTAGAGGGTAAGGCTTGTCTGTTTGCAGATGACACCAAGATCTGCAACAGAGTAGATGATCCAGATGGGGTGGGCAGAATGAGAAGAGATCTGGATAAACTAACAGAATGGTCAGAAGAGTGGCAACTGGGATTTAATACAAAGAAGTGCAAAATCATGCACATAGGGAAGAGAAACCTGAAGCCACTTATAGGCTGGGAGGAGTTGCTAGCAGTCACAAAGGAAGAAAGAGACTTGGGCATCATCATCACTGATGACCTAAAATCATCCAAGCAGACCTCTCTAAAGCAGTAGGTAAGGCTAGGGGTGTTAGGGTGTATTAGTAGGGGTATCACAAGTCGTAAGAGGGAGGTAATAATCCTCTGTACAAGACATTGGTTAGGCCCCATCTGGAGTACTGCGCAGTATTGGAGGCCACACCTTCACAAGGACATTAACCAAATTGAGGCAGTCCAGAAGGGCAACCAAAATGGTGCAGGGACTGCATCAGAAGACATATGAGGACAGATTAACGGAGCTCAATATGTATACCCTTGAGCAAAGGAGGGAGAGAGGTGATATGATCGAGACATTTAAACACCTTAAGGGAATAAACAAGGTGAAAGAGTCTAACATGTTTAAATATAAGAAAAATAGCAGGACAAGAGGACACAGCATGAGATTAGAGGGAGGCCGATTAAGGGAGAATGTGAGGAAATTCTTTTTCACAGAAAGGGTGGTAGATGCATGGAATGGCTTACCACAAGAAGTGGTGGCTATGAATACAGTGCAGGGCCTTCAAACAGGCATGGGATAGGCATAAGGGAGCAATACAAATGACTATGAATAGATAGGTCACTGACAGAGCAAAGGCCGATCGCACATTTATAAGGTAGAAAAAGAAATGGGCAGACTGGATGGGCCTTGCGGTCCTTATCTGCCATCAACTTCTATGTTTCTATGTTTCTATGTTTCAATCAAAAAATAAATGCTGCATAGTCTCTATTTGATCTAAACACGTCCCAACAAGGCAAAGCCTGTCATTCAGCATTTTATGTTTCTGATTCCCTTTAATCTTCAATTTCTGATGTCCACACAACCAAATCATGTCCTGCATTTTTTGAGGAATTCTTGGTTAAATAATACTTGCTAATAAAAGTCAATTATCCCGGTGTGCAGAGATAGTAAACACGGGTGTTTCCAGATAACATTGGGCAACAACAGTTTTATAAAATTTCCATCTATCAGAGTCTGCAAACCAATGTAATACTATTTTCCACATCCTGACATATTTTAATGTGGTCTGAATGTAGACAGGCAAACATTTGTCCAAAACATGCCATCTACCTCTCCCCCGTGCAGCCAAAAATTGAGCTTCCCAGCGTTCCATACCAACTATACCTAAATCTGTTTTGCCTAGAACTAGCGGATGAATATTACTATAAAAAAATTACTAAACAAAGAAACCAATGGCTGTAACATTTCCTGTCCACCCTCCTTCCTAGCCCTATAGGTATGTGCCCGTTTGACTGGATTTAATCGACTACCCCATGCAAACAAAAAGAACAGTCCCATTATCTTGGCATGCATACTAAAAGGTACTGGATAAATATCAGAAACATACAAGAAAACAGGAAGAACATAAGCTTTCAACAAATAAATTATTTTTTTCTCGTCATTTTCCAAGACTTCCAAGACATAACCTTCCTATGTGCATCATCATAAACTAGATCCCAATTCATTTGTTCAGCTTGTTTTGAACCAAACCACAACCCTAAAATCTTGATTTCACTCTTTTCAACTGGAATAGGGAATTGTAATGGAAAGGACACATTACAAGTCAGTAGTTTATATTTAGCAACATTAATTTTAATTCCTGTAATATCTCGCATATTCATCAAAACATCAAGCACAGCTCGACCAGATTCAAAATCACACACTATTATTGTACAATCATCCACATAAGCAGACACCTTTAGATGCCGTGCACCAGAAATAAGTCCTCAGAAAGTTCAGTAAGTCTTAACATTGGGTCAATGGCAAAGACATATAAAAGTGGACTTAATGGACATCCCTGCCAGATTCCATTCTGAAGCAGAACAGGGGTCCCCAAATGTCCATTTAGCAAATGGAATCATCATCGCCTGTTCATTCAAATGCTGAAGTACACCTACAAAAGAACGTGAAACTCCATACTGTAGTAAAGTATTCCAAAGATGACCATACTGCACTACATCAAAAGCTTTTTCCTGATCCAGTGACTGTAAGTGCCCATCCAGTTGCATATTCAAACCCTGTTCAACAATTTCCAGAATAAAAATCAGATTCTGGTGTATTGTTCTACCAGGTACAGCACATGTCTGATGTGACAATATTACATATGTCGTCACCCTTGCCAACCGGGACGTCAAAATCTTGGTAAATATCTTATAATCAGAATTCAATAAACTCAGAGGTCTCCAGTTCTGAATTTTCTGCAAATCACCTTTTTTGTATAAAAAAGTCATCACCCCTTCCTACATACTCGGGGTCAAACTCCCACCATCTAGAATCTCCTGATATACAGACCGAAGGTCTTCCACAATTATTGACTTAAAAAGCAGATAAACGATCAATTGCTAGACCAATCTCCTCCTCAGAAATGGGACTCATCAAAGCTTCCACTTCACTCAAGGGAATCTCAGGTAAAGCCCCAAAATTTAGTAACACAGGCTGCCGTGTATCCATAACAGTCTGATAAGTAGAACATAAATGGTCAAACACCACTTTATGTATACCATAATGTGTGGTTTGCAATCCAAATATTTTGAACTAGTTAAAGAGCTGGAAGTTTTTCGCAAGAAATCCCTGACATCTTTCTTAGCAACCTCCCACCACTCACCCCAAGTATCATATAAAAAAATGCACAACATGGCGGCTAGTCAATAATTCTCGTAAATCCCGCTGTACCACATCCTACTGTAAAATGGAAACATTCAATTTCCAATAACTTTGACCAAGTGTGATCTTGTGCATTAAACCAATTTTGGCTTGAACCTGTACATGATCAGAGGTTTCCAGAGGCACAATTCTAACATCAGTACAAAGTAACCTTTTGAAAACAAACCAAAAATCTATACGAGTAGACAACTTCCCCTTATAGAAAGTATGTTCAGGCCTTTTATCCATAATATCATAGAGATCATTCAAGCCAGCATCATTCAAAATTGTCAGCAATGCATTTGTGTCACTAAATATTTTTGTTGTCTGCCTACCTCAGTCCCGGGGTGACAAACCACAATTAAAATCCCCCCCCACACAAAACCAATTTAGAGGTAAAGAGAAAAGGTGCAACAAACCAAGATAAGGCTACTCTATCTGCCTTAATTTGAGGCGCATATACATTAATCAGTTGGTAAGCTAAACCACCAAGAACCACATCCACCAATAATACCCTACCAGGGATGATATACAATACTTTCAGTATACAGATAGGTAAATGGGAAAATAAAATACCCGCACCTGAACACAGACCATCTCCCACTGACCACAAAGAAGGCCCTCACCTCCATCCCTTCTGGCCTGTTCCATCTCAGAAATGGTATGTAATCTAATATCTTGGAGAAAAACAATTGGACGTGAAAGCCTATGTATACTAGCAAAGGTGACAATAGGCTTTTGGGAATTATGTATACTATTGACATTTACAGTATTAAGAAGAATAGAAGATAGCATAATAAGTCAGAAAAACAATGAGCACGAATCACATAATTTCCTTTTTTTCTTCTTTTTCGGTTTAGGCTTCTCAGCCTTCCCAGTTCCGTCCGGGGGCTCCAGTTGTGCGGAGGTCACTGATAAGCCATCAGACTCACCATCCCCATCTTCACCAGGCACGTCCATGAGAATGTCAAATGAATTTTGAACCGGTACATTGTTCACTTGGGACCATAAGCAGAAGGCTGGTAAGGACAGAGGTCTGGGGTTATATTCTGTTTTAACTGAAATATTTGAATAGTTTTGTAAGTGAAATTAGTGAAAATAGTTCTATGTGTTAAAAATTATTACCTTGAGTTAGAACTGTTACTTGGGCTGTGATATTGTAACTTTGGAGGCTTGGGAACAGTTGTTTGGCAGTGATAATTAGAGTGAAATTTAAATGTGTTGTTTGCCTGGTGTTGGTAAGGCCCTCCACCCACCCTGTTTTGTAGGTTCTTAAATACTTAAAGCCACTGGGGTTGGGATTGAAGGGGCTGAGTATTTCTGTTTGGGACTGAAATTTGAAGCAACAGGAGCTGGTGGGCCTGTGACATCATACGGTACCTGATGTCTGCATACACACACTGTTAGTGGGACTGAACACACACTGGAATGTATGTGTTTGTGAGACTTGGGAACTTTATTGGTGGGGTTGAAATTGGGTTTGTAAATAACTGCAGTCAGTATAGAGAGAGAAACTGTATTCCAGGGGAAAGGGACTGAGAAAAGGAGGTGCCATTATAAACAGAGGGGATAAAGAGGGTGGCCATATTCCACCATGGCAGGCATCTTCGGAAGGGGTTGTAGGCTGCACAGGCTGTGGGATGGCACATTCTCAATGGGCCTGGAGAGGGAGGCTGCCCACTCTGTAGACAGCTATCTTGTATCAGGAGGAGGTATATTGGTTAAGGAGTAAGCTGGGGAGCTGGAGGGGTGTCAAGGATAAGGGTGTGGATATGGGCAGCAGAAGGGTGGGGCTGAGGGAGGCTGGGGCAACGCTCTGAAATTACAGGACGCTATGTTACAGCATGCAGGAGGGGATATTAGGACAGAGGACCCTTAGATAGGATGTTGATGCTAAAGGAAAGTATACGGGGTGAACATTCTGAATACAAAGAGAGTGGAGGAGGGAAGTCAGGAGGGCTGTTAAAGCGGAAGCCTAAAACAGCAGACTGTGGGAAGGGAGCCCTAAGGTGAACAGAGCAAGAGGGAAGAAGAGGGGCAGTTTAGAGGTGCAGTCAGGGAAACTCGGGTTACTTGATGGAGGCTGACATAGAGTGTCACAATAAATTTGAGCTACTAACAACCCAGAGGGGAGGAAGGGTTGGTGGAAATGAGAAACTGTACAGAGGTCGGGGAGGGAGTCGGATACCCATAGGGCATGCTAGACCAGCAATGGAAAGGATAGAAATAGTCCCAGAGGGAGAAGGGAAACATAAATGTTAAGCAAATGGGGAGATGCAACATATTGCAGACATGAGGGAGGAGAGCATGATTGAGAGAAACTGAGACAAGGAGGTGGGGAGCGGAGCCCCTTCAGCAGTGGGTCAGTACCAAGGATGGGGCCCTAGCTAAAGGGGACCCACAGAGAGCCTCTGGAGGCAGTGGTACTATTACAAGGGGAGGATGGCGCTAGGGGAAGGGGGGAAGGGGAAACCGTCAGGGCCAGGATAAATGGTTCGGATAAGAGATGGTTAAAGGGGACACCTATTTAGAGGGGGTTTGAGTTAAGTGGGCAAAATAACGAGGGAGGCAGAAAGGGGAGGGTGACAAGGGGGTCTCTAATAAGGCAGGAAGACTCCCATGGAATTGAGATCATGAATAAAGGGCGGGAAGGGAGCTGAGGAGGGCATAGTGAGGTAACCATAAGGATGATGGCGGTGTTAAGGTTCTGTTATTGAGACTCGATGATTAGGGGTATCCAGTGGGAGGGACAGGGGGTGATACTGTAAGCCGGGTGAAGGTAGTGAGTATCTCTGGGCTGACAGTGCACAGAGCAAAGTTCATGTGTATGAAATGGTTAGGGATTGTGGAGGGAAACCAGATTTGCAGGCATTTGGGTACTAACATCTAGAGGGAAATATGCTTTGGAAATCCAAGCAAGGTTCCAAGAACTTGCCAGAGTCTGTCGGGATAATGGATTCAACATTTCCTTTTTCGAGATATTGCCAGTACCAAAGGCCCCAGTGGAGAAAAAATGAAGCTACAGAGGTTAATGACTGGCTCAGGGAAGTGGGGTGAAGAGAGGGATTGGGGTGTTAGGGAACTGGAAGGAGTTTAGGAGGATAAGGGACTATATGCCAAGGACAGGCTTCATCTTGCCCCATTAGGAAGGAAGTCCTTAAACAGGGATGGCTGATCACATTCAAGAAAGGTGGGGTTTAAACTTGTGAGGAGGGGGATAAGGAAGGGCTGACCAGAAGCCCTCTCCTACAGATGAGGGAGAGCCTTGAAGCCCAAGGGGGGGGGAAACAGACTTGGGGTGGAGGTTTCAGGAGAAGCAGAGGAGGATGGATATAAGGAATCTGGGTGGGGCTCGACAAAGAGGATCAGGGATAAGGGGTGGGGTTGGTGTTAGCAATGCCAGGAGCTTAGAAACAAGTTGCCAGAGTTCCAGGCCATGCTGTTCGAGAGGGGGTGGATGGGGGCGGTCACGGAGACGTACAACAAAAACCATAACTGGGACCTAAACGTACGGGGTACACTATGCTTAGGAAGGATAGAAAGGAGGGCAGAGGGGTGGAGTGGCTATGTTCATTAGAGATGACATAGAAATTGGTAGGTAGAAGAGGCAGAGGAAATGTGGAGGCTTTATGGTCACCCACGATCCCTAGCAGGAAGATAAGGTCAAACTGGGTAGTATATAGGTTCCTCCGGGATGAGTGATGTTCTACAGGATGGTTTGCTGGACAACATCATCTGCCCAGTGTGGACCAAAAAGGGGAAGGAGGGTGTTGATGGGGACCTTAATATGCCAGGTACAAACTGGGAACCATGTCCTCTAAGGTGGCCAAGGAGCAGGCTGCGATGGCTTCCAGGATGTGTTTCAACACAGCATGTGATGGAGCCCACAAGGAAGGGGCATGTCCTGGACGTGGTTCTGGCAGATGGGGATCTGTAAGGACCTGGTTGTTCAGGACCCCCTGACTGGGAGCGACCACAATACTGTCTGGTTTCAAATAAGCATGGGGGAGGTGGGGGGTGAGATCTAGGACAATGGCAGTGGACTTCAGGGGTGCAGACTTTGAGGGCATGGGAAATATTCTCAAGGATCACTTGAAGGGATTACATCAATGGCAAGTGTGGAAAGGAGATGGGAGGTCATAAAACGGGACTTCATGAGGCAGTCAGGATCTGCGCTAAGTTGAAACGTAAGGGAGCAAGGTCACATAAACCATGCTGGTGGTCCAGTGAGGTACAGGTTGCAGTCAGAGAAAAGAAGGCGGCCTACAAAAAATATAAAACAGCAAGAGGGGATAGGGATAAGGAAATGTACCATCTTGCATCTAGAAAAGTCACCCGTATGGTGAGGGGAGCAAAGTCCAGTAAAGAGCAACGGCTGCCACAGGGGATACAAGGAGGGGAAAAGGGGTTCTTCCGGTACATTGGGGAGTGGAGAAAAACCAAGGGCCATCTCAGCAGATTGAGATCAGAAGGAGGGTGGGTGGAAGGAGGGACCAGGCAGAGGTATTTAACGAGTACTTTGCCTCTGTGTTCACTAGTGAGGAGGATGGGATATCTACAAAGCAAGGCACGAAGGGGATAGAAGCGGCAGTGAGTGGGATCAGGGGAGCAACAGAAATGGAGCAAGAGGGAGGAAGAGGTATCCCAGGGGTTTCACATCTGGATAAGGATAAAAAGGCCAGTAAGGTGGAGGGGATGGATGATGCTATTTCCACCAAAAGGGTGTGGTTAGCCCTCAAGGCCCTAAAGAAAGACAAATCTCCTGGGCCGGATGGCATTCATCTGAAAGTACTATGGGAATTGGCGGACATACTGGCTGCACCCCTGGTGGAGCTCTTCAACAGGTCACTTGAGACAGGGAGGGTACCTAGGGATTGGCGAGAGCACATGTGGTACCAATCCATAAAGGGGGGTCGAGGAAGTACCACGTAACTATAGACCCATCAGTTTGACCCTCGGTGGTGAGAAAATTAATGGAGAGTATACAAAAGAACGATTGGGGTGTACTTGAGGAGGTGGAGGTCTGGATAGTCGGCAACATGGGTTTGTGCCAGGTAGATCATGTCAAACCAATCTTGTGGAGTTCTAGAATGGGTAACATCAGAACTGGACAGGGAAAGCCTGTGGATGTATTATTCTTGGACTTCAGCAGCATGTTGACTCTGTCCCCCACAATGGTCTGGTGGAGAACTGATGGGGTTAGGGTAGGCCTTTGATGGTCAGATGGATTGAAAACTGGTTAGCTGGATGCACTCAGAGAGTAGTGGTCTGTGGGGAGCTCTCAAACCCTAGAGAGGTTGGTAGTGGGCACCTAGGGCTCGGTCCTGGGTCCAGTCCTGTTTACTGCATACATATCGGACATCAGGGAGGGATAGGTGTGAAATGAGTCTCTTCGCGGATGACTCCAAGATGGGAGCAGTAGTTGAGGGAAGAGGGGAGGTTGGCCCTGCAAGGACCTGGACACCCTGGAAAGCTGGGCTCACACATGGAAATTAAATTTCAATATCACCAAGTGCAGGTGTTGCATCTTGGTGGGGAACCCTAAACACAGGTACACCCTGGGAAGGAGGCGCTGGTGGCCTCAATAGGGGAAAAGACCTAGGGTCATGGTGGATGCATGTATGAATAACTCTGAGCAGTGCAGGAGAGTGGCTAGCAAGGCAAACAGGATGTTGGGATGCATCGTAAGGGGGATAACCTCTAGGAGCAAGGAAGTGATTCTGCCGCTGTACAATGGACTGGTTAGACCACACCTTGAGTACTGTGTACAGTACTGGAGACCACACTTGAAGAGGGACATACAGCTCCTGGAGAGGGTACAGAGGAGGGCAACTAAGATGATACGAGGGTTAGGGGATTTTACATATGAGGACAGACTTGAGGAGCTCTGCCTGTTGTCATTGGAGGAGAGGAGAGACAGGGGGAACATGATTGAGGTCTTCAAGTACCTCAAGGGAATAAATAGAGTAAACATGGAGGGGATCTTTAGACTAAAGCAGGGAGGTATCACCAGAGGGCATGGTTTGAAGTTGGAAGGTGGAAGGGTGAGGGGGAAAGAGGAGGAGGTTTTTACTGAGAGGGTGGTGGACCCTTGGAATGCACTGCCTGGCTGAGCTGGTTCAGAGATCCACAGTGGAGGGCTTCAAGAGAGGGTGGGACAGACACAGAAAGTGGATGTATCAGATGATGGCCTGTCCCAGGGGGGTTGGGATGGATGATACGGGTTTCTGGAGCACAAGGATGGGAGGGCCTCGGCACCCAACTAAGGATCTAAGGTTCGAGCAGACTCGATAGACCATAAGGCCTAATCTGCTGGCAAACAGTATGTTAGTACATCATCCCCACACAAATCCCCTTTTTTGCCACTTTAGAGTGGGTGACTCTTTGGAACAGCATGTCCTCCCCAGTCCTAGGCGGGGGCATCACCTCTATGAGGTCATCCGTGACTAAGTTGAAATCTGGTGTCACATGATCTCCCTGCTGCAACTGTTGATTCAGACCCTGCTCAGTCGATCCATGTTCCAAAACCTGAGGAGGTTCTATGTCCACAACAGCCCATGAGGCATCTGGAGAAGGCAGTAAAGATATAGGGGTACTGTTAAGGTCATCCACCACTGCCACTGTAGGAGCAGTTGATGATTGTGGTACAGGATCAGCCACAGACAGCTGGTCCACATCTGTTCCATTAGATTACTGGCTTTCATCTTTTCTTTTTGAGCAGTCGCAACATAGACATCATGTTCAGCACGTGCAGACTGGTCTATGCTATTATGAGAAGCCCAAACACAAGATCGAAAATTGTGACCCATTTCCTCACACAGATTACATTTCTGAGGTTGTCTGCAACGTGCCCCAGTTTGCCCTATATCCCCACAGAGACCACATTTCAGTTTTTCGCAGACATTACTCAGATGCCCAAGATCACCGCACTTATAGCAGGCTCTAAGTTGTCCAGGATAGAAGATCACTCCCCTGCCTCTGCCCCAAAAAATACAATTAGTCAGAAGTTGTATCACCCCCTGTTCTTGCTTTAGAGTAACTTTATATTTCCAGACCCCCCATCCACAGGTGTTCCTCATCAAGAATAGAGTCAGGGAAACCATTAACCAAGCATGCTGCTTCAACCAATACGTTATATCCACCACATTCACTCCCTCATTACAAAAGAGGACTGTGATGGTTTTAGACATGGGTTTCGTCAAGGGAATAGTGAGAAAAGGACACCATACTGGACCATTTTTAAGAAGATTATATTGTTTCCAAAACCTTTCAAGCCCATTAGAATGTTTAAAACTAATATCGTATATAGTATCCCCAGGCATATGAATAAGACCATAAATTTCATAGGCATAAAACTTCATGCTGTTCTCAAGCAATTCCCTCCCTACAAACAACCTATCAGGTGCATCAGAGGCATTGCCCTTGAATCGCAACCAAACAGCATTCCTTCTCATAGCTAGTTCTGAAGTATTTCTAACAGAAGTGGGTGAACAATTAGGCACTTGCCCCAGGTTGCCAAACACTCGGTTGAGGGACTGCTGGTTTTGGAATAGTAGTAGCAGAATCTGGGCCCTCAGAGACAGGGATTGCAGGCTGCATGGGTGGAGCTCCTGCCACAGGGAAGATAAGAGAGTCCAAAGGGACTAGAGAAGGAGGGGGAGCAGAAAGTCCACCAGAGTCCCCATCCAAAACCTTAATGGCTGACACGAGATCCCCATGCCTAATATCAAGAGAAGATGTAGAGTCCCTTACAAGGTGACCTGGTTGTATCTGGGAGGGGGACATATCAACGCCTACATCAGCACTTCCCACTAAACACACAGTATCCTTAGCAGAACCATCCAAGGCAGGAGTATTAGCATCCCAACCTGAACCATCCGCTTTCCTAATCCACCCCGTTGCTTTTAAGGAGTGAAAAACCCAGTCCTGTTGGTGGAGGAGAGGGACCAAAACTCTGCCCTGTTGACATAACACCAGAAGACGGAAAAGAGGCTATGAACCCATCCCACCAACCCAACCTTTCTTCCCACGTGGGTGTTGGTCTTTAGTGGGGTATTTTCTTTGCATCCCACCAGAGGAAACACCAATAGTAAAATAAGCTTTAGGGGCATCAGAAAAAATAGAAGGAATATCAGTTCCTGAAACAGAAACTTGCTCAAGTAATTGTCCATCCGACATAGTCTCAAAATCATCAGCAGCAATCTGCTCAGACTCCGAGAGCTTACGCTCCAAGTCCCCTTCCGTAGTCGAAAAAATCATACTGTCCCCAGAATCTCGTACCTGCAAGGCCGAAATCGGTTTCAGAGAGAATAGAATGGATGGTGGGTGGGCAGAGAGTGACAGTGATAAAGCAGGGATACTGAATGAATACTTCTGTTCAGTATTCACAAAAGAGGAAATAGGGGAGGTGCCTAATCCAACTAACAGAAGCACTCTGGAGAGGGGGTTGATCCTAGTCCTTTCACAGAAGAAAGGGTTCTGAAAGAACTCCTAAAACTGAAGGTGGACAAAGCAATGGGGCCAGATGGAATTCACCCCAGAATTCTAAAATAATTAAGCAGAGAACTAGTGACACCACTGTCTATGCTTTTTAACAAATCATGGGAGGATGGTATGGTACCTGAGGACTGGAAGAAGGTGGATGTGATTCCCCTTCACAAAAGTGGGACCAAGACGGAGGCAGAAAACTACAGACCTGTCAGTTTGGCCTCTGTGGTAGGGAAAGTGATAGAATCACTTCTGAAGGAAAGAATTGTTGAGTACCTAGAGGCCAGTGGGGCACAGGACCCAAGGCAGCTGGGTTCACAGTGGAAGGTCATGTCAGATGAATCTAATTGATTTCTTTGACTGGGTGACCAAAGTAGTAGACTAGGGAGGGGCTGTGGACATGGCCTACCTAGACTTTAGCAAGGCATTTGACCCAGTCCCACACAAAAGATTAGTAGTCAAATTAACCAGCCTGGGAGTGGGTCCCAGGGTGGTAGCCTGGGTAAAACATTGGCTGAACAACAGGACACAGAAGGTAATTGTAAATGGAGTCCACTCTGAAGAAAGAGGGGTTACTAGTTGAGTACCGCAGGGTTCAGTACTGGGTCCAGTCCTTTTTAAAGTCTTTATAAGTGACATTGCAGAGGGACTGGAAGGAAAGTAATGCACCTGGGAAACAAAACCCAGGGGAAGATTACACAATGGGGGTAGTAACAACAACAAAATGGAAAGAGACCTGGGGTAATCATATCAGATGACCTTAAGGTTGGTAAGCAATGAGAGAAGGGCAGTAGGGAGGGCTGGGGGATACTGGGATGTAGGGAGAGGTATCACCAGAAGAAATGGGAAATTGTTATCCCCCTGTACAGACAGTTGGTGAGACCCCGTGTGGAGTTCTGCGTCCAGTTCTGGAGACCCCATTTCTGCAAGGACATAGACAGGATAGAGGCAGTTCAGAGGAGGGCAACTAAAATGGTGCAGGGTCTGCAAGAGAAGCCATACAAGGAGACACTAAAAGAGCTTAATTTGTATACCCTTGAGGAAAGGAGGGAGGAGGGGACATGATAGAAACATTTAAGTACTTCAGTGGAATCAACAAAGTCCAAGAGGGAAGCATATTTCAGAAAAAGAGATGTGCAAGAACAAGGGGACACAATTTGAAGATAGAGGGGGGACGGCTCAGGGGCAATGTGAGGAAGTATTTTTTCACAGAAAGGGTGGTGGACACATGGAACAGCCTTTCTGAGGAGGTTGTGGGGTCTAAAACTGTGGGAGAATTCAAGAATGCATGGGACAGACATAAGGCAATTTTTGTGGGGGGTAGGAAGAAATAGGCTGTTGGTTAAATAGGATCTGCAGCTTATCCTCTAGGTAGGGAAATGGGCAGACTAGGTGGACCAAGAGGTCCTTATCTGCCATCAAAGTCTATGTTTCTATGAGTCCACCACCACTTTAGAGTTGAAATTCTCCATGACCACAGATGCTGGAGCAACACACACATCCACAGGTGCAACAGTGACTGCAGCACAAGTACAACCGTCCGTTGCTCCCTCAGACCGAATGCATTTCAACAATCAAAACTCCAGTTCCTTCCATTGTGCAGCGAATCTACTCTCTTCAGCAGCCATCAGCTTGTGGATTTCCTCCACTGCCTCTATTGTACCTTCCCAACTCATAATCTCCCGCAACAAACCAGATCCAGGTAGGGGAAACCTCACCAGAAGAATCCGCAATCATGCCAATAACAGGAGCAGCCTCACTAGGATCCGAGACCAGGGATGAGGCCCGTTCCCCAGCTCATAGAACACCCTTCCTCAACAGAGTCTCGGGCAGACTGGCCATAGCAGCACCAGTCACAGCGCCATCTTCCAAAGAGTAGTGGAATTTCCCGGTGTCCTGGCCAAATTTTCTGCCATTCATTCAAAATACAACAACAGCTTAATCTTGTTCAAGGTCAGTTGGCATTCATCTGTATCCCCCTTCCCTGGGTGGTAGCTGAAAACAGGCAGAATTTGTCTAGTGCACTTACCCGATCAACAAAAACCAAATAAAAATAAAATAATTTATGTCTAGTGGGGGAGGAGGCTACCAGCTGTGCCAGGTTGGCTGCTGAGATGGCATCCTTGAGGCCCCCTGTGTCAGCGGCTAGCCAACTGATGTTAAAATCACCCATTAGGATCGACGCCTAGTCAGAGGGTTGGGCATGGATCAGGTCCAAGACTGAGTTGAGGCCTTTACCTTGTTCTTTTGGAGGAATGTAAACAGCAGCAATAGTCAGTGCTTTGTTGTGAGCCCTCAGCAGAATTTTAATAGGCAGGATCTGCATAGAAGAATCCGAGAGGTGGGAAGGTAGGCGGTGACCCAGTAGGGTGTCTTTGAGATATAAAGCACAGCCTCCCCCTCTTTTTGTACTCCTGTCAAGTCTGAAGACATTGTACCCTGGCAGGACAATAGCCATGTTTGGAATTGTGGGTGATAGCCAGGTTTCAATGATTGCAAGGATATCAGGGTTGTGCTGGTTAGTGGATATTTGCAGAGCATCAAGTTTAGGCAGGAGGCTGCAGATGTTGAGAGATGCATGGGTGTGAGTCCCAGGGTGCCTCGATTGATGACCAGGGCAAGGAATTTTAGGCCCAGGATTTGGGTGAACATTCCCAGATAGCAGCAGCAGGAGCAGCAGAAGCTTCAGAATGCACCATCTTAATTGTTTTAAGGCAGATTTGTTTACCCATTTCATGCACAGTCTATTGCAGTGATTCTGTCTTAGGTCCCAAAGTGAAGTAAATGAGTCAGTGTCAAGAACAGAAACAGGCGAACATATACCACCTTATCATGGTTCTTCAGGTGTTGCCAGCCATCCCCAGAGGAGAATGGGGGAGCATAGACAAGCTCAGTTGGAAGGGTACCAGAGTGAGTGTAGATAAGGTCAATCCTGTAGCCTAGAGGAAAAGAGGGGTATCTAGCTCCAGACAGGAAAAACAGCGGTAGCAAGGAGCAAGACAGAGAGAGAGAGAATGAGATAACACTGATGTAAACTGTGGAAACTGTCACAACTGCATGGATTTCTGGTGACGTAGACATCCACTATGGAGGAGTGAAGGCAGAGCTCTGTCTCCATTCAGTTAGGTTGCTTTCATTTTTGAGTGAAAATAAGTAGCTTTGGGTTGCTTGTATTCTAAAAAGCTAACCTAAGTGCATGGGTGGTGTTAGAAAACCTAAAAGCAGTGCCTTCTTGACAGCTTTTTCTTGTTCAGTTTCTATCAGCTCTTCCCAGATGGAAACCTCTGGCATTATGGTGATGCCTGGAGCAGAGGCAGTGTTGCAGCCTACAACTGCCACTATTCTTGAAGAGGTCTGAAATCTCAGAGTAGAAATCGGTTCCATAAAGCAAGAGTTAAAAGATTCAATAGTGGCTCTAGAACAAAAAGTCCCTTCTTTGGAACGGCATGCCACTGACACAGATGCCTATGTGGATAGTCCAGAGTATGTTCTCATTAAAGTTACACAGGAACAGCAAGCCATGTTGATCGCTGTGAAGACTTAGAGAACTGCTAAAGAAGAAATAACATTAGGATTTATGGAGTACCAGAGGGGAATGAAGGAAATAATATGATGACTTTCTTGCAAGGCATTTTTTCATCTGTTATAGATGTAGAAGATATTTGGATTTTGGAGAGAGACTAAAGGAAACAGAGAAACATAGAAACATAGAATTTGACGGCAGATAAGGACCACTTGACCTACCTAGTCTGCTCATTTTCCTACCTGATGGATAAGCTGCAGATTCTAGTTAGTCAACAGCTTGCTTCCTCCTACCACCCACTAGATTTGCCTTATGCCTGTCCCATGCATTCTTGAATTCTCCCACTGTTCCTGACTCCACAACCTCCTCCAGAAGGCTGTTCCATGCATCCACAACCCTCTTTGTGAAAAAATACTTTCTAACATTACCTTTGAGTCGTCCGCCCCTCTATCTTCAAATTGTGCCCCCTTGTTCTAGCACATCTCTTCTTCTGAAAGATGCTTCCCTCTTGTACTTTGTTTATTCCCTTGAGATACTTGAACGTTTCTATCATGTCCCCCCTCTCCCTCCTTTCCTCAAGGATACACATATTAAGCTGCTTTAGTCTTTCCTCGTATGTCTTCTGGTGCAGACCCTGCCCCATTTTGGTTGCCTTCCTCTGAACAGCCTCCACTCTGTCTATGTCTTTGTGGAGATGGGGTCTCCAGAATTGCATGCAGTACTCCAGATGGGGTCTAACCAACTGTCTGTACAGAGGGATACAAACTTCCTGTTTTCTACTGTTGATGCCTCTCCCTATGCATCCCAGTATCCCCCAACCCTCCTTACTGCCTTCTCACATTGCTTGCCCTCCTTTAGGTCATCTGATATAATGACTCCTAGGTCTCTTTCGATTTTTGTTGTTATTAACTCACCCCCCATTGAGTACTCTTCCCCTGGGTTTTTGTTTCCCAGATGCATTACCTTGCACTTCTTTGCATTGAATCTGAGCTGCCTCATATTTGACCATTCCTTCAACCTTGCCAAGTCCCTTTTCATCCTTTCTACCCCATCTTGTGTATCAACTCTGTTGCAGATTTGTGTCATCTTCAAAGAAACATACCTTTCCTTCCAGGTGCTCTCCAATGTCACTTATAAAGACATTAAAGAGGACCGGTCCCAGTATCGAACCCTGCGGTACCCCTCTAGTTACTCTCCTTTCTTCACTGTGGACTCCGTTTACTATTACCCTTTGTGTCCTGTTGTCCAGCCAGTCTTTTCTCCAGGCTACCACCTTGGGACCCACTCCCAGGTTGGCTAACTTGTATATTAATCTTTTGTATGAGATTGTTTCAAATGCCTTGTTAAAATTTAGACAGACCATAGCCACAGCCCCTCCCTGGTCTACTACTTTGGTCACTCAGTCAAAGGAATCTATTAGGTTCATCTGACATGACATTCCTGCTGTGAAACCATGCAGCCTTGGGTTCTGTGCCCCACTGGACTCTGGGTACTCAACAATTCTTTCCTTCAGAAGTGATTCCATCATTTTCCCTACCACTAAGGTCAAACTAACTGGTCTGTAGTTTTCTGCCTCTGCCCTGCTCCCACTGTTGTGAAGTGGAATCACATTTGCTCTCCTCCAGTCCTCAGGTACCACCCCATCCTCCCATGATTTGTTAAAGACAGTAGTCAGTGGTGTTACTAGTTCTACCCTTAATTCTTTTAGAATTCTTGGGTGAATCCCGTCAGGCTCATTGCTTTGTCCACCCTCAGCTTCAAGAGTTCTTTCAAAACCCTTTCTTCTGTGAATGGACTGGTATCAACGCTCCTATTCAGAGTTTCTCTCTTGTTTGGTTTAGGTACCTCCCCCTCCTCTTCCGTTGTGAATACTGAGCAGAAATGTTTGTTCAGTATCCCTGCTTTTCACTGTCACCCTCTGCCCACTTTTCCTCCCCCTTTATTAAGTCTCTTTATCCCTCCCTTGGTCTTTATTCACTCGCTAATGTACCTATAAAAGGTTTTACCCCCCTTCTTAATGGAGTTGGCTATCTTTTCCTCAGTTTGTGCCTATGCTACTCTGACTGTCTTTCCTGCCTCCTTCTGCTTTAACTGATAAATTTCTCTGTCCTGCTCCTTCTGTGTTTCCTTATATTTCCTGAATGCTATCATTTTCTCCTTAACCTTCCATTCCACCTCTTTTGAGAACCATAGTGTTTTTTTCCTTTTGTTTGGTTTTGTTGATTTGTTTCACACGAAGGCTTGTTGCCTCTGCAATGGCTGTTTTGATTATTCCCCACTGTTCCTCCACCCCTCCTTCTTGCCTGTTTGCTAGTGCTTTTCTGAGGCACTCTCTCATTTTCCCAAAGTCAGCCTTCCTAAAGTCCAACATTCTTGTTTTTTGTATGGCTTGACTCCATGGCTGTGTTTATTGTGAACCACACTGTTTGGTGGTCACTTGTTCCCAGATGGCTACCCACTTCTAAATCTGAGATCCTTTCTCCGTCCCCATTTGAGAGTATCAGGTCTAAGATTGCTCCCTCCCAAGTGGGTTCCAACACTAGCTGTCTGAGGCATGCCCCCTGTAGGGCATCAAGAATGACTCTGCTCTTGGATGTGCCTGCAGCAAAGGTACTCCAATTAACATCTGGCATATTCAGGTCCCCCATCAACGATGTCTCCCCTTTTTCTGCCATTTTAAGGATGCCTTCTATCATTTCCTTGTTTATTTCCTCCCCCTAAGATGGGGGTCTGTACACAACCCCCATGTGGACTTTGGTGCCATTTCCTGTCTCCAGGGTGACACATAGTGACTCAGCAATTTCCTGTTTACTCTTTAGTTCTGTTGCTTTAATCCCTTCGCTTATATAGAGAGCTACTCCTCCTCCTCTTTTACCCACCCTGTCCCTCCTGTAGATTGTGTATCTTGTTATGTTGATATCCCAGTCATGGTTCTCTGTGTACCATGTTTCAGTGTTTGCCACAATATCCAGGCATCCCTCTTCCGTCAAGCCCACTAGTTCAGGGAGCTTGTTACACAGACTGTGGGCATTGGTACTCATCACCTTCCATTTTTTTATGGCCTTACCCCCTTTTAGCCCCATCCCTGTCCTTATTGCCTTTTTCTGCATTTACCCCTGTCCTGCTCCCTACTGACTTCTCTACCTCTCTAACTACTGCATTTTGTGGGAGGAGGCTAGGATTTCCCTTCTCCTTTTCAGTGCCTCACCCCTTGGCTAGTTTAAATGCTTGCCAATGAAGCATTTAAAACTATCACCTAGGATCCTGGTTCCCCCCTGGACAGATGCAGACCATTGCACCAGTATAAGCCAGCATCCCTCCAGGTGGCTCCCCTGTCCCCAATGAAGCCAAAACCCTCAGCTCCACACCAGTTTTTCAACCATTCATTGAATCCCATGGTGTGGAATACCCTAGCATCATCCTTTCCACAGATAGGCATCACCTCCGAGAAGGTTATCGTACATGCTACTTGTCTAAGGCCCCTTCCCAAGTCTACAAACTCCTCTTACACTGCTCTGATCCCATTCACAGCCAGTTCATTTGTTCCTAGGTGGACAATGACATCCAGCTCCCTCCCTTGTGCAGCTGCTCCCGCAATCCTGAGGATTCGCTTCCTGTCCCTCTGAGCCATGGTGCCAGGCAGGTACCTTACCTCCCTATCCCCTTCCTCCCCCACTTCTACCCCCTCATGATCAAGTCCCCCACCAGGAGTTGTTTTCTTCTGCTGTGGGGTCTTGTGCCACCCTCCTGTGGATCTCCTTTGTGGAGGTTTCCAGCATCCTCCTTGGTCTCCACTGCAGGTGCCTCCATAGAGGAACCACGCTTCACCAGAACAGCATATGAATTGTGGAGAGGTACAACTGGAAGGATGCACCTCTGTTCTACCACCCTCTCCCTCTCTGAGCCCATCTCGGTCCAACCGCTCCTCTTTCTTGGCAACCTCTGAAGTAGCGATGGTGGCCCTGGTGGTCCCTGGGTGGGGGAAGATGATTCACGAATCCTAGCCAGATCAGCCTGGAAACAGGCAGCAGGCATAATATGTATACCCTCGAGGAAAGGAGGGAGAGGGGGGACATGACAGAAACTTTCAAGTACCTCAATGGAATCAACAAAGTCCAAGAAGGTATCATCTTTCAGAAAAAGAGATGTGTAAGAACAAGGGGGCACAATTTGAAGGTAGAGGGGGGAACAGCTCAGAAGTAATGTGAGGAAGTATTTTTTCATGCAGAGGGTTGTGGATGCATGGAACAGCCTTCCTGAGGAGGTCGTGGAGTCAAAAACCATGGGAAAATTCAAGAATGCATGGGACAGATATAAGGCAATTCTATTGGGGGGTAGGAGGAAGTAGGCTGTTGGTTAACTAGGATCTGCAGCTTATCCATTAGGTAGGGAAATGGGCAGACTAGGTGGGCCAAGTGGTCCTTATCTGCCATCAAATTCTATGTTTCTATGTTTTGTCCTTGTCACTTGAATGAGTCCACAAAGCCTTGTTGCCTAAACCCTCTGGCCCTGCTTTGTGCCCTGTTCCATCATTGTTCATTTTTATAATTTTGCTACCAAGCATGATCTATTCCTTCGTGCATGGTGAAAGGGGGTTATTACTTACAAGGGGCATTGCATCTCTATGGACAATGACTATTCTCCAGCACTGATGGCCAAATGCAGAGATTATGCCCCAGTATGTAAACTTTTTTTTTATTTTAATAATTTTTATTAATGTTTCAGAACATAAAAGAACAAAACATAAAATCACATTACAAAATAGTCATCAATTGTGAAAGTACCCTTGTGTGTGTGTATATATATATATATATATATATATATATATATATATGTACATACACACACACATACCTATATATATATACATACACACACACACATATTTATATATGCCACCCCTGCCCACACTTGCAGGGGTGGTTTACTGGTCTAGTTGTCATATGAAGACAGCAGAGTATAACTTAAAAGTAACCTATATGAACATAACATTACAGCTCATAGGATAAAGAATGCTGTACTTCAATTAAGCCACATACTCTATTTATGTAGTAACATACCTTAGAATTAAGTAGGGTACACCACGGTACCCCATAATCTCCCAGTATTAAACATATAAGGAGTACTTACCAAAGCCTTGGGGTCAGATCAGAACCTCTCGTTGCCGGACAAACTACTCTACAGAAGTAATTTTATACTTGTCACCAGGGGTGTTCCTTTTCAAGGCATTCGGAGCAATTTGACTTAGAGTATAGATATGTTCTGCAAGGACCAGCCTGATCCTGTAAAGAAACCGAAATATCCCAAGCTTAAATCTGTACTCATACAATAACTTTTCATATGTTCACATGTCCATACCTATTCAAGCATAGAGGTTATGGTTCCGGTATTGTCACAACCCCCTCGAGACATGGGGCACCAATGCCAAAACCTTTGTTCGAGTCCCACCTCGTCTGACTACCTGTACGACCAGCAGAGAAGACTGAGGGTAATCACCCTATTCCCGCTGGTGGAGGAACTTGCACAAAGTAGCTTAGGTATGGGTCCCAACAGGCTGTAAATAAGGATAATTTGGATTTATGTAGGTGGGATATCTTATCCAGTTTGGCCAGAGTAGACAAAGACCCCATTATTGCTGTTACTGTGGGGACCACCAAGGTCCTCCAATGGCATAGTATAGCTCTTTTGGTTTGTAACGCTAACAAAGCCAGCCATCTAAATTTTAATGGTGACAATTTAGGCATTACCCCACTTAACCCCAAGATACAAAAAAGGGGGCATATAGGAATAGTCTGTTGGAGAACCCGAGAAGCAAGATCCAGAATCTCTTGCCAGAGAGGTTGGATCATGGGGCAGGTCCACAATATGTGCATTAGATCTCCCCCCGGCTGTTGACACCTCCAGCAATTTTCCCTATCTATTACTTTAGCTCTATGTAGAATAACTGGAGTTCTATACCAAGAGTGTGCAATTTTATTTTCAATTAGTCTAGATTTGTCATCAGTGAACCAGGAGTGAACATCTACCCAGGCTTTGTCCCAAGCCTCAGAGGATATATGGGTCTGCAGCATCTTCTCCCATCTGTGCCTCGCTATCTCAGATTGAGATGGAAGAGTGTCCTGAAGGGTGGCATATAACTGACCCACAAGTCCCTTGGTGCAAGACATCCACTTAACCAATGGTGATGGTTGAACATGGCCCAAAGGACAAAGCAGAAGCTGCCGGATAGCGTCCCTGATCTGGAGATATCTCCAGAAATTGTCTGCTGGAATTCCCCATTGCTGTCTTAGAGACTGAAATGTCTGGATATTCTTATGATCGGGGGTCAACAAGTCTCCTAGCTTGGTAATACCCAATGCTACCCAATGTCTCCACATAATTTTGCTTCCACCTATGGTAATGTCTGGATTGTGCCAGATAGGCACGTAGAAAAGAGGAAGAGGTGCCAGATTAAGTTTACAATGATAGCTGACCCAATTTCTCCTGGCTATATCTATTGTAGGGGAAGTGCGTTCTATCCCAAACTTATTAACCTTAGCTTTTTTGGGATTATCCTTCTGTACCAGAAGAGATAAGGGATGACACAGCCCTGCGATATCTGTCTCTAGCTGCACCCACTGCGGTGAAAGAGGTCGAGCCCAGTTAACCGTTTGAGCTAAAAGAAAGGCCCGGTGGTATCCTTCTAACCACGGGAGGTTCCACCCACCCTGTCACCAGTGTGATCTTAATTTGGCACGACTGAACCTAGGTTTGGATCCCTCCCATAGAAAATCCCTATTACTTTATCAATACTCTGGAACCACTGTGCAGGTAAAGGACCGTAAATGTCTCAGGAGGTAAAATAGTTTGGGTGCAGCGATCATAGTCACTGCCACTTTCCCCGAAGAGTTAATTTAAGTAACCTCCATCTATCAAATCTGTCTTCAGGGAGGAAAGAAGGGTTGTATATTGGCCTGCCATATTGCATCTAAGGATGGAGTCAGGAAAATACCCAAATATGTGATCCCTCCTGGATCCCAAACTAGCTCCTCCGCAGCTATGTCCTGCTGAACACAGTGCTCATTCAGGGGGAGTATCTCTGTCTTGTGCCGATTCAGCCGTAGGCCGGAATGCTTAGAGAATTCTTCTAACAGATCAAGAAGCAGGGGGATAGCGGTATATGCATCCTCCAAAAGGAAGAAAAGGTCATCAGCATACATAAAACTTACATAGGATATATTCCCCACTGTCAGACCATTAATCTTTGGGTGATTACAGATAGCCACTACCAGAGGTTCTATCGCCAAGACAAAAAGTAAGAGAGAGAGCGGGCATCCTTGCCTCGTCCCTCTGCCCAATTGGAAAGGTTGGAAAAGGGTCGAATTAGTATTAACTCTGGCAAAAGGGGCTCCATATATAGCTGTTATTCTTGCAAGAAAGGTGTCCCCAATCCTGAAATGAGAAAGAGTCATATATAAATAGTCCCATTCCACGGAGTCAAATGCCTTTTCAAAATCTACCGTAATAGCGGCCGTAGGGGTGTGAAGAGACCTAGCCAGAGGAATCAAATTCATCAGGGTTCTTAGATGATCTGAACTATGTCTGCCTGGTATAAATCCCACTTGTAATGGGTGTATCAGTTCAGCCAACAATGGACTGAGTCTGTAGGCTAAGATGATTTTGGCATAAAGTTTACTGTCCAAATTTATAAGTGAGATAGGGCAGTAATTCCCCGGGTTCGTGGAGTCCTTACCTGTTTTGGGAATCACAACTATAATTGCTACCCGCATGGAGGGTGGTAAGGCACCCTTAAGTTCGACCTCCCGAAACACCTGAGTCAAAAGGGGGGAAATAATATGGCCCAGAGTCTGATAGAATTCTGCTGGGTACCCATCACTACCTGGGGATTTCCCCTTTTTCAAGTCCTGGATGACTACCATCAGTTCTTCCTTCGAAATAGGGAGATCTAACCATTGTGTGTGCTGGCTCTGCAGTTTAGGCAAGCCTAGAGAATTTAAGAAGCCCTGAGTGTCCAAATTATGGTTAGCATGAGTGGAACAATATAACTTTTTATAGAATGCCGACATAATCTCATTAATATCCCCTGGAGAGGTACATACTGAACTTAGAGTGTTTTTCTAAGCCTGGGATAAATCTACTAGCCTGTTGTTTCCTTAATTGGCATGCAAGTACCTTGCCCCCTTTATCCTCCCCTTCCCAAAATGTATGTTTAAGACGTAAAATAGCAGCTTCCACTTTCCTATTCAGAAGCTGATTAATTTCAAACCGAATGGCCAAAATAGATTTCCCAATGGGAAAGTGAATACTGGGAGAGGGCAGCATCTTAAAAGTACTTTCAGCATCAGCCAATTCCCATTCAAGATCAAGCAGCTGTGATTCTCTTTGTCTGCGTCTAGCAGCCGAAAACCCCATAATGCTACCTCGCAATGTGGCTTTAAAAGCCTCCCAAGTTGTACAGGCAGAGGTGTCATTGTGGGGTTTCTGCAAGAAAAAGAAGCCTCCTTAATAAGCCAAGGGTGAACTCGGGATCCTGTACCAGAAGTGGGTCCAGTCTCCATTGCTTAGCTGAGCCACTGGTCCCATTGTAGTGAGCTGACTAAAGCATGATCAGAGACACAGCAAGGGAGAATTGAAACCTCCAGTTTTAGTAGTCAGATTAGCTGAACCAAGCCAGAAATCAAGCCTACTATATGAATCATTTGGGACAGAGTGAAATGTATAATCTCTTGTTCTGGGGTGGAACAATCTCCAGAGATCTACTAACCCCTGGTCAGACAGCATTTGATGAAGAGCCTTCACACTTCTAGGATGTGCCTCTTTCCCACCATCATTTCTATCCAACATAGGTATCAAAGTCAGATTGAAATCCCCACCAATAAGTAGCGGGCAATCCGGAGGGTTAAATTCAAGTGTTACCTCTGCCAGCTTATGAAAGAAAAGTGGGGCATCATCATTTGGGGCATATACAATGCATAGAGTGACTAGGCCTGTGGGAGTGTTATAATTAAGCACATGGGGTAATTGAAGCCCTCCTAATTCTCTCAGCCTACATAATTTTTAAATTGCCCTATGAGGGGTTTTCCCCAATGAAATAAACTTAGACCAGATCAATTGTAATTTAGCAAACCAGGTCTTGGGGAGTACCATATTTAACATCATCAGAGGATACAGTAGTTGAGGTAAAATAGCCATCTGTAAGAGATTAGCTCAACCACATAACAACATAGGAAGCCACTGCATCTTTCTAGGTCCATTTCTATTTGTCGGATAATTGGGTCCAGATTTAGCTTTTCAGCTTCTTTATATCGGGGGAGGGGGACAACTTAATACCCAGATAGGGCAAAACATGGGATTCCCACTTGAGCCCCAGTTCCACAATCTCTGCTCTGGAACAGTGGGAAGTTAAAGGAAATATCGTAGTCTTGCCCAAATTTAACTTGTATCTTGAAAACTGGCCAAAATCAGGGATTACGCTCAGGGCAGCAGGCAAAGATGTTCACAAATTGGCGATGTGGAGCAGCACATCATCTGCAAACACTGAGAGATTAAACTCTCTGGTGCCCACCCTAACCCCTTTAAACAAGAAAGAAGAAATAAGTTTCCTCACCAACAGTTCAATGTATAAATTAAATAGCATTGGGGATAGGGGGAACCCCCGCCTAGCGCCTCTAGCCAATGGAAAAACCTCCAAGAGTTCACCATTGCATGCCACCCTAGCTGAAGGTAAGGGATATAAAACTTTTAGCCATTGTAGGAATTCTGCCAGAATGCCAAACTTGAGAAGAAAACAAAAAATGTAATCCCATGTAACCCAGTCGAAAGCTCTCTCTGCTTCTAGAGATACGAAGACTGTATCAGGGTTGGCATCCCCAGACGCAGAGAATAAATGAAAACATTTTCTAAAATGTTCACTAGAATGATGACCCAACACAAAACCAGCCTGTTCCAGGCCTATCAGACCAGTCCACACTTTTTCAAGCCTTGTAACCAAAATAGAGGCTAGTAACTTGGTGTCAACATTTAATAATTAAATTGGCCTTTAGTTATTGGGGACATCAAGCCTCTTACATAGTTTAGGAAGCAAAACAATCTTGGCCTCTAATGAAGGAACCTCCGTAATGTCCAAAACAAACAGATAATTATACAATTGTGTTAAGATCAGCACTAGTTCATTTTTGAATGTTTTGTAGAAAAAAGGAACAAAGCTGTCTGGTCCAGGGGCCTTGTCCAAAGAGAAAGCTCCAATTCACTTTTAACACCTTAGATGCAGAGACAGGACCTATCAGTGAATGTTGTTGTTCCTCAGTAAGGCTAAGTAAGTCCAAGTCCGAAAAAAAAGGTGCCCATCCATACCTACCAGGTCGAGTCCAGTTCCGGTGCAGTATATAAATTAGAATAACAATTCTTCAAAATGTCTACTACTTGTTTGGGAGTAGATACTGGTTGTTGTAAAAGGTGGTCTAATAGAGTGTTCACCCATTGAGCCACTTTATTCTATAGGACAGTTCTGTTGGTGGATGATTTTCTAGCCTAGGATTGCTCAACTTATTCTCTTTGTATTATTCATTGTTGTGTATTGTTCACAGTTGCATGGTTTACTAGAGTTGGTGCGAGTCTCGTGGCTTGTCCCTATCAGTTTTTTATCCTTTTTTTCTATGTTACTGTTGACTAGCCCCTGTGATTTTCTTGCTGTCTTCTTTGAGTCTCCTTTCTAGTACCTATGCTTCCCTCATACTCCTTTTTCCTTTTCTAGGTTTGTTGGGGGCTTAGTGTACTGTCCTGCATATATAGGGCTACTGGTTTATGCTGAGCGGTAGCCCCCCTCTCTTTTCTTCTTCTTCTCTTTTTTCAGTATTTTCTCTCAATTTTTCATCTGTATTATTTTACCCTGATCCTTTTTATGTTTGCTTGCGTGCATGCACAAGAAACATTATGCGGCAGCTTAGGAGAGAAGTGGGTTGTGGAGGTGCGGCAGTGTGGTGGCCAATGCCAGCACTACATTTGTGGGCTTAGCGGTGTGCACCCAATGCAGGCCCAGTGTCCTGATGACACTGGTTCTGCAGAAGTGCCACCAACTTGAAACGATTTGGCCGCTGCAATGAGGGGCTGCATCGTCATTGCAGCATCAGCAATTCTGCTGCAATGAGGGAGTGACCCGTCATTGCAGGGAAGTACCTCACCTGGTGTAACAGTCCCAGGAACATGGCAGCTCTATTAGGCTACCTCAGAGATGATGGGGTGCCCAATGCCTGTCGGCATGCCCCGACCCCCTTCATTTGCTGATGGGGAGTCCAGTCCCCATCGGCATAATGTCCTCAACCCCAAGTTTCTGTTGTGTGCCGAGGGGGTGCCCAATCCCCTTCAGCATCATGCATCCCCCAACAGTCTTTCTTTGCTGATGGAGTGCCCAGTCCCTATCAGCTTCAGTCCCCCGATTCCCAGTTCAATTTGCCAATGGGGGAGCCCACTCCCTGTCAGCATAATGTTCCTACCCCCTCGATTACTGATGTGTGCCAAGGAGGTGCCCAACCCCCCTTCGGCATCATGCACACCCCTACCTGTTTCTGTGCTGTTGGGGAGCCCAATCCCCATCGGTTTCAGTCCCTCTCCCCACAAATGTAGGTGGCACACTGGGACCCCACCCCAGTGTACCAAACACACCTGCAAAAGAAGAAAACTGACCCACATAGTCTTTTTTTTTACCTGTAAAACAAGAAAATGGTCCCTCATGGTCCCTCCTGCCCCTCCCCAACCCACGCCCACCCTTTGCACACCCTGCCTCCCACACCCCCACCCCCCATACTTACCTCTGAAGCCCAACACGACGATCTTCGGTGGACCAGGAACACGTCTGCACTCTTCAAAGCCAACCGTGAACTGAAGAAACACCGGTAAGCTGTATAATGGCATAAATAGGGTTTTTTCAACTTTAGTGCTTATCTTGGGCATTTTTGGGGAACTATGGCACCCAATTTTCAACATGGGGTTGTTGGGACCCTTTCTCTTGAATTCAGTCACTGTCATGGCATTATTCAGTCCCGAAAGGTGATTTTATGGTCACTGCATGGAATCACCTTTTGGGACTGATTAACAAAACAACATGGACTCTCAAAAAGCCTATGTTGCAAATTTGATGAAAAAAATTTAAAAAATGACTGTTTTACGAGCGTGCATTGCGCAGTTTCCATGCACGCTCGTAAGTTTGTGAATTTGTAAGATTTTCAACTTTGGCATTTTTCCACACCTTCTTACGAACAGTGCAGCTGTCATTTTACACATCCTGGCCAAAATGTGTTTTCGCACTTCCGGCGCAGAATAGCACGGTCGCTGTGGGAATTCAGTTTTAGGGACAGATTAAGAAAATGACCGTGGCACTGTTCATGAGCAGAGGTCCTAAAATGCCTATGTTGAAAATTTGGTGATGAAAGTCCATAAAATGACTCTGTTACAAGCATGCATTGCGCAGTTTCCATGCACCCTTGTAACTTCAGAAATTTGCAATATTTTCAGGCCAGATTTTCAAAACTGGCATTTTTTCACACCTCCTTATGAACAGTATAGCTGTCATTTTTCACATCCTGGCCGAAATGTGTTTTCGCACTTCCCGGGGCAGAATAGCACGGTTGCAGTGGGAAATCAGTGTTTGGGACAGATTAACAACAAGTGAGTGAGAGAGGGGGAGTGAGCGAGCTCAATGAAGCTCTGTCAGGACTGCTGTGGATTTCTTTGTGGGCAGAAAAAGACGCCAATGCAGGCAGAATCCCAGTACAAAAGGGCAGCCTGCAGCGCCAGGAGAAATAGAACGAGTGAGTGAGAGAGGGGGAGTGAGCGAGCTCAACGGAGCTCTGTCGGGACTGTTATGGATTTCTTTGTGGGCAGAAAATGGTGCCAACACAGGCAGGAGCCCAGTACAAAAGAGCAGCCTACAGCGATGGGAGAAACAGAATGAGCGAGTAAGAGAAGGGGAGTGAGCGAGCGCAACGGAGCTCTGTCAGGGCTGCTGCAGACTTCTTTGTGGGTGGAAAAAGGCTCCAACACAGGCAGGAGCCCAGTACAAAAGGGCAGCCTGCAGCACCAGCAGAAACAGAATGAGTGAGTGAGAGGGGGGAGTGAGTGAGCTCAACGTAGCTCTGTCGGAACTACTGCAGATTACTTTATGGGCAGAAAAAGCACCAACGCAGGCAGGAGCCCAATACAAAAGGGCAGCCTGCAGAGCCTGGAGAAACAGAACAAGCGAGTGAGAGAGAGGGAGCCAGTGAGCGAGCTCAACAGAGCTCTGTCGGGACTTTAGAGTTGCCCACCCACCTGCCCAGGGTCCTGCGTGGTCCTATATTACAGCAGGGTCTCTGGGGTGGAGACAAAGCAATGATTGGATACTTTTACAATTGCTGTAATAATACAGATTTAGTTCTGTTTATTTCTCTTACTGAGCTATACTGTTAGGATTACTGTAATAATACATACTTATTTGTTCTGTTTATTTCTCTAACTGTGCTGAGTAATACTTGGAGCGCAATAAGATTTCTAACTGGGCTAAGTGAAACTATGAGGGCTGAGAACAAAAAGTATGGTAGCTGAGGGGCGAAAAACGGACAAGGAGGCTTTAGGATTGCTACAGTAATACAGTATCTAATGGATGAGATTTGAGACTGAATTAACGTAATCAGCAAGGGGACAGTAGGGGGACTAGTATGGGGGAAACAAGAATTTGAGTTAATAGGGCCCTAACAGTTGTAGTAGGGTACAGAAACCAGGAGTAAGAGCCCATAACATAAGATGGGGACCAAAATGGGGCAGGTGCCATGTGTCAATAGGCCGGGCATCTTTGGAAGGGTTGTAGGGTGTACAGGGTGTGGGTCCACCATGATCCTGGACTGGGCTTGGAGGATGGTGGGGTGTATGCTCTGTATACAACTGGCTAGTTTGAGGGAGGAACTGTGGAGGTTAGGGAGGAGTCTAAGTGGCAGAGCAGATGAGTATAGTAGGCATCCTAGCTGGGGGGCATAGGGATGGCAAGGCAGGGGGAAGAACAACTAGGGATTGAAACTGACCCCAGTATCAGAGACATTAGCAGAAAAAGAAGGAGGGGGTGCCCAAGGTGAGGAGGGCCTCCTGATGGGACAGGAAGAGATCATGAGGAGTACCAGCGAGAGCAGATGGCTGCGTGGTAGGAGGGACCAAGGGTGGGACCGGGGGGCATGGAGGAACAAGTAGGAGGAGGAACCAATAGGGGAAGAGATGTAGGAGGGGTATCGACTAGGAATAGATTCAAGCCTCTGCTATAGGAGAGGAGAGGGAGCAGGAACATATTGAAGGGGGGAGGACAAGAGGGGCATGAGAGGGATGGCAACAGGTAGGGAAACAGATAATGAGGATGAAAGGGTAGAAGGGGGCTAATAAGGAAGGAGGGAGAGTGACTGGAGGAGAGAAGGCTATGGGAAGGGGAAAGATGGAAGGGGTATCACTATTGGGGTCAAAGGGAATGGGGGCTCTAAATCGACAACGGTGATAAGAGAGGGGTTGGAAATTAGCAGGGGAGGAGGGGAGGTCAGCATGGGAAGCCCAGTAGGAAGTAGTCAGGCTGGGAAGGGGTTCAAGGGGGATGGGAGGAATAAGACAGAGAAAAGAGGTGAGGCAGAAGTAGGGGGTGCAGATACAGAAGTCACAGAGGGTGCAGCTGGCGGCAGATGAGGGCATAGAAGAAGAATACTGGGGTGGTGGAGGTGCATTAGAAAGGAAAGGGGTAAGGGACAGGGGGGTACTTGTCCTGGGGGATGCTATACTGAAATGGGTGAGATGGGGCAGAAGGGGGGAAGGCACAGCTGTAGTTGGGTTGAAACTATCCCTGGGTTGACTGCAGGAGGGGCAGGCAAGGCTCAAATATGCAGCGAGGGGGAGGAAGAAACCTCATTTACTGTTGCATGTGGGTACAAATGACTTGGCAGGGGAGACTGTGGAAGTAGTGAGGGGGAGGTTCTAGGAGATGGACAGGCAGTGTGAGAGCATGGGGGAGTTGGTGGCATTCTCAGAGGTACTCCCGGTACCATGTGCAAGCATGGGGAGGAAGGGTAGGATTGAGGGGTTCAACGAGTTGCTGAGGGATTGGTGCCACACCACAAATTATGGATTAGTGACTAACTGGGGTAGGGTCTGAGGGAATAGTGACTTGTACGAGGTGAACAGGCTACACTCGAGCAGGGAGTGGATGGGAGTATTAAAGGCGGGATTAGAGGGGTATATCTCTACTAAGGTGGATTTAAACTAGTGGGGGGGGTGGCCAAAAGAATGAGGTTGATAGAAAGGTTTGGACAGGGAGCCTAATGAGTTCACCCCCCTAGATATAGGTAAAGGTAGAGGCGTAGTAACCCTGGGAGGGGGCGGGCACAGTGGTCTGAGTGTAATACAAAAGGCACCACCACCCAGTAAGAATAATAAGGAGTAAGGGTGCGGACGACCGAGAGGAGGGACACAGGTCAAGGAGAAGAGTGAGGAGAAGGAGTGGTATGGTGGAAGGTGGTCTCTCTCTCAATGCACAAAGCCTGGGGAACAAAATTGCAGAGCTTCAGGCGCTCCTTTCAGAGGGGAAGGTGGACACTGCTACAGTGACAGAGACTTCGGCCACAGAGTACCATGATTGGGACTCGACAATCCCGGGATACAGGCTATACAGCACGGACCAGGGGGTTGGAAGGGGGGGATGCACGCTATGTGAGGGAAGGGATCAAATGCATAATGGATGAGAGAGAAGAGGAGAGGACAGAGGCGCTTCGGGTGCAACTCCAGGACTCCAAGGGCAGAAAGCTGAGGTTGGGACTGGTGTGTACACCACCAGTCTGTAGAAGGGGGAGTGTGGTGATAGCAGGGGATTTTAACCTACAAGGGGTTAACTGGAGCACCCCAGCCACTAGCAGTACCAGGGAGCAGGTGCTCGTTGATGCATTCCAGGGTGGCCTTCTCATGCATTTGGTAAGTGGGCCTACAAGGCTTGGTAGTGCTCTGGATCTAATACTGGCAAATGGGGAGGTGGTGAAGGAGGTAAGGGTGGAAGGCCCACTAGCGGGGAGTGACCACCAAGCAGTGTGACACATTCCTGGGCTGGGTAGGGAGACAGGAGGCACAGGCACTAAGGTGGTGGACTTTAGTAGGGTGGACTTTGGGAAGATGGGAGCAATACTGTGAGGGAGACTCCAGGATATAAGGCCGGGAACAGATGCAGAACAAAAGTGAGGAGTCATAAAGACTGGGCTAATAGAGGTCACAGTAGCCTGCACCAAAGCCAGGTGTAAGAATAGCAGAGCCAAGAAACCAAGCTGGCTGAACAAGGAAGTGCTGCAAGGGGTGCAGTCATAGAGGGCTGCATACTGGAAGTACGGGAGAACAGGGAAGGGAGAGGATAAGGAGAATTACGGGAGTTTGTTAAGGTAGATGGCCAGGAGGGTGAAAAAAGCTAAGGCCTCCAGGGAATTAAGGTTAGCACAGGGCATAAAGGGAGGGGAAAAGGACTTTTTAAGGTATGTCAGGAAGAGAGGAAGCGCAAGGAACGTAGTGTGAAGATAAAGTGGGGAGCAGATTGGGTGGAAAAGGGGGAGGAGCAAGTGTTTTCACTAAGGAAAGGGATGGTCCACTACCAGCATGGGCTGGTGGGGGGTTGGAAAAGGGGGGAGGAGGTGACAGACAAAGTGATCACAGGGACTAGGGTACTAGAGGGGCTGAGGGCAGTAAGGGAGGACAAGGCACCAGGTCCCAATGGCATCCACCCCAAGGTGCTGAGAGAGATGGCGGAGCTGTTGGCTGAGCCACTGGCAGATCTATTCAACACCTCCCTGAAAATGGAGTGTGTGCCCCAGGACTGGAGGGTGGTCCATGTGGTGCTCATACACAAGAGTGGGCCTAGAAAGGGGCCAGGAAATTATTGGATGGTCAGTCTCACATCCATAGTGGGTAAGCTTATGGAGGCGATACTGAAGCAGAGGCTGGTGGCATTCCTAGAGAGTAATGGCCTCCAAGATAGGCAGCAACACGCGTTTGTCTCAGGGAGGTCTTGTCAAACCATCCTAATAGAATATTATGACTGGGTGACAAGGGAGTTGGACAGGGGCCATGCAGTACATGTCCTGTACTTGGACTTCAGTAGGGCCTTTGATACAGTGCCTCATGGGACACTAGGGGGAAGGCGATGGCAGTGCGGTGGGAAAAAAAGCTGACTAAATGGATAAAGACCTGGTTACAGGGGAGGTTGCAGAGGGTGGTGGTGGGGGGGAGCTCTCTGTACCTAGACCAGTGACAAGCGGGGTGCTGCAGGAGTCAATGCTGGGCCTGGTGCCATTTGTGCTCTTTATCTCTGATATAGCACATGGAGTGGGGAGCAGAGTTAGTGTGTTTGCAGAAGATACCAAATTGGGGGCAATGGTGGACAAAGAGGATGGATGGGGAAAACTTCAAGGGGACCTAACTAAACTAGAGACATGGTTGGTGAAATGGCAGTTAGGATTCAATGCAAGCAAGTACTGTATAAAGTGATGCACTTCAGACCAAAGAACCAGAAAAGGGGCTATTGGTTGGGGGGGTTAGGTTGGAGAGTACAGAGGAGAAGAAGGACCTAGGGGTGTTGGTAAATGGGAGCATGAACAACTCAGCCCAGTGTAGGAGAGAGCAGCAGTGAAGGCAAACAGGATGCTGGGGTGCATCGCAAGGGGGTTCTCATCCAGACACAGGGATGTGATCCTATCTGTCTACAGATCATTGGTCAGACCGCACCTGGAGTACTGTGTGCAATACTGGAGGTCATACCTGAGGAGAGATATAAAGTTACTGGAGGGGGTGCAAAGGAGGGCAACAAAAATGCTAAAGGGGATGGAAGTAAAAGAATATGAAGTTAGGCTGAATGAGCTGAACATGTACACACTGGAGGAGAGGACGGATAGGGATATGATTGAAGCATTTAAATACCTGAGGGGGTTAAATATATGTAGCACTGAGGAGATGTTTAAACTGAGGAGTGGAAGAGAGATGAGGGGGCACGGACTAAGGTTGGAAGGGGGACGTTTCAAGAGGAAAATAAAGAGGCACTACTTCACTGAGAGGGTGGTGTCTAGTTGGAATGCGCTGCCAGAGGCAGTGGTAACATGTAGAATAGTCAATAGCTTAAAGAAGGACTAGGATAATGCAAGAGGAAGAGTCAGGGGGGCAGAGGCTGGGACAAGTGGTGGAGGAACTGAGGGGGAGGAGGCTGGGGCAGCTGCAATCTAGGGTGCTAGCTGCACACTCGGGCAGATTTAGATAGACTGGTCTGTTCTGCTGGCAGATTCATATGTTCGTAAGTATGTTCACATGTAAAATCAGAGTGACTCTGTTCATGAGCAGAGGTTCTAAACTGCCTATGTTGAAAATTTGGTGACAAACATCCATAAAATAACTGTTACAAGCGTGCATTGTGCAGTTTCCACGTACCCTCATAACTTCACAACTTTGTAGTACTTTCACTCCAGATTTCCAACACTGGCATTTTTCAGACCTCCTTATGTACAGTACAAATGTCATTTTTTACATCCTGCCCGAAATATGCATTTACACATCTGGCACAGAATAGCGCTTTTGCTGTGGGAAATCAATGTTTGGGACAGATTAAGAAAATTATACTGACAGTGTTCATGAGCAGAGGTCACAAAATGCCTATGTTGAAAATGTGGTGAAATAATTCCACTAAATGACTGTGTTATGAGCAATCCCACTCGGGAGAGAGCAATCTTAGACCTGGTACTCTCAAATGGGGATGAAGAGAGGATCTCTGATCTTGAAGTGGGTAGCCATCTGGGAACAAGCGACCACCAAACAGTGTGGTTCATGATAAACTTAGCTGTAGAGTCAAGCCACACAAAAGTGAAGGTACTGGACTTCAGGATGGCTGATTTTGTCAAAATGGGAGAGTGCCTCAGAAAAGCACTAGCAAACAGGCAAGAAGGTGGGGTGAAGCTACAATGGGGAAACATCAAAACCGCCATCACAGAGGCAACAAGTCTTTGTGTGAAGCAAATAAACAAATCAAAACAAAAGAAAAAAACACTATGGTTCTCAAAAGAAGTAGCGGGGAAGGTAAGGGAAAAAAAGATAGCATTAAGGAAGTATAAGGAAACACAAAAGAAGCAGGACAGAGAGCTGTACCAGTTAAAGCAGAAAGAAGCGGTTAAGACAGTCAGAATAGCAAAGGCCCAAACTGAGGAAAAGATAGCCAACTCGATTAAGAAGGGGGATAAAACCTTTTATAGGTACATTAGGGATCAAAGAAAGACTAAGGCAGGGATACTGAGGCTGAACAAAGAAGAAGGTGGTTGGGCAGAGAGCGACAGTGAAAAAGCAGGGATACTGAACGAATACTTCTGCTCATTATTCACAATGGAAAAGCAGGGGGAAATACCTAATCCGGTCAATAGAAGCACTCTGAATAGGGGGGTTGATATTAGTCCTTTCACAGAAGAAAGGGTTCTGACAGAACTCTTAAAACTGAAGGTGAATAAAGCAGTAGGGCCTGATGGGATTCACCCCAGAATTTTAAAAGAACTAAGGGAAGAACTAGTAACACCACTGACTACCCTTTTTAATAAATCATGGGAGGATGGGGTGGTGCCTGAGAACTGGAGGAGTGTGGATGTGATTCCCTTTCACAAAAGTGGGAGCAAGACAGAGGCAGGAAACTACAGACCTATCAGTTTGACCTCAGTGGTAGGGGAAAATGATGAAATCACTTCTGATGGAAAGAATTGTTGAGAACCTAGAGGTCATGGGGGCACAGGACCCAAGGCAGCATGGATTCACAGCAGGAAGGTCATGTCAGACATATCTGATTGATTTCTTTGACTGGGTGACCAAAGCAGTAGATCAGGGAGGGGCTGTGGACATGGCCTACCCAGACTTTAGCAAGGCATTTAACACAGGCCCACACAAAAGATTAATAAACAAATTAGCCAGTCTGGGAGTAGTAAATGGAGTCCACAGTGAAGAAAGGAGGGTTACTAGTGGGGTACTGCAGGGTTCAGTACTGGGGCCAGTCCTTTTGAATGCCTTTATAAGTAACATTGCAGAGGGACTGGAAGGGAAAGCATGTCTCTTTGCAGATGACACAAAGATCTGCAACAGGGTTGATATACAAGGTAGGGTGGAAAGGATGAAAAGGGACTTGGCAAGATTGGAGGAATGGTCAAATCTATGGCAGCTTAGATTCAATGCAAAAAAGTGCAAAATAATGCACCTGGGAAACAAAAACCTAGGGGAAGAGTACACAATGGGGGGTGAGATACTGACAACAACAAAAATGGAAAGGGACCTGGTGGTAGTCATATCAGATGACCTAAATGTGAGCCAGCAATGTGAGAAGGCAGTAAGGAGGGCTGGGGGGATACTGGGATGCATAGGGAGAGGCATCACCAGTAGAAAACAGGAAGTTGTTGGCCCTCTGTACAGACAGTTGGTAAGACCACATCTGGAGTACTGTGTACAGTTCTAGAGACCCCATCTGCAAAGACATAGACAGGGTGGAGGCTGTCCAGACGAGGGCAACCAAAATGATGCAGGGTCTGCATCAGAAGACATATGAAGAAAGACTAAAGAAACTAAAGATGTATAGCCTCGAGGAAAAGGAGGAGGGAACATGATAGAAACTTTCAAGTACCTCAAGGAATCAACAAAGTCCAAGAGGGTAGCATCTTTCAGAAAAAGATGTGTAAAACAAGGGGGCACAATTTGAAGATAGAGGGGCACGGCTCAGAGGTAATGTGAGGAGGTATTTCTTCACAGAGAGGGTTGTGGATACATGGAACAGCCTTCCTGAGGAGGTTGCAGAGTCAAAAACAGTGGGGGAATTCAAGAATGCATGGGACAGACAAAAGGCAATTCTAGTGGGGGGTAGGAGGAAGTAGGCTGTTGGTTAACTAGGATCTGCAGATTATCCGTTAGGTAGGGAGATGGGCAGACTAGGTGGGCCAAGCAGTCCTTATCTGCCATCAAATTCTGTGTTTCTATGTTTCTATGTTTCATTGCCATGTACGCTCGGAAGTTCTAGCATTTTAATATTTTCACTACCGATTGGCAACATTGCCATCTCTTCACACTTACCTATGAATGGTGCAGCTGTCATTCTTCACATCCTGCCATTTCTGTGTTTTCGTACATCTGGCACAGAATGGCACAGTCGCTCTGGGAACTCATAGTTCAGGACACATTGACAAACTCACAATGCCACTGTTCATGAGAAGAGGTCCCAAATGCTTTCATGAGGTGGGGGTCACAAAAAGACCATGTTGAAAATTTTTAGTCCAAATATCAACAAACACCCGGGGCATTAGGGTTTCTAACCATAACGTCCCACCCTGTACAGACTGACAGGCATCAGTGGTGTGCCTTTGGACTGCTGACTGTAATGTTCATGCCGTTCCACCCCCTCCCACCCTGCAGCCAGTGACAGGCATTGAGGTGTGTCTGGACTCTTGGTCCCAGAGTTCACCCCATTTTCCTGTATTGCACCCATTTCAGCATATGTCCTTATGGAGTGGGGTGACGAAAGATGAACACCCCAAGGCACACCTCAACACTTGTTGGTGTCTGCAGGATAGGGTGAGGTGAAATGGCATGAATGTTATGGGTGACAACTCAAACGCATACCTCAATGCCTGTCCATCTCTGCAGGTTGGAGGTGGGGTTAGCGTGAAGTGCAGTACTTAACTGTCATTCTTACTCTGCATCTGTCTAGCGCCTGCATTTCCATTGCTAATACCAGCAAGCAAACATTTGGCATTGACAAATGTTTGTTTTTCTTCTGTTTTTGTCATAGCCCTTTTGTAGCTGATGTGGCTCCTCTTTGCTTAGAGCATTTTGTATTCAGGCTAATGCATTCGGGGTGATGGGACCAGCCGCAATGTTATTATATCTTAGGCTGTTTCAGTTTGCTATCTCATTGAATTATCCAATTTCTCCTTTCTTTTTCTATTTTCCTGCTGTGAAATGTCTTTTTGCAAGCCCTCCTGCTAACTCAAGTCATTTTTCTGGGTGCTGTCACAGGGATTACATTTGGGTTTTGCTAGCCTTCTGTTGCTTTCAGTACTACCTACAATGTTTGCCCGGTCTAACCCCTTTCTTTTTTTACCAATTATTATTATTTTTTTTTACCAATTATTTTACCAGGTGAGACACACTAAGCGAAAGCTTGTTTGCAGGTGCAACCTGGGAGCACGAGGAAGTTAAGTGACTTGCTCAGGGTCACACAGTATGCAAGTGGGGGCTGTGGGATTCAAACCCAGGTCTCCAGATTTGCAGCTCAGAGCCTTAAACCACTGCGCCATACTGCCTTTCTCAGATCCTATAGTTGTATTCTTTAATTTTTTGTCTCTTCTGTATTTTCTTCACCCTTGTATAGTTATAATTTAAGCTTCCTTCACCTTTTGACATTTCTGGATTGAGAACTACTACTCTATATCTCCCTCTCCCTCCCCTTTTTTTTGTTTGTTTTTATTTGTATATTCATCCCATCTACAATATAATGATGTGTCCAGGACCTTGGGTCTTCCCTTTATTATCAATATTTAAGCAATATGCCACAAGGTGGTGTGGGTTATCAGGGGATTTACCACGGCTGGAGTGGTTTGCCCACAAGGCGCAGCTGAGTGAGTAAATCCGTGCCAGCTGTGGTAAATCCCCCGATAACCCACATCCCCCAAGTGGCTTATTGCGATTATACAATGTCTCTGTTCAGTTTTTATATTAAAAAAATAAAGGAAAATACAGTGTTTTAGTAGTTTAAATAAGTTTTATTGAATGTATTGTTGCGCTCCAAAAAATATTTCTCTGGTGCTAGGTGAAACATTGGGTAGATGAGTGACTGACAGAGAAAGGAATCGTAACAGCGTAATTCAATATGCTGTAACACCCACCATACACACACCCTGCAAGTGAAGTGGCTTTTGTCAGCGAGCATTGTAATAGTTTTTAAAGAAAGAGCTCGCATTTACATTGCAGTGTAGAGGGGTCAGAGGTCACAGGATTCTCGGCGGTAACGGCTGCAACTGTGAAATTTTAGAGGGCTGCTACATTGTATTGCTGTTAATGTCCTGTCAGTCACAGTGTTCAGCAGTTATGGGAAGAAATGCTGAAGAGAGTGTGGTTTAGGAGAAGAGGAAGTACACATTTTTAGTAATGGAGAGCGAGTGAACAGCGCTTACTATGGATGTGGCAGGACAGACTCGAAGCCGCCGTTTGAGTTAGCTGTGTATTCAGTTTGAGGTACAACTTTTTTATTTGAAATTAGCTTCATTTTGCTGATTCAGAAACAGAAGGAGCTCATGGGGAATAGAGCAGCCAATTGTTCACGGAGGTGTTGTTTTGGGATCAGCGTTTATCGGGGAAACAAGATGGCAGTCGGGGTTCTGTGATTTTGGGGTCGGATTTTTTTTTTTTACACATGCAGCTGGCTGGCACCTTTTGTGGTGATTATCTATAGATAATCAATGGAGGTAAGGTGCCAGCCTGCCTACGTGATTAGTCAGTGCCCGAGGTCCATGGTATAATATTATATAACTGTGATCCAGTTATGCAGGGCATACATTGTTGTTCTACATGAAGGACCCTGCAATTACACTTTGGTGTATTCCTGTGTTCTTGGTTGTATTTTGGTTGTTTTCAGCATGTGCCATTAGTCTCCTGGCAGCTAGCTATTTTTAGTTTTGCTTTATGCTATACTAGTTCATTTTGACTTCATTCCTAGCTCACCCTCTGATGCTTTCTTTATAGTGCTGATTAGGTTGTGATGTAGGCTGCTTCATCAGCTCAAATAGTTAGCATGAGAGGCCATTAAATATTTACATTCACACTTGCACCCTATTTGAGAGCACTAACTGGCTTAACCTAAAAGACAGGCTCAAATATCAAACCTGTCTACTGGGTAAAAAGGCACTCCTCGGAAAAACACCACCCAGCATAGAAAACCTGCTCGAGGCCTCTCTCTCTCTCTCTCTCTCATCCCATATCACCAGAGGGAAGAAGAATGGAGCACTGTCCATCCCATTCTGGAGAACCTCACTTGGGCAGCCTACTTTCTCCTATCGAGCCCTGCTCTGGTTAAATGAACTCCCACAGAAACTACAAACACACAGCCTGTGACAGTTCAAAACAGGCCTTAAACATCACCTACAGTCTAGCTCACAATGCACATGTTCTTCAGGCCAAATCTGAAAGACTAACCCACTACCACCGTTAAATCCAGCACTGACACCGAGAAAACTTGCCCTCATCCTAGCCTAGCCAGGAGCACTAGTAAGCTACTAGTCCTCCTTTCAGGCTCTGCATACAGCCCCAACCCCCTCCCACCTTTTCAACCATAGTCTATCAATAGACCTATTGAGGTTTCTAGGGCTGAGCCCCCTAGAATCTTTCAAGACATAACCAACTTCCTTGGACGTTAGATTTGTTTTCCACTGCTTGCCAATAAATCTCATACTACTCTTTAACTGCCTAATGTGCTGAACCCATTAATAACTGTATTTGTTCTGAAATCTGTAACTACTGTATTTGTGCTAAATTCTGTAACAACTGTATTTGTTCTGAAATCTGTTACTACTGTACTAGTGTTTTGTATTATTTGCCCACCCTGACATGGAACCTTTGTAACTGAATTTGTTCTGAAATCTTTAACCACTGTATTGGTGTTCTGTATTATTTGTCCACCCATACATGGAACCTTTGTAAAAGAGCTCACACTTAAAAGTCTTCTGAAAATTCATAAATAAATAAATAATAAATAAATAAATTAATTTTAGTTAACTTTGATTATATTATATTACACGTAATATCTTGTTAAGATTTTGGTACAGTTCAGTGATTCATAAGGCCACTACTTTTTCCCGACTGTGGTCTTTTGTAATTTCCTTAGTTTCCCCCATGCCTCAAAAATTTACTGTTGGTACAGTGCAGTGTTGGGGACAGTAACTCTGGAGTTTATCTTCATGATTCCTATCTTTGATAGGACTCAGGATCCTTTTGACCATGGGAGCCACAGGCTAATCCCGCACATACCCCCTGTAATGTATTTTCATCTTTCTATGATACCAAGGGGCTGTGTTTTATCCACCGCCCCCTGCCTTGAAAGTTAACCTTGTTATTCTTTACTATTTGATATGGTTTGGGATATTCTGTGGTTTGTACTGTGCCAAGTTGACAGGTTGTTAATGGTTAGAATACCTTTTTTGTATATTTTTTCAAGCATATATCTTTTTTATATACAATTGTAAACAATCTTGCTCTTAATTTGCTTTTCAATAAATTTGAATTTGAATATATTTTCAATTTCAATATTGTCCTTCTGGAAAGGCATGGGTGTTGTTTCATCTTCATGGCTGTTTGCTGCAAGCTTTTCTTTCTGGACATGGTGTGATATGTTAGTTTCACCCAGACCCTTCCATATTATATTATGGTATTGTATACTAAAGTATTGTCCCATAATTTTAACAGGATCCATAATCCTGTTCAACATTGTTTGTCTCAGTATTTCCACCACCAACAGACAGATATTATTTTACTCCAGGAAACCTACCAGTCTCCAGAAGAACACAAGAAATTCTTAAGATTTGGTTTTAGTCAAGTTTTTTTTTTCTTTGCGCAATTCTGGTCAAAGGTGGGGGCTTTTAATTTTACTTCGACGAGGTCTCTCATTCGTCGTTCATACTTATGAAGCATATGATACAGGCTGATATTGTATAATTACAGGTACATTATATGGAAAACCTCCTACTATAGTGAACACTTACTTCCCCCCAGCAGAGACTGCAGAGTTTTGTCTTTTTTTTTTTGAAACTGTTTGGTTGTTTATATGGGCAGCTAATTTGGGGAGGGGATTTGAATTTTAATTTGAACCCTGAGTTGGACTCCTCTAATTTAAAACTTTATTGTTTCTCTTTTATGCATAAATACTTGCACAGAACTCTACACAAATTAGGCATCCTAGATACTTGGTGCCACCTTCATCCCTCTCAAAGAGACTATACACACTATTTCCCCGTCATAGCAGTTATGCCAGGTTAGATTATCTTTTTACCACAATAGAACATGTTAATACTCTACATGACATCCAGCATGGTCTGTTACACTTATCTGATCACACCCCATTACTTGCTTCTTTTCACTTATGAAAATCTCCATGGCAAACTCTTATAGTTTACACCCTAGCCTACTTTGGGAACAAGAACTTTTTAGAAAGTTGGAAACTCAAATGTCTCAGTTCCTTGAAGATAATGATAATGGAAGTGTTACCTCCAGTATTTTATGGGAGACACTCAAATCAGTGTTTCAAGGTACCGTTATAGCCCACTCTTCAGCCCTTCATAAGGTACATGAGTGTAAGATGCTGGACCTTCAACACACCCGTTATACCTTACAGATGTATTTTATGCACAGCAATGCCTCAGTTTGATCAAAAAGTAGAAGTAGAGAATGCTCCACCTTACTTATGACAGAGATATTATGAGGGAGGAGCTTGGAAGGCCCTACTTTAGCCGGGCATTTAAAGTGCATAGGGTGGAAGCCACAATATCCAAGATTCGTCATCCCCGTACAGGTCTACTCACTCATAATGGCTTAGAGATTCTGAATCTTTTCAAGAATTATTATTCTATATTATATATGCCTGAGACTCCTCTGCCCTTGGAACAACAAATACAAGCATTTTGTAGGCAGGACCCCCTACTGTCCCTTTCCTCTGAACAGCCCCGGACACTTACATCTCCTATCTCCATAGTAGAGATCCTCCAGGGAATTAAGTTTGCTAAATCAGATAAGTGGGCATTGATGGTTTTTCCTTGGAATTTTATAAAACCCCTCCCCTTGAACCTCTCCTGACTCGAGTTCTTCTTCATGTTTTTCACTCTCTACAGGTGAGTGAAGCCCCACCTCCATATTGCCATTATGCTGTTATTACTGGCCTTCCAAAACTGGGCAAGGACCTTACTTCTCCAGCTTCATATCATTCCATTTCTATTTTGAATTTTGATTATAAACTGTTTATGTCTATTTGGGTGCTTCAGCTTGAGGGCCTTCTCCAATCCCTGCTAAACTGGGACCAGGCAGGGTTCATTTGCAAGCATCAACCACATGAGACTGTTCATAGAACATTACTCCTTTTAGATTACATGCATCAGTGTTTGATCCTCTGGTCCTGGCCAGCCCGGATGTGGAGAAGGCTTTCGTCCAGGTAACATGGTCTTTTTTGTGGGCCACACTTCAGGTTTTTGGCTTTTCTTCAGACTTTTTAAATATGTTGCAGCTCCTTTATCAATCCCCTTCTGCCCTGATTAAAATTATTGGGTCTATCTGACAATTGTTTCTTCTGGAGAGAGGCACTCAGCAAAGGTGTCCTCTCTCCCCAATTATTTTTGCTTTGCATATAGAGCCATTAGCATATCATATCCGAAAGTCTCCAAACATCTGAGGTATTTGATTAGGCTGACGAGAGTACAAAATAGCCTTGTTCACTGATGACATTATATTAACTCTCATGGACCCAACTACGTCTCTCTGTACAGTTTCTGTTTTTTTTAAATGTATTTTTTAAATATTGGATTACATTTACCTTTGAAAAATATTCTCTTTTACAAAGGTTCCATGTCAAAATAAAACAATGCACAGTAAAAAATGAATATGCAGTACATAGATGAGAGCTAAGAATGACATTCCAATGGTACAAACAGTGATTTGCAAGACAGTCAATTGTCAGAGGACAATAGTTGAAACTTACAAATAATTCAGGGATACTATCTACAGGAGATCAGCCAAAAAGGCATTGTCAGTTGCGTACTATCTCTATATTTGAAAGACAGGAACAACATTCCACATGATACAGGCACAGATTTGCAAACAGTAGGTTGTCAGAAGACACAAATTGAAAACTTTCAAATAATAATGGGAATGCTAACCACAAGAAATCAGCCAAAATGGCCATGGCAGTTATGTGCAATTGCTATACTGAGCATAGGGGAGTGAGAGGAGGAGGGAGAAGAGTGGGCAGGAAGTGCAGGAGGGAGTGAAATGAAAAGGAATAGAGGGTGGAGGAGAAACAGTGGTGAGAGCGCTGGGAAGGGGCAGCAGGCAAAATGTTAAGTGACTGGCAAGTTATAGCCAGATTTAACTCATTAGCTGGCTTTTGCTTAAATAGATATAAAACGGAAGTATTAGCTCTCAGTCATACCCTCCCCAACATCTTAAAGATTTATCTCAAATTCATTGGAATCATAAGTCACTGAAATATGAAGGTTTTTACCTTACTAAACACCCAGATCATCTAGAATTGCATAACTTAGTAACCTTACCAGTAGCAGTAGCGTAGGATCTCAGTCACTGGTCTCTGTTAAATCTTTCCCTTTTGCAGAGGGTGGAAGTCATTTGCTCCAGTATTTTATCAAGAATTTTATTCTGCTTACAAACTCTACCAATCTATCCAGCTGATTGTTACTTTTGGGATTGGCACTGGTTAATATCCCATTTTACGTGGAGAGGATGGAGGCCACAGATTAGACTTTTTTGTTGCATCTCTCTGTGGCCCATGGTAGGATTAATTTACCTAATCTCTGCTTGCATGGGATATCATGTCAGTGCCGCTTAATATGTCTGTGGACTTTGGCAAAGTATCAAGACCACTGGAAAAATATAGAATTTACGCTTAATGATCTCCATGACGCTAGTCAAATCCTGTTTTTTGCCTCCCGGGTTATCTTCTATTTACACTTTTTTTCTGTTATATGGCTGTGCCACTTCACATATGGCATATGGCACAAATGAAGTACCTTGGGGAGGAATCTGCTTTCTAGAAGCTTTGCCATAGACATGGCAGAACCCGTTGAATACATCTGATCCTTTTCTAAGACACTGTGCCTGTCAGGGTCTAACTTACTTGCATCAGCTTTTGGATGTTAAAGGGGTACGTCCTTTTTCTGATCAATGTGATGCATACTTTCTACCTACTACTGATCATTACCAGTATTTGCAAATTCGAGCTTATATACAGACCCTACCACCCTTTTGTAGATGTCTTTCAGAGTCACTTCCAGTGCTAATTGCTTTAATTTTGCTCCATCATCTGGGTGGTATACAGGAGCACCAATTGGCAGTTCATATTTTATACTTCAGGATTGCTTGAACGATTCCTCACTTTCTATTCTAAATCAATTAAACAAAGATTTACAGATTTCTTGTGATTTCTCTTTGTGGGAGAAATATTTTCTTCCCATATATAAACTTTCTATGGCACCCTATTAAAGGAGTTTGTCTGGAAGTGTCGGTGCTATTTTTTAAGACTCCAGTACTTTCTACTAAATATTTTGGGATAGAGGCATTGGAGGGCTTGTGATGAGCTTCGAGCTGACCATGCACATGTTTTTTGGTTTTGTCCTCACATCTCCTTTTGACTGCTATTTCAACTGCTATAGCCCAGATATTGGACATCTCGCTGCTCCTTTCTATTTTAGTTCTTTTACATCTATGAACATATGAACATACGGAATTGCCAGAAGACACAGGCCTATCGGTCTATCCTGTCTGCTCAAGTGTGCAGCACTTCAATCTTTCAGACTGCAACTGCCCCCCTCCCCTTGCCCCCCCATTAATTTTGCCCATTAATTCTGCCCTCCCACCCCCTGCCCCCACAGTTTGAACCCTCCCTCTGAATCTGTCCTACCCCTTTTGAAGCTACCCACTGTCTGCAGTGATATCACCTCCTCCGTCAGCGTATTCCACCCTGCCACCACTCCACCCTGCCACCACCCTTTCTGTGAAATAGTGCTTCCTTATTTCTGTCCTGAATCTGCCTCCTTCCATCTTCAGACTGTGCCCCCTAGTTTCCCTTCCTCCTTTTAATTTGAAAATACTTCCGGTGCTTACTCTGTTCATACCCTTCAGGTACCTGAAGGTCTCAATCATATCCCCTCTCTATCCTCCAGGAAATACAAACTGAGCTCTCTCAGTCTCTCCTCATAAGGTTTATCCTCCAATCCCATGATCATTTTTGTTGCTGGGCGCTGTAATCCCTCCAATAGCTTGATGTCCTTTTTCAAGTAGGGGTGCCAGTACTGCATGCAGCACTCCAAGTGCAGTCTCACCAGGGACCTGTATAGGGGAAGGTTGAATTCCCCTCTCCTAGAGGTAATACCCCTTGTGATGCACCCTAGTATTCTGTTGGCCTTTGCCGCTGCCTTCCTGCACTGGGCTAAATGGTTCATTTCCCCTGTTACCAGTACACCCAGATCCTTCTCCTCCTTTGACTTGGATAACTGCACTCCCCCTAACCAGTAACTATTTCCGGGGTTTCTGGCTCCCAAGTGCATGACTTTGTTCTTCTTGGCATTGAACCCAAACTGCCATGTGTTAGACCATTCCTCCAGTTTTGCCACATCCTCCTGTAGTACTGTACTTCCTTCCCCTCTATCATTCTCTGCACAGATCTTGGTGTCTTCGTCAAAGAGACTGATCTTACTCTTTATCCCTTCTGTGATGTCAGCAACGAAAACATTAATCAGCACTGATCCTAGCACCGAGCCTTGTGGGACCTCAATTGTTACCACCCTGGGCTCAGATACTTCACCCCCCCCACTACTAACTTCTGCTTTCTATCCTGTAACCAGCTCCTGACCCATCTAACCAGTTTCCTCCCCGCTCCCAGGTTGCTCAGTTTACTGGTCAGCCTACCGTGTGGTACTGAATCAAAGGCCTTGCTGAAGTCCAGGTATAGGATGTCCACTTCATGACCCTTGTCCAGTGCTTGTGTAACTCAACTGAAAAAGTCCACCAGGTTCATCTGGCAGGATCTTCCAGAGACAAACACGTGCAGTCTGCCATCCTGGAGATCATTATCCTCCAGAAATTTAACCAGCCTTTCCTTGAGGTTAGTCTCCATTAGCTTTCCCACAACTGAGGCTAGGCTGACTGGTCTATAGTTCCCTGGTTCATCGCTGAACCCACTCTTATGGAGGGGCACCACATGCACCACCCTCCAATCCCTGGGTATGCATCCCATTTCCAAAGAGGAGTTGAAAAGGTCCACCAATGGCCTTGCCAGGACTGCTGCAAACTCTTTCAGCACTCTAGGATGAATTCCGTCCAGCCCAGGTGCATTATCAACCCTCAGAGACTTAAGGCCCTTCAACATCCTTCCCTCTGTGATTTCCCCATCTGTGATCTCCTCTTCCCTTACCCCCAACCCACCCTTCCCCTTGGGTACTGGCCCATCCCTCTCTTTGGTAAATACTGAACAGAAGTACTCATTGAGTACTTCTGCCTGCTCTGCCACCTTTTCCTCCCACCCACTGCCATTCTTGATCCTAAAAATTGGATTCTTACTCTTTCTCTTCTCTCTTATATACCTCAAGAAATCCTTTTCACCTTCTTTGATCCCCTGGGCCAGCCTCAGTTCTCTTGACACCTTGGCTACCCTTACTGTTCTACTCATTTCCCTGGTTTTTCCTCATGTATTTCTCCCTGTTCTCTTCCCGATTGGAACTTTTGTAGGTTCTAAATGCAGCTCTCTTCTCCCTCACCCTCTCCCCTACCTCCTTATTCACCCAGATCGGCTTCTTGCTACTGGATTTCTTGCTCTGGCTCTTGACACATGTGCCAGTGGCCTCAGCCAGGCCCCGCTTGACGATTGCCCATTTTTGCTCCGCATCCATGTTCGGGCAGATGCTAGCCTTCCATTATACTACCCATCCTGCCAAAATCTTCCCTTTTGAAATGAGGGACCTTGGTCCTTGTAGTGGCTACCTCCTTACCCAGATTGATTGAGAACCACACTGTGCAGTGGCTGCTTCCCACCAGGGGTTCCTCCACCCCAACATCTCTGACCTGCTCCCCATTCTCCAGCACCAGGTCCAGGATGTTACCCTCCTCAGTTGGCTCTGTTACCTTCTGTGTCAGGAAGCTATTTATTTATTTATTGAAGAGTTTCACCAGAAAGAAACAAACTGAGCAACAAGTTGCTTGTCTCACCCGGTGCATCCTGGGGGAGAGGGGAGAGGGAAGAGGGGAACATAGGCAATACAGTACAGATAAATCGAATGTATATTTTCAATTACAGTTTGGTGTGACATATACATAGCAAAACAGTGCAGATAACGTGAATGCACATATACAAAAATGGTTGGATAAGACAAAACTAGGTAGAAATAAAACAAATACATTTACAAGGTTATACAAATACTACAACAAAGCAAAATATGCTTATAGTGCAAAAACATTGTGAAATACAGCAGAATCTTCATTGACAAGTGCAGTTTGAGGACTAAAAGTTGTGTAGGGCCTGGGAGATGGAAGAGGGGGATAAAGAGTGTCAGATGGGCATAGGTAGTGAGTTCCAGAGTGTTGGGAAGTGATAAGAGAAAGCTCCTTGGCCGCTTGTAGTAGTATGTCTTGGAATAGCCAAAATGCAAGAGTCAGTGGATCTGAGAGAATGGTGTGGGGGAGGCAGAATGGAAATGGAGGAGGATAGGTAAGAGTGGAGAGACCAAACCTGAATTTAGAGGTAAATTTCATGCAGTGCAAGAGTCGTCTGCACTCCAGGGAGGGGAAAGCAAGGGAGTGGTACAGACAGCAGTGGTGGGTGGGGGGGGAAGAGTCAAGAGCAAAGTGACAAAAAGCATTGAAAAGGGAATTCAATCTAGATAGGGAAGACTTAGGAGTAGCACAATAGACTATGTTGCAATAGTAAAAAATTGGGAGAATAATTTTCTGAACAAGGTCAACCTAGCCGACAGAGGTAAGCAGCTGCAGTTCTTATAGAGGGCACCAAGCTTGGGGCGCAGTTTCTTCAGGATGGTGTCGACATGTTCAAGAAAAGTTTAGGTGTCGGTCAAGCCAAACACCTAAATATCTGAAAGAGGTGGTATCCTCAAGTGTGGTCCCATCCAGATTGTGGAATGTGGGTAGGGAAGGAAGCCTAGAGAGTCTCTGCCTTGTGCCAAAGGTCATGGAGACTGTTTTCTTGGCATTCAGGAAAAGCTGATGTGACTTAAACCAGTGCTGAACATTATTAAATTTGAGCTGGAGGCTGGCAGATACATCAGAGGGAGAGTGGCTAGAAGTGAACAAGACCATGCCGTCAGCGTACATATAGATAGAGGAGGAGGAGGAACATACTGATGGTAGGTCATTTAGGAAAATAGAGAATAAAAATGGGCCAAGTACGGAGCCTTGAAGCACACGAGTTGAGATAGGCAGTGGAAAGGATGTGGAATCAGCTATTTTAACTGATTGAGTTCTTACTACTAGGTAGGCTTTAAACCAGTTAAGGACTGACTGGGATAGGCCAGCTGAGGAGAGGGTCTCAAGAAGGAGGGTGTGGGAAACAGTGTCAAATGCCTTGGCAAGGTTGACAAAGATGGTAGATATGATATGACCACTATCCATGGCAGAAAGGCTAGAGTCAGTAAGCCTAAGTAGGGAGGTGGTGATGGAGTGGTTCTTCTGAAATCCAGACTGGAATGGAATGAAAAAAGAGGAATCATCCAGGAAAGAGGATAGTTGAGAGAGAACAAGGTGTTCCTGAAATTTAGCTAGGGTATGTAGAAGTGAGATGGGGTGATAGTTTCTTGGAGCAGAGGGGTCACCACCTATAGGTAGAGGAAGGACAATGGCATGCTTCCAGGCATTAGAGACAGTGGCAGTGAGGAAAGGTAAGTTGAGTAGATCAGTTAGGGTATGGAGATAGGAGGGTCAGAAAGGTAGAGTAGCTTGGGGTACAGGCCGTCAGGTGAGTTGCCTTTTGTAAGGTGTCATGTGGAGAGAGGGGAGAAAAGGAGAAGCTCATGGCTGCCAGTTGTGGGGGGGGTTGGGCAGTTGTAGCTGGGGATGTATGTGGTGAGGATAGGGAGGTTAGCAGAGCTGAGTCACAGGTTGTAAAATAGGAATTAAATTCCGCCACTACAGCAGGGTATTCGACAATGAGCTGGTTGTTTATTTTAATGACAGAAGGAGGTGGTGGTTTATTTTGGGTGGAGAAGACTGAAAGGACCACCTTCCAGAACTTAGAGGGGTTATTTATATTTGAGTTCAAAGAGGATTTGAAATAAATCTGCTTTGTCAAGCTGGATGGCCTTAGTGCAGGAGTTTCTGAGTGAGCGGTAGACAGAGAGATCTTGAGGAAGTTTGGTGGATTTGTGGGTCTTCCAGGCTTAGTCTTGAGCACGTTGGCAGGCCAGTGGCTCAGGGGTAATCCAAAGGAGGTGAGAACCCCAAACTCTCACTTGCCTTAAATTAGCATGTTTGTTCCAAATACAGAGGAGGATGTCTTTGAAATATGCTAAAGCATGATCTATGGACTGGCAGAGGCTATTGGAGTCCAGTTAGCATGGGTGAGGTTGTGGTGGAGCGGAGCAAGGTCCAGGGAATTGTAGGATTGGATAGTAAGGAGTTTATGTTGGGCCTTAGGTCTATGGACTTTTCTAACTAGGTAGATCATGTGATGATCACTAAGCGCATCTGATAATAAGCCCGATTGGACAGTCCTGTGGGGGTGGGAGGTGAGGGCCCAGTCTAAGACAGTGTGGTTTAGTGTTTTGTGATTTAAACAGGTGGGTTCAGTAATTAATTGGGACAAGTTGAGGGCAGTAATGTCAGCACATGGTTTACCTAGGGAGGATGACAGCCAGTTCAGGTTGAGGTCATTTAACAAATACAGCTTGCCAGAAGAGGAAAGAGACCTTATTGTGGTAACTAGGCCAGTGGCTGTGAAGTGGTGTAAACCTGGCTGTCAATAAATCCAAGCTATAAAAATCGGCACAGAAAAGGGGAAGGATAGTTGAAGGATGAGTGCTTTATAGGCACCTGGGATTGAAGTGGACAGGACTGCCGAGATTTGGAGTTGGGAGGAGGAGTAGAGTGCTATACCCTCTCCCCTGCCAACTTGATCTTGGCGGGTAATAGAGTACCAGGGATTGTTAAAGATGCATCAGAGACTTTGTTTGTTAGCCAGGTCTCTGATAAAATAAGGATGTCAGGAGTGAGGGAACTAACTTGAGGGAGAAGAAGGTCGAATTTAGGAAGGAGACTACATATGTTAAGGTGGAGGATTTTTAGGCCATGAGGGAGGGTCAAAGGGGAGGCTAGGGAGATGGGGGGAAGGGAGGAGGATAGGCCGGGGAAGTTGCCACTGTAGGTCCTGGGTTGGGATTAATATCACCAGCAGAGAGAAGTAGGAGGAAGATAATAAGATGTATCTTGGTGCTTTTGTAGCAGTGCTGGGTGGTGGAGAAAGGAGATTGGGGTTATAGGATGGTATTATGGGGTGCTGAAATTTGAGAGAGGTGAGAACAGCGAGAAAGTAAGGTACAGAAGAGAAGATGGCCTTAAGGGAGAGTGGGTCCATGATAAATTCGGAGTGGTGGGGGCTTTAGCAAGGCTGTGCCAGGGTGGATTATAACTGGGGGGCTTCAGCAGGAGTCTGGCAAGATGGAAGTGTGATAAGGGAGAAGGGGGAGCAAGTGACAGCAGGGTTGCACATAGAAGGAGGAGGTGTAGGGAGGAGAACCAAGAATAAATCATCTTGGACTGTGCAGTGTTATGTAGGTAGCTGCAGAAAAACAGACTGTGCAGGCGGGTTCTTGCTCCTTAAGGTTCAGAAGAAAGTAATGCTTGAGGGAGGCCACTAGTGGAGGGATCTTGCAACAAACAAGTGGTGTTTAAGCATCTAGAATATAGAGGGAAAGTGCTAGGCAAGGTGGGGGAAGTTCAATGACAGCAAAAGCATGAAAAGAGTAACACTGTTAGGATAGACAAGAGGAAAAAGCAACAGCTGGCAGTGAGGCAGAGCTTTGGAGAGATGTGGATTTAAGACTTGCAGGGGGTTAATGAAAGGATTGCTAAAAGGAAGACAGGGAATTATTAAGGGCTGCAGTAAGAGCTTGCTGATAGAGCTTGTAGGTGGGAAACAATAACAAAAGGTCAACCTATGTTAATGAGGGGGATGGAAGATGTCCAGAGCTATCCTGGAAGGCTTCCAGGAAGATCTGCTCCCTGGCACAGGAGGTAGCTGGGATGCTCCATTCCACCCCTGGTAGAGAAAAGTCCCCCACCACTGCAGCACTCCCTTTGCTGTTAAGCCTCTTTAACTGCTTCCCCCAGCTCCCTATCAGTCTCCTTGTTCTGTGTCAGAGGCCTATAAACTACCCCAGTCCAACCTTGTTCCCCCTTGGGTTGTAAAGTTGCACCCATATGGTCTCTGCACTGCTTTCCACCCTATTACACCTTATCCCTTTCCTAACGTAGATGGCCACTCTATCCATCTGGTATAGCTTGAAACCTGGGATGGCTAGGTCCCAGACATGGTATTGGGTTGCTCATGTCTTGGTGATGGCGGCTTCTCTGCCATCTTGTTCCCCAAGCTCCTAGCATTCAATGATACCACACTCCATTTTGACCTACTGCACTCTACGCCTTTACCCTCCCCTCCATTTCCCCTCCTATCTGACTTTGGCTCCTCCTTGCTCTGGGGCAGGGGTCAACCTTAACTTTTTTTTGCACTAGCCAGCAGGGCAAGTTGATTCAAAATTGCACTAGCCTGCAGATGGTTGCACTAGCCCTTAATTATAATGGTAAATTTTGATCACTTATACAGGAAACAATGCAAGCAAAGCCAAGAAATACTCTGATTATTGCACATTTATCCTGCTCCCACATTGCTTCCAGCTCCCCAGCAGAAAAAAAAGACTGCAGTGCCATCATGGTGAGCCCCCCTCCTCCATTGTTTTGTACCATAGCCTCCTCTCTTCCTCTTTCTGCCCCCCCCACACCAAATAGAGAAAGGATATCACAACAGCAAATGTTCAATCAAGCAGTCCTAGCTCTGCACACACAATAGCTGACATCATCATGCACCTAACCATACTGTCACCACCACCCACAGGGCAATAAACAGAGTCAGGCAGAGAAAGACACTCTTGGTCCCCACCCTATAGTCAGCTACAGACCTGCACTTTTGAAAGTTTTTGTACAGTCTCAAGAGAGCCAGGAGCACATCTAAGATTTCTTTGGGGTGGGGGCTAGACAAACCTAAGGGGTTTGGGAAATAGAAAACTATGAGATTTTTATTTGTAAAAGCATTGATTTTAATATGCTCTGCCCCAACAATGACAGATTTTTCTTAAACATTGTCCTTTCATCAGCCCAGGGGAAACAATACACAGGCATAACGCTATACTATTTCTATTTCTGTATAGGATGATCTATGCACCCCAGGAATGCCTATTTCAAGGTTTCAAATTATGTATTTTATCAAGGTTTATTTTTGTACCATATATGATCCAAAGCTTTGTTTTTAGGCTGAAAGGACATGCTGAGTGGGATAAGGGTGAAACTGTATGGATGGTGATGACTGGCATGGTCCATTTAGAAGAGCTATGGACCCCCTACACTTGCCAGTAATGGCAGCTATGGATGGTCACTTCAGACTCTGGTCTGCAGTGGTGTCCAGGGAAAGAACAGAGTTAAGAGATTTGGAGGGGAGAGGGAAGTTATGGTGAGGCTGGGAGAAAACCCCCCACCTGCAGGGCCGATCCTGTATACCTCTTTGCATTTTGTCACTGAAATGTTGGATATAAACACTCAAAATGTTGAGAAATGAGGGGCACTGGTCTTAATAATATTGGACAAATAGTTAGACATAGACACATTCAGAAAACTGGAACCTAGTGACTTAACAGCACTCTATCTGACTGTCCTGTAGTTGGGTGAAGGGTGTTAATTGTCTGGCCTCTGACCTCAGCTACGTGATAACTGGAGGTGGAGCTTAGTCAGAGTTAAAGTAGCAAGCAGAGGTTTATTTTCTCAGAAGAAGCCAGAAGGGGAAGGAAGGAAACATATTCAATTCAGTGCTTTAGAGTAACTGGTAATTGCTCTTTTTCTTTTAAACTTAGATTGTGGGCTTGTAGTGACACTATACTTTCTTTGTTGTCTTTACTTATAATTGTTTTTGGGCTGTTGAAAATTTAAAACATAGTGGTGGTGTAATTCTGTGCTGTCTTTAATTGCTGCAAATTTTCGCTCCCTCTCCCTCCCTTTCCCCCAACACTTAATTATATGCCCTGATATATCTGATTTACAGGAGCTAAACACAGGGCATAGTAAGAGGTGTGAAGTAGGAGGGGCATAAGGGGGAAGAAGCCCACCCTCAGCACGACAAGTGTTTTGACTCATTTATTTATTTATTGGTTTCTTTTTCCTTAAAAAAAAAAATTATCTGAGGATCAGTGACAGGATTTTTAGTACAGTAAATTAATAAAAAGAGAACTAGGAGAGCTTCAGCAGCAGACAAGTAGTGGAATTGCAGTATAATGAGGAATGTGGGAGTGGTGCAATGCAGTGGCTGTGGGGCAGCCATATTCAGGCAGACCTTCTGGACACTGAGGTGCTGCCCTATCTGCATGCATCTCTCTGGACTGTGGGATGAGGTAGCCAGACTCAGAGCGAAGTAAACTGGGTCAGGAGTACCATCACCCCTATCCAGGGACCACCCAGTTCAATGCAGCTGCCTCAAAGGATGCCAAGAATGAGGAGCACTTGGATGACAGTGGGCTCAGGGAAGGTCAGCACAGTCAGGCAGAGGCACATCCCAGATCCTATTCCACTCAAGAACTCCTATGCCACACTGGCAAACGAGGACAACCAAATAGAGGTACCCAGAGAAGTGGAAGGAAAGGATGCGGAGGTTAGCCAAGGAGGTGACCTCAGTGGGGAAAGCAGTGGACCCCAGAGGAGGAGGAGGAAGCGAATCCTGGTGGGGGACTCCATCGTAAGAGGGATCCAGCTAGGAACACAGGAGGGGGAGGACAGGGAGGTGAGGTGCCTACCAGGTGCCACGGCATGGAAGGATAGAAGGAAGATACTGGGGATCACTGGGAAGGCAAGACGGGAGGGTGAGCTGGATGTCATTATCCACCTAGGTACTAATGACTTGGCAAATGGGGAGCCAAAGGAAGTTCAGGAAGAGTTTAGAAAACTGGGGAAGGGTCTCAAGCAAGTAGCTACTTCTGTCACTTTCTCAGAAGTACTATCTGTGAGAGGCAAGGGAGAGCATAGGAGTGCATGCACCAGGAACTTTAACTCATGGTTGAAGAACTGGTGCTGTGAGGAAGGGTTTGGATTCATTGGTGACTGGGGACCCACCTGGAGGGATGGAGGTTTGTTCAAGCCTGACGGCCTGCATCCATCCTGGAGGGGAATCCAAGCACTCAATGATAAATTTAAATGCTACATTGACAAGCATTTAAACTAGCAAAGGGGGGTGGCAGGCCAGCAAGGAGGGTACCTCACTTGCACCCCCACAGCTAGCAGTGGAACCAGTGAACCACAGGAGTGGCTATCTCTGCAAAGCAGTGTGCAAAGATGGAGATTAGTGCCCAAGAGGTGGATAAGCAGAAAGGGGCAAAATTCAGCAGAAGGGCAGACAGCAAGGAGAACCAGGGATAAATGACAACCAAGGAAGGGGCTGAGTAGAACAGTGAAGCAGTCTAGGAGGTCAAATCATGGAAAGCCATGTGCAAATGCCAGGAGCCTTAGCAACAAGATGGAAGATCTAGAGGCTGTCATGGTACAGTCAGACCTGGACATTGTGGCCATCACTGAAACCTGGTGTAATGATAACCATGACTGGGAGATGGCCATACCTGGCTACAACATATTCAGAAGAGACAGAGCAGGCAGGAAGGGAGGAGGAGTGGCACTGTATGTGAAAAATGATGTAAGGGCCACAGAGATCCAGGAGGAACAAAATGGGGGAGAGATACTGTGGGTTAAGCTGGAAAGGAAAATGGGGACAGCCATCCGCACAGGTGTGGTCTATAGACCACCAGCCCAGGAGGAAGAAACAGATAGGGAGCTGATGCTAGCCATCCAAAGGATGGCAGACAAGGTGAGTAGTACTGGTTGGAGACTTAATATTCCAGACGTGGACTGGAGCATCCCAGCAGCAGCATTAACTAGAGCAGATTTATCCTGGACTCCTTCAAGTGCCTTCCTCAAGCAACTGGTCATGGAACCAACTCGGCAGAAGGCAATACTGGACCTTGTGCTCACAAACAGGGACAGTGTGATGGGGGTAACAGTGGGGGAGCACCTGGGTAACAGTGACCACCAGTCATTGTGGTTTGAAATCACAGAAAGAGCAGAACCAAACCACACAAAAACACGTATCCTGGATTTTAGGGGGGCAGACTTTGGGAAAATTGGGAGATACTTGAAAGAGGCATTAAGGGGAATGGGACAGGAATCAGGGGTTGAGAAACAGTGGGCAGTATTTAAAATGGGGATTATAAGAACAACAGAATTATGCATTAAGCAGGTTAGCAAGAGGAAAAGGAAGAGGAGACCATTATGGTTTTCCAAAGAGGTAGCAAAGAAAGTGAAAGCCAAAAGATTGCATTCAGGCAATACAAAAGACACAGGCAGAAGGGGATGGGAGAAGTACCAGGAGAAGCAAAGGAGGCAGGGAAGTCAGTAGGGAAGCCAAAGCTCAGACAGAAGAACACATTGCAAAATCAGTGGGTAAAGGGGACAAAACCTTTTACAGGTACATAAGTGAAAAAGAAAGACAAAGGGAGGGATAGTGAGACTAAAGGGGAGGATGGGAGCGTGGAGGATGACAACAGTAAAGCTGACATATTGAACAGGTATTTCTGCTCAGTCTTTACTGAGGAAGAGGGGGTAATGGGTCTGAAGGAGTACAAGGGTGAGAATGGTGCAGAAATGGACACAAGTCCCTTTACGAGAAAGGATCCTGAAGGAACTGGAAGTAATAAGAGTTGATAAAGCAATGGGGCCAGACAGGGTGCACCCAGGGTCCTTAAAGAACTAAGAGAGGTGCTGGCTGAACCTCTGGCTATCCTGTTTAGCCAATCACTGAAAACAGGGAGGTACCCAAAGACTGGAGGACAGCAGATGTAGTCCCTATACAAAAGTGGGAACAAAGAGGAAGCAGGGAACTACAGACCAGTCAGCCTCACCTCGGTGAGTGGGAAGATCATGGAAGCACTACTGAAGGAGAGATTGGTGGAACATCTGGTTGTCAATGGACTACAGGACCCAAGGCAGCATGGTTTCACCAGGGGGAGGTCATGTCAGACCAACCTCGTTGAATTTTTTGACTGGGTGACTAGGGAGGTGAATCAGGGGAGGGCAGTGCACATGGCCTATCTGGACTTCAGCAAGGCCTTTGACACTGTGCCACATAGAAGACTATTACACAAACTGGGGAATATGAGTGTGGGCAGGACAGTAGTGTGGTGGGTAGGTAACTGGCTGGGTGGCAGGACACAGAGGGTGGTGGTAAATGGCTGTCACTCCACAGAGGGAAGAGTGACCAGTGGGGTACCACAGGGATCAGTGCTGGGACCAGTCCTATTCAACATCTTCATCAGTGACATGGTGCAGGATCTAGAAGGCAAAATTTCACTGTTCGCTGATGACACAAAGCTCTGTAACAGAGTAGACACACCAGAGGGTGTAGACAGAATGAGAAGGGACCTGCAGAAACTTGAAGAATGGTCAGGGGTTTGGCAGTTGAAATTCAATGCAAAGAAGTGCAAGATAATGCATATGGGGCACAAAACCCTGGCACAATATATCAGTTGGGGGTGAGGATATAGCATGCACCAAGCAGGAAAGGGATCTTGGGGTTGTCATCTCTGATGACCTCAAGGTAGGAAACAGTGTGACAAGACAGCAGGTAAAGCAAATAGGATGCTGGGATGTATGAGGCAGAGGCATCACCAGCAGGAAAAGAGAGGTCATAATTCCGCCATACAAGACACTAGTGAGGCCCCACCTGGAGTACAGTGTACAGTTCTGGAGACCATACCTACGTAGGACATAGACAGGGTAGAGAAGGTTCAGAGGAGGGCAGCAAAGATTGTGCATGGATTGCATCACAAGTCCTATGAAGACAGGTTGAAGGAACTGAACATGTACTCCCTGGAGGAGAGGAGGGAGAGAGGGGATATGATAGAGACATACAAGTATCTTACAGGGAGGAACAGGGTGCAGGAAAACTATTTTTAAGTGAAAAAGATGTTCCAGGACTAGAGGGCATGGGATGAAGTTGGAGGGAGGACGATTCAGAGGAAACATGAGAAAGAATTTCTTCACAGAACGGGTGGTGGACAAGTGGAACACCCTGCCAGAGGAAGTGGTGGGGCTGAAACAATCACGGGATTTAAGAATGCATGGGATAGACATAAAGGAATTCTAGAGGTCAGGGGTAAGGGGAAACAGACTTCTAGGAAAACAAACTGAACTTACAAGCTCAAATGGGCAGACTGGGAGGGCCATAGGTCCGTATCTGCCGACACTGTCTATGTATCTATGTATCTATGTATCCTTGATCACACCCTGAACACTAGCTGAAAGTCTTAACAGTGGAGTGATAATGACTCACATTGAGTCTTTTGTGGGATCCCTCTCTTGAACTGTCAGATAATTGCAGCTCTTAATGAGCTGTTAATCACACCTGGCCATCTGGAACACTGAGAGAGATTAGCATGAAGACTACAGAATGCTAAAGTAGAGACATTTTTAACTTCACTAACAGCCTTGAAAATCTGCACTAGTCAAGGCAGGCTAGTAGACAGTTAGCTGCACTAGCCCTGGTCAATTTGCACTAGTGTTTGGGCAAGTAAAACATTGTTAGGATTGACCCCTGCTCTGTGGGGAGGTCCAAAGGACCTCCTCTCCTGTCAAATTCCCACCCCTTTGCCCCCCTTACCCAGTTTAAATGATCATTTTCTTTGATAAACTCCTTCAACTTGTGCTTCAGTACCTGTCAACTTCAACTTTTTATTGGATAATAAATTGAGATAACAATATCTCATTTTCAATTGCATCCAACACTTAACAACATTTTACATACAACAAACAGTTACACATAATAACAAACTGTTACATAAATCATCATTACAGTGTACAACTTACATCAGGTTTTTAAATTATCCATAACAATTACAGTGTTTATTATAAAGACCAGCTAAATACAACCTAAAGCATGCCAATGGTATAAATTCCTGTACCTTCAATTTCTTGGATATACAATTCCATGTCCTGGACACCGATGAGGACAATGTTTTTTCACCAAATCCTGAACTACATCTTGGAACATAAAAGGTGATTCAAGATGTAGATCTGAGAGAATAATTTGTATCTAACCTAATTTTCATTAAATCCAGTAAGAATATTGGTAATGAACATAGAACAAAATGAGCCCTCCTTACTAAGGTGCAACCTATCCTCTGCATACAGGTCTGTATTCTCCCACTTGTTGCCCCCCCCCCACCCATGGGTGTAGGCAGGTATACTCCAAGCAATCCATGGTGTGCAATTTTATTTAAGGGGGGGGTAGCAAATAGGCTCTGAACTGCTTCTTTTTTCCATGAAAACTAACAAAGAAAATACTGAACCTTTCTGTAATTTTATTCATAGAAGTCGAAACTAGAAGAACTGGTCACTAATACTCTCTTTGCATCCCAAGGACAATACAACTTTACAGGCTCTGGGCTGGTATGTGGGTGTCTTAGGGAACAATGCATGGCATTTGTATTTACCCATACATGGCAACAACCACTGTCATGAGATACAAAAGTTGTATTTATTGTGCCAAAGGAGGCAAAAAACACGGTCCTGGTGTACATTTGTATATTGTCTGGCTACACCCCGGTGGGGGTAGCTCACCCTAACAAGGGGGGGTGGAGTAGCAGTGAGACCGCTTGGTGTGCAGATCTGAAATCCCCGGCTACACCCCTGCCCCCACCCATACAAATCCATACTCCATGGACCCAACTCCATTCCTTCAGCCAACCATTGATTTCAGTAATTCTCTGCTTCCTGGCTGTAATCACTCTTGGCACTGGTAGGATTTCTGAGAAAGCTACTGACCTTCCCCCCATACTGCATAGTTTCCCCAGTTCCTTGAAACTGTCCTGCACGCCGGCCCGGTGGCGCTGAGGGTTGAGGCGCTGGACGCCACACCTCGCGCTACGCCGGCGGCCCGGGTTCGGGAACAGACTCGGGCAGCCGGGGGTCGGTGGGGGGAGGGAGGATCGAGCATCCCAATGGATGCTCTCCTCCCTTAGGGGTGGTGACCAAGAACGCTCTGCCTTCTGCATCCCTTCCATAGCCGGTGGAAGCACCGACAGTAGGAAGGGATGGAGGCGGCTTGGCCAGAGCTGGGGAGGGAGACGCCGCAGCGCATGAGTGCTGGCTGCATCAGCACGTAGCCACTCGGGACATACGTCCCAAGTACACGGCGTCCCAGGGGGCATGGGCGTAAGGGAGAAAACCGGAAAAACACCTCCGGCTGCCCTAGATGAAGTCCGCCCTAAGTCTACCCGGACCACCTACAAGGACAGACCCCAATGTGCCAGGGAGAGGAGGAAGGGCACTCTAGGGGCAGATCCCTAAGGTGGGTGTCGGGGGACATGAGTGGATGGAAGGAGGGGGCACTGGGGGTAGGAATGGAGGATAAAGATGAAAATAAAAAAAAAATAAATAAAAAAACTGTTCTGCACCTTTTCTATCCATCTCCCCTCCAGGGCATTTGTGCCAAGATGTACCACAATGTGTGTTTTTTTTCCCCTACCTTCCCCACACATATGTCTTGACACATCAAACATACAAGGTCGGGCACTTAAGCTTCTTTTGATTCTGTTGGTGTGTGCCAATAAAGTCATCACTAAACTATGATTTTAGACACGGTCCCCACAAATGTCCCAAAGGACAGGCCTATGTATAGTGTTACTATCTGACTTACTTAGCCTCTAATGTATCTGATGTTTGGATTTTATTTTTTCTCTTTTAACATGTTGTCTTGGATGCTCATCCTTATGTGTGAAATTGTTTGTTGTACTTTTGAATTTCAATAAAAATTTTATTACAAAAAAAAAAAGAAACTGTTGCACCTGCACCCAAGATTGTAGAATCAGGCACAGTTGCGGTGAAGGGGTTTGGTACACTACCAGCATCTAAGTGCCATGGCACAGGGCTTGTCACAAGCCCTGCACCACACTTTGAAAAGCCATCCATGATGGTATTTGGCACATATCAGTAGCACTGGTGCTTTAATTAACTACTGGTGATGCCTGGACTAAAAAATAGACTTTACATTTACTGTATGTAGTAGTGTCCATGCACTGCATTACACAGTGCTTTATAAATGATTTATTTACATAACATGGCAAAGCAAGCCAGCCCAGTGGTGCTGAGGATTGAGGTGCTGGACACCACACCTCACATCATGCCAGTGACCCAGGCTCGGGAGTGAACTTGGGCCACCTGGGGTCAGCAGGGGGGAGCAGGATTGAGCAGCCACTAGGCAAGCTCTCCTCTCCCGGGGAGGGAATCTGTGGTTCCCAGTGCTGCAGTGGCACCCAGTGGTGACTGAGTGGCTCTGCAGCTGGGACCATCTTGGATGGGGCATGGAGGAGGCAGAGGCCTATGTAAGCTGTGCAGGGGTGTACAGCCGGACATGCTGGCATAATTGCACATCCTCCTCCTGGGAAACTACACAGAAAATCCTCTCAGAGCGAGTAGTATGAGGCCCCAATTGGCCCACACTCCCCTGGTCTGAACAAAGCCCAGCAGCTGGTGGGAGCTCATTGTGATGCGGTCTCTCTCCTTGTCCCCTTCCGGGGGGCCCCTCCATGAGGTGTAAGTCATGGTCCTCCCCGTCCCATCGTCGATGCATAGGCCAGGTCAGGTGGACTTAAGGGGTCAGAATATGAGACTGATAGGGGGTCAAGTGTTCCTCTGCAGCCCGAAGTACATAAAAAGAGTTAACACTGCAAAGCTGAGATGTCACATCTCATTTCCAGTGGGGTCCTGCTACTTACACAGGACAGTATACCTGAAATGCTACATCTAATTTCCAGTGGGATCCTGCTACTGATTAGGACAGCTTTACACTTACGAGTGCCATGTGTACTTTTATTTAATGTTAATATGTCTTTGAATGAAACCACAGACTAGACCCTGAGCCAGAATTTTCAAAGGGCTATTTTGGTGCAAGCCTGCAAGTAGAAACCACCTCATTTTTTTTTCTCTACCCCCTTCCCCATTTTGCAGAACTCACTGTTTCACAGACAAAACACATGCTTGGGTAACTTGTTTTAAAAAAAAAGCTGATTCTGTAGAAGAACAAAACTCACCTGAAATAGTCTACAGTGGGAAGAACAGAATATCTGAAATTGGAAGATTTTATAAAACAATCAACTAATGAAGCCTACCAATCACAGTGAACTTGAATCGATTTCTGAGAAACTGCCAGTTTTTTAGGCAACACAAAAAATCATCAGGTAAAACCAAAAGACACAACAGAATAGTAGACAATGCTACAGTCAGGTTTGAGAAGATTCCAGGAGCCTGTTAGACTTCCATAAGAAAAAAAAAACTTGTATGGCATTCCATATAAAAAAAACTACTAGTTTTACATGGGATCAAACTTTCCTGCCACTCTGTTTTATATCAGTCGATAATTTAAAAACATACACAAATAAAATAAAAACTAAAGGAGCATATTTTAGATCAAATGAAGTCTTTTCTGAGAAGCTTTTGATAAAGAACTTCCAGCAGTCTGTCAAGGAAAACAAACCTGCTTCAACAGGCTTTTTTATACCTTCAAGCCTTTTCCTGCTGAAAATAAAAGCTTGTCAAACATATCAGTAAGTCCCATAGGTTCAGACATAAGTGGATAGAAAGCCCCAGGGGGCCCTTTTCATCCTTGGTTCCTTCAACTAGCTAATGATGAAGTTGTGCTAGAAAAGTCTTAGCCTTGGTTCATGTTCAGAATGAGAGGGGCTGACACCTGCCTCCTCATAAGACAGAAGTACGTTCTTCAAGGATGTTCTGCAATATAATGGGTTTGACCTCCTCCTCCTGTCTTCTGACATGTAGTTGTGTATCAGAAATGCTGTAGACAGCAGTGAACTTACAAAATCATTCAAAAGTCACTGCAGTCTCACTTGGTTCCCACATTATGTGAAAGCTCTTCTTTCCATCCCTCTCAATAGAGGAATCTTTTCAGATTACACAGTGGGATTTAAAGTTGGAGGTTGATAAAGGATAACATGAAATGTGGGAGAATTCTAATTATGTGATGACCCACAGGCACACTGTAATACAACTCTGATACCACTGTGTCTTGACAGTAATACGATTCTGATGCCACAGTGACTCTGACTGATGTTTGTTATAACAGCCAAGCCTGTTTATAAACAAACAAAAAAGTTAAAAATGTGTATTTGGGCCGGCCCAGTGGCGCTGAGGGTTGAGGCGCTGGTCGCTACACCTCACGCCACGCCGGCGACCCGTGTTCGGAATGAGCACGGGTTGTCGGGGGTCGGTGGGGAGGAGATGGATCGAGCGTCCGGAGGACTGCTCTCCATCTCCAGGGTGGGGGAATTTGGGTGGCCGGTGCTTGCCTGACCCCTAGCGGAGGCTGGGGATCGACATCACACAGCAGCAGAGACAGGGGGGAGGTGGGATGTGGCAGACGCTTGACTAGTGCGCACACGGGAGCGTGCGTACACAGTCGCTGGCGTCCATTGCACGCCACGCCCGCCGGAGAAAATCGGGAAAAATGGAGCCTGCAGCACGACGTCGTTCCTCATCGCCATTCCCGGAGGACGCCTCCCTGGCATGGACTCGTTCTGGTGGGTTGAGTCACTCCCCACCACCCTGCCGCGAAGGGTAAGTCATGGGGTGCTGAAGGGAGGGGGTCTCATGTCCGGGGATGGCGCCGGAGGAACGGTGGAGTGCAGGGGGAGGGAAGGCTCCTGAGAAATAACATCTATAAAAAAAAAAAAAATGTGTATTTGGATTAACCTTTTCCACAATGAAGTATAATTCAAAATAGGAAAAAGTAAAAAAAAAAAAAAAAAAAGGAAATGTGAGCATCTAGGGCAGGAGGTATGAGGCAAACACTACTCTAGTAACTGGATATATTGGGGAATATCACATAACTCCCATTGAAGTGAATGGGGATTTCTTGTAATATATCATAATATATCTGCATATCTAGTTATTCTGTATCATGTCTCTTGTTTTTCCATAAAAATAGACAGAAACAATTTCCATTATCAGCTACATATTGGCCTTTCCAGAGAGATAACACCTGTCTTGATAACAATTTATGCATTAAAAATTAATTGAATCATGCAATAATCACATCAGAGTTTACATGGTTATTGCAGTGGCACCTACATTTATGTATTAGAAGCAAAGAAACTGTCAACAGGAAAGTACTGCTTGGCCTACCCAGTCTGCCCAGATGGTCCCTGCTTTGTCAGTTTCCACAGACCTTAAGTGATCTCTGGTGACCCTTCCTCCTTCCTGCCTATTTACTGACATTCCCCTATGTTTATCTCACTCATGCTTGAAGTCCTCTACTATTTTCACCTCCATCACATCCATTGGCAGTCTAGTTCTTCCACCTACCACTCTTTCCGTGCTGTAGTACTTCCTCACATCTCTCTTAAACTCCCCCCAAGCTTCATTGCATGCCATCTTGTCCTGGTGCACTTCCTCATTCAAAGGCGACTCCCCTCCTGCACTCTGTTCACCCGTTGGAGGGACTTCTACATCTCTAACATGTCCCCTCTCACTTTCAACTCCTCCAGGGCGTATATGTTGAGATCCCTCAACTTCTCCTTCTAGGGCTTTTGATAAAACTCCTACACCATTTTAGTTGCCCTCCTCCGAACTGCCTCTACCCTGTCTATGTCATTTCTAAAGTGTGGCCTCCAGAACTGGACACAATACTCAGTTTTACCAGTGAGCAATACAGTGGCAAAACCACCTCCCTTTTCCTGCTGGAGATACCTCTCCCAATGCATCCCAGCATCACACTGGCCCTACCCATTGCTTTGTCCCACTGTCCTGCCACTTTGAGGTCATCAGATATGATAACCCCAAGGTCACTTTTCTGCATAGTGTCTGACAGTAGCACCCCCAGTTCTGTACTCAGGTCCTGGGTTCTTATGCCCTCAGTGTGTAGTTTTGCACTTTTTAGCAATGAACCCAAACTGCAATATTGTTGACCACTCCTCGAATTTCCCAGGATCCCTACACATTCTCCCCACCCCTCCTGCTTGTCTACCCTGATACAGATTTTGGTATCATCTGCAAAAAGGCATACTTTCCCTTCCAGTTCATCTGCAATGTCACTTATGAAGACACTGCAGAAGTCTAGTCTTAGTACTGAGCCCTATGGCAACCTGCTGTTTACTCTTCCATCATTAGAATGAGTGCCCTTAACCACTACCTTCTGTCACCTATCTGTTAACTAGTTCCTAACCCAATTTGCCACTTTGGATCCCACCCCTATGCTGTTCAATGTCTTAATCAGTTTCCTGAGTGGCACAGTGTAGAAGGCCCTGCTAATATACAGATAGGCCATGCTACCTTCCCCAATATATTTCCTTGGTCACCCAGTTAAACATATCAATCAGGTTCATCTAGCATGACCTCCCCCAATGAGTCCATGCTGTCTTTGGTCTTGCAGCCCATTGGATTCAAGATACACTACCAACCTTTCCTTCATCAGTGTTTACATTAATTTCCCTATCACTGAGGTGAGGCTTATCAGCCTATGGTTGCTAGCCTCTTCCCTGCTGTCACTCTTATGTAGAGGGACCACGTCTGCTCTCTACCAGTCCTCCTGTACCATGCCCGTTTCCAATGAGCTGTTGAATTAGGCCATCAGTGAGACAGATAGCACCTCCCTGAGTTCCTTAATTACTCTTGTATGTATCCCTTCTGGTGCCATAGCCTTGTTCACTTTCAAAAATCCAAGTCCCTTCAGAACTCTTTCCTTTGAAAATGGACTTAAGTCTGCCTCCCTCCTTCCCTTGCTTGTTCCTGCTGCTCCCCGATGGTTCATTCCCCCTTCCTCCACTGTGAAGACTAAGCAGAAGTACCTGTTCAAAATGTTTTCTTTTTCTTTGCCCCTTCTGTGTAGTCTCCCTCTGCCTCCATCCTTAGCCTCACTATTGCTTTTCTCTTCTCCATTATGTACCTGAAGAAAGTCTTACTCTGATTTGCTACCCCTTTGACTAGCCTTTCTTCTGTCTGTGCCTTTGCCTCCCCTCCCCCTACTGCCTTACCTGTCTCCCTGTGTTTTGCATAGTACACTTCTCTGTCTTCCTCCCTCTGTGTTTCTTCATACCTCCTGAATACCACCTGTCACAGACCCACTCCACAGGTCAAGCCCTCTACTCCCAAAGTGCCAGCCTCTGAGCGTAGTCTTGTGAACAGTGTAACAGACAAGGTAACCCTCTTGTCTGTTTTTGTGAGTTCGGATCAACCTTTGGTCTCCAGTTCTGGAGGGATACAAATTGTTAACCTTTTGTTAGCATACCCAATGCACAGGCTCAGATATATCTGTCTTCGGGGGGCCAGATATCTTTGCCTATGGGCACCTAACCAGGTAATCAGAGATGAACCCTTTAAAACTTTAATAAAGACCTCAGATTTAACGCTTCACTTTCCAGTTTGATACCACCATTCAAGCTTATGTCTATTGTCTGCTATAACCATGGACTTTTCTTACAAAATAAAAAGAAGTCAAAGACAGACCAAGTAAGTTCTAAAAAGAATTTTACTAAAATAGTTAAAAATATGTGAAACACAAAATGCAGAACTCTTATATCAAAAGACATACAACTCTTTTAAAAAGAAACAAGGTTTAAACAGTGCAAATTCCTACTTCACTACTTAGTCTCTAAATACTTGCTTAAGTGCTCCCCAGGATGTTTCGTGGTCAGAGTCCAGGTCAAAAATGTGTCTCTGTAGTGAAAAAGAATAACCTTTACAAGCTGTATCTGACAACCCCTTTTGGATGAGGTCATCCAGCTCCTCCTCTGTCAAAATATCTAAAAAATATATATTTCTATACAACCACAGGATGTAATTTCAAAGTATTAATTCTGCAACCTTAGCATAACTCAAGCTTCAAATGACACTTTCTTTGATCTCATGCTGTAGCCTCCTCACACAGGCTTCATATGAGCATTTATGACCTCTCACCTCTGTGTAATAACCTGTATTTTCTCTTCAACATCATAAACCTTTTTATATGATTTTCCCTCTTAACAAAGTTAACTTTTACAACTCTGTAATTAACTCAGAGAAACAGGATCCTTGATTAAAGTCTTCCAGGTAACACATGGGGCTGGATATTCAAACTGCGCCATTCTGTGGTGCAAGCCCTTGCACTGCTCAAAAAAGTTGTGCAGGGGTGTGGCCGGGGCAATATTCAATGGAGTTGCGCTACTGAGCAACTCCTTTGAATATCACCCCTGAGCCACAGCCACTGTGCATGGCGCAGTGGAACTTGCGCCACCGCAAGTGGTCAGAGTGGAGCATTCAGATGCGGTGGCACAAGTTCCATTGCGCCATGCTCCAAATTTCCAATATTCAAAAGGTGACATGCAAATGGGGCCATAATTTATGCAAGGCGCATGGGGGCCATTTGCATCTAATTCACGACCCCATTTTGCTTGTCATTAGCATGCAGCTGCACGAGTCGACTTGTGCCTGCCCTGCTGGGTAGCAGCTATGGGGGACCCGATGCCCCTGAAGCCCGATCGCGGGCATGATAAATCTCCCCGACTGGCCTGATAGCGGGCATAACAGAAATGCACCCCTGACTGGTCGATCATGGGCAAAACGAAATGAACCTCCCCAATGGCCCGATCGCGGGCATAACAGAAATGCACCCCACTAGCCCGATTGTAGGCAGAACAGAGTTCAACCCCTGACTAGCCCGATCGCGGGCAGGCAGATTCAAACCCCCGACTAGCCAGATTGTGGGCAGAATGGGAGTTCAACCCCTCAACTAGCCCGATCGCGGGCAGAACGGAGTTCAACCTCCCAAAGACCAATATTCCTGGTGTTCAGTGGACCGCGTGCCTGATCACGGGAGATAAGAGCCAAACCCCCAAGGTCCAATTTCATGGTGATCCAGTGGTTCTCACCCCACCACCCATGGAGCCACCACTCATTTCCATCAGTCGTCAGCAGGCACTACTCCGCCTCGCGCGCCTCTGATTAGCTTGTGCCGAGCTGACAGCTCGAGCAGTGACGCTTGAGCCCAGAGCAAGAGTTATCGAGCGGGCAGCCTATAGCCAGATAGAAGGCAGTCCAGATATGTGGAATTAATCTATTCATTCCATATCTGACTGCCTAGGCGGTATGGGCTGCACGCCTATTAGCCTTGCTCTGAACTAATGGGCATGCAGCCCTATCGAGCTGTCGTCGGTCAGGGCGGTGGGGCAGGTGGGTGCTGCCGCTGTCGGGCTGATGGGGGAGGTGGGGGCTTTGTGGGTGGGTGGTGGCTACCAGATCACCAGGAAATTGACCTGGGAGGGTTTGACTCTTGATGCCTCTTGATTGGGTCGCGTCCACTGACCACCAGGATATTGGTCTTTGGGGTTGAACTCCATTCTGCCTGCGATCAGGCTAGTCGGGGTTGAACTCGCTCTGCCCACGATCGGGCTAGTCGGGGTTTGAACTCCATTCTGCCCGCGACCGGGCCAGTCGGGGTGTATTTCGTTATGCCCGCGATCGGGACAGTCGGGGGCTGTTCTGCCCACAATCGGGCTACAGGGGATTACTATTATGCCCACAATCAGGCTCGGGAGGGACAGGCACAGGGCCACCCAGGTGGCAGCTGCTGCTGGCGCCTGCAATGTGGCAGCTCACCTGTGGTGGCCTCGACTTAACTTTTTTTTGGCTCAAAGTTGTGCAGGTGCAGGTAGGGGTTGCTTGTTAACTCTGCACAGCCCTGAATATCGGGCTGTGCAGTTTATGCATGGTTCCTCCCTCCGTTGAGCATGCCTTCATTAGCATTGCTCTGTTGCTCAGCATGACTTGGGGGGCAACTGCCTCCTGCTGAATATCGCAGAATGGCACAATTTCGACTTGCTCAGGTGCAACCCTATTGCGCATGGTGCAACCCTTTTGAATATCCAGCCCATTGTCTCTAAAAACTGAGTGTGTGATACATGCTGTCAGCAGTTCTCTTGGCCTGCATCTGTCAGCTAAAATCTGGGGGGGGGGAGTTGAGTGAGGTCATTCCTAGAGCATTTGATTTTTCAGCAGAGACAGTCATTAATACATTTGTTATAAAAAAAATGTTATACAGCACTCAGAATGGGCTGTCTACGTCACACCACCCTTTTTCCCTTCACCACTGTGGCCATTTTTCTAGAGTACCACAACTGTCCCTTTGTCTTGTTACTTTTACTCAGTTCCTTCATGCAGAGGCTTTTTGCCTTAAATATACCTCTCTTACTTTTCCCCACTATTCCTCTACCTCTCCATGGATATCCCCTCCTACTAGGCAGTTTCAGAGGCAGCTGTCCATTTCTTTAAAATTCACCATCCTAAAGTCTAGGATACTCGTCCTTGCATGGGTCACCTCTGCTTCTGTCATAATGTTAAATCACACTGAATAGTAATTTTTACTATTGAGGGGACTGACAACTGTGATGTCTGCAATGTTGTCCCTGTTTGTAATCACCAGATCCAGCATTGCTCCTTCCCTAGTGGGTTCATTGACAAGCTGTTTGAGAAAGCCCCTTGTAGGGAGTCAAGGATGGCCCTGATCCTTGCTGAAGCTGCAGCTAGAAGGCTCCATTACACATCTTGCTGATTGAAGTCACATAGAAACATAGACTTTGACAGAAGATAAGGACCACTTGGCCCACCCAGTCAGCCCATTTTCCTGCCTATTGAGTAAGCTGCAGATCCTAGTTAACCAACAGCCTACTTCCTCCTGCACCCCAGCCTTATGTCTGTCCCATGCATTCTTGAATTTCCCCACTGTTTTGACCCCATGGCCTCTACAGGGAGGCCATGCCATATGTCCACCACCCTCTCTGTGAAAAAATACTTCCTCACATTGCCCCTTATCCATCTTCCGTCTATCTTTAAATTGTGCCCCCTTGTTCTTGCACATTTCTTTTTCTGAAAGATGCTACCCTCTTGGACTTTGTTGATTCCCTTGAGGTACTTGAAAGTTTCTATCATGTCCTCCCTCTCCCTCCTTTCCTTGGGGGTATACATATTAACCTTCTTTAGTATCTCTTCATATGGTTTCTGGTGCAGTCCTTGCACCATTTTAGTTGCCTTCTTCTGGACTGCCTCCATCCTGTCTATGTCCTTGTGAAGATGAAGTCTCTAGAACTGCATGCAGTCCTCCAGATGGGGTCTCACCAACTGTCTGTACAGAGGGATGACAACTTCCTGTTTTCTACTGGTGATGCCTCTCCCTATGCATCCCAGTATCCCCCAGCCCTCCTTACTGCCTTCTCACATTGTCTGCCTACCTTTAGGTTGTCTGATATGACTATCCCCAGGTCCCTTTCCATTTTTGTTGTTGTTAGTAACCCCCCATTGTGTACTCTTCCACTGGGTTTTTGTTTCCCAGGAGCATTACTTTGCACTTTTTTGCACTGAATATAAGCTGCCGTACTTTTGACCATTCCTCCAACCTTGCCAAATCACTTCTCATCCTTTCCACCCCACTTGTGTATCAACCCTGTTGCAGATCTTTGTGTCATCTGCAAAGAGGTATACTTTTCCTTCCAGTCCCTCTGCAATGTCACATATAAAGACATTAAAGTGGACCAACCCCTGTACTGAACCCTGTGGTATCCTGCTAGTTACCCCCTTTCTTCAGAGTGGACTCCATTTACTATTATCCTCTGTGTCCTGTTATCCAGCCAATTTTTTACCCAGGCTACCACCCTGGGACCCACTCCCAGACTGGCTAACTTGTTTATTAATCTTTTGTGTGGGACTGTGTCAAATACCTTGCTAAAGTCTAGGTAGGCCATGTCTACAGCCCCTTCCTGGTCTATTACTTTGGTCACCCAGTCAAAGAAATCTATCAGAGTCATCTGACATGACCTTCCCCCCTGTGAATCCATGCTGCCTTGAGTCCTGTGCCCCGTCAGCCTCTAGATGCTCAACTATTCTTTCTTTCAAAAGTGATTCCATCATTTTCCATACCACTGAGGTCAAACTAACAGGTCTGTAATTTCCTACCTCTGCCTTGCTCCCACTTCTGTGAAGGGGATTCACATCTGCCTTCCTCCAGTCCTCAGGTACCACACTATCCTCCCATGATTTGTTAAAAAGGGTAGTCAGTGGTGTCACTAGTTCTCCTCTTAGTTCTTTTAGAATTCTGGGGTGAATCCCGTCAGGCCCCTTTGCCTTGTACACCTTGAGTTTTAGGAGTTTTTTCAGGACCCTTTCTTCTGTGAATGACCTGGTATTAACCCTCCTATCCAGAGTGCTTCTATTGTTTGCTTTGGGTACGTCCCCCTCCTCTTCTTTTGTGAATACTGAACAAAAGTATTCATTCAGTATCTCTGCCTTTTCACTGTCACCCTCTGCCCACCCCCCCCCATAAAGCCTCACTATCCCTCCGTTGGTCTTTCTTAGCTTACAAATGTACCTATAAAAGGCTTTATCCCCCTTCTTAAGTGAGTTGGCTATCTTTTCCTTGGTTTGGGCCTTTGCTATTCTGACTGCCTTCTCCACTTCCTTCTGCTTTAATTGGTGCAATTCTCTGTCCTGCTCCTTCTGTGTTTCCTTATACTTCCTGAATGCTATCTTTTTCTCCCTAACCTTCCCCGCCACCTCTTTTGAGAACCATAGTGTTTTTTTCCTTCATTTGTTTTGTTCATTTACTTCACACAAAGGCTTGTTGCCTCTGTGATGGCAGTTTTGATTTTTTCCCATTGTTTCTCCACCCCTCCTTCCTGCTCTTTTGCTAGTGCATTCCTTAGGCACTCTCCCATTCTGTCAAAGTCAGCCCTCTGAAAGTCCAGTACCCTTGCTTTTGTATAGCAGCACCTTCCCTTATTTGCCATTTTAATGATGTCTTCCTCAAGTGCCTTATCCAGCTCCTCTCCCTGTACAAGAGATCTGTACACCATCCCCTGTATGGATAATGGCCCCAGCTTCTGTGTCCAGGATGATGCATAGCACCTCCATTCCTTACTTTTCATCTGGGTGCCCCTGTATTCCATAGCCTTGATTCCCTCCCTCACATATAGTACAACCCTTCCTCCCCTTCTCCCCTACCTGTCTCTCCTGAACAAAAAGTAGCCTGGTATGGCCATATCACAGTCACGGTTGATAGTGCACCATGACTCTGTTATTGCCACCAAATCCAGGATAACTGACTCCATGATGGCCTCCAGAAGTGGAATTCTATTACCCAGACTCCTTGCATTGGCACACATGGCTCTCAGTACCTTACACTATCCTTATTTGCCTCCATGCCTTCTCTCTCTCTCTCTCTCTCCTGCCTGTGTTGTCCCCTGAAGCTCCCCCTGATCCCATCTTCCCTTGTTACCCTCTCCATTGCCTGTGTCCTTTTCGCCTCTCTTCTTACTTTTCTGATTTAAACCCCCTTATCCTCTGCCTTGTCCTAACCCCTGTCTTTTCTTGCACCACTGCCCTGGGGGAGCATCCCACCCTCAGGCCTTCCTTTTGTTGCTTCATCATCTGGGATGGGCAATTTTTGCCTTACTTGGTATTATAGCTTCCCACCAGCTAGTTTAAATCTCATCTAAGTAGCATTTAAACCTCCCACTAAGGACTGTAGTCCCTCTCCAGGAATGATGCAGACCACCTCCTCTATAGAGGCCATATCCTCCCAGACTTGTCCCCAGTCCCCAATGTTGCCAAAACCCTCCTTCATGTAGCAAACCTTCAACCAATTGTTATAAACCCTGGTGTAGAGTGCTTATTCCCTTCCCAACCATACACAGCAAACACCTCCACAAATGCCATAATGCATGCTACCTGCTTAAGGTCCCTCCCCAGTTCCTTGAAATTACCCTGCACTACTCCTACCCTAATCCCTTGCCAGGTCATTTTTTTCTCAGGTGGACAATTATATCTAGGTCCCTCACTTCTTCTGCATCCATAGAAATCCTCTGGATCTGCTCTCCATCCCTCCAAGCTGAAGCACCAGGGAGGCACTTCACCTATCTCTCCTTTCCAACCCGCTGTCCCAAGTCTATCCCCCTAATGATAGAGTCTCCCACCAGCAGCTGCTTCCTTCTCTTTTGGGAGCATCTTCCTCACTCCCTTGGGCCTTCCCTTCTAAGGACCTCCACATCCTCCCATCCCACTGCTGTTGGTTCCTCCTCCCAGATGTCCCATCTCACCAGTACAGTGAATGAATTGCGCAGTGGTACAGGTTGATGAATGTGTACCCTTCCTGCCACCCACAATCTCTCAACCTCCCAGAGCTCAACACGGTCCAACTGCTGTGCCTCTTCCTGGTCATCCTCTGGGAGAGCATGGCAGACATGATGGTTCCTGCATGGGGTAAATGTTTTTTTTTACCCTTGCGAGTTTAACTGAGAGTCCAGCAACCTCAACCCAGAGATCTGAGTGCAAATGGAGCAGCACTTCAATCTCCAGAATATGTCCCAAAAGACTGTGGCTCCACACTCGTTACATTGCACTGCTCCCATGCTCTTTCCTTCCTTAACCTTTTTGTCTGCTGAACCTTCCCTGTACCATCCCTGTACCTTCCTGCTTCTTTTCTATGTCAGTTCCTGCCTCCTTTCTATGCATGTTGACCTCCTACTGTGGCAATTTGGCCACTGATATCATAGGTCTGTCATATTTTTCTCTGATTATGTTTATGTTTATTCCCCAAAAAGGCCCTGATATAAGGTTTGACAGAAGGATGCCCATTTTTTTAAAGGGTACTTGGGAAAAGGGCTGATGTGTATTCCAATGTCTGACATTTCAGCTTGCTAGAGATAACTAGGATTGGAGATTTAAATAGAGGCTTGACATTTCCTGGCAGTGATCAAAGGAGGCAAATTCCAGAAGGACAGGAGAACTATCACCTGTCATGACCTTTTACACTTCAAAGAGAAAATGACTTTAAAACAGGGATCTGCAGACACCCTGTCTACAGAACCTATTGTTAAGTTCTAGGCACTGTCACAGTTTATTTACATTTGTAATATAGTCAAGAAGGACAGTTAAGATCAAAGGCCAGCCAGGAAGTTGGGGCTATAGGAAATCTGCATATTGACAATATTGGTTCCCTTAAAATTTGGGAAAGAGAGAGAGAGAGACCCCTGCTAGCCTAGAGATGAACTGTTGGACCTAGAGTTGCTAAGGCCTATATAAGCTCACTTCAACCAAAATTCTGGGCAGAAGCCAAATTTTTCTGACACACAGAACAAATGTAGAAGCCAAATTTTCCTGACACACAGAACAACTGCAGACAGACACTAAAGACAACTACAAGAATTTGGACTCAGATGCAGAGAGAAAAAAGAGAGACTTTTTTGTGAAAACTCATTTACTTTCCGGACTCTGATTCTCTACAAACAAAGTAGAAAATTATCCAGTTAATTCACCAGTTTGTTTGTATGTATTTTCTCCAACTTTTGTTTATGTTTATCATGTAACCAAATATCAGTTCATTTATCCATATGTTTGTATAGTAATTATTTAAGTAGTTAGTAAAAGCACTGCTTTTAAAATTTTAAAATAACTGCATGAGAGTGATTTGTTGTGTGTGTGAAGGTAGGAAGGTTTATTAAATCTGTAAAATGCCTGTTTAATGCTAAGTGTGCCACATGCAATCGAAACTAGGATCCTTGAAGGGAATCTGGGGGCATAAGTATGGGAAGTACAAAAGGTCTCACAGAGGGGTTTTTGTGGTTTGGACCAGGTTCCTGCACCATGTTGGAGAAGACACTGATCTGGGTTATGAAAGCAGCCCAAAGACCTCAAAATATGTGGGTCCTCCCCCCAGTGCAGCAACCAAAGATGGTTCAAACCTGGATACAGACTCAAGACTGTATGTTTTCCCTTACCCAGATAAAGAGGAAGCCCTGTGCCCTTGTGGCGATTGTTTAGTGTGAAATCAGCGAGCACTCTACACAGACATGAGGCGGGTTTTTCTTGACTCCCCGTGTCACAGATTGCACTTAGGGGTAGGCATTGTGAACTCAGTGGATCCATCCCCCAGGAATGGGCTCGTGACACCTACCTCTTCTTTTACTTGTCTGATCTTTCACAAGGTAAATGTGAGGAGTCATCACTTCTTCTGGATTTAAACTCTTTATTAAAATTTTTTAAAACAAAACATCAATAACAATTCATCATGTCTACAGGGAACACATATCAAATATAGTGAATAAACCAAGGTCATACATTGATCCATGAAACTATTAAATGAAACCATAAGTAGTAGTACTATATAACAAGAAGAATATCACCTTAGTGTTACCCATATCCACTCTCAGGCATGATTGAGAGGAACATACCATAGGATGTCTGCTACCTTAAGGGATATGATACAGATCTACAATTTAACCAGTACTGACAGAGACAGAATGCACTTACAGTGAATCTGGGTGGTAACTAAAACAAAGCCCGAAAATCAAACAGTAAACGCACTTAAAGCAAAGAAGTGTGGGATTTATCAATTTATAGCATTAGTGAAAAACCAAGGCACACTGCAACCAGCTCCAACACTTCATGGTTCCAAACTTCTTCCTCAGTGGGTATAATGCCCCCTGGCTTCAGTCAAAGAGAATGTCATGTGCAATTTTAACATTCCTTCCCATAATCACTGGGCTGTCTTCCAGGTTAGTAAGCTAGGGAGTAAGAGCAGTCAGGGAAAAACAATGGTTGGTCTGCACTGAGTCCATAAACATTGCAGATAACAAACGGGGTCCCTGGTGCATGTAGCTCAGTCATAACCAAGTGCTTATTTTTCCTTTCTAGAAGCTAAAACAGGCCAGTGTATAAGCATTTTTCATTTCTCATGTTTTCATGTGTGCCTCAGGGAGCCCTACTCTCTGTAGGTCTACTAGGCCTGTAGGTAAAACTAATTGTGTTACATGCCTGCTGAGTGGCTCTTTCAAAAATCCTTGGGAATCATGGTGGAATCATTTTGCATCAGTGCCCCAGGGGGTCTTTTTCTCCACGTGGAAGTATTCCTGTGCAACAGCTTAGTAATAAAAGAGATGAAAGCAAAGGAAAAACTGGAGACAAACTAATAACATCAGAGGAAACCAACAAGAAGACTTGCAACAACATAATAACATGAAGCTGTAAAATGTAGCTGTAAAGGCTGAGTAACTGCAGCAACTGGCACCCAATGCCCACTCCTGCAAGGAGGCTGAGAATTCAAAATGTAAATGTTTAATGGTTTCCTGCCTGTATCTCTAAGAAGAAGTAAGGCAGGGTTGGGTTAGGATAGTTGTCCAGATCTAAGGACTCCCTCCCTGAAGGCAGCATGGCCTGGAGAAAAGAGTTTGCATTCATTGAGCAGCTGTAAATGTATGGTCATATGCTCCATCTGGTGCCCTAGTCCCTCAAAAAGACCTGCGGCATGATCCTAAAACTAATACTGCATTACCTTGTATGCATTTACTGGAGTATCTGCTGTGAGAGAGCATTCCTGGGGCGTGAAAGGACTCTAAATTTACTGAGAAGATTAACTTAAAGGAACACATTAACGAACAGTGGCAGACATAGTTTGAAAGCCCATGAAAATTTATTTTAATTGAGGTATTGGGCTTACCTGTAGCTGGAAGCAGTCCAGAGATATAGATGACTGAGTCTGTGCAATATAAATACTACATATTAGCCATTCTTAGAACCTTGTGATGTCAGTGATGATCAAGCAGTGCCTAATTGCATTGAGTTAGGCACTGCTTGATCGTCACTGACATCACAAGATTCTAAGAATGGCTCTAATATAGTATTTATATTTCGCAGACTCAGTCATCTATATCTCTGGACTGCTTCTAGCTACAGGTATGCCCAATACCTCAATTAAAATAACTTTTCATGGGCTTTCAAACTATTTCTGCCACTGTACATAAATGTGTCCCTTTAATTTTTGTATGAAATTACCTTAACCCCTTGGGTTGCCTGTAGGCCTAGCCTTAACGAGAGCAACTGAACCTGATGCAACAAGATCCCCTGTCTAGAATCAGCCCCCCCCCCACCAGGAAAGGGAATCCAAGCAAATCTTGGGTATAAGATTTGAATTTTAATTCTATCAAGTTTTGAACCAGGGTAAAAGTAATACAATGATATGCTCATAAGACAGACATCGGTATATCTCTGGTTAGACCTTTATCTGTGTTGTAGATAATCAATTAGGTCACGATAAATTTTCTTTGCAAACCCTAATTGAGTTGCAGCCCTGCATCTGCCAAAAAAAGCCCACACCACTGGGAAGTCACTGCAAGCTCAGAAGATCAAGTAAGTTGTTTGGTGTTTGTCTCATCTTGAAAGCAAACTAGGGTGGCCCGGTGGTGTGGAGGGCTGAGGCATCCTGCCTTACTTCCTGCCATGCTGGTTACCCATGTTCATGGTGCAAGCGGGTCACCGTGGGGTAGGCCAGGGAGAAGGATTAAGCATCCCAGAGACAGCTCTCCTTCTCCTGGGAGGGGGGTGATCAGCAGTTGGTGCTTGCCTGGTTCCTAGTGGAGGCTGGACACTGTCACACCGATGCTGTCCATGGTAGGAAGAGGCAGAGTAGATGCCCAATGGGACACACATGGGAGCGAGTGCAGCACTGTCATTGGCGTCATTGCATGCCCTGCCCTGAGGGAGAAAATGGTGGAAAAAAGGATCTCCTGGCTAGATGAAGAAGGGGCTCTCAAGTCCCACTCCCTAAATAGATGTGGTGCCAACCAGAATTGGATCCAGTCTTTGGTGGGGGCTTGGGGTACCCCCGCTGACCCTCCAGGGGGGCAAGCCCTGAGGGAAGATGGCTGTGTCAGCTGGTAGACGTGGGGGATGGGGCTGGGGCTCCCTCTCAAACATGGGCTGAGGAGAGGGGGGGAAAAGACAATGCAAACTGAATTGATGCCTTTCCTAGATCAGGGGTCTTACATGTGTAGGTGGCATCTGGGACTTGTAGGTGCCTCATGGTGTCAGAATGTCTTGTGGCAGTGAAGGTGAAGAAAAACAAGAATCAAATGATATTGAGCTGTGTACACAGTGTTACAAGATGGCACTGGCTTGTTGTTTCTGTTTGCACTGCTTTTCATTATTTTTACTGTGCCATAACCATTGTTTCCACCCTCAAGACAAACAAAATTTAAATGTTATCTAGCAGTTTAATGTATTCAGTAATAGATGTTGTGATTTAATGCTTTGACCTGCCTGTGCTGAAAAATATTAATCCATAACAAATATGCAAAATTTAGATGTTGCCCACCTCGTTGTGCTTGCTTGGATTGGACAGCGTGTTGAGGAAGAAGGTGTGGGCAGTAACTCTGTCTGACTGACTCGTGTGGACCAGCAGCCATATTGGTAGTCATCAAAGAACAGAGCAAAATCCAGATAAATTCCAAAGCATTTTACTCGCTGTTACCTTGTCAAATAACCAAGATCTTTTAATCTTAACTAAATGTAATATGTTCAGTATTGCCTGTCATGACAGGACTTGTACAGTGTATCTGGTAACTCTGTGTGTGACCCGAGTGAAAGACCAGCCTAACTGTAAGTGCAGCTAAAGTCTGGAAAAGAAAAAAAAAGTTAACTGTGGGCTTATTTGAACCTTTTGAATGGTAAGACAAGCTAGAAGTAAGTGAATCAAGTGAAATGCATGTACTGTAGTAGACTGTAAATGAAGCAGAGAGCAATGCAGCAACTGGTAAAGCATGGGCTAGGCACTGATGTTGGAGACTGTTGTGAAAGGGAACTTGATCAATTATTCCCGGAAGGCAGACAGGCTCAGATTGCTTGATTTTATTCTGAAAAGACCTTTTTCTGCTGCTACCTGAGTAATGTATTTGAACTGTTGTTCACACAGTAGAACAAATAGTTAATGCCCAAATCGGGTAACTGATCTGTCCCAGATGAAAGAAATTCAAAGACATTGCAAAAAGGCCTTATAGCACAGAGTCTACTGATAGTGAAGACAACATGGCTAGTGGAAAAGGTGTAGCTGATAGGAAACAAAAACTGCCAATGCATATGTGGGCCTGTGGCTTGGTTTGCTCTCAAGGAGGAGAAGATTTCTCAAATGGCACTGTGGAAGTTGTCTCCTTGAGGTAAACTGTACAATTCTAGACCCAGCTGGCATGCCTCACTGTGATTTTTGCCAGAGCCTAAATGATGTTTCATCTTTTCTAATCTATGTAGGATGCTGAAAAGGAGAAAGGGTGTCTCTCTCACTTGAACTAAGAAACCTGTTTGGACTAGACTATCTAGTACTGAGTTCAATGGATCTGAATCAAAGGACCTTTTTAAAGAATCTTTTAAAACCAGTAGATCCTACACCTTCAGCTTCTCCTGCAGATACTGACCCCTCTGGGATTTTGGTGGATTCTGGAGTATGCCCTGAGTCATCTAATACAAACAATGAAGCACCAACACCATATTCCAAAAGGGAACAAGTGTTAATATCTTTGGCACATGCCATTGCACCAGTAGTGTTGCCCACCCTCACACCTCCAATGGAGAATAATAGAGAGTCAGAACTAATAAAACATTTCCGAGAATGTAAGGTACACCCATTATCTCTCCTTCTATTAGCTACTCCTAAGAAGCAAAACCTTAAGAAACCTTTGTTAATTCCTGCAGACTTTTGTTCTGTAAAAATTCCCTGTACCAGCCAGTGAGGAGTAACGCCTGATGTACGTCAGTAGAAACCTCCTCAGGAGAAGGAAGCATTTTCAGTGGTGTCCCAGCAACCCATGCCAGTGCTCATTGGGGCTAAAAAGACTGTTGGGGAGGTACCATCTCCTGTGGAGCCTCCTATGCAGTCATGGGTGGAAGAGGACCAGGTGTCACAAAGGTCTACCTCTAGTGAGGAACAAATACAATGGACTAAATGGCAGTTGAATTAAATGCAACCAACACCACCCACACCAGCAGTGTTGAGCTGACCCCCTCAAAAACCCAGTCTTTCAGAAACAAGCAGTATCCCACCATCCCAAGGTAGAGAAATGGGACAAGAATTGAAATGGAAGTTCTACTTGGATGAGAAAATAAGTGCTCAGTTACAAGAACATAAGAACAAAGGTTAGTTACTTACTTACTGGCAAAGCTCCTCAGTGGGACCCTGCCAACAAGACACCTCCATGGTCTCAACAGAGGTAAAAAATTCATTTTTTTTATTTAATACAGTTAACGGCATGCAAGGTTAGTCAGAAGGCCATTCCGCTGGCTCAGTGTGTGAGGTACTCTTACTGTAATTAGAGTACCTCATGCGCAACTGAAGGGAAGCCTGTGATTGGTCGGGGATGCTCCAGAGATCTATAATGTCTCTAAGAACTAAGGCAGTGATTGGTTGGGATAGGTGTGCAGCTCTAAGGACTCCCTGAGGGTAATTGGGTCTGGAGGAACAAGCTGGCATTCCTTGGGCAGCTGGAAATATATGACTATATGCTCCTGAACCCATAGCCATCTGATGCCTTAGTCCTTTAAAAGACCCTAATGTGATCAAAAGAAAAATACTGCATTGGCCTGTATGCATTTACTGGAGTATCTGCTGTGAGAGAGCATTACCAGGTAGTGAGAGCACATGGTAAGGTGCTGTGAGAGAACCCTAAATTTACTGAGATCAACTTAATTTCAGTAGTAAATTACCTTAACACCTTAGCTTGCCTGTAGCCCCAACCTTAAGGATGGAACAACATTCCATGTGAAGAATCAATTCCAACTCCCCCAGGAAAGGGAGTCTAAGCAAATGTGGAGTATAATATACAGTATGTACTGTATTTTAAGAGTATCATGTGTTGCACCAGTGTAATAATGATAAAATGAGATTTTTTTTTATTTTATTTATTTGGTTCTAGGATTACAAATACCTTTGAGCCAAGGCTCTTTTACAAAGGTTCCACGTCAGTTGAAGTACAATACAGGGGATACAACAGAAATAACAACATTGCAGGTAAACAGTACATTATACAGTTATTAATTAAGGGAGGAGGCAACACATTAGAGAGCTCAGCACATGGAATGGCCAGGAGCAGCATCAACTAGGAGAGGGGTAAAGAACAATGGAGGAGGAACGGGATGGCAAGATGGGAGTAGTAGCAGCCGGAGGCATTGTCAGACATCACCGGGAGAAGTGCTGGAGAGGAGAGGTGGGTAGGAGAGGGAGGGGGAAGTGGGAAGGGGGAACGGTCGTGGGAGCAGAGGTAAAATAGGAGATAAGTGCTATGAGGGGGGTGGCAAGTAATTCTGATTAGGTGAGGCAATCACAGGTGCTGGAGGCAGTAAGATGGAGTTGGAGCCTGGTTTTAAACATGCCAAGTTTGGGAGCAGTGGAGATGGTGGTGCAGAGTCCATTCAGCCACGAGGGAGCCCTATGGGTGAAAGATCGTTGACCCTGGGTAGTGCAACAGTGGGGAACTTGCAAGAGCTGAGATTTGGATCTCCTGGAGCTTTGTGGATTAGTGCTAGGGCACAGTAGAGCTTGGACACCAGGAGGGGCGAGGCCCAGGATAATTTTTTTCACCATGGTGCAGGTCAGATACTTAATACAGTTGAAGAGTTGGAGCCAACCAGATTGAGTGTAAAGATCACAGGTATGAGTGAGATGGTGGGCTCCAGTAATAAGCCGACAGACCTTGTTGAAGGATGTTGATATGCATCTGAGGGTAGTTGCCATGGCTGAGCAATAAATGATTATGTCATAATCAATGATGGAGATCACGGAACTCTGGACAGTGATCTTCAAGGCTTCTGGGGTGAGATGTTGCCTGTGCTTGAACAATAAGCCTGGTCGCATATTAGCAGCTTTTGCTATGCTGTCAATGTGGGCCCTGTAGGATAGGTTGAAGTCAAGCAGGATCCCTAGGTATTTGAAAGATTGGACCTGTTCCCTGGCTGGTGGAGATAGCCATGGGGTGTAGCCTGTGCTGGTTGTGAGAGCTGCTAAAAAGCATAGACTTTGTTTTTTTTGTGATTAAGGACAAGTTTATGATTAGTAAACCAATTCTCAACAGAGGTGAAACCATGTTGTAGATTGAGTTGTAGTGGTGTAGGGTCTTTGTGTGAAGAGAGAACAACTGCATCATCAGCATACAGGATGATTTGTTCTGAGCAGGACTGTGGAAGGGAATTTAGGAAAAGGCTAAAAAGAAGTGGACCCAGTATGGATCCCTGGGGGACACCAGAGCGAACTGGTCGAGTATCAGAGAGTACGTCGGCAATTTTTACGCTTTGTGAATGATTTTCAAGGTAGCTTTTACACCACACTGTAGAGTCATGAGAGAGCCTAGCATTCAGCAGCTGGACTATTAGCAGCCGATGGTGGACAGTATCAAATGCCTTGGTCAAGTCAATAAAGACTGCCCCAGTTAGGTGGCCACTGTCCAGAGTGCTGTGCAGTGCTCCAGTGAACTCCAGGAGGGCAGAGGTGGTACTGTGACCTTTTCTGAAACCATATTGCTGTGCTCACAGAATATTATATTTGTCCAGGTAGTCAGTGAGCTGGTCCACAACTATACGCTCGAGGGCCTTAGAGAGTGGTGGCAATATGGAGATCGGCCGATAGTTCGTATGATTGGTCTTGTCACCACTTTTATGGACCAGGGTAACAGTGGCAGATTTCCATTTGTCAGGGAACTGACTGCAGCTAAGGTAGAGGTTAAGAATTCTGGTTAATGGATGTAGTACCTCTTCAAGGGTGAGAGACAGCAGCTTAAGGTCCAAGGAGTCACCACTAGTTCTGGACTTGGAGATTGCTTTGGTAATGTAATTGCAGGCTTCATTCAATTTGACCTCTTTGAAGTAGAAAGGAGGGTGTTTAGACAGGGTGGTGGGGGTTTATGATTGAGGGAGAGTTGTTTACTGCAAAAAGTCAGGAGGAAGAACGGAACTGAGGTCGGTGAAGGCGGCATTGAAGGTAATGGCAATGATCGTAGGGTCTAGAGTAGTGGTTCCATCAACTATCTGCATAAGATTGGCTGCTGTGATGGCATCCTTGTGTACACCTGCATCTGAAGCAAGCCAGTTTATGTTAAAATCACATAGCAGGATGAGTTCCAAGCCAGGAGGTTGGGTACTGATAAAGTTGAGAACATCACTGAGGCCATTTCCTTGGTCTTTTGGAAGGATATAAACTGAGACAGTTGTGAGGGCTTTATTATTGGCCCCTAAGAGAATTTTGATACGTAGAATCTGAGCTGTAGAGTCAGGTGGGAGAGTTGCAATGGGGTGACCTATGAGAGTGTCTTTAATATAGATGGCACAACCCCCGCCTCTTTGAGAGATTCAATCCAGCCTGAATACATTGTAACCTTGTACGGCGATTGCCAGATCTTGGACTTTGGGCGTCAGCCAGGTTTCGACAACAGCAAGGACATCAGGGTTATGTTGGCTTGCAAAGGTTTGGAGAGCATCAAGCTTAGCTAGTAAACCGCAAATGTTGAGGGTTGCAAGGATGAGAGCCCCAGAAGATTTCACATAACTGGAGCAGATTGGACCAGGGTTTGGATGGACATTACCCGACATCAGCAGGAGGAGGAGCAGGGGCTTCATGGAGCATAGGCGTAGTTCCTTGAGTGAGAATTTGTGTCGCCATTGTTTGTATGAGCCAATAGAAGGTTCCTGGCAAAGGTCCCAGTGCGATGTTTTGTGTGAGAGTGGACATAGGCTGGTCCATAGGCCAAACACAGGGATATTTAGGAGCATCCAGGTAGTAGCAAATAGAGGTCCAAGGGGAGGACAGGACACATAATAGAGCATGCCCTGGTAGTGGTAGGTGGTGACTAAGTGGTTTGTGGGGGGGGGTGTGGCATGGACCAGGGAGGTAGAAGAGAGGAGGCAGAAAGGAGAGGGCAAGTAGAAGATGTTTATGAGATGGACATCATTAAGTCACTGGCTGAACCTTTATCTGTGTTGTGAACAATTAAATTTATCAGAATAGATATTGTTTGCTAATCATAATTGATTTGCAGCTCTGCACCTGCTTGAAGAAGCCCACACCCCTGGGAGGTCAATGCAAGCTCAGAAAGTAAAGTAGGTGGTTTGGTGTTTGTGCACCCCCTTTGAAAATGAACTAATTTCATCCAAAGCCATAGACTGGGGGGTGCTTACATATGTATACTGTGCAGCTCCAACCCCACACATTCCCCTTGTTGTTTGAAGGCTTTAATGCTAGAGAAGTGGGTTTCTGGAGACTGCTATATCTATTTTAAGGTTTTTCAGTTGCATTAATATGGTCTTTCTTTTTATGGTACTCTTCACACCGTTAACATTTCAGTACATAGACATGCACTGTGAGCTAGCCATGGGCAAAAATGGTATAGTTCATTGTAACTCCTTGATATTTAATTTTTGTACTTTTATTTTTAACTCATTCTACCTAAGGGGAATGAGATGTGATGGGGAAATTAAATTAAAATTGGTGTGAGAGAAAGACTATCTGGCCCTAGTAGGTAATGCCAGTCCATTTCTCCTGTAACAATGGGACCACCTTGTCAGTTAATGTGGGATCTTCAGAGAGGCCAAGGTCTTTCATGTCAGGAAACTGTCCTGGCCATGCAGCCACCACCTGCTGGGGCAGACATGGCTCAGAACTATGAGAGGGGTCTATTATTCCACAAAACCAGATTCTCATTTAGGCCAGCATCCCAAAGAGGTGTTGTACACAGGAAACAAAGAAAGTGTTGAATCCACGATGTCAGAGTAACATATTTGGTAATGCAGTATGAGGTACTAGCAGCTGAAGAATTCTGAGAACTTGCCAGATCCTTGCAAGTCAATCAGTGTTTGGGCTTCATACCTTCACCATCTAAGACTGAAGTCTGCCACAGCTCACAAAGTTATCCTGTGTGATAAGAAATATTTCTGCTTTATGAAGAGTTAAGAAGTTATAGGAAGGTTTTTTTATGCACTTCTTCTGCTGTGCACAAAGGGTGGCAGGAAGTAGGCTGTTGGTTAACTAGAATCTGCAGCTTATCCAGTAAGTAGGGAAATGGGCAGACTGGGTGGGCCAAGTGGTCCTTATCTGCCATCAAAGTCTATGTTTCTATGTTTCTATGTTTCTTTTTAATTTCTGTAGTAACCCTATAATTTCCTTAGTCTTTGTGTATTGTGATAACTTGTAGATTGTGCAAGTATTGTGAAGTTGACACATGTACTGTACTAGGGAAACTTGCAACAGGTTCCAATATAATTTCATTGGCTAACCAATGCTTAGTCCAGAGACCATCTGATGATTACTAAAAGTAAACGATTGTTGAGCAAAGGTAGCACACTAGGCCTATGTGTCACATGATCATCCAGGCCTGAGTCTGATAATAAAAATTATTATGTTAATTTAGTGCTGGCTGTTTCACCTTTACATCATTTTCATGAAGACTTCAAATAGGCAAAGCAACAAGAAAGAATCAAAGGATACCAGACTTTAAACTGATAGTACAGTAAGAAACGGACCAATACAATAGGTTCTGGTGCATACATATTCCTTAGGACACAGGTGCCAAAGCACATTTTTCCATTTCTTGGTGTTATATTTAAACTGGTATAAGTGCACGGCATGGGGTCATAACCGAGCATGATACTATGCCACATGGCACAATCGCGCTGCCAATACAGCGCAATTCTTTCCATGTAGCATATCTCTTTTTTCTGTGGGGGGCTCTGCCCCCCATGCCCCCCATGCCCCTGAACCCCCCAATAACAATTCTCAACTCTGGGGAGGGGGGGTGGCAACTCAGGGGAGCACACAAGTAAAAAAAATAAAATAAAAGTTTCTGGGACCAGGAATCAAACCCAGTCCTAGATGCAGCACGTGGGTTCCTGCTGCTGTGGCTCAGTTCTGTGAGCTATGGCAGCTGCTCAATGGAATCCACTCCCAGCAGAGGTCTTATCCTCTGCCTGTGAAAGCGCTAATGGTGCAATACCACATGCAGCAGTGTACGCGGTATTGCACCATTAGCGCTTGCATACTGTGCTATTTCGGGTTCGGCATAATGTCGTATGCTATTAAGTGTACAACATTATGACCCGGTAGGTAAGTGCACTGCATATTTGCTGCCTGTCATTGTAACATATTTTACTCCTGAATACACATGGCATCACTGTAAAATAGGATCCTCTACATAATTCAACAATATTTATAATTTCAGTTGAAAAGGCCTTTTCAAGGCTTCCATTCCAACAGAAATATTTTTCTAAAACAACCAAGATTAATGAGAGGCAACAATAGTCATTAATTTTGTACTCTACTTATGGAACACTTTGTCATCCTGTTGTATTAGTTACAGTGATATACTGTATAAGATATTTTCGCTGGAATAAAATTTTAACTATATTCACTATTTTGAAAATCCAGTGAAAATTATATGCCAGTGAAAATATGTACTGCAACTGACAAATTAGCTTGTCCTTGCACATCAGCTAAATTAAACTGCCATGAAAATGTCAGAGTGGACAAAACAGTGAAATTTAAGGGCAGTGAATTCATCCTCTTGTATGGTATTAACAGGCAAAATATGAGCAACTGGATTTGAAAAATGAATAGGAGGAGCTAATACTAATACTGCTGATACTGGCGTTCTGCCTTTAATTAAAATCTATGGACTCTCCGTGCAAATTTATATCAGCGGGAACAGGCAAAAGACAAATTAAGTTTAGCATAGACATTCTGTATTGTATCATATACTTTTGGGATTAAAAAAACATTAAGATGCAAAGGCAACAAAAAAGGAACATACCGAGTAATAAGATTGCTTAACTTTTGTGATTTAAAGAACCTATGATTCAAACTGCCCGATATTCAGAAAAGTGTGCTAGCGCTGTCACTGCACTGCTCTTGTGCTAACACTTGCAGTGGTCCTTTACTGCTCCATATTCAGAGGCATTGCACTGACACTATATGCTATGAATTTAGGGCAGACTGTGCATTGTGCAAATGACAAGCACTGGTGCAATGCAATGTAGTAGTGCAGGTCTGAATATAGCATTGAAGATAACACAGAACACAGGGGGTCATGCAGTGGCACAGCCCTGACTAGAGCACCAGGTACAGAGCTGAACAGAGGAGGACATCAGTGACAGACACATGACACAGCAGCATATGTATCAAAAATAAACTTTATTTAAGAAAGCAGGCAACAAGACATACAAATGAAACAAAGGTAGCAGCAATAACAAAGGCAAATACAGAAATATTAGGAACTAGAACAACATGGGGGGAAGGGGTCAGGAAACAAAGGGAAAAGGGCATCCACCCAGAACAAGGTGGTGGAGTGGCACAATGAATATAAAATGGGTGACCGCCCATAAAAGGGGGAGCAACAAAACAGAGGGCAATCCCCATGTAAAGGGTAAGGGGGGTAATGAAAAACAGAAAAGGGCATCCACCCATAAGAAGGGAGAGAAACAGAAAGTGCAACTGCCCATACAAAGCAGGGGACAACAAAACTGAAGCAACTGCCTGTGACAAGGGGGAAGGGAGGAGGCTTAATAACAAAAGAAGTCAATTGCCCGTAGAAAGGGGTGAACCAACACAGAAAGGGCATGCTCCTGTCTGCAGCAATCAAGTCCATATCATGGGTTCTCTATCGGTGGTGATTGTGGCGGTGGTGGGTGTGGCTGCTGTCACTCTAGTGCCACCAGAAGATTCCGTATTGCCCAAATGTTTTCCTTCACCCTCTCCACAAGTAGCCATAGGAGGCAGCATTTTCACCACAGTGGCTCGTTCCTGTCCTCTTGGTCAATAATGTTTGGTCACTGACCTTCAGCTCCATGGCCATCTATGGAAAGCAGAACACAGAACTCAGCTAATGGGATACTCAGGACAAGGAACACATGCGTGGCATTACATGTGGAAGAAAGATACAACTGACTGATACATAGGCCACTATACCACACACAGGTGGAGGGAGTCAAACAGCCACAAAAGAACGTATATGGCATACCTCAGACAGCATTGGCCAGAGGTGCAGGGAGCCACACATACACCCTGCACCCTGCACACCCACCTGCAACACACAGGCCAATACAGGTGTGCAGGACAACAGGCATGAGCCACCCTTGTCATCTGCAGGGTCTGAGCCAGTCATAGACATGTTAACACACAGTGCAGCCATATATGGATGGCACTAGTATGCTGCACTGTGTGCTGCAGCCACACTACCATCTGAGTTGTATGCAGGAGGAGTGTTGCATGCACTTCCCTTGTTAGCACAGCACTGTTGTTGGATGCAGACCCACCTAGAGATCCCACCCCTCCCAAAACATGTCATCACCATGCTAGTTACAAGGCTGTCACTCATACAAAGCCAGTGCAGGACACTGGCCCAGCACAGACCCAATTGTGTCCAAATTTATGCATGGCCTCCATCTGTATATAGTGGAGAAATCATACCCTGATCATCACTATGTTAGTTAGACACCACCAACGCTGCATAACAATGTCGATCACATATAGTATGGTAAACTACATGCACCACCCACCAGTGCTCCCTTCAACTGCTGGCCACATGTCACATATACCAGGCTCCATTGAGTCCCAGAGGCATGAAACAGTGCACGTGGCACAATTCTGGACTGCCATGGATGCTGTATGATGTGCACGGCAGGACACGGTGGTGTACTGGTACTACAGTGGCCCTTGCCTACCTCCTGAAGAGAGACACGCATACATAGTCCCAAGCATGTGTCAGAACAGACCCAATTGACACTGATGGGTTTACAGCTGTGGCTGTGAGCAGTGCTACCAACTCTGCATGGCACCTGGTTGGCGACACAGGAGACATATCACTGCATGGTGTAAAACATGCCACAGCACATAGACAGGCACAGGGCACCATGCCAGCCACATGTAGATGCACAGCAGTAGGCTGCACAGACCCATGACACATCACAATGTCACCAGTGGCACAATGTCCCACATGCAGGGTGATTGTCCTCTCCAACATCTGCATAGGTGAAGCCTCTACAGGCATGCTTCCTGCATGGTGGGCCACACGTGGACATTTGTCTGTGCCACAGAGGCATGCAGCACAGTGTAGACATACGTGGTAGAAAGTTTAAACAGTGGCAGGGCCAAGGATGTTAGTGGTAAAGCCCCCCCTACTCATTAAACAAGTTCACTCACACCCTTATTCTTTTCTTGATCAGAGTTATACTGTGTGGAGTAACTCCCCCTCACTGACTGACTGCATCTCCCTGTGCCTTGCTTCCCCCACAGAAGGCTAAGCCCTTCATGTTCATCTTAGAGTCTGACCACTGCACTTTAACTCAGCAGGCCATGACCCCAGCCCACCCCCATCCTCTCTACTGAGGCCTTCATATTCAGAAATTCTTCTGACACCTTGCAAGCCACAATGAGGGGATTAGTAAGTAATGATGTTTACAGCATATTATGCATTTTAAAGGCACAGTCCTCTATAGTAATAAATATCATGACTGCAAATACTGACAAGGTCTTGGCTATAATGGCCCCATCTGTTCCAGCACCTGTCAGTGTAGACATGCAACTCTGGGTGTGAAACACAAAGCAGGGTACATATGTGGATATCTGTCCCTTGACCCACTCCACTGGGCCCCATCATGGTCTGGCGAATCTCCTGGCCAGTCCTCTGTATGATTCTGCTGGTCCTAGACCCTGGTCAGGTCCTGTTGTTTGCTGAGGTCTGTAGAGGTGGGAAGGGAGATGTGATCAGTATCCTGCAGTGGAACACTGTACCATTCCGTACTCCCAACACATTATACACACCCCTACACCTATACTGTGCACCAGCTGTAATATGTGCATGATGTGGATGGACAGATCTGAGCAGGTCTGCAACATATCAGTGTGACCAGCTGTGGCACCACAGACATGCATGCCATGGCCCACATGAAGCAGGTATGATTCATCCCCCCTGTGGTAGATATGGCTTTGTACAGTGTATCCTGGCCTGTATAGGGCCCACATCCTGCCTCCTTCCAGCTCCTGTACAATAGACCTATACATGTTGGTTACAGTTCCTGTACATGGCATAGTATACATTTGTATGCATGCTACACCAGGTCACATACAACATGGGCAGACAAGGCATACCTGCACAATGGTTGGGCGGCCAGCACCCCCTGTGCAGTAGAATAGTACCCCATGCATTACATGGCATATGCATACTGGTGCCCATACGGTATGACACAGACAGTGTGTACAACACAGTGGCCATATCCACGTCCTTATGGATGCACCTGTCAGCACAGCTACATGTACAACACGTGATAGTCTCCTGGGTGGCATCCTGGCAAAGGGCATTTACATGCCTAAGCCACCGTACTCTATAACCAAACCCTGCATAACATTCTAAGGCACTATACATAGTCCTGTCATGCACCCTCACACTGCTATCACATCATTGTGGTAGCCCACAACCATGCTGGCCTGATAGGTGCACACCTCAGGAAACCACAGCAGGTTCTATGATGTACAGGGCATGGGGACATCACATGGGACAGAGTGCCCAGACATCTAAGTATGTATAAGCATGCCATACAGTGAAGCAGATCTCATAGGACAAAGAGGAACAGGGACACCCTTGTACAGTGCACAGTCTCTCGGGGACAGTAGCCCAGATGTATAGTATCATAACACAGGACTGCAAACAGACCATTACATGTGCAACACACAGAGTCATCTGTACTCACCTGCCCTTGGCACAGTGCCACCATCCACCATCACCCTCAGTTGCTGTGTGCAGTATGCCTCCCTTCTCAGGAAGTCTTTGTTCCGGTGCCAACAATAGTCACTGGTGTGGGTGACCCCAGTGTGTTATGTGAGGCACTGCTCCTCAGATGCTCACACCTCACACTGTGGCCTATCTGACCCCACTCCCTCACCCAGCAGCTGGTCATCTCTTGCCACCAGCAGGTTGATCAAATTGGCTAGCTCAGTGTTGGACCACCTCTGGTCCCTTTGAAGCACTGCCCTTCTGCTTCTGCCTGTCATGCTTTTCCCATCAGTCTAGGCCGACCACTCCCTCTATACTCTTACCAGGTTCTTGGCTGTCTGAGTGTGTACTGTTGTTTTATGCAGCACGTTGCTGTGGTGGGGCCACACTAACATTGCGTTGTGAAGCTCAATACATACTTCTTGCTGAGCATAGGGTGGCACATGTACAGGCCACACATAAGCAATGTGCATGAGCGCAGCCCAGCGCAGGGCTGTGACCTGCATTTGTGCAATGGTATGGAATGCATGGCTGTGCTGTGTTATGACATTACATGTGGCATGTGATGTCATGTCTGCACTGTGGAATGCTATTGCGCAAGCACTGGTGATGTACAATGGCATGTGCTACTGCACCCCCATAAACATGGGGGGTGGGGCAAAAACTGCAATATTCAGCCAAAGTATGCAAATTAGTCATGTTCGCAAACTGTGGGCAAACAGTAACATTTGCATGTTATTACTTACAGGTATGTATACATTAGCATGCCTAATTGCACCTGGAGTGTATATAAGGAGCACAGTACAACACCTAGATTACACAACTTAACTGTGAGTGGATAGAGGTAGGTGTCCTGTGGAATGGCTTAGAAAGGGAAATGGGTAAGTATGCTTCCATGTCTCCTGGTGTGTAGCCATCTATATGGTACTCTGCTACTGTACCCCATGTGCTATTGCCTGTGTGTTCACTGTTGCTGGGATGTATGTTCACTGGTTCTAGGTCGTGTGCTCACTGGTGCTTTGTTTCATGCTCCCTACTGCTGGGACATGCACTTACTGCTGCTGGAGAGCATCCTCCCTTGTGATGGGGTGCATTCTTACTTGTGTAGGGGTGTGCGGTGTGTATGGGTGTGGGGTATATGCAGTGTATCGCACACACAGCAAGACTGGCACACAGCTCTGTATGGTACATTACTAAATAACTCTTCTCCCAACAGTTCACTACATTGTATCAGACATGGCAGCAGCTGCCCTGCTGCCCACCCATATGCACCTGCTGACAGACACAGGATGTGGAAGAAGAGGATGACAAGACCTTCATCGTGGACTGGGGACAACTGGGTTATGCCCATGACCAGGAGAGGTTGTCCCCCAAGCCCCCATATCAATGGGGCCAAGCTGCTGTCCCCACATGGCACTGTGGTCACAGTGGTGCAGACCCCCTACAGCCCTTGGCACAGTCACTGCTGTGCCACCCTATGACCCCACCTTTAGCACGGACATCATCCTACTGCCTCTAGCTAATACTACAGGGCCAGCCACCACTCTGCCTCCTCTCACATGGCTGTAGCCCTGCCACCTCATGCCCATCCCACTGGACTGGCCAGAACTGGCCTGCAGCACCCACAATGGACCCCAGCACCAACTGCATTGCTGCTCTAGGCCATTCAATGGCTAAGGGTACAGCCTGACCCTGTCCTGATGGACAGTTCCCGGCAACAGCGGGATGCAGCTGACATCTGAGGCACAAAGCGTTGCACAGGAGAAACTGACATGCATCTGCCACATGCTGTATGACAACATGCAGCATGCTGAAGAGTAGTCGGAGGCACATCATGCAGAGCACATGGTGGCCCTATGTGACATGCACCAGGAGCTGGCCTCCAGCATTAAGCTACTACACTGGGACATGGCCTCCTGCATGGATTGCCTGTGTGCCACTGTACTGGATGCTGCAGCCATAGTAGCAGGCACAGCAAGTGCCACCCATAACTCCAGCCTGGCCAGTGGGTGTAGTGTCAGCCCAAGATGGACAACACGGCATACACCCATGCCATGCAGTGTTGGAACGAGAATGCCCAGCACACTTGGGACTCCTGGGACATCAAGGACACTGCTCACACCAGGACATGATCTGCTCCTCACTGGAGTCAATACCCCCTGGGGCCACGGGTGGATAACACTGTCCCCATGCACATCCCACATATCATGGATGATGATCCCCCAGCCAACCATACCTGGTACAGTTCACACATACTGTCTGTACCCAGTGAAGTGGTAGGGGACACATGTAGGTTGTGAATTTCCAACCCTCACCAACATGTGCCCCTCTCCCCTCAAGTACCTGGCTGGTGGGCATCTATGTGTACACCCCTTTGGAAACCCCCCCATGGACTTGAATATGTGTGTTTACTCCATTTGCTACACTCCTGCCTAGATGGCCTGCATTTCCTTCAGCCCCCGCTTTGGACTGCCCTGCCTGGCTGGTAGTTATGTGACACCCCTTTAGGACCACCCCCTGCTAACATGGACTGCATATGAGTGTGCACCCTATTTGCTATCCCCCCCAACTGTTTGGACTGTATTTCTGTTACTCCCCCACCCCCGTTTGATACCCCCTGCCTGGATTGATGCTGTGCATGTACTGATATTGGTATGTGAAAATACAATGACTAAATACATTATAGTCTCCTGTGTGGTCTGTATTTACCCTTCATGTCTGAAGAGGTTTGTTATGAGGTTGGCTCTGTACTGCTGGCTATCCTGTGGTCATGCCTTCACTTGTATACTGTGTGACTGAGTAACTCACTTAACCTCCCCATCGCTCCTGAGCTGCCCTGTAAAAGGGCCTTTTGCCCAGTGGGGCTTACCTGATACACAAACGAACTGATTAACGGAAAAAAAAATTAAAATACAGTGTGTCACACACAGGTGACACAGAAATGGGATTGCTGGGGATTTTTTTTTTTACTTTTATTTTTTGGTAATCAGGTAAGGCCCACTAGGCACATGTGCCTGTTTTCAGGGGTGACCTGGGAGTACTGGGGAGGTTAAGCGACTTGCTCAGGATTCACACAGTATGGAAGTGGAGGTTGCAGGAATCAAACCCTGGTCTGTCTGCTGGATATACCAAGTTCATTCACAGCTCATTATTCTAACCTCTAGGCTATACTGCCAGACCCGTAATTTTTTAATGTATTATATTATTTAATATATTATTCACCCTCCTTCAATACTATTTATTGATCTGTCCTTAAAGTCCACTTTTATGGTTGCAGCAGTGTCTCACTTGCCCTCAAGGGGCATGAGAACTGCTCATCTTCAGTTGGCTGTTCTCATTCCCTGTGAATGTATATGTGTGAGACCACCCCTACAACCATAAGACTGGTTTTCCAGGAGGTATTAACATACAGTGTGGCCTAGTGTTTAGGGCACAGAGCTGTGAACCTGGAGACCCTTGAAGACCACAAAATCATTTAGGTATTGCATGACCCTGAGCAAGTCACCTAACCACCCCATGCTGCATTCTTTCTATTGCTCCATACCTAACCCCCTGACCTTTGTTTAACCTATCTGTGCATGCCATCTCCTCCCTGGTTGTAAAGTATTTTTGGGACACAGTGTGTGTTATAAGCTGTATATAGAACCAAGTTCCTTTATTTCTTTTTAAAAATCTAATTCTTACCAACCGAGAAGAAAGGATGACCCATCTGTGTCAGCCTGGGAAAATATACTGTACTGCACCTTTAGATTTTCAGTTTAGAAAAGGCATACTGTTGTCATAATGGAACTCCTGGAGTTCATAAAAAGTGTTGACACAAAGCCCAATATTACTTTATTAAGTAAATTATAAACATGAACATATAGTATTTACGTCATAATTTAAAATAATATATTTGGATGTAATCTAAATTTATATAGCACCATTAAGATGTACTTTATTTTTCTGGCTTTCAGTAACAATGTTATAATTTGTCCTTGCTTTGTTGTGTGTGTAAGCCACTGAAATATTAATACAATATTTTAATATAAAAAGTAATGGAGTAGACAATATATAGATATGCTAAAAGAGTTCAAAGGTCTGGGGCCAGCCTGGTGGTACAGAAGTGGTGGTACAGAGGGCTGAGGCAAGGTGGCACCTTACCTGCTACGACACCGGGAACCCAAGTTCAGGAATGAGGTTGGGTTGCCTGGGGTCGGCAAGGGGAGGGACAGGAGATGATCAAGCAGGCATTTGGCAGCTCTCCTCTCCTCTTCTCTCCTCTCCTCTCCCAGGCAAGGGGTGGTGTGTTGTCCTTACTCTAGGCTGCTACCCGGTGGAGGCCTGGTGGCAATGCCGATGCTTGGGAGGCAGACTTAGGTTGGGGGGGGCGGAAGGGGCTATGGTTCCAGGTTGTATTCATGCCTCCATGCACATGTCTCCTCTGTGTCTCTGTGGTGCCGGGAAGAAGGGAGAAAAGGGAAAAGGAGATAGTGGGGGTTAATGAGGCCCAGCCACATATCTTCAGCCTACGTTGTTGAGCAGGCTGCCTGATCTGACCTGAAACTGTGGACTGGGGGGGGGTGGCTCTCCCTCCTCCGGCTCCACCACAAGGAGCAAGCCAGGGGAAGATTCTCTGATCAGGGTGGCTCTGGGGACAACAGGCACCAGGTAGGAGCAAGTGGGATAAGCTTGAACAGCTGCCCCCACCATCTGTGGAAAAAAAATAAAGAAGAGTTCAAGGGACTGAAACAAAAATAGTTGGTAGTATGGAGGATTTAAACTATGAGGACCATCTACCTGGTCATGGGTTGTCTGAAAGGAGAAAACATTTAAGTTACTGAACATATCAAAATGTGAGAGAACTAAAGGACACAGACAAGCAGCTAAAGTGATTTTACAGAGGATAGAAGGGAAAGGGGGGACATGATAAAAACATTCAAGTACCTCAAGAATGTCAATATGGTACAGGAGGGTGGCGTTCTACATAGAAAGAGATGATCAAGAACAAGGGGTGTCATAGGAAGCTGGAAGAGGGGTGTCTCGGAGGAGATGTGAGGAAGCACTTCTTCACAGAAAGGGTGGTGGACGCCTAGAACAGACTACTAGCAGAGGTACTAGGTACCTAAACAGTAGCAGGTTTCAAGCATGCATGGTACTCAGGGGGACCTTAGTAACAGGGCGGGAGCAAGGCTGCAGATCAAGTAGTGTCTGCAGTGACATATTGTAGGATGTTTTTAGGGCAGACTGGATGGGCCAAGAGGTCAGTTTCTGTAGCTGTAAGTGAATATGGAAGTAGGTGGAGAGGGGTTCCAGGATTGAATCAATCTCAGAAACTCTGGTCCTTCCAGATGGATCAATGCTATTTTTATGTATCTTCATGATAGCATAAATCTGAAGAATTTGTGGCTACATTTTTTAACCAGTCCCCTTCTCACTCCTTTTAGCCACCTAATGAACACCAAGGGGCCAGATATTGAAAAATGGGCAAAATGGAGTGCAAAGGTTTGTGCTGCACTTGCCCCATTGCCCATGACTCTGAGAATACTATATTCAGTCAGGTAGCATACTGGTGCTATCCAACTGAATATAAAAGCATGTCAGCGCAGTGCTAAGCAAAGTATCACTGCCCTGACATGGATATGGGAAGTGCAAGGAACAGCACACCCCGATCTGATAGTGCTGGTGGCTCCTGGTGCAGCATTCAGACTGCATCATGTAAATGAGCCCATTAGACATGCACGGTGATAAGGGTCCATTTGCATGGGAAGCGGTGGCAGGTTTGTGCCTCATGCAGTTGGACCCACCCCAATTGCCCAGTTCCTTAAAAGTAAACATATTCCCTGGTGTCTAATGGCATCCTCACCCTTTTATCCCCATCTCCAGTCAAATTCAAGAATTCCCTGGTGTTCAGTGGTCCCCCTGTCCTCTGATTGCTGTCCCATATAATGAAAAAATGTCCCTGTTGTCTAGTGGTCGACTGTACCCTCTGATCGCCAACTTTGTATTAAGTCACTTATTCCAAGGCATCCTTTTATACACTGTGCTCCTGTCAAGGATTTTACACAGGTGTATGAAGCAGCTTAAAAGATTTGAGCATGCTATTTTGGATTTGTTTGAGTTTCAGGAGTCTGTGGTGCTCCTTTTTAGCATGCTCCCTTTGAACACCTGTGTGAAATCCTTGATGGGAGCACAGTGTATAAAAGGAGCCAATTAGATACATTAACCATTGAGGCATTGGAAAGTTAGGGACTAAATCAAGGGTCCCAGCTTGATGTTAGTGATTTAGCTTACTCAAATTGGAATTCCAGTCTGAAACTAAGAGAACCCACTCCTCACATGGAGCCAAAAGTAAATATAGCCAATTTTGGCAGTGGAAAGTTTAAATATGCTATGTTGGGGGGGGGGGTTCACTGGTACTTTTGGATTGTTTGTTTGCCAGGAAAAGCTTCCACTGGTATGGAGAAGGGGACTGGTAAGTGGGGTGTGCCACTAGATGTTAGGGAATTTGTGATTGAATACAGGGCCAGAAGGTGGGGGAACCACTGGATGCCAGGGAATTATTTTATTCTACTGGGACTGGTGATTGGAGGGTGGGGGGACCAGTAGGCATCAGGTACTATTGTAATTGTACTGGGGCCAGCAATCAGAGGGTGGAGTTCATTAGACACCAGGGACATTATTGCTTTTATCAGGGCTGGCGATCAGAGGGTGGGTGGGATCACTAAGCAGAAAGGATATTATTGTGTTTACTAGAGATGGGGCTCAGAGGTCAGGGCGACCACTACATGCTGGGGCAGAATCTGATTCTGATGGGGACAGGGTTTGAAGGGTAGGGGGTGCCACTAGGGAGCAGGTGTGCTCCCCAACTGCCACCTTGGTTGTTGTCTACAGTGACTCCACTGGCTGCTAGGGTTGCTCAGAGTAAGATGGGCTTCTTCTTGGCGGTAATTGTGCTGCACAAGGTGGCCTGTGCTGTTCCCTTTGCACAGCACTACCATGCTGAATATTGTGCTGCATGGGATTCATGTCCCCAACCCTCCATGGGTCTTCTTCCTGTTGTCTCTGTTGACTCCTGTCTGGGCCCTGGTAGCCCCTGCTCTATCCTGAAAAAGACTTTGTCCATGGTTTGTAAAAGAATCCCTAGAATAACTATCAGAGCTATCCAAGCCTGAGCATGGATTATTTCTTTTTTTGGTTTTTAATCCCGCTACATCCTGGTCGCCCCCATCTGCTTGGACCCCCAAGCCCTGTCACCCTGACGTCCACAGGGACTTACTAACCAGTAACCCCAGGGCTTGCTCTACTAGGGGGGCAGTGTGACCACCCCCAATCCTCTGGCATGGGACCAAATCCAGTCGTTAGACCTGTGAGCCCATCTAGTTGGGTGTGGGGCCTGCGAGGGACTGAGCACCATCCTGCCACTGAGAGTTTTCTTCCCCGAGGGGTGTGGTGTGCAATGACACCATGACATGCAGCCTGTGCACAAGCACACCTTGCATCAGCATCTCCATACCCTTCTTGACTGTTTCAAGGTAGACCCTGGTGCCTTTCCCCAGCTTAGTTTTTTAATAGACTGTTAAAATTTAAGTTTTTATTTGCAGTCCTTCAACCGTTGGTTGAATTCTACAGTATACAATATGGTTTTCAGAGCCTCCTCTTCCTTTAGTAATTCCATTTCTAGTTTGCTTCTCTAAGTAATAATGACCTTTACCAGTACATAAATGAATTCCATGCTCCATCTGGTACACATGCCATTCCAATTGTTAATGAGTGCATCTGTGAGTATGCCCATGTTGGGTTCTAGTCCTACCCTCAGGCCCTTCAGTATTCTGTGATGTTCCAAGTACTGAGTAAATATCAACCTATGACACTCTAAATGTGTATCCTGTGTTTATAGACTTTCAGTTTTAGTCATCATGCATTTCATAATATCTTCACCTAATGTAACAGTATCTCTGTTACCTCTCATCTCTTTAATCAACCATTCTCTATCCATCTGGCTAAACGTTGCAAATGAGTATTGTCTCTCCACACTAGCTCCCACATCTGTAAACTCCTCCATGTTGATGGCAACAAAGTAAATGTGGGAAAAGTGTCCCAGAGTAGCACAACTGCAGTACAAAACATTATATATGTAAATTAATGCAGTGAAAAAAAAAGAGTCTATGAGGCAGAAATGCCTTCTTGCTTGTGGTAGGTGAATGTCCACGGACTTTGTGAAATCCTTCTATCCAGAAAAAAAAACTGTGTCCAAACATTGAGGACCCCACGGGTAATCACAATTTTGTGTAATGTTAGTCTGTTCAGATTTCTTTGACAGATTTGATCCTGTTCCCACACACAAATGCTGAGCTGGTCTGAGCTCCAAAATGAAGCCACAACACAATGATTCTTCAATCAAGATTTTTTTCAGTTTATTACAATCCCCAACATTTCACCCATTCAGGCTTCCTCAGGGGACACTAACAACAGTTCAAAAACATTTTCAGTTAGCTTACTATATGTGACTGGCAGTATAGCCTAGAGGTTAGAGTAATAAGCTATGAATGAGCTTGGTACATCCATCAAACAGAGCTGGGTTTGATTTCCCCCAGACTCCACTTGCATTCTGTGTGACTTTCAACAAGTCATTTAACCTCCCCAGTGCTCTTTCTTGGGTTGCCCCTGAAAACAGGCATCTGTGCCAAGTGGGCCTTATCCTGTTAACAAAGAATAAAAGAAAGTGTTTTCCTGTCTAAATTATTATTTCTGCTGGAGTCTGCATGAGAAAATTGTTTTAACATATTTTTTACCTTACTTACATAGATTCTGCTTATAGCAGCTGAGAGTCCTTACTCTGTTGTCTGACTCGAAAATAATGAATGCATTATTCTTTTCTAATATCTTATCAGTCCTCATACAAAATACAACACCACTGCTGTGCCACCTTGAACTCCAAACAGAACCCCAAGTGAGCCACTACGATATTCAAATGTGCAAACAAACATTGCTGTAAGGCTTTTAACCTACCTAGTCATTTTACCATACAGCACTTTGGTGCTTTTTGTCAGTATTTGCCTTTTGAAACAATGGTGTAATAAAGAACTAAATGTAAAAAAAAAGTGCTTTTTCAAACTGTTCATGATAATGATTTGTGTATTTGAAAAGTAAAATAATTCTCAAAATACCATCAACAGCTCATCATGGTCATCTCTGTTGGTGATGTGAAGTGACATCTTAACATTTTTTATTATATCAGCAACAATAAGTTTGTCAAAGAAAATCTTCCTTCACTGTTAAGAAAATGCTAAGTCACTTAATACACAGCTAGGTGTAATTACTTGCTAAGCTCTTTGTTTCTTCAGTGATTCATTTTGGAAAGGTCACTACTGACTATAATTAGTACTTTGTGTCACATATGTCCTTCAGTAACCTGTAGACTGTCTGTGCTTGCAGGCTTAAATCATAGAGTCCCAATAAAAACATTTAATTGCAACAGGTACCAACTTTCTGTTCTTCAAAGCTTGCTTGTAATATTTTATCTTAGTGTAAAAGCCCAAGAGAGTCCTAGCTGCTTTAAGCAGTAAGACCAACTCTGCTGAATATTTGTCTTCTCTGGTGCTGGACTTATAAAGAGGCTTTGAATATTAAAACTGGGAATTGTGCTGTTTTAGACTGGCAGTTTTAGTTGATTTTTATAAACTGGCAAGTGCACCCAATGTCCCACTAAACATAACAGCAGTGCCATTTGATGTGTTCCACTCACATCGAACATTGCACTCTGAGGTCTGAACATACTAGTGTGCAAAAGCTATTAAATTGAAATTCTGGCTATTTTAAATGCCAGGTGCTTATTTTTGCATACTGTAGCTTTGCTTAGTCATTCTTATCATGATTCCTTCTATACAGATGTTAAAATTCTAACCAGGAAAAGCTCATTAAGATATGTGATGATATGAGGCAGCACAAGTTTGAGGTCTGATCAGCCCTATTATACTCTTGGCTATGGGGTTGGGACAATGTGGGAAACACATCAGCTAGCATGGGAATGCCATTGCTAGCCAATGACCCTACTACTTGCAAAAGCTGCTGGCCATACCACAGGTGTGTGCAGTTCACCGTGGGGGTCTGACAGCTGGAAAGCTGACACAGGGTCTGCAGGTTACAGTCTCAGTTTCTGAAAGGTGTTTGTCAGTAACAATCCAAAGGGAATTTCAGCCATATTCCTTAAAAAAAACTTTACTTGTGGGGGAGAAGTAGTGGAGGAGGGGCTCACATTTTTAAACTCTTCGTGAATTATCAAGAATCTCTTTAGAGAATTTCAGTCTTTTTCTAGTGAACAGTTTAACTTAGGGATTTAATCATGTTATTGATTACTTTCTTATCCTATAAATGACCCCCCTATTCCTCCTTTCTCTTCAAAACCCCCCTCAAGTAAAACTGCTCACTAAAAGAGTCTGGAATTCTCTTAAGAGATTCTAGATCATTCATGAAGAGTTTAAAAATGTGAAATCTCCCTCACTACTCCCCTCCATGAGTAAACTGTTTTAGTGAATAAGGCTGAAATTACCCTTTAGTTTGTTTACTGACAAAGACCTTTCAGTAACCAAAGTACTGGAGTCAGCATCCTGCAGATCCCTGCATCAGCCTTCCAGATGTCAGTCCCCAACAAGTGAACTATATATATCCGCAGCATGGCCAGCTGCTTTTCGAAGCAGTAGGGTGGTTGTCTATCAATGGCATCCCCATGCCAACTGATGTGTTTCCAACATCGGTCCACCTCCACAGCCATGGGTTTAAGAGGGCTGATTAGTTTTCATAGTTGTGCAGCCTCATATCATTCTTAGGAGATTTTCTCCTCCTAAGAATGTTATCTTCTATATAGAAGACATCATAGTAACGAAGTACAAGCAAAGATGTATTATTTGACAATAAGAACCTGGCATTTAAAATAGCCAAAACTTCAAATTAACACATTTTTCACACCTGTATGTTTAGACTCCTGACTATAATGTTCAGCACAAGTGGTTCTGCTGTTATATTTAGCAGGTTCATGGATGCGCTTGCCAATTTACATAAGTAAACTAAAATACCCACTTTAAAATCGCACATTTCACAGTTTCAATATTTGAAGTGTCTTTATAAGTCCAAAACCAGAGAACACAAATATTCAGCAAGGTTGGTCTCACTGTTTAATGTAGCCAGGAATCTCTTGGGCATTTACTATACATTAAGGTAAAATATTTCAAGTAAGCTGGAAAGAATAGAAAAGATGGTATCTGCTGCAGTGAAATGTTTTCATTAGTTGTCTACAATTTAAGCCTGTGAGCACAAACAGTCTACAGGTTACTATAAGACATGTATGAGACAATCTTTAATGCCCAGTACTAATTACAGTCAGTAGTGACCTTTCCAAAATGAATCACTGAAAAGACAAAGGGCAAGATTCACAAAGAGAGCCAAAAAATATTAAAAAGAGAAGTGTGGCATCACAGTCAAAGCAGCCACGTTTTAAATATACTCACAATTTTATTCACAAAATGTAAAAAAATACACAGCAGCAAATGTTCCTGATATATGCCATGTTTCACGTATTACTCAACGCTTTTTCAAGGCATTGGAAAAGCATAAAGTAATATGTGAAACATTGGCATATATCATGGGGAACATTTGCTGCTGCTGTTTATTTGTCTTTTACATTTTGTGAATAAAATTGTGAGTATATTTAAAACTTGTCTGCTTTGACTGTAATGCCACACTTCTCTTTTTAATACTGTCTGCTTTCCACATAGTGGCTCCAGTCCTGCTTTCTATGTGCTGCCTTGTTCACTTCCAGAGCCAAAAAATCCACTCATGCAGAAAAAGGCTTGCAAAATTGTGGAAATGCAAGTGTGGCAAATTCAGTCAAAGGTTTTGCAGGTGCAGAAAACTACAAAACAGGTGAGTTACAAAATTCCCTAAGTGTGGAAAACGTGCAACATTTTTTCCACAGCTGCAGAAATACTGTAACATAAAAGGCCCTGTAGATGAACAGCAGCAGGTGATCACTACTAAGTGAAGCAGGAGATTTTGCAAAATTTGCAACAGAACCAGCCCTCTCAGTGAGGCAAGCAGCCAGTCCCACAACTGGGACCACAGTAGTACCACCTGTACCAGCAGGACCTTGCACCTAGTGGCAATATGTAGCTGTTGGTTGTGTCTCCCTCTGGGATGTTTCTTTCTCCTGTGTCTGTAGCACACACTGCTGGCTGTTACCACCTCTGCCTCTACTATCTGTGCAGCTCCTCTATGGGCTGCACTGGGTCATGTGGTTGTGGTTTGTTGCCTTTCAATGGAAATGTGTGCTATTTGTGTTGTAACAACTAACACTACTATACAGCCTACAGGTTTGCTGTTGCTTGGTACCTGAACCCCCACTATGATTGTTTCCCAATTGTTAGCACACTGCTGTTTACTCATGGTGAGCTACACCTCACTCTCCTTGGTGCGGCATGTGCGCAACATTTTTTCTGCAACTGCAGGAAAACAGTGGCTGAGAATAGCCTTTAAGGGGATATGCTATACTTTTCAATGGCATTTTTTGTGCAGGAATTTCCACAGCTGCTTTTCCTGCAGTCAGCAGTGTATTTTTTCTGCAGCTGTGGATATTTTGTGTATATAATGCAGTGCAATTATCCCTTTTTTCTTGCAACTGTGAACATTTTGGGGACTTGCAAATTTTCTTGTTGGTCTTCAAAGTGTTTTGTGAATCTTGCCCAAAGAGTTTAGCAAGCAGTTACACTTAGCTGTGTATTAAGTGACTTGACATTTACTCAGCAATGAAGGACAGCTTTCTCTGAGAATAAATTTTGTTGTTATTGATATCGTAGATATGTTAAGTCATCCTATCACATTACCATCAGCGATGAACATGTTAAACTGTTAATGGTATTTTGAGAATTTCTTTACTTTTCAAATATATAAATCATCATTATGAAAAGTTTTAAAAAGAAATTATTAAATTCTTTATTACAGTATTGTTTCAGGAAGAAATTATTGACAAAATGCACTAGAGTGTTGTAAGGTATTGAGAAGTGGATAGGTTAAAAGCCCTGTAGTAATGTATGTTTGCACATCTGAATACCGTAGAGGTTCACTTGGGGTTCTGTATGAAGTTTAGTGTGACACAGCTAAGTGTTGCTGCATTTTGTATTAAGACTGATAACATTAAAAATGAATAATGAATTCATTATTTTATCATAAAAGAATTGTATTGTTTTTTTTCATCTTTGCAATTTTAACCAGTTTACATACCATCCAAGCAGATATAACCAATTATACAGGATTAATACACTCTTTTTCATTGCAGAATATCAGCTCCTTCAGGAGAGAGTAACTATCTGTTTGCACTTACATTCCATCAACATACTATAATTAGGATAACTGTCTGTTACATTATCATCATACACGTAACCGATTCTTGCTTAACATTCTGTTATACTTTTCCTTGGGTTTATTTTGCAAGTTAATCCAATCTCTGATACCTTACAACCGATTAACTACCAGTGGAACACGGGTATAGTTTTCTTACAGAGGAGGGTTGTCAGGTGTAGGTAAGGGTACTGTATATAAATGAAAATTTAAGTAGGAGTCCCAGTGCTTATGGTAGGTCTCCAATTGGTTCTTACTAGCAAAGGATAGCCTTTCAAATACAGCCAGCCAGGCTACCACTATGTACCATGTCAGGAGTGAAGGGGAAGTCACCTGTCGCCATTTCATTAGAATCAATCTCTTGTCTTCCAGCAACACTGCTAACAGCCACTTATATAATCAGGATTCAGTAAAGTGCAGGGTAGATGTATCCCCTAGAATTGCAAGGTTTTGCACCTTGGGAATAGGCTCCTGCAGAGTCTTGGAGTAATCCTCTATCACCCCTGTTGAGAAAGCATTAAGGTGGGTACATTACCAGATGATATGCAGAAGGTTAGTTTCTGGTGCCCTGCATCTCCAACACTTCAAGTGCAGGAGCACCCCCATGTGGCACAGCATTGCAGGAGTATGGTACCACTGTGTCAGCAATTTGAGCTTAATAACTTAGCTTCTCATGTCTGAGTTCATCAGGTGTATTTCTTTCACACACTTGTTCCACACTTTCTTTGGAATGTTGGTGTATAAATCCTAACCCCATATTTTTTTTTTGTTTTTTTACTTTTTTTCCCTCCTGTTGCTGCTGGCTGGGGCCCCATCAGTCATCCTGCCTGTTCCCCTCCTCCCAAGACCTTCCCGAGCCATTCTCTTGATCTCCTCTCTCCACCCACAGCAAACCTCTGCAGAACCCCCTGTTCATTGCCCCCCGGGGAGAGGCTGCCTTCAGTGTCCCAGCACTTACCTCATCTAGTGCCCCTTTGGCAGATGTGGAGGGCGAGTCGAGATCCAATGGGCAGGACCTGGCATTGGAGGTGGGGGCAGTCAAGGTCTTTCTCCCAGCCAACGGGTGGTTTCCTTGTGTTCGTGCGTGAGCATGAACCCCACCCAGGAGCATGGATGTGCAATGATGTCCAGCGAAGGCTGAGTACACTCCCATGCCCTTCCCATGGACATCTGCTGATTCTCCCAACCCAATCACCAATGTGATCCCCTGGCTGTTGCACCCCCAGCTTCTGCTGGGAGTCACTAGTGCTAAGGAATCACTCACCCACTCTCCCCAGGAGAGAAGAGCTTTCAGATGCTCAATCCTCTCCTCCCCTGCTGACCCCCGCTGACACGAGTTCTTTCCTGAACCTGGGTCATCAGTGTGGCATCCAGTGCCTCAGCACCATTGGGCCAGCTTAATCCTGACCCCATTGTGAACTAAATTTGTCTGTGGGGTTAGGTTGACAATCCCTAGTACCCTGTATATCCTCCCTGCCTGCCCTTTCCGTGCCCCTGCTTGTGCAGTAGTATTAGCCATTACCATCCAATCCCTAGCCCCTTCTTATAAGCTCTGATTGCTTCTCTGACCAGCAGATACTTTCAAAAGTTCTGCCTGGGGAGCTGATATTTTTCTTGGAGGTGTTGGAAAGTCATTAATTCACCTGCACCCTACACCCAGAGATCCAAGCACCCTACACCCAGAGATCCACTATGGTGATTATCCCTTTCCCTGTCCACCCATCACAGATACTATGGCCATCTCTCTGCATACTGGAGTTGTCCCATAGCTGTACGTACCTCAATGGTGGTCCCCAGTCTTTCACAGGTGTCCTAATAATTGCCATGCCTTTCTACCATGCCCTACACATTTCTTGCACCACTGGTGATGATGTGTTCTCTGAAAGCCTTTTTCTGTCCAACAGAGACCCTGGCCATTGCCTTGACACTAGGTCCTTCTCCAGTAGTACCCATGCTGGCCCTACACCCATGTTTGGAATAAATCACCATGTGGCTTGTGCCATTCTATACTCTAGACAGTAGCCATAAAACCATGGGAGTCCCAGTTCTCCCTTCATCCAGTGAACCTTCAACTTAATTCTACTAAACCTGGGGGCTTACCTTCCCAAAACAGGCTAAAGACCATGTTGTCCAGAGCTTTGAATATTCTCGGGGGCGTTTCCACTGGTAGATCGCAGAAGACGTATGCCATCTTTGGGAATGTGAACATCCACATTGCTTCTATCTTGCCCTTAATGGAGAGCAGCATTTTCTACCACATCCTCAGATTGGCCTCTATGGTACTTAGGACTGGGCCATAATTATCATCTAGAAGTTGTCTCCAGTTAGCTGAAATTCTCACTCCCAAATATGTGAAGCCTCCAGGTGCCCATGTAACCTGTAGGCCCTGCTTGTTCATTCTTGTGCAGTGGAGATTGAATGGTGACAGGATAGTCTTTTTTTTGTTTACCCTCAGACCTGAGATCTCTACATGTTCCTGGAGCATCTACAGTATGTGGGGTAATGTTGTCTCGGGATGTTCCATCATCAGAAGGATGTCATCCGCATGTGAGATTATCAAGTATTGTGTTCCCCTTACCTATATACCTTTGACTTCTCTTGTTCTGAGCAGCTTCCTATCCAAAGGGTCAATGGCTATTAGGAAAAGTAAAGGGGATAATGGGCATCCCTGCCTTGTTACTTTCTGTAGTGGAACCTGTTGAGATGTATTTCTGCTAGTAAGTACGACGCTCGTCGGTGTGTTATATAGGATCTTGACCCAAATCGTGAAGTATTTACCAAACTCATATGCACTCAGAGTGATATGGAGATATCCCCATTCTACTGAGTCAAAGGCCTTGGAGAAATCAACCTCCAGTGCTGCCATTGGCTTGAGAGAGTTCATTGCCAACCAATTAAGGTTCAGGACAGTACGGATGTTATCCGCCCCTGTCTTGTCCTTGCAAAATGCAGCCTGTGAGGGTTGGATTATGGATGAGAGGACCTTCTCCAACCTTATACTGCCAGGATTTATGCCAGCACTTTCATGTCCACTGATATAAGGGAAATGGGTAGGAAATTTGTACAGTCTAGTGAGTTTGTCGATCTCTTGGGGAGCAGTGTTATGATGGCCTCTCTCATGGTGGCTGGTAGTATTAGATTGCTCTCTGCCCCTCTAAGTACCTGCCACAGTGGTGTAGTGATTTCCACTACCAGAAGCTGTTAGAGGTCTGCCGACATTCCATCAGGGCCCAGCGCTTTTTCTGTTGCCAGTCTATCCAAGGCAACGTGTACCTCTTGTTCTGAGATGGGCTTGTCAAGGTCTGCAGCCAGCACCTGGGAAAGCTGGAATAGCTGAAGGCATTTCAGGAAGGCTAGCATCCCATGTTCTGGCTCTGCATTCATGGGAGGTCTGGTGGAAGAGTATAGGTCCTGGTAATATTGTTGCATTACCCCATTGTTGCCCCTCGGTTTGGTGACCGTCACCCCATCCTGGCCCCTTAGGGCATGTGTCTGAGAGTTGGCTTTTTCTTTCCTTAGGTGGTGTGCTATCAGTTTCCCCCTTTATCCTCCTATTCCTAGAACCGATGTTTAGAGCGAAGTAGCTACCACTCTGCCTTGCGCTGCAGCATGATATTTATTTTATATTTTAGTCCAGTGATCTAAGTCAGCAGCTCTACAGTGGGTGAGGGGGTGGCTCTGAATAGGCCCTCTAACTCAACAAAATTCTTCTGCAGGTGCTCCATTTCCTCCTTCCTTTTCTATTCTGAGTGGCTATATGTGAAATTATGCAAACTCTTAAGTAGGCTTTAAAGGCCTCCCATAACATGAAAGCACCTACCTCCCATTAGCATTGATTTCAAAGTATAGTTTAGGTGTTTTTTAAGTCATATACCGAAGTCATGGTCCTGTAGCAGGAAGGGGCTGCATCTCCATCTTGTGGAGGTGGGCTATGTCCCATGCGAGATAAAAAGCGAACTACTGGTAAATGATCAGAGATGATTACTAGTTCTATTAGCATCTCTCGTGCCCTGAGAGGCCTCTTTGTTGTTCAGCCAGTATTCGATCCAACTGTGCATTTTGTGGACTGCAGAGTAAAGGTGTAGCCCCTCCCTGTGGGATTATCTCCTTGTCATGGGTACATCATGCCCCATTACTCCTGCAGGAGGCTCAATGCCTCCCTGGACTTCGTGTGGGTGTCCTGTGTGGGCATGGACTTATCCAGGAATATGTCTTGGAGTATGTTGAAGTCTCCCCCTATTAGAATTGGTGTCTCCTGTTCATCTCCCTTGGATTCTGTGATGGCCTGGCTAAACTGTATAAAGAAGTCTGGTTCATCTTGATTGGGACCATACACATTGACCAGGATTACCTTCCCCCCAAGGAAAGGCAAAATGAATCACCAGCCATCACTCTGGTCTATCTGTTTTGGCCCATTCTTCTACCCATTGGCTAGATTTATGCACTAGGATTGCCACCCCCTTTGATTTGGACATGGCAGAGCTGTGCAACACTTTTCTCACCCATGTCTTTTTAAGCCATAGGACAGTCCTGGCTGTGAGGTGTGTCTCCTGCATCAATGCTACATCCATTTTTAGAAATTTAAGATGCTGCAGTACTTTAGTTCTTTTGATTGTGTAATTCAGCCCCTTGACATTCCAGGAGACACACCTTACTACCTTCTACCTGTCCATGGAAGCCATGACATTACACTATATCCCACATGCCACTTACCTTTGTGTGTCCTTGTCCCCCTTCCTCAGGCCTGTAGGTAGTCCTGCTTCCCTCTTCCTGGAAGTGAAACACTTTCCAATCCAGGTACCATAATCCAAGGTCTCAGAGGTCCTATGCAGTGGTACTTTGTAAAATATGAGAACACAGCCCAACAGCAGCCACCCACATGGTTTGATCTTGCAAACTTTAGTACAGAAAGATCAGTTGTAGAAATGACCTGCCTGATCAACCTTTGTCTATGTTTGCCCTGAGAATCCCTCCCCAGTTGCTCTGTCTACAAACACCTTCATGTAACTCTGACTGTCTAGTACCTGCAGGTTTGTCTCTAATCACCACTCGAGATTGGACCGCAAGGTGGGGGGAGAGGTAGAGGTCTGCATTAAGACCGAACTGGGCCTCACGGAGTGTACCAGTCAAGGAGGCTGGATCATTTGAGTGCACTGTAGTGGCAGGTGTAGGTTTTAGGATTGCCCTCATCTACTATCCACCCGAGGATGAGAACCATTTCCTTCAGGAAGTAGCGGACTTTGTGAGCGACATGGCATTTGAGTTGCCCAGGCCGATTGTCCTGGGTGACTTCAACGCTTGGGTCAATGATGAACTCTTGCAATTTGGACAACACTTCCTCCAGTTGATGACATCTCTGGGCGTCACACAGATTGTTACCTCTACCTCTCATAAACATGGTCACTCTCTAACCTAGTCTTCCTCCTGGGGATCAAAGCCTTCGATTTGGGTGTGGAACCTGTTGGATGGTCTGATCATTACACTGTAGGTTTTAATTTTTGCACCCCCTTCATCGGCCTACCCCTGTGGAGATGGTCGGTTACCACCCTTTATGAGATGTAAGCTCTGAAGGCCTGGTGGTGGTGCTTGTCCTATCGGCACTTCCTGTGGCAAGCAGCAATCCAGAAACTCTGGTTTTGGCCTATAATAAGGCCATTTCCACAGCTTTGAATGCTGTTGCTCCTGTCCGTGTTTGTCCTCTCTGCCTTCACCCTCAGTCCCCTTGGTTTGATGGGACTTTGAGGCAGATGCAGTGACTAGGATGAAGGTTAGAGCTCTGTTGATGGAAATCCGGCCTGGAGGCTGACTACCTTAGATTGATGGAACATTATCAAGTCTATCAATTGGCAATCACTCATGAGAAGGCAGAGTTTTTGTCTGAGGAGAGTGCCACTGCTCAGAACTGACCAGCTCAACTCTTTCGAACTGTAGACAGACTGTGCAACCCAGCCTGCCTGCAGATTCAAAGAGCCTTTTCACAAGTGGAGTGTGATGAGCTCACTCAATTCTTTGTGACAAAGATGGCTGACATCAGGGCAGGGCTCCAACCAGCACACTCTATGGGGAGTTGCTATTGATCAGTGCTTGGGCACTTTTCCTTATTTTTCCTTGAGTACCTTTGACCGGCCGAAGTTTGTCAATGTTATGCGGATTGTCCAAGGTATGTGCCCTCCATGCTGTAGTTTGGATCCGGGCCCAACTACCCTGATTATGGGTTGTTGTGACATCATCGGTCTGGTCCTTGCATGAATTGTCTGGTGCTTTCTTGAGTCGGGTGAGTTTCCTAGCTCCCTGAAGAAGGCAGTAGTGACACCCCTCCTGAAGAAAACTTCTCTGGACCCAGACCGCAATCTACAGACTAATCTCTAACCTCCCCTTTGTGGGGAAAACAATTGACAAAGTAGTGACCCTACAACTGGAGAACCATTTGACCATCCATGACATTTATGAACCTCTCCAATCTAGTTTCCTAAAGAGGCATATCACCAAGACTGCGCTGGTTCAGGTGCTCAATGATCTTCTGATCATGAGAGATCGGAAAAAACATTCCATCTTGGTTCTTCTGGATCTCTCATCAGTGTTTGATACTGTGGACCATGGGGTTCTTCTTGAACACCTGAGATGCATCTGTGGCCTGTCTGGTACAGTCCTCAGGTGGTTTACATCTTTCCTCTTTGGCAGAACTCGGAGGATGTTGTCAGGGATTAATTCCTCTGACCCAGTTTCTCTGTCATGTGGGGTTCCTCAGGGTTTGGTGTTGTCCCCCATGTTGTTTGCAGTGTACATGCTACCCCAAAGAGACTTTGTAAAATGGTATGGGCTGAGCTTTTGCTGTTATTGCTGATGATACCCAGCCCTACCTGTCTTTTGCACCTGACCAGGATAGAGCTGTCTTGATTTTCAATAACTGCCTCACTGAAATCCAGAGTTGGATGAATTTGAGCTGGCTGAAGTTGAATTTGGATAAGACCGAGGTGATGGTCGTGGACACAGGTCGCTGGATCGAGGGGTTGGAAGCAAGTTTGCCCTCAGGATTGTTTCATGGAGGCTCCCAGCTCCACACTGCTGAATGGGTGCAAAATCTGGGGGTGATTTTTGATGATGGGCTGAAACTGTGATCACAGGTGTCAACAGTCATCAAATCCTCTTTTTACCATCTGAGGAACATCTCCAGGGTTAAGCATCTAGTTCTGTCCAGTGATCTTCCCACACTGGTCCATGCCACTGTGACTTCACACCTTGATTATTGCAACTACCTTTCTCTAGGGCTACCTGGGGTTGATATCCACCACTTGCAGCTGGTGCAGAATGCTTCTGCCCGGTTGTTGACGGGAACTCCCCGGGCTTGTCACATCTCTGGTGCTGCATGAACTGCACTGGCTGCCGGTACAGTGGTGGATCACCTTTAAAGTCAGACTTCTGACATATAAAGCCCTACATGGACAGGACCTGGACTACTGGAAAGAGCTTCTTGTTCCTTACTGCCCAGGACGATCACTCTGTTCGGCCAACAAGGGGTTGCTAGAGATTCCAAGGGTATTTTTAAAATCTGTGGGGGCCTGGGCATTTATGTACGTGGCCCCTGCCCTTTGGAATTCTCTACCCCGTTGGCTTCAGGAGTGCACGACCATGGAGAGATTTAAACAAGCACTCAGAACCCATTTGTGGCAACTAGTTTACCCTGCTTGATTTTATTGGAGTCTGAATTTTATTGGATGCTGTATTTTATTGGGTTTTATATTAATCTTGTTCTATTTTATTGTCAAGGCGCTTTGGTGTTTGAAAGGTGTGATATAAAGTATTATTATTATTACTATAACTGTGAAACATGTCAAACTGACCAATGTATTCACTAAAGTGCCATAGGTGTAAATGAAAGGGGTAGGTATGTGACCTACCCCAGCTTGGCTCTATGATGCCATTCAGCAACAATTTCATTGACTGGCATCACAGCAATGGAATTTATACTGACCGCAACTTGCGGCTGACATAAATCCCAAAGGACTCCCGGTCTCTGTTTCTATCGGGGGGCTTTGTACACACCCCCTATTCTAAATATAATCAACTCCTGAGTCAGAGTTGATTCAGGAAGAGGGTGCAGGATGGGGAGACAGTGTGCCTGGGTCTCTGGCGCACAAATACAGCGAACTGTCATTGTTGTCAGCATTTCATCAGCATAGATGTAGTTCACTGTATTGGTGTCACTATCAGGGGGTATAGCCCCCAGCTCCATCACCCATATACCAACGAGTAGTGTGAAGAGCCTAGAGCCTTTGCCACTCCTGCCTGGTAAGTCTAGTACTGAACATTTACTCTCTGTACCCTGCAGTTGCCGCTGTGAGATTTCCTGGTGTCCCGGAGGTCCCGTTGATGCCCTAGGGTCCTCTCAGCACAAGCCTTTACCCGTCTTTCCCTGTCTGGTGGGGGAGGGGGGCTTTTACTGGGGAGGGTTGTGAGGAGCTTTCACTCATACGCATGGTGCCCCTCCCTGTATGTCTCCTCATCTCCAGCAACTTTCCGGGGGGGGCCGGACATTACCGTATCTGGTCAACTGGTCTACCCCAGCATTGTCTCACATACATGCCCATGAGTCCTCCCATATCACGTTCTCCTCAGGTTGCCTTTTCCTGTCCAGCCATGTTCAGTTTTTTCTTGGGGAGGGGGAGGTTTGACTGTGCTAATTCATGTTTGTTTGTTTGTTTATTCGCTTAACGGGTAAGCACACTGGAAACAAGTTCCTTTTACAGGTGCGACCCACATATATTGCATACAGACAATACATAATCAAACATACATATACAATGCAGCAAATTGCAGACAAAAATGTCTTTGTTACGTATAAAATTCATAGAAAAAATTCATAAAAAACAGTTACAATTAAATTGAGATTCGAAATACATCCTTAATGCATCGGCAAACCTTTTGACAGAACACAACCACCTAATATCTTGAGGAATTTCATTCCAAACGAATGGAGCAATATAAGCAAAGGATCTTTGTCCACTTTTTAGATTTCATAAAAGGAATCTCGAGAAACCTACTGTCTGACCTATGTCTAGAATAATGACCATCAATATATGGTCTCAAACTTTGAAATACTATGTGAATTCCAGAGTCCATAACTTTATATATGAACTTGGCCACACAGTATTGGAAATTTAATGAAACCGTAACCAGCCCATTTCTTTCAAAATCACACAATGATGAGATGACTTAGAACAATTTAAAGCAAACTTAGCTATCAAGTGAAGTAAAGTGGATTTCTTTGAAATCACTGTCGCAGAAGCAGTGTCAGTAATCATAGCTGCATAGTTCACAATAGGAAGTAAGGCAATTTGAAATAACCAGCCTAGACTCAGGAATAAGAAATGAACGGATTCTGTACAAAGAACCTAATCTACAATGTATTCTTGAGGTAACCCTCAAAAATGAGATTCATAACTTAGATGAGAATCTAGTAATACCCAAGATATTGAAATGTATCAACATAGTCAAACAGTAATCCATCAAGAGATTTAACTTCCAAAGTACCAACCTCAGATCTCAGTCTAGGTGGGTACCAAAACCATCACCTTTGTCTTAGATTTGTTTAAGAGTAATTTACAGGCCATAAGTGAAGACTGAAAATTGCACATTTCCTCTGTTAAAGAAACACCTAGATCTCCAAATGACAAACCCTCGTATAAATTACTGCATCATCAGCGTAAAGTGTTAAAGAAGCATTATTAATCACACTTACTAGTTGATCAAAAAAAAAAGAAACAAAAGTGGCCCCAAAGTAGAACCTTGTGGAACCCCACACTTAACCATTACAGAGTCTGATACAGCACCCTATATTTAACCCTTTGAAACCTATTTGTTAAATAATCCTCGTCCAGTCCAAGAAAGACTCACCAACTCCCAATGACCCAAGTCTAGAAATCAACAATTGGTGATCAACTGAGTCGAATGCCTGGTCAAGTCCACGTAACACGGCACCCGTCAGACACCCTTTATCCATGCCATTAAGTACCGCTGTCAGAACTCCGACCAAGGCAGTCTCTGTACTCCTTCCCTTTCTAAAACCATGTTGGTTCTGAGACAATAATCCAAAACGATCCACATACCCAATCAACTGATTATAAACTATTCTTTCCTGAACTTTAGCTAAAGCAGACAAGATAGAAATAGGTCTGTAGTTACAAAACTCATGTTGTGAACCAGATTTAAATATAGGAGTGACCAAAGTATGTTTCCATATATTAGGTATAGTACCTGTAACAAAAGACAAGTTGAAAATAATACTAACTGTAAGTGCTATAACCAAGGCAGCATCCGCCAATAAACTAGGACATAAGCCATCAGAACCAGCTGAGCTGTCCCTCTTAATACCTAGCATAACAACTTCTCTGCTCCTTGGATAGTAGTCCTTAAGTACAGTTTAGGATTAACTGTAAAATCTTCAGTCAATCCCAAGTAGTTCACCTTGGACTGGTCACTAAAGGAATCAGACAATGTAGTAAATTTCAAATTAAACTCGTTAGCTATCTTCAGTGGACAAGACAACAGTCACCATTCAACCTCATTGAACCTGGTTGACAAACATTAGGCCTTATGAAATTATTAATTGTTTTCCAAAAGTAGTAGCGTTAGATAACCCTTCACATTGTTTATGATGAATATAGTCTGTTTTAGCCTTCCTTATCTTAGCCTTACATTGGTTCCTTAAAGTCCTATACATGATAACCAGAAGCAGAATGGTTCATTTTATAATGCTTCCAGGCCTTGTCTCTTTGTCTCATAAGTTTAATCAAAGGAGGTGTTAACCACCCATAAGTTTTCCTCGGACCCTTCTTTAACAAGGGAGCTAACTGGTCCAAAACATGTGTAAACTCAGTAATGAAAAATGCAATGCAGAATCCACATCAGGGATAGAATATAAAAAGACCAATCTATTTTACCCAACTCTGTACAAAAGAATGTACATCAAATTTAGAAAAGATCTCAAATCCTTATAATTGGCTTAGACTTCTTCAGTCCCCCATGCTTCCAAATACAGAAGACTGATGATGATCACTTAACTAATCAGAGGTCAAACCACATTTTATCATATTAATAGGTCTATTTGTTAATATCCAGTCCAGCAAGTGTGATTTCCTGATCTATTATTGTGTTGAGGGCAAAGTAATAATCTGTTGTAAACCAGACTGAGACAAGACCGTATTTAACTTTTGTTATATCTGAACCCATCCAATTTAAATTAAAATCCCTAGTAGTATTAACTCTGTAGAAACCCCAGTATTCAAAGCATTTACAAGTTCTTGTAAGCCTGATTTGCTACCATTAGGTGGAAGATATACACAACAAATAGTTAATTTTTGACAAATCCCAACAATAACTGAATAGTAATATGTTCACAATATTCCAAATTACTGTTAAATATAGTGGTCTCATTTACCATTAAATATTCCTTAACATAAAACAAAACCCCACCCCTCTACCAGTGGCACGATCCTTTCTAAAAAGTTTATAAGCAGGTATACAAAGTTCAGTATCAAGACAGGTAAGGTTAACCAGGTTTCAGTCAGTGCCAGAACATCCGGATTATATAAACTAATCCATGACTCCACCTCATGAAATTTAGATGTTAAGCTTAATACATTAAAATGCATAATTTTGAGGCCATATGAATGCTGCAAAATCAATCACTATCTGCCATATCGTTTGCTAAAGGACCAGGGTTGCTTTCAACATTGCCAGATCGAATTAGCAAGAGAAAGCAATGTAACCAGGTTCTTATGCAAACAGGCAGAACACATTTTGTCTTATATTTCCTAACACTGTAACCCAAGTTATAACACATGTATTTAACCTTACACCAAATAAATGACTATAATTAGGAATAAACAGTTGAGTCTGAACTCCAGAATCTGATTATTTTCATACGTTCTAAAGTCATTATTAACACATAGAACAAAATAACCCATCAGTACACAAAACACAAAGTGTATAGACTACACACAACAATATCCCTCTGTTAATCATAACTAATCTATAGGTACAAACCCAAAAGAAATGATTAACTCTAAGCAAGATATTACAAACTCTAGTAGCAGTCAGGTCCCGGTCTGGCTCGGTCAGACTCCTCTCTTCACTTTGCCCGTCCCTTAGCTGCTGCCGGCTTGATGCTGCCGCTGTGTAGGAAGGCAGCCTTTATATTGAACGCCCCTCCACTTCCCAGAGCTGCCACCATCTGGAAAATGTGGAGACCAGAACAGAATTCAATGAAAGCAGGTGATGGCAATAATGCTGCAAGCAGGTCAGGTACTGTGCTATTACCTAGCAACCCAAGTCAGTCACAGCTCCACAGAACTTTAGCATATACAATTCTCAACAACAGATGACTCATGTGCAGACTCAAACAGCAGTCTATGCAGCACACTTCAGGTCCTGTAGCAGCTTCAATGTGATTAAAGTTAAAATCAGTCTACGAGTTAAGGGGGAGGGAGGGGGGTAAAACAGGTCAAACACAGCAATTCAGGTTTCACTCACAGGCTTGCAGGCTGTGAAATTGTAATTCATGTCCCTGTCCCTCAATCTTCTCCCTTAGTGGGAACCATCTTCTCCCCCCTTTATACCCCCCTGAGATTACTGTCCCCAATGTGGATTGGCACACATTCATCTGCCTCTGCCCCCGCCCTCCTTCTACCCCTCCAGGCCACTTTCCAAACCAGTAGCCTATAACATTGGTATGTATAACACATAAACACAACCAACATGCACTGAATTAGTTCTAATTAATTGCAACACATTAGCTGACAAACCTTAAAATCCTATTTTCCCACTGTAAGTTAGTCCACACTGTATGCATTCTAGAATACATTCCGTGATGCCCTCCAGTGAATCATGGCAGTCCTTTGCTCGCTATCACCTCCGTAGCCCCCTCTTAGTGAGTTACTGCAGTTCAGTCTGTTCAGCTTGAACTCACCCTGTCCCTGAAGCCGTCACTTCTGCAAATGAGTGGGCCCTGTGCTTCAGTTGCTTCTGTGGGTAGTCCATTTGCTCTTCTGCAAAATTCTTTGCAGCATCCTCCCAGTCTATCTTGGAGGCTTCTTACTGTTGCTCATCTGATTCTATGGTCTGGCTTGTGACGGTTTCTTCTTCATTGCTCTAGTCCTCTCGCAGTTGCTTGGCTGGAGGGGATGCCTTTGGACTGCTCAATCCCCTCTCCCTCACTGACCTGCTTCTGGATCATGGCCAGGTTCTCTGTGGCTTTGGTCATTGGATATGCTGACAGCCATCCAATGCATGGTGGAGATAATGTTCCTCACCCAGTGTGTGCTTGCACTTGTTCAGGAAGTTGGTGTCTACCATTTTAGGTGCTACTATGGGGGATGCCATTTCAGGGCTATCAGTCCCTCTTTGATTATTGTCCCCTGTTCTCTGAGCTCCCATTCCATGGTTCCGCTGCATATTTTTGCCAACACATGGGGACCAGAGTTTTCTGGGACATTTAGTTCCCAGTCAGATATTCATCCAGTATTTTGTAATCCATTGAACAATTTCCTAAGGTTGTATCCCACTATCTCCTTACCCTCCTTAGCCACCCAGTGTCAATTCAGCCCTCAAAATCTTTATTTGAAGACAGCAGCCCTCAGATCTCTTTTTAGCTGCACAAAGGCTTTACGTCTCATGGCTACTTCATTTGAAAAGTCATAGAAGAGTTATATTAGTCCCATTGTATGTAGGGTCACCACCTTTGGATGAGGTAAAAACCGGATGCTAAACCATGCCCCAGACTCTGCCTCTGGCTCCACCCTTTTTTATGACTGACAAGTATATCACTCCTTCTCCAAAGCCATTTGTAACATCAGAACAAACATTAACAGTGAAATGAAATAATTGTTATATTGTTATTTATTTATTTTTATTCTTTGGCAACCAGGTTAATTCCCATGGGCTACATGGCCCATTTTACAGGAGTGACCCAGGAGCACTGGAAGGTTAGGTTAAGTGGCTTGCTCAGGCTCTCATAGTATGTAAGTGGAGGCAGTGGGAATCAAACTTGGGTCTGCTGAATGTGCCAAGCTCATTTACAGCCAATTGTTCAAACCTCTGTGAAACACTGTCCCATTTTCCTTTCCATGTTAGTCATGTATTCTGATATGATTTGACCAATTTTTGATAATTTAATTATTGCTTGTGGTACCATCAATATTGCATTGTGTTCCCTTTACCTCAGTAGCTACTACTGTTTCTTTTCATATTTCTAAGACATTCCACAATTTCAGACATGCCATTCCATGCTATTTATCTGAATGACCTGTACAAGTGTAGCTATTATCATGGAATGTTCTGGTAGTACAAAATGATAGCAGTTGCTAGCTGTTGAGGGCTCAGGAGAGAAGTATTCAATATAGTGATGAAGGCAATAACAATTAGATAATTTAACAAACATTGGTCTAAAACATATCAGAATACAGAACAAACAAAAAGAAATAATGAGAACATATAAAGGTGTTAAAGCTATTTCCTGTCATAGCAGTAAAAGACCATACTTAAAATTCAGAGAGGAAAGGATTAGGTTAATTTATTGCTCATGGCCATACTTTACACCTCCCAGGCAGACTGGTTTTACAAACAAAGACAGGTCTGTATGACATCAGAACTTCTCTGTAACCTGGACATACAATGAAGCCAAAACAGTGGGGGATTTGATACATCAGTTTTAAGAGTATATGAGCACCCAAAATGGCCCCAAAACTGGACTACATTTAATTAAAACCAGATGACTGGATAAGGACCCTTAAAACCAGATTATCCAGTCTAAAACCAGATAGGTGGCAACCCTAGCTGTATGACAGCTCTCCCAAGTCTTTGGCTGCTCACAATACACATTCCTTAGTCAAGTAGTGTAAGAAATAGGCTATGATGGGTCTCAGTGAGGTTCCTGGTGTTGCCACTTGCCCGTGGGTCCTATGTACCCTTTCTATTTCCACAGGGGCCCATTTAGTGTTTGCCCAGCAGCCTGGGCAGAAAGTCATTAAGGAACTCCTTCATGTTTCTCCCCTCCAGGCCCTCTGGGATGCTTAGTGTCCTTATATTATTACGGCATCCCCAGTTCTCTTGATCCTCAGCCCTTTCCCACAGTTTCAGCAGCTGGGCCTTGTGCTCCTCCATTTTAGCCATAATGTTATGCTGATGGGTTTCTAGCATGTCAGCCCTCTGTTCCACCACATTTAGCTTGTCCTGAAAGATCTGGACATCTTCCATAGTTCCTGCCAGAGCTATTTTTACTTCTGCAATATCTACTACTAGAACCTCCAGCATTTTTGGTTATGTAGCCAAGCTGGTCATTTAATCGGGTGTCCACCGCCTTGTCCCCCATACCCTTGCTGCTGTCTGTTGGTTCCACTGTCCGGAGGACTATGCAGGTAGTATTGCTTTTCACTGCTGTCCTGGTTTGAGCAAATTAGAGGACAATCTGACTTGGGTATCAGTGATTACAAGTCTTTTTTCAAAATTGAGGCATGTGCATTATTTTTCTGGCTGTGATACTGCTGTTTTCAGAAGCCCCTTTCCATTTTGAATTGCCATGTGGTGCATAAGAAAGTCCCTGTCTTGTACCAAGACCACCTCAAGTCAAGGTCACATATTCAGACAACTATGTCCCAGACCCGGATGGCACATGCGGGAGTCTGACATTAGTCTATTGCCCCGAGTGCCACTAACGGATCAGGAGCCGACTGTTCCTTCCAATGACGTAGTATGAGTTTCTTAACTGAGAGTGCAACCATAGAAATATGGCATTTCCTAATTCTAACACTGACCAGGGACATATCCCCTAGAAGGCATACCTCCGGAATAAAATACTTCTGTAGGCCCAGTAGGGGATCAATAGACATCTTAATTGAATTCCATAAGGAGGAAACTTTGGGACAGGACCAGAACATATGCAGGAGGGTACCCTCTTCTTGCAAGCACTTGGTACATGTACTAGAGTTCGAGAAGCCCCATTTTTTTAATTTAATGGGGGTACAACACATGTTGTGTAAAATGTGATATTGCATGAGACGAGACACAATCTATCTTGGGAAACGTACTTATGACAGGATCTCCATAGGGATTGCCAGTCCAATTGATATTGAGGGAGGAGTGAGTTCCAGAAACTAGTAGGTCCAAAGGTGTCCCCATATTTTTTATAGTACAACACCCTGTATAGCTTAGATATTATGCCTGATGATCCAGACAATAGAGAGATTTCAGGGATCAAAGATGATACCTTCTGGAAGGGGGGAGAATTTCCCAGTGCTACAGTGAGAAGGTATCGTAACTGCATGACTTTAAAGTGAGATGAGACCGGGACAAGGAATTTGTCAATAACTCCACGTGGGGACAATCAGTGCCCTTCCCCATCTACCAAGGAAAGCAGTTTTCCATCGCCTAATTGGGGCAATCAGTTGTGGGGAATCCACTTACCATTAAAAGTAAAAGATGGGGAATTCCAAATAGACTGAGCTAAATCAGTCTGAGGGGAATAATGAAGAAATAAACATAATTGTGTATAAACTCTTAAAGAGATGCTTATTGTGGTGCAGTTAGACATCTTTACATGGGACAGCTTGAGGTAAAATAAGTTTAAGAGAGCCAGGCGTTTGACTTTAATTGCATCTAACTCAATCTTAAGCCATACTGGTTGTGCCATTTCAGGGCCTGGGGATATCCATCTCAGACATTTTGCTAGATGACTTGCCTAGTAGTATAATGCCATATGAGGAATCCTCAGCCCCCCCTCAGGTTTTGGGGCAGCTAGTTTATGGTAGGCCAACCGGGGATATTTATCTGCCCAGATAAATCTGGTAAATGTACTGTGCAGTTTCTTAAACCAACGTATGGGAATAAAAGAGTTGAGAAGGGATAAAGGGTAATAAATTCTAGGAAATACATTCATCTTAATAATATTAATCCTGCCCTATAGTGATATTGGAAGTTTAGACCATCTGTCGAGGTCGTGAATAATAACCTGTGAGAGAGAGTCCAGATTATCTTTGACCCACACTAAGGGGTTACGGGATAGCTTTATGCCCAGATATTTAATTGCTCTAGGAGTCCAACCTAAACCTAGGGGGCAAATATCATCCTTAAATACTTTGTGGTTTAGTGGAAAAAATAAGGATTTGCTAGCATTCAACTTATGGTTGGATAGCACGCTGAACTTGGCTATTTTGTTCAGTAAGGGTGGTATTGAAGAAACCGGGTGGTAGAGCTGTATCAGCAAATCATCTGCGTATGCAGTGAGTTTAATCTCATGATGCCCAACTCTGATACCTTGTATAGAGGTATTCTGGAGAATGTTTTGGATGAGGGGTTCCAGATGTAAATTGAACAAGAGAGGCGATAGGGGGCAACCTTACCTAGTACCTGAGTGAAGTGAGAAGTAGTTTAAGAAGGCCCCATTAGCTGAGATTCTTGCTATGGGGGATTTATATAATGCGGCAACCCAGGAAATGAATACTGGAGGAAATTTAATGGCACTCAATACCTTGAAGAGAAAACTCCAATTCACCCGGTCAAATGCCTTCTCGGCGTCGAAAGAGACCAAACCTGCAGGAAAGTCAGCATCTCTGGAAGCCGAGAAGACATGGGATAACGTACACAGATGATCCGCTGAAGAGTGTCCCTTCATGAAACCTACCTGATTCATACCTATTAACTCAGGAAGCACCATGGATAGCCTGTTAGCTAAAATCTTTGAGAGAATCTTGATATCCTGATTTAGGAGGGACATAGGCCTATAGCTCTGAACTAGCTCAGGGTCTTTGGCTTGGGAAGAAGCACTATCAAGGCTTCAAAGAGATGGCAATCGACCTCTGTCCCGGATAGAATATGCTGAAATAGACTATTAAGTATTGGCAATAAAAGTTCTTGAAATATTTTATAGAAAAGAGAAGAAAATCCATCAGGCCTAGGAGTTTTATCCGAGGACAAACCACTGATAACCTCGGTGATTTCCTCCTGAGTTATAGGAGAGACCAGAGAATCTATGTAATGTACTGGGAGGGAGGGTAGATGTGAATCTATCAGGTAATTCTCCATGCTTACTGGACTGGGGGGGGGTGCTCCATGTCCCCGTAAAGAGATTTGTAATATGCTGAGAACTCTTGAACTATCTCAGTGGGAGATGTTTTCAGAGATCCATCAACAGAAGCCTTGCTAGAAGGAATGAATCTCACTGATTCTTGTTGTTTAATACGAAGTGCCAAAAGGTGCCCTGCCTTCTCACCTTGGTCAATATAACTAGCTTTAGTGCGTATGATAGCTAACTCTGCCTTTTCCCGGAGTAGTTCTAAATATTTGTCTCTCAACCCTAGGAGCCTCGCCTTGTCCTCATCTGAAGAGTTAACCGAGACATTGGATTCGAGAACCCAAATTTGGGATAACAAGGACAGTAATTCTCTCTCCCTAACTCTTTTCCTGGCCACTGAGAGGCTAATAAGGATGCCTCTCATGTAAGCCTTGAAAGACCCCCATATAATATCTGGTTTTGCACTGTTTAAAGGGTTGGACAGAAAAAAGGCCTCAATATGCTCCCTTACGGTATTGCAATAATTAGAATCTTTAAGCAATTGATTATTAAGCTTCCATCTTGTTTCTTTCTTTGACACATCCTGAATTGTCAGATCACACAGCACCAAAGAGTGGTCGGAGATAGGGCTAGGCTGTTTTGATGAGGACCTAACCCCAGGCAAGAGAGTCTGAGAAATGAGTATGTAGTCAATATGGGACTGTTAGCCGTGTGCCAAAGACCTGAATGTGAACTCCTTGAAATCAGGGTTTAGGACACGCTAGACATCACAGAGCCCGCATTGATCCAATAGATCTCTAAAAGCCCTCTGACCTGGGGAGACCCCACCCGATGCACCACCTGACCTGTCAAGGTTTGAATCTACAACTTGATTAAAGTTGCCCCCCAGGATAATCCATATGGGAAGGAAAGGCAGTATTAAATTTATGAGTCTCATGAAATAAGCAGGGTCATCAGCATTAGGACCATATATGCTGCCCAATAGCAGAGGTCTTGACCAGAGAGTACCTATAACTAAAATTAACCTGCCATCGGGATCCCTGATAGTATGAGTTGAGATGAAGGGAATGCCCCTGTCAATAATGATCATAACCCCACAGCTGTTTGCAGAGCCTTGCGCCTCATAGATCATCCCCACTTGTTGCCTCCTCACTTGTAAGGCTTCTGTTTCTAATAGGTGCGATTCCTGTAAAAAAGTAACCTGAGTGCGTAAAAGACTTAAGTGTTTGAGAACCTGGTATTGTTTAGATTTTTTCCTGATCCCCTTGACATTCCACGTTGCAAAAGTCACCTCCTTGGCCATCTACTAAAGACTTCTAAGGATGCTATATTCGGCCCTGCACTACGGGTGTATAACACAAATAATCTAACCCCCCATTGCTGCTGTAAGGCCCACCCACCACCCCAGCCCCCCTGTGAGAAGCCCACAATTAAACCCTCCCATACACCCCCAGCCCCCAACAAGAACACATAACCCTCCCCCTCTCCAGCCCCACACTGTCACAAGCAATGCTTAGCACAGCACTGAACTATTCTCCCTCCTGCCCCTCGAACATATCCCCTGCTAATGATCTCCCTCGTACTGCGTAACACAAAGCAATCAATAAACTGCCTTAATGAGGGCTTAATGTCTAAAGAGCGGTCTCGGACTTCCAGGGCCTGCAAGCCTCTGTTAATGAATCCACTAGTAATCGAGAGAGAAAAATAGAACTGGATGTCCTAAATGTGAATATGACAAATCGTCATGAGAGTCTTGAGAGGGAATTGAAAAATGTTTGTTCCCCACAGGGAACTACCTTGTGAACGAGAGCCAGAGAGAAAATTAACATGGAGGGGTGAGCCCATCATCGAGATGAGAACATGAGAAAATGAAACCAGATGAAAAGTGGAACAAGATCCAGAGATGGGAAAACCGTGGGAGTAACTACCTAGGGGATGCAGACCCCTAATTCCGAGAAGCCCTCCCTGCAAAACCAGAATGACTTAATAAACAAAAGCAGACCCTCTCGAGACAGAATGACTGGACCTGCGTTAATTGGGCAAGCCGAGCCCTCTTGTGGCCATAACCTGATCCAGCCCACTAGTCAGAGGCACCCTGAAAGCCCGGAATCACTCGGAAATCTGACATCCCATCATATAAAATGTATAGAGAAGACATAACCCAAAACCTTGCCCTGTGTGCTCCCCCTGGAAACTAAACAAGCAATATTATCTTGGATGCAGTCCAAAACAAACCCTCCGGGAGCACCCCCCCCCAGGACTCTCCCTGAAACACTATTCCCACCAACAGGCCAGCGTCTGTTACAAGTAAAGTCAGGCCTCTACTAGTAGCCCAGTTCTGTTAGAGGGCATAAACTCGAATGAAATCCATCTTTAGAAAGAGTGGTGTCCACACAAAAAACCAAGCAACAGTTCATTCTGAAGTTCCTGGTAAATCTCGAAGATCAGGAGGCCCTCTCAGGTCGTCCGGAACAAATCTTGGAACACCGACTTAAGGCTTAGTAGCGCAGCTTCAGGATCCTCGAAACTGAGCCATGAGCCACTTACTGAGACTTTTAACTTCGCTGGGTACCCCATCCTGAACTTTAATCCTGCCGCTATAATCTTAGATACAATCGGGTGGAAGGCTTTCCGTTTCAACCGGACCGAACCAGGGATATCTTGAGCAATTCACAGTTTCACCTTCTCCCATCTGACTTCTTTCAGGGCCTTGAATTTCTGTAGAAAATGCTGCCTTTCTAAGTAATTTAGGAAGCGGCAAATGATGGGGAGAGGAGGTGCATCAGGTGGGGGTTTTGGTCGCAGAGATCGGTGGGCCCATTCTATTATATATGTTGGGCCAAAGGGAGAGGGACCAGCGACCCTTTCAACCAGCTTCTGGGTGAAGACTACGGTATTCTGGCCTTCTTTCCCTTTAGGGAGCCCAAGAATTACCACATTATTTCTCCGACTACGGCCTTCCAAATCCTCGAGTTTTGCTTCTAGACGAGACAGCTTTTGTTTCGTTAGTAGGAATCAGGATCCAGACTTTCCAATTTTCTCTCAATCGAAATTATACGGGCAGTATTGTCCGATACGGTCATGGAGATTTCTCTAACTTTCTGGAGAGGGATTTCAGATCGATTGCAATATCTTTCATCTCTTCCCAGAATGGTTTAAATTCCTCCAAGAATCTGTTAAGTGTTAGGGGTTCTTGGTCCCCAGCTTGACACGAAGGTTCTGGTTTGTCTGGGCCACTCGAGGCTTGGGATTTTTTCGAGGCCTTCTCAGGAGTGGCGGGGGGGGTATGTTTCTGCGGGGCTTTCTTCATGTAAGACTCCATTTACTGCAGATGAACCCAAAACAGGAGCACATGCTGTTTAGAGACAAGAAAAACTAGCAAGCAGAGGAACTAGTTAAAATTTAACGATATTAAATGACGAGATTTTATTCAGGAGGCAGGAGCTTAGCGGAGGAACATCTACTCAGCACTCTGCATCACATGATCTCATATAGGAAAATTCTATCAGCTTAGGTCTCACATTATGTGTGACATTGATGGAGTAATTTATGTACCTACAGTAGTGTCCATGTGATATACTGTATGTATGGAAAATCGTTAGGGAACATAGATAGCAGATCATTGATTATAAAAGCTCTAGCTGCCAGAAAGACACAAATTCCAGTGTAGCTTGCCATGTTTCCAATGGAGGACACAGTGATCATATGTTGGGGTCTGCAAAAAGATCCTCCACCACACTGAGGTGGTGACCACAATAAGGCTATAAAGAAAGACGAAATGTGGTGGATACACAAGTGGAGAACATTTAGAACCCCATCAGGATTAATTGATAAAACAACTGGCAAGCATCATTAGTAGCCAGTGTGTTTTTTCTCAATAATAAATCATGTTCTGTCCACTTTTATATTTTACAAATGAAGCTCCCCATTTCTCTTTCCCACCTAAATCCACTCTCGAGTAAAGTTGCTCACTAAAAAATGTTGAAATTCTCTTATGGGATTCTTGATAAATCACAAAGAGTTTAAATATATGGCTCCTAACACTACTCCCCCCTCCCCCGGTGTGAAAATGTTTAATGAATAAAACTTAAATTCCTTTTGGCTTCTTTTCTGACTAAAAAAACATTCTGTACACTCAGTACTAGCTTCTGCATCCTGCAGATCCTCATGTCATTTTTCCAGCTGTCATTTCCCCACAGTGAACTGCATATACCTGTAACATGGCCAGCTGCTTTTCCAAGCAGCAGGTGGTTGCCTAGGAATGGCATTTCAATGCCAGCCGATGTGTTTTCTGCGTTGGCCCATGCCCACTGCCATGGGCATAAGAGGGCTGATCATTCCTCACACTTCCACTGCCTCATATCATCACATATCTGAGTAAGATGCTTCTGGTAAGAATTTTAACTTCTATTTAGAAGGAAACAGGACAGAGAAATATATACAAAGCTATATTATACAAAACTAATCACCTAGGATTCAAAATAGCAAGAACTTTAAAAAATTATGCACACCTGGATGTTCAGACTACAGAGTACAATATTAAGCATGAGTGGCAGATACCAAATGACACTGTTGTTATACTTAGCGGGTCCACAGATGAACTTGCCAATTTACAAAACTAAAAACACCCAATAAAAAATGGAACAATTCACAGTTTAAATATCTGAAGTCTCTTTATAAGTCCAAAACCAGAAAAGGCAAATATTCAGCAAGGTTAATCTCACTGTGTAAAGCAACTAGGAATCTCTTGGGCTGTTACACCAAGATAAAATATTGCAAGCAAGCTTGAAAGAATAGACAAAATGGTATCTGCTGCAATGAAATGTTTTCATTAGGTCTCTATGATCTAAGTCTGAAAGCACCGACAGTCTACCGATTACTACTGGACATATATGGCACACTCACTAATGCAACGTACTAATTACAGTCAACTTTCAAAAACCAATCATTGAAATAATAAAAGGTTTAGCAAGTAATTATACCTAGCTGTGTATTAAATTACTTGAAATGTCCTTAACAATGAAGGAAGATTTTATTTGAGAGACTTGTTATTGTTGATATTGTAGATACATTAAGACATCACATTATCAATATGATGAGCTGTTGATGGTATTTTGTGAATTTCTTTATTTTGTAAATAAACAGATCATTATGAAAAGTTTTAAAAAGCAATGTTTATTAAATAAATTCTTTATTACAGTATTGTTTCAATAGGAAATTACTAATGGAAAGCACTGGAGTGCTGTATGGTAATGAGGACTAGGTAGGTTAAAAGTTCTGTAGCAATGTTTGTTTGCACATTTGAATACCATCGTGTCTCCCTTGGGGTTCTGTTTGGAGGTCAAGGTGGCACAAAAGTGGTGTATTTTATTTTAAGACTGATAAAATAAATAATGCATTCATTATTTTAGAGGCAAACAACAGAGATTAATGAGTCTTGGCTACTATATGCAGAATCTAATTAGAGTAAAAATAATTATATATAAAACATTTTTCTCATCTCATGCAGTGTCTTACAAAAATAATAGTTTACACACAAGAAAGCACATAAAGTAAGCTCATTGAAAATGTTTTTTTTTACATTGTTTCTAGTGTCTTCTAAAGAAGTGAGAATGGGTGAAATGTCAGGGTTTATAATAAACAGAAAATATTGATTGAAGAATCATTGTGTTATGGCTTCATTTTGGAGCTCAGAGCTGCTCAGCATAAGTATGAGGAAACAGATCACAGACATCAGAGGAAGCACCACAGCTCAACATTATAAGGAACTGTGATTACCCATGGGGTTTTCAGTTTTTGAAAGAGATTATTTTCTTTCTATATAGATGGATTCTGGAAAACCCACTAACATTCACCTACCACAAGGAAGAAGAAATGTGTCCCTCATAGACTTTTTGTTTCATTACATTAATTTACGTATATAATCATGCTGCAGTTTTACTACTGTGGGGCCCCTTTTCTCCCTTTACTTTGTTACCCTCAACAAGGAGGAGTTTGCAGATGTAGGAGCTATTGTGGAAAGCCAATACATATTTGTAACATTTAACCAGATGGGTAGGAAATGGTTGGTTAAAGGGATGAGAGGTAGCAGATATAGTGCTACATTAAGTAAAGATACAAGGAAAGGCATGATGAATAACACTGAGACTCTAAAGACACAGGACACACATTTAGGTGGCATGGGCTGACATTTAGTCAGCACTTGGAACATCATAGAATACCATAGAATGGGCAGACTGGATGGGCCTTGCGGTCCTTATCTGCAGTCAACCTCTATGTTACTAAGGAGTCGGAGGGTAGGAACAGATACCAACATAGGTATACATACAGATGCAATCATTAACAAGTAGAATGGAATTCATTCCAGATGCAGCATGGACTTCATGTATACACCAGTAAAGGTTATTATTGTTGAGAGAAACAGACTAGCAGTGATATTACAAAAGGAAGAGGAGGCTCTGAAAACCATATTCTATACTACAGATTTCAACTGATTATAATTCCTAGTGCAAGCATTCAGAGGGAAAAAGTGTAAACTGTATTTGTGCGAGTGAGCACATCCTTGAGCAGCCACTGTACTTGCACAAATACAGTGTGCTTTCTTTTGCATTTCAGTGAAGTGAGAGCATGAGGAAAAAAATGCTGTAATAACCCACTCTTGAGTTATTAGGGAATTCAGTGGGTTATAATGGTGTTTTTATCAAGACTGGATATCCAGTTATTATAGCTGGTCACCATTTATTATAAAAGGATCCGGAAGCTCTGAAAATCAGACTGTATATTCCAGAATTCAACCAATGGATGGAGGACTGCAAACAAAAATATAAGGAATTTGAGCAGTTTATTTAAACAACTAAGCTGAAAATATTCCAGAGGGACACAATGGATTACTGTGATGACAGAGTGTACAGCTACCAGAAATAAATATATAGGAATTTTTCAAATGACATAAGGTCAGGCTCAGATATCTCCAATAATTATTATAAAGATCCTTTTAGAGTTTGTGGACATGACAGGGGTACCAGGGTCCAGATAGGGATCAACAGAGGCAACAGGAAACAGATCTAGGTTAGGTACCAATGTATGATCTCAGCAACAGAACACAAGAAGAGGTAGAAGAGGCCATAGGAATAAGTGGAGGGGCAATAAGCCGGGCAGGCAGAGGTGACTACAAAGTGAGCCAAGGCATATGGCAATATTTAAGTTAAGTCATAAGACTTTAACCAAAGACCAGAAGAAAGTGTTAACCTTGGGTTTATCATTTTTACCATTTAAAGATAGGGATAATTTTCAAAGGGACATCAATCTGCAGAAATTTTATTGAACATTAAGATTGAAAGTCTCATTTGCACTAGAAATAGAAAAAGATCAGTATAACACTGTTGTGAGACAAAAACTTGCCATCCAGTTTACATATATATCACAAGAAGGCCGTAATGTGGCCATACAAACATACATTACCATAGTAGAGAAGTATATTGACTAGGTCAAGAATACTCCACCATAGTGGGACTAAGTCTTAGTAAACCACTGAAAATAGCACTTAACAGCTTACAGAAGGGCAGAGAGCTTGTCATCAAACAAGTCAATGAGGGAGGAGGTATTGTTGTTCAGAACCTAATACAATACTGAAGTATGTGCAATGCACTTCTGGAAGTCAGTGAGAAGAATATCCCACTGAGACAAGACCCAACAGAAGGGACATTAACTATAATTTCAGAATTCCTAGAAAAGAAGTGGTGTCCATTAGGTGGCTAAAGGAATGGGAGTGGGACTGGTTAAAGAAAATCTATCCACAAATGCCTCAATGTTATGCTGTCCTGAAGATACCTAAAAATAGCATTTCTCCCCCAGGAAGGCCTTTAGTCTCCAAGATTGATTCAGTCCTGTAATTCCTCTCCACCTACATCAATATCCACCTCTAGCCCCTGGTTGAGAACCCACCAACATACTTTAAAGACATCACACATCTTAAATTTGCTACAAGAGTTTAATAGAACTAACGATGCATCAAATATCATTATGGTGACAGCAGATGTAAAGGACCTCTAAACATCCTTTCCTCATGATGAGGTAGTAGCAGCAATGGAAAAAGTATTGAACACCAGGCCTAAGGAAATACAACTTCCAACTAGATTACTCCAAGAAATGGCTACAATTGTATTAACAAAAAAATATTTAAGATTCAAAGACAAGTTTTGTGAGCAGAAAAAAAAGGAACCACCATGGTCAGCACCATGGTGCCTTGGTATGCTAAAGCATATATGGATAGGTTCAAAGCACAACATGTGCTCACAGTTGATAACCCCTGACATCTATGTATTTATTTGTGGAAGCGATAGAAAGATGATGTGCTCTTCCTATGGGACTTGAACCTTGAATCCCAAGAAGAATTCCTAACAGATTTGAATTTGAGAAATACTAATTTAATATTCACTGCAACATACAATGCATGAGAAGTGTACTTTTTGGGCATTCAGATTACTGTTGACCAAATCAAGTTTTAAACATCACTATTCAGAAAGCTTACAGATAGAAACACACAACTTCATGCAGTGAGTTTCCATCCAAGGTACTTGATTAATACCATCCCATGCTCTCAGTTAGTACATGTGCACTACAACTGTAGTAGACAAGAATATTATAGGCAAGAAAAGCAGAATATGCTGTAGAGATGCCATGAATATGCAATCAGCTGAAAAAAAAAGATTCACTACTATGTCAGAATATAGTTACTAAATGATAACTACTCCAATAGGGAGGCATGGATGGTCTTTGCCACCACCCATTGTTCAGAAGTGGGATCTATTAGGAAAGTACTCCCTAGACTTTGGAAAATACATCACAACTATCCCTGAACAGCAGGGCTATTCCAACAGAAGTCAATAACAGCCTCTGAAAGGGACAAAAACATTACAAGTATGTTAGTCCATACAGACCACATCTCACACACAGAACATACTGTACTTCTCTGCTGCTTATAGCATGATTCCTTGTCACAGGTCTTCACTTTGTGGACACACCCAAAACATTTATTTATATACCCACATATGGGAAAAGTCTATCAGACTAGGCCTTACATTACATGTGACACCAATGGAGTTTTCTACATCCTCCATTGTCCATGTGATGTGCTGCTTGTAGTGAAAACCATTAGGAACCTTAAAAAAATGAATTATTGACCATAAAACCTTTATTTGCTAGAAAGACAAAAATTCCACTGTAGCTTGCCATTTCTCCCATTGAGGTCACACTGGAATCTAACTCATATTTTGGAGTCTGCAAAACATTTCACCACCCACCAAGGTGGTAAGCACAATCTAACTATAGAGAAAGCCAAAATGTGGTGGATATATGAGCTTAGAAAATTTAGAAGCCTGTGGGAATTAAATGAAAAACCTATTGGCATGCAGGCTGGTAGCTAGTGTGTTTTTTCTCAATATTAAATTACATTCTGGCCACTTTCTAATCTTATAAATGCCCCCCCCCCATTCCTCTTCCCCCAACTCTCTGCCTCAATTAAAATTGCTAATTAAAAAAGGCTGAACTTCTCTAAAGGAATTCTTGATAATTCACAAATTGTTTAAAAATGAGACCTCCCCCCGCACTTCTTCCTCTCAAATAATCTTTTTTACTGGTTAAGCTGAAATTCCCTTTGGTTTGTTTACTGACAAAGATCTTTCAGTATGCACAATACTTGTTTTGGCATCCTGCAGACCCCATGTCAGTTTTCCAGCTGTCAGTCCCCTACAGTGAACTGCATATACTCATGACATGGCCCAATGTTTTTCCAAGCAGCAGGGTATTTGCCAAACAACAACATTCCAATGTCAGCTGACATCTTTCCCACATTGGCCTGCCTCCATGGTTGCTGGTATAAGATGGCTGATCAGTCCTCACACTCGCATTGCCTCATATCATCACATATCTGAATGAGCTACTCCAGGTAAGAATTTAAACATCTGTTTAGAAGGAATCACGATAACGAAATATAAGCAAAGCTATATTATATAAACAAGCACTAGACATATAAAATAGCCAGAATTTCAATTTAACAAATTTTGCATACCAGTATGTTCTGACTTTAGAGTGCAATATTCAGCTCAAGTGGCACACATCAAATAGCATTCCTGTTACATTTAGCATGTTCATAAATGCATTTTCCAATTTACCAAAATAAATAAAAATGCCAAATCAAAAATGGCACAATTCACAGTTGAAATATTTGAAGTCTCTTTAGAAGACCAAAATTGGAGAAGACAAATATTCAGCAAGGTTGGTATCACTGTTTAAAGCAGTTTGGAATCTCTTAGGTTTTTACATTAAGATAAAGTATTGCAAGCAAGTTTGAAAGAATAAAAAAGTTCATAGCTGCTGCAGTGAAATGGTTTCATTAGGTCTCTAAGACCAAAGCCTGCAAGAACAGGCAGTCTACAGGTTACTACAGTACATGTACAAAGCAATCATTAATGATCAATACTGATTACAGTCAGTAGTGACCTTTCCAAAATGAATCTTAGAAAATACTGAGTTTAACAAGTAATTACACTTACAGTAGTTGTGTATTAAGTGATTTGACATTTACTTACCAGTGAAGGAAGGTTTTCTCTGAGGGACTTGTTTTGTTGTTGTTAGTATCATAGATACATTAAGATGCCATTTTACATTACCAACAGAGATGAACATGATAAACTGTTGATGGTATTTTGAGAACTTCTTTACTTTTCTAATACACAACTCATCATTATGAAAAGTTTAAAAAAGGAATGTTTATTAAAGTTCTTTATTACAGTATTGTTACAAATGGAAATTATTGACAAAAAGTACCAGAGTGTTATATGGTAATGAGGAGTAGGTAGGTTAAAAGCTATGTTGCAATGTTCAGTTGCACATCTGAATACAGTAGTGGCTGTCTTGGGGTTCTATTTGGATTTTAAAGTGGCACAGCAGTGGTGATGTATTTTCCACTAAGAATGATAAAATATTAAAAATTGATGATGCAAGGTAAGGCATCTAGCACCTCAACCCTCAGAGCCACCGGGCTGGCCTATGTTACAATTTTAAATGCAATAATTAGCTTTTCTGTACTTCTTTCCAAGTAAAATCTGGTAATAAAGAAAATGTCACCTGCTAAATTATAATGAAAGATCACATGTCATTAAACATCATATAATTCTATTAAATATATAATATTTTGGTGGCAGGAAGTGTTATTTCTCCATAAAAATCTGAAAACAAATTTGTAGTTTTCCACTGAAATACAGTACACTGACAGCCTTGCTAGTAAGGATTTTATGACATCATCACACAAGGACTCCAGTGGACTCTTTTTTCACTAGCACTTGGCAAAATGCAAATACAAAAATGGAAAAGTAAGTAAATAAACAAATTAAAGCAAACTGAATGACTGCAGAGGCATCTAAAGGCCCCAAACCTTCATTCTTTAAGATATGTACCCTTACTAAGGACCTGCTCTTTAATACTTCTTCAATTGTCAGTGAACAGTGCCCCATAATTTGAAAAAGAGCGCTCAACACTAGCACTGTATACAGGGATGCTAAAGCAACTAAGTACAATTGCAGCAAGACTGGGAAACCGATCCCTAGTGTCCCACCAATACTGCACAACAGTAGGCTCATTCAATGTAACCCTGTTGCACTGTATGTCTGAATATAAGATCACGATTCTGCTTTGGCATGAATATTTTCTTCAAAAGCTGAGATGTGGTCACAAACATCTGCTTCCGATATAGCCACTGTGGCCAGACGTGCTGGGTTAAATACTCAGGCTGCTTTGAAAAACTCAGCTGTAGACTAATGAAAACATCCTTGCCCAGACATATATTCTCTTATTTTCTGTACACACATGGACAATGTTAACTTTGCTGTACTGTCTTCAGTTTCCTCAGACTTACTTCCATAAAAGTAGCAAAGGCAAGTAGCTCATCAAAAAATAGGTGCACCTTTACTCTGTCACCCTCATGTTTTTCTAACATCTGCACAAGTGGAGGGGCATTAGGTTCTCCTCAAGATATTTATGCAGTACAGAGTTATCACAGGCATTGAAGGGTATATTGGCTGCAGCAAAAGCCTCAACAATATTGAATAGGGTATCCAGTGAATAAGGCAACTGAAACTGGGCACCTACAAAAATTGTGACTCAATTACAGCACCTGTGTTCATGGCTACCTAGCAGAGGGCAAGCGGATACTGGGGTGGGTGAATACAGTAACAGAAAGTATGCGCATATAAGAGCACATGCACATGCATGGGGGGGAGAGGCTGAGGAGGGATGGCATGTGGGAAGGGGTGTGGTGGCCAGTTGCTGTGCTGGTCCACTAGTGTGGTGGGGAGGGTGGTTGGCTGGGAGGTGCAGGGTTCAGATCCAGCACTGTGTGTGTTTCCCCCCCCACAGACGGCTTTCAATTTCTGTAAGTTTTTCACCGCCTCGACATACATCCCCCTGGAGCTGAGAATCCATAAGTAAGGGGGTGCGGGGAAGCCGCCACATTAAAAATGAAACCTATAGATCTTGGGCACCCTTGTTGTCCTCTGCGCGAATGTGCATTACCAAAATTGATTTTTAGTGATGTAGACTGTTCGTAAATTGCTATTCTGCAATTGCCTTTATGACATGGAACCTTGAACAGAGCCATTTTATTGTCTCTCTTTGGATTGAGGTGGTGTTAAATAGCTCTCTCATGGTTACCTGTTTCTCAGCAGTGACCATGGATCAGGACTCCAGCTTTCATTTCTTAGAAATGTGGGCTGAAGCTTCTAAGTGCCAGTCGAATGTGACTTTCCTTTTGTGGCCAACCAGAACATTGCAAGTAGTGCAAAACATTACTTCTCCAGAGACATGAAATGTGCCCTTGTCATACTGTGTGGATCTCTGTCTTGCTGCAACATTGCTGGTTTCAGATGTGGGGGATGGCTTGGAGCTTACCAACATTCATAAGCTTCAGGACCGCAAGTGCAGCTACAGAATGTGTACACAGCAGAGACAAGCTGGAGATCTGTGCTGAGATACGTGCTGAAGAACTCAAGTAATCTGCCCAGACTTAATTGATGGCAGCTATAAATTTCTAACAAATCAACCAGGAACCTCAGTTACCTAAGGTGTTCAGTGTGCATTTGTGTACCACTAAACTTTAATCACTTAACCATTTCACCACTTAACAAGTGAATAATGTTTAGTACTGCACTGACATGCAAAGCACACTAAGCACACTGGAGTGTTTGTTCTGCACAGAGGTGCTAATTAAGAGAATTAGTAACCCAAGGATGGATGATAGAAATGTATGCTGCACTTTGGATTTCTAATTTGTGTCTTTTTACACAGAACTTTACTTTTTTTGGCGGAGCTCACTAAAACAACCTTTTTCACAGGAATCGTGGAAACCATGAGCCCCATGATTTCTTCACAGCCCTATTCATGATCCACAATGAAAGTACAGTTGCCAGTGTTAAATTCACAGATAAACTGAGGTTACACATCAAACAAGGAAGTAAAAATATTATTGCAGATGTGCAAAACATATATTTTACTGTCTGGTTTCTTTCTTTTTATACAGTTGGTTTTGGTAATTTTTTAATAGAATAACAGAAGTTTGACACAAGCTTTTGCAACCTCCCAGGTGCAGACCTTCCATTTTTATGGTGCTATAAGCAAGAGTCCATCACCTGGCTCAGAATTCATTTTTCATTGTGCTGACACCAGAAGACAGTCATTTTTTCACCACTTTCTTTTTCTTTTTCCATTGCTGACATCAAGAGCTCATTTTCATTGCCAGTAGAATATATTCTTATTTTGATCCAGGTTTGGGATCTTTATTTTGGACCTTTGATTCTTTTTGTAGGGGTAAATGAAGAAAAAGGCAAATGCAGTAAAGACAGGGAGGGGGCTAAAAGGATCAAGGCCATCAAAAAATGGAGGGTGATGAGTACCAGTGCCCATAGTCTAGATAAAATGCTCCCTGAACTAGTAGCCTTGATGGAAGAGGGATGCTTGGATATCGTGGCAGTCACAGAAACATGGTATACAGAGAACCATGACTGGGATGTCAACATACCTGGGCAATCTATAGAAGGGACAGGGAGGATAAAAGAGGAGAAGGACTAGCTCTCTAATGTAGGAAAGTGATCAAAGCAGTGGAACTAAGGGGTAAACAGGGAGAAGAGGAAGCACCGTGGGTCACCCTGGAGACAGGAAATGGCACCACAATCTGCACAGGGGTTGTGTACAGACCCCCATCTCAGGGGGAGGAACTGGACAAGAAAATTATAGAAAGCATCCTTAAAATGGCAGAAAAAGGGGAGATATTTTTGATGGGGGACATAAATATGCCAGATGTTAACTGGAGCACCATTGCTGCAGGCCAATCCAAGAGCAGGGTCATTCTTGATGCCCTACAGGAGGCATGCCTCAGACAGCTAGTGTTGGAACTCACTCAGGAGGGAACAGTCTTGGACCTGATACTCTTAAACAGGAACAGAGAGAGGATCTCACATTTAGAAGTGGGTAGCCATCTGGGAACAAGTGACCACTAAACTGTGTGGTTCACTATAAACATAGCCATAGAGTCAAGCCATACAAAAGGGAGGGTATTGGACTTTAGGAGAGCTGACTTTGGCAAAATGGGAGAGTACCTCAGAAAAGCACTAGCAAACGGACAAGAGGAGGGGTGGAGGAACAACAGGGAAAAATCAAAACTGTCATCAGAGGCAACAAGCCTTTATGTGAAGCAAATAAGCAGAACTAAATGAAGGGAAAATCCACTATGATTCTAAAAAGAGGTGGCAGGGAAGGTTAGGGAGAATAAGATAGCATTCAGTAAGTATAAGGAAAACACAGATGGAGCAGGACAGAGAAGTGTACCACTTAATGAAGGAAGTGGGAATGGCAGTCAGAACAGCAAAGGACTAAACCAAAGAGGAAAAGAGAGCCAACTCAGTTAAGAAGAGGGATAAAATCTTTTTCAGGAACATTAGGGAGAGAAGGAAGACCAAGGGAGGGATAGTGAAGCTTAATAAAGGGGAAGGGAGGGCAGAGGGTGACAGTGAAAAAGCAATGATGCTGAATGAATACTTCTGCTCTGTATTCACAAAAAATGAGGGGGAGGTGCCCAAACTAAATAACAGAAGCACTCTGGATAGAGGGGTCGGTAGCAGTCCATTCACAGAAGAAAGGGTCCTGAAAGAACTCCTAAAACTGAAGGTGAACACAGCAATGGGGCCTAATGGGAATCATCCCAGAATTCTAAAAGAACTGAGGGGAGAACTAGTAACACCACTGACTATCCTTTTTAACAAATCAAGGGAGGATGGTGTGGAAACTGAGGACTGGAAGAGGGCTGATGTGATTCCCCTTCACAAATGTGGGAGCAAGGCAGTGGCTGGAAACTAGAGACCTGTTAGTTTGACCTCAGTGGTAGGGAAGATGATGGAATCACTTCTGAAAGAAAGAACATTTGAGTACCTAGAGGTCAGCGGGGCAAAGGACCCAAGTTAACATGGATTCACAGTGGTAAAGTCATGTCAGATGAATCTAATAGATTTCTTTGGCTGGGTGACAAAGGCAGTAGACCAGGGAGGGACTGTGGCCTACCTAGACTTTAGCAAGCATTTGACACAGTCTCACACAAAAGATTAGTAAACAAATTAGACAGCCTAGGAGTGGGTCCCAGGGTGGTAACCTGAGTAAATAAATTGGTTGGACAACAGGACGCAGAGGGTAATAGTAGATGTAGTCCACGCTGAACAAAAGGGGTTACTAGTGGGGTACCACAGGGTTCAATACTGGGACTGGTCCTCTTTAATGTCTTTATAGGTGATGTTGCAGAGGGACTGTAAGGCAAAGCATTCCACTTTGCAGACAACATAAGGATCTACAACAAGGTTGATATACAAGGTGGGATGGAAAGGATAAGAAGGGACTTTGCAGGGTTGGAGGAATGGTCAAGTATCTGGCAGCTTAGATTCAATGCAAAGAAGTGCAAAGTAATGCACCTGGGAAACAAAAACCCAGGGGAAGAGTACACAATGGAGGGGCTACTAACAACAACAAAAATGGAAAGGGACCTGGGGGGTAGTCATATCAGATGACCTAAAGGTAAGCACACAATGTGAGAAGGTGGTAAGGAGGGCTAAGGGGATACTAGGATGCATAGGGAGAGGCATCACCAGTACAAAACAGTAAGTTGTTATCCCTTTGTACAGGCAGTTGGTGAGACCCCATCTGGAGTATTGCAGGCAGTTCTGGAGACCCATCTCTGCAAGGACATAGAGAGGATGGAAGCAGTCCAGAGGAGGGCAACTAAAATGGTGCAGGGTCTGCACCAGAAGCCATTTGAAGAGAGACTAAAGGAGCTTAATATGTATACCCTTGAGGAAAGTAGGGAGGGGGGACATGATAGAAACTTTCAAGTACCTCAAGGGAATCAACAAAGTCCAAGAGGGTAGCATCTTTGAAAGAAATATGTATAAGAACAAGGGGCACAATTTGAAGATAGAGGGGGATGGCTCAGGGGCAGCGTGAGGAAGTATTGTTTCACAGAGAGAGAGCGAATGCATGGACAGCTTTCCAAGGGGGATTGTGGGGTCAACAACAGTGGGGGAATTCAAGAATGCATGGGATGGACAGAAGGCAGTGAGATGACAAAGGGGAGGGGGGATAGGGCAGCTGCAAACTAGGGTTGCTAGCTGATATTCGAGCAGACTTAGTTAAAACGGGTGTTCTGTTTCTGCTGGCACATTTGTATGTTTGTATATGTTCATAATGCAATTCTAGAGGTGGTAAGAAGAAGTAGGCTGTTGGTTAACTAGCATCTTCAGCTTATCCAATAGATAGGGAATTTAGCAGACTAGGTAAGCCAAGCAGTCCTTATCTGCCATCAAAGTCTATGTTTCTATGTTTGTATATTTGAAGATGTGACCTCAATGTTATAGAAAAAAGTTTAAGCTGACAGATAGAAGTACATGGTTAATAAGGGATGCAATAATTAAAAAAAAATGATTTATTAGGCAAGTTAAGGTCAGGGCTTCTGGCATTCTACAATTCTTGGGCCATAGTACCAGCAGCAGAATCCTCCCCCTTCCATGAAATTATGCTCCCACACATCTTTTGCAATTTAAAATGGTGGTGATTAGGTCAGCAGTCAATTTGTGCTCTAAAAATGGCAGCTGCAATAATAGTGATCAAACTCTGATCAGAGCTGAAATGGCAGTGGAGAGCTTTTGGGATGCTATTGTCCATTATTTCTAACAAATTTGCACAATGCCAATCTGCTGAGAGGAAGTTTCAATGTGGTCCTCCTTTTATACATTTTTACAATGTATTTTCCTAGAATATTCTTGCTGATTGCTATATATTTAGCCTGGATAGTTCACAGAAGAAATGGCATCTTATTTTTAGTGGTAGAGCACTAGCAGAAGGATGCTGAAATGTGTAATACATAGGTATGAGCTGTGTGCAGGCGGTACTGCCCAGTGGCTATACACCTCAGGCACTCACATGCAGATCCATTGCCCCGGTGCCGTTGCAATGCTCAGTACAGGTGAAAGCCGATGCTGTACTCACTCACACAGGTCCTGGAACAGGCATGTCACAGCCGACATCTCATTTGTTTGTACAATTGGGGAACCGTGAACATAATATACATAGCCTGGAGCATACACTACAAATGGCATTACAGGATACCGCACCCCATGGCACTCAGGATACCTCAGCAGTCCGGAGAGTGGCATGTTACCCAGGGGAACTGGGGAGATTGTATGACAGCAGAAAGATACAGCATCAACAAGGCATGCATTGGAGGTATGTCAACTCCCTCTTATGGTTTTCCAAGGACATTCACACAGCTGCATACACTTGTGGATCTGCAGCTTGTGTAGTGCCCCAATGTGTGATATAGCCACTTGGATCATTCTGGAGTGTAGGTCACTGGCCCGGGTCCAGTGCAGTCAGGGGCTGGCTGTGGCAGTGTGTGGAGGGCAGTGCTAGTCTCCACAACAGGTTGGGTATGGGGGGAGCAGGGTTGTCTATGTACCAAGCCGGTGGATGGGGGTCCTCTATGCTGTGGATATGAACAGTGATTTCCTCTGGTGTGATTGGGTCCAGGGGGGCCCTACACTTGGAGCTCTTTGGGGATGGAGTTGGATTGATTGGGAATGGAAGGGGGTACTTCTAGTCCACCAGATCACCTGGGTGCACTTCTGCAGTCAGCCTGTGGGTGGCTGGCCGAGATAGGCCAGCCATCCATGGCCTAGCTGTGGGCCGCGCTGCTCTGTGCTGTGAGGGGTGAATTTCCCACTGAGTATGCTGCAGCACAGCATATGCATAGGAACGCACTCTCAACTTCCATGGCATACTATTTGTGTGCACCCTGGCCCATACTCTTGTGGCAGGTGCATCCTGTATGTTTGAAAATCATGCTACGATACATTATTGGAGTTGTGTGGCACATCTTCCTTTTCCTCCCGGATGCACTGCACATCTCCTTTGACTACAGGGGTCCTGGACTAGGCTACCCCAAAGAAGTACATTATCAAAATGGGAAAATCATGATCCCACTGAAAACAAGATTTTGCATCTAATCTGGGACAGCCTAATTAAATACAGTGCAAAAATGTGTTAATGAAGATCCCTATGACAATGAGATGTAGCATCTCCACTGCGCTATCCAGGATACAAAATATAGGATAAGAAATATTTAAAGGAAATCTACTCTAAACTGAACTTCACTGTGGTCACTGACAAACCGTTTTTTATTGTAATAATCACACAGGAGTTTGGCATCCATATTTTATGGAACACATACAAACAGAGGAGAGAAAGAATAAGTGGCTCAGCTGGGACTTGAACCCAGGCTGCCCAGAATACTGTTCCGATTGCACTAACCAGCTGTGACACTTAGACAACTGGAACTCACGTCATCTCCAAGCACATCACTCTTTCTTTCTCAAATTCACAACCCAATGGCAATGCAAATATTTACTTGCAGCAATCACACAGGACTGTGGCCAGAGTATTTTAAGGAACACATACAAACAGAGGTGAGAAAGTATAAGTGCCTCAGCTGGGACTTGAACCCAGACTGCCCTGCAGTATTGTGGCCATGAGGATGGTGTGTGTGTGTACAAAATATAGAATAAAAAGGATTAAAGGAAATCTATTCTAAACGGAACTTCACTGTGTTCATTGACATAAACAGTTTCTTTATAACATATTAGAATGCAATATTTATTTTGAATGTTGTGGCTATGAGGATGGTGTGTACAGTATGTGTGTGTGTTTGCTGTAGCTCAATATATTTTTTTCCAAAAAGCATAGTAGAAAATGACTTCTGATTGCTACATATTTAGTCTAAGTAGTTCACTGAAGACCTAACATATGTCTGAAATGGTACTCATCAGAGAATGTCTGTAGAGGTTAAAAAAAAACAGTGTAAATCATGACTTTTCTGGGAAAGGGTGACATTTATGAGGTATGAATCTTTCTTTACAGACAATGCATTCCCAAGTGAAACTAGTATTAAGAATCTATTTAAATGCTAAGACCCAGATATTCAAAAGGGTTGAGCATGGTGCAACGCCACTGATGTGACCTGGCACAATATTCAAATGGGAATTGTGCCTGGTACAAATCCCGATGCACCAGAGTGCATCAGTAATGTATGTGGTGCAGGTGTGGGGGGGGGTGTCTCATGCATACTCTGCATATCCCGATATTCAGCCCGGGATGTGCTGAGTCCATGCATGTGCAACCCCTACTTGCACCTCACAAAGCTGATCCAAGCTCATCTGTCATATTACACCTTGCAACATGGCAGCTGACAGCTATTAGTGACAACCCAAGCTACAGTGACACCTTCATGCTGGCCCCCCATGCTGATTGCAGTCATTACTATGGTAATAAAGGTGCTATATCCCTGGTGGTCCAGTATGTCACTCGCAGGCTGATTGCAGCCATCAGTGCTATATTATGTCAAACCAATCCATCCCTGGTTGTCCAGCGGTACACCTGGCCACTCACACCCACTAAGCCACACAACCCGCCCCCCCCGTCAGCAGCAGTCAGCAGTTCCTTACCAGCTTCCTATCCTGTAGTGTAGTATAATACAACCTGCACAACCTTTGCTTACACTGTGGAACAATGGCTGTACAGTCCTACTGTATGGAATCAGTCAGCAGAAAGAACAGTGGCAAGCAGATGGTGTATTACCACCCACCACTAACCAGGGGTGGGGGGTTCAGGGCAGTGGGACTCAGTACATGGGGTGTGCAGGGGAGTAATGCTGAGCCACCTGTGATGCATTGGTTTCTCATTATATCTCACTGGTGACTGCAATCATGCTGCGAGCAGCCCAGTATACCACGAAGGGCATTGGGCCATAATCTCATTACTTATCATCATAATCAGACTGAAAGTGGGCTACTGGACCACCTTGGTTATAGGAAATAGCAGTTTATCACATATACCCACAATAGGGTTGTAAGTGTTCCACTAGATCACCAGTGATATTGGACTATTATTTCATTACATATTCCTGCAATTTTGCTACAAGTGCTCCACTGGACTACCAGTGTTATGTGACATTATAGTTTTTCACATATACCCATGATCACTCCATGAGCATTGCAGTGGACCAGCAGTGACATGGTTGTCGGAGCATGCTGTCAGTAGTAGAAAGAGTCGTTATTCCCCAACAGCTGCAGCCTGGCAGGGTGGCAGGCACAAGTCATCAGCGATTGGCACACCTGCATGCAAATGGGGCCATCATGACATACAAATGGCACATTTCCAGCTTGCATTCATGATAACTCTATTTGCATCTACGCTTTTGTGTATCTTGCAGCAGTTTGCTATGCTAAAACAAACTGCAACAGTAATTGGTACGAAAAATAAGTGTCCTGTTAGCATGCATGATCATCAGCCTTCATTACTCACTCTGTAATCTGTGTCATATATATACCAGCATACTAACAGTGCATTGTCTCTGTACAGGAGTATGGGTGTGAGTATACACCATAAGCAAACAACAATAATATGTACCTACTTACAGATGACTTGACACATTGCAAAACATTACTGTACATCCATCATCTGTAAATGGCAAGTACACCATGTGACATATCCATTGTACCCCCCCCCTAACAATAATCACACTCTTAGAATATGGTGACTAGCTCTATTACTACACTAGGCACTCCCCACTGAAGTGAAAACTGCTTTTGAGTTTGTTGAGTATGTATTGTAGTACACTAGGCCTTATCATCTGGATTATCAGGAACTTTCTATATATAAATACACTTCTTATCCCAGTACACTCCCTACTTCATACAGTTAACTTATTGTGACATACGTGCATGACACACCAGTCCAGTACACTCCATCACCCCTCCACACACACTGCAATAATTATGATAACATACTCAGAATTGGCTTAGTCCAGCTGCTCTCATGTGCCACACTTGTCTTACCACATCATAGATTTTCCCTTAATGTAGTACTACCACCTCACCATGTACCCACTGAGAAACAAAATTGTCATCATAAGTGTACCGTCATAATGAATTGGGTACACTATTCAACAAAATACCTCCCAGCTATGCATGGAGTGACACCATATAGTACACTTGAATGCATACAAAAGTAGATATATGAACATAGATAACAGACTGTGTCACAGAATGTCAATATACAAATGATCCATTCACATGTTGAGACTGTCTACTACAGTACTGTTTACATTACCACTTGCTCATCACTTTTCTGAAATAGCCACACTGCTCTCACAGTACCTAGCAATTAGTAGCTCTGGCTGCCTTAGGGGTGAAAGGTACTCCATACTGCTGAACAGACATTGTGGGTGCAAGGGACTGTGACACTATTTCTTCTGTGAATATCTTTTATGATGGTACTTATGCTGAGAGCTGGTGCCCGGCTCCTCCTTCACCTCCACAGGTCTTTCTGCTACAGCCTCCCTGGCCACTATAAAACATATTAGTAAACAGTATTATAACATATGCCACAATATGTTAATCTGCCACTAAATTTTTATTGTGAAATAGATTTTTGTATACTGTCCCATTGTGTAATTCAACCATGTATCACAGTTGTCTTTGCTATGACACTTCTGTGTTTCCATGGATGTTGTATGATTCAGCAGCAGTGACATCCACGCACCGGGACTGCTTGTGGACACAGCAACAAACTCACTTACATGAACAGCAACTGCAGTGCCGCAACCAATCTTACAGAGAAGTTCCCAATTTATCAGCCACATTAGCACTGCACACCCACTGTAATTCAGAAACTCTCTCTGTGCAGTACTGCACATCCCCATGCAGCTGTTCAGTGACACCCACCCCATTTTCATTTACTACCTCACTGTTACCATGGACATACAATACTGTTGACTCAGAAATATACAGATTCTGGCAATACATTACCAGAACATAACAAGCTCAATATCACAGTCTGTTACATATGCATGGGGCAGCCCCCCAACTTCATTCACATACATTACTATTCGTCCCTTCTCACATCATTATGTGTACAACAGAACATTCTCTTGCATATATTGTGTCTGGTCACACCACTACATCTCACCTAAGTGGGTAGTATATCAATATGCTGAAACACTTTCAATATACCAGCCAAGATTTAGATGACATATATTGGGCTGAGTACCTGTATTACTCCTTTTGAACATGAGATGACACAAAAATAAATTTAAATCCGTACAAATATCTTCTTAGAGTGCAATGAGGACAACATTCACTTATAAAATAATAGATAAGAAATTCATAGAACTACAATATTTCACAAACTATTGCTGTCTAGAAATGACATGACCAGTTCTGGATCATAGTCAGTTAAACTAAACTGAGATGTATACAACTACTATACATCTGGGTATAAAATCTGTTCCTTTTGAAGCACCATTTAAATTATGAAGTACTACACCTTGTTTTTTAAAATTTTTAAGCAATATACTCCAACGGGGTGTTGGTTTACTGGAGGATCTACCACAGCTGCTGTAGTTCAGTCACAAGATGCAGCCTAGAGACTTGCCCATGCCAAGACTGGTAGATTCTACAGTATACCCACTCCCTTGAGCAGTATATTTAAATTATACAAAGAGCTTATTTGTTTTTTTACACACAAAAAAAATTGAAAATCCATTAAATTTCAAACCTGCTACTTGTTTGTTTGCCATCCATCTATTAGTTTTGCAGTGGTGTTTTTGCAATGAACATATGTATTTGCAGCAGAATTCCTGATGTGGCTGACTGGTGGCTGGCACCTTTTACAGCGAGTACACTGTAGTATTTACAATGCTGAAAAGGTGCCATCTAGGTAATCAAAATCCAAATACTATTACATTTTTTAGTATACGTTGTATTATTACAAATATTACATGAGTGTTGGACGTCATATAAACTTTCTAAAGAGTATTTCCTAAAAAGAAATGAGTTAAGTAGTCCAGCTCACACCTTACAAGATAGCCTCATACCACCCCAATTATGTAATACAATTTTTTCTATCAGCATCTTACCATCTGACTCGACAAGAATGACACTGTCAGTGTCAGAATGATCAGCCTCCACAGCTTCAGACTGTGCTGGCACTACCTCAGCTGCAACTGGGGGGAGGGGCAGCGCTGGTCTGTGAAAGAAGATAAAAAGTAGAGACACTAAGTTTCACATGTAAATGTCATCACATTTCAGCAATACTTTCTTTAAGCATTAAACATGTTTCGGGCACCTAACGTTGCCTGTAATCAGGTATCACAGAGCCATTGCAGACACATAGAAAATCACTATTACTGAAAATATAGAGGACAATGGCTGGGTAGCAGGTGATAACAACGTTGTAATCACCTTGAATGATTGCTTGGACAACATGGTAAACCTCGAGAGCAAAGCTCGAGAGGTTTACTGTAGCCCTAGCAACCACGAAAGGTTATTTAAATGTGGTTCTCACCAGATCCCCAGTCATCATCTTTTAATAGTCCATGGTTAAAAAACACTGTTTGTATTCTATGTGTGAGAATTATGGAACTCTGGTGTATTCTGTTTTGTTATGCCATTGTTTGGAAGTTCCAAAGTGTGATTAACAACTTTTAAAATTCTGAACAGTGCATAACAAAGCTGTGTGACTGCTGATTATCATGGTTAATAGACACTTAACATACATCATAAATATTTCATAAATGTAAGATCATAAACTGACTCAGTATACAATACTTAATACTTCTATAGTATGCCACATGAAATACAATTCGGCTTAAATTAAATGGATACTGGATAATAACTCCAACACTATCACTGGGTGATTTATTAAAAAGCATCGTAAAATACATATTATACAATGGGGTATGAAAATTCAGTAACCCTATTGGTCAAAACACATCACATAACAGTGATAAATCTCTAGTATACACACTGTAAAAGTTTTATATCACTATAAAGACAAAAAACAAGTTGAACATTGTAAGATAGCAATAAACTATGACAGACAGTGAGTATGTGGGTGAGCTTTACTAATCCTGGTGTGGTTAAGTCACTTAGCAGCACTGTGACCGAATCTCACACCAGGCATGGCAAATCCACCAATAGACCCACTCCGTGATGGTATATTTCTTAACTTTTATCTAAGTCAATATCAAGACACATGTGTTGTATGAATATATATATTTTTATATATACAGTATATATATATATATATATATATACACATTTATAGATGCTGTATATAAAAACATGCATAATTATTTAGTAACAGTTATAAATACTTTTCACTTAACACAAGAAAAAAACACAACAAAAGACTAAAAAAGATGTCTCTTGTGACGTACAAAATATTAACTTCTTTGACACTACAGCAGCTTGACTCGTAACATGTTATTGTGATACTAACATGGCTACAACAACAGAGACTTCAATAAGAAAAATACTTTTTTATACCCAATTGTGTACCTACTATAATATCATAGAATCTGAGGAATTCTATTGAATAACTCACCATGTGTGAGGTGCTCCCCCACAGCTGGCTTCCCTGCAGCCTTCCATAATTCACATGCGAGGTAGTACCAGCACTTACCATTCTCCAGGATCTCCTCCCTCTGCTTCAACACATAGAAGCACTGGTGCAACAGCTTCTACTTCCTCTTCAGCTGAAGTATAGTTTTGTTTTTCACCTTCAACACCATGTGAAGAAAACTATTAATGCACCTCCACATTGAGTCCAACTTCAGGTTAGTGCTCGGCATTAAAACATGGGCACTTCCTGGCATGGACTGCCTCAAGCAGCCAGCACCTCTCTTAAGGTCCACTGCCTCATGTTGATTTATCCATTCTGCAATAAAGCATGCACACATTCCATTACTTTCCATCTCAGAGTCTATACTTTATGTATTCTACAAAGTGTTCTGATTAGAACATAGCAAGAACAGCATTTCACAACCCTACCATACCACTTACATAGAAATTATTTGTTTACATGGTTGTATTGTGGTACAGTAACCATCTATGCATGCTTAACACATCCTGGTAGTGATTCTGTAATAAAATGAGCATCTGTAACCACAACCCATAGTTCTGCTGCACACTGTTGAAGCCCCTAAACAAAAAAGTTGTAAAAATGACAACCATAGTGTATCTGCAGCATTGTACTTCAACATATGCAGCCAACAGTTGTGCATGGCCACCAAGGTCTGGGGCTACCGTGTGTTGGCATCAGCCATCCCTCACCAACTATGATTTTGCTATGGAAAATATATCCATGGTGGTCCACTGCACCCACTCCCTCATCCATTGTGGGTTCTGTTTAAAATTAACCATTGCACTGTACTGCATCTACCACTCCAGCTCAATTTAATGAGGAAGTAGACTTAACAGGGCCACAAGGGATAAATTTAATACAGTTAACCCATTATAAGTTAAAAGGGTACAGTCCACTGTACCACTAACAGTATTTTTTATTGAAAAAACAAGATCTACTTTTGAAATATCTTACTACAAAGCAACCGGGGGGTACATCACTAGCCAACAGGTACTGACTCACATAATATGAGTGACAAGTTAGTGATGAATAGCACACCTGCACACTAATGATGCTATTATTCTATGCAAACAGGCATATTAACACCTTGCATGCATTATGGCTCCATTCGCATGCACAGTACAAAATACTGTAATACTTGAACCTAACACCACACCACATCAGTGTTGTATTCCTCCCTACCTCTCTGCCCATTTATACTCATGCAGTGCCAGACTAATATGTACAATGCAGGTTGCCATACTGAAATATTTAACAATGCTAACCATGCCACAGCACTCTAAAATTTTTCCATGGCAACAACTGCTGCATTGCAGTTGCATTTTGCCCAGGCTTGTTCCATAGCCTGGCACAGTGTGAATATTTTCAACCAATGTGTTACATCTGCGTGAGTGATGTATGCAGCTGTTCTATTTTTTGACCATTTCTTGGTTCCGAAAAGAACCTTTGTTTGCACTTTGTTATTTGTTCAAACAGTCTGACATTCTTAGAGGACTTTTAGGATTGCATCTCGATGGTCTTCCAGGAAATGGCAATTGCCAGCTTGCGAGAAGTGTACACCATCTGGTAGGTATAGCCAATCATAGCAATACTTAATTTCTGGGTGACATATGGTGCATTCCAGACATGTCAGAAATGCAGATATCTGTATGTTGACTTTTCCTTCAGGCTCTGTCACAGGTACATATGGTGTTCTGCTTTCAGACTCTACAATCTGTAATATCAAAAAATATTTTACAGGCAGGCAGCATAGTCACAATAGCAGCAAGGTCCAATGTTGCTTCTGTTACTAAATCTACCCAGCGTTTGGTTCCCAAATCATTGCCTCTCAAGATGTTTCAGCAATATGTCTGGATGAGGCTGAGTACTAAAGTTCTGTGCATGGTTGGCATGAGGTGCTCCTACCTCATTCCACCCTACCAACCCACTTAACACAGCAATTTGGGAGCTGCAGGTTTCTCCCAAAATCACTATTTGAGCATACTGACGCTCATCTCACGATACTGCTTCCAACTAGCCACAAAGTCCTTTTGCTGTTTTCTGCCATTCTCAGCTTTTAAACTTAGAAGTGGACAGAGAACTACCAAAAAGTCAGTGTTTACCCTGCAGTGCCCTAAATAGTAGTGAAAATAAGACTGCTATTTTCCCTCCTAACTTAAAGCCAGCTTCATTGGGCCGATCCATAACACACAAATAAAACAAACTATTGGCTACTACTGTGCCTTCATTAACCAATGTAGTCTATGCGCTGACTATCACTGCACTGCTGCTACAGCTAAAATGTGCAAAAAATTAAGAGGTGGGAAAGACACTTCCTTTTCATAGGCAGTTTTAAACAATTACAACTGCAGAAACATGTCTGATTGGTTCCTCTTCTCTTCATGGGTCTTCATGCACCTTCCTATCTCCCTCCATTTGCAGCTGTATCTGTGCAAGTAAGTACTAAGTACTGCCTGACTTTAAACACTTTTACCTAAATAATGCAGCATCCTAGGTTACTTCAAGCAACATAGTCAAATAGAGGAGGAAAATTGTTTTGATTAATACTATTTACCTGTTAGTAACAGTTTTATCATACTAGAAAAATGGTTTATAAAATATGATGTACTTACAGTTCTAAAGCTGCTGTCTCTCAGTGTTAACTAAGATGACTGCTGTTGACTTCTTCTTCGGTGTTGTCTGTTCTGATTGGTTGTCTCACATGGCCTGACAAATCTAGCATAACATTGGCAGAGCAAGCTGTCACTCAAATAGCAATCAGATATGATTCGATAATGAATACAGTTGTCACTCTTAAGTTTAAATTTGTGACACTTTCGCATGCATGACACTACTTTTTGCAACACTTTCGTGCGCACGACACTATTTTTACCAAAACTTTCCATTTACAACAGAATTTGATTATTTATTACAAAAACGAGCAATTTTTCAATGCTGAACATTGTCACGCTGGCATTGGCAGTGACAAAGGTGGAGAGGCATAGTACTTTGAGTTTGTTAATGTGCCCCACAATGTGATTTTTGCACAACGAGTACACCACTGTATGGCAGACTTGCGGTACCATATTTTTGGCAGTTGCTAAGCACGCTTGTAAAACAGTCATTTTATGGGTATTGTCACCAAATTTTCAACACAGACATTTTAGGACTTCTGTTCATGAACAGTGTCACTGTCATTTTCATAGTGTGCTTTGAACACTGATTTCGACAGTGACCATGCTATTTTGCTTCAGAATGCGAAAACACATTTTGGACAGCATGTAAAAATGACAGCTGTACAGTTCACAAGACATCATAAATATTTCATAAATGTAAGATCATAAACTGACTCAGTATACAATACTTAATACTTCTATAGTATGCCACATGAAATACAATTCGGCTTAAATTAAATGGATACTGGATAATAACTCCAACACTATCACTGGGTGATTTATTAAAAAGCATCGTAAAATACATATTATACAATGGGGTATGAAAATTCAGTAACCCTATTGGTCAAAACACATCACATAACAGTGATAAATCCTCTAGTATACACACTGTAAAAGTTTTATATCACTATAAAGACAACAAAACAAGTTGAACATTGTAAGATAGCAATAAACCATGACAGACAGTGGGTATGTGGGTGGTTTTACCAATCCTGGTGTGGTTAAGTCACTTAGCAGCACCTCGTGACCGAATCACACCAGGCATGGCAAATCCACCAATAGACCCACTCCCTGTGATGGTATATTTCTTAACTTTTATCTAAGTCAATATCAAGACACATGTGTTGTATGAATATATATATTTTTATATATACAGTATATATATATATATATATATATACACATTTATAGATGCTGTATATAAAAAACATGCATAATTATTTAGTAACAGTTATAAATACTTTTTCACTTAACACAAGAAAAACACAACAAAAGACTAAAAAAAGATGTCTCTTGTGACGTACAAAATATTAACTTCTTTGACACTACAGCAGCTTGACTCGTAACATGTTATTGTGATACTAACATGGCTACAACAACAGAGACTTCAATAAGAAAAATACTTTTTTATACCCAATTGTGTACCTACTATAATATCATAGAATCTGAGGAATTCTATTGAATAACTCACCATGTGTGAGGTGCTCCCCACAGCTGGCTTCCTGCAGCTTCCATAATTCACATGCGAGGTAGTACCAGCACTTACCATTCTCCAGGATCTCCTCCCTCTGCTTCAACACATAGAAGCACTGGTGCAACAGCTTCTACTTCCTCTTCAGCTGAAGTATAGTTTTGTTTTTCACCTTCAACACCATGTGAAGAAAACTATTAATGCACCTCCACATTGAGTCCAACTTCAGGTTAGTGCTCGGCATTAAAACATGGGCACTTCCCCTGGCATGGACTGCCTCAAGCAGCCAGCACACCTCTCTTAAGGTCCACTGCCTCATGTTGATTTATCAATTCTGCAATAAAGCATACGCACACATTCCATTACTTTCACATCTCAGAGTCTATACATTTCTATGTATTCTACAAAGTGTTCTGATTAGAACATAGCAAGAACAGCATTTCACAACCCTACCATACCACTTCACATAGAAATTATTTGTTTACATGGGTTGTATTGTGGTACAGTAACACTCCTATGCATGCTTAACACATCCTGGTAGTGATTCTGTAATAAAATGAGCATCTGTAACCACAACCCATAGTTCTGCTGCACACTGTTGAAGCCCCCTAAACAAAAAAAGTTGTAAAAAATGACAACCATAGTGTATCTGCAGCATTGTACTTCACAATATGCAGCCAACAGTTGTGCATGGCCACCCAAGGTCTGGGGCTACCGTGTGTTGGCATCAGCCATCCCTCACCAACTATGATTTTGCTATGGAAAATATATCCATGGTGGTCCACTGCACCCCACTCCCTCATCCAATTGTGGGCTTTCTGTTTAAAATTAACCATTGCACTGTACTGCATCTACCACTCCAGCTCAATTTAATGAGGAAGTAGACTTAACAGGGCCACAAGGGATAAATTTAATACAGTTAACCCATTATAAGTTAAAAGGGTACAGTCCACTGTACCACTAACAGTATTTTTTATTGAAAAAACAAGATCTACTTTTGAAATATCTTACTACAAAGCAACCGGGGGGTACATCACTAGCCAACAGGTACTGACTCACATAATATGAGTGACAAGTTAGTGATGAATAGCACACCTGCACACTAATGATGCCATTATTCTATGCAAACAGGCATATTAACACCTTGCATGCATTATGGCTCCATTCGCATGCACAGTACAAAATACTGTAATACTTGAACCTAACACCACACCACATCAGTGTTGTATTCCTCCCTACTCCTCTCTGCCCATTTATACTCATGCAGTGCCAGACTAACATGCACAATGCAGGTTGCCATACTGAAATATTTAACAATGCTAACCATGCCACAGCACTCTAAAATTTTTCCATGGCAACAACCTGCTGCATTGCAGTTGCATTTTGCCCAGGCTTGTTCCATAGCCTGGCACAGTGTGAATATTTTCAACCAATGTGTTACATCTGCGTGAGTGATGTATGCAGCTGTTCTATTTTTTGACCATTTCTTGGTTCCGAAAAGAACCTTTGTTTGCACTTTGTTATTTGTTCAAACAGTCTGACATTCTTAGAGGACTTTTAGGATTGCATCTCGATGGTCTTCCAGGAAATGGCAATTGCCAGCTTGCGAGAAGTGTACACCATCTGGTAGGTATAGCCAATCATAGCAATACTTAATTTCTGGGTGACATATGGTGTGCATTCCAGACATGTGCAGAAATGCAGATATCTGTATGTTGACTTTTCCTTCAGGCTCTGTCACAGGTACATATGGTGTTCTGCTTTCCAGACTCTACAATCTGTAATATCCAAAAAAAAATATTTTACAGGCAGGCAGCATAGTCACAATAGCAGCAAGGTCCAATGTTGCTTCTGTTACTAAATCTACCCAGCGTTTGGTTCCCAAATCATTGCCTCCAAGATGTTTCAGCAATATGTCTGGATGAGGCTGAGTACTCAAAAGTCTGTGCATGGTTGGCATGAGGTGCTCCTACCTCATTCCACCCCTACCAACCCACTTAACACAGCAATTTGGGAGCTGCAGGTTTCTCCCAAAATCACTATTTTGAGCATACTCAGACGCTCATCTCACGATACTGCTTCCAACTAGCCACAAAGTCCTTTTGCTGTTTTCTGCCATTCTCAGCTTTTAAACTTAGAAGTGGACAGAGAACTACCAAAAAGTCAGTGTTTACCCTGCAGTGCCCTAAATAGTAGTGAAAATAAGACTGCTATTTTCCCTCCTAACTTAAAGCCAGCTTCATTGGGCCGATCCATAACACACAAATAAAACAAACTATTGGCTACTACTGTGCCTTCATTAACCAATGTAGTCTATGCGCTGACTATCACTGCACTGCTGCTACAGCTAAAATGTGCAAAAAATTAAGAGGTGGGAAAGACACTTCCTTTTCATAGGCAGTTTTAAACAATTACAACTGCAGAAACATGTCTGATTGGTTCCCTCTTCTCTTGCGGGTCTTCATGCACCTTCCTATCTCCCTCCATTTGCAGCTGTATCTGTGCAAGTAAGTACTAAAGTACTGCCTGACTTTAAACACTTTTACCTAAATAATGCAGCATCCTAGGTTACTTCAAGCAACATAGTCAAATAGAGGAGTGAAAATTGTTTTGATTAATACTATTTACCTGTTAGTAACAGTTTTTATCATACTAGAAAAATGGTTTATAAAATATGATGTACTTACAGTTCTAAAGCTGCTGTCTCTCAGTGTTAACTAAGATGACTGCTGTTGACTTCTTCTTCGGTGTTGTCTGTCTCTGATTGGTTGTCTCACATGGCCTGACAAATCTAGCATAACATTGGCAGAGCAAGCTGTCACTCAAATAGCAATCAGATATGATTCGATAATGAATACAGTTGTCACTCTTAAGTTTAAATTTGTGACACTTTCGCATGCATGACACTACTTTTTGCAACACTTTCGTGCGCACGACACTATTTTTACCAAAACTTTCCATTTACAACAGAATTTGATTATTTATTACAAAAACGAGCAATTTTTCAATGCTGAACATTGTCACGCTGGCATTGGCAGTGACAAAGGTGGAGAGGCATAGTACTTTGAGTTTGTTAATGTGCCCCACAATGTGATTTTTGCACAACGAGTACACCACTGTATGGCAGACTTGCGGTACCATATTTTTGGCAGTTGCTAAGCACGCTTGTAAAACAGTCATTTTATGGAGTATTGTCACCAAATTTTCAACACAGACATTTTAGGACTTCTGTTCATGAACAGTGTCACTGTCATTTTCATAGTGTGCTTTGAACACTGATTTCGCACAGTGACCATGCTATTTTGCTTCAGAATTGCGAAAACACATTTTGGACAGCATGTAAAAAATGACAGCTGTACAGTTCACAAGAAGATGTGGTAGAATGCCAATGCTGAGAATCTGGCATGAAAATAGTGCAAATGCATTAAAGGGGCACTGTCAGCCTTGTCCCTCGTTTTATTGCCACAAAACAACAGTGTGCCTCAGTGGACACAGTGATCACATATGGGCCACAGAATACCCTCTATATAGAACATAATCGAGAATTCTTACCAATTTTCTTAGTTTTCACAATATTTACTTTCCCTCGGGTTCCCCATAAGTACGCTGTGCTCCGGAAGCAGAATCAAGATGAGAGCGCACATGGGACACTATGTCGACACATGCATACGATTTTGCATGGCCATGATAAAGAATTAAACACAGCATGTATTTTCAAATGCTGTACTACAGAAGCCGTTTTAACTCAAACCGAGCACTGGATAAGCAACTAAATGCATTAGAAAGGAGCTGCGAAATCTGGCGCATGCGTGAAAGCAGGACGGACGCAAAATCACACGCATGCGCAGTAGTTGCCCCACGACTGCCAAGACAAGCGCGATTTCGCAGCTCCTTTCTAATGCATTTAGTTGCTTTTCCAGCGCACGGTTTGAGTTAAAAAACAGCTTCTGTAGTACAGCATTTGAAAATACATGCTGTGTTTAACTTTTTATCATGGCCACATGCAAAATCGATGTATGTGCCGGTGCACAGTGTCCGATGTGCGCTCTCATCTTGATTCTGCTTCCGGTGCACAGCGTACTTATGGGGAACCCGAGGGAAAGTAAATATTGCGAAAACTAGGAAAATTGGTAAGAATTCTCGATTATGTTCTATATAGAGAGTATTCTGTGGCCCATATGTGATCACTGTGTCCACAGAGGCACACTGTTGTTTTGTGGCAGTAAAACGAGGGACAAGGCTGACAGTGCCCCTTTAACTTACAAGTGTGCATTGCGCAGTTGCTATGCACACTCATAAAATAGTCATTTTATGGAGTATTGTCACCAAATTTTCAACATAGTCATTTTAGCACCTCTGCTCATGAAATCTGTCACTGTCATTTTCATAATGTGCTACAAACAATGATTTCGCACAACGACTGCGCTATTCTGCATCGGAAGTGTGAAAACACATTTTGGGCAGGATGTGAAAAATGTATGTTTCACAATAAGGTGTGGAAAAATGGCAATGTTGAGAATCTGGCATGAAAATAGTTTGAATGCGCTAACTTACAAGTGTGCGTTGCGCAGTTGGTATGCACAGTCGCAAAACAGTCATTTTATGGACTATTGTCACCAAATTTTCAACACATGCATTTTAGGAGGTCTGCTCATGAACAGTATTGCTGTCATTTTTGTAATGGACTCTGAACACTGATTTCACACAGCAATCTCGCTATTCTGCACTGGAAGTGTGAAAACACATTTCGGGTAGCATCTGAAAAATTACAGCTGTATGGTTCACAAGAAGTTGTGGTAAAGTGCCAGTATTGATAATCTGACATGAAAATACTGCAAATTCGCTAAGTTATGAGTGTGCGTTGTGTAGTTGCTACACACACTCGTAAAACAGTCATTTTACGTACTATTGTCACCAAACTTTCAACACAGGCATTTTAGGACCTCTGCTCATGAACAGTTTCACTGTGATTTTCATAATGTGCACTGAATACTGATTTCACACAGCAGCCATGTAACTCTGGGCTGGAACTGCAGAAACACATTTTGGGTAGGATGTGAAACATGACAGCTGTACTGTTCACAAGAGGCTGTGCTAAAATGCCAATGCTGATAATGTGGCATACAATATTGAAAATGCGCTAACAAGTGTGCATTGTGCAGTTCCTATGCATGCTCATAAAACAGTCATTTAATGGAGTTTTGACACCAAATTTTCAACACAAGCATTGTAGGACATCTGCTCATGAACAGTATCACTGTCATTTTGGTTATGTGTTCTGAACACTGATTTCATACAGCAGCTGTGCTACTCTGCGCCATAAGTGGCAGTATAGCGCAGTGGTCTAAGGCTCTGAACTGCAAATCTGGTGACATCCAGCAGACCAGACCTGGGTTTGAATCCCACAGCTTCTACTTGTATACTGTGTGACCCTGAGCAAGTCACTTAACCTCCGTGTGCTCCCAGGTTGCTCCTGTAAAAAAGCTTTCAGCTTAGTGTGCTATACCTGGTTAAACAACTAAATAAAAAAAAATATAAGTATGAAAACACATTTCAGCAAGGATGTGAAAAATGACAGCTGTACAGTTCACAAGAAGGTGTACTAAAATGCCAATTTTGAGAATGTGATGTAAAAAGATTGCAAATGCACTAACTTAAGTAAAGTATTTGAAGTTGACTTATTAATCTGTTACTCATTTACAGAAAGATTTTAAATAAAGTAGTTGTTTGACCAGCAGTTTAACAACACTAGGTCAAAATCACTATACAGAATTACACTGAATTTGCATTGCTGAAAGATGAAATAGTACAGAAAAAATCCATGTGGCATGGTGATAACACTATACAGGATACTGTGACATGAATGAAAGTAAGCCTGTCAAAATTTGAACAAGCAATCTGATTAAAAACGTTATGATTCTTTTGTTTTTATATTTAATACATAAATCTTCTGTCTCAATATACAATGTTAGATGTGAGCAACACAAGCATATATTAATATTGTATTTTTCTTTGTCTTTTATACAGGTGTCTGATACTTCTGTAACATTGGTGATGCCACTGTGCACTAATAGATTGAAAGATGCCTAGTAAATACAGACGTGCATGTATGGAAAAATGGAACAGGCATCATAGTACTTCACTGTTGCTTAAGAATGATAAAAAAAGTGAAGTGAGTTCAAGACATAAAACAAAACAGAGTTCTACTGGAATAGTGAGCTCTACAGTAACTCACTCCACAACAAAACCACATACTTGCTCAACAGCAAGTAAAAAATGCTTACCTGAGCAATAGTTGTGTAGATCTTTCAGACAAAACACAACTATTGCTACAGCAACCATCAACAGACCTTCTAAACAGCGCCGTAAACTCACAGCTGGTGATTTTCATCTGAGAAAGCAAAAGCATTTCTGATCACTAGCAAGTAAAGCTAAGATCGACAGGCTTATTGCTGCTGTGATGAGACATGAGCGCAAAAAGACAAAGAGTCATCTGACTTTGATGAAACTGCATCTCAAAGTACGCATGTTTTTTAACAGAGCAGTATTTGTTCTTCAGCGGTTATGGCGTAAGATGTCTCATGTGCTAGAACTATTCAGAAAAGTTGTGTATGACATCAAAAAAGGCTACAACGGTATCCTACTTTGACTGTTCACAATTTCTGTGATGTATTCACAGGTTACTGGATGCACACACAGCACTCAGAGGCATATTTCTGGGAAGAATCTTATTATTCACAGAAAAAAGAGAAAAGGTTCACCATTGATGAGTCCAGTAAGCTGGTCAATGTGCTAAGTGTCTGTGATGACACAGCAATGCACTCAAATGATGACTGTGATGCAACCACTGTGTCCCATAAATGGCACTGTCTCTCATGGCCATGTGATGAAACCTGCAAACGTAGGCAATCGTCATTTGAAAAAGTTCAACAGTTTGTCAACCTATTTGTGATAATAGATCACAAAGAAAGATATAAACTGTTTAACAAGATTGTCTTTTGTGAAATCCATCCTCATACTGGACTTATGGGTCACTCACTAGCAAGCCTCGATAGCCGTGTTTGTGACAGTGTATTTCACAACATGCGGATGCTGGGAGTGCATCAAACAGGCATGCAAAACTTTGTATATAGAGTATATGAAGTCTGACAAGTTGTCAATCAGTACACTTGTTTAAATGACTTATTGCAGTCTTGTGACATGCAGGGTGCCATCACATTTCTCAAGCAGCTGCAACGTGTTACTTCTGTACCAGACACAACTATTTATCAGTCAGCAAAGTTCTGCTGAAACATCTGTTTCTGTGTTAGAAACTGACATACTGAAACAGTACGGCGAAGAAATTACTAAATTTTAGCTGGCAAAGGCTCAGAAGTTTGACTCTGTATGTGTGTTATGTGACTGTCTGTGCTACAGTAAACAAACAGTCACAGTGAACCTGGAAACCTTGTCACCATACAATGACATGTGGTTCCATCTCTCAGCATTTTTGCTGATGAAATATAAGTTACAGAACACCATTCTACTGTGCAAACACTGTTTCTCCAAACTAAAGTCCAACATTCTGCCACCAAAATCATTGTTGAATAATATGGAGGCACGTTACACCAAGTGAGATTGCGACATTGAATATGTTTGAACGCATTCTAATTCAGACAAAGAAGCCATTTCAAACCATTCTATGTCTGAACACAAAGACACAGAACATTGCACAGAAAGAACTCATTAGATCTCTAAAGGGTTCCATGATGTAGCTCCCACTTCCTCTACAGGAAAATATGGAGGCAATCTCTATGGAAAATAGTTTGGTGATTCTTGTAAATGGTGTTCCAACTAAGTCCAAAGTCATCTGGCAAGATGTTGTCAATGTACAGAAGGTAAAGCTTGCTCTTACTTATTTAAAGAGTAACAATCCCTTCTATGCAGACCTCAACATAGATCACATGACTAGTCTCTCTGTTCAATATGATCTCTTAGAAACAACTAAGCCAATGATTGAGGAGGTCAGTGGACAGACAAGTGACAATGTGTATGAACAGTATACAATTCACCCACTACATGGCAGAGATCCAGTAGGAGACAACATTGATCTCTATCAAATGAAACAGGTGGAAGGTCAGCCTGTCAGCATTTGGGAGGCAACACTAGAAGCATGCTGTTTCCCAGACTTATTCCCAAAAGGGTCAGGTGGATGGCTAGATGAAAGGGAAGTGCATGTGCAGGGTGCTGAATACCGTGCTAGCTGTGTGCTCAGTAAAGATGGCAAATTCAGATGTAACATACAGTACTTGTTTCATCTCCTCTGGGAGAGTGAACTTAGCATTCTGTCTGCGTCTATTGCACATACTATTCATCTCACAACTTGACTATATGGAATAACAGCTGTTCAATTTCTAGAGAAATTAAAGCAGAAAGATGAAAATGTGCAAGTGAATCTGTCTTGCATACTTTCAAGTCTTTGTGGCACCAAAGAATATTGGTATCGCAGACACTCCGAAGTGATGACAATGCTGCAAGAGTATGGTGCAGCCACATGGTTTGTCACACTTAGTTGTGCTGAATATGCCTGGGACAAGTTCACTGAACTGTTACAGTGGGTAAATTCTGATGTTGATGGCATTTCATCAATGACTGTCGAAGAAATGTGTTCACTTGATCCTGTCTCTGTCACAAGACATTTTCACAAGTGGTTCCATGGCATTCTGACTTTCATATTGTCAAAGGACAATACACCTCTTGGTATTGTGAAGCATTACTTTTGGAGGATGCAATATCAAGCACGGGGTGCCCCCTCATATCCATATTTTATTGTGGATCAAAGATGCACCACGCATAGGTGAACATGCAGCAGCACATGTGCTAGCATTCATCAAGAAATATATCACTTGTCACATTCCAGACAACTATGGAAGTTGGTACAAAAAGTTCCAGTGACATATTTGTGCAAAATACTACCGGCGAGTAGTAAAGAACAAATCTAATTGGTACACATGATGTTTCTTCAAATTTCCTAGATGAGTTTGTCAGGAAGGTTCCATGAATGAACTTTTTTCTGCAATGCAACACCACTTGAAGGCAAAATCAACCAAGAGGGTATACGAGTTAGCCAGAGATGAGAAAGAGGTGAACATCAATGACTACAACCCAACTCTTCTAATGTGGCAAGTTAACATAGATGTTCAGTTTGTGGCTGATAACTCATTGGCCCATGTGCCTTATGTGCCTTACGTGACTTTGTACATAACTAAACATGAGCAGACTAGCTTGCAGGATCTTTGGAAAGCAGGAGTCTGACATCTCAGCTGTGGTCATTGGGCTTGAAGACCCTTTCACACAGAGAATGTGGAGCTTATGAAGCCAGTGACCGTTTAATGGGTACACATCTATATGGGAAGTCTGACACTGTACGGTTTCTCAGTGTAAACTACAAAAAGAAATGCAAATGTGTACTAATTCCCCATGCCAAAATTGAAAAACTCTCTGCCAATAGACCTTCTTCAAAACATATCTTGAAGAATAACCTGATAGACACATATTACCCCCGTAGACACAACGACATGAATGATATGTGTCTTTTTCAGATGGCTAAGTGGTATGACTACAAGGCAGATAAATCACCTGACTCAACGCACCACATTTACAAGGTAAACGGAGTGGATGGCTGTCTCATAAAGAGACATGAACCTTGGCTCATAGACCACTGTAAATTACATCTAGTCACATCGGTGAGCAGAGAGCATTACTACTTTGCTCTCCTATGCCTATTTATATCCTGGAGGAATGAGTCTGAATTAAAAGGTGACTGTGATACATTTGAGAAAGAATTCAAAGAATTCAATCTCATTTATGAGACTGTCAAAACTGAATACTCAGAGACATACATACAGAGATTAAAGGCTTAGAAAGAACAACTTGAGAAGGCAGCGAAGCAGCTTCAGAAAGACACTCCTGTTAGCTCACAAGACAATCTTGATCCAGAAGGACAAGCTGTTCTAGGTGAACCTCTGCCTTTAAATGCCCCAGAAGTGTTAATATCAGAAATTGAGACAGCCATGGAACATGGAACACACTCCACTGTCAACCCAGCTGACTTGAGAGGAAGTCTTAATCAGCAGCAGCATGTAGTTCACTCTCAAGTCATTGACACTGTTCAACATGGCCTACTACATGAAACAAAAAAAGTGACTGTCTTGACTACAAACCACTACTGATCTTTGTTAGCAGTTCAGCTGGCACAGGAAAGAGTTTCCTAATTGAAGCCATCACTGCTGAAATACTGAGCCTGACAGGGTCATCAATGTCTGTTGCTGTTACTGCTCCCACAGGACTAGCTGCATACAACATTGGTGGAGTTACATTACACCGTCTCTTTATGTTGCCAGTAGAACATGGCAAAACAGGAGAGTATCGTAAACTGTCATTTGAGGTTGCATCTCAGCTCCATTCCATTTTCACAAAGATGAAGTTACTCATCATTGATGAAATCAGCATGGTCTCCAGTGTAATGCTCACCAGTATATATCTACATCTACAGGAGATCTTAGGTACTGACGATGGAGTACCATTTGGTGGCAAAAGTATTGTTGTATTTGGTGACCTTTTACATCTTGCACCAGTTAATGCAGAGCATGGGTTTGCAACTCTGACTGCCAAGCAAGCTAAGAACATTCTCGGCTGTATTGCAGGTTATAACATTTGGAAGTTATTTACCTGTGTTGAGTTATATGAGAACATGCAATAAAGTGGTGATCTGGCTTACAAATCACTTTTAGATGAAGCTCGTACAGGTTCTCTATCATCAGAACATATTGCTATGTTAAACGATCAGAGAATCAGACCAGATACTGCATCTATAGAAACAGGATGTAATGTTTTCAGTGATGTTTACTCTACCAGGACACACATAGTGTGTCTTATTCCATGGCTAAAGAAATGCACTGAGTTCAACAATATTATGCTGCAGAGAGAAAACCAAGAAATTCTAACTCTCCATGCTGTTGATACAGTTGATGGTGTCATTCTTAGTCGTAACCTAGTAGCAAAGATGACTGAATGACTCAGTGAACTGAAGTCAGATTTTTCATGCACAGCTGGCCTAGAAGCTGTTCTTACATTTTGTAGGAATGCATATATCATGCTACGACGTAGTCTCGATGTTGAACAAGGCATGGCAAATGGTGCCATGGGAAACATCACTGACATTGTCTACAATGTCCAGAAGACATATATCGAGACACTTGTAGTTCACTTTGACAACATGGAACAGCCTGTACACATAGGTATTTAAGGATCTCTACGTAAACAGGAAACAGTTTCCACTATGTGTTGCATATGCTGTTTCTATTCACAAATCTCAGGGCTTGAGTTTGAATTCAGCAATGGTGGACATAGGTACAGACATTTTCAAGGATGGCATGAGCTAGGTGACACTTTCACATTTCTGTAGTCTTTCTGGGTTGCATATTATAACTCTTGCACCCCAGAAGATACAAGCTGACAAGCGATATATTGTTGAGTACAACAGGTTACATACTCTTCATCAGCCACAAATGTCTTTAATACCACTGCCTACATATCTGGCTGTCTCACATCATACAGTCATATCTACAGGTGTCAGCAAACAGGCATGAGCTTCCACAAGTGATTCAACTCTAAAGAGTTCAACAAAGGTCACAATATCAACTAAGCATTCACAGCCAGCAAGTCATCAGAAATCAGTTGCTATGCTAACTCAGCTATGCAAGTTTTTCTACACATGCCACACTTTGTGCAGGCAATATCTGCTTCACAAGACACTCCCCTATCTAACGGATTGAAGCAGATTGTCATCATGACTTCTGACCAGTCTAACAATGTGCAGTCCCTAACACCACTATGCCAGGTGTTAGGTACATATGACTGGTGTAGTACATTTGCTGCTGACATTCAGCAAAACACTAGTGAGTTTATGATGGCTATCATAAACAACTTGGATGAAGACAGCACTCCAATGTGCCACTACTTCACAGTGTCAGTGTATGTGTATCATGTGGTCATTCACAGCACAAAACCACAGAAGACATGCTGTGGATTACTCTTGCTGTCCCTCAAGCCAAAAGTGTCAAATTTTGACAGCTATTCACCAATGCTCAATGTGATCACTCCTGTGAAAGGTGTGGAGGCAGATGCACTCAGTCCATATGCCTCCCGAGTTCATCTCAATATCTGTTGCTTATATTGGACAGATTTGACTCCAACAGGCTCAGAGTTGACACTCCTATCACAGATTACACAGCTGGTAGAATAGTTTTTAACCAATCAGTGTTTGACACTCACAGTGTAGTCTATCACCATGGTCAATCCATGCATTCTGGCCATTACACCTGTTTACTAAGGTGCAGAAGTGGATGGGTAGAGTGTGATGACTCTACAAGCAGTTTTAAACAGAGACTGCCACAGCACTTAAAAAATGCATATCTTCTAATATTGAAGAATTATGATGGCCTTCATATTTCAGAAGAATAGCAGACAATATCTAGCATTTTTTAAATGACTACTTTGTGACAGAATCAGCCGTAGGTCAGTACAACTGTTTCCAATCTATGACTCTCAATAAACCATAGCATATCAACAAAATAATATACTGGCAGAGACATTACATGTACTATGACATATAAGATCTTGTGTGGATCAGTGATGTGGAAATTGTTGTAGTGGCTTAAATCGGCTCTAACCGTATTCACAGTCACTAGAGAAACCATGCTTACATGTCTATCAAAGATTGTACATGTCAAAAATGAGGCCTTTCTGGCTCTCCTGTTCTGTACATATCTTTTCTTGTAGCTGTTTCATACCCATACATAACAAGAAGTTGTTGCCAGTTAATAACATTTTGCCTCTGCAGAGACACAAAAGTTGTCCGTTATCAATTTAAATAACTGTGTAACACGTCTCATTCACCAACGAGAACACAGTGACACAACTTTTCTGTCACCGTTTGTGTTTTTGTCTATTAGTTGTTTACATCTAGACAACAGCATCATTCTGTCACCATGCAACAGTGTTGAACTATGCCTGATGTATTTGTTACACTGAAACTGTATATATGTAAAAATAAAACTCTTTAGTCATAATGCAGCAAGTGAAATGAAGCAAGTGTAAATACTAAACTATTGCAACTTATTATCAAATGACGTTTGCATACCTTTCTAATGACATGTAAATAATATTTATATTCCCATTCCGTCTCACCATTGTTGTTAACTAGTTTAATTGTTCTAGTAAAATTATTACTATAAGAGTAAAGTAACAATTAATCCTTAGCATGTAATACAATACTATAGTGGTTAAGTTCAGTGACCCATATCTTTCATAAAAACAACGTACTACACACATTATTTCTTTACTAGTTCAGAGCCAACATAGTAACTAATGTAACAATTGAAAGAAATTTATTCAGTACCTGTAATAATATGCATTTTTTTGTACTTGACATACAAGTAATTGTAACCTATGTTAATAATACTGAAAATTGTAACTCAGACACTGTTACTGATCACAACGCCCTTCATACCTGTTCCTGACAATGTTTATGATCACCTCTATTGAGGGGTTGGGTGGGAATTTTCCATATGCACCTAGTCAGTGATATATCTTAAAATATTTAGCTGAACATACCAGTTATCGAATGTCACTGAAATCATAATTTTTTAATATTCTATTCCTTGAACACTTAGCATATGGTTTTTCACCCACCTCAAGAACATACACATTATCAGTCACACAATAACAACAAAACATCACTATTTCACTGCTTAGAAGCTCCTGACATACCTTCATTAATATAGGACAGAACTAAGGGATGACACATGATTGGAATATTCAACTACTTAAAAGGTAGAAATAATATTGTTAACCAAAGTCTCTTCAAGCTAAATAGCAAACATATCATGAAGGGGCACAGGCTTCAACTGGAGGATGGGACGTTCAGGAGGAATGTCAGAAAGTACATCTTCCCACAAAGAGTAGTGAACGTACACTGCACTGCTAAAAGAGGTCTCTTAGTTAAAGACAGTGACCAGCTATAAAAGACCCAGGTATATGCATAGCTGGAAGATAAGAAGCATGCCTAGAAAAGATGTGAGAACAATGCAGGGATAGGAGAGACATTAGCTCAAGATATGAACCCTGCAACACGAGCAGACATAATACCAAATTGCCTTCTTCTACTGCCTTCTTTCTATGGTGTATTACCATATACATACTTATTCCAATTCATATTATCTACTTACTATAAATGACACACATTTAGATATATTCCAAGCAATGATTACACACACATGCAAGGAGTGTATTGTGAGACTGATTTTGTAAAAAAAAATTTAATCTTAATTGGCCCTTTTTCAGTTTTACCAATTGCCAATAAATCTTTCTTAAACATAATCACCTGTGTTGAGTCTTTAATGAACCATAACATAATAACATTAGAATGTAACTATTGTTTCTATTAAGCATGCAAATCAACTGTAAGAAATACTACCACAACTATGTGTCCATGGGCTTATTTTTTTGGCATGGCTCTCCACTCAATACCCACCACGGGGGCTACCATGTGGCACATTGCCTAACACAGTTCACATAATTGCTAACTGTGTTAAGAAGTCTGTACCATCCTTACTTTTCCTCTGACTCTCCAGTTAGTGGGCAGTACCTGCTGTAGCAAGGTGTGGTGCATCACAATGTAACACTATCCAGGTGTGGCTATACACTCAGGATGCAGTAACTACTATGTGTGCTGCAATTCCCTGGCTGAGCCCATGCAACTCCTAACTGTGCTAACTTCACTGTACCTACAATTACAGAGCTGTGCTGTTGATTGCCAATGCCTTATTGTTCCTGTGGATCACTATTCATGATGCAGTACAAATTTTTTGGGGAGGAGCAGCATTAGCTGCCTAAATGCATGCAAATCCTAACTCAGCTAACTTCACTATCCCTGTAATCACTAAAATCTACCATTGATGTCCATACCCTCACAGGTGTTATGTATCTCCACTGAGATGTCCATACCCTCACCTGTATTGTGTATCTACACTAACAATGCAGTACCTGCTGTCATGTTTGAAGACACATCACCTGCCTGAATCCATTCAAGTGATAACTGTACTAACTGGACAGCTCCTGCAATCAAGGAGCTGTACAACTGATGTACATTGCCTATCTTTTCCTCTGACTGTTCACTCAGCATATAGCAAGTGGTCTGCAAGTACAGTAACCCCATGACACTGTTCATCTCCTTAGGCTATTTTGTTCTGTACTCTCCACTCAGTAAGCAGTACCTGTGTGAGGAGTTCAGACATTGCCTGACAGAGTTCTTGTAATTCCAAGCTAAATCAACTAGCATGAGCCACCCTTACTTTTCATCTGAGTCTACAATCAGACTGCAGTAGCTGTTGAGAAGTATGCAACATTGCTAACTATGTCCATGAAGCTGTGGTTGTACAGCCACAATCAGTAACTAGTAAAAAATTCCCTGGGTGAGGCCATATGAATCCTAACTGTGTAAACTTGTGTCAACTAACAAATACAGAGGCATACAACTGATATCAATTTCCTCACTCTTTCTCTACATCAGTACTCATGATGCAGTACACATTTTTTAGGTGAAGCATTATCTCTCTGATCCACCCCCACAAACACTAACTATGCTTACTTGAGTGTCCCTGCAATCACTGATAACTACCATCAATGTCCATACCCTCAGCTATGTTATGGGTATTTACTAAGGATCCAGTACTTGCTGTCACAGTTTAGAAACCGTTACCTAGCCAAGGCAATGTAAGTGATAATTGTGCTAACTACACTGTACCTGTAATCATGGAAGTCTACAAGTGATGTACATCATCCTTCTTTGCCTGTGCCTCTTCACTTAACATGCAGCAACAGGTAGGTAGGTAGGTGTAGTCTCCTACCCCATTACACCATGCAACTTCTAAGTGTACTAAGTTCTGTACAGCAGCAATAATACTCCTAAGTGTGTTAAGTGCTCTACAGCCACAATGAAAAATCCACACTATTTGTTTTACATAGGTGTATTCTTACTGTGTCTCTCCACTCAGTATGCAACATGTACACTAGTTTTATATTATTCCTCACACCTCCTGCTGATTGCCTGTGATTGGGCATGTTGCCTTGCTTCTCCCCCCCTACTCCCGTGTCTGTGTGTCTCTCTGTGTGCCACTGGTGCTCGGGGGGGGGTGAGGGGTGAATGCATATTTATGTTTTTGAGCCCTAACACAAAATTTCCTCACTTCTGTCACTGACAAACAACACTAACTGAAATAGTAAACAAAGTGTTTCTCTCTAATTTCCCTTCTTTTTAAAAATTACTCTGACAAATATTGAATGTAATACAGCAACAGTAACACGGGCCCCATGCTCCTACCATGTGATGTCTTTTCACACACTAACACAGTGCCCATAAATATGTTCATGCCATGTGATGTCTAAATATAGTGCCAGCAAACACAAATGTGAATGCACATGGTAGCACAAAGTGAAACACAAAGATAAACAGTACTGAGAAATACTGAATGTAATACAGCACCAGGTGCACGGGGTCCTTCGGGCCCCGTGCTCCTGCCATGTGATGTCTTCACACATACTAACACAGTGCCAGCAAACACAAATGTGAATGCACATGGTAGCACAAAGCGAAACACAAAGATAAGCAGTACTGAAAAAGACTGGCTGTAATACAACGCTGGGAGCACGGGGCCCTCCCGCCATAAGATGTCTTCAGACATACTAACACAGTGCCAGTAAACACAAATGTTAATGCACATGGTAGCACAAAGTGAAACACAGAGATAAACAGTACTGAAAAATACAGCATGTTATACAACGCCAGGAGCATGGGTTCACACATACTAACACAGTGCCAGCAAATGCAAATGTGAATGCACATGGTAGCACAAAGCAAAACACAAAGATAAACAGTACTGAATAATACTGAATGTAATACAGTGCTGGGAGCGCATTGCCCTTCGGGCTCCATGCTCCCACCACAAGATGTCTTCACACATACTAACACACTGCCAGCAAACACAAATGTTAATGCACATGGTAGCACAAAACGAGACACAAAGAGAAACAGTACTGTAGACACAAAAGGTTAAAATTACAAAAACACAAGTGCAAATTAAAACGCACACAGTAACACACACGGTGGCATAGACACGAAAAGTAACTGAAATAGGTATAGAACCACAATCAGAAGTGCTAAAGGTAACAGTTATAGAAACACACACAATAGTATTCCCCAAAATCTGCATATAGAAAAACAGTGAGTACAAAGAATGTATGCATAATAATGGCTCTCGGAACAGAAAATGAGGACTTGGAATACTAAATTGCTTATATCTCAGGAACCGTACCACATAGAAAAAAATGTAAAAGTCATATTAATTATCACTTTCTTGGCTAGTTTTGTACTTAGCCCCATTAGGGGGCTAAGCGTTTTAACAACAAAAAGTCTGTATCTCACACCGTTTATGAGATACAGGCCCTGAAAGGCGCAATGCATGTCGTAATGTTATCCTATGGGGAAAAAAAGACACATTCGCAGTCCCATAACTTTCCCTCACTGTAATATTTTTTCACCAAACCACTGAAAGGCACATCTGTGATATGTTCCCTTTCATCCCTGCAAATTTCATCCCAAAAGACCAAACCGTTATTTTGCAACAGGGTGTCAAAGGAATTCTCCAATGCAGCAGAAACTGTAATGTTATCCTATGGGAAAAAGCATCAAATTTGGAGTGCCGTCACTTTGCCGCGATGTAATAGTTTTTCACCAAAACACTAAAAGACACATCTGTGTGATGTTGTCTGCGTTCCCTTCAAATTTCAGCCCAAAAGACCACACTGTTCTTTGGCAGCATAGTGACAAAGAATTGCTGTTATTTTCACACATCCTAGAAAAGTACTGCCGAACTGTGGAGCGTTTTATCGGAGATTCATTCGACGATGTCATACGTTGACACTACTTTGAGAAAGTATTTTTTCCAGAAGTGTGAAAAACATATTTCTGGGGTGTTTTACCCCAAAATAAAGAGATGCCTAGCATCCTCAGGGTCCGACTAGGTGAATACAAAAAGAATTAGGTTGCCAGATGGTCCCAAATTTAAATGCCAAGCATTTTTCTGATCCCTAACTGAAAACAAAATGGTGGATTTGCGACAGTAAAAGGGCCATTTGTGAAAGTAAAAACTGCATTTGCGATACTGTCAAACTTTTTGTTAACTTTTCCCATTGACTTATAATGGGAACTTGTTTTTTGAATAACTTTTGAACCTTTTAATATTTTTTCACAAAATCTTCAAAAGGCACATCGGGGACCCTGGACGCATGTTTCCTGAAGATTTCGGACAGGTTGCGCAAACAGTGTGACCTTTAGACATGACCAAAGAATTCCCAAAAAGCATAAAAGCATGTGCAGATCATGCTTAATAACTCCTCAGCTGTATATCTGAACAGTACGATGGTTGGCAGATCCCAAGATGTATGGTTCTTGATCATGTATTTCAAATTTCAGGCAAATCTGTTGAACAGTCGCAAAGTTATTAAGGTGCAAAATTTTAGGTGTAACATGTAAATGGCTCCTCAACCCTAACTATTGTAGCACTATATATATATATATATATATATATATATATATGTATATATATATACACATACATATACATATATATATATATATATATATATATATATATATATACACACACACACACACACACACATAAATATACACATATACGTACATATGCTCGCTTCTTCTCTCTTTATTTTGTTATTTTTGTTATATTTTTTAGGACCATGATATCTGTTTCTGTTGTTGCATTTCCTGTCAGTAATTTGCTTTGTGTTCTGGGGTAGAGGTGGGTGTTTTTTTTATTGTTTATATTTTTTATTGTAGTTACTCTTTGTTGGCTTGTGATGGTCTTTGTCATGATATCTTTCTCTATATTTTGGAATATGTTAATAAAGTATATTAAATTGAAAAACAATATTCTAAAGACCCAAATGTAGTGTTAACTGTATTGTGTCTGCAATAAAAATGATTCAACCTTGCTTAAAGTTATTGTTTTTTCCTGTGTCCATTTCGTGATGTGAACGTGTAAAACTGTTTACACAAAATGTGCATCAGAATGCCATGGAATCTGTAAGATCATGCTGCAGAAGGTGCAATAGGGGTGTAGATATGTGCAATAGGGGTGTAGATAAATAGAGGTAAAAGTGCATAAGTGTGTGCATAAAAAATTATATATACAGTTACCATTTATACACACACTTACTACCGTCAATCAAAACAAAGCAGCTGAATTTTTTTCATCCCCCATCAAAATGAAAAAAAAAAATCCACAAACAATTGCCAAGCAATATTTGCCACCTGTCATACCATTCTCAAGACTAACACCTGGTACATGCAAATTTCTCACCAAAAGAACATGTGGCATCACCACATTAAAAAGGCAAATGTCCGACAGTCACAATATACCAGGGAATCATAAAAAATAATCATGTTTTTTTCTTTCTTTGCCTTAAAAAAGTAAAGAAATACTGCCAACTGTGATGATCAAAAAATGACATTGTTCAACCATGACAGTAGTTTTGTTATAGAGATGAATCAGATAATGACTCAGATTGAAAATGATGAAGAACCATTATTGGATCCTGAGAATAATTCTACATCGATATCAACAGAAACGCACCCACAGCAATAATCAGTAGAGACTTCAAGTACTCTATCTACCTCAAAAGCCACCACGATCTTTCAAAACCTAATAGATATGGAAGCCATAGAAAACATTTTAGATAAAATCAAAAAAATTTAAATACAGCATGGAAGACACAAGCCAATGTCAACATGTTTAACAGGTTCCTAACTGAAAATTTCACTATGTAGATCCCACTACACAAAATACAAACAGAAGAGCTTAATCAATACCTATGCCAGTATTTTATGTCCTGTAGAAAACATATGGTTCTCTATAAGAACCACTGACACTTCAGTTCACATTTTAAAGCTTAGAATAATATCTAAAAAAATAAAGCTTATGCACACTCACTCTCCAGCTCTCCCATATTTGATAAAGTATGGCAAGTCCTACAATGCAGACAGAAAAATCTTAAAAGTAAGGGGAAAGGTTCCAAGCTGATGGCAGCCGAATGAACTCACTGACACTATATTAGAGGCACTATACAAAGAGGGACTACTGAGGCCAGACAGTGCTGAATCTTTGCTAAATAATATGTGGGTAACAGTAAGCATGTCTTTTGGAGTGAGGGGCAACACAAAATGAGGAATGTCAAATGGGGAGACATTCAACTACACACAGACCAAGATAGCAAATGTTTCCTGCAATATTGCACAGAAAGACAAAATCCCGCACAGGAGCCAATCCGAAAGACTTTTGACAAATAAAGCCAAGAGCTTATGAGGTATCAAACAACTCCAAAAAATGCCCTGTACAAAATTGCCTTGCCTACACCAAAGTAAGACCCCCACAAACTATGACCAATGACTCCCTTTTTTCTTAGCAATGAATTATCATGCAATATACTGCTCTGACAGTCCCTGGGAGTGAACAAGCTTGCAAAAATAGTAAAAACAATGATTGTCAAGTCAATTACCACAGACAAAAGACTTACAAACCACTCCATTAGAAAGCATTTAGTGCAAAAACTGGCAGATTCAGGAGTTGCCCCCACAGAAATCATACAAATATCAGGACACAAACAGCTCTGGAGCCTTAATGATTATGCAAAAAAAAAAAAAAAAAGAGAAGCAGCAAAGAAAAATCTCAGCCATTCTGAGCTCAGATGATGCTTCCACATCAGAAAAGCAACAGGAAAGTCACTATCAACCATCTGCAGCAGCAACTACTCTGACATCCTGGGATCATGTTTTAACAGGCCTAACATCTCGGCTAATACCATCACCTTCAACATAGTTCAAGGTAAGCTTCCATCTCTGAAAAAAACTATTTAAAACACAAATCAAGAAAAGCCACACCCTACTGTCATTGGTAAACATAAGTAAGGTAGCATACTAGCAGTCACACTGCAACTGGGGGGAGGGCAAGGTAAAATGAAACACAATAAAAAAATGACTCATTTAAAGTTAACAGTTTTTAAAAACTAATACTAAAAAGCAACACTGTATCATTCTCTCTTCCCACATAGGAAACTGGCATGATAATTACAAAAGAAAAATTCCTCAAATCATCACATCTGACAGTGACACTGAATACAGTAAGTATGCACACCCATATGAACTACCTTTAAATAAAAATAAATAGTACTGCTGCTGTGGGTAACAAAGCCTAACAATAATATAGCATAACAATAGCCAAGGTATCAGTGTAAAGAATAATTGATAACAAACATAGCCCACCAACAGAATGACACACTGACCCAGATATTCAATCTGTACCAGGCTCTGGTGCAAGCCTGGGCACAGCTCAACTTGGCTGCGTAGGGGCATGGACTGGGTGATATAAAATGGAGCTGCACCATGGCTCAGCATCGTTGAATATCACACCCTGGCCACCCACAGTGTGCATGGCGCAGTGGCACTGCGCCAGTGCCAGTGGCCAGAGTGGAGCATGGTGATGCGCTAGTGCAAGTTCCATTGTGCAAGATGCAACAACTACGATATTCAAAAGTTGACATGCAAATGGGGCCATAATGTATGCAAGGTGCAAATGGAGCCATTTGCATGTCATTATGGCCCCATTTGCATGCAGGTGCACTGATCCCTGACGACTTGTGCCTGGCGCCCTGCCAGGCAGCAGCTGTCAGGGACTGATGCCCCCTGAAACACGACAATGTGCCCCACAACCCGATTGCGGGCTTCAGTAAAAAACAGAAATGCATCCCATATCCCTGGTGGTCCAGTGGGCCGCTGTCTGGCCAATTGCGGGCTTCAGTAAATTAAAAACAAAATCCAAATCTCTGGTGGTCCGGTGGACCGCTGTCTGCCCGATCTGGGGCTGAAGTAATATAAAAGATACCTCTATCCCTGGTGGTCCAGTGGACCTGTCTTCCCAATCGTGGGCTGCAGTAAAAAAAAAACAGAACTTCTATCCCTGGTGGTCCAGTGGACTTGTCTGCCTGATCACGGGCTGAAGTAAAATAAAAGATACCTCTATCCCTGGTGGTCCAGTGGACCTGTCTGCCCGATCATGGGCTGAAGTAAAAAAACAGAAACCTATATCCCTGGTGGTCCAGTGGAACCCCCTCCTCACCCACCCACTGATCCCCAGTGCCCCGCTCCCCCATCAGTGGCGGGTGGCAGCACCCCAACCACCTGCCACCCCGCGCCTACCGACTGACACCGTCAATGGGGCTGTCGCCCATTGGTCCACAGCATGAGCCAATGGGTGTGCAGCCCATACACATACTACATTCCAGATATGTGAATGGATCCATTCCACATATCTGGAGATATGTAGTAGGTATGGCTGCATGCCCATTGGCCCATGCTGTGGACCACTAGGCATGTGACAGCCCTACTGACGGTGTCAGTTGGCGGCAGGGATGGCAGGTGGGTGGGTGCTGTCACCCACCACTGACTGGGGGAATGGGGTGGTGGGGATCAGTGGGTGGGTGGGAGGGAGTCCACTGGACCACCAGGGATATAAGATCTGTTGATTTTACCTCAGCCCATGATCTGGCAGACAGGTTCACTGGACCACCAGGGATAGAGGTATCTTTTATTTCACTGCAGCCCACGATCAGACAGACAGACAGGTCCACTGGACCACCAGGGGATATAGGATTCAATTCCTTTTATTTACTCAAGCCCGCGATTGGGCAGACAGCGGTCCACAGGACCACCAGGGATGTAGGAGGTTTTATTACTTTTACTAATGCCTGCGATTGGGCATGGGGGCACCACCACGGAGGTGCAGCCAGAGCTCAGCCACAGGTGGTAGCTGCCATGTTGTGCCCTGCAATGTGGCAGCTCACCTGTGGGTGGCCGGCCATTGCTCCTTTTTTTTTTTTGCTTAACTTTGTGTGGTGCAGGTAGGGATTGCTCATGCATGGCTCCGCACATCCCAGGCTGAATATCAGGCTGTGCAGAGCATGCATGGGCACGCCCCCCCCACCTGCACCTGCATACATTACTGATGCACTCTGGTGCATCGGGATTTGTGCCAGGCACAATTCCCATTTGAATATCGTGCTGGTGTGCATCAGTGGGTTGCGCATGGCACAACACTGTTGTACCATGTGCAACCTTTTTGAATATTTGGGCCACTGTATAACTTGGTGTCCAGAGTGAAGACGGAAAAACAAAAAAAAAGGCAACCAACCCCATCCCTAAAAAAAATCAACTGGAGGCCTAACAAAAATGAAGCAAAAACCAATCTATATGAAAACAACTGTGTACTCTTTTAAAAGATGAATATCTGTAATCACCTACCTAACTAAACATACCTTTATTTTCTACTTTACAGCACTTTATAGCACTGTTACAAAATTTACCACCATTCTTCACTTTAATTCTTCAATACTAAATATCCATTGATATTTATATAGGCCCACATCCTCACTTTCATTCTTGAACTAACCACTTTATCTTTTTTCAAAAAAAAAATCCAGTTTTCTTCCAATCACAGAGATATTAATCTTTTCCCATTTCTACTACAGGAGATCAGACACTTCATTTACAATGCTTTCATAAACAGAATACATTTTTCCCTCCCACAGGAAAGCCAAAATAAAAATTAAAAAAGATTCAGAAAGAAGCCACAAAAAAAACTCCCTCTCCCACCACCACCCGAAAAAAAAAAAAAAAGAAAAAGACACATTATCAAATATCACTAATTATTTATTTGTCTCCCAATCCAAACAGGTTATATCATTCTGACATACAGAAGAAACAACTGTTGGAATATACCCAGTCAACACTACAACCAAAGCAAGCCAGGAAAACTCCTCTTGCTCAATAAAACAAGGAGCAACACATGGACTGTTCAGTAAATGAAATGTTTGGTCAAGCAAAAAGCTGCACATTTTCCAGCAATCTTATTTTACATTTCATAATATGCTTTAAGCAAACATCAAATAAAGAAATTCCTAATAAACACTGTACAAAAATGTGTACTCCAGAAGCAAAAACTGGAAACACACAAAATCTTTATTTGTTCTATATGACAAATATTCCTTGTTTACTGTTTTAATGTTTTTCTTATGAAACTGCATCCATTGTTACAATAGAATAGTACTGCATAAAGTTTAAGGTTATCAAACAGAATACATTACAGAATAAGTTCCTTTTCCTATATTTTGCTAATTTACCAAAGTTGCAGTTAGCAGTTATTATACTTAACACCAATAAAAACACCTATCCTTGCTGTGTTTGATGTATGCATCAGCCTTGAATACACTGTAAAAAAAAACATTTCTTTTCTGCACTGTTACAAAATTTACCACCATTCTTAACTTGGATTATTATAGCAATAAAGCATTTAAAATTTAAATACCTTCTCTGTCTTTTTCCTTGTAAGTAGAAATCCATGGCAAAATATAACTCAAAAATGTTACTGAAACCACCACACAAAAAAAATGTTGTGACTCTTCAAAGTCGTAATCCAAATGATAAGAAACCAAACACCAAATCCTAACCCAGAGAACTTCTCAACTTTTCAAAGTCATACTCCACAAAAACTGTCCATAATAGCAAAATGAAATCCAAAGGTGATTACTCTTCACAATCACACTTCAAAAAGGAAAAATTCCACATTATCAGAAAACATGATCAAAGAAAAAAAGAGTTAAAAAGCACCCAAAACAAATAATCTAACACCAGAACTCCATAAAGTAAAATCCAAAGCTTGGCATCAGAAGAAAACAATCCTGCAGTCTAGACTTCCTCCCATTTCACAATCGCTCCTCTAACTCCATTCACCTTGCTTGCCGGCGGCTACACTCCCAAACACATCCCTCACTAGGCCAAAATCACTGACTGCCATGCACGCTGTTATGGGGTATCCAGTGCTCCTCTTTGGCCTAATACCATGCTGCCACCGCTCACCACTGCAAGTCCAACATGTGGAACTTCCTCTTGATTGACTACTCCTACCGCACTGAAAAGAAACTGCATCACAAAATTCAACTCTGCCTATAGACCAATCATAGCAACCAAAGCCACACCTCTGCACCAATCAAAAAAAGCATAACCACACCTACTACACTACCTCAGTTAATGACAAACTCCAACCACCATCCCATTCACAAACCTGCCCCAAAATTCAAACAAGACAGTGGAAAGACACATTTACCTTAAATAGTACATGACTAAACCTTAAAAAAAAATAAACAACCAAAACGCAAAAATCCCAGTACTTTCCCCAACTATTGCATAAATCCAACATGTGGAGGGTGACGGTGTGATATCCTATTTATCTAGTGTACTTGCCATGGACCTCTTGTAACCATCCCTCATGGCTTCACCACTTGTGAGGTTACTTGAGGTCAATGGCAAGTACACTAGATAAGTAGGATATCACACTGTCACCCCCTGCATATCCTAATATATATATATATATAGACACACACACACATATATATATATATATATATATTATGGTAGCACGGTAGTGCTACCATAGTTAGGGTTGAGGAGCCATTTCTATGTTAAACCCCAAAACTTGGCACCTTAATAACTTTGCAACTGTTTGACAGATTTGACTGAAATTTGTAATACACAATCAAGAATCATAGGCCTTGGGATCTGCCAAGTTTTGTACCAGTCAGATATATGGCTGCGGAGTTATTAAGCGTGATCTGTGCGCGCGTTTACGCTTTTTCTGGAATTCTACAGTCACGCCTACAGGTCGTACGGTTTGCATGATCTATCCAAAATCTTCAGGGAACTTGGGGCCAGGGTCCCCGATGTGCCTTTCAAAGATTTCGTGAAAAAATTTTAAACGGTTCAAAAGTTATTCAAAAAACAATTTCCCATTATAAGTCAATGGGAAAAGTTAACAAAAAGTTAGACAGTGTCGCAAATGCACTCTTTACTGTCGCAAATGGCCCTGTTACTGTTGCAAATCTGCCATCTTTTTTTCAGTTAGTGATCAGAAAAATGCTTGGCATTTAAAATTGAGACCCTCTAGCAACATAATTATTTGTGTATTCACCTAGTCGGGCCCTGAGGATGCTAGCCATGTCTTTATTTTGGGGTAAAACACCCCAGAAATATGTTTTTCAGATTTCTGGAAAAAGTACTTTCGCAAAGTAGTGTCGCACTCACGAAAGTGTCACAAATTTTTGAAAGCTGAAATTGCGAACTACTTTACACTATGCCCAAAATAGTATTTCTCTTTTGGCACTCCGCCAAAAAGAATGGTTGGGAGTTTTGGGATGAAATTTGGAGGGAACGCAGACGATATCTCACAGATGTGCCTTCACTGATGTATTGAAAAAATATTACACGGTGGCAAAGTTACGGCACTCCAAATTTGATGGTTTTTCCCATAGGATAACATTACGGTGCCCAACACATTACAGGAATCCTTTGGCACCCTGCTGCAAAATAATGGTTTGGTCTTTTTTCCTGAAATTTGGAGGGAAGACAGCCAACAGCCTGCAGATGTGCCTTTCAGTGGTTTGGTGAAAAAATATTACAGGGAGGCAAAGTTATTTGGCACTCTGAATTTCTCTTTTTTTCCCATAGGATAACATTACTGCATTCGCCGCGCCTTTCAGGGCCCATATCTCGGAAACGCCGCGAGATATGGACTTTTCGTCAGAAAATGCTTAGCCCCCTTATGGAGAGTTGTGAATCATACAACTTTAAAAAATTTTTTCTACGTCGTACGGTTCCTGAGATATCCTGGAGGCAGTATAGTGCAGTGGTCTAAGGCTCTGAGCTGCAAATCTGATAACATCCAGCAGACCAGACCTGGGTTTGAATCCCACAGCTTCCACTTACATACTGTGTGACCCTGAGCAAGTCACTTAACCTCCTTGTGCTCCCAGGTTGTTCCTGTAAAAAAGCTTTCAGCTTAGTGTGCTATACCTGGTTAAACAACTAAATAAAAAAAAAATATATATTCCAAGTTCTCATTTTCTGCTCCAATACTCATTATTATGCATACATTCTTTGTACTCATTGTCTTTCTCTATGCAGGTTTTGGGGAAAACCAGCCTGTGCGCTTACATTACTGTTACTGTTGCCCTTTCCGCTCATGGTTCCGTACCTGTTTCACTTACTGTTGACGTCTGCGCCACCATGTGCATTATCCTTTGCGTTTCCATTTGCGCTTGCATTTCTGTTATTTTTTACTGTTTCTCTTTCTGTTTCACTTTGCATCACCATGCCCATTGACATTTCCATTTGCAGGGACCATGTTACTATGTGACAACACATCATGTGGTAGACCATTCCCGTCTACGCCACCGTGTGCGTTACCCTTTCTGTTCTCATTTGCGCTTGCATTACCTTGTGCGTCACTGTTAGTGCTTTTGTTTGCATTGCTGTTCCTGTTACTATAGAAACATAGAAACATAGAATTTGACGGCAGATAAGGACCGCTTGGCCCACCTAGTCTGCCCATTTTCCTACCTAACAGATAAGCTGCAGATCCTAGTTAACCAACAGCTTAATTCCTCCTATCCCCCACTAGGACTGCCCTATGCCTGTCCCATGCATTCTTGAAGTCCCCCACTGTTCTTGACCCCACAACCTCTTCAGGGAGGCTGTTCCATGCATCCACAACCCTCTAAGTGAAAAAATACTTCCTCACATTACCTCTGAGCCATCCCCTTCTATCTTCAAATTGTGCCCTCTTGTTCTTGCACATCTCTTTTTCTGGAAGATGCTACCCTCTTGGACTTTGTTAATTCCCTTGAGGTACTTGAAAGTTTCTATCATGTCCCCTCTCTCCCTTCTTTCCTCAAGGGTATACATATTAAGCTCCTTTAGTCTTTCTTCGTATGTCTTCTGGTGCAGACCCTGCACCATTTTGTTTGCCCTCCTCTGGACAGCCTCCACTCTGTCTATGTCTTTGCAGAGATGGGGTCTCAGAACTGCACACAGTACTCAGATGGAGTCTCACCAACTGTCTGTACAGAGGATAACAACTTCCTGTTTTCTACTATTGATGCCTCTTCCTATACATCCCAGTATCCCCAGCCTTCCTTACTGCCTTCTCACATTGCTTGCCCACCTTTAGGTCATCTGATATAATTACCCCCAGGTCCCTTTCTATTTTTACTGTTGTCAGTATCTCACCCCCCATTGTGTACTCTTCCCCAGGGTTTTTGTTCCCCATGTGCATTACCTTGCACTTCTTTGCATTGAATCTGAGCTGCCATACATTTGTCCATTCCTCCAACCTTGCCAAGTCCCTTCTCATCCTTTCCACTCCATCTTGTGTATCAACCCTGTTGCAGATCTTTGTGTCATCTGCAAAGAGACATACTTTTCCTTCAAATTCCTCTGCAATGTCACTTATAAAGACATTAAAGGACCCGATCCCAGTACTGAACCCTACGGTACCCGCTAGTAACCCTCCTTTCTCACTGTGTGACTCCATTTACTACTACCCTTTGAGTCCTGTTGTCTAGCCAATTTTTATCAGGCTACCACCTTGGGACCCACTCAAGGCTGGCTATCTTGTGTATTAATCTTTTGTGTGGGACTGTATCAAATGCCTTGCTAAAATCTAGGTAGGCCATGTCCACAGCCCCTTCCTGGTCTACTACTTTGGTAACCCAGTCAAAGAAATCTATTAGATTTGTCTGACACAACCTTCCCATCGTGAATCCATGCTGCCTTGGGTCCTGTGCTCCACTGGCCTCTAGGTACTCAACAATTCTTTCCTTCAGAAGTGATTCCATCATTTTCCCTACCACTGAGGTCAAACTAACTGGTCTGTAGTTTCCTGCCTCTGTCTTGCTCCCACTTTTGTGAAGAGGAATCACATCTGCCCTCCTCCAGTCCTCGGGTACCACCCCATCCTCCCATGATTTGTTAAAGAGAATAGTCAGCGGTGTCACTAGTTCTACCTCTAGTTCTTTTAGAATTCTTGAGTGAACCCCATCAGGCCCCATTGCTTTATCCACCTTCAATTTTAGTTCTTTCAGAACCCTTTCTTCTGTAAATGGACTGTTATCGGCCCCATCTTCAGTGTTTCTCTTGTTTGGTTTAGGTAACTCCCCTCCTCTTCCTTTTGAATACTGAGCAGAAATATTCGTTCAGTATCCCTGCTTTTTCACTGTCACCTCTACCCACATTCCCTCCACTTTATTAAGCTTCAGTATCCCTCCTTTGGTCTTTCTTCGCTCCCTAATGTACCTATAAAAGGTCTTATCCCCCTTCTTAACAGAATTGGCTATCCTTTCTCGGTTTGGCCTTTGCTATTCTGACTGCCTTCCCAGCCTCTTTCTGCTTTAACTGATAAAGTTCTCTGTCCTGCTCCTTCTGTGTTTCCTTATATTTCCTGAATGCTGTCCTTTTCTCCTTAACCTTCCTGCCACCTCTTTTGAGAACCATAACGTTTTTTCCTTCGTGTGTTTTATTGATTTGTATTACACAAAGGCTTGTTGCTTCTGTGATGGCTGTTTTGATCACTCCCCATTGTTCCTCACCCTCCTTCTTGCCTGTTTGCTAGTGCTTTTCTGAGGCACTTTCTCTCATTTTCCCAAAGTCAGCCTCCTAAAGTCCAGTACTCTTGCTTTTGTATGGCTTGATTGTATGGCTGTGTTTATCGTGAACCACACTGTTTGGTGGTTGCTTGTTCCCAGATGGCTACCCACTTCTAAATCTGAGATTCTTTCTCCATCCCCATTTGAGAGTACCAGGTCTAAGATTGCTCCTCCTGAGTGGGGTTCCAATACTAGCTGTCTGAGGTATGCCCCCTGTAGGGCATCAAGAATGACCATGCTCTTGGATGTGCCTGCAGCAAAGGTGATCCAGTTAACATCTGGCATATTCAGGTCCCCCAGCAACAATATCTCCCCTTTTTCTGCCATTCTAAGAAAGCCTTCTATCATTTCCTTGTCCATTCCCTCCCCCTGAGATGGGGGTCTGTATACAACCCCCATGTGGATTGTGGTGCCATTTCCTGTCTCTATGCCACAAGACATCATGTGGTGGGAGCGCGGGCCCTTCCCACCGTCAATAAGGGATGCTGGGCCCCGGCCCAGTATTGCATTCACTATTTCTTGTTATCATTCTCAAAAGAAGGGAAATTAGAGGCAAAAACTCTGTTTAATGCATTAGTTAGGGTTGTTCTAGTGACAAAGTGGAAATTCACTGTTAGGGTTGAAAACCTAACTCCAGTCACCCCCAGCACCACACACACACAGACACACACATGCAAGTATGGGGAGGACCAAGTCAACACAACCAATGACAGACATCCAGCAGCAGGTCAGAAATAACAAACAATTGTCTAAATGTACTACGAGACATCCCCACCCACCTGACCAGGTACTGCATGCTCAGTGGAGATCAACAGCAAAACTGAGGCCATGTACACCAAATGTACACATTCCTGATTGCAGCTGCACACAATGTACCACACTTAGTAGATGCATGGCCTTATCTACCGATGCTCCACACCAGACCACACCACATGTGGTGGGCCACCTGAGCAATAGAATTGAGCAAAACCAAGGAGTTGTACAGGTATAATATCTCTGATTATAACAAGGGTTTGAGAAATGTAGCTTTCTAATTGACTGCAAACATTGTAACAGCCTTATGTTTAGTTTTTATTAAGATACATTTAGAGCCTAACCATTAATGATGAACATTGTTTAATGTTGTTTAAAAAAACAGTTTTATTATGATAGCAATAAGCCACTCCCAGGTATTATGTTAATGGTCAGTTTATCACTGTCTAGCGACATGTGGCACTCGGCTACACCTCATTCAACATTAAACCCTCTACAGGTGATTAATAGACCATTTAACATAGCTGTTGGTCATGCCTTATTGCTTAATTGTCTTTATGAGTAGATACTCTCCCTCTGCTAGGCACTGCAGCAGCTTTGCAACACAGTGTCCCACCCAGTTACACCATACATTGTCTAGTTACTGGAGAATGGCTGTGAATATGAACTCATGAAGATGAACAGTGTAACTTGATCATTACAGTCATCAAAACCTTAGTGTGATTATAACTGACAGAGTCAGTGATAGAGAATAATCCCTGCTGTCCTAGTACACTTATCCCATTGTGAGTTAAATCAATACTAAAAGACATTCTGTTTATATCTACACTATACCTACTTGATTCCTGTTGTACCACAATTAACATAGTTATCATTTTGATAGCATCAGTGACAGAAGTGTGGCAAACCCAAACACTAGGCATACAGCCTGAGTATGAAACAACAAAAAAATTACACTGTGTCCATAAGTGGCATAGATCACTCATTGCAACAATAGTAAATGTATCACTATTTGAATAAGTTAGTCATCACAGATGCAATGAGATTGTCTTTCTCAGGTACAACATACTTAGTAAGTGCCTACAGGAAAATCTATCCTATAGACATCTCCGATACAGATACGTCATTGTTGGCTCAGTATTGCTATGATATTTAGAAGTTGCTTGGCCTGATCCATGCAATTACACTGTTTCTTACAAAGAATACTTACTGCATCTTTAGTATTGAAACACACTGAAGGTCTATGTATGTACATCAGCAATACACCTTCATTAGTAAGAATGCATCTGATACTGGCAGTACGAATTTCACAGCGTTGAACAGGCAATGCTTTTCCATACGTTTACATCAGCTTCTTTATCTTGAGTAAACAGTTGCAGTAAATGTACTACTATGTAAATCACATACTAAATGTAACACTACTTTTATCTTGAGCATGCTAGTGTCTTGTAGTTAATTTATGTACTTCTTTAATTAATGTATACTCACTAGTGTTAAACCTTTCTACAACTGTCATCATGCACCTTCAGCATTTATATTGACTAACGGCACAGTACCAGTTGTGGTGTGGTGTGGGGCATTGGTAGGTAAGGCCATGCAACTACTAAGTGTGAGTACGTTGTGTGCAGCTGCAATCAGGGATGTATGCGTTTATGTACATGGCCTCAGTTTGTGTTGATCTCCACTGAGCATGCAGTACCTGGTCAGGTGGGTGGGATGTCTCTGACTACATTTAGACAATTGTTTGTTATTTCTGTCACCTGCTGCTGGATGTCTGTCATTGGTTGTGTTGACTTGGTCCTCCCCATACTTGCATGTGTGTCTGTGTGTCTGTGTCTGTGTGGTGCTGGGGGTGACTTCGAGTTAGGGTTTCTAAACCCAATAGCAATTTCTTCACTTTTGTCACTGTGGAACAACCCTAACTAATGCATTAGACAGAGTTTTTGCCTCTAATTTATATATATATATATATATATATATATATATATATATATATATTGAATGATAGGGGCATGGTGGCACCCCTATAGTTAGGGTTGAGTAGGAACTTCAATGTTAAACTCAACATTTTGCACTTTAATAACTTTGCAACTATTCTACAGATTTGCACAAAATTTGGTATGTACTGTCCTGTCTGGTAGATCTCTTGATGTGGCAAGGTACATTCCAGTCAGATGTCAGTCTCTGAGTTACAGAGAGGTGAAAAAAAACATGCTTTTGCTCATTGACTTTGCTGGGATTTTTCTTTGACCTTGCCTGCAGCCCAGATAGTTTGGTTTTTCAGCCCAAAATTTTCAGGACAGAAAAGGACTACCCCACAGATGTGCCTTTTGCTAGTCTGGTGAAAAAATAATAAGTAGTTTTTAAATTATTGCAATTAAAAAATAGAAAAAATACTTCTGAGCATGCTCAATAAGCACTACAAGATAGCTGTATGAAACGAAGTAGGAATCCTGTTTTGTATGGGAAAATTCCTACTTTGTATGGCAATCATCTTGTTTTCAGTTTTGCCTAAAACATTCAAATTTGGAAACCTCTCAAAATGATATTCATACAAAGTAGGATCCTGCTTCATATGGCAAGATACGAAGTAGGATCCTACTTCATGAGTTGAACGTGCAGGAATGTTTGAACTTATATTGACATCTTGGCCATTTTTTCAGTACTTTTTCACTAAATTTTCTACATGGGCCTTTTGGAACTCCACCTCATGAACACTGGCACTGTCATTTCATGACTCGGTCCCAAAAAGTAATTTTGTGGTCACTGTACAACATCACCTTTCACTCCAACTAACAAAATGAAAGTGCCAGTGCTCATGAGGCGGGGTCCCAAAAAGCCTATGTTGAAAATTTGGTGCAAAAATACCAAACAATGCCCGAATTAGGTGCAGTCATTGAAATTTCATTACACATGTGTGTAACTTTGGCAATTTTTAACATTTTCACTTCAAATTTTCAACATTGCTATTTTTTCACAGCACCTCATGAACAGTACAATGGTAATTTTTCATACAATGCCTGAATTGTGTTTTTGCTCCTGTGGCACAGAATGGCGCATATGCTGTGCGAAATCACCTTTCAGGACCGATTAACAAAATGACAGTGCCTGTGTTCATGAGGTGGGGTCCCCAAAAGGCCATGTTGAACCTTTGGTTGCTTGAAAGGACAGAGCAAAGAATGTTACCAGAGCAAGGAAAAGGATTAAGACTTCTTTTGGCTAGGCATATTTACTGTGTGTTATTTTCTTTTGTGCTCACAGGGATCGATACTGCTTGTTGCTGACATTTTATTGCTTTATTTTTCTTTGATTCAAATTGTTGTTGCTGGGTATTCCTGGCTGCATTATTACAGGCTGTGCCTGCAGGTGTGTGCCTACAGATTATTGCTGTAATCTTCTGATTCAAATTGTCTTTTGCAAGATATATCTTCTGTTACTGCTCTATTTTTCTCTGTAGCAAAGTGTTTCTTACAGGGTATATCTTCTGTGAAATTATTACAGGTGGTGCTTTACATGTTTTACAGTTTTATCTGTCACTAGGATAAGCTTTCAGGGCTACTGAATTTGTTGCTGGCTGATTGTTTCTGCTCTTGCCTCCTTGTTTCTTTCATTCGTGGTTCTTCTTTTTCAGCAGGGGAAGGGCCCAGCCACCCACCCCCATTCCTGACCACCCCACACTACAGTTCTTTTATAGGGTAGCACAGTCATGACATTTCCTGTATCAAAGCAGGAAGGGGTGGATCAGAGGGGTATCCACACAGTGACCTCATTTACAGGGGCACAAATTATTTAACTTGTTATAACAAGTTATACACAAGCAGACAAACAAAACACAGAATCAAACTTTTGCTTTCTTTTTCCTCCTTCTAATTACTCTGACCAGGTTATAAACTCAGCGACTTATCTGGAATGGATAGTATTAACTGGAGGTTCTGAAGGACACTTTCAGAAGGGCAGTTTTACAGGATTTAGGACACTGTACTACATGCTGGGCCATCGGAGATCTAAGAGAACAGCTTCAGGCAGCATGGGCAGATGTTGCATGCCTCAAATCACATATTCAGGAGGATATATATTATAAGAACCACCTGCTATTTCCCAAACATCCAATAGAAGCACCTCGACCACAGAGGGTAGTTGGTCAGGGAGGTTGGCAGGTGGTTAGGAGAGGCAAATTGAGTGCCCCATCACTCAGTGCTCTCCAACATATCACCTCCACAAACCATATAAAAACTATAAACGGGTATCTACCTCTATCTCAGAAATCAAACAAAGGGGCAGAGGACACTGCAGAACAGGACACTGCAGCACAGGAGCTAGCACAACAAAACTCACCCAAAACCGGAACCAAAGCAAAAAAAGCAAAAAGGAAATCCAAAAAACTTTGCAGGGAGTTAATACCTATGTCCAGCCAGGGGTAATGTTCAGATGTCTCCCAGATACATCAGCATGGAGAGACACTGACCACATTGCTAAAATTGTACAGGAAGCAGGAGAAAACATTGACATCCTGGTACACATAAGGACTAATGATTTCACTAGACAGTCAGTTGTGGAGGCCTAGGAATGCCTGACTAGGCTGGGTGACAAACTTTCATCCATTTCATTCAGCATCTCCTTCTTTGAGATCCTTCTCGTCTGGAAGAGGGGGACAGATGGACGGAAGATCAGAGAAGGGGAGATAGGGGAGCTAAACATGTGGCTGAATGGCTGGTGCCAAGAAAAAGGACACAAATTTGTAGGGAACAGGCAACAGTTTTGGGAGTGAAAGGTCTTTAAATCTGATGGACTGCATCTGATTAAGGAGGGAGTCAGTGCATTGGGGCAGAAGTTTGAAGTCTTTGCAGAATATTTAAACTAGCAAATGGGGAGAGGGGTGCAACACCCCATGCATTGAATGGGAAGAACACCCCATCTGCCTTAGCTAGTGGTCAAACAAGAGTTCATCATGTTTGTAGTTCATTTGCATCACCAGGTAAGGAAAAAGGTCTGGCTCCCCATATGATGCACAGGGGAAATGCCAGACCTCACCCAACAACTAACACACTGAAATCTGGCCAATGGAAAATCATGTACACAAATGCTCACAGTCTGAGAAACAAGATCCCAGATCTGCAGGAAATAATGACAGAGACTAAACTGGACATAGTAGCCATTAGCGAGACATGGTTTATCAGTAACCACACTTGGATACTTCAGTACCTGGCTATGTACTGTTCAGAAGAGACCGAGGTACAAAAAGAATGTGGGGGTGGAGTGGCTCTTTATGTCAATGAAAATATCAAAGCTACAGAAATTCATAATACACATAAGGAGCCAGAAGAACTGTGGGTCACCCTGGAAACAGGAAATGGGACAGCCATACCAACTGGGGTTGTCTACAAGCCTTCAGACCGGGGGGTATATAGACACATTACTGTTAGAAGATATACAAAACATGACAGCTAAAGGGGAGGTTCTGATAATGGGAGACTTCAACATGCTGGACACAGATTGGTCAATATCAGCAGGAACATCCGCCAGAACTAGACACATAGTGGATTCCCTGCAGGGGAGGGTCTCAAACAACTGGTACAACAAACTACAAGAGACAGGCTATCCTAGATCTAGTACTGATTAATAGGGAAAGGAGCACAGATCTCCAGGAGGAAGGTCACCTGGGGGCCAGTGACCATCACATGGTATGGTTCAGTTTGGCCACTAGAACTAAATTATCCCATTCCAAGACCCAAATATGGGACTTCAGAGGAGCTGACTTTGATAAGATGGCCAACAGAGTTAAGCTAGCCCTGGCAAAAAGAAATACAGATGAGGGACCAGAGGCAAAGTGGGCAAGCATTAAGGATGCAATACTTGAAGCAACATCCCATCGTGTTAGAGAGAAAAGGAAGTGCAAAAAAGAAGGAAACCACTTTGGTTCTCAAAAACAGTAGCAGAAAAGGTCAGAGCCAAAAGGCTGGCCTTCTGGGAAATATAAGGGAACACAGCAGGATGATGATAGGGAGGCATGACAAACTTCCCTAAGGGAAGCAGGGAAGGCAGTAAGGCAGGCAAAGGCCAAACTGAGGAAACACTAGTACAAAACAGTAAAAGAAGGTGACAAGACATTATATAGATACATTAGTGAAAGGAGAAAGTTCAGAGGGGGTATTGCTAAGATCTAAGGGGGCGTGTGAAGGGGACGACCATGTAAAAGCATCTATCCTAAATAGATACTTCTGCTCAGTATTTACTGAAGAGAAGGCAGGGCATTGCCCACAGCTCAGCACCATGGACACAGGGAGAAGGAGGTGTGCACTAGTCACTTCATAAAAGAAAGGGTCCTACAAGAGCTCGATAAGCTCAGGGTGGACAAGGCAATGGGACCTGATGGCATACATCCCAGGGTACTAAAGGAGCTAAGGGTGGAACTAGCAGAGCCATTATCAGAACTGTTTAGTGAGTCTCAGTGCACAGGAGAGGTCCCAGAAAACTGGAGAAGGGTACATGTGATCCCGCTCCACAAGAGTGGTAGCAGGAAGAAGGCCAAGAACTACAGACCAGTCAGTCTTACCTAAGTAGTAGGCAAGATTACGGAGGCACTCCTTAAGGAAAGGATAGTGCAACACCTGGAATCCATAGGAGCACAGGATCCAAGACAGCATGGGTTTACAACAGGAAGGTCCTGTCAAACTAATTTCATAGATTTCTTTGACTGGGTATCCAGAGTGGTGGACCAAGGGGGAGCAGTTGATGTCACCTACCTTGACTTCAGCTAAGCTTTGGATACTGTCCCACATAGAAGATTGATTAATAAGCTGGGTAGGCTCTGGATGGGTCAGATGTTGGTCATCTGGGTGGCAAACTGGTTGATGGACAGAAAACAGAGAGTGATGGTAAACAGTATATAGTCAGAAGAGATGCAAGTCACAAGTGGGGCACCTCAGGGATCAGTTCTGGGGCCAGTCCTCTTCAATATCTTCATCAGTAACATTGCAGATGGGCTAGTTGGTAATGTTTGTCTGTTTGCAGATGATACCAACATCTGCAACAGAGTAGATGATCCAGATGGGGTGGGCAGAATGAGAAGAGATCTGGATAAACTGGCAAAATGGTCAGAAGAGTGGCAACTGGGGTTTAATGCAAAGAAGTGCAAGATCATGCACATAGGGAAGAGAAACTCTGAAGCCACCAATAGGCTGGGAGGAGAATTGCTGGCAGTCACAAAGCAAGAAAGAGACTTGGGCATCATCATCACAGATGACCTGAAATCATCCCAGCAGACCACTAAAGCAGTAGGTAAGGCTAGGGGGATGTTTGGGTATATTAGTAGGGGTATCACACATTGTGAGAGGGAGGTAATAATCCCTCTTTACAAGACACTGGTTGGGCCCCATCTGGAGTACTGCATGCAGAACTGGAGGCCACACCTTCACAAGGACATTAACCAAATTGAGGCAGTCCAGAGAAGGACAACCAAAATGGTGCAGAGACTGCATCAGAAAACATATAAGGACAGATTAATGGAGATCAATATGTATACTCTAAAGCAAAGGAGGGAGAGAGGTGTTATGATCGAAACATTCGAACACTTTAGGGGCATTAACAAGGTGAAAGAGTCTAACATGTTTCAATATAAGAAAAACAGCAGGACAAGAGGACACAGCATGAGATTAGAGGGAGGCCAATTAAGGGGTAATGTGAGGAAGTTATTTTTCACAGAAACAGTGGTGGATGCATGGAACAGCCTACTTCAGGAAGTGGTGGATATGAACACAGTGCAGGGCTTCAAGCAGGCATGGGATCAGCATAAGGGAACAATACAAATGAGTATGAATAGATAGGCCATTGACAAAGCAAAGGCCAATGGCACATTCATAAGGTAGGAAAATAAATGGGCAGACTGTATGGGCCTTGTAGTCCTTATCTGCCATCAGCTTCTATGTTTCTATGTAAAATTACTAAAAATGTTCGAGTTATGTGTATCTATTGACTTTATTCAATGCACGCACATAATTTTCATAATTTTAAATATTTTGATGCCAAATTTTCAACATAGCCATTTTTTCACACCACCTCATGAACAGTACAGCTGTAATTTTTCATATTCTGCTCAAAATGTGTTTTCGCTCCCATGGCGCAGAATGGTGTTACAGTGCTCATGCACAGTTTTTGTTTTGTACTACAATTTCTTTGTACCGGGGTACACGAAGTGGGGTAATAAGATTGTTATGCTGACAATTTGATCACTGTTATTCAAAACATGGAAGTGCAGGGCCCAGAAGGTCTGGTGCTTCCACACCTACATACATATGCACATCAATGGAGGGGTTGGAGCATAGGGTTTGAAGGACACTGCACTCTCACAGTAAAATAAGGACACTATTATACTATCTCAAAAATTAAGGAAATTTATTGGAAAAACTCTGTTAATGCATCAGAGTTCTTATCACAGTGACAAAAGTGTGGAAATTCAGTGTTAGGGTTCCTACTCCTACTATCCCACCCCACCTCAACCACTCCACCTCACCCCACCACCTCCACACACCAATAGGTGTTGTGGTGTGCCTTGGGATAATCAGCCCTAACTCTCACCCCATTCCTTGTATAAGGAAGCAGAGATGGTACAGTATAGAAGAATGGTGTGACAGGTAGTTCCGATAACCCCAAGGCACACCCTGACACCGGTTGGTGTGTGGAGGGTAGGGTGGTAGGGGTAGGGGTAGGAAACCTAAAACTGAATTCCCATACTTTTGTTGCTATAATAGAAATCCTAATTGATGCATTAAAGGAGTTTTTGGTACATATACATGCACACAGTGTTGTCCCCCATGAAGAAACCCAATTTTGCAGCATTTTGAAGCACTCTGCAGAAGGCTGCAGCATACCTACTGAATTTTTTTTTATTTTAGTCTTTGGTAACCAGGTACGGCCCACTAGGCACAAGTGCCTGTCTTCAGGGGTGACCTGAGAGCACTGGGCAGTTAAGTGATTTGCTCAGAGTCACACAGTATGCAAGTGGAGGTTGTGAGAATCAAACTTGGGTCTGGCCTGCTAGATGTACTAAGCTCGTTCACACCTTGTTCCTCTAACCTCTAGACTATACTGCCCTATATGGCTCTTTTACTGTCGTGTGGGGGTCATCTTGTTTTCACTTAACAAGAGAGAAAAATGCCTGCCGTTTAAATTTGGGAGCCCTTAGGTAAACACTTACTGTTGTGTTTACCTAGTTGGGTCTTGAGGTTGACAGCCCTATGTTTTTGGGGGAGACCCCACTAGAAATGCTGTTTTAAAAATCAGAACCCCAGTACTGTCACAAATTGTGACAGAAATGGCCGCAACACTTTCACAAATCATGAAAGTGTTGTGCTATTTTTGCAAAATTGTCACAATTTGTGACAGTACTTTGCCCAAAACAATGCAATTTCAATGGCAATTAGGCTCTTTTGTCATTCAGTAAAATGTGACACTGCCAGGATGAAGTGAATGCCACAGTTTCCTGCATGACAAAAGGGACTAATCGCCATTGCAATTACATTGCTTTATTAAGTAGGTCTGCTGCAGCATATTGCAGAGTGCTTTAAAAGTGGGTTTCTTCCTGGGGGACACCACTGTACAGTATATTCTATATTTTCTTTGCAAAAAAAACTCTGTTATTGCATAAGTTAGGGTTGATAGCACAGTGACAAAAGTATGAAAATGTGATGTTAGGGTTACACCCTACCACCCCACAACCCTCCACTCACCAACAGACATCAGGTTGTGTCATGGGGTCGTCAGGCCCAGCTCAAACTCCATTCCATGTGTAAACGAGCTGACATGCTACTGCATAGGAGAATGGGGTGAGAGTTAGGGCTAATGACTGCATGACAGACCTTGATGTCTGTTGGTGAGTGCAAGGTGGGGGGTGGTAGGGGTGTAACTCTAAAATCACATTTCCATACTTTTGTCACTGTGCTATCAACCCTAACTGATGCATTAATAGAGTTTATTGCAATGAAGTTCCCTTCTTTTTTAAAAGGTGTAATGAAACTGGTAATTGGTATGTGTTAGTGGGAGTGCCTGCCCTCCGGGCCTTGCGCTCCCTTCACAATGCCAGTTTTTAGTGTAATGGTATGCGTATGTGTACGGAGCAATACAGCAGCACCATAGTACTCCAAAGGAATTCTTGTAACATGTTTTTGTCAATATCTCAGTAATTCCACTGCAGGTGTAATCTATGACTTTGAATCTCATTCATTGGCTTAGTTCACCTTAATGTGGACTAAGATGCAGGTAGCGAAAAATCCATATTTTGCACTGTTTCCAAAATACGGGCACTGGAAGTCACCGTGAGCAACACAATATTAGTCTATGGGGAATTTCTCAACTTTGGAGTGCTGCAACTATGGGACCCTTGAATGTTTTGGGGCCAAGCCACCAAAGGGCACATCTGTGGGACCAGGGCTTGCCACCCTGCAAATTTCAGCTCAAAAGCCCCAACCATTTTGTTGCAGGGGGATGGCAAAGATTTGTTGTTTTGGGGCAAAGCATTGTCACAATTTAGATACTCTTAGTAATAGCACAACACTTATGATTTGTGAAAGTGTTGTGGGCTATTTCTGCCAAAATTTGTGACAGTGCTGGGGCTCCAATTTTCAAAACAGCATTTGGCGGGGGGTCCTCCTAAAAAAAGATAGAGCTGTCAACCTCAGGACCCGACTAGGTAAACACAACAGTAAGTGTTTACCTAAGGGCTCCCAAATTTAAACACCAAGCATTTTTCTTTCTCTTGCTAAGTGAAAACAAGATGAGGCCCACAAGACAGTAAAAGGGCCATTTGTGACAATAAAATGTAGTGGTGGCAGCTTTCGGGAGAAGCATTTTTTTTTCCTCATTGACTATAATAGAAAATTTGTTTTTTGAATAACTTTTGAATGGTTTAATATTTTTTTACCAAATCTTCAAAAGGCACATCAGTGTGAAATTTTTGGGAAAAGTAGTGTCACAATGTAGTGTTGAACGTGCGACACTTTCGTGATTTTTTTTTTTCCATTCAACTTTTATTAAGATTTAACAACTTTAAGGAATACATCCAAAAAGGTAACAGGATGACAGCAAAATTAATTGCCACACAGCAAAAAAAAAGACAAAGTATCCGGATGTAGACCTTACCCTCCCTCCTAAAACCCCCACCCTCCCAACCACCCACCTTTTGCACAGCACTCAGCTACAGGCTGACTGGAAAACTAATTACCAATTACAATGGCACAGAAAAAAAGGTATATAAAGAACCCCAGGTATGATTAAACTTAGAGAGTTTATATTGCAAGCTTGCAATGGTTCTATCCGTTCTAAGGTTAGCTAAAAATTCCTGCAACCATTCGCCATACGAAACTTTCGTGATTTTTTTTGCGAAAGTGTCGTGTTTTGCGACACTGTGGCCAAAATAACAGGAATTCTTTCCCACCCTGCTGTAAAACACCAGTTTGCTCTATTGGGCTGAAATTTGGAGAGAAGAAAGCCAGCATCCCGCAGATGTGCCGTTTGGTGGTTTGGTGACGAAATATTGCAGGGATGCAAAGTTACGGTACTCTGAAGTTGACACTTTTCCCCATAGACTAACATTGCAGTATCCGCCGTGCCTTTTGGGGCCTGTATCTCAGAAACGGTTCGAGATATGGACTTTTCATTGGAAAAACACTTAGCCCTCCATTAGGGGGATAAGTGCAAAACTAGCCAGGAAAGTCATAAATAATATGAAATTTAAATTTTTTTCTACGTCATACTGAGATATAAGCAATTTAGTATTCCAAGTGCTTATTTTCTGCTCCGACACCTATTATTATGCATACATTCTTTTTATTCACTGTGTTTCTCTATGAAGCTGTTGGGGCAAAAACAGGGTGTGCACTCCGTTACTGTTACAGTTAGCATTTCCACTTGCGTTTCCGTACCCCTTTGTGTTAGCATTCCCAAGTATGCCACCATGTGCGTTACCATTTGTGTTTTTTTTGCATTTGTGTTACTGTTAGCATTTGCATTTGCAGTACTGTTTCTGTTTGCATTTCGATTTGCATCACCATCTGCATTTCCATTTGCATTTGTGGCCGCCCTTCTGTTTGCATTTCTCTTTCATTTGGCTTCATCATTGCTGTTACCATTACCATTTGCATTTCCAATTGAGTTACTGTGACCGTGCGCATTATGGTTTGCATTTCCGTACGCGTTTGCATTTGCATTTCCATTTCTGTTTCCTTTGGCGTTATTTTTGTTGTTACTGTTAGTATTTGCCTTTCCAATTGTGATACCATGACTGTGCACGTTACCATTTGTGTTTCCATACATGCTTCCATTTCCATTACTGTTCACTTTGGCATTTCCAATTGTGTTACTGTTACTGTTTGCATCTTCGTCACCGTTTGCGTTTCTGTTGCCCTTAGCGTTTGCATTTTTGGTTGCATTTCCGTTGTCGATTGCATTACCATTTCCTTCTGCAGTGCTGTTGCCTTAACTGTTTGCATTTCTGTTTGCCCTTCTGTTACCGTTAGCATTACTTTTACCGTTTTCATTTCTGTTGGCGTTACCGTTTACGTTACCATTTCTGTTTTCATTAATGTTTGTGCTTGCGTTTCTCTGACCGTTTGCTTTACCATTTATGTTTGCTTCACCATATGCATTACCATTTGTGCTTGCATTACAGTTACCAATACTATGTGACAAAAAAATCATGTGGTGGGAGCGCTGGGCCCAAAAGGCCCGTGCTCCAACCACCACATTCCATTCACTATTCATAATCCTCATTCTCAAAAAGAAGGGAAATTCATGACAAAAAACTCTGTTTAATGCATTAGTTAGGGTTGTTCCACAGTGACAAAAGTGAGGAAATTTGATGTTAGGGTTGCCACCCCTTGCACCCCACTCCCCACCCAAACCCCACCAACAAGCATCGGGTGCAAGGCCTCCTACAGTAGTAGCCACAAATACTGCTAGCTATTTCCCAAAATTTCTGTGATATTTCCAGAAAAATCTGATGCTTTCTGCATTTAAACAGTAGGGGCAGCAGAGAGAAACTCTTCAGAAATTTCTTGAAATATCTGGAAATAGCTGGCAATGTCTGTGGCTACCACTGTATATTGCACCATCTCAGCTTGTTTACACATGGGATGGGGTGACAGTTAGGACCGATGACCCCAACGCACACCCCAATGCCCATTGGTGAGGGTGGAGTGCAAGGGGGGTGGCAACCCTAACATCAAATTTCCCAGCTTTTGTCACTGTGGAACAATCCTAACTGATGCATTAAACAGTGTTCTGCCATTAAAAAAATATATATATATATTATATATATATATATATATATAAATTATACTGCCATGGTAGTGGCGGTATAGTTAGGGTTGAGTAAGGACTTTAATGTTAAACCTCAAATCTCTCACCTTAATAACATTGCCACCATACGACAGAGTTGTCTGAAATTTTGCATTCATGGTGTGGTACCATAGATCTTTGGATCTGACAAGTTGCGTTAGGTCGGATCTACGGTTGCGGAGCTGCAGAATGTCAAAAAACACAAAAAAGAAACAGACTCTTTGCACGTTTCTTTGCTCGCACCCATAGCCTGCACAATTTGTTCTTTTGGTCTGAAATCTTCAGGTAAGATGCAGTCTGGTCATCGACATGCCTTTTGAAGATTTGGCGTAAAAATTTTAAACCATTCAAAAGTTATTCAAAAAACAAATTTCCCATTATAGGCAATAAAAAATATATATCTCATGAAGGTGCCGCAAGTACAATTTTCCTTTTGCAAATGTCCCTTTTACTTTCATGCTGCCACCATCTTGTTTTCAGTTAGCGAGAGAGAAAAATGCCTGGTGTTTAAATTAGGGGCCACCTAGGTAAACACTGACTGTTGGGTTTACCTAGTTGTGGTCCTGAGAATGCCAGCCCTATCTTTATTTTGGAGTACCCCCCCCCCCAGAAATGCCATTTTAAAACTCTGAGCCCAAGTACTTTCACAAATCATGGGAAAAACTGCCACAACACTTTTGCAAATGCAAAAGTTTTGCCCTGTTTTTTGCTAAACTTTTGCAATTTACAAAAGAACTTTGCCCCAAAACTGCAAATCTTTTCCATCACCCTGCTACAAAACAGTTTGGTCTTTTGGGCTGAAATGTGCAGGGTGGCAAGCCCTTGTACCACAGATGTGCCCTTTGGTGGTTGGGTGCCAAAACATTCAAGGGGCCCAAAGTTACAGCATTCCTAAGTTGAGAAATTTCCCATAGGATAACATTGTGGCACACATCTCTCAAAAATGAAGCGAGATACAGATTTTTCATTACCTGCTGAAACAAGTTTAAAAATCATAGATTACACCAGCAATGGAATTTGTTTCCTACTTTCTATGGTTACAGAGAGATTGGCAAAAATGTGTTCCAAGGGCACCTTTTCAGCATTGTTCAGTGCACATATCTTGTAAATGATGCAAGATACAAATTAGGTCAGTTCATGTCACGTGGAGGTTACTCTGTCATGAGTACAATGAAGCTTGAATTTTTTTCATAGCTGATGCGGTTGCTGAGATATTGGCACATTAGAGTTACAAGGGTTACTTGCCCTATTGGGCTGCTGTATAGCTCCGTAGTTATGTGTAATTGGGAGCACAGGGCCTGGAGGGCCCATGCTCCCACTAACACATACTGTTACATTACACTTTCTCAAAAAGAAAGGAAATTCATTGCAAAAAACTCCGTTATTGCATCAGTTAGGGTTAATAGCACAGCAACAAATGTTGGGAAATGTGATGTTAGGGTGCAAAACCCTAACTCCGCAGTACCACCACCCCCCCCACACACACACATTAAAGATTGTAAGACACTATACGAGTCAGTCACATCTGTAAGCACAATGATCGTGACAGTGGACTCATTTCACATAACACTATGTAATGAAAAAACAAATACAGTATGATCAATTCTATATTGCCAGCACAGTATAATTACACATTATTGCTGGCATTATCTTCTTCATACAATGAAACTTTGTCTGTATAAATTTCCAAAATATTTATTTTTATGTGTCATAATTCAACAATTGGCTCACTGCAGGTATCACTGCTACCACATAGGCATGTGGCAGCAGGAAAGATAGAGCTGGCACATACATAATACTTTTCAGATACTGCTCAGGCATGAAACTACTGCCATCACATATTGTTATACTGCTGAGTTATCTGGAAATACTCATTAGCAGCATGTTATGGTTAGCTTTGGATGTTACAACTGTTGCTTTCACATGTTATTTGTAAACTATACTACAAAAATTGCTATCATTACTACTGTTTGTTATTAGGACTGACTCACTATCAGAAAAACAAATGCAAATATCCAATGACTGTTGGTAGGGTTATCCAAACTCTCATTTCCAATATAGCTATCTATAGATACCATTCTGTGTGTTTCATCATTTGTTAACTATTGAAATATAGACATCTTCTTAAATCTTGTTATTGATGTTTGTAACACAAAAATGCTTACTGCGGGCCATCACCCATGGTTTCCCAGCTTGTGTGTCTACAGCCAAGGCACTCGGATGGCAGCAGAACTCATACACTTGGTGGACCATGATGATGGATGTGTCTTCTAGTATATTTAGAGAGTTGTATGTTACTTCTGTTATTTAATGCTGGTTGTCTTTGATTGGTTATGTTGCCTTGGCCCTTCCCCTTCTTGCATATGTGGGTGTGTGTGTGTGTGTGTGTGTGT